>CM068866.1:15711942-17026526 GCA_035149815.1 Branchiostoma lanceolatum
AATGCAATTGGTCGGTAGCAAAAAATAGACATTCAATTTCAAGATAAAGTAAGAAAAATCTGTTTGTCTTTACATTTCTGTGCACTGGTAAGGTTATACATCATTTTCCACCTTTGTCTACAGCGTTTTCAATTTGAATCATATTTGAATTTTACATAGAAATAAAGTTTTAATAACTTAAGATATCATTCTTCTTGCCAGTACCATAAGTGATATCCTAACCACATGAACTATAGGTCTACTAATAGAGTTTGATGTACATGGATTAGTTTTGTACAAGCAGTTGTGACTGTAGTTTATCACCGATTTACATGTACATGTACATTGTACAATCTAGTGATGGGCTATTATCTGTTTTCTTAACTGTAAATGTAGGATAGAACTGGAACTTTCCTTTAATATGACAGATCATTTTTTTATTCCAGATTCTGTATGAATAAACCTCCTTCTGTTTGGATTTTCCCACTCACATAATGTGACATCCTATACTACATACTCTTGTATTAGGTAGATTAGCCTTATGGAACGGTAGTTATGTACCAGTAGATGCCATACTCTGTACCTTGTACAATTGTTATGCAATAAAGTTATTGTTATTAATATCATTATGATATCTATTCGCAGCAATCCAGGTCTACCCTGAACACTGACTGTAAGCCGTACGACGGGGAAACAGTCAACGGTACCTTCATGCCATACGCACCGTGTGGAGCGATCGCTAACAGCCTCTTCAGTGGTAAGAACTTATGAATGGTAGAAAAGCAGTCATCTGTAGCTAATACATGTTCTAATTATGTATACATCATTGATATTGTTTGTGTCGTTGTTTGTTTGGCTAAAGGAGTGTATGACACATATGTATATGTATGTCCTTATGTTCTTACATTTTTAGCTGTGCCAATGGATCATTAACTTTTATATGCCTTAGGCCATGTTGATGTGATTATATGGATGACATCCTCTGGGGATCCCAAAACTGATGCGAGGGTGCAAATAAAAGAAATTGCCTTTATTATGAAATTTACTTAGTCAGGAAGGATGAACAAAACTGAACACACAGAGTATGGTATAATGAAATATAGGTTCTTCATTTTTATTCTTTCAAAACTTCTCCTTTGACTTTGGCATTCTACGTCATAAATATCCATTTGCCGAAATTTTTTTTTTGAAATTTACAGCATGTACTTTGTCATTTTGCAGCTGCTTCTTACAGTATGGGCGAAAACCTTTTTTTTGAAAGTCAAACGGATGAAAATTGATGCGCGCATGGGTGTTATCCATATAATCAAAGCAGTGATATATTTTTCTACACGTTTGTGTAACGGTATCAAGAGATTGTAATAATTTTCATGTGGAACACTCAAACATAGAGTTTCTATATTGTGCATAGCTAAAACTTTGAACTCTGAAGAAGACTACAGTAGGACACTCAAAAACACAATATCCTTACTTATTGTGTTGGAACGAAGTTTTAGCTTGTACTATGTTATTTTACCAACACATGTCAATTTCCTCGCTGCTTTTTTTTATGTGCAGACCAAAACTTGTCCAAAAATTGGTGTTCAAAAAAGCGAATACAGTTGAATTTGTCTGAACTTGTTAGTGAAGGTTAATTGCAAATTCCTGGCCGTAGGCTAATTGCAAGTACATGTACATGTAACGCAGAGTGGACGGACAGATAATGATGAACAATATAACATATGACTACTCTAGTCTTAACTACTGACACTTAGTTCTAACTTATTGGGTTCAGCTTCTTTTTGCGAGACAGTGGAAGACGAATGATCCCACTTTTTCTGTTATGTGTGGGTTTTGTGATGTTAAGAGGAGAGTAGTTTTCTTTTTGTCTGAAAACGTGGAGAAATTAGGATGAAAAATGATGGCCTCTTTAAACAACTCATTTCTTTCGTGGTCGTAGAATGGGCAACTTGACATAAAATGTGTTCACACAATCAATGTCCTCTAAACAGGAAGATTGCCCAGCTTACCACAGATAATCAGTCTGATTGTACGGCAGACACTTCTCTGTCGCCGTTTCATCAGCACACACGTCAAACATCGTGAGGCAGGTTGATGACTTCATTAGCGAGGGGTCTGATAAATACACTGTCGACAGAGTGACAAATTTCAGAATGGTCCGAGCTGCAAGGATGTCGGCAAATGTTGGCTTTCATGCTTGCAGCAGACTTCATCCATGTCTGTATCTGTTTGCATGTTTAATGAGTCAATGAAGACCTTAATTGTACCTTTTGTGCCCGCCTGGACCAAGTACAGGTCACAAACAAAGACATGTTTACAAATAATATACACATGTTGGTACAAGTATTGTAGTCTAGCATATATGTTCCGCTTTTTCTCGCTCTTTTGTACTTTTGGAAAGCTAGGATTATAAGGGTTTAACTATAGTCAGTTAATCAATATGCATGAGGAATATAAATTTTTCAGTGCTACTCATATATCTTAAGTTACAGTTAGGGAATTTACTTTCTGTATATTGCGCTTTGTCTTCTTCTGTATTTGAGGTAAAAAAATTGACAGAATGTGTATGCACTCTTTTCGAAATGATCATGCCATTGGTTTTAACTTTTATACAGAAGAAAATAGTTTGTTCCATGTATTGCAATGCTATGCTGCCATCATTATCAATCATCCTCATGACCTTTCACCTTTGTCCTTAGATACCCTGACTCTGTCCTATGGCAGCACCCCTGTGGGGTTGATCAACACTGGGATTGCTTGGTGGACGGACAAGAACGTCAAGTTCCGCAATCCTACAGGGAGTAGTCTACAAGACGCATTTTCAGGTACAGCAGATCATTACGGTCTTAAATAGTTTAAGTTCGTTCATTCATTCATTCATTTATTCAATCAATTAATTGCGTCAAATGGCAAGACATTCATACAATAGTAGCCATTATAGGCCAAAGTGGAGTATGGTTTGCAATGTGCTAAATTGATAGCGGTTGAGAATGCTTTAAAAGTGTGGTCTTCAGTGATGTGTAACAGCGAAATATAACTAGTTTTCGAACAAAGCTTTATGATAACTACCCACCATCTCACATTTCTTTTATGCAACATGAGTGAAAATGATTGTTAATATATTGGTAATGTATTTCATGCTCGAATAACTGTTATTGTCGTCATCCTTCAAGTCAACACTTGATCTAACAGATGACTGGATGGCATGCCTGGTTTCTCAGCAAAAGATTTTGAAAGATTTTCAAAGTGTTTATGATAATTGGGCATTAAGAGAATATCAGGCATAACTACATACAGTGTATAGCACTTCATCAAGTTCATGAGTAATACAGCAAAAGTTCATGATCAAATATGAATCTGTAAAGCGTCTATTCTCTGTTCCTCAGACACTCTAAAGCCCAAGTACTGGCAGAACCCAGTGTACGAGCTTGATTCCAATAACCCTGACAACAACGGGTACCTGAACGAAGACCTCATCGTCTGGATGCGAACCGCGGCGTTCCCCACGTTCCGTAAGCTGTACCGTCGCGTGAACCACACCGACACCTTCCAGGATGGTCTCCCGGCCGGGAACTATACTCTCACTGTGGACTACAGTATCCTTTTGGAAATACAGCTGTTTTTAGGAAGTTTTTAGGAGTTTTTTTTTTAGGAGTTTTTTAGGAAGTTTTTAGGAGGTTTTTAGGAAGTTTATCCTGCTAAAGTTGAATAAATGGCTAGGTATGTCTTTCTGCTCTTTACACATTGCACCAATTGAATTGCTGAAGGCAGGGCTCGAAATCAATTTTTGGAAAAATGTGCACTGGTGCACCCAACCAAAGAATTTAGGCGCACAGAAAGAATTCTGGGTGCACCACATAGAATAAAGTTGAATGTCAGCAAGACATAATTACAAAGTTTAACGCTATTACTAACTTAAAATTTTGAAACAAGTAATACATCAAATAAAGTACAACAAAGGTTATATTGCTTTTTCTGATACTTAGCTTTCAATAATATTCTGTATACTAGTGTATACTAGTAAAGTTTACCGGATAGCCTACGAAAATACCTAGGTGCACTGGTACACAGTCAAAAATTAGGTGCACAGCTCCAATTTTGGGTGTACATGCATCCACTATTTGAAGACCTGTAAAGTGAGTATCTTCATTATGATATTAAGGATATATAGGAAATATACACTGTACCAGAAAATCCATGACTGTACATGTCCTGTGTATCATTTATAGATGTATGACAGGATACTTAGCAACCAAAATTCACATTATTATCTACCGATATGTCCCGAAAGAAGTAAAACATTACAGTAATGAATTGAGGTGCATGCCATGTGCTGTTACTTAACAGCAAAAGCGCTAATGGAGTTATCCATGTGTGGAGATGTGGCATCAATAACAATTCAGTTGACAGTGAAAGGGAAGAATTATCAAAAGCAATTAAGTGATAAGTGATTAGAAATCTGGAGGTGGAAACTGTTGAGTGTTATGCTTTCTGAATTTAAAAAACAACACTTGTAATACTTGAATGTGTTAACGGAAGAATATAGTATTTGGTACTTTGTAGAAACATATTAAATTATGATCTAATCATTTCTATGATTTTGTTTTTAAAACCACTTCTAACATCTACATGTACGAACATAATTCCACCAGGGTGTATAAATCATAATTCGGCCACCCAGAAAAGATAGGTCCAAACATATCTCCAACCCAACGTCCCCCAGTATAATGCACTCCTGTATATCTAAACTGTGCGGTGCTGCACTAGAGATCTCTTCAACCCACTTTTTTTCAAAGTGGCGGATTTATGTAACCCGGCGAATTAATGTTAAGGGAGGTTACATAAAGACAGTGTTTTCATAATGTTCAAGTACATTGTATAGGCACACAAGGTAAAGTAACTGTAACCGAATCACATCACAAAATGAAGGATCCCTAACCAACGTCCACCAGAATACCCCGTGACCGCGTTTGACGGCACCAAGCGGATGATCCTGAGTACCGTATCGTGGCTCGGAGGGAAGAACAGCTTCCTGGGCATTGCGTACATCGTGGTTGGCTGTATCTGCCTCGTGGTCGGCCTCGTTTTCACCATCATACATATCAAGTATGGGAAAAAGTAAGTCTCAGTTACTTGTACTTATATTTGAGTGGATATTTCTTCATTACAGGTTTGCGATAGCAAAACCTGTTCTTTTTTTGCTTGCAAGGATGGGAGCTGCCATGTTCGATGTGACCATTTTATTGGAAGGGGTGTTTTTTGGGGGGACGCTAATGTTGGATGTGACCATTTTGAGGGAGGGGTGTTTGTCTTGCTATTTTTAAAATAGTTTTTTGTGCACACTTCTTGTTGTAAGTAATTGATGAAAAGTTCACCACATTGCAAAATTCTACAGATTACAATGTAAACATTATTATAGTGGGTAAGTGCATACACATGGGCAATAGGCTTATGTTTGTAGGTAAATAAATCAATTAACGTTTTTACTTATCAATCAGAAATTTTGCAACATGTCTTTTACCCATTTGTAGAAAGCATTTTGTATAACCCTTTATAAGAAGTATACTAATATGAAGGGAAAGCTCAATGATCTACATGTAGCTGAACGTCTTGGTTGCCGTACCTTAACCTTCTTCCTGCTGCCTAACCCCATAACCAATACAAGTTTGGTGCCAAATGGCTAACTTAGCTGGCGGAAGGTTAATGTGGCACAGAACCAAGGCAGGTAGCCTTGTATGTAAGAAATATGGTTTCACACTAACATATATGCATGTGCAGTAAAGGAATTTACCTTGCTTCCCCCATTCCCACCCAAAACCTACATCTAACTCTCTAAATTTTGTTAAAATAATCAATAGTTAGTTAATTAAATCACAAACTCTTACTGCTAAAGATACATGTATAAGCAGTTGCATAGTTAACCCAAGTGGCCAGATTTGGTAAAATCTAGGATAAAATCAAAATTATTGAGGAAAAAAGTAGAGTGACTGCACCATTTATATATTTTGAATTGTGAAAATTAATTCAGAATAGGCAGAAGAGAGTTTTGAAATCTCTTGTTTACATTCAGTTTTGATCAGCTTTTCATGATACTGTGGCAGAATATCTTCAAAGTCATAAGAATGATAAAGATTGTGATAAATCTGTAAGATAAATAAAATCTGGAAAAATGGTATATGTTGGTGGAAAACATACTTCTTCTTTGAAAATATTAAATAAACCATGTTATTTCACAGAGAAGAGGGTGAACTGGGCAAACTCATAGCTTCCCAGCGATTAGCTTCCATGTCCACAGCAGAGAGACAATAACAGCTGGTATTCACATTTTATTCTACAACTGTCCAAACCAATGACAGTAAAAAACAAAAAACAATCATGAATGAAAAACTGCTGTGTGATCTTTCTGTCTTTCCAATAAGTGAGTATGAAAAAAATTCTTCAAATCACCAATCAAGAAGAAAACACTGTCAGTGGCTGAAAACTGTGGTGTGAGACCAAACTGTGGTGTGAGACCAAACAATGAAATGATTGACATGCTTGATTGTTGTCCCACATATTTAGCAACCCCGAAGACCCTGTGGGATTTTCCGCCGCAGCATTTACCAATGAATAAGTGGTAAATCAATTATCATGACACAATTCCTTAAATCTGCAGCTCGGAATAAGGTGCCAGCTTTACCCTAACTGCTTCCTTCTAGACTTTATGTACTTGTAACCAAGACCTTTGCTCTGCTTGACATCCAGATCTCCCCCCATCCCCTAATACGAAATTCAATCTTTG
This sequence comes from Branchiostoma lanceolatum, assembly GCA_035149815.1. Classification (NCBI taxonomy): domain Eukaryota; kingdom Metazoa; phylum Chordata; class Leptocardii; order Amphioxiformes; family Branchiostomatidae; genus Branchiostoma; species Branchiostoma lanceolatum. Next base: position 15,718,703 of record CM068866.1, read on the forward strand.
GAAAGTCTCATGTAGTGCTTACTATATGCGATCATAATTATATGATACTTATTCAATTTTAGTCTGATTCGAGCTCTGTTGATCAAGCTTGTAACGCTACCGTGTAGAAGTATAGAAGTAAGCATCACATTCGCAACCAACATGAAATAACCACCCTTCCGAGCAGGCCCGATTTTGCTTGGTACGTTACCTCCCATACCGGCCCTGCAATTTCAAGCTTGTAAAATCGCTTCTGGCGACGTCACCACCAAAACAGCTTTCAGCCAATCAGAGGGTTTGCTCAAGCCCATCTTTGCTGGGAAGCTTTCAACCAAATAAGGCTAGCTCATTAATTATTCATGAGCAACTAATGGCTGTTTGTGCCAAATAAGGCCAGCTCATTAATTCTTTATGAGCGAGTGTCAGTGACGTCGCCAGAAGCTATTTTACAAGCTTGAAATGGCAGGGCCGGTATGGGAGGTAATGTACCGAGGGATATTGGGCCTGCTCAAGAAGGTGGAAATAACAGAGTGGCCAGATTCTTAATGTCATTTCCTAATGTGTTTTTTTTCCCCTTATTTTTCCAGACAACCTGACATGACAGACTTGGGCACTGGAATGTAAAGAAATTAATCAAAAGAAGAGCAACTACATGTGAACACCCCTATGTTACAAGTAGAGCAGCCCAACTTAACAACAAGTAACCAATCAGCAAGAACAATGTGGAATGCATAAATGTTAAAGGGGGTGTTATTTACTTTTGTGATGATGCAAGATTGCCTTTAGATTAGAAACTGCAGTTTTTGTGTTTTTGTAAAAGGATGAACAAGTTAACATAAAGCCAGCAATCATTTGTGTATTTGTTGATATAGTAGCTGTACATATCTTTGCAGAAAAGCTGAATTAAATGGACTTTAAGATTACAGTCATACTATGATCTGTATATTGTGATATGTATAGTCTGCTACATGTAGAAGACCTATAGTAGATGAAACATGAAATAAGTAATTTGGTGATATCAATCTATGATCAAGCTATCTACAACTGACCGTGAAATACATGTATTATATATGGTGCAATATTGAATAGACAACCAAGATTGAACGTCATAATCTGGTATTGTTTTATTATGTAATGCATGTTTGGCTTGAAGGTACAATGCATTGCCAAAGAGCAAACACAAGGAAGACAGAATTGAGACAATAGGCTAGACTTGTATTGTTCATCTAGATGTACAATACCCTGGAACTTTCTTACATACACTCTTTATTTTCAGTTGTTGTCTTGGTCCCTCATATTTCCCTGAAAGAGTCCTCAGGATACATGTTACTACGACCCTTAAGAGCTACCTTGTACAAAAGAAGTTAGTTTGTGAATAATAATACATTGTGCAATGGCTGACCTTACATGTAGATCAAAATGAAGTGATATTGACGATATGTTTGTCCCGATAAGCAGTTTGTATGTTGTTCAGCACTGAGGAAGTGTATTGCTGAATATGGATTTTATGTCCTTACAAAAGTACTTTCCTTTCTTAAGATTCAGGTTTTAGAATTAAGAAGAGTTGACCTCTGTTATATACAATGCTGGTCAGTAGTTTTATTCCATTTCCCGTTGTCGACATCAAGAACATTCCGTGGTTCATACCCAGTTACAAAATTGTGGAATACATCATGCCAGGATTGAGGAGGATTGTGTTTAAAGTGTGTGCAACTAAATGTGACTCCAAAAGAGGCAATTTTCTCATTTTGAATAGTTTACGATATGGTTTTGACCAGAGATGTACCATTTTTACAATTTTGTATATTTTAGTAGTAAGAGTTCCCTCAGTTGTTAGCTTCTACAGGGGTAGTTCAAATGTGACATTTGTAAGGGTTAAGAAACTTATGTGAACTTTCTTTAAGAACATGTCTTAATGACTTTGGATAAAAAATATCATTTGTATATTACCTGCGATGTCATTGCGGTGCTGCAAGTGATAAGAATAAGATCATTTCAAGTCTTAAATCAAAACAGAACAAAAACGATTTGAAGCTGAATGTTGGTAAACGCAAAGTTTAACTGGTCCCTGAACCGATTTATTGAAGACCAAATTTATGTTCGTAGTTTTGGTGTTGGGTAGCGAGAAGAATGTTAAAATCACAGCAGTAAATTTGGAAACAAGATATATTGATTTTTTCACTGTATAGATTTCACAAATGATGTGTTTAAAGCATGCCTTGATTTTTGTTTTGTGTGATTTTGCTCACTGGTAGCATGAAGTAGTCAATGTTGTGTTTAACTTTGTTTATATAAAGGAGAAATAAATATAAGGACATGTGTGCATGTGTTGTCATCAGATTTACTTCTTATAGTAGAACGATAGTTCGGAGACCTCATATCTCCATGAAATATGTATCATGCAAATAAGGCCCTCATTTTCATGATTCATATTCAACCATGTTCACTGTCACATAACTTCCAAATGCCACAAGTATGAAGTTCCAGATATCTACCAATATGGAATTACAGTATTTTCTTATTGATTATGCAAATAAGACTATTTGCATAACTTTTATCAATGTCCCTTTATTTTTCAGTTACATATGTTGCATTTCTGAATTGTCGTACCATTGAATGAAGTGGGTTTATAACATTTCCCCATTGATTATGCAAATTAGATTCTGATTTGCATGATTACCATTTCATTATATCAAGTAACCCTTTTTTAAGCTATCCTCGTAATAAAAACAAATACCCCGGTATACAGGTTTTGGTTGTATATCCCTTTGTGGTTTGATGACCACCAGCTGTCGGGCCCCTGGGGAATTCTTGTCCCAGATTCGAACGCAACAGGTGCCAGCTGTCATAGCATGCCTACAATGGAGATACAGATTTTCCTCATTACTTGTGCAAATTAAGTCCCAACTTGCATAATTATATTTGCCATTCATTGTGTTCATCTCTGTCTAAGCTACCTGCATAGTAAATAACATGGAAATCTGTTGCTCCTTTCTTCAGTTGTTCTTCTTAGAAGATTTTGACAATTACGCCATTGCAGTTCCAGTGTCACATACCAGAGACCCAAAATCGACCTTGACCTTTCTCCTCCCAACACCTACCCACATATACCAAATATCATTACAATCCATCTAGACGTTCTTCAGTTATGCTGACTTTAAGCATCTGGACGCACAAACATACACACACGCAAACACACTCAAAATAATATCACCATGATAAAGTATTTTTTCATGGAGATAATTAGAAGGAAATTAAGCTCATTTGTCTTGATATGATACGTAATAAGAATTTTTAACACAAAAGAATCACCAAATTTCGGACCGTATCGTGGGTATTCACCCGGAATTCGACGATGATCTTTTGGATGCGTGACGTCAGGGGCCGGTATCGACTTTGGAGCCACCTTTGACACACTCCTGACGTCACGCATCCCAAAGATCCATGCGCGATGTTCATCTTGATATGCTTCTAAATCGTTTCCTAGCAGTTCGGAATACACTCTAACGCGCGCGCGCACGCACGCACGCACATAACGTTTATGCTGGATCTACATTTACTTTGAGAAACCTGAAACCATTGAAAAGTCAGACTTGATTTCGTCTGTGCCATACCAGCCAACCAATATCAAAAGATCCTCATTCGTCATCAAGTTTCTGTCCTCTGCCAATTAAGCCTAACGTTCAAGATTTGTTTTTGTTGCCGTTAGAGCTCAAACTCAGCGAAACGTTCTTATCACAGATGGTTGAAATGTGGACATTTCGTGCTTTGGCAGCAGAACATTTATCCCCGGAGCACAGCGTTTTCTCAAACAAAGCAAGTCAACCGGACCATCTCATTGTTGACTTTAAGTGTCTGCTTATTTTGCAAAAGCGAAAGGAAGGTTTATGTAGACAATTGATAAAACAATCTTACCCTAGGACTACGCACTAATACGTTTTCCATCCGTTTGATAGCTGTGTGAACGATAACGTTATTCTGCGCCGTGAACTACGTACACAGTGTACGACCACTTTTCCGCGACAAGATACAGGCCTAGTATGCCAAGCAGTTGATGATATTTGCCCATTTGGTTAGCCTCCGTTGCAGACTCTCCATGGCTGTTTTCTTATAAGTTACCGTTTTCCTATTACGTTTTTATCTTCTTCGCCGAGAAGATTATGTTTTCGGTTACTCCAGCTGTTGGGTGGGTCTATGTGTATGTCAAGAGCATAACTCGAGAAACCTTTGATGGATCTTCATGATTTTTGTAGGTGTGTAGTGGTTGTGCAAAGGAAGGTCAAGTTTGAAAACCGTTCACCTGGCGTTTTCCAACGGTACTGCAGCGGACTTTGCATGTTTGTGTGTTTATATGTAGGCAAAAAAAGTGACGGAAACGTTGATGGATCTTCATGATTTTCAGTAGGTGAGAAACGGTTGTGGGTACGAAGGTCGAGTTCGAAAATAATTCTTATTTTTTTCTTATCACGGGCTAGCAATAAGAAAAAAATGTAAAAAGAAATCGGTAACTTATAAGAAAACAGCCGAAGGGTGTCTGCAACGGAGGCGACCATTTGGTCAACAAAACCTGGAAAGGTATATTCTAGTCACCAGTCTGTCTGGCGCTTTGCCTCTTTGGCCGTCAAAAACGGTCTGTGCATGTCTCATTGCTGTGATGATATGAATAAAGGCGCGCCTATAATGTTAGTGAGACTAACAAGGAACGAAGAAAATGTGACTGAAAAAAATTGTTATATTCGTACTATCCATAGCCATTGTTGCACAAGTGAGAATACATTCTCATCAAGTTAGTATTTTTGCTTTTGCAAAAGGTAGCTATCATTTCAGAATTAAGTTACATATATGTTATTCAATCTACTTGTAAGGGACATTGTATCTCAAATTGTCAGCAGTCTATGCAGTCCCCCTGTTATGTATAACAAAAGTGTCCCCTGTTATGTATAACAAAAGTGTCCCCTGTTATGTATAACAAAAGTGTAACAATATATGAAAGGAGGCCTGGTACTTGGTGCTTGATACTCCAGTCGCTTCCACTGAGTTCATGGCAACGTTCGCGGGACACTTTTTATGACAGGTCGATGATGATGATGACCTGTTGACAGAATGGTGAATCGTTGTGTTTTATCTTCTTAGCTTGTTTGTGTTGCTGTTTTAAAACAAAACCCGCTGATGCACGAAAGCCACAATGTTGAAGACAAATGTTACCATATGTGTGGGATAGATAGCAGGGATTGACACCGTCATCGGCAGTACAGGGAGACGTTCTGTCGGGTAAGTCTGTCTTAAGCCCCCCCTCTCACTGAACCCGCGGTACGCTGGCGGCGTCGCTGCGGCCGATCGAATTGACAAAGCACTCAACGAATTTCATCGACAAAAAACGAATCTTTTAAAGCTTTGTGTGTCTTGTTGTCTTTTTGGTCATACTTTGGTCACGTTTTGAATGATATCGTCAAGGGTAACACAAATCCAGTTTAGGACGCAGCGATCGACGCCGCCAGCGTGCCGCGGGTCCAGTGAGAGGGGGGCCTTACCTCTTTTAATAGCAGATCAGGATAAGACCAAGGCCAGTGATATGGAAAAACGGCAACACTCCGACAGCGACAACAAAGGCAAGGCACAGATGGAGCTCCATGTTGTGTTGGAAACTAGGTAGACAGGCAGTAAAAGGTTAAATAGAACTCAGACAAAGATATTTCGTGCGCGCCTATAGACAAAAAAAGGACTTTATGATCTGTTAGAATAGTCTAGCAGAAGATAGCCTCCATAACAGGCTCTCCGGGCCTTTTGGGGGGCTTTTGCTGATGACTTCTTTCTGTACTGGGTCGTTTGTGCAGCCGGCCCGGTACCAGTTTTTGGTTACGGTTTATGATGCCTGAGTATTAGGCAAAAGTGGCTAACGACAGCTGCCGAGAAGCATGATACATTGTATATTATTAAAGGCATCCGACTCGCTCGGTACGTTACCTCCGGCATCGGCCCTGCTATTCCAAGCCCGTATCCTAGCTTCTGGCGACGTCACCGCCTAAACAGCTTTCAGCCAATCAGAGGCTTTGCACAAGCAAAAAAAAAAGCAAAGGTCGCTGGGAATCTATCAACCAATCAGGTTACGTCTTACATCGCTTGGAATAGCAGGCCGATGCGGGAGGTAACGTACCGAGCGAGTCGGGCCTGCTGAGGAGGGTGGAACAGGGAGGATTAGAATTACCTGGTGGAGCGGGTGGTGAAGTACACCATCACTGAGAGGGTAGCCAAAGAACAGGCGTAAGAGTTCAGGACTGTTCTCTGTAATATGGATAGAAACATATATATCAGGAAATATAAGCGAGGCGCCTACAAATAGGTGTTATATATAGGACCTGCTGATTGCAAAGTCTATACATGCACAAATTTGTTGTCAAAAATACAATACAATACAATACAATACAATACAATACAGTACAATACAAGTGTACTATCTAAGCGAATCAGTATTACTTAAATTTGGAATTTACCCATTTTGTTAAGGTGTACATAGTAAATGAAAAACATTATCTATTGCAACGAAGACGTAAAAAATCAACAAGACAGGCAATGAAATCATTGTCACGATGACGGTGGCCTCTAACTAAAGGTGGCTAGACATAAGAAGACTCAAACCTGGAAAACAGTTGACTAGATGGATGTTCCTGTCAATAGAACTTTCTTACGACTGTCGACAGGAAGTTCCTGTCATGAAAACATCGCCAAAACATCGCCAAAAAATTAGGAACGTTCATTTAACAGATTAAATATCCCGCAAAAACGGTAGTTCCCTTTTACATATACATTGCCCAATATGCGTCTTAAAACAGCCTCAGTATGTGGAGTTTTTCCAACAGATGTAAGGCAAAAAGTGGTAACGTTACTTTGTACAGTGGCATCGTGTGGCTCAATCACTGGCTGCCATTGCACGGGTAATTTCTGAACAATAAACCATTATTGCAACAGATGGACATTGCGTGCTTTTCGATAGGACAAGAAGGTTTAAAATTCGCTTTTAATCCTCGATCCCTTTCTTAATTAACCTAACTTTGGGGAATGCGTTGTCCTGTACATCGAAGACACTCATGTTTCGTTCCAAGCCGCGTGGGAACAGTCCGGAACAAACTGAAGTAAAATGGAAAGTTGGGGTAGATGTTTCTAGTAAGCATGTAGTGTTCAAGTGCGCAAATATTGTTAACAGAAATATGCTTAAGCAAGAAAAACAAGGGTTGCATACATATCGTGATGAGTTATGCCTTCTAATGCTTCGGTCCCATTTCCAATTCGAGGCCCGGCCGGGCTGTTTGCGAAAACGCACAAAAAACAATGCATATCAAGAAAATACACAATTAACATGTATGGTTAGGAGTAATTTTTTTACGTTTTGTGTCTTTTGTTGTCTTTTATATCATATTTTCCGTTCCCACAAGCTGCCCGGCCGGGCCCCGGATTGGAAATGGGACCGAAGCATAAGATGCCCAAACTGCCTCTATAACTTACACATAGGTCACGGGATAGGTAACAGATAACGTTAGTAGTAAGACAGACTTACCCGACAGAACGTCTCCCTGTACTGCCATTGGTCAGTCACAATGGAGGCTACAGATAACGTTAGTAGTAAGACAGACTTACCCGACAGAACGTCTCCCTGTACTGCCATTGGTCAGTCACAACGGAGGCTATGGATATCACCAGGAGAGCTGGAGTGGTGTTGCCAAACGAAAGGAGTAAGGTCAGGAATTTTGCGAAGCCTCTCAAGGTCGGAGAATGGCAGGCACGCAGAATCACCAGAACGACAAATGCATTGGCCAAGACAACGCCGGTGCCGATGAGGACCTCAAGTGTAGATTGTACTCCCGGAGGAAGGGTTGTACTCCCAGGTGGGGATGACATGGTGTTCGTACCCGACTCTTTCGTTTGAAGAATCAACTGATACAGTAGATGTTAAGACGGTTACGGCCCAGGCAGTGTTATCAGAAGATTCGTACTGTCTTGTAGAGTAGTGTAGAGTACGTGGTGGTTCACTCGAAGAACCAGAAAGCAATGTTTGATTGCGAAGATTAGACAGACAATATACATGTAATCTCCTTGCAACGAGAGCTCTGGTAAGCTCATCTGGTAGCACTTGACTTGGCAAAAGGTGTCTAAGACAGAACAATGGCACCATGCCATAAACAGGTCTTTTGGAGATTAAAACTATATGGTCTTGCGCACTGCTCGGATTGGTCAGTTGACTGATGACATCAAATGACGCGAAAGATATAATATCCGGCGCCAAGTTTCAGCCATTTTATATTTTTAGCAGCGTTATTTTTTTCCGTTTTGACGGGCTCTACCTCCTGAAAGAATTGAAAACAAGCGTAGGAATTATTTACTTCTGAAAGAAGAAGACGTGATATGTGTACTAGAGCACAGGGGGAGCTTCCATAGTCGTTCCATTGACGTTCAAGGTAAAGTCAAGAGCTGCAGAACGCCAGGCAACATTTCCTTCGGTGTGTAGTAAGATAGGAAGCCATAAAAGCTAGGTGTTGCCACCAAAGTTACCTTTATTGCATAGTTTTCCTACTTCTCTCCGCTCAACAATAGAAAATATATGGGCTGCAATCGGGGCAATCGACGCTCTTTCCCTTTGGGTGTCAAGAGCACCACTATGCGGATTACGAAAGAATGGCACATGAGTAACGTTGGCAATACGATTTTACATTAGATATTAAAGAGCGACTTCTAGCAGTCAATAAAATAAATGCAACACATTGACTAGAGCTTCATAATAGCTGCACATTGATTGGTCAATAAATTCTACATTTACCAATCAACATACAACAGTGTCTGATATGCGGTAATATCGATAGTATTATCCGTATGTATACCAAGAGAACCAATCAGCATTCACATTACCCTGAGACCGCACAACACAGTATATATCCGCCACTGAGCGGTAACAAAATAGTACGACCGAAATCTTTGAACCGTTTGTGTGAAAGCCAGGGAGGCATTGAATTTATTGCACGAAAGTATGATAAGTCGGATTTTAGATCGTACGAATAAGATTATAAAGTTTGGCCAGTCGGCGTACAAATAGGCGGACCTTTACAGCTGACTGCTGCGGTGAGCTGGCAGAAGGTGTCGGGATGTAAAATTTTGTTCGTTTATTGTTCATTTTTCGATTTTAACCTCAAATTCAGCATATTGATTTGTCGTGCCTCTCTAGGGTACCCTACTATAGTTTTATCCGCGCCTGTGTTGTGTTCCTTAACTATAGAAATCACAATTGGCGAAAAACTGTGTCCTGCTGCCTTGACAGGTTTAGTTGCAGTTGTACTTCATGCCACTATGTAACAGTGGCGTCCTTGAACCGCAGCGAGTTGCTTGATCGAAATGGCTTGAACTCTTTCGACTCTTTCGCTAATTAGCTTTGTAAACTGCAATTAAGTACCCTAACAGGCTAGATGAGGAGTCTGAAAGTGGGCTTATATATATATGAACGTTAACATGTATTCACTATTGAAATTAATACTAGTGTGCAACATCAGCATTTCAGCGGCATAAGTCGGCCGAACTATTATCATCAACTATTGCTATGGCACTAAAACACCAACGCATAACATACAAAATACACTTTCCTTACCAAACAACGTTGACAACATACATTAACTAACTGCCATATCTAGATGAATACAGAATGCTAATAGTTACCATAGCATTCACCGTTGCATTCACACCATACGGTTGAAAATTTGGTATATTTCTTGACAATCAGACAAAAACTGTTGCATTTGTTCAACGTGCTATTGTTACATTAATTAGGATTGAAAATATGATGAATAGCCCTTCAGAAAGTGACAACTTACAATAAATTACCATTGGTAAGATACAAAGAAAACATATCATCCATAACTCAATATCCCATTGCTTTTTTTTGCCAAATTCCTTGTGTAATTCTTGCTTTTACATGGTCGCAGTTTCAAGTTAAAGGTCAAACATACCTAAAAACTTCAAACTCCTTTGCAAGTCTTTTGTTATTTCCCCATTCCCGAAAAGGTGGAAATGTGGCAATTTGACGGTCTCCTTTGTCACTTTTCTGGATACGGCCGGGAGCGGTACTGCAGATAAGGCTCCGATAGGGTATATACTACCGTCTTATAAGATACGAAAATATCTAAGGCATTACGCTTAGACCATTTAAAAACTCGACCAAACAGGTCTTAAAGTCTTCAGATACATGTAGAATGACATGTAAGACTTTTGAAATCACGCGTCTCCATACAGGACCGATTTTTAGATACTGGGGATGGAGCTCATATCACGCCTATCGAAGCGCCTCCTATATTCATACATATTTCAAGTTTAGTCCATAATTAGGAGGTTAAGGGTTGAGGGAATATGTAAACTGCATCCACTTTCCCTAAATTAACTTGGCCTTGTTAACTAAAACTCAAATTCACCCGCTGTTATGAATAAAATGACAAAGAACTGGACATCAGACCACAGAATGATATCACAGACAATAGCCTTCAAACTATACGTTAGTTGTACTGCTTGCTTAAAAGGCTGCACATGTTTGCAGCAGTCTAGAGTGGTAGATTAAACATGTTTTGACGTTTTGGTTTTTTTATCAATTCATGTTTGACATATTTTTTTACATAAACAGGTAATTTCAGGCAACATAGGACAAGAACCATGTAGGATAGAACCTATAGTCTTTAATCTATAGTTTACAGGTACAGTATGTCCTTCTCATATCATTTTAGGGTCTAGTGTTCAGATATTTATCATATAAATAGCGGACGAACAGTCAAGGCAAAACCAATGTTGTCGTAGAAAAAAAAGGATAACATCTCCAAGCAGATGTTGGGATGAAAGATCGTAATATTTTCCGAGTGACGACCGGGATTCTCTGACAGTCCCTAACCCCATATGAGTGGAGTAATAGTTGAGTAAAAGGCCAAAGTTCTTGAGGAACGCGATTGGTGTCCACGAATACCCTAAAGTTACTCATTACGGACTAGACTTGATGTGGACATGAATATAGGAGGCGCTTCGGCGGATATGACACGAGCTCCACTCACGCGCTTAGAATCGACCCTTTCTATGCCTGCAGCGTGTGCTTTGAACAGTTCAGGTCATCTAAATGTAAGTAAATACTTTCAGACCTGTTTGGTCGAGTGTTCATGGGCTTTTAGCATATATACTGCCTTGAATAGTTTCGCGTTTTTATTAGACGGGAGTAAATACCCTATTGGAGCCTAATCTGCAGTACCGTTCCCGGCCGTATCGTGAAAAGGGACAAAGGATACCGTCAAATTGCAAAATTTCGGTCTTTTCGGGAATAGGGAAATCGCGAAAGACTCGCAAAGGGGTTTGAAGTTTTCAGGCTTGTTTGATCTTGAACTTGAAACTGTGACCATGTAAAACCAAGTATTACGATATTTTAGATATTTCGCAAAAAAAGAACTGATGTTTATATCCACATGTACCCCATTCACTGATATACTAGCATCTACATCGAGGAGCTAATTTGCATAATTAGTAAGGACAGTTTGTAAATCCATTTTGGGACTCTCAAACATGTGAGTATCCCCGCAAACAGGTCATATAAACAGGTGGCCTGGGAAAAATAGGTCATATAAATAAATAGAGCAGATCTAGAGCACTACTCTTCAAGCAGAGGTGTGGGTTCCGGTTGGTTTTTCACGTGTTCAGTTTAGGCATTTTTGTCCAAAGCACGTTGGCGAAACAACGAAAAGGGGACAAAATAGAAAGCCCGACAAAAACACCGAAAACACGTCAAAAACCAGCTGGACCAACTGCTCTGCTTGGAGAAAACACTGCTCTAAAACTACATCACTGCTAGGTACGGAAAAGTTACATTTAATATATAATGTCTTACGAAATGTGTATGATATGGAGTAAAAATTTATTCTATTCATACATATTGACTGTGCCATTTCATCATCACTTTCAACTTACGACACTGCAATATCAAAACTTTGTGGCCCATATAATATCAAAATACCCATATTTTTCATGACCAGTTTTAACATATATCAGCACACTAGATACATATACTAGTCCTGTACCACCAATTGATTTTTAACCCTATTTAGCAGTGCCCCCCTCATACATGTAACTTCCAAACGGCATGGTGTATTATCAAATTTGCAGGCCTAGGGGGTGATATTAAAGCATGTGAATATTAATCACTTTTCATAATAAGCCTTAATTATTTGGCGAAGATAATGTGTTTGTGGAACTCTAGTTATTTTTGTTCATGATTTTATTTTAACTAAAAAAGTAAACATATTTCAGTCACAATACTGTATGTTGACCAACTACAGCACACAAAAAAATAGACAAGTTGACACGCCAACATGATTGTACATTAATTGTTTTATTCACCAAATACCACATTTGACCATAATCTTTGCACATATTCCATTCCTGGCCTACTTCTGAGGAAAGCCTTTAAATATATCAGTTCTTCCACCACCAAATAATTTCATCCTGTCTACTTCATACAACAAATAATCATTAAATCATTATATATTCAAATATCAATCTTGAGAAAATCATAGGCTAGAACCAAGGCCAGAACTTAAGGATTATAACAAATACAAATTTTGGCTCTTTACTTTCTGAATACAATTACCTGGATTCTTTCCTCCACAATTAAATGCACATCTACACCTAGCTGAGGAGCCTTTTTTAAATTACTATCACACAATAATGATACATGATATTATTTGAAGATTGTCAGAAAATGTACATCAAACTTAAACAACCAGCTGCACAATTTTACGCCACGAGAAAGACCAATATTTACAAAGAATTGCAGCAAGTAAACACTAAGTAATATTATCTGTAAGTACTTAATGGTTGGTTCGAACACCTAAATTTTGCCTCTGGTAGAAGAGAGAAACAAAAACAAACACAAAGTCAGAAACCACAGTGGCAGAAATCTGAAAGAGTCTACACATCTGGACCATCCGGGTATACACTATCTTCTTGATTGACATGAAATGATATATCTTTACTTCCTTAAACTATATGAAATTTTCTTTGATTACACATAAACTGGGTTGAAATGTGTTCATTTGATAATTGGTGCACCACAGTTGAAATATTTGGTACGGTCACAGTATTATGATTTCAAAATCAAGCTGCAACAGATATTTCAGCATACAACAGATTCATCAAATGTTTAACCATAACTTTAGCTGACATATCACAGATGTGTGTTCCATATATATATCTTTATTATGTAGCAGATGTTTACTCTATACATTTACTACTAGCTTCTGTTTTTAACATTGAGAAAAATAACTTACCTACGTCCTATCTACATAGAAGAGAGCATTTTGCACGAGTGTCTAAGTCACACTGCTTATGACAAAAAATGAGCTAAAAAAGCATCAGTACAACTTACTGTGATTTCTGTTTAACATTATTGATAGCAATTGTATATCTTAGTAGTACTGTACAACTACCAGCATGTCATGGGTTCTCTAAAGTTAACACAAAAACTATATATGTTTCATTGCAGAAAGCTTCTTACTGTACAAAGTACATGTTTAAGAATTCACTAGAGGTGTGTCATTTGCACATACAAACATGAATTAATACTGTTTTTCTAAGGTACATTACCAAAAGTTTGACTACCTTACACTAAACACGACAAGCTACTTGTCTTTTCTCTCTTAAATTGATATCAATGGTTGTAGCTTTTCTGCGAACTAGTCTCCATGTATTGTAGGGCCCTGTCACATTTGTGCATATACTCAAGTGCGCATGAGTTCCGCAGTAACAAAATTTTGTTTGGTTTAAGTAAATTTTGCAGGGAGAAAGTTGTTTTCTACTTTGACCCACCATTGAGCAGTCTAGTTATCAAACCAAAGAAATAACTTCTTCGGCTGCAAAGTTAACCTAAACCAAAACATGTTGATATGCCACTCATGCGGGCTTGTATATACGCACAAGTGTGACAGGGGCTTTACATAGTTACAATTTCATACCCAATGCAACATGTCATTCTGATGAAATTAGGAAGATTAACGCGTATACTAAGATATTACACTGATCGTTAAATTTGGTCCAACCCACCTCTAGGTTAACCATCAGTCTGCTAAGGACAGCCACACTCACCTGTGATTTTCTAACATACACAGTATTTAACCCCACAGTTACAGACAGGACTCTCTGTGTACGTAGCATTGCAGCGACCAAAATAGACAAATTGTTTCAGATGGCCAAATTGTCATGGCAAAAAACTCACAAGTGAGAGGTGGGCCAGTTATAGTAGGGAGGTTCTTTGATACTTGAAAATCTGATCAAGAACTCAGATTTCCAATTTTGCAGTTACAAACAATCTCAGCATATCAACACATATTCATATGTCGACCTTAGTCATTCCATCCTTTCTACATAAGCATGCCCCCCTCCCCACTCCACGACCACAAACTAGCAACTACATAATTATACACAAGACATGTTTACAATGTATGTTCACCAGAATGATGTTCTTCGTAATAGAACCTACACATATATTCCATCAAATGATCTTTGAAGATAAATGTTAGTTTTTATACTTGACTATGTCTTAATCTGCTAACCCTTACAAAAGGATAAAGATTGGTGCTGTGGAAAGTCACATTTAGTCCGAGTCGCTGTCTTGGTACGCTGGCACTGGTTTGGTCAGGCGGGTTCTCTCCTCATTCCTTTCATTGTCACTCCTATAGATGGCAATAAATTATGATGATGAATGGTTTATTAAAGATATAATAATGATAATCTTTGTTGCATGTTTATTCCCCAGGGGAATAAATGCACAGAATGCCATGGGTAATTGAGATAACAAAATAATAATAATAATGTTAACGTCTAATACAATACTTAACACTATTCTTACACTTGCAGCCTGGTATTGACAAATGTTTTCGAAACTTTGTCTAAAATACAACATTACATCATTATTATCATATCAATAGAACACTGTAACAACACTTAGAGTTTTTGACCAGACATTGATGATAAAATCTAAGATTAACAAAAATAACACAAGCATGTAGCGATACTTTAAAGCCTGGTAGTACATGTATATGATAATTATAACATCACAGAAATCCTTATGAACAAGGAGAGACTGCTTTAGGATATTTGACACTGAATATGAACTGAAGTTCTTCAATCTTTCACACACTATGTAATCACAGCTACAGTTTGAAATGGGAAATGCATGACTTGAAATTGTTACTCTAACAACAAAGATTTGGAACTTACCCATATATGACTTCATCTTCTGAGTCATTCAACATGGAGAATGCAGGGTTGTCCTTGAAGTGGGATTCTGTAAGATAAGAATATAGTTTTGTGTTCAGACATGGAACCAAAATGAACAACTTGTATTTTTCCAAGGTAGATGAATGTGTACCACAAATATTACAAATGGTAAAGTGATGTCATACAAATTGCTCCGGATTTTGTTCGTTTGTATTGCATTGCGACCATACTATACATCATAAAAGGTAGCTGAAAAATGAGAAAATACATGCTGTATTAAAATTGCAAAAAAACAAAACATTTCAGAATTTTATTATGAAGGCAACTTTTTTTGGGGGCCAAACTCTTTATTTATTTGTATGCTTGCATCTGATTCAGTTTTGGAGTCCCCAGAGGATGTCATCCATATACTGTAATTCTTGATTTGTTAACTGTGTACTTAATTTTAGCTAATTTAACGGCCACTGGTAAAATCACATCATCGCTAATATTTGATCACTAATATTTGAGACAGTAATGTTTGTACCCATCGTTAAAATCAAGTGCCGTGACCTACTCAATTTTCCCTCAACCGCTATATTTTCCTGCCGCTATATCAAAGTGATTTACAGTAATCAAATCAACATGACCTTAGTAGGTTCTGGGAATCTTACCATGAAGGGCATTTTTGGAAGGGGAGTACACGTATGCCATGGTGTACATGTAGAAGTTGAGCAGGCCATAGAACGACAGGAACTCCGCGGGTATCAACTGTCAAGGAATTCTTCTGGTCAAGTCAATTATGGAATAGCATGCAAGCCACAACATTTCATAACATTCGGAAAATAAAGAAAGAAAGAAAAGAGCTATCTATTTAAAGAAGCCATATAAAAACTTGTCGCAATTTCCAAACGTTTACTGACAAAAAGAAATCTACAACTTTGTTAACTTCACAAAACCCAGTCATTACAGAAAAAGTGGGACACTCCAACCTCCAGTGCTTCAATGAAAAACCAAAGTCAAACCCCAAAAAGTTTAGATGGAAGAAATTTAGATTCCGCAGAAGTTCTTATCAAAACAGTTCCTTGTTCCACTTGTCACCATTGTCACCTTGCATAGTCTGTATACTTTTTCTAAATACCTAAATACTGTCACATGTTGCAATTAGCCCTTGGGCAAGAAGTTGCAAATAAAACTCAATTATTAATAACATACACAATAAAGGGGGAGACAGGCAGAATATAGATCTAAACAGGAACTACGGAGCTCTGACTGTTTTTCTGATTGTGGTGCAAACCATGTTGATTGGCTGAGGCTTTGTCTACCCCATATAGAACATAATATTGATAACTTTATTGCGCAACAATTGTACAAGGTATGGCTGGTACATAACTACAGTTCTATACATATCATAATATGATTTGAGCCAACAAGGCTGGCAGAAAGGATATAGTTCTTGTAGTGTGTAGCCAAGTCTGCAACAAAGTTATCCTGTAGTACTCCTGTTCCAAACCGCATCACTGTGATGGCAATGCTGAAAGGGATTAGTTAAAAAGTTAAAGTCCTTCCCGCACCGAAAGGTACATAAGTTGGCGCTCATCTCCAGTTCCAAAGCCCTTAGGCAACACAACTTTGTGCAAGTCAGGGGGCTTATCCACTGGTAGTGGTGTGTGTTTAACTGCTATACTCTTTCCCAAATGCTGAGTGCTAAGCAGAGAAAGCAGTATGTACCATTTTTAGAGTCTTTGGTATGACCCGGCCGGGGTTCGAACTCATGACCTACTGTACACAAGGCGAACATTCTACCCATTCGGCCATTGCACCGAAAGGGATACGTCGTAATAAATATGGTAGCAAATAGACATTGAAAAGTTGATGACAAGACATTTCTGAACAATGCGAATCAATATGTTCACTTGTTGGTAGAAGATCATTCTGAATCAAAGTTAAACTGCAATTGCCAACAGAGACGGGGGGCGTCATAGACTTTCTGCAACATGCGATCCACTGCTCACCAAGTTACGTGTTCTATCTGCATAACGTGACGTCACAGAAGCAGCGGATTACTCATTCCTTGACAATGACAGGAGCTGATCAGTCGAAAATTTGAAAAGTCCATTTTTTGTGTTGGCAATTGTAGTTCAACTTGCACCCTTCCCATTCGCTTTGCCTTTTCCAAGGTGCCTCTTTTGTATATCTGTACTTAAAAAAACCAGATACAAACTCTTATGATCAATTCAGTGCAAAAGTACAGTGTTAGAGCAAATACCTGATGGCCAGCACTACGAACATCAAAGCTGTCAGGAACTTCAGTCTCAGGTCTGAAAAAAAAAAAAAAAAAAAACGCAATTTAGTTTGGAATTAGTGCTTAATATGTAGAGAAATATCAGTGACAAATAAACAACAACAAAACCTGCATCAATATGAAGAGAAATGTCTGTACCACTAGTGACAATGACAACAGCAAAACATTGTTTACATTAACTCATCGACATTTCGGTGCACTAGTCAGGGATATCTCCAGCTTTGAATTTTTTGTCTCACTCATTGTTCGGGAGCCCATATTGTTAATTTTCCTTGTTAAATCTGTCATTCTAAGCTTAAAGTTAAAGTCCTTCCCGCACCAGACGGTGCATAAGGCAACACCCATCTCCGTTTCGGCAGCCCTTGGGCCACACAACTTTGTGCAGTCACTACAGCAGGGGGCTAGTCCACTGGTAGTGGTGTGTGTTTAACTACCATACTCTTTCCCAAATGCTGAGTGCTACGCAGAGAAAGCAGTATGTACCATTTTCAGAGTCTTTGGTATGACCCGGCCGGGGTTTGAACTCATGACCTACCGCATGCAAGGCAAACACTCTACCCACTAGACCATTGCACCAGTTTTTCATTCTAAGCTTACTAAGGTAAATTTTCATCTATTCGATGTCATGGAAATTTTTTTGACCGCAACCAAATTTCTGTCCTGGGATGGATGGAAGGACGGGTCCTGGAGACAGCCCTACTAGTCTAAGACTGGAGCCACGCAATAATCATAGTAAGTCATAGCTTACCAAAGTACGGCATGGCACGCAGCTCGCTGAAGGCACGGACAATCAGGTACAACAGGTACAGTAGGTACACTGAACCAATGACGAAGAAGAAAATCTGCATCCCCTGGGGCAAAAATAAAACGAAAAGCATAATTGGCACAACATAATTTTTTTCAAAAGGGAATTGATGACATCAATGAATAAAAAGACTCTTTTTTACACAACCAAGAGATTTATTCCACCGACATTTCGGTGACCATCTGTCACCTTCTTCAAGGCAATTCTGACTGGTTCACATAGCAATGCAGTACAGGTGTCGCTGCTTATACATAATAATGAGATGCATTCCCAAATGCAAAGTATTTACATAATATACAATCACAGAGGATGACAGATGGTCACCGAAACGTCGGTGGAATAAATCACTTGGTTGAGTCTTTTTATTCAGTGACTTACCAACCTGATGAAACTATTCACGGATGAATTGACATCAGCATGGCATGTCAATGTTATATATATTTCATCCCTTTATCTTCTTTATCTTATTATCAAAATCAAGTAAGATTTTGACTTACTGTGAAGTTGACTGTGTCCACCTTGTACTGATATGTTGGATCTTGGAGTTCGTTATACCTGGGAGGAAAGGAAAGGGGTGTGAGAGTGTTTATTTTAAAGCAACAGCATTGCATTTTCTAGATGTTACAGAATGTTGTACATGTATACAGTAAGTTCTTGACTGTTATAATTCAGCTCTGGAAATGTACCCAAACATGGTTGAAGGATTTATTTTACTATGCTACTATGAGGGCTAAGACTGCTATCATTTACCATGTGGTAAACTAAAACAACACCAGGAAAACTGAAGCACAAGTTGGAATGGACAGAATGCTTCTGGCCACGAAGTGTTTCTAGACACATTTGATCTATCACACATTGTAGTTGAAAAGGGATTGCAGTACTACTTACTCCTGCCAGGAGGCCAGTGTAACTGCAGAGATCCACAGAAGCCCAACGATCAGGACCTTGGGCACGTAGAATGTCATGAATCTCCGCTCATACTGTGAGAACACGAATAATAAGTATGAACGTTTGACCCGATGAAGTAAACACAACTGGTGATTGATAAATTCTTTAAAGTGTAGGATTTTCTAGAACATTTCAAGTATTGAATTTTTCTTTTCCTTAAAATGGAAGGATTGACAAGTTCAGAGGCCAAGCAAAATCCGCTCATACTGTGAGAACATGAATAATAAGTATGAACGTTTGACCCAATGAAGTAAACACAACTGGTGATTGATAAATTCTTTGAAGTGTAGGATTTTCTAGAAGTATTCTCTTTTCCTTGAAATGGAAGGGTTGACAACTTCAGAGGCAAAGTAAAATTTCAAGATTGATGAAAAGGGACATGAAAGTATTCTTGATGGACCACTTCAATTTCTGAAATGGAACAAAATGCTGTTAGACCAATCCCTGGTGACCCCGCTCTCCTCTGTCAAAATGTAGAGATGCAAAATGAACACATAAAGACACAAATATTTGAAGGACATGCAGTCACTTTCTCATTGGTTGAACCAATGATTGCCATGCTATCATTGGTTGCACTGCTAATTGTGATGGACAGTGAGAATGATTGTATGAACAGCGCCACCTGTCTGATGCCATGATAAGCGCAGAGCCAGAACAGGAGCAGTGCGCAGAGGAAGGAGGCCTGGAACACGGCGTCGAACATCCCCGGGACCCAGCTGTTTACCAGGAACGTCAGCGGGAAGATGGGATCGTTGTACAGCAGGAGCAGCGGCAGCAGGATCGACATCCATCTGGAGAAAATACAAAATTTTATTTTATCTTATTAGAATTGCAACAGTGCAATACATGTAGGATACAGGCAGCTATTGCTGGTGTCGTGACCCACACACATAATATACCCGTCTTGGGTGTAAAGTGCCCTTTTTCCAACGGGCACAAGATCGGTAGCGTCGGGACGCCGGGGTCGGGACCACTGGGGTCTGGGCCGAAAACCCTGCCGTTACGCCACACGACCCCACATCATGTACATCATCAGTGTGTTAAGGGTTTAGGGTTAGGGTGTTGGGGTCCTGGGTTCGAATACCCTGACATGCCACCCATGTTGCATCCTTGGGAAAGGCACTTAACATGACTTTTCTCACTACACCCATGGGTAGAAATGGGTACCTGACCTTGGTTGGGGAGGTAAAAGGCGGTGGAAGGAGAGGGATGGGCTCTGCCTTCCAATACCATTGATGCCCTAGCCTAGACACAGTGGATAACATTTACCCACTGCCCTTACGGCCTCAAAAAGGCTATGGGACTGAGGATTCAAGTCATTCCATTTTGGATATACTGTAAATTCATTTATTTTCACAGTGGTTTTATTTCATGGTAGGGGAAAAAGAGGTTTTTGCTGTGTTTTGAAATTCGTGGTTGAAACAATTCTGTAGCACAGTAGTCATACAAGGGAGACACATTTGAAGTGTTATGAATTTGCAGTGGAGAGGTATTACTTACCTGACAACAATATTCTCTTCCAATGTATTAGGCATCCAGTGTGAGATTATAAATTTACTATGTAGCTGCATTCAGTTACTCTGAAAATACCAACTTTTAATCTGAGGTAAAAAGCAACAGTATTGACAAGTCTCCAGCAAACATGTAAGGAAAATATAGATTATCTTTAAAACATAGTTGTAGTCTTTTCTTAAACTTAGAGATAAGAATCTATTACTTACTTTTGTTCAATGGACCAGTCACGTATGGAGAACCTTCTCAAGGAGTGGGCAAAGACGCACTGGAACACAGTAGAGACTTCTGTTTATACATGTTCATATGGATATCTTTTCACATTCCATTCTATCTATTAATTTGTATGTAATACAATTCTACCAAGTGTCATAGAAATACCTGAAAAAGGAGGAATTGTGTGGAAAGAGAGTAACAGAATAGAGTCAAACCTAAGACTATAATAGAGACTTAATAGAGAATAAGTTGAATATACTGTTAGGCTAGCCCCTGAGGCGTCGCCAAAAATATGCTGTAAATACTTACCGTGACCATGAATGTGAGCACTAGGAAGACAAATCTAAACCAGATCTCAAGTTGGGTGAAGGTTGGGTTGTACATCTTGAACTGCAAGAGAAATTCAGAAACATGGCATCAAACTTGAGAATATCAACTTAAGGATACATGTACATCTTTCTACATGATTTTTACATCCTTTCTCAAGAGAAAGTCCATAACATCCGCAATGCTATTGGCAATGGATGTTACTGAATGTCTTTTCACCTTACTGTGTGAAAATAGGTTAATATATCAAAGAATGTTTAGACCTTAGAACTAGTAGTGTAAGTCATACGTTAAACTCGACATGTTGAATTATCAAAATACATGTTGAATTATCAAAATAACTTGTAGGTAATTCTTTTGTATCCACTTGTTTGTTTGCATACTATTGTAGAAGATGTTACGAAAGTTGCTGTACTTTTGTTGTTTCAATATAGATTGTTGTTGTTGGTGTTATATAAATAGAACGATAATAAACTTGTACTACCCACCGAGAATTCCACTTCTGTGACTGGGTATTTGTCTGACATCCCAAAGAACACGACCCTGACCAGGTAGGTGGTGAAGTCCAGGTAGCCCAGATGTAAGATCACTAGGTCGTTACAAGTCTGAAACAAATTTAAGGCATTCAGCTAGTCCCAAAAATGAATTTCGAGCCCTGATATTGTAATTAGAATTACACTGTTTGCTTCTAATTCTCAAATTCAAAAAGACATTTTTTGTAAGACATGGTCCAAGGTTGCAAACTGGCTGCTATGTTCACTGTGACATCATCAAAGGAATGTAATTTGATTATTTGGCAGCAGGAATCGTGAACTTAACATCACAATGAAAAAACCTGTTGCTATTATTTATGATTCCTTCACACATCCATTCTGGAAATGACTTGCTGCCACCGTGAAGTTAAAGTTCAGTGAAAATGTCCATTTTCCTTACACCGTGAAATTTTGCTACCGTGAAGATGAAGTGAATTACAGTATTAAATAGAGGGTTCAGTTATTTTCTTCACTATCACAATTTGGAATTACTTTGTGTCGTGTATTTCTAGTGTATGCTTATAAAAATTCATTTTACAATGAGAAAATATTTAGCTACTTATCATACATGTTCAAGTACTCATATTTCACATGAACTGAAGTTAAGCATAACAAAAGAGTGGTATGCCTTCCTTACATCCTTGTTACAGTGTAGTGTCCTGGAGTGGTTGTGAGTTCTCTCTCCTGTGATCAGTACTGAAGAGTCCGCTACTTGGCCTTCCACTACTACACTCATGGTGAACTTGGTCTTGATGGTGTCACCTGAAAACAATACTGTCAATGCAGAAATGTCCACGGTAGTTTTATGTTTGCGGTTTTCGCGGTAAGCTCTTCGCCGTGAACTTAAAACCACAGCAATTTTTTTTGCTGGTGTTTCTGCAGCGCAACTATTATGTTTCAAACCCGAACTTAAAACCACATCGAAGTTAAATGCATTAATATAATTACAAATTTCCCAACATAGTTCTGTTTTTTAATACTAGAATAACTAGGACTTAACTGTCATGAAAGTTTTATGAAGTTGAATCAATTATTAGAGCTTAGATGTAATAAGGTGTTTAGCAGTCTAATGTATTAATTGATAAACTGTCATGCAATAAAGTTCTTCTTCTATCTGCATTTCTGAAGATATCAAATTATTTTCAAGCAGTTTACAAGATTTCATGTTAGGTAAGAATAAATCAGTAGCGACATATAACACAGACGTTCACAAATTGCTACAACCAAGTACAATGCAATATTTACCATTAGAATCGGCACACAGTTAGGGGCTTGTAAAAGAACTTTATTCAACATCACCTGTGGCAACCAGACAATGTTTATTAGTTTACCTTTGGGGTTTCGTATGAATATCTTGGATGTTAGCCACAGCTGTTGATTAAATGTGGACAGGGTTGGCGTTCGTAACTGGAAAGGTCCAGTCTGAAAACAACAAGAGGAAAACAATTCATAAGTTGTTTTTCCCTACTACAATGATTAAGCAAGCATGATCATGAACTCTAATGTTCAACAGGCTTTGCATGTTGAGTGTTCCAGCACTTTACAACATAGCAACCAATCCTTTGTGTAGTTCAGCTACATGTGTACATACAAAGGCACACTGTTACTGGAGATCAAAAGATCAATAGTCTCCTACCACATTTTGGGCTGATTTTGCC
This sequence comes from Branchiostoma lanceolatum, assembly GCA_035149815.1. Taxonomy (NCBI): domain Eukaryota; kingdom Metazoa; phylum Chordata; class Leptocardii; order Amphioxiformes; family Branchiostomatidae; genus Branchiostoma; species Branchiostoma lanceolatum. Next base: position 15,742,241 of record CM068866.1, read on the forward strand.
TCTGCTAGTCAATATCATTATATACTAAGTCAGAGTGCTGCATACCTAAACTCATTTTCCGGTTCAGGTCCGGATTCAAGTCCAGAGGTTCAGGTTCAGGTCCGGACTTATAAGTCCGGACCAGAATCCATAGCACATGTGTAACATCCAAGGATCGAGTTCAAAAAACCTGAAAGTGTTTTGAGTCTCCCCTCTACTTGTCAGTCAGTCACTGACAAATAAGGCATTTAAGATAAGTGCAACATTCAAATATAATATTGGTTTGTCACCAAGAAACCTTTATAGTCGTGTGTGTCGGTCTTAATTCTCTATGCTTAATATCGGTTTGATAAAACCTAACATGTCAACTAGACAGGACCAGGTCCAGGTTCAGGTCCGGACCTGAACCTACATGTTAACCTCTGGACATAAACCTGGACTTGGACTTAATTAAGCCGAACCGGTATCTACCCTTAAAGGCAACCAAAGCAATGCCCAAAGTATGGAAATAAGAAGATGCTGAAATCTTAATGGTAGTGACATTTACTAACACTATTCAGCAAAATTTGCGTAATACGTAACTTGATACATTGAGTATTTTAAAACTGGAAAAAAACGGGCCGTATGATGATTCCTTTATTAGTTTTGTGAGCCTAGAAAAACCCTGGCAAACGATTTTCAGTGAGTTCTCACATCACAACGAAGTCATATTTTTTGCATCATTCAGACGTCGCTATACATTCATTGTGATAGTGTTGTTTGAACTAATCATGTATAGAAATGACTAAATGAATTGACTTTCAAAATCCGATTTTCGGCCCCTAATATTGCTTGGGTTGCCTTTAATACCTATACTGAATATACAACACAAAGCACACTGTCAGTGTTTGACTTTGAGTCACAGATCTAGATACTCACCGCTAAGTTTTCCACCTTCGGTGACTGAAGCGATGAGGCCTTGACATCGTGCTCAGACACGATCGGAGGACCTGTAATAAAAGGGAAAGTTATCTCTGGGGTAAATGATAACTTGAAGGAAAAGATGGTTGATGTTTTTCCTGGCACAATTGTTGATGAATACATTCAATTTTAATACAAAATGTTACTACACTTTGCCTATTATACCTCAATACTTGTGTGTGCTGTTAAGGGACCGGACCTGCATCGAGTGGGGTCACCGTGATAAAAAAGGTAGGTAGGTAAAGGTAGTCCCAGAGCCTTTTTTGAGCACGTAGGGACAGTGGATTGTTAATCCACTGCGTCTAGGGCACAGTATTGGAGGGTAGAGCCCATCCCTCTCCTTCCACTAACTTTTACCTCCCCAACTGAAGTCACTCAGGTACCCATTTCACACCTAGGTGGCATGAACAAAGTTGTGTAAGGACAAAATGTCTAGAAAGGACTCAAACCCGTTAACTCTTTCGTCCGCTAGCCTAGCCTCAACGGTGGGGTGTTATGTCTTTAGTGGTTACCATTAAGGAAAATTCTTGGCACTCATTACGTGCTACGGTAGATTTACAGACGACCCTACGGCATTACGTTGCAGTCAACCCTAATATGCCTCATGGAAAAAAGCATGCAGACCCCATGCAAGGTCAGACGGGTGTGTGTGATTATGATGTTGACTTTATGCGTAGGTAAACAAAAGTGTTTATCCACCTGCCACTCCGATGAACACAGACACGGCGAAGCACATAAAGAATCCCGCGAACACCAACACGAACTGACGCTTACTCAGGGTGTACAGTCGCATCTGAACGGACCTGGGAAAACATTAGTCACATAATGTTACAGAAAACTTTCACTTTCATGATGTTTATGGATAGTATGAATATAACATTAATAATAATAATAATAATAATATCAGGTGTATTTGCAGCCAGTGCCACAGGCAGGTACCCAATGTGTAGGGTAATGAGGCTGTTTAACATTAAGTGTGACATATGTAAAATCAATAATAAGATTATACAACAGCAGTTTAAAGGAATTAAATAATTACAGTTGGTCTAAAGGTACAGTATGTGTAGAAAACATTATGAACACTTCAAAATACTTAATAATATAATCATCTATCTAACATTAAGAGTGACATATGTAAAATCAATAATAAATGCACCATAAGATTATACAACAGCTGTTTCAAGGAATTGAATAATTACAGTTGGTCTAAAGGTACAGTAAGTGTAGAAAAACATTATGATTACTTCAAAATACAATAATTATCTACTTAAAGAGTACTTTACAATTTACGTTTAAAAATCTGTCTGCTGGAAAGGCATTGTAATTTTTAAAAATAGTAATCCAAGAGAAAATACAAGTGAGTACTATTCCTGTGTGATAGCTACATTTTCGAACATTTCACACAACTTAAGAGGCAAAAAGGAGGATAAAAAGTAAAAGTGCCGTTCAGGTGCAAACACCTGTTACAGGTTGACGTGGATAAAATCGGACGCTCCAAAAAAATTCTCGCCAAAACAAATAAATTTGAAACCATAATACAACAGTTCTACAGCCGCAAAATCGTTCAAAACTGCTTGATACGTACGACTCCATTGTTGAGTTAAGATGGGGACCTCAGACGTTGAAGGAAATGCAGAAGAAAGTGGTCTAAATCTTGAGAAAGTTTTCGGCGAAGTCAAGTTTGGTGCAAAAAAAAGATGTCGTCTACTTTGAATTCAACATGGCGGACAAGCGGCGTACTGCGCATGTCAGTTACGTCATTGTGTACACCAGGCCTGACGTTTCCGGGTGTCACAAACCGGATACACCGAAAATGGAATAAAATCTCATTTCTATAATATGAAAATAATAAAGTTTTCCATCTATATCAATTGAAAAATTGATTTCTTTTCAATTTTCTTCCAAACACAATGTTGGCTTGATGCGGCAGTTGAAATGTTAGGGCACAGGTGCAAGCATTCAATAGATACCATTAACAACTGAACAATATATGACATTCTGTTTTAGAAATAAGCGTTCAAATATTGCAAAGGGCGGGTAAGAAGGTAAACAGAAGAGCATATTTTCACGTCACTCTTTCTATTGACAGACAGACATACAGACGTTGGCTATATCGCTAATGAAGCCTTATTTATTTATGGTTATGGATGGCCTTCTATACACAATAAGAGCAATGGCCTCTCTCCCAGCAACATGATGGCTTCATGCAATTGTCTAGAGGATAAATTCCAGGCGCCTATTTTCCATTGAACTAACGAGAACCACAATTAAGGGTATTTTTTCGCATAAAAGGCTTTATGTGCCTTGCCTTTTCAATCCTTTCTTATTCTTGAAAGGCACCCAATAGTCCAATCTCCGTGCATATTGCAATTTTTTGTCCGGTAGCATCAATAATGCAATAATTCTCCGGCTAACACACTTTCTCCACGCATAAAATATCAATGCATTAAATCATATCAAAATTCACAGCGATACTAATATGTATATGAGTTTAAAATATTGTACCTGTAGCAGCGGTCATGGTTGTAGGATTCTCCAATGTGGGTCCCGAAATTACTGAAAACGTCGCTGAAACTCGCCAAAAAGGAGCGGAATTTCACCGTCCAGGGCGTTTCGTAGGACGCATATCCCAAAGAGTCCATGATGACACGACGTCCACCGTTATGGAGGACAGGGAACGTCTAAAGATACTCTATCAGCAACAACCGCTGCGTTCGATATGTAGGGATGTAAACCAACGCTCCATATTGTCCACTCCGGCCTGAATAAATACGTATCCGATGGACGGCGACCTGTTTTGAATTGCTAACACTCGACGACTGCGAGCGGCAAGCTATTTGTTCGCTATTATTCTGGCTATTACGTCAAGGAGCAGAACTGAATATTAATGACGCTGCCCATTAAATTGCCTGCACGCATCTGCCGCATTCTCACCGAGCGTTGTGCTGCAGTTTTTAACAGTTCCGCTAGCTGTCATCATAGCATATACTTAAATTCACATCTTATGGTAAAACTAAAAGATGATGAAGCTTACAAAAAGTACAGCAGCTTTTGTACATACAGTCAACTACAAGCTACAAAATAGAAATGTCAAAATAAATTTCACGATTCTACTTACTAAATAATAACGGCTAAAATAAGTAAGTCTGTAATATCTTGCTATAATCAGGCATTGAATTTCACTATCTTTCATTTAGCTTTTTGAACGTATAGGGCTTGGGGTGGAAAACGATAAAGCTACTTATTTTCATGATAGGCTCAAATAAAGAAAAGTATTGCGTTTTCAAAATGTCTCCAGCCGTTGTGCTATATTTTTCCTTCTTGCTTCGCTAAGAAAGATGAAGTTTAAGATATATGGCCGGCCGGCCAGAAGTTTGAATGGACCATGCAGTCGATAGGACAATTGAATGAACACCGTAGCGTTAGGCGTCTTACCTTACATTCTACATATACCCCACCCTTGAGATTTCAAAGCACAGAAGGTGCTATATTTCCCGGATCACATGTATCCACCGTGTAGGCTTACCGTCCTACACTAAGCCGAACTGAGCCCATTGAGAACACATGTTACCTATACCCTCGATTGTTTGTTCAAGAGCTACCGTGTGTATCCCCCTCTTGGATACCAGTGCTACTGTCTTAGCCACAACATTTACAACCAGGGGAAGAGTAGATCTCAATGTTTCACATTTTTAGAGACTTTTTGTGGCTTTGGTAGAGTTTAGTTTGCTTGATAACGCGTTAACGACCAGCCAACCACCATGCGTAAGTCTCTGAAGAGGATTCTGCACCACTACAGGCAAAATCTCGTGGGGAAAGTTTACCCTAACGTCGCCGCCCTACTAGCATGTCTTGTTACAGACGGCACGTTTTCACCAGCGGAGGAATACACGGTCTTGTCACTCCCCAACCGCCATAACCAAGTCAGAGCCTTGTTGGACATCTTGGAAACCAAGGAAAACAAAGTCTTCGGGTCCTTCACTAATTCTTTAAGGAGCATATGTTACACGCATCTTGCGAAAACTCTGGAGGAAGACGCAGCTGCAGTTCTCACCTCACCCCGACAGGTGGACATTGAGATAACTCCAAGGATTGATGAAGGTACGGTTCTGATTTTGAAATGACTTTATGAAAAAAACGGGCCCCCAAAAAAGTTTCAAACGAAGGCACAAAACCTCTGTGTGACCAAATGCGGCTTTTTCGGGGGTGTATACAACATAAAATGTATGTCTTTAGCTACATGTTTACCAATACCTTATCTAATACTATAAGCGACGCTGGTGTACGTGAATGATATGTGCAATTTTTGGTATCAGTTTGGATCGCCCTGCTTATATTTGTACAATGAATTGTACTGTGTAATATTCAAGCCACGGTATTCTGCAAGCACTAGACCTGTTCTGCGAGTCGAAATGGTTTATGTTACAAACAAAATAACTTACGCCACACAATACCAGTGGATCAGTTACTAGGTTGCCTCTACTCTCCAAGCAGATGTGCATTTGTAGAGTCCAGCTCAGTAAAGTTTATTCCGGCTTGTCTATGAAGGAAAAGAGAGGGGGAAACAGACTCTACATCTGCTTGGAGATTAGGTTTACCATTGTTTCCTAACCTGTATGAAAAAGGAAGGTTGCATAAGGTTGACTTTCGTACGTGTCTTGTTCTGCAGACGAGATGCCAAGTCCGTGGGAGAGATTCGTCAGAAGATACTTTGTGTCCAAGAGATGCCAGGGTGAGCAGTTACTGAGTGTATGCGCTGATGAAAACGGTACATCTTCGCCGTACATCCAGGATGACTTCTTGTGGGACTTTGTCTGCTCCTACTATGATCTTTACGACGTGATGCCGAAATGTCTCACATCTTTCACTATGCACTGTGTTACGAAAGGCGGCGAGAGGCACCTTCAGAAAAACATCATCGGGAAACCTAGCCTCTACTCAAGCCTTCTTGAGCCACTCAAAGCTTTACCAGATTCCATTACATCGTTGGAGGCCATCGATGGTGATAGCTCACCCGGGCTAACTCTTGAGATCTCTGTCTACACCACTAAGACAATCGAAGAAGCAAAAGCCATAGTCCTGCTTCTTCCCTTCATGCCACGTCTCAAGGAGTTGTACGTATTAAGGGTGCAGATCGAAGATGGCACCGCGGCAGACTTATCTGAAGCGTTTGTCCATCTGAAAGATCTTCGAGTTCTGTCACTCCATACGACCAACCTCTCCACCAACGGCGCTGGCATCTTAGCCGAGCAGCTTCCCCACTTGTTGACGCTAGAAGAGCTCGTCATCGCCTTCAATAGAATTGGAGATGCCGGAGCGAAATCGCTTGGTAGGAAGTTAGGATATCTGAAGAGGATGAAAGTGCTGAACCTGCAAGGAAACGGGCTGACGCACGAGGGCGCTCTTGCAGCGTTGGAGAGCGCCCCACAGTTGGAGCAAGTGAAGTTCAGCCACATCAGCATCAGCGATGACGGGGCCGAGTCTCTCGGCGAGACCTTAGCGTCCATGCAAAAGCTGAAAGCGGTGCATCTAAACTTCCTAAACATGTCGGTCCAAGCCTGGTCCGTTCTAAACGGACACCTGGCACATATAGAGCAGCTAGAGGTGTTGGACATGGATAAATGTAGTAGCTACGAGTCAGATATCAACATAACCCTAACGGCTTACTCTGAAACTCGTGACAACAGCACTGCCTGACCGTGCACGTGGTTATGTCAGAACTTAGAGGAATGTTCCAATACCCTAGCCCTGCTTGACGTTATGAATTCCCTGACACATTTTCAGCCATTTTTCAAAGCATGTAATCTATCATGCTAGTTTGATATATTAATGAACTCTGATGTACTTATATTGTTAGGAAATATGCCTACTAGGTATATAGTTAGCAGCAATTGTATACACGAGGCCATGTTATCATGAAAGCTCATCTGTGTTGGTAGTAATCATAATACAATGCTAAACTTTCTTGCAACACTAAGGTATTCACAGATCAAATTTTCAACGGCCCTGAAGAGGGCGACAGTGGTCGTTGAAAATTTGATCCGTGAAAACCTTAATGTTGGAAGAAAGTTTAGAACTGTATTACATGTAAAGGCCATGTTGATTTTATGATATGGATGACATCTGCGCACGCATCAATTTTCGCCCATTTCCAAAAATAGAATAAAAAGTTTTCTACCATACTGTAAATCGTGCAAAGCAGCTACAAAATGAGCAAATATAAGCCGTAAGTTGCAAAAAGATATTTCGGAAAACGGATACTAATGTCGTAGAATGCCAAAGTCAAAGAAGATGTGAATGAACAAAAATGAAGAATCCATTAATTGGTATACCATTCTCTGTGTGTTTAGTCATTTGTTCAACCTTGGTGACCACGTAAATTTCATAATGAAGGCAACTTTTTTTTTCAAAACTTTTTTTCATTCGCACGCTCGTATCAGTTTTGGGGTTCCCAGATGATGTCATCCATATAATCAAAACAACATGGCCTAAATACAAATTTGACAGCCATTGAGAATAATGACTCATTCAACATCCATGGCAGTCCATTGGACAGATATCTACTTTCACTAGCCAATCAGCATTCACCAATGATAAAGTAGGCTGGAATGTAAGATGTTGTCATAATTATCATACACCTTCCCTAGAAAAAAAAAGCTGAAAGAGACTTGTGTGTACTTTGACACTGAGTTTATTTGACATCTGCTACATATGTCATAATATGTACAACTTAGAGTGGTCAGAGCCCCAGCAAGTGCCACCCCCTCCTACAGGGTGAGTTGGGCAGCATCACATGTGCTCCAGAAGTATTCTATGCCATATCTATACATCATTTTCGTTTTATACACATAAATAGAATTGGTAAGACATACAGTAAACAGCATATAGAATACAAAACCTAACACAAATTTACAAATGAGTGCTGCAGACATAGGATCTTCGATTCAGGTGCCTTCTCCAACTAACTACTGGACTTTTTTGAATGTTCTTTGGAAATTTGGTGTGACGCACAAGGGTCCTTTACTGCGTTAATGAATGCTAATCAAATGATAGTAATTACAGCACGGCCTGTTTTCCTGGCTTCATGGTCTCACTCGAAGTGGCGCTTTAGAAAATATATCTTTCTTGATTACAAACAACCAATCAAGTTGAGCCGTTGTTTTGTGCAGTACCTTGAACTAGAGGCAACAGTGTGGCGTGATATACAGGAGAGGTGCAGGAATCTATCTAATACTATACATGACACTACAGCACATAGTAAGCATCTTATGTACATCTACATAATTTGTATTTCATTTCTTTTTTATCATTCCGCTTCGTCTTAATATTAGAATTCAATTAGTTTTGCTTGTTTCGTCTCGACAGCATTGCACGTTATGCGCATAACGATTAAAATTGTTAATGGCAGCTTAATTGGTTATGAAGTATTTTTCACCTTAAGACTTTCCACCTTTAAGTCAAATAAGTCCAACTTTGTCGAATTCGTAAAAACATACTGCACAATCATCCCAAAAAAGGGAGCAGAGATGTTACTTCTTCCTGTAAAATGTTACCATGAGGAATGTTTTATTGAGAAGTTATAAAAACTGAAAGAAAATGTTTTTTTTCATCACCCTCTTGGGCAAGAGAGTTTCTTGTAATTTCACTTACATACACTGACTATGCTACAAAGACGTTTTGACTGTATCAGTGTATAGTCGAAGGGACGAGACATTCCATTTGGGCAACATACTGATATCATGTTATGAGTTTTCAATGAAAAACATGATTACATGTAAGTCTAAAGCTTAAAAGTAAATACAACTCTTAACATCTATAATACAGCAGCAAAAGATGATCATTCTATGACAATTTATCTGTACATAAGATTACCACACCTTTTCAACTACTTGGGTTTCTGAATTTCCTCTTTGAATGTCATTTTGAAGGGGAAGAGGTATGTCCAAGCAACATTTTTGGGCCCTTTGATGACTTTGATAATGAAAATGGGAAGAAAAATGCTGTGTAATATTCCTAACTAACATCCACTGAAGCCTATAGACTGGGTTTTCCCTCGAAGTTCAGGCTTTTTGCATGTACAGAATAGAATAAGCAGCTATTGCCAGAACATACCTTTTCAGAACATGTCCTTACTCACTTATCTTTAACTTTATCGTCTCAACCTCTGTTCCGATAACCCTCCCCATTTTTCTTTAAATTCAAAAGGCCCAAAACCGACGACATTGGAGTAACATAAAGACGGAATATCAGGGCAAACTTTACATGCCAGCACCATGGACCAGTAGTTGTCATATCAGTCGACATTGTTGGAACCCAACACTCTGTTAGGTGACTAGATTTATGTTACATCTGACACAAATATCTATACATCTACATTTTTCCTTTATACTTGAGCTTGGACTAGTTAACCTACTATCCGTTGGTCTCTTTGAAAGACAACCATAACATTGCTACATATCAAGTAACAATTAGATACCTACTTGGAACTCATTTGAAAAAAAAAAATTGATGTAGATGACAATTTCCTTGCATTTTGTATCACACTCTGTATAAAATATGCATTGTTGTGTTGTTATTTATGAAAATGTTACATATACATAGCATCAAAATTTTCAAAATGATCTGGGGTGTTTTGCAAACCTACTGTTTTAAATCTGGCGTGCTGGAATAGGGCTTTATATAGTTGGTCTGAATATTATGTAGAGCTTGGTTTTACATGCATAACCTTTATTCCTGTACCTTGCTACAGAAAGCCTTGAGCATTTCATCAAGCTTTAGTCCGATTTGTAAGTCCCACGTTCTTGACAAAATGCAGGGCACTGTGTAATGGAGTGAGAGATTCCCCCAAACTCTTGTATTTATTGTGAAAAACATTGGAATCTAGAAGGTACAACTTTTGTCTTGTTTATGCAAACAGAAATCTTGAGTGATGACATGAATGACAAGCCAGTCAATCATTTTATCGATCAGTCTCAGGTCCATTTGATTGTCCAACTACAAGAAATTTTAAGAACACCAACAAATTTTACAGTGCGTACTACTGTGATAATATTCATCATAAAATTCTAATCATTTCTTTGAACTTCTGGGCAATTGACCATATTGCACTAAAACAAATAATACATGTACATTGTCAGGACTGGAATAACACATCAGAGTTTCACTGAAGACTTTCCTGCTGGAAGAATTCAACAGAGTAAAAGCTTACATTCTTTTTAAAAGAACAGCATATATATAATGGAAGCAAATTAAACATTTTCTTGTGACAATATATCTTCTTTATCCTCATAAATTTGTCTTTAAATTTCTTTACAACACTTTATCAATAGCTATTCTTCATTCCTATCTAATATCATGTCCTTCAAGAATAATATAATATAATAATAATAAGGAAATAAAAGCCAGTTTGCTGATTATCATTTGGTGTTTGATAATTCCAATTCACAAGGAATAAAATAGAATTTAAAGAAAATCCATGTAGGCAGCATTAACATGTCAAATTCATTCCGATGTAAACCCAATCAGGGTAACTTGGTTACATGTTTCCCTTCCGCAATGGTACGTGATTGTGTTTTGATCAGTAATAGCTTACTGCATTTCAGAATTCCACTTGGTAAAGTCACCTACTTACTAGTATTCTGATTGCACTTAACAAAGGCAGCATAAAAAGTCCTCCTGTTTGCAAGTTTAAATTGCTTCTCAGAGAATTCTATAATTACCTTTCCTTATAGTGAAACCTCATATGTTTATATGTCAGAACAGCAGCCTTGCAGCAATATTGCCTACACATGAGCTTCATAATGTTCAGCAATAAGCCGTCCCCCTTGCAAGAGCGAAGGAGAACAAAATCTGTTGCTCCCTTCACATTTGCATCATAGTCCTTGTGCAGCAGAAGACAGGAAAGAGCCATATACAACAGGCCCTAAAGTTACAGTACTATTCTGCACATATCTATCAAAGAATATAGAAAACGCTTCAGGATTGTTTCCTTAGGTGAAACTGTTTAGAATCAGGAATTTCTTTTTGATAGATAAAAAGAAGAAGACTGAGTGCTGGCAATAGTCAGTGACGTGACGTGGGAAGAATCAGTGACCGTAAAACGTGGTGCTACCTATTTCTGTTTCACTCTCTCTGCTGCCCGTCTGTTCAGCATATAAATGCCCTAATTCACTACACTATGGTTGCAGTGCTCTACCTGCTGGCAATTGTGTAAAAGAACAGTCTAGGAGTCCCTGCCCAAGGTTGGTAGGCATCAGTTGAAGCAACAGTGCGTGGGAGGATCATCTGAGGCAGGTCTTATCTTATTTCTGCCCTTGTCGCAGCAAAAAGCACCTCAACATTCCTCTCTACAAAGGCAGGCCCCCACTGCGAGGGTGCTACGTTAATCGTGAGTACCTCCCCTCCCCACTAGACGTGGGCGCTCAGAAAATCTCTCCCTCCTCAAATAAAAGGCTGTCAGGACAAGAGCCAGGTTCAGAGCTGGTACCACTTCTTGTTCTTGTACTTCTCCATGACCTGGTGGGCGGAGCTTGCGTACATCTCCGAGCCGACCTTCAGCGCCTCCGTCCGCTCCTCCAACTCCGAAAGCTTCTCCCCTCGCTCCACAAGTGCCTGTGGAACACGACAACGATTTTCATCAGGATGACTGTGATAACATGACATTGTGTCTTTGATTTCAGCTTTCCCCCAGCTTTGAAAATAAGAATGCTTTTTAAAAAAGCTGGCTGGGGCGCATTTGGAAGAAAAGAGATTAAGAAAAGAAAAGAAGAAGAAAGAAAAAAGAACACTCCAGCAAAAACTATATATTTCCTCCTTAATATATAAAAAGAAAAAAAAAGTTTAAAACAAAAAAGTTATCCGTACCCGGTCACGACCCGTGGGCCTTCCGATCGGTACATGGCACCATTTTTTGTCAATTTTATTCATTTTCTTTTTGTGTATTTTTGTGCTAAAGATGTAATATGGCCATTTATTAGGGATCTGGCAGGGCATAGGGAAAGGCCTTTGGCATGGCATGGGGAAAGGCTATTGTAAACCCAGTGTACGAACCAAACAACGAAACTACCAAAGTACTAACAAATTTAACTGGGCGCCAATGTTGCTATTGTTGCTGTAGACTTGGACAAGACACAATGTCAAAAACAAAAATATCTTTTCTACACCATGCCCAAAAGCGGAAGAAAAACAAAATCCCAATGAAATGCTGAGATTCATTAATATCCATTCATGTGCTCTACACTAAGCATTGCGAAAAGGGACAATGTTTTTGTTTTCACTGAAAAAACTTACCATTCTGGCCTTCTGGACTTCAGCCATGGCGGATCCTGCCTCTGCCTTCACCCCCTCGATACCACCCGTTCCTGGAATGTGCTTGGCAACGCTGCGTGAAGCCTTACCACTGGCTGCCTCGCCGACTGTACGAAAAAACAAAAATTCCGGTCAGTCAAAATTTCCTTGAGTTGGAGTCTAGTTTAATTTTTCATTTATTTATCAAACAAAACAACTGTCATTTCAATCTGATGTTGATTATTATCGTATGCAATGTATCAAAAATTCAGTGGAAATTCAGACTCAGCTTCAATCAATTTTGTGTTTTAAAAAAAGTAGTTAATCTAATTAAAAAAAGTAGTTAAACTGAGCTTATCGGATCAACACAAGTATGGATACAAATCATCTTTATCTTCTCGCTTGTGTTTTGCTAAAATGATGTTTTGCCAAATATGCTTACCACTTGAAAACTGCAAAAAAAATGTCTTTCACCAGCAAGTATTGCAACAATTGCATACTTGCATAGTAGCTTAAGTTCAGTTTTGAATAAAGGTAGTTTGAAGGTCGAGCTTACAGAGTTCCTCCTTGTCGACAATAGACGGACTGCTGAACAGGCCCTTAAAGAAGCTCTGTTTGGGCCCCTCGGGTGTGTCCACAGGAAGGAACAGCTCGCACAGCATCTCTTGCAGACTCTCACTGGATGGAACAGCAAGATAGAACAGCTCAAGAGCTACAGCTACATGGTACAAACTACTGTAACTTCTATCCCAATTCAATAGAATTAGAGCTGGCTTCTAAAAGGCCAGATTGTCAGCTTTTATATTATGTATATAGGACATGAAAATCTTGTTGCACTTATGTCCATCTCAAATCAATGAAAAGGTAAAATGGCCAAAAGCAAAGTGTTTTTTTTCAAGATTCTGAAAACTTTCATCAACAACAAAATGCTACATGTAGATGCATTTTCCAGGACATATTTTTGACTGTTAAGAAGGTGAAAGGAAGAATGACATCTCACCATGTATCAGCAGCAAGGGTTATCCTCTGGATTTCGCTCGGCGTACATAAGTAGAGCGCCTGCCCGCAATTTGAAAAGCTGAAGGTCTGGGCAATCCTATAGCGAAAAAACATTCAGTACCAAGGACAGTGTTGTCAGTTTGATTGTCATTCAGTACCAAGGACAGTGTTGACAGTGTGATAGGCATTCAGGAACGAGGACAGTGTTGTCAGTGTCATTGTCATTCAGTACCAAGGACAGTGTTGACAGTGTGATAGGCATTCAGGAACGAGGACAGTGTTGTCAGTGTGATTGTCATTCAGTACCAGGGACAGTGTTGTCAGTGTGATTGTCATTCAGTACCAAGGACGATGTTGTCAGCGTCATTGTCATTCAGTACCAAGGACAGTGTTGTCAGTGTGGTTATCATTCAGTGCCGAGGACAGTGTTGTCAGTGTGATTGTCATTCAGTACCAGGGACAGTGTTGTCAGTGTGATTGTCATTCAGTACCAAGGACGATGTTGTCAGTGTCATTGTCATTCAGTACCAAGGACAGTGTTGTCAGTGTGGTTATCATTCAGTGCCGAGGACAGTGTTGTCAGTGTCATTGTCATTCAGTACCAAAGACAGTAATATCAATGTGATACGCAGTCAGTGCCAAGGACACTGATGTCAGTGTGGTTGTCATTCAATACCAAGGACAGTGTTGTCAGCGTCATTGTCGCTCAGTACCCAAAACCCAGTCAAATTTAAAACATACAATTATACTTTTTGAATATTTCAATTCAACCAGACAAGTCTGTTTTGACAAAATCATCTTTGAAATTAAGACAAATTGACCAGTGTCTGCAGGTATCTTAGGTTAAGGAACAATAATGCATTCACCATGCTGAAAGTAAGGACTGAACGTCCGAAAAAGGAATTCTTTAATTGTGCCGTAAAACTCTTTAATGATTCAGCTGCTCAGGTCTTTTACTAAGCTGGAATATCCAGTTTGGCTTGAACAATGTAAATAATTTGCTGTGCTATTGAATGTTATTGTTACCTATGGTACCAAACAGTACACAAGGCACAAGCCTTTCCCTGCACATGTAAGTTTGTGGTTTTGAATAAGTGATTAAAGGCACCCAAAGTAATATTAGGGCCCCAAAAATTGAGAAAAAAAATGCTGAAATCTTTATGGTAGTGACATTTACTAACACTGTTTAGCACATTTGCGTTTATAACTTCATACTTTGAGCATCTTAAAACCGTGCAAAAATGAGCCGTACGATGATCCCCTTAGTTTTGCAAGCCTACAAAAAAAAACAGGCCTTCTCACATCACACCGACGTCATATTTTTGCATCATGGATGTCGCTATACATTGTGATAGTGTTGTTTGAACTAATCACGTATAGATATGACTAAATAAACCGACTGTCAAAATCCGATTTTTGGGCCCTAATATTGCGTGGGTTTCCTTTAAATAACTACCTCATGTCAGCCAGCGGGAGAAAGTCGCTATCTAGCAGTGGCCGTAAGCTGGGTAGGCTGAACGTCATGATGTGTCCATTGGCGAGGAAACAGGCTAGACAAACGCTATCTGGAAAGTACAAATGAAAAAAGGGAAGTGATAACAGCAGTGTCCTACACTTAAACAGTATATTGCTAGATCACTAAATGCACATAGATGCAACATCTATGTTGAGCCACCCTTCCGAACAGGCCCGCTATATCGCTCGGTAACGTTACCTCCCATAGTGACCCTGCAATTTCCAGCCTGTGAACTCACTTCTGGCGACGTTATTGACAGTTGCTCTTGAGTAATTAATGAGCTAACCTTATTTGGCGCAAACAGCCGTTATCTTTGCTCTGAACCCAAAGTAGCGATGTAAGACGTAACCTGATTGGTTGATAGCATCCCAGCGTCCTTTGCGCTTTTGATCTAGATGAGCTTATGCCAACCCTCTGATTGGCTGAAAGCTGTTTTGGTGGTGACGTCGCCAGAAGCAATTTTACAGGCTTGAAAGGGCAAGGCCGCTATGGGAGGTAACGTTACCGAGCAATAGCAGGCCTGTTCGGGAGGGTGTGTTGAGCAAGGTCATGGACAACCCAGGTAAAACTTACCGGTGAAAAACTTACCATCTTGACTGTAAACAGCTCCTTGCTGTTGCTAAAATAAGTCTAGAGGAAATTTTGTTTCTTGTCAACTTTGAAAAATCAAATTGTGTCATGGATATGGGAGTGTTGCAGGAACAACTCATTAATGAACCACAAACTTTTAATATCAAAGCAGCTTCAAGGTCAGAATGATTAAACATAAGAAGTAAAACACATTTATTAGAAATGCTGGGTTATAAAATAACATAAAATGCATCGTTAATGCAGTTTTGCCATCTCAACAGCCTTGCAAAGCCATGTCATGAAGTACAATTTACATAAAGCTAATTAGCATAATAGCATGGAGATCAGACGACTCTTGTATGTATCAGCCTGAGGATTAGAATGATGAGGAAAATTGTCAGCTTGGTGAAAGCAGGAGGAAAGAACTTGTTAAGATGTTAAAGCTATACGGGAACACAATAAGAGCTCCCTACGCTACACTGGGCCCTTAAGGCACCCAACATATACAACCAACGTCCAGCCGGTAGATTCACTAGTTGCGTTTTCTGCAAAATATTTTTGTTTTGCCCTGGCATTTCATATGTAGCCCAAAAGGAAACAATCTGACCTTTAACTTTGGATGTGACCCTGTCCAAGGCACAGCAGAGCTTGGGAGCTGGTCCAGGTATAACAGTGAAGGAGAGGGAGAAGGTAGGATGTTGGAAGAGTCGTAAGTATTACACCACATGCAGAGGGGAAGCACGTGGTGTGAGCAAAGTAATGCTTAGGTCCCAATTGGAACAAAGTATACTATTAGGCTTGCCCCTAAGGCATCGCCAAAAAGGGGCCCCACCGGGTAGTTGAAGGGCTACTTTTTTTGGAGTGGCCCCTTTGGGCACCCTGCGGCTGTCGGGCTATTTTTGGGCCTGGCCAGGACCCCGAATCATTTTAACTCTGACTTTTAATCAACACGAGACCCGGTAACAAATAGATACAATGAGCTAATCGTATGAACACAGGGAGGTATCCCTCTGGCATCCGGGACAAATTTGCAGCTTTGGGACCCGGCTGGGACTACACCCTACGGGCACCGGCGCAATTGGGACCTAAGCATAAGTTAGCGAAGGCAAGGCACTGATGATCGGACCAAGGGGTTCGGGAAGATTTCATTCACAACCTTCGACACCTATGGTTTATGGTGCGAGGGACACATCTACCCATCCTAAATACAAAACCTAAAAAATTGAAGCAGTGTCATAAACTGTTAAGTTACCAAGAGATTTCAGTCGATATTTGATCTGGCATCAAGTGACTTATTGAGATTATGAAGGGCTAAAAAATTGACAGCTCAGAGTCTCTGTAAAAAGCAGCTCAAGATATTAAGGCAAATATTGAAGTAGCCTCTAACAGGGCCTGCAAGCACACATAACATGAACAACAAGCCACGGCTACAAAACACAATCAAGGGGTACTCAAAAGACACCACCAAGCCAATAACACATTACTGACTGCATACACAACTACACTTCAATCAACTACTGTAAGAGGAGATAAAGAAATAAGGCTGGCAACTGTAGGATGAAATGTTGAAGACCTGAAGCGGCTGGTGTGAATCATACTAACCATTTCTAACCTTTTTCTTGGTTAGATTAGTAGAGTGGCCAACCTTGCTCTGATGTTCTGGAGGAGCAGAGAGGGATAGACAGGTGAGTAGAAAGAGAGTAAAGGTAGAGATGTGGTACTGACGGATGTCTTGAGAATGTGTGTCTGTCTGTATGACACTGTGTATGTGTGGATCAGTCCACAGAAGTGTTAGAAGTTGGATTCAGTACATTTGAGGAGTGAGCAGGATTTGCTGAAACCAACTATTACAGTGTTGTGAGTGTGATTGTCATTCAGTAAGAAGGACAGTGTTGTCAGTGTGATAGGCATTCAGTGCAAAGGACAGTGTTGTTAGTGTGGTTATCATTCAGTACCAAGGACAGTGTTGTCAGTGTCATTCGGTACCGAGGACAGTGTTGTCAGTGTGATTGTCATTCAGTATCAAGGACAGTGTTGTCAGTGCGTCTGTCATTCAGTACCAAGGACATTGTTGTCAGTGCCATTGTCATCCAGTACCTAGGACAGTGTTGTCAGTGTAATAGGCATTAAGTACCAAGGACAGTGTTGTCAGTGTGATTGGCATTCAGTGCCAAGGACAGTGTTGTCAGTGTCATTCGGTACCGAGGACAGTGTTGTCAGTGTGATTGTCATTCAGTACCGAGGACAGTGTTGTCAGTGTGATTGTCATTCAGTACCAAGGACAGTGTTCTGAAATTGTCATTCAGTACTGAGGACAGTGTTGTCAGTGTGATTGTCATTCAGTACCAAGGACGATGTTGTCAGTGTGAATGTCATTCAGTACCAAGGACAGTATTGTGAGATTGTCATTCAGTGCCAAGGACAGTGTTGTCAGTGTCATTCGGTACCGAGGACAGTGTTGTCAGTGTGATTGTCATTCAGTACCGAGGACAGTGCTGTCAGTGTGATAGGCATTCAGAACCAAGGACAGTGTTGTCAGTGTGATTGGCATTCAGTGCCGAGGACAGTGTTGTAAGTGCAATAGTCTTTCAGTACCAATGACTGTGTTGTCAGTGTGATTGTCATTCAGTACCAAGGACAGTGTTGTGAGATTGTCATACAGTACCATGGACAGTGTTGTCAGTGTGATTGTCATTCAGCACTGAGGACAGTGTTGTAAGTGAGATTATCATTCAGTACCAAGGACAGTGTTGTCAGTGTCACTGTCACACAGTACCGAGGACAGTGTTGTCAGTGTGGTTGTCATTTAGTACCAAGGACAGTGTTGTCAGTGTCATTGTCATTCAGTACCAAGGACAGTGTTCTGAAATTGTCATTCAGTACTGAGGAAAGTGTTGTCAGTGTGATTGTCATTCAGTACCAAGGACGATGTTGTCAGTGTGAATGTCATTCAGTACCAAGGACAGTATTGTGAGATTGTCATTCAGTACCAAGGACAGTCTAAATGTACATAGTAAGAGCTTTAAGTGAGTACCCAAGACTAGTCCTAGGCTGTACGCTACACCTTCTGAGTTAGGGATGGAAATGGAGAGTGAAAATCAGGGAAAATTAAGACACAGAAGCCTTCGTAATGTGGTTTGTCAGGAACTTACCGGTCCCAATGACATTCAAAGCACAAAATATCAAATTAAACAAGTTACATCATGAGAGTACCACAAATAAAAACAGACAGTTCAGTTTTTTTAAATTGAGAACCCATTGCAGCATCCCTTTACACATACCTAAATGTGTTGCACAGCACAGTGTGTTGGAAAGTAAGGTAAGGACATACAGACACATGATGTGGCAATACAAGGCTGTTGAGAGGCAAAGGAACACAATCTATGCCCCCATGATATCACAATGATGAATTCAGAAAAATGGCAGAGATCCCGATGACTACCAGATGCGATGGAAGCTGTAATTCAGCATATGGTACACACAAAACAGACATACAACAAATACTGTGTACATTTATGTAAAAACCGGGAAAAGTTCATTCAAAAGCCTGAAAGAGGCTCTCTGGAGTTTTATGTCATACCTGGGCCGCGAAAACATTCGATACGGGTGTTCCGGACAGTGTGATAATTTTCCGTATCACACGGGGTTATAAGTTGTATCACACAGGCTTCCATAAAACTTGAAATGTGTGTTTTCTCGGGTGGGTATGACATAAATAAAATAGAACACGGTGTATTCCGCATCACCCTCGGTCCCGGCCCTCCAGCGTGTCGGATTGCCTCCAGCCTACGGCCGTCGGGCGATCCTACCCACGGTCGGGCTGGTACCTCGGGTGATACGGAATACCCCGTGTTGTATTCTATATTTATTGATAAATTCACTGAGCCACCAATATCTTAACAAACAAATCAGTAGTGAATTGAAGAGAAGTGGTAAGTTAGCATAATTTTCTTCATTGCCCCTTCAACTTTTAAAATGACTCTTGATAGCCCCCAAAACACTAAGTACGTATGACAAAGCACTATGTATGATAGACATATACTCACTTGCTATACTAACTACATCAGCTTTGCACACGAAGGATGTTTCTGTAATGTTGAGCTTGTATGCACATGTTTGGGAGGGAAGAGAAATAACCTGAAAGACAAAAAACAAATCATGAATGTTTCAATTATAGTAGCAAAACTTACATTTATAAGAACACAGTCACAGTAATGGAAATGGTGACATGGTGTCAAGATCACTTTTTATCCCCTTTTTTATGTACACACTCACAAAACATGGAGCTAAAATTGTAAGAAAATAACCTATCCAAACCAAAATATTTTGTATCCCTAATCAGCATATTTCTTTTGTTCAAGCTCTTCCTGTAATTATTTTACAGCTCTTTGTAATAATGACTCCATAAAACTATCAGTAAATATGTTGTCAGTGTGATTGTCATTCAGTACCAAGGACAGTATCGTGAGATTGTCATTCAGTACCAAGGACGATGTTGTCAGTGTGATTGTCATTCAGAACCAAGGACAGTATTGTGAGATTGCAATTCAGTACCAAGGACAATGTTGTAAGTGTGAATGTCATTAAGATTGTCATTCAGTACCAAGGACTGTATTGTGAGATCGTCATTCAGTACCAAGGACGATGTTGTCAGTGTGATTGTCATTCAGTACCAAGGACTGTATTGTGAGATGGTCATTCAGTACCAAGGACGATTTTGTCAGTATGATTGTCATTCAGTACCAAGGACTGTATTGTGAGATCGTCATTCAGTACCAAGGACGATGTTGTCAGTGTGATTGTCATTCAGTACCAAGGACTGTATTGTGAGATCGTCATTCAGTACCAAGGACGATGTTGTCAGTGTGATTGTCATTCAGTACCAAGGACTGTATTGTGAGATTGTCATTCAGTACCAAGGACGATGTTGTCAGTGTGATTGTCATTCAGTACCAAGGACAGTATTGTGAGATTGTCATTCAAGTACCAAGGACGATGTTGTCAGTGTGATTGTCATTCAGTACCAAGGACAGTATTGTGAGATGGTCATTCAGTAATTTCAATCAACCATTCTAAGAAATCTAGATTTTCCTTAAGTTTACTGAGAAGAAAAAAACAGCATATTGTCAATCCCTTAGATGCCACACAATGCAACATACCTTGGCTTGTTTCTCTGAACATATGACAACAAATTGTCTGTCTGAGATGGTCTCTGTTGTGGGGGAGGACGGGGCTTTCTGCCGGTGTAGATGCTGCAACTGCTGCCATCCTCCTGTAGCAAGGGAGGGGAGACAACAGGCTTTCAGTCCCTAGTAATCAAACAGTGTCTTAATTATTATGTCATACTTGGGCCGCGAAAACGTTCGATACGGGTGTTCAGGACTGTGTGATCATTTTCCGTATCACACAGGGTTCTAAGTTGTCTCACACGGGCTTCCATAGAATATTTAGAATGCATTTCGAGCGCGCCAGTTGCGCCGCTGTGGAAAATTTGAATACCGGATTCGGAGATTGTAATCAATGTTGTTACAGTTTTTTGTTCGAGGACACAAAACTCCCTCAACTTCTGGCGCATTCCGCATTGAAATGTGTGTTTTCTCTGGTGGGTATGACATTAAAAAAATACAACACGGTGTATTCCGCATCACCCTCGGTCCCAGCTCCCCCCGGGTCGGATTGCCCTCCGACCCATGGGCGATCCTGACCGCGGTCGGGCCTGAACTTCAGGTGATACGGAATACCCCGTGTTATATTCTGACTTTCCTCACTTCACTCAGGTGTAAATGAATACCTACCTTCGGTTAGGGACGTCCCTCGGATAGGACATTAAATGGAGGTCCTGTGTTTGAGGACAGCCACACCTCGAGCACGTTAAAGAACCCACCACACTTAACGTAAAGAGTAGGGGTCCTTCCTGGTGAGTGGTTCAAAACCGACAGTCCTATGGCCGCACATGGGGCAATTTCCGTATTGAGGTCATCTTAGTTAGCGCCAAATGGCAGCCGCTACAGACCCTTGCAATCTAGCCCCGCCAATTGTGCGCTCGCAATTCAGCCCCTGGCTGCGAAGAGAGAGTAGTCGGCCTACCCAATAACATACTTCAGGTAACCCTGTACATTAATAGTAACGGAGTTTAGATATAAAAGACATACTTCTCTGCATGGACTGTCCATCCTTGGCCTCCCTATTCTCCTCCTTCTTCTTGGGATCCTCCCACTTGGCGAAGAGGGGTGGGATGGTCATGCCGTTACAGTCCAGGAAGGACATGGCGAGGATGGCGCCCTTCAGTCGCAGGATCGTGCCTGAGGGGTTACCAACGCACATCAGCATTTGCGACTGGAGGTCGCCCAATGCTGCTGCGCCCATGGGCCCTGGAACCACCACCGCGGGAGAGAGGTAAGGGAAGGGGGAAAGGAACCGTCAGTATCAACTCCCAGCCTCCACCAGTCTTTACGCCTGCTTCCCTGTAAAACCGTCACAGCATACCCTGATCACCCCTACGCACCACAGTGGACCTGGCCAAACCACAGTACTGTAACAGTTGTTAACATATCTATTCAGAGTTTTGTTAATATAAAACCTGGTTTCATAGTCCCTTCCTTAGTCACTGATGAAAGATAGTGGATACTGTCTGAAACGTCTGTTTCAAAATTTAATCCAGTTGCTTGAGTAACTATAAGTGTTTTTGGCACAGCAGTTCTTATATAAGAAAAACTGGTAAATCAAATGAAATGTTGATGGGTTTTGTGATCATCAAGTTTGAGTAGGGGTGGTCAGGCTTCACTGTTAAAACCTCCAAAGATACACCTCCCTTTAGATAATGAATCGTAAGAGAAACCGATAAGAAATAAGCAACTAAGAAACCAAGCAAATAATCATATACAACAACTACAAACACGATCCCCACAGCCACCACGGTATCATGCAATCATTGAACATTGTGGGACAACCGAGGTGGTCCCATTGAGTTGTGCGATGTTTCATGAGACCCCATCTCAACCTGTTGTTCAGCATAGAGGTAAACTTTGCTTTCCTGGAGTTTCTCTCCTCCTTTTCTACATCAGGAGAATGTCCTGTGGAAGTATAAGGCATGCACCAACAGATGAGTTACAGTAAGGAAAACACTACAGACCTCAGGGTAAGTACCTAATAATGTATGAAATGTGACGTGCATATACCAGAATAAAGGTTTGTGGACATGCAAATGAGGAAGACCCTGTGTACATATACATTGTATGTGTACAACATACATGTATAACCAGGTAGTGCAAAGAAAATGTGACTGAATAAAATAAAAAGGAATCATGCACAGGTAATGAAAGAAACAAGGAAATGACTATCAAATTTAATGTTGATCATGCACCAAACATGCACTGTATTTTGCTTGCAGGAATGCTGAAACCAGTGGGTATTTACACAAAGCTGTGAACAATTTATAATGCTGTCTTTTTGGGGTCACTGTATGGAATTTGGCAATATATTTTCAATGAAAGTTTAACAAGTCTATAAAAATTTGAAAAGGATTGATCAAGCTTAGCAAGAGGGAAACCACCCCACACAAAATAAATGCTGTTAAGTCTGAATATCGTGCATAAATTCTGTAAGTGTGGCTCAGTAGCTTTGGCAGAGTCCCATCTACTGTCCGTTATGCCAATATATGGCCACACTGCCGTACCCTTCAAGTATTGACAAACGGTTCTTTCACCTCACATGAACTATTGACTGCTAAAATGTACCATTTTTCACTGTCATTTTCCTTTATTCAGGTTATTTCTCTTTTTTGAACAGTAGAAAGTGCATGAGACATCAGCTTTCTGTTGTCTATTTATCTATCTATTCATGTCCATATCATCTATTGTTTCAGTTTTTCCATCAGAATGACTTAACTCTCAGAGAGTCCGCAGACACAATATCTTTCAATTACATCTTGCTGTGAATAGAAAAGTATTGGTTTGTCATTCAATCATATACATGTGTATAGTGACACCTGTGACAAAAACATAAACAGACAATGAGCTACAGATAGTGGCAATGCGTCTAGCTATATGGTGCTATCTTCATATCTTTAAATCATGTGCCAACTGTGTCTGGGTCCCCAGAAAGTGCAAAATGGAACGAAATGGAACGAAATGGACAAAAAGTGCCTTGTACCACATTAAGTATGGAATGTGACTGTCATTACTTACCGCTGGGTGACACGATAACTGGCTGGGTCAGTCGCTGGTCCCCCTGGGGTGGGAGGTTCAACACGATCACCAGGACGGACCCCAGGGTGGTGCCGACCCAAAGGCATGGGGATGTCACAGGGTCTGAGGGAAAACACACACAAATCTATATCTCACCAGTTGAAAAGAAAGTACAGTATTGTTCTGTGCGGTTGTGTAATGATTGCATTTTTGAGTAGGCTATTATAGGAAGTCTTATCGGCAGCAGTTGTGGCAGCGAAGATTTTAAAAGACATTTTGTTCTGGGTTAAAGGAATTTGCCTTCTTCTGTCTACAAGCAAGGCTTATCAACTTTGGAATTATGAAGCTGGACTGTGCAGAGGATTTGTTGTTAGATTTGCGGAGATTGGTCTACAAGATTTAGCAGTATTAAAGGAGGAATAATCAGTCAAAAAGATGTTACATTCCTGCAGGTCTGAGTTAAGATGCCAAACAAAATGGACATTACCAATTTTCTAAGAGAATATTGTAGTAGCTAATAACTTCGCACCATGACAAGGGCCATGGTAAAACATTAACCAGAATTTTTCTTCTTTTTTTAAACAAAGGCCTGCTTGTGAAATGTTTCTAGCAACAGCAACTATTTAGATGATTTGAAATTGCTCTAACTGGAATTTAGAATTTAGAAAGATCGAGTTATTCAGGGCAGAGTTTGCTGCGGGTACCTAATGAAAGTGTCTGATGAACTTTCCGTTTGTGGTGTTCAAAGGCCTCACTATGTTCAGGTGTCACCATGTAAGTAGTGGGGGTGGGGAAGAAAGCCGGTGTCACATGCTGCTGCTCTTTACTTGGCCGCCGGTGCCGTGATTTGGAAGGCCCTGGAATGAGCCGGTGCATTGTGGGTGCAACCAAGATGACAGGTTAAAGGTTAAAGTTTAAAAAGCTGTCCATGTGTATCATGAAAACTGTGTTTGATATTATAGGCTTAGATCATGAGGCTCATATTTTTGACATACTGTATCCACCATTATTTGCCAAGTAAACTTTTGTGTATACTAAGAACTTTTCAAGTTTGCTTTATCTACTGAATACTTATATTAGGAAATGTTCATGTATCTACTAAGATTTTGTATAATTTGTATCTATAATGTATTAATGTACATGTAAATATGACTCATACAAACAAAAAATAACACCTTACTTGTTGAACATAAATCAGTTGCATTCACTGCAGAAACTGAATTTTATTGTAAAAAAATAATAATACTATTCTGTATGTTATCGGCTCTATGGGGTAACAAAACAAAACAAAACAAAACAAAACATAAGCATAACAAAACCATGACTGAAAAATCGGGAACAACAGAAGTCAAAATCACTGAAAGTATGCCACATTTTCTACCAAATGTCTGACTAGACGTCTGCGACCTTACCTGTCTTCCTGGTGTAGGATTCTGTGAAGGACAGACAGTTGATTCCCTCCGCGCTCACGTTCTCCAGACTGGACATACTGGAGCTTCGTGAGCGACTGAACGAGCCGTCCTTACTGTCCGCTGTAGGGAGACAACGCAACGGTCAACAACAACAGCACAGGTGAAGCTAGAACTAGGAGAAAGGCGGCATCGCACATGCCTTGTGGTCTCAGCTTTCTTTTCTTCACTCGGCAGCAAGAAAACTCAATGCAGATTCATACATTCAGCTTCTGCGCTACCATAAGGAGGCAACACTGTTAGCAAAGTTTGCACAATCGTATTAGATTTTGCACAACTCTGTTGCGTATTCTCGCTGTGGCTGCGTTTTCAAATTTATTTTCTCATTAAACAGGATATAATGCAATATTGTCATTAACATGTGCAAGTAAAGAACTGTGAATACCTAGTATATTCCTAAAACATTTTTCTTTCTGCATAAAAAAACAGTGCATAATGCAAAACAGCATCATGTATGTAGCTGCCAAACAAATTCTTGTGTGTGCATTTGCTGGGGAAATAATATGGAGCAAGCGCTTTTCAACACACTATCAATTGAGTACAGGTGGTATAGACTTTGCACTAGGTTGTGTATTCTGAACTGCATTGATGCCGTCGGATGCCACTGTGCTTAACTTATGCCTGTGCAGTTACTGTGTGAAAAAACAACACTGCATCATAAGGGGAGTGAAAGCTATCTACAAGATATGAGAGCACTGTCTGAAATTGTGCTATCTATACCTATCAAGTTTAAATGTTTAGAGATGGATATATATGGTTAAAGTAGAGGTTTGTTAACACTACAAATCTTTGCTACATAGACATTTTGTACATAAGCATCATACACTGTTGCGGTTTTAGTGTGCTTTAACTTTAAGGGGGAGGGGGGCAACAGAATGGTTGAATCTATCCTAGAAAGTAGGTACAGCGGTACAAGTTATTTGGAGTGTTCCTGCTACTCGTACACTGATCTGAGGAAAGAGGGGGTGTGAACATTGGGCAGAACAGCCACCTTTGGGTGAGTCTCTGCCTGGACATTTGTGGGAGGCTACATGGGAGTCTGTCCCCGCACATTTGGGGGCGGCCTTGGGAGACTGGCTGCCGACACTGGAGGTGCTACTACTTCTCTGTCGGCGAAACTTGGCCTCGGCTGCGAGGGAGAGACACATTCAAGCATAATCATCATGGTGTAGGTGAACGTCATGATTTTGTGATCTGGCCCGATCCGGTTTATCCGCAAAGACTGACTATATATTGTGTGAGCTAGATTTGTATTTTTACTAAATTACCTCCTGAAATTTCCACAGAAGGCATTGTGTTGTATCATCTAACCAGGTTAATTTTTTTGGGGCAAAATTTACAACATTTCCAGTTGAAGCAGCAAAAGATGATACTTTTCTTTACCGTTTTTTGTCAGCAGACTTACTTGAAACACTCTGTCGCATTTACTCTTTTTGGCGACACTTCAGGAGCGCGCCAAACAGTTATTTGTTTTACCTCCTTCTGAAGCAGAAGCGCCACTTCAAGCCAAACAAAGCAGCTATTATTAGTGAAGCAACGAAATGAAAAGAAGAGGCCAAAAAAAATAAAAGGAAGTAATCTGAAAAGAATACTAAGCAGGAAAGAAACAGGACAGTAAACCTTTGATTAGTTCTGTCCGGAACAGCCGGCTCACGCTGGACCCCCAGGACATGCTGAGGCTGTTGTTCATGTCGTCACTGTCTGTGTCAGAGATAGCAAATCAGGCAAGAACAAAATTGGATAACAAAATGGCTCCGCACCAGAGGCGTCGCCAAAAAGTAATCAACTCAAAATCAAATCTCTACAAACAACCAAGCAGTCTACTACAGTTTGCCTACTAGTGATACAGAGAATTGCAAAGGAAAATCAATAGTATATAACTACAGAAATCATAGTCTTTTAAATTTTCCAGAGTGTGTTGGATGTTTGTTATAATTATCAATGATGATAATGATTTTCTAAACGTTACAAATCACTCCTACATGCAAAAAATAGAGAGTTTAGGTCTGATATTTCTATAACTAGAGTCATTAGATTATATCATTCATTGCAATCAGTGTAAGACAAATTATTTATTGCATGATAAACATTGTCAATCAATTCTTGATTAAGGTCTGTGTGTGTCAGTAAAGTCGGATCATTGGAGACTTTAGATGATCAACAGAAAATCCTGATAGTCGTGTCAGAATAAGTAGTTGTTTATAATATACTCTTCATCTGACAATGTTAATAAGTGGTTGCTGTTAATGTCATACTTTTAGTATAGGAAGGGGAAAAGATTGTTAGACAAGTAAGTGACAGTCACTATAAATCTTATTCACGATGGCTTTATGTCTGAGTTTTTCACCATACCGAGGATGCACGAATTTGATCCATATTGCAAAGCAGTGGGGTCACTTACAGCTTGTGCCACGGATATACAGTTACATGTATCAGAGTAATATGGCACAATTAAGCTTTAATACCAGAGGATGCAGTTCTCTTGCTATCCACAAGGAGGCATCCTATTTACTGACAATTTTGTCAACTTGAGTGAGAGAATGACAACAAGTTAACAGTTTTACATTCCCACCCAAAAGGAAAAATGCAACCTCTAACCAGCCATGTCCAATCCGGGGGCTCAAACCCTCGCCCTCTGGATTCATAATGGTGAAGCAGCACTTACCACTTGTGCCATAGGAACAGTTACATGTATTTGAGGAATACGGTAGAAAGTCTTGAGGATGCGATTTTTCATTTGTACAAAGAGGCCTCCTATTCTCAATTCTAAAGTTTGACAAGAACAGAGAATTAAAACCTGGCATGCATAGAGAGAGAACTTCTAATCTCCCAAGAGTTTACTATCCAAACTTCATGATAAAAGAGTCAGAGACACAAAGCAGAGATACTGGTAACCTACCTCTGAGTTCACTGAACTTAGCAGACAGATGAATGGACAGTATGTCCTACCAAGAGCCATGTGGGGCTAGTTTAGACAAGGCCTATATCTCACCCCTCCGACCCTTTCTCACTTGTATAACAACATCATACATCACAACCACTGTGCCAATTCTACCCCTGTTCCAGATTCAAATGACTCTGCCTCACACCATGTGGAATAGCTAAGTTAGAACTGCTGTTGGGGTCGTGTGGCGTAAGGGTAGGGTGTTCGACCTAGGGGTCCAGGGTTCAAATCACCTGTTGCCAACAATGTTGTGCCCTTGGGAAAGGCACTTTACATGACTTTCCTCACTCCACCCAGGTGTAGAAATGGGTATATTGTTCTATGTACATGGCACTGTTAAAATAAGTTATGATTCAGCTCTTGATATATTTTGTATCCTCTACATAAAGGAAGCTGTTCTTCCCTTGTACACATTGCTTTCTATGCCTTAATAAAACCTTAAAAAAAGTTAAATGTTATTACTCTATATCAAGTCACAAGTACTGTAGAAAGTAGATTCAAATTGCCTCAATCACCCTATTCAAAGGGCACACTGTCCTCAATCAAGTCAGCTCTTCCCCCAATGACACAGTACATGTATTAGCAAACGCCATCCATCAAACACATGTAATCTACACATTACTGCCTTTTAATGACTGCTAAGTATTAATATCCAATCTGTGAAATCATGTCACTTCGTTCCATCTCATCTGTTCTAACCTGAAGGGCATTGAACTCATTTGTGAGGTCATTAACCTCATCATGTTAACCTAATTCTAGCACTGTATCCCGCCATAGATTACGTGTGCACATTCTGGGTAATCCATTGAAATGTCGTCATCTTGTCGCAATACTGTAAATGCAGAAGTGTTCGTGGTAGTTTTGTGTTTCCGGTTTTTGCAGCAAACTCTTCAACGCAAACTCAAAACCACCACAAAACTTTTTGCCCTTCTATGGCTATAGTGCTACTATTCTTTCAAACGCAAAACTTAAATCCACTGCGAACATTCCATTTTCTTCTTAACGCGAAATAAAAATCATGTAAACTTAAGTGCATTTACAGTATCATAACTCCAAATACTTATTTCTGTGACATTGAATGATAATTACCTGCACCTGACAAATTTTACCTCCTATACCGTACATCTCTTTCAGTCCAACAACCAGTCAGTGTATTTTGAGGATGTTCCTATTTTGAATATTCTAATCTGCTGTATCAAAGCATATACTAAAGAAATACTGTAGGGGCCACTTCTAAAAGACTGTATGATATGTAACAGTATGATATCACACCATGAAAGAACATAAACCTTCAAAACAAACAAACACTGCTATGTCTCACCTTAGCTACATTCAATTTAAACCAATCACGTCAATTATTAGTTCAATGCTTAAAGAAATGGCCCCTACGGCCTTGCATATTGAGCGGGATTGTTAAAGATAAAGAGGATAAGTAAGTACATAACTATGGGATGTTACCTTAATGTGGTGGGCTGGTTTTACCAGTGACCAGAAGTGTAGGTTTCGTGCAGGTAGATATCACAAATACCAGCACAACTCCAATTTCACCTGCACTAACCTACATATTGGTTGTACATTGTAGTTTGAGCCCTGAATATGTACAACATGTTCGCTCAAACGTCCTTGGTGACATTCATTGGAATGTCACATTGCCAACAAACGTGGCGCGCTGTGTTCTAAAGATTAACGTCCACCTGTCACATCTGGTATGGAAATCAGAGGCCACACGAACGCTACAACATCGCTATGACGTACTTCATGCATGGTGGGTCTTGTGATGCCCTGAGTCGACTATAAAGTAAAGTATCATGTTCAATATAGAAAGGGCAAAAGTGGGAGGTATGATATCACATACATAATGCCTTCCTCAGAACTAGGATGCATGAAGGTTGACTCGGGTCATGAGATGAAGAAGTCAATGACAGGTTAAATCCAGTTTGAAAGCCACGCACATCAGTAGCAGTGACAGCCAACACCTAGATTCCACCCCCTTTCAAAATCTTCACAAAGGATGCTCAAAAATAGATGACATGAAAGCAATAAGTTCCATCCTAGTTTCAATATCTTTTGGTAAAATTCAGCAGCTTTCTTGACAAGTGTAGGGAATGAAGATTTCACGGGAATTTTCAGCGTGATCTCTTCCATACGAATGACCCAGAAGAGTTACAGTAGCGGTGATATATCTATGGCTCAGTTGCTCTCTGAACCCCTAATCCCAACTCTATCCACCAGTCTACACCCACTGTTGTCTATCTCACAGCTCCTGTAACATTCACAGATTAGTTCAGATGTCAGGCTTGATAAACACACTCACACCATTCATCTTGACTCCTTCATTCCAGAACATTACGAAACTGCATCTATTTCAGTTGGTGATATTTCTCCACTGAAGTCAACTTCAGGAACTCAACTTTGGATAAGATCCGTTGATCACAGATAAGTTTGCACGGAATACAATATACCAACTCAGACATGTATGAATGTGTTAGATGTCAATCACTTATGCGTGCTGGCTGGGGAAGTTGAGGAATATGCAGCATAAAAAGGGTAGTATGTTACTCAGGTACAGGCACTTGCTTTACCGTAACTTCTGACGACAAGACAGTGTGATCATCCACCCTTTCTTAAGTTTTCTACTACTACTAGTAGTTTCTTCAGGATCTTATCAAATTACACAAGTAAGCAGGGGGCTAAGTTGGTTTAAGAATA
The DNA here is from genome assembly GCA_035149815.1 of Branchiostoma lanceolatum. Lineage (NCBI taxonomy): Eukaryota > Metazoa > Chordata > Leptocardii > Amphioxiformes > Branchiostomatidae > Branchiostoma > Branchiostoma lanceolatum. The sequence goes on from CM068866.1 coordinate 15,772,859, forward strand.
ATCAATTCTTACTATTTGAAAGACTGCCTTACACTGTTGGGTGCATTGGCATGACCTTTAAAACCACACTAGGAAGCTACATGTACAAGTGATACTTGAAAAGCCATAGACATTGGGATTTCTGCTGTAATCGTTAGAAACTGTCCAAGACTTCAAACAATGTGTGCTATCAGCAATACAGACAGCAACGGTTACTGGAAATTTTCACCCCATCTAAATGTACCTTCTGTGATAATCCAACGTCACACTTTAGGGCTGCCTTCATAACACTTTCTCATGACACCATATGAATATCAGATGATGATTTTAATGCCAGACACTTTTGAGAAAGCATCTTATCACCATTAACATAAATCTTGGAGATGGACGGGAAAGACTGTCCGTTAGGTTATCACCTTAAGACCCTACCTGAACATTTGCCACAACACATCCTATCTTCAAGTAAGGCACAACGGTGTACACATGTTCTGCAATGGACCAACTTATATGACAAACACTGTTAATATATAATTCAACATGGCCTTATTGATATGAGACTTACCATCCCCTCCATTGCCCTCCATGGAGGCTGTGGAGTGGGCTTTGGACATCCTGGGTCGAGGCTGGTTGCGATTTCTCTTGATGTCTGCGAGCTTCTTCCGTGTCGTTCCTGTCGGGCTCAGACACACCCCGTTGGACTCGTCTCTCTCTGTGGTCGGAGATCGGCAGCGCTCCTGAACGAAAACAGAGATGTCTTACTCTTAACATACCTGAACACTACAGGTGTAGCTTCTTCCTTTGATACCTCTACTAGTAGTACCTCTACCAGAAACTTGAAGGTAGCATCATAGTAAAGAGTGAAACAGTTACATCCTTGGATGTTATTCTGTCCTCGGTGCTGAAATGATATCCACTTCTAATTTACGTCACAACTTTCACATTAAAGAAACCTGTAGGGGAATACTTTATCTTGCGATGGTGAAGAATTACGAAAACTTCAAGATCTGAATACAAACTTTCTCTAAGTCTAACCTTCTTCCTATAAAATTTCACATTTCTTTTTGAGTAGTACTTTTCACACACCAACCAAGCAATGATGAAAATACAACCTTCTTGTAGAGGTAACAGTCACTTTTGATGTTCAGCTTTCAAAGACCATACTGATAATATGTACATCCTGATACTAGACGCAAAAACTTCACGGTCAACACACAGTGTAATTGTCCTTATCATAATACTATATACTGCTGAACAATTACAAAGTTAAGCAAACACTGATGCGAGACATGGTCAAACACCAACTGGCAGACGACAACAGTAAGCAGAAGTTACAACGTCCCACCTGCTCCCCTATTTCTGACTCCCCCAGCTTGCTTAGAGCCTTCAAAGGCTTCCTCCTCTGCGGGGATTGGAGCTGTGGAGGCACCACAGTTACATAGCACGGCATTCAGAAACTCAGATTCCCATAGTTACATAGCACCGAATTCAGACACTCAGATTACTGCCAGAGTAAACACAGCACAGATTACAGAGATTTAGATTCAATACAGGAACAAGACAGCCACAAGTTGTACAATGCACAGACAGTATTTCACCAATGTTCACACTTATTGGACCCGAACTTGTCAAAGGTACGGTACAGGGGATGTAAGACTCATTGGAATACCAAGACCTTCAGGATAGGCTAAGGAGTGCTGGGAGACACAGACAGTGAGGAACCAGGGTAAGACTTCCCATCTTTCTTAGAGGTATAACACAGGGGACACACTATAGCATACAGGGGTCTTAATGACAATGAAGCAAAAATACAACCAAACAACTTTTCAATTTTCCATGTCTAAAAAACTGCTGGTAGATCAAAAATGCTATGCCTGACCAAAAACTTGTAGATATATGCTGAAAGAGGAGAACATGTGAGCCGTGGAATGAACAATAGTGTATAATAATTATGCATGACTTGTATACATTGTAGTTATAATATTGAATGGTTTAACAGGAGCAAAATAGTTGACACTTCCCATAACCAATGTCAATCCAGACAGGAGGAACAGTAGGGCAGACAAGGACAGTACAGGAAGGTACATGTGCCAAAAAGTCTGAATAACGAAAGTTCTTCATTCACAACAAGAGAGCTAAAGCAGCCGAAGCTTCGTTATGAAGGGGGATATAGACTTTGCCATGTTTGGGACTGCATTCTTAACATTGCAGTAGCGACACCTATGCTGCAGTGCAAGGTAAAACCAGTCATTATTGCCCTGAGAAAGGTGACAGACGGTCACCAAAACGTCAGCTGCTGTTTGAGTAACTTTCTGGTTGTGAATAAAATCCTTTTTGTTATTCAGCATTGCATTATGTTTTTAGGATATTAGCAAGCAAACATGTTCTCGAATGATAAATAAATGTACTGATGACTAAATTATAACTGTGGGACAACTTCATTGATTTTTCATAACTTGAGGCAGAGATTTCTAGTAAAGCTAGGCTATACATTTTACAAAGAATTTAATGGTTCTTTGGATCATTAAAAGATTAAATTGTACAGCACATACTTTTTAAGTCTGCATTTTTCACAGACATACCATGTCTTCAATTAATTAAATCTAAAGCAACTTTATGTACAGTAAAACCTGTACATAGGACCAAATAGCCAATGTTACACTTTTTGGGGGTCCCTCAGATAATTTTCCCCCTTGATATGAGCATCAAGAATCCTGTCTATAGTGACCACCTGTCAATGTAGACCAGATTTTTTCAGTCCCCCGAGTGGTCTTTTTGGGCAGTTTTGACCGTATTTTCAACATGAAGCACTTATGTTAAAGGCAACCAAAGCAATATCATTGCCAAAAAAATGCCGAAATCTTTATGGTAGTGACATTTCCAAACACTGTTTAGCACATTTCCTTAGTAACTTCATACTTTGAGCATTTTAAAACTGTGCAAAAACGTGCCGTACGACCATCCCCTTAGGTTTGCGAGCCACGATTTTCAGTGAGTTCTCACATCACAACAATAGCATACTTCTGCATCATGGACGTCGCTATACATTGTGATAGTGTCGTTTGAACTAATCATGTCTTGTATAGTAGGCATCCTTCCATCTTTTCAGATGATGGTAGCACTCTGGATTCGGCAGCTTCTCATGTGGCTCTGAAGTCCAATCCTGGTGTGGCAGTCTCGTCCACAGTTTGGACATATGAAATCAGAGGAGTTCTGAGGCTGCTGTCTCTCTTTTCTTCTTTGTCTTCTTTGCTCTAGTTGCTTCTTCCGCTTTGTATACAGTCTTGTATAGAAATGACTAAATAAATAGACTTTCAAAATGCAAAATTTTCTGGCCCTAATATTGCTTGGGTTTCCTTTAACATATTTGTTCTTGCTACAATTCCCTTTCTATGCATTTCTCTTAACACCAGTTATTTCATTGACCTAAATATGAGTTAAATACTTTATCTCGTACCTGCTCCACAGCTTGTGCTTCGCCGAGGTCCCCGAGACCAGCTGGCGGCTTCTTTCTCTGCGGGGACCGTGGCTGTGTCCGCGTGTACGGGTCGGCAGAGCCATACAGGTCGGGAGTGCCAAGGTTCAAAAGGGTCGTCTTCTGAATGATGTCAACGATAGCCAGGCCCTGCATGTTGCCAAACGCCATCCTGAAACAATGTGTGTCTGGTATTTAGGATTTTTCTAAACCCCTTTTTCAGTACATACGTGTAAAGTATCCTTCAAAGCAAGCATGCAAAAAATGGCAGAAAAAGGGAAAACAGTATGTAACCAGCAATAAAAGTGGTGAAATTAAAATGATGCCCAGAGTCTATGTTAGAGTAATATACAGAACAAGATGATACATAATTAGTTGTTAACTGCCAAAGTTGTTTGGAGCAAAACGATGATGCATTGAAGGTTTATACTTTGTAAGTTTGACCCTTGCAGATACAAGTAACCATTGATTTCTTTATGTCCCTCCTAGTACTAGTACTAGACCATTGATTGGTGGCTCTCAAAGTCTGTTCATGCTTAGGTCACAATTGAAAAAAGAGGACTTGCCGGGTAGTGACCCTGTGGGATACCCTGCGGCTGCCCGGCTATTTTGGGCCTGACCGGGACCCTGAATCATTTTAACTCGGACTTAAAATCAATGCGGGACCCAGTAACAAATAGACTCCGTGAGATAATCGTGCGCACACCAGGATGTACCATTCCCTGTATCCGTCAGTCCACCGGGACAAATTTTTGGCTCCAGGGCCCGGCCGGGACTACACCTCCTACGGGCACCGACGCAATTGGGACCTAAGCATAAGCAAAGTATTGTTCTTCACATAACTGTCCAAATGGAGTACATGTTTTCTTTATCATCATGGTGAACAATTGTACACTTACAGTCCGTATAAGGAGTTGATGGCCAGGCAGAGAATCTGGGAGGGCGGTTCTCCCTCAACGGTCACTAGCTGGGCACACAGGTCCACCTGGTAACCTGGGACCATCTTCTGAGGGCCAGACTTCACCTGCACAGAACATGATGATAAACACATGTGAAATAGTGGTACCCAGTATCTTATTGTATGTCATACCTGGGCCGTATCACACGGGGTTCTAAGTTGTATCACACTGGCTTCCATAGAATATTTAGAATGCATTTCAAGCGCGCCGGTTGCGCCGCCGTCGAAAATTTGAATACCAGATTTGGAGGTTGGAATCAATGTTGTTACAGTTTTTTGTTCGAGGACACAAAACTCCCTCAACTTCTGGCGCATTCTGCAATGAAATGTGTGTTTTCTCGGGTGGGTATGACATAAATGAAATACAACACGGTGTATTCCGCATCACCCTCGGTCCCAGCCCTCCCGCGGGTCGGATTGCCCTCCAGCCGTTGGGTGATCCTACCCGCGGTCAGGCTGGTAACTCGGGTGATATGGAATACCTCGTGTTGTATTCTATATATACTGCTGTGGGGGTCCCTGAAACAGGGGAGGGCAGCAATCGGCTGGTCTTCACATTGCACTTCCAAGCGGCACTACCAAGCGGGTCCACTCTGGTAAAGCCGCACACCTTTTAACTAAATTAAAGTCCTTCCCGACACACTCTAGCCAAGATTTTCTTGTTCTATCATGACCTTTGTTGTCTGGCAACTGAGATTTGGTGATGGTGTTGATGCAGCCACTGGCTCGATCAACATCAATGAAATGTGCATTGATGGTGAAACATGGTGTGCAAAGCAGACACAGTTACATTGTAAAACTCAATGAAAATGTAAAAGAACGTGAAAGACAACATTACTCAATGAAGAGCTTAACTCAATGAACTGAATGAACAGTTGAGCAACTCATCTACTGGTTGTGACAGAGAAGACAGACGCTATATATACAGTAGATACAGGTTCATTGTACCATTGGAAAGTGTTGGGCAGGAGGAGCTTTCTGCAGCTGAGTTATTCTCCTATCCACATGAATGAGGGATTACAGTGGCCATGTAACACAAATACCAATAGAGAAGACACTGCTGTAAAATACAATTTGATAAAAACCAAACTCTACAGCAGTTAAGCAAGAAAGATGTTTCATCACAATGGACAGAAGGTTGTATAGGGGCAAAGTAAGCCTCTGTGGTCCCCCTGAAATCAATCAAATTAAATTACACACAAGGAGGTAGCCAGAAGGGTTACTTTGGGTATCCATGTGTGTATTTTGGGAAGCAAGAATTGATTTTGAACTTCACTTTTGGGCAATGGATAAGAGCATTTTGTGTTAACATTACGTGAGCGTAATCCCCTAGTTTTCCCTTCTGGAAATGCTATCAATCTGAAACTCAGTTTTGACATGCTGGAAAGTTGGGAATATGGGGATAAGAGACACTGATGTTATGTTGAAACTCTTTTTCTGCTCTGGATACCATTTGAGTAACAGTGCTAATAGCATCATCAATCTGCATTAATTTAGAATTTGAACAGTTTAGAAATTCTAAAAAAGGTTTAAGGATGTCTCTATTGCTCCATGTACTTGTACATACATGTGCTACAATTGGTACATAGAAAAACATTGTTTATCGTCATTGTTATCATAACTATCTTTGCAAATTACAAGCTTTGAGAGAAGCAGGCTTTGTCCCAGTGGATGTCCTTTCAGGACTAAGGACAGACCAGCCATCAAGTATGCAACAGTCTTCCACTGTTCTCCTAAGGAAATAACAACATCAATGTATGGTACGTTACAGTGTATTTGTCTTTTGTCTTGGTCATAATTATCATTATCATTCTTGTCATGTCCTGAAACAGCTTGTGTTTGTCACAGCGGATATCACTTCAGCACTAAGGATAGAACAACATCCAATGATGCAGCAGCAGCTACAATGTACATCTTATCTTTGATGTAATTGATCATCATTATCATTCTTTGTTTTACAAGTGCTGAAGCAGGTACTGTTTGTCACAGTGGATATCACATCAGCACTAAGGACAGAACAACACCCAATGATGCAGCAGTGCTACAATGTACATCTTATCTTTGATGTAATTGATTATCATTATCGTTCTTTGTTTTACAAGTGCTGAAGCAGGTACTGTTTGTCACAGTAGATATCACTTCAGCACTAAGGACAGAACAACACCCAATGATGCAGCAGTGCTACAATGTACATCTTATCTTTGATGTAATTGATTATCATTCTTTGTTTAACAAGTGCTGAAGCAGGTACTGTTTGTCACAGCGGATATCACTTCAGCACTAAGGACAGAACAACATCCAATGATGCAGCAGTGTTACAATGTACATCTTATCTTTGATGTAATTGATTATTATTATCGTTCTTTGTTTAACAAGTGCTGAAGCAGGTACTGTTTGTCACAGTGGATATCACTTCAGCACTAAGGACAGAACAACACCCAATGATGCAGCAATGTTACAATGTACATCTTATCATTGATGTAATTGATTATCATTATCGTTCTTTGTTTTACAAGTGCAGAGGCAGGTACTGTTTGTCACAGTAGATATCACTTCAGCACTAAGGACAGAACAACATCCAATGATGCAGCAGTGCTACAATGTACATCTTATCATTGATGTAATTGATTATCATTATCGTTCTTTGTTTTACAAGTGCTGAAGCAGGTACTGTTTGTCACAGTGGATATCACTTCAGCACTAAGGACAGAACAACATCCAATGATGCAGCAGCAGCTACAATGTACATCTTATCATTGATGTAATTGATTATCATTATCGTTCTTTGTTTTACAAGTGCAGAGGCAGGTACTGTTTGTCACAGTGGATATCACATCAGCACTAAGGACAGAACAACACCCAATGATGCAGCAGTGCTACAATGTACATCTTATCATTGATGTAATTGATTATCATTATCGTTCTTTGTTTTACAAGTGCTGAAGCAGGTACTGTTTGTCACAGTAGATATCACTTCAGCACTAAGGACAGAACAACATCCAATGATGCAGCAGTGCTACAATGTACTTCTTCATCATTGACATATGAATATGATTATCATTCTATGTTTTCTAAGCCCGAGAGGAACAAGCTTTGCGACAGTGGATGTCATTTTAGCACTGAGGACAGAATAACATCCAAGGACATAACTGCTTATCACTGACAAAATAATAATTTTGATTTCTTTGCAAAAGTACATTGTTCCAGTGTAGAGCTGTGTACCTAAACAAATTTTAGGTACAGGTACACTGTTTTAGATACAGGTACGGACCTGAACCTGTACCTGAACTACCAATGTTAAAATAATGGTTGAATTTCAATAAGGACAATAACATGGTTGAACTGATAACAACATAATGTTCATGAAAACAAAGATGAAAGTTTGACTCTGGCCTTCTTAAAGTTTATTCTTTGCAGTCTTCAGTGCACTGCCACGGTAATTTCATGGTGATTTTATCTGTCAAAGTTCCAATCCCCTTGCCTGCTATCCTCGCCAGGCCTGGAACTGATTAGTACCAGTAAAGTACTGGTCCACCAGGGTTCAGGCATTTTGGACCTATACCTAATTGATTGTATGATGGTTCTGTACGATACACAGCTCTATGCCAGTGTATTTCCTTAGAACATCTGCATGTTGCCTTCACCTTGCGTCTTCCCACCCCATCCCAAATGGATTATCACATTCATGAGCAGAGATAGCATTGAATCTGGACGGGACATTAAGTCCATTCTGACCCATTGTGGGTGGAGGGGGCTGTACGAAAATACCTGGTGGAAAGATGAAGAAAGCCCAAGCCCTTGATATTGATACTTCACAGACTTACAGTTCCATCTACTACTTACTGATTTCACCTATGTTGGCAGGGCTTCAACAATGGTAATAGCGCTGCGTGTTATCATAGGGGTCGGGACAATATGACTGATGTGTTCACTCTCACATTGCTGTAATGGAATTTTAAATTTGCAGTAGTCTACACAGGTGAGGTGAGGTGAGTCTACCTGTGCCTGGTAGTCTCTTGTTTCTGTTGGCATATACAAATGTAGCCCAAATCTTTGCGGTCCATAAGAAAGCAAAAAAAAAAAAAACAGACTACCTGTTTTCGTTTAATTTTTTCAAATGTCAATACAAATGTAGTTGTAGCATTTTCATCAATGATTAGTATGACACACTATCATGGACATTTTTCAAAAGTTGGTCAAAGAAGGTATCCTAAAACAAAGCTTCCAGACTGCAATATGACTATTTCTAATTCAGTAAGGTGCGTAGTCTAGTGGTTAGTGATCTTGCCTCTGCTTAACTGACTTGGGCCCCACTGGAAAGGGTCACAGTCCTTAGGACGGGACGTTAAGCTATGGTGTACTGTTCACTGAACTTGTCAAAAAGACTTATGGGTATTTCACCGTCACAATGAACCTGTTATACTGTATTACATGTATACAATGTACATGTAGTGTCTCTCTTCTCTGTCACGACCAGTGGAAGAGTAGCTCAACTGTTCATTGACTTCATTGAGCTTAACTGGTTCCAGATCACTTTTACATTTTTCTGACATGAAGTAAGAGGAACAGAACTCAGGACTTCTGTCTTATGATAGGAATACATTTGTACATTCATTTCTAATCATTTTTGCTACTTCTCAGAGACAAAAGTAGAGATCAGGAAAACATTTTGGGTCTGGAAATAGCGACTACATGTAGCAGAAACACCAGGAAGAGGGCAAAACGTTAAAGACAGCCAGATATCGCTGATGAGGACAAGTGTTAAACTAATGATCCTAGCACGTATTCAGAACGTAATGTGTATACGGCAATTAGCCTGCTATTTACTGTAAACCTATTATAACTGCAGAATCTCTTTTGTTCTCTTTGGTCAACATTGCATCAGAGTAACAGCCGTTGCATAAGATATGTCTTTGGACACAACTAAATGAACAAATATGCGAGATATTAACCTTAAATACGCGAACACGACCTTAAACGCTTACGTTCTGGCGATGTGCTCATGATCCTCTGTATGAAGACGTTTTCTAAGTTCTAGGTTCTTTGATTGAAGAATACCAACCTTCAGCAGGGGGGACCCCACTTTCTCAGCTCCTTCTGAGGATGTGCTGTGGTGGGGGGAGGGGCTGGGCATGCCCCCTGACCCGGCCGATCCCACGCTGCTGGAGGGGGGTGGCATGGGGGGAGGGATCTGATCTGTGTCGGGAGAGTCCAAGTCATCCACCTCATACACCAGGGCTATCTCAAGAGTCTGAAAGAAAAAAGGAAGAACACTGAAGCCATTTTCTTTATTGAAAGGGTAGACCAGAGAATTGACAGTCTCAAAGCAAACCTTTAAAAAGTATTATCACACTGCAACACACTCACTGAATTTTTATAAACCTGCTACATATGCTGAACAAATGCTGGCTCAGCCTGGTGACAATACCAGACTCAGGCACCTGATACACAATCTTCCACAATGGAAGACACAAATTTAATAAAACTGGTATGATATGGGTGAGAACTTGACTTTAAGGTATCTTTAGCATATTAGTATAGTAGGTTTTTCAGCCAAACTTTTTAGTTTACTTTCAAGAAGTACCAACTTGTTTCAGCTGTATGCCCAAGAGCCAAGTCATGGCCTGACTTTTGTTGCTGTCATGTCAACAACCATACAAACAAGAAAACAAACAGTACAACAGAAACTTACCGGTACGTCCACTGTGGTTTCCACCTTGTTGTACCTATAGACGATGACGTGCCCTGATGTGCCGGCCACACACAGTATTCTGCTCTCGCAGCACATGGCAATCTTCACTATTGCAAAGGGATCTTCCTCGTACTCTGTGCTCTGGTTGAGCGGCTGCTTCTCAAAGATCTTGCTGGTTCTCAGCTTGTACAGCAGCTGTAGTGTTACTGGGTATAGTGAAAAAAATGCATTTAATTTATTACTTGGTAGGCCAACTACTCTCTCTTTGCAGCCAGGGGCTGAATTGCGGGGAGCGCACAATTAGTAGGGCTAGATCGCTAGGGTCTGGGGCGGCTGCAATTCGGCGCTAACTCAGGTGACCTCAATACAACAATTGCCCCATGTGCGGCCATAGGACTGTATGTGTATGTTTTGAACTACTCACACCGGGAAGGACCCCTACTCTTTTCGATAAGCGCAGTGGGTTCTTTAACGTGCAAGAGGCGTGGCTCTCCTCCATTTAACGTCCTATCTGAGTGATGTCTCTAACCAAATCTAGGTACTCATTTTCAACTGAGTGAAGCGAAGAAAGTCGTGTAACTTAGTGCCTTTCCCAAGCGCACAATATCGGGGCATATCGGTGGTTTCGAACCAAGGACCTCTCGGTTGTGGGCAAAATACCCTACCGATTATGCCACACGATGCTACCATTGTCAGTATTCTTCTTAAAACAACAAAAAAAGCAAATCAGAAATTGAGAATTACGACATTTATTGCTTACTTAATCTTTCCTCTTGGTAAAAATTGGTAAAAGAAAATCATCTTAAGCCCCACTAATCCATTTCCTTGGTGAAAATACACAAAGCAGAAGACATCATAAAAGAAGAGGGCAGGGAAGAAAACTTGAATATGACTGTGCTAACTCCATAAGACTCAGATAATACCGAGGCATGAACCTAGAGCTCAGGCTTTGTTTTCATTATGTTTTTCCAGTTAAGCATATCTATTAAATCCAAGAAACAACGATTCAAATTGTTGTAGCCTTACCTGCAGAGGCATCCCAAAACTTCAACGACCCGTCTGCATGACTGTAAAGGAGGAAACATGTCATCATTAGAAGGTGCAACAATCTTAAGGCAGACAAAATCTTAACCGCAATATGTACATCTTATAAGCTTCATAACACCTACAAAATATGCTGACTAATTGTCTGTTCTGGTATCATGTTACACTTAATCAGACAGTACCAATCAGAAACTTAGACACTTCATAAATGTTTAATGGCTTCTAGTAAGTTCTATAGAACTGCAATGTACATGAATGTGTTTTACCGGTTGGTAAAGATTTTGTTTTAATATTATAATAACCATGTGATGCAGGGTACAATAAAATACTACATTGTATTAGATAATTTCAACTTTTAGTTTCAAAGTTACAGGATTCAAGAGAATCAATGGTCAACAGAATTTGATACATTCCATCCTATAGATAAATTCAACTACATTCTAGAAGGAGACAACCCTCACTCAACCCCCAAATTCGTAAATACATTGTATATATATATAGGAGAATGTTTAGACACTGAAACTAGTAGTGTAAGTGATACGTTAAGCTCGACATGTTGAATTATCTATATACTTGCATGCAGGTTAATTATTTTGTATCCAATTGTTTGTTTTCATGTATAGTCGTAGAAGACCTTACAAAAGTTGCTGTACTTTTGTTCGGTCAATAAAGAAAAGGATATAGAATCAAGTATCAGTATGCTTACCCTGTTATGATAATCTCAGGATAGCTACATGTGGAGGTGCCCCACTCGCCACCTTTCACAGGCCAATTCTGCATAGGAAGAATAAGTTACAGCATTGGGACCTTTGCCACAAGCAGACACATACAATAATTATTGTAATATGATATACTTTTTGTCCGAAAGAATCTCTAATTCTACTATGAGAATCACTTTTAAATCATGAATGGTTGGCTTCTATTTGGTAAAAATGTACCTAGTATATTTTAGTATACTCTTGTATATGCAATTTCATCTCTTATACTTGTGACACAGTACCTTTTATCTTTTAACCTTATCTCTGGTGTCTAACTTTGTAACCAAAAGACTGTGTGCAAAAAAAGCCACCTCAGTTGGAACAAGGTTAACACCATATCAAGCTGGCAGTACTTGGCAGTAATTCATTTTGAGATCAAGAAATTAGAATCCTTAGTCCTGCAATGGATGGGTATTGGCGGCAAATCTGGCTGACCAATACATGTGTATCTGTTAACAACCAAGTACTTTCAAATTGATTCTACTGTTACAGTAACAGAACAATGTACATCAGGACTGGAGTAATTGTCTACGATTGGACACAACGGAAAGATATCCCTTTTGACAACGTTCTAGGCTACGACATTGTCCTGTTCTACTAGGAGTCATCCACAGTCCTGCCAAATAACATTAGCGTTGGCACTAAGGTATAACCGTACCGTGTTGGATTGTATTGATCCAGGGGTGTTTCTGGGAAAGAACCGATTCCCCGTGGGAGTATGACTGGGGTAGCATAAATCACTCCTGCCTGTTCTCATTTGTCAGAGGGTATAATGAAAGAGGAGGTGCCGTTTTATCCTCGGGGTGTTTACCTTATCACTGAAGCCAGTTTTCTTCTGTTGTCTGGAGCCCACCGTGTAGAAGGCTGGGATCATCTCGGGAGGGCAGTCAGCGTAATACGTGCAGCATGTGACGGGGGACTCATGAAGGTCCATGGGATAGGGGTTCTGGAAGCAGGGGTACCTAAAACAAATTCCATTTAAAAAGTTTACTCAAGGGAAACCCAAGCAATATTAGGGCCCGAAAATCGGATTTTGAAAGTCAATCTATCTAGTCATTTCTATACATGATTAAGTTCAAACGACACTATGATCACAATGTATAACGACGTCCATCATGCAAAAATACGACGTCGTTGTGATTTGAGAACTCAATGAAAATCGTTTTTTTTTACATGTAGGCTTGCACAACTTAGGGAATCATCGTACGGCACGTTTTTGAAATGCCAAAAGTATGTAGCTATTACGCAAATGTGCTAAATATTGTTAGTAAACGTCACTACCATAAAGATTTCAGCATTTTTGACTACACACCCTAAAAAGGAACTTCTGAATCAACAAAAACGAAATCCGTTTCTCCCTTACCGCTTCTTAATCAACATGGGGAAAAAGCTACTGTATCTCATACAGCATGTCACACAGTACAGAAATGAGCCTTTAAAACAGTTCTGATCTCGACACAACAACATTTATAATTCATAACACTAGCACAGGGGTGCTGTTAAACAATGGGAGGGCCTTACCCTGGTGTGGTCAGATCTATTACTACAAGGTCGTTTTCCAGCAGCACTATAATGGCGTAAGGATCCTGGAAGTCTGCAAAACAACAAACGGAAAAACAAAAACAACTGTAAGTTTCATATATACATCTAGGCAAATTTTAACATCACATAATAGAGAAAACCAGCAACAAACTTGAGAACGGTGCCTTCATTCAAAAATATGTTGCAACGAGTGGCCATGGACTATGATTACTGAATACAGAATATGATATCATATCGCCGACTTATTTTCATATACCGTATATGATTATGGAATATTGAATGTAACGTTATCTCTGTAAACAGTTGTTTTGTTCTATTTTCTGCTGTTATGTCAAAAGATCCCCGACCTCCTCCCTTGAACTCTTGAAAAACGGCCACGGCCAAACTTTCAAGGTTTGATAAGGGTTGAAAATAAAATAGACAAACTTCAACTTTTGCAACCAAAACCCTACAGAATCCTGACTTATGTTGTCTCCCAAACCTTAACAATTTGGTTGTATTAACATTAATATGACATCGCACAATCTACAAAGTGAATCCTCCAGGGTAATTTTAAACAGGCACTACTACACATGTGTGATTGGCTTTTTGCTATCGTGAGTTATTCGGGAGTCAAGGTCTAGCCTTGAAGAACTCCCCACTGGTGTTATAACTGTGCCAGAGGTCAACTCTACTGCGCTGAACAATCTGTTTTGTAATGAAAGTTTCAATGTTACAGATGGGATAGGAAATCAATTCAAGACGATCTTCAAAGACGAAAGATCAAGACGAAATAAAAAAATTTATTACTCGTACTGTGAAGGTATCATCATTAGCATGTGTACTAATATTAGAGTTAAACTGAGCATCATAAATATCATACCTAGAAATATATGCATCTACGGGACACATTTAAGTGTTACAATCTGTGCTGATAGGACATCAAGACCATTTCATTTCTAAATTGCAAGGTAAGGCCACACCATTTTAATTTCTTGGTTAATGGAATCTTTAAAAAAATGCTAGATTGGAAAATCAACAGGAAAACAGAATCTCAGAGGAAAGTTTGCACTTTGGTGCACACAATTTCAGGGAGTGAACCTAAGCAGAATTTGCAAGTCAACAGTCAAATATACAGAGACAGTCAAACACGACCACCTCTACATGAGGACCACCTGGCCGATGTGACCACTTTTTGGTCGTCCCTTAAATGATTTTTCCCACTGACACAAGCATTAAGAATCCTGTCTGTAGTGACCATCTGTCCACAGACCAGATTTTATCAGTACCCTGGGTGTTCTTCTTGGGCAGTTATACAGTCAAACCTGTACAAGTGACCACCCCTAGATGAGGACCACCAGGCCAATGTGACCACTTTTTGGTCGTCTCTTAATATAATTTTTCCCATTGACACAAGTATCAAGAATCCTGTCTTTAGTGACCACCTGTCCACATAGACCAGATTTTATCAGTCCCCAGGGTGTTCTTCTTGGGCAGTTTTGACTCTATTTCCATTGAACACTCATCTGAGCCATTGCTAACTACTGTAAATGCAGAAATGTTCGCGATTTTTGCGGCAAACTTAAAACCACCACAAACATTTTTGCCCAATACTGTAGCAGTATGTGACTATACACTACCACCGACTTGAAACCACCGCAAACATTCCATTTTCGCCTTAGCGCAAAATAAAAACCTCGTGAACTTAAATGCATTATTTTACAGTATTACAGCAGATGGGTCGTACCATTAGGCCAGGGGGTGGAGCTCACAGGTAGGAAGTTGACAACAGGATACTCCATCTCCAGGACTGTCACCGACTTGCCCTGCATGACCGTGATGCAGGGACGCCGCCCCGACCTCTCGTAGGGCAGACCATCCGAAAACACTATAAACGGGTCCCTGTAGGAGACATAGAATAAAGGCATGGTTGGATATCAACTTTCAGTTAAAAGTTAGTTAAAATCCTCCCACACCATAAGGTGTATAGGGCGGTGCCCATCCCCGTTTCATAGCCCTGGGCCACACTGTGGTGCAATCACTGCAGCAGGGGGCTAGTCCACTGGCAGTGGAGCGTGTTTAACTTCCATACTGTTTCAGAAGTATGTACCATTTTTATAAAGTCTTTGGTATGACTCTGTGCACCTCTTGTCCAGAGCTGTCCTACCCGGGAGTTGAACTCGGGCCTTCTGGTTCTAAGTAATTTGAACGTGACAGAAGCGCAGACCACTACATCATAGGGACACCCGGGACATCAACTTTTGAACACCAGATTTTTTTCAGAATGTTTAAATGAGTAGACAACAGTTGCCAGTAATCAATTTGGTTTCCAGTTACTGTATCAAATACATTTTGTACATGACCAGGTCCTGAACTTTTTCAATTATACATAAGGTTGGCAAAGTTTTGAAGTTGTCCCTTTCATCATAGCCTAGGTGCCATCTGATCTACTACCGGGGCTCTTATACATTGTACTTGCTTCACCTGGTTTTTTTTAGGAAAGCGAGTATATAGGAGCCACAGTAGTATATCGCATGGCGCCCAGGCTACTTTCCTGCATCTGTGTCTGCGTAACCGCCATTCGCCGTAACACACCAGCTGATTGAAGATTTTGTCCTGATGTTTTGAAAAGATTAGTACCAAATCAAATTGCTTCATAATGGTTTTCACACAGCCAGGACGATCACAGGCTTTACTACTGGATTAAATATGACTCTAGACATATCAGACTGATAAGCATGGCCATGATAGTATACCCAGTTCTTGACGTGGGCCAGGCCACTTTCATGATGGGCCTGCAGGCCTCGGGTTTGGAGCCCTTCTGTGCGGGGTGTCCGTGGGGCTGGAACACCTGTGCAGGCTTGCTGGGGCTCCTGTAGTTCCACACCGACAGGCTGCCGTCGGAGTGACTGCACATAAACTGCTTTCCTTCATGGTGCCAGGCCAGGGAATGTAACGTCTGCTGTAGAGTGTACAGTAAGAACACATAATGTTAGATATAAAATAGATATGGCATTGTGTGGTGCAATTGGTAGGGTGTTTCGCCCAGAACCGAGAGGTCCCGGGTTCGAAACCATCAGTATGCCCCGATGTTGTCCCCTTCTCACTCCACCCAGGTGTGAATGGGTACCTGACTTTGGTTGGAAAAGGACGTATTGAGGTCACTTGCTGGCGCCAAATGGCAGCCGCCCAGACCCTTGCGACAGTTCCACAAAGTGCAAGTGTGGAGCAAATATGTATCTTGTGTATTATTGTGTATTATGTGATTGTAAACCTTGCAACAATTCAGCACTGGCTGCCATTGCACGGATAATTTCGGACCAATAAACCCTTTATTATTATTATCATTATTACTATAAAGGTAGGCCATAGGCTGTTATGCACTGTGTCTAGGGCACGGTATTGGAAGGCAGAGCCCATCCCTTTCCTTCCACCGCCTTTTACCTCCCCAACTGAAGTCAGATACCTATTTTTACACCTGGGTAGAGTGAGGAAAGTCCTGTAATGGTGGCATGTCAGAGAATTCGATCCCAGGACATCTGGGCCAAACACCCTTACAGTTAAACACGATGCAACTTGTTAGATATAAACCAACCAAAGTTTGTACAAAGCTCAGTGTGATTGTTTTTTGTTTTTCTAAATCTGTCTGAATAAGAGTAGAAAAATTACAGTTTTTAAATGCAGCAAATAGCTCAAATGCTTGTCGAGATACATCATTATAGCTATGCAGTTGGAAGTTTCGAAAGACAGCTTTCTAAGTGACTTTGTATCTGAATTTTCTGGCTGTATTGGAACACCAGTTTGTATGACATTTAAAACACAATTATAATAGGACGGGAGATTTTTTTCGAAAACAAAGACAGTGATGAGCACAGGAAAAATCTACATAACTCTCATGATAAAAAATGTTGTGAATGTTATTCTCTGGTGCTGATTGTCCCACTTTGCATATTGAATACTGTAATTCTTGAAATTTTCGAGTTGGTTCTATGTTCGCGGATTTGTGATGACCTCTCACTGAAAACTTAGTTTTCATTACTGTAGCAGTTTGTGACTATTGCACTTCTGCATGAACACTCCATTTTTTCCATACCGCGAAATCAAATCACTGCGAATGTAAAGGCATTTATGTCATACCTTGGTCGCGAAAACGTTCGATACGGGTGATAATTTCCGTATCACACAGGGTTCTAAGTTGTATCACAAGGGCTTCCATAGAATATTCAGAATGCATTTCGAGCGAGCCGGTTGGGCCACTGTCGAAAAATCGAATGCCGGATTCTGAGGTTGGAATCAATTTTGTTACGATTTCTTTGTTTGAGGACACAAAACTCTCTCAAATTCAGGCGCATTTCGCATTGAAATGTGTGTTTTTTCAGGTGGGCATGACATAAATAAAATACAACACGGTGTATTCCACATCACCCTCAGTCCCGGCCGGTACCTCGGGCAATACGGAATACACCGTGTTGTCTTCTACATTTACAGTATTTCACCTTTTAGCGATAAATACCCTGTGCAATCATAATAATTGTCTAACCTTGAGTGACTTTTGACCTACTTACCTGTTCACATGCATATCTACACTCGGCTGTTTTGGTCTTCAGGTCCCACTGCACGATCATACCCGTCTCGAATCCAATTAACAGCTGCAACAGACAAGAGTCATCCATCAATCACCTCACAGTCGGTGGAGGAAATTAATTTTCATTAGAAGAATTTCTCGCAAATCGAGGAATTAGTCGGACTAGATTGAGGTCAAGCGAGTAGAAGGGTACATCAATTTTAAGATAATATTGAAAGGATTCTAGTACTGTAATTCTTGTTTCTTTCACTGTAACTTTATGTTCACTGTTTTCAGTCACCTCTGTACCGTGAACTTATCAGCACCGTGAAAAACCTGCAACAGTTGTAATTACAAGTTAAAGTTCGGTGAAAATGTCCATTTTCCTTACACCGTGAAATTTTGCTACCGTGAAGATAAAGTGAATTACAGTATCTATCTTATAATTATAATTAACTGCATTTTTCAGATCTGAATTACTGATAATGTGTGACTGATAATGTTTCGAAGCTAGTTAATTTTACGGATCATACTTAATAAGAACAGATTGTCTTCAGATTGACAATGTAATATCCACTCATATCTAGAAAAAAATATTATTTTGAGACTGGCGTCTTGATAAGATTTGTACCATAAATGGCAAAAAGGTAGCCAATTATTGATAGAGCAGAGAAAATTAAAAGTATGTCTATGTTCCAAATCAGCAAGGCTCTAGCAGTCTACATACCAATGTTGTAAACTACATGTAGTTAACTGTTTGCATTCATCATTCATGCTCTATTGCATTTAGGTCTTTGAGCAGTCTATCTATTGATTGTATGTTTGAAAAGTCAATAAAATATACTGTGCTACAGCTCATATATTTTGATGGTTAAGTTTCTTAATATATTATGTTAGTAATGTCTGCAAAAGGTCTACCAACAAGTTTTATTTCCAACGGACAATGAAGGAATTTTGCATGTTTCAACTTTCTTATCAAGTTATTATTGTACGTGAACATACTAAAAAATCAGATTTTTTTCAAGGGCAAAAAATTCCATCTGTAAAAAGGATACATATACTTCTATTAACATTATTCCGTCAGGTTACATAAATCCGCTGCTTTGAAAAACAGTGGGTTTGAGAGATCTCTAGTGCAGCACCCCTAGGCATGCACAGTTCAGATTATACAGGAGTGCATTACACTGGGGTTGTGTTTTGACGTTGTGTTTTGACGTATATTTTCAGGG
Organism: Branchiostoma lanceolatum; assembly: GCA_035149815.1. Lineage (NCBI taxonomy): Eukaryota > Metazoa > Chordata > Leptocardii > Amphioxiformes > Branchiostomatidae > Branchiostoma > Branchiostoma lanceolatum. Next base: position 15,792,076 of record CM068866.1, read on the forward strand.
TGGTGGAATTATGTACCCAAGTATGTTTAAACTTAGGCCACAGCAAGTAAATTTTATGGATGACATCAGTGCGCACATTGATTTTCGCCTGAATTTGAAATCTTTGAAGGTGACTGAATAATCGGCATCTAGTTTTCTCCTCTCTTTCCTCACCTTAGTAGAGTCGGTTGGATTATCGCTGAGGGACACCACAGGGCCAGGGTGAGTTCTCTGAGACCTGAGAAAAAACACAACCATGTCAATTATTCAACATTACAACAGAGAATCTTCTAGATCAAATTGTTTCTCTCTTGAATAGATGGCAAGCATGATTGATGGTTGTGCTAAACTAGAAGACAACATGGGAATGGAAAATGTGTGATGCTGCTCCACATGTTCCCTTTCTCTTACCTCCAGAGACAAATTAACTGCCATGTGGACACCATACTGGAGCATGGTTCGACTCGTGGTAGTCATAAAAAAATCGTTTTGGGCCATTTCTGGTGTGGGGGGGGGGCATTCCCCTACATGTACATTCCCAATTGGTACTGGCATATCAACTTTGGATTCCAAAAATGTTGACCTTAGTACTCAGAAATCCACTTCCAGTCTACAAAACCTTCTGTATATACATGTATGCTTTTAGAGAAAACACTTTGTACGATCAACAATATCTTAATCAACCTTCTCACTTCAGCTATAGAAACAAGTTTGCTTAGAGTTAAGAGAGGTTTAAGAAGGTTTCTAATTCTAATCTAAAGGCATACTCTGAATATGATCAAAGTTACAATGAGCAGACAGGTCAGAAGTTATTTGAGAGAGCACATATTTTCTTCAAAGGCATGTCACAATGTTTCAGACTAAACTGGCAGATGAAAATCCCGGGATGGGTTCAAATGACAGTTATTCTGTTCACACTGGCACAATCGGCGGCAGCCGGAATCATGCATTTTTCACTAAATGTCCTCATCAATATTCGTAAAGGCAAAATGCGGTGGAGTCAATGGCAATTGAGATGACACCATCCCTCCATTGTTCTGTATATGACAGGTAGAATTGGTATGAAAAGAATGGCCTGCATATGGCGATGATGCTGAATACATGCTGCCGCAAATAACACTGGGGCAATCTCGGGGTGTTTCATACGACTAATAGATTCTGAATTGAAATCCACCCAAATCATACCAAAAACATGAAAATGATTCTGAATGAAGGCAAAAGAAGCCTCGGTTTTGCTAAAAATGGAACCCCTATGATATCAGTTTTCTCCCCGGGCACTAATATTGCACATTTAAATACTATGATCACCTTTCAAGGGCTGATAGAATATCTAGACTTAGCTTCTAGCAATCACATTGTCAATATCCTTTCAGCGCTCATCCATTAATTCTAAATACTGCCCACTGGCAAGGTGTCTTTCAAGTTAAGACGAGTTTTTAAGCGAAACGTTTGACGTTTTCCCCTCCCGCTGCGATGTGGTTCTATACCCAGACACGGCGGCACCACAACTTTTCTGTGTAAAGATTTATCCTTCAATACAAGACACAAAGGAAGTATAGGAGCTAATTCGGCCACTTTGGGTAGACCTGTTCCCCTAAGGGATATGAAGATCAGGAAAGATTGCGTTTGCCAACTTTGCACTCTCCTTGATACACAGAGCTGCACATTTTAGAAGCTATCTTTTAACACACTATATCTATAAAATCAGCCTTTCAAAAATAAGTCAGCATTGTGGACAATAAGAACTGGAACGACCTCCATAATTAGTACTGCTTACAGTTCTAATGAAATTCTTTAAAACTTTTTGTTACAAATAACACTGCCTGTACTAGTCTTGATCTTGGGTTTATGAGATGTTGTGTACAGTGCCATTTAATGATTTATACTGATCCAAGTTTCGCTTAAGACAAAGACAGGGGGAATATGCTTATCGAGAAGGAACACATTGGAGGAAGGATGAGTGAGGTCTTAGAGGCAAGTCTTGATTATAAGTTTGGAGGCTATGTGATAAAGTTAGAACACTGGGATACATTTGTAGCTAAGACTTATGAATCAAGCATTTTGAAAGGAGTAGAAAAGATATGATGATATATAGCAAAGGTGAGAAGAGATGAGGTAAAATGAGCATCGATGATTGAATATGAAACTTGATAGTCTAGAAGACTAGGAGTTTATACTACATAAGATGCTTGTAATACATCATAATTTTTGTGCAACCTAATGTATAGCAGCAAAGGTTCCACAGATGTCATCCTAATACTGTACTAATTCTGTAAAGTAGGATTTGTATCTAGACTTTAACTTTAAGCAAACTTTTCCCTTAAACAAATTTGAAGTCCTTGAATTGACCATACACTTGGGTTCAAAACTTTAGCTATGAAACAGTTAAACATATAGCATGAAAGTTCATCTGTGTCAACTTGGTAAAAGACATTTTTGATATTACATTATCAATATCATTAATATGAAGTTATTAATATACAGTACTTACAGTTCAATAGCCTTATTCCAATTGATGACGTAACCAGACAGCACGAAGGATTCGATGTTAGCGATGTGAACGTTGCCGCGCTCAGTCCCAATGTAGAGCCATTTACTTTGGAAGGGTAGATGACAGTAGGTAATCCTGAGGGGAAAACAAAAACAACAAAATTAGCTGCAATAAAAAAACAGCTAAATCTCAATCATCACACAAAACACTGCCTTTAAGATACATCTCAGAGGGGGTGGGTCATTTTACCCATTGTGTGGCATCATGTGGCACAATCGGTAGGGTGTTTTGCCCAGAAACAAGAGGTCCTGGGTTCGAAACCACTGGTATGCCCAGGTGTTGTGCCCTTGGGAAAGCTACTTAAAACGACTTTCTTCACTCCACCCAGTTGTGAATGGGTACCTGACTTCAGTTGGGGAAGGTCGTATTAGGTCACCTGGTGGCGCCTAATGGCAGCCGCCCAGACCCTTGCGACAGTTCCACAAAGTGCAAGTGTGGAGCAAAATATGTATCTGTTATCTGCCATTCTGACCAATAAACCATTATTAGCAAAACAAACAATAAAGGATATTGATACAGCTAAAATTTGTAAATTTCCTTACAATATGATATCTGAAATCTAGTCTCTCTACAATATCTTTGATGCAAATACATGTATGATGAATCTTGACAGAGTATTGTATTTAGGGCTTGAAGGACACAGCTGCAACCTTCAGAAAAATATTGGAGAGTGAAGAAAATAAAGAACTTGCAATTTGGTAAATCAAAAGGTACTGGTTCTGTATTATGATACAAATATAAATACAGCAGCAGAAAACAGAAAAATATGATTTACTGTGAATGTAGATATGTTCGCGGTAGTTTTATGTTCGTGGTTTTTGCGGTAAGCTCTCCGCCGCGAACTTAAAACCACCGCAAATTTTTTTGCCCTGCTACCCCCTTTTGTCCCCTACTATTGTCTCAAACGCAACTTAAAACCACCACAAACACTCCATTTTCTCCCTACTGCGAAATTAAAACCATGTGCATGCGAACTTAAACAAATTTACAGAATTGCATACATGTACATATACAACTTTCCCCTTCAGCTTGCTGTGGCAGATTTATGATATAACCAAGAAAAAAATCTGTCAAGCAAAATAACCAGCAATAGTGTTTGGTTGCTTGCCAACCACTGGAATTAAGAAATACATGCAGGGCAATGAAGGTACCTTTGGCAACATTTTAAACCCAATCAAGTCAAAATTGAGATGGAGACGGAAATATCCCAACTATAACACGAAGCCCATTACGATATCACCCCAAAAAAGATACATGCGACCTCTCTGCTTACGTGGAATTTAGTCTTTAGCTTACACGCTATATATATATCCCTAGAAATATCGTGAATATCATCCAAATTTATTCTAACCCGATATTTGTGGACTGAATGCAAAGTCTAGTTGTAATAATCAGTCTCAACAACTGGAAAGTTTCTCAAGGAGAAAAAAACGAGAACACAGTTAGTAATGGTTAGTAATTCTCTAGAGTACTTCTAACCAAAAGGTTGTGACCCAATGACCTCAATCCAGATCTTAAATATAAATTACGTCTATAAAAGGGCCCGTTTGAGGCCCCTTTACCGTACTCAATAGAGAATTCCAATCAACAAATTCATCTGCAGAACTTCGTCTTTTATGGAAAAATTGTATTGATTTTGCTATGATTCTACTTTGAACAGATAAAAAGGCTAAAGCACCCCGTTACTGTGTGTGACGGATATCACTGTACCGTCAGCTAAGGAAGGGCAGTGAGATAACAATGCTTTTAGAACTGGATGATTTAGATACACCGCAAAATGTATATCAAACTTTCACAGATAAAGCTAGGCACTGCGTGTAATTGTCGTCCAACACAGGCACTGTAACATGAAGCCACTACGAGCTTGAATTGTCCACATCTTTGAAATAAAGGCGTAAAAAGAATAAAGTTCTATGATTGAAGACATTTTCTCTTGTTAGAAAGAAAAAAGATTTCCAAGAGTGAGGAAGCCACATAGTAAGGGACAATACCTGTACCAACATTTGCCTCCCATACTTGTGTGGAATGAGCACCTTTCATCTATTCTGCTTCTCCTGCTTAACAGTCTAAACTTACATGTACACCTACATTTCCCTACTGCACACACTAACAACAGGGCTCTGAATTCATTTCTAAGGAATAGGTGCATCGGTGCACCAAACCTTAAACTTTAGTACGCAGAAGAAAATGAGTGTGCACAACATGAGATTTAAGTTTAATGTCAGCAAAACGTAACTACAAACCTTACTGCGTCTCTTCAGACCTTAAATCTGAAATGCTTATAGCCAACTTCAAGACTTTAAACAACATTTTCTCTGACACTTAAACGTGAAGAATAAGCTGTACACTATAGTGTACAATAGTATCATTATGCCTTCAGGTATGCAACCCAACACATTATATTCTCGTAGGTGCACGGGTGCACTGACTCACAGCCAAAAATTAGGTGCACAGCTCCAATTTTGGGTGCACGAAAGTGCATATGCACCCAGTATTTTGAGCCCTGGGCATGCTACACTGTCCCCACAATACTGTAAATGCAGAAATGTTCGCGGTGGTTTTATGTTTTACTTTTGTCCAATACTGTAACAGTATGTGACTATAGCACTGCCGCATTGAATTGGAACATTTTTGTCCAATACTGTAGCAGTATGTGACTATAGCACTGCCGCAAACGTAAAACCACCGCGAACACTCCATTTTCCCCTTAGCGCGAAATAAAAACCATGTGAACTTAAATGCATTTACACTACCCAGCAATGAGCCTGGCTACACTTGTACCCACCTTTCTCTGTTGTACTTGAGGGAGTGGAGAATCGCAGGCCTTTTCTGGCGAAGGTTCCACAGGTGAAGGCTGTCATCCGAGCACACGCTCACCAGGGCACCCTGTTTATCAACAACGACACACCGTCAGACAAACAAAGCACGACTCCGACACACGGATCACAAAAAGCAAAACTCTGACACACGGATCAACTTCCACAAAGCCTTCTTTTACATCTGCAGGTTCTGGGAAGAGGATGATGTAGCCTTGTCAGGTCTAGTTTCCCTGAACCTCGAGTTAAACGTAACTGCTGTGCTTTTGCCCTTCAAAAGTTCTGCTCCGATCATAACTGATTTTTAAGTCACTAGACAGCACATCTGGCATTTGCATTCAATCTACAACCTGCTGATGCAATTATTGTAGCAACGTTTTAACAGGCTTATATGATAGGATGACATTTTCTGGTTTTATATCATATTTCCTGTTCCAATAAATTGATGTCTATTACGTTTACATAAAAATCATTTTGCAAAAGTTTCAAGAATCATTGATTTTTGATACTCTCACACACAACTTGAAAACAATAAAAAAACCAAATCAGTGACTAGTTTACAATGAAAATTTAGCTTTAGGAATAAGTTCAGCGCATGAGTTCTGTGCAAGAAAAGCAAAATATGTAAACTTCAACCTGAGGCATATGGGAACAAATCATGACACTTTTAATACTTTCTTAGGCCACACCAATTCAATTTTTTGGTGAACGGATTTTGTTTCTAAAATTTTAGCACGAGGACATCATTAAAATAGAAGTCTGGGGTGAAAACTTGCACCTAACCCTGTTCACTCCCTGAAACTGTGTGCACCAAAGTAAAAACTTTCCTCTGAGATTCTGTTTCCATGTTGGTTTTCCAATCTAGCATTTTTTTTTAAATTCCGTTAACCAAGAAATTAACATGGTGTGGCCTTAGCTTTGTATTGCTTTTCGTTTTGGGGTAATAAGAAGAATACCCTAGCGAACCTTAGACTGATTGTGGACCATGGCCCTCCGTATTCCTAAAGTGAGTCCTGTGAGCTTAAGATGGACTCACTCTGGGAGGAGAGCTTAATGACCATGACTGAACTGCTCCACCCTTGGACTCACTTGAGACCCATCAGAGCTGTCACCCAGCTCCCAAGCCCAGAGTCTGGCCAGGGAGTTCCCTTGTGGGTAGCTCAGGAGTTGTGTCTGCATTAGTTATGCCAGATTTACCGTGTAATTGAGATCACCAGCTCCAGCCACATAGGCTGTTTACACCATGGTTGATGGTTCAGTGCATTGTATTCTTCCAAAACTCACAAACACCAGTTGTTGTTTTTTACAGCGGTGAATTTCTTACCACTTATTACATTGTCGTACATGTACTGTACCTAACTAACAAGTTTTAGTTTCCAAGTTACACAATCTCTCCCTGTCAGTGGGATGACCTCTGGGAGGGCTGCTTTCTTAATCGATAATCAGGCTGTCTATTAATCACCATGGTCTATCTGCTGTCCTCATCAGGTCAAGTGCAACATCTATGTCCCCCTAAAGACAAACTATAATGGATACTTGACAGTGGCATAGTACTATCATTGCAAGTCTCTGACTCAGTCCTTGTGAATATTAACTAATGCAGACACAACTCCAGCTACCCACACGGGAACTCCCTGACCAAATGTACTAGCAAGGAGGTTGATACTAGTAAAGCCTTTGTTCCAACATGTAGTTCATTCTGCAACAGAAATCTGCAGACTTGAGAACAAATTGAACATAAAAAATGGAATTGCATGGAACCAGCCTGCCATCTGTAGTTTTGTCTTCAGACTTGGGCCATGCATGTCTAATTGATTGATACCCATGATGAACCACTGAGATACACAGTTTTCTGTCTGTATGCTGGGTCAGCTTCCAGCTATGGTGATAAGTGACCTGGACTCACTGATGACTGAAGGTTGACACACTCTAGACTTGGGCCTTGGGGGAGAAGTCTTTATCTGTGTAGTGTGTGCTGGGTCAGCTTCCAGCTATGGTGATAAGTGACCAGTGGACTCACTGATGACTGAAGGTTGACACACTCTAGACTTGGGCCTTGGGGGAGAAGTCAGCTATCATGCATGTCTAATTGATTTATACCCATGATGAACCCCTGAGGTAGGCAGCTTCCTATATCTGTGTGCTGGGTCTGCTTCCAGCTATGGTGATTAATGACCCTGGACTCACTGATGACTGAAGATTGACTCACTATCCGAATTAGTGTGAAGGACTCACTCTAGACCATGGTCCACCAAATTTCACGCTAAAAGTGCTCAGATAGGGCAAAAGGGGTAGACTTAATCCGGGATTATGTCCCCCTCTGGCCATACTAAGTTCACTTTCAGCCCACCGTGCTTCCACTATCAGACAAAGGTTTGGAAGGGTACCCAAAACAAAAATACCTTAAATGCCTTAATTTTACATGCTGTAAAAGTTATCATGTTAATCTAACCTGGGTGTGTTGCTATGCACCTACCTCGTTAACCAGGAAGATGAGCTGAAGAACTGCCGCATCGTTGTCGTGCATGACGTGACAGTCCACGCCTGGGCGGCCGAATCTGTGCGTCTGGGTTAAGGACTCAACTTCAAGTGACAACTTCTGTTTTATCTAATGGAAGTAGTATATCTAGCACATTGAATTCAAAAACATTCTTGTGATATATATACATATATGTACAGTCCATCCAGATGGACTAAACCTAAGGAATCCATGGAGATTTGTGTACATCGTCGTGACCAGTTACTACAAGAAAACTTCTTTAAAAAATACGCCATTGCAGTTCCAGTGACACATACCAGGGGGCCCAAAATCGACCTTGACCTTCCTCCTCCCAACACCTACCCACATACCAAATATCATTACAATCCATCTAGATGTTCTTCAGTTATGCTGACTTTATGCATCCGGTCAGAGTATGTTTACAATGAATCACTTGCAAGGAGTCATTCAATCTATACATGTATCAACACAGGGACACATTCTGAACAAGAGTCTTAGGACCCAAAATCTCCATGAAACTTTGTTTTTTTATTAAACCAGTTCCCCCCATTCTATATCGCTCAATGGTATGACCCACACTGGCCGGGCAAGGGGAGAAGTGGCTATAAATAGCTACTGACCTAGATAAGAGACCAACAGATGGTGCGACCTCAAAGCCCACAATAGAGTAGATATTCCTCATTACTTATGCAAAATCAGTATGAATTTGCATAATTAGCACTTCAGTTTGTACATCTCTGTCTAACCTACCTGCATATCAAATAACATGAAAATCTGTCGCTCCTTTCTTCAGTTATTCTCCTTGGAAAATATTTACAAACACGCCATTGCAGTTCCAGTGACACATACCAGGGGGCCCAAAATCTACCTTGACCTTTCTCCTCCCAGCACCTACCCACATACCAAATATCATTTCAATCCATCCACACGTTCTTCAGTTATGCTGATTTTAAGCGTCCGGTGACACATACATACACACACGGTGACACAAACATACACACACGCGCACACACACGCAAACACACTAACTTCGCATGATTTGCACTTCAGTGTGTACATCTCTGTCCAACCTACCTGCGTACCAAATAACATGAAAATCTGTTGTTCCTCTCTTCAGTTATTGCCCTTTAGAACATTTTTACAAATAGGCCATTGCAGTTCCAGGGACACAAACCAGGGGGCCCAAAATCGACCTTGACCATTCTCCTCCCAGCGCATACCCACATACCAAATATCATTACAATCCATCTACACCTTCTACAGTTATGCTGACTTCAAGCATCCGACGACACCCATGCAAACAATTTACCTCCTTACTTATGCAAATTCGGTCTCATTTGCATAGATTGCACAAGTGTGTACAACTTGGTCTAACCTACCTGTGTACCAAAGAACATGACGATCTGTCGATCCACTCTTCAGTTCTTCTACATTGAAGATTTTAACAAATACGCCATTGCAGTTCCAGTCACACATGCCAGGGGGCCCAAAATCGACCTTGACCTTCCTCCTCCTAACACCCACCCACATACCAAATATCATTACAATCCATGAACAGGTTCTACAGTTATGGTGACTTTAAGCGTCCGGTGACACATACATACACACAAACACCAAACGCAAGCAAAACAGTATCTCCATGAAAAAGCCTTTTTTTCATGGAGATAAAAATAAAAGGTATATATGGATCCCTGGTCACCATTTGAAGGACTGCAACTTTTTACACTGAGAAAAATCAACTAACAAAAAAAAAAATTACTAGATGTACATGTCCTTGGTGCTGAATAATGGGTTAGCTTTCCAAATGTCCATTTCTATATTTGGTCATGGCTGTTTAAAGAAGTTGAATCCTAATTGACTTTTACAGTGACATAGAACTTGACAAGATCTTTTCTGACACTGATATTTTTAGAACAATGTCTTCCTCTCGTCTAATAGCTTTCTTTCACTCCATTTGCATCCATGAAAAAGTCATGACATAGTCGAAAAGGTCATAAGAAAAAGTTCATTAATCTTGTTCCAGGTACAATAAAAGACAACTTTAAGGGAAAGACACCATTGAAAATTTGAGTTACAATATATTACAGAACTTATGCTATACCAGTGTAGAAGAACACAGGACAACATTTTTTTTGCTTGAGGAAGATATGCAATGATGTACACTACCTGAGCAAGCCGTGATATTTCATCATGTCATCTGTTAAGCGGCACAATGACAATGGCTCATCAGTCTTCTCATCAATGGAAAAGGTCATTACCGATGAAGAGAGAGATGTTCTCGTGGTGTCTTTCAAATGAGAGACAGGAATATCACGCATACCGAAGGCAGAACGAGGCCTGACCAAACAATTTTTCATGATGTCATTTTGAGTTTCCTTTACTGAACACAGCAATGAGATGTCACTAAGTAAAAAAAAAATGCAAAAGGTCATGCAAAAAAGTTTAAAAAATCTAGATTTAATAAGTTATTCACTTATATTTGGCCGTATCTTCTTTGCAGTAGAATGTACAAGTTACCGTAATTAGAAATTTGCAAGGAGAATTCGTTGAGCATACAGGAGATTGTCTAAACATGAAGCTAAAGATGAAATTATTACGATCATATATGGTAACAGCGGAAAGCAGTCCAAAAATCAATTGTACAGGTTAAACACACCCATGTTGCTGAAATTGCACAGGTGTACCCATCCCTGTCACTCAACCAAGACAACTCACCTGAAAACTGACAGGTAATAAAATCCCCATTCAAGGTTGGAGGATTGGCCAACAGCTATCAGAAAAGTTGGCCAGGCCTATCTTTCAAATGCCGGCCTGGTTTCACCCCGTTTTCATGTAACCGAAAGGGGCACCCCTTGAGAACCATATCCACCGGCTGCTACTGTTGTGTACGTGTGTTTCCTTGAGATAGACTCGCCCTTTCATTCTCGACATCTTGAAGAATATGGCAATAAAACAGCCCTGCAAGAGTAACGGAAGCTTTGCATGCGGGCGGCGATCCTCGGTGGCTGACAGGTTTCACGGATCGTTTTTCAGCCGCCATAACGCAGGCGTACGCGGGAGTCACTCCTGGTTCCCTACTGGCGTGGAGCCATAAAGGGGGAGATCGAGCTATCATCGTGTATCCTAGCTGGATTAAGTTGTCACAGCAAGATGCAGACAACTTTTATGCGTCTGCTCCGGCGAGAGGCATCAACATAAAAACAACAGCCATACATGTATCAGGAGAAACACATTAACAGATTTGCGAGGGTCGCAGTTTCCTGCATGTGATGGATCAGCGTTTCCGCTAATAGCTATTCAATAACACCTTGTAAAGTTTGATTTAATTGACTTATTTGGCTGTAAAAAAAGCCAGGGTTATACATGTATATATGGACAAATCCGCAAAGTAACACATACGCAGATATGACAGTGATATATTTTGGGTACATTGATAGTAGAGTACATATACATGTCACATTGACTTAGAAAGAATAAATTTCATGAAGGAAACAAATATCTTAGTTTGTTCTGTTACAATGAACATTTACATATAGGTAAATGATTAAATTAATACAGGGCATACTCAAAGTCTAGCTTATTCAGTCAATTTTCATAAACTTAATATTCACTTATCATTGATTTCAGCATTATTGCAGTTCTGTCCCCTTCAAGTTAAGTGGTGTTGACCTTACCCCCTGTTGTTGACCTTAGTACCAATGGACCAGACATTGATATCAGTTTATTTGCATATGCCAGAAAAACAAAATAATGTAATCAAACCATGTGCAGAGTCTACCATATGTAACACCGAAGCACAAAAATGTGTAATTACAACAAATGGAAACCAAAGTCAAGTATAATCAACGACAATGACTGTTGATCTAAAGCCAATCAAACGGTCCACTATGAAATAAAAACATTGGGGGAAGTCCCTATTGACTGGCCAAAAACAGTTACTCAAGCAGCTGGATAAAATTTTGAAACAGATGTTTCAAACAGAATCCACTGTCTTACATCAGTGACTAAGGATAGGACTGAAAAACCAGGTTTTATACCAAAACTCTAAATAGATATGTTAATGAGGTTAAGACAATTTAGGATCTCTATTGGCTGACATATGCTGGTTGACCTTGTCACCATATGCCCTCCCAGATTGTTATTTCCCTTGGTATCCTCAAGGTCGCCAGACAAGCCAAGTACAAATCTACAAGGCTGTCCAGAGGGAGTTTAGGTACAATCAATGTATTGTGCCCTACCACAGTACCAGACAGATTGTACCACTGCAACATAGCAGAGACATCCTCAAAAGAAATTTCGTCTGAAATACTCCTTAGAAAAACTGCAACCCATTTCTCCTTGTTCTTTCCTTAACCTTTAGCACACTGAAGTATCAATTCTCTATTGGTTAGGGGTAGGCAGCAGGGAGAAGGTTAACAATTTAAAAAAATGTCAATTGTCACATGCAAATAAGATCAGCAGTACCTAATTTTTGCTTTACTGTCTTTTAGTTTTACTTCTTTGATTGAGAAGAATCTACGTTACCAAATGTGCTGAAATAAGAATTCTAGACCTAGGACTAGTATCTTCATTTGTCTCTGATAAAAAGGATCAACTTTTTTATATCATATTCATAAACTGAGCAATATGAAAGAATTTAACTTCTTTGATTGAGAGATATTTTCAAATTTGTACCAACGAATGGAAATCCATCTTAAGTTATTCTTTTAAAGAACGTCTGTTTTTCCTGGTATGAAGACAAACATTGAGCATTGATTATATGGCTGGAGGAATAATCCATGAAGCTTGCCAGGTGTTCCAAATCTGACTGGCATGGTAAACATTATGTGGTAAGTATTGTGGGAAGCTATAGAATGGTTCTAACCAGTTCTGTCAAACAAAATTACACAATGGGATGTCAACATATTAGTATGATTATACATAATTTTTGCTTCAACCTCTGACATCTCCCACTCCGAAATTGAGTTTATGTATTCTTTATTAAGGTTTCTGTTAATTTCAAATGTACATTTTGTTATATATAGTATGTTGTACTTTTAATTTATCTTATTTTACCTTGACTTGTTATTTGCCTGGCTGAGCTCAACTTATGTTTGTTTTTTTGTTTATTGAAACACATAAATTGTTGTATATTTCGGTTGCTATAATTTGTATAGTTTTAAAATGGACTCCAGGAAGAATAGTGATGTATCACTAATAGAGATCGTAACAAACCAAACCAAACATACCAATTTTGCCAAAATCGTAAGCAGTAAAGTTTCTTACATAGCTCTTTAAATATGTACTTTTATGTAGAGAACATGCACATATTTCTCCGTTGGCTAATTTGTTTTGATTATAATATGTTGCAAAACAAATCATATTATTTAGACTGTGATAAAGAACAGTGCTTTCATGAATACTATTATTGACACATGGACAGGTTATCAATTTTTGCTATAAACATCAATGTAGAATTTAAAAGCCATACCCACTCTCTTTAAATGGAAGACATGCCAAAAGCATACGCATTAAATTTTTGTGTACTTAAATTCATATGTAGTTGATTTTTAGGGACATTTCTCACAAACAACAAATAAAACAGTTCCTTTAGTCTTCTTTTGTTTTGTTGTTGTCTGTTTTATATAACTGGTAAATTGCATAACAGAACAGTACAACTTCAGTGTATACATAAGACTGGACTGCACATGTAAGGTTCGATCCATCAAAACCGAGAAGGACCCCTACAAAGTTTGATCTAAATATTTACACTTTGCATGAAATGATGATTCTATCTTTAAGAAAAGTATCCATCCTTTTTGCAGATATTTTAGGACATCTCTTCTACCGACAACCATGGACAAAATGAAAACTTCCATGCACCCAGGTCGGACCCTCAAAACATTCTGCATGATGACATAAGAGATGACATGGGCTGCGCCTAGGGTTGACTTATGGCCTTAGAACGCCGTATCAGGCCAGGGTTTCCCCCCTGGCTATAGTTCCACTTTAACTGCCTTGCATGTCATTTCCGCTCTCTCGTCAAGACTTCATCAGTTTTCAAAAATAAACCTGATCCCTACGGATCCAGCCCCATTATCCGTCTCTCCCGTAATAGCTGGGAACCATCAATCTACCCCCGTTCCTCGTATTCGTGATGTTGGCCCTTCTTTGCAGCTGACATCCCATTTATAACATATTTTACCGTCATGAGATAAAATTTCGCCCGGAATTTTCCCGACTCTCCCGGGATCGAACCTTGACACCCATCCGAGCTAGCCCCGGGCCCAGAATAAATAATGCAGCAGTGCTAAATATAGATCGATAGCGGCTATGAGGTCCAAAGCTAGTTGTGACTCTAGCTGTATCATATAGTTTGTAACCGGCTCAGGTGGTCCTATCTTTCCTGGCTAGGTTGTGACTCGCAGGTGTGTGCGGCTAGTTCTCTGCAAAATTTACGACGCATGCCATAATCTCACACCTGTAGGCTACAATAACGCTGTGCGTTAATGTTAACACAGAGCCAAACGATGTTTTGTCATAACACACTCCGCGGGTTATGTGTTCGCCTTCGCCACTTCATTAGCATGAGAGTCGTGGTATAAATAAGTAGTATTGATCAGCAGTGGGCCACAATACCCAGTGCTGGCTATGGCACCATCAGTTATCTTCATGCAACTTCACTTGCCCTTGAAAAAAACCCAGCTCAATTTCTTCCGACAATCAAGAAGGCCTGGGGACTACAGAAGACTGTCATTACGTTTTGACATGCACTATTTTACCTTGCCTGAGTGAAACAGATAGGACTGCTATAAAGGAAAAAAAAATGTTTGAACAATATGGACATTGCATATAGTACCTATAGAATATTTAACTCAGTATTTGCAGAAAATTTGTGTCAAATGTTACAAGCATTTTAATATGCAACAGAAGAATCTACATTACCAAATGTGCTGAAGTAGAATTCTAGACCTGGGACTTGTAACTTCATTTGTCTCTGATAAAAAAAGGTCAACTTTTTTTATATTCCTTTATATCATAAACTGAGCAATATGCAAGAATATTTGTGAAGATGCAAGGATAGGCTGACATGGAAAAATCAATCTTACATTTTGTAAATGCAAGAATACACAGAAGTAGAAATAGATAGTAACTCTACTGTACCATACAAATACACTCTCATACACTACCCCTTTATTGAGAGATCATTGACGAAAACTTTATACAATATTGATCACAACCTGGTAAAATCATTCAGTTGAAATAGAGACTGAGCCAGGCATCCCTTTGTATAACAACAGAATCTAGTGGATAAATATATAAAATATATATCTGCTAGTACAAATGAGTGTGCCCTTTTTGACTTGAAGAAAAATTCTACATAAAAAGCAATAATACTTCATAGCCGAAAGGAAAGAAGTGATAACAGAAGACTTTACATGTAAAATATCAGTTATAACAGATTGTGCATGGCAGCATGCCAGACTTCAAAGAGGCCTTCCACCACAGTTAGTGTATATTCTGAGGCCACCTCACAGGTAGTTAGACTTAGAGCACCCTTCAACTGAGACATAAAAGAATGAACTTCATTTTTTATCTTTCCATTTACATATATTTGCTTAATGATGATCAAACCTAACAACAGGGCTCAAAATTCCTAACCTAAAAATTTTGGTGAACAGAAATAATTTTGGGTATACATCATAAAATAAAATTGTATGTAAGCAAAATGTAATTTCAATCCTAAGGCCACACCAATTTAATTTCTTGGTTAACATTTTTTATTCATTTAAGCAACAAAAATAATCATGAAAACAGAAGGCTGGGGTGAAAACTTGCACCTGACCCTGTTCCCTCCCTTAAATTGAGTGCACCAAAGTACAAACTTTCCTCTGAGATTCTGTTTTCCTGTTGATTTTCCAATCTAGCATTTTTTTTAAAATTCCGTTAACCAAGAAAAATCAAATTAAAATGGTGTGGCCTAACTTCAACATTTTTGATATTCAAGTACTAGACTAAGTAATACATCAAACTACAAAGGAAAGGTTATATTGCTTTTCTGATAGTTACTTAAATTTCAAGAAAACTTTGTATACCTGGTACTACTGTATTGTACAATACAATCATTATAGACTACAAAAGTATTTAGGTGTACAGATGCACCCACAGTCAAAAATTAGGTGCACAGTTCCAATTTAGGGTGCATAAAAGTGCACATGCACACTGTATTTCGAGCCTTGTAACTCTATTTTGTTAAAAAGTGTACCTTTCCTAGAATTGTTATCATAAGGTAGAACTATCTACTGCTACCCATAACACTATTGAGTACTTTGCAACACCAAACTAATCTGAAAACTGTAGAGCAGTTTTGATTGAACTAATACATAACAAAATTGCAGTACTAAGTATACATGTAGATATACATAATACTACAGCTATGTAGTAAAGCACTAGTGCTTGCACACAAAAAAACGTAGATGCAAACAGGAATTCCACTGTATTCCTACCAAAAATCAATTCAAAGGTTAGATGTAACAGCTAGCATTTTCAATATCCAACGGCCCAATACTTAACATCTGAAATTTTATGTACCGGTATTTTTATTTTTTTTATTGGTTGAGCATGTACATGCCAGGGTTGCCCATCAAGCCAGAGCCTACTACTAAGGACAAGGAGGTTATGCTTGCTAAGGGCAAACCCATGTGTGGTCATAGGAGTGTACATGTAGGTTTTGAACACTCACACCGGGAAGGACCCCCACTCTTTTCGATAAGTGCAGTGGATTCTTTAACGTGCTCGAGGTGTGGCTCTCCTCATACACGGAGCCTCCATTTAAAGTCCTATCCAAGGGACATCCCTAACCGAAGCTAGGTTACTCATTTACACCTGAGTCATGTGAGGAAAGTCGTGTTAAGTGCCTTTCCTAAGGGCACAACATCGGGGCATATCAGTGGTTTCGAACCGGGACCTGTCGATGGTGGATGAAACACCCTACCGATTGCGCCACACGATGTACCGGTAAGTCTCCAAAAGCAAACTCAGATATATGAAAGTTATTACCTATTTCAGCTGTGTAGACAATTTTTAGCATACCTTCCGATTGTTACCTATAATAATTATAACCTGTATCTAGTTGATGTTATGTATGTGTTTGTTAGAACATCACCATTGCAAAAAAGAAAACACTAAGAAGTATTGAACAAACTATAACACTATGCCAGCTTTGTCTGACGATAGTCCTCTCTCATGTGTGATGACTTACTTGAGAAATCAATCAAAATTGCATTTTGCATTCACACAAAATGGTTCGATTTTCTGTAAGTAACATGGAACATTGCTGCAAAAAATTGCAATACAAAACATGGAATGAAAATAACATCTTACTGTTACTGTAAATGCATTTAAGTTCGGGTGGTTTTATTTTGCGCTAAGGCAGAAATGGGGTGTTCGCGGTGGTTATAAGTTTGCGGTAGCCCTATAGTCACATACTGCTACAGTATTGGACAAAAATGTTCGTGGTGGTTTTAAGTTTGCGGTGAAACGGTCGCTGCGAAAACCGCGAATATAAAACCATCGTAAACATATCTGCATTTACAGTACTGTCCTAGACCAAAATGTGTGCTGAGGATTTTAGACCCTATTGAAACAAGGAGACAGGTTTTACTTTCATAATTTTAGGTTACTTTCTTATAAATCAACCCCTTTATAGTATAAATCATCATAAACAATATGGAAAGCTAATATGCAACTATCTCAAGCACTGGCCCCTTTCTTACACTTTTCTGGAGGGCGGTTAACTCAAGCAGGGCTCGAAATTTTGGTGCATCCAACCCAAAAAATTAGGTGCACAGAAAATTTTTTTGATTGCACCACTTAAAATGAAGTTAAACGTCAGCAAAACATAAGTTTGACGCTATTGCCTCTCTTAAGAACTTCAATCTGTAATTCTAACCAGATTTCAAATTTCAACCAAGCGATACATCAAATAAAGTATAACAAAAGGTTATGTTCCTTTTTCTAATGCTTACATTTCAAGAACATTCTGTATGCTAGTGTACAAGAGAACCGTTACCCTATAGAGTACAAAAATATCTAGGTGCACTAGTGCCCCCACAGTTGAAAATTAGGTGCACAGCTCCAATTTGGGGTGCACACAGGTGCACATGCACCTTGATCATCAGCCAAGGATTTATGTGTTCAAAAATTCGTATTTTCCAATTCCATAGTAGAATGGAACTCGTTGTCATCAAGTACTGCAGGAGCATCTTCACAAAGTAGCTTTGAAGAATGGTTACAGTCAGATATGCAAAGACTAGGTGTAACAGACCGTTCGGTGTAATATAACAAGCTGCTGCCGTGCCGCATGCCTGCGAAGCTGGTGTTTTATGCCTAATGGTTGTACCGGCTATATAGATACAGATACAGATACTATTTCGAGCCCTGTCAAGCCATGTTCCAGCACAGGTCTGGCAAGGGCATGGTGTCCCTGTTTATGTAATGGCAGATAAATGCATTAATCCCTGCCCTAATGTGTCATGCATCATGCAGCACTATGTTATTCTAATCTCGTCATTACGCCGAGTGAATCCATTTCAACCTCCTTGCTAATTGCTCAAAGATTATAGGTTTGATTATGCCGGGTGCAAGATGGCTTTGGAGCAGAAAGGGCTGATCGTTGGTGGCGAGCTCTGAGGGGGATTAGGTGCCTAATTGGAATATATCCATCCAAACAACTGTCAGAACCTATCATACATGACATGGCAGGGTCAGGACGAAAGTTATCCAGAAAAGTAACAACACTAGAATTTAGTAGAAAACTTGTAGCAGAGGAATGAGTGTGGTTTATTGCACAACACCATTTTTGTGTAATACTGTAAATGCAGAAATGTTTGCACTGGATTAATGTTTGCTGTTTTATGTCCAATACTGTAATAGGATGTGACTATAGCACTGCCGCGCAATTAAACCACCGCAAACATTCCATTTCCCCCTTAGCGCAAAATAAAAACTTTTAAAAATGCATTTACTTATTGTGTGTAACCTAGGCATGACCTGCATAACAGGTAAAATGTCCTGATGAAAATAATTACAGATAATGTCATTGCAAAACTATTCCACAGGCTGACTTTCACCCAGGCCATATTCCTTTTGGACAACTCTGTCACCATTTATTCATCTGAAATACTGACAGTAGGTACCCATCTGATTAATGAGTTTGTTGCAGTGCCTTTTAACGTGCTCGACGCACCATGTTGATCACGGGACCACAATTTATGTCCCTTCCGTAAAACAAATGCAGCTCCAACCGGGATGCCCTTCCCCAGATCTGAACCAGGATCTCCCATTTCCGAAAATAATTTCATCAGGTTGGTAGAACATAGGATATTTGGAATTTCTTTTAACACAACCAGGTAATCTCACGAGGGGGGATACAAGGTCAGTCACGTTTGGGATTACGTTCTCGCCGCAAAAGCGCCACCTATATCGGCTACTTATAGCGGTGAGAAGCAGTACTCCAGTCAGAAGCTCTGAGGAAGGTGTCTGACAGACACCGAAACGTCAGCAGGTGGGATTACCTGGTTGTGTTAAAAGAAACTCCAAATATCCCAGGATCTCCCAGTTTGTAATTGGAACCAGAAGCTCAACTGTGAGGCTGCTACAAGATTTGCTTTCCTACCAATAGTGAGCGTAAATGTCCATGCCCTGAATATCCTCTAGTTTCAATAGTTGAACTGGACAGATTTGGTTTACAGGAAAAGTGGATTTCAAAAGTAGACAGCTTAACAATCATATCCCACACATGCATGTCAATCCCTAATAAATGCCTTCCCCATCCGCCCTCAAAACTGGCATGCCTCCTACATATTGCTTTGATGATGGAAGACGTCTTGGAAACATGATCAATACAGCCTTATTTCTGAAAACTTTCAGGTTTTACTAAGGCCACGTTGATTCAATTTTATGGATGACATCTGCGTGCGCATCAATTTTTGTCTGTTCCAAAAAAGAAGTTTTCAACCATACTAAAAATTGTACAAAGCAGCTGCAAAATTAGCAAATATATGGTATATATTGAAAAAAAAATTGGATGACAGATACTTATGTCGTAGAATGCCAAAGTCAGTTCCAAAGTCAAGAAAAGAAAATGAGAAAGAAAATGAAGAATCTATTGTGTTTAGTCATCTGTTCAACCATTTTGACCACATAGATTTCATAATAGAGGCAACATTGTTTTCTTTCCGCACGCTTGCATCCATTTAAGGGTTCCAAGATTAGGTCATCCAAATAATCAAATCAACATGGCCTAACATTCCAACATGTTGTCTTGATTTTATAGACAAACATGCTCACTCTACTCCTAATTTGTGACCACAACATTTGACTTGTTGACATAAATAAAATCGTTATGTTTCCTTCATGCACTATAATGAATTTTTTCTAAATCAGACACAACATATGAAATTAAAAACTGTAATGATTAGGGCTCTGTCCTGACAGCGTTGATTGAAATGAAGAAACCTTTAATGACTGTGGAAAACATGTAAAATTCATAAGAACATGATTATAACCTGCCGGCATCCTGCTTAAACATCTCACATCGATGCATCCGTTGATTTGATATTCCACTGACCTAGAAAAATACTCACTGCAAATTCAGCACCAAGGACAGGGGGCCACATCTATCACACTGTGATTGAGAGTCCAAGGCCTGTCCTCCCATCTTTTGACATCTGAATTGCATTTTGTGATGAGTAATAACCTCCTGCTACAGTGGGCTGTGCCATGGGATAAACCATCTTTGAAAGGAACAGATGTTTGAAAACTGATACTGTATAAAACCTGACGAGCCAGTCGGCTAAATCTGCATTCTAATTTTGAATGGAAATCACAGCACTTTTGAGCTGATCTGGCCTAAAATTACAGTATTCTGATTCCCAATGGTGTGTATGAAAATACTTAAGTTGTAGTGATTACAGTATAAACAAAGGATTAAGTGAAGCTTCAAAAAGAATAAATAAGGACGAGCAGTGTTTGAGTATAATGCAGTCATCTATATTTCAGGCACACCCGTACGCCATGAAAAATATGCACCTTAGCATGCACGGTGCGTATTGCAGAAAGGTCAGAAGTCACTCTGGTGGAAGAAAGGGTTCCTGCAGGCTACATGGAGGAAACCTTGTTTCCACACAAAAGCAATCACAGACTGACCTTTAGGTTTAGGTACATGAATACAGATACTTCCATACTCTTAACATACATCCTGACCAACCAACAGTTAAGAGGAAGCACCTGGTGACTTGCTTAAGGTGAAGACTTAATCGGTTTTAACAACATTTGAGCCAGAGGGAGGAACGTGAAGAAAGGGAAGCGTAGACCGGAGGGAATCGCAAAGTGGAATACAGTGACAGATGGTTTCAATTCTGTGGGGGAATTTAGGAATGAATTGGAGTTCAAACTGGCCAGGGGTACTTGTTACATCAAGGAAGGTAATTAGCTTGATCGAGCTTCTTGTTTCTACTCATGCATCTTTCAACTGTTGGGATCTTTACTGGGACAGGTAGCTGTGGACGTTAGGAAAAGGACTTAGGAAAGATCCAAGTTTATTTGTATTGCATACCGGTAAACCTCTTCATGGCACAACGTTTGTACTGAAAAATATGAGCTTCAAATAGGAAATATTAATTATTTTGATCCACTAACACCAGGATGGACCACTACTGTTTTCGGATAAGTGTGGCTCTCTTCAAACATGAGACCTCTATTTTACGTCCTATCCAAAGAACTAGTAGAAGCTAGGTACTTATTTACACCGGAGTCAAGAAGGGATATTGGTGGAAAGCGCTTTTCCCAAGGGCAGAAATTGGGCCCTGACAGAGATTTGAACTCAGTACCTCCAAGTTCTCTGTCATCAGCCATAACCACAAGACCACCGTAACACTGCATATCATAAAGTTACAAGAAAGATCCTTGAAGAAGGGGGGTGGGGGGTGGAGAACCACACAGGGAAAATCATTACAACGGAATCTGTAAAAGTTTAAAAGAAAAAAATACAAAGATGACTGAAAAATTTCCTGCACAGGAAACCCATTCTACACCATTATTTTCAACTAAACATTAGGCCACACCAATTTTATTTCTTGGTTAACGGAATTTTTAAAAAAATGCAAGATTGGAAAATCAACATGAAAACAGGATCCCACACACTGGTACACACAGTTTCAGGGAGTGAACAGGGTCAGGTGCAAGTTTTCACCCCAGCCTTCTGTTATAATGATGTCCTCATGCTAAGATAAAAAAAATCTGTTAACCAAGAAATCAAATTGATGTGGCCTCACCCTTTCCAATATTGTTCTGTACCGCAGTAACCTATACTATTTTATATATCTATCAGTTTGGCTGCAGTACATGTATATAACATACAGCCAAATCACTGCAAATATACATGCGACTTTTAACAGTACAACTACATCCACAACTAGCTTTATCACTCTGTGTAATTTAAATCAAATTTAGCTATTAGCTTGCTGTTTTATCGGACAATATGGCAATAAGATATTTTTGAATATCAGTCAAATCAGCAACGACCTCTAATATGTTTCAATCAATAATACAGAAACTATGACTGGCTGCATTGATGCAACATTATATAATGTGCGTGTCTTCCTTGGTGTAATGTAACTGTATTTAGGGCTTTTACCACAATTGGGCAGGAATTATGTCAATTGCTTTGGCTGCAGGAGATTACATATTGGTAAATGTTGTTCCTTGCATAATAACTGAAGCCCCTGGCAGCTACAGGGGTGTATGTGTCAGTGTCCTGATTGAAACTATCATTAACTGAATTAGTTCCAAAGGGCATAAATTATTCCAATAAACAATCCAAATCATAACATTTCAAGAACAAAAATAGAGTTGATGCAATTAGGGTAAATTTGTAGATACACTTTGACATGAAACTTCAATGGCAGATCCAAATGACATTGTTGTATCATACTACCATCATTCGACCTTCATGCCATTGATTTGAATGCCTTAAATTTCCTAGAGAAAATTTTCTTCCTGGAGTTTTCTTGACCAATATCTACAACTCTTCAGTTTTTGTTTCCACGATCACACCCTTTAACCTTTAGCACACTGAAGTAGCCGTTTGGCACCCCATTCCCTATTGGTTACAGAGTTAGGCAGCAGGGAGAAGGTTTCGATCTGTGCCTTCAATGGTGAAGTAGCCAAAGTTGCCTTTAAAAAAAATCTTTAAAATAGCACATACGCAGACTGAAAATATTTGTAAGATCGATATACCAAATTCTTCTCCGTTGTTCACATATGCATCATGTAAATTTACAACTAAAACTACCATACAGTAGTATGATGTATGATTTTTCCATCTACAAAGACCAATAAATATTCAATATCCGGTAGATAGATGGATTCGTTAGTAACTGTATCACATGCTATACATTGTATTGTATGTACATTGTAGCATGATAAAGACAGTATATAACAGAGTATTTTCACCATGTAGATTTGTAAAAATCCAATGATATTATGATAATAGCTGTTGAATATCAATGTTGACTTAACTCCCTAGCTTAAATATTATTCCCACAAATAGAGTTTCAAGACTGACCAAAAAGAAGAGTTATGGTTATCATAAAACATAAATAACTGCCATCTCAAATTCCCAACGCTCCCACTGGTCAGTCCATGAAAATTCATTATGTTCACGTTATGAATATTTGATTGAGAACTATATCATCCAGTAATTTGTATTCATCTGCAGTATCTTAGGCAGAAAATCTGCAGCACAGTAGCTCATTTCATGCCTTTATCTCATGCTTGTCTCCTCGAATTATCGAAATGGGCCATTCCGTATGATCAGATAATTTCCTCCAATCGTGATAACAACATCCGGCGAGTTAACCTTCGCCATTTTTCTCTTTTTCAGTTGGACGTGTTTTTCCGTTATTTCAGGAATTAAAGGTGAGACAAAACAAAAACATTCTCCACACTTAAGGCCACGCCAATTTATTTTGTTGCTTCTCGGAATAGCCTGTCCTGTTTCTCCCATTTTGAAAAAAAAAAAATGGGTCACTATTCCCATTCACAAATTCTAATTTAACTCCCAATTTTACTATATCTGTTCAGTTGCTCAATAGCCACCAAAATGGATTATAAAGGCCTGCACATACATAAAAAGTATGGTCACACTGATCATAAGTTATAATTTTTCATTTATTAAAACTATTTCTCACTATCAATCCATATACCCCTGTATTACATGGCAAAAGGTAATTTTGTTGCTGAAATTATAGTACTAGATCAAAGAAAGGGGTGCATTTGCATACAATGAGCCATACAAAGCTGACATTTGAATAATCCTCTTATTCTTTATGTTATGTAAACCCTTATCTTCACCCCAGACTATTTGCCAAAAATTTTATTTTTATTTTCCTTTCGCCCTGTCGCTCCAATTTTTTTCTGAAAAAATCGGAGAAGCAACAAATTAAATTGGTGTGGCCTAAACTTGATAAAAATTCTGTCCTAGCTCCCATGCACTAATGCCTAACTTAGTAGTCCACTGCAAGTAAACGCGACTGTTATGCAAGAATACTAAAAAGGGTTACACAACGCTACTTAAAAAGGGGAAGAGGTGGCGTAATGGTATTCCAACCGAATCTGCTTGGTTAGATGATTTGAGTGAAGCATTCCTTTAGTAATGCACCAGTCCATGTAAATCCCTAGGGGGAGGATGTGGGTACACCGTGGGTAAGTGACATGCGACACATGTCATCTGTCAGGTTTCCTTACGGCATGCATCACCGACATGTCACGCTGGCAGCCATTACAGACTCCAGGACTTCCGCTCAGAAATACCTCAGAGTCCGGTCACATATCGTACGACCAGCGTACCATTCTTGGAATGGTCGTGCATGTGTCGTACAAAATTCTACTGTCTTGTTGATACCGAAAATATTGTCTGAGATCCTTGTCGGTGGTTCAGGGCTCGAAATTCTTTTTTTTTAAATTAGGCGCACAGAAAAAATTTTGGGTGCACCGCATAAAATAAAGTTGAATGTCAGCATAAGTTTGATGCTACTGCCTCTCAACTTCAATCTGTAATTCTATCCAGATTTCAAAGTTCAACCAAGCAATACATCAAATAAATTACAACAAAAGGTTATATTGCTTTTTCTGATACTTACATTTCAAGAATATATATGTATACTAGTGTATGCTAGTGTACAAGAGAACCGTTACCTTATACAGAGTACAAAAATATCTAGGTGCACCAGTGCACCCACAGTCAAAAATTAGGTGCACAGCTCCAATTTTAGGTGCACACAGGTGCACATGCACCCACTTTTTTGAGCCCTGTGGTTGGTCGAAAAATGGTTCTGTCCCAGCCAGCTTGAAAGTCCTATGACATCCAAATCGCATGAGGAGTTACAACAAATATGGCTGCGCCGTAACTGCAACACGCTTTAGCAGAGTCAGATACCCAGAAAATGCCGACACACCCCACACCCATCCTTCACCGATTTACTAAGTAAGTCTATAAAACAAACTGTTAGAACTCTGCCTGGACATCTTTCGCTTTTAACGACCATCAAATTGCCTTTTCAGTTGTATCCTGATCCAGCTTAATCCTGGGTGAGAATCTTCTCAGCACTGGCTCTATAATCAAACAAAACTGAACCAACAGATGTCCTTACTTCTAGATCAAATCACTTAAAATCTTCAGGTAGTGCATAAGGATTGATTAGACCGTGGAATACAGCAAAATTGGCAAAGGTTACTGTGTGTTGTTTTGAATAGACATAGCCCTTCGTCAGCATCTCTGCAATATTCATCAGGGAAAATGGCCCAAGCGAAGCCCCTTCCTCCATGGCTAGTTGCGCCGTGATGCGATCGTTAAACGCGCAGGAGTATTAAAAGCCACCGGATAATCCGATGAAGTTCTCATGAAAATTTTAACAATGAAAAATTTCCTTTTCATCTGCAGCTATACATATGTAGCCATAAAATTGCTATCATAAATATTCCACAACCATTTCCCTTGCAGAGATATCATCCATGTTAATCTAGCCAGGAACTAAACATTGACGCGTAGCTCTCTTGAGTATATATTAAAGCCGACAAAACCAGCAATCTAGATCATAATTTATATCTTACCAAATACCTGGTAATTATATTTGCTCTTGGAAATTTCATATATTCTTAAAACATTGTATGTGACTATCAAGTTGGAAGCAGAGTTTATAAATCATCAGAAAAATGAGCTCATTAAAATGAATACTGAGATACTTTCCTGCTAAGGGGGTGCAAGTTCATTATAATGCAAATTTATGCAACACCTTTCCCAAAACTTTGATTAGTTTTTTTCTCTATCACATTTCAGCATTGAGCTGTCATGATCAAAGGAATTGATTAGTCAATAGATAGATAACACACAGAGAAGCAAAGGTCAACAATTACATGTATGTCCATTTGTACTACAAACTGTACAGTATGTAGTAAGTTATGGTGGCACATAAACATGGGTTTCTAGCTAGTACATTTATCACAACGGGCCACCACGCTATACATTGCAATTTCTGACCTCCATGTAAAATTAGTTAACCATTATGCCTAATTTTCAACTTGCATATATTACTTTCAAAAGTGCAAGACTTTATTTGCCTTATATTGTGAAAAATTTTGATATGATCCTCCAAGCATCAACCAAGAATACGTCTAATTATATTTGTTCTAAAAAGAATTAAGTCCCCCCATGGACATAAAAGGCCAACTTTTTACCTACAGTTTGAAAATCTCCTCACCGTGGAAGAACCAAGACCCCCTTTCAGTTTCACACCATCCCCCAGATTTGTTGCTTCCCTACCTCACGATTACCATTCCGCTAAAATAAAATCCTGGCTACAACCCTGTTTAATACTGTAACAATCCCTTTCAAACCATTTAGCTGAACAGCCCAAAGGACAAGAAACATCTGATACACAAATTATACCCCTAAATTGGTATCTACGCCTATTATCTTGTCAGTCTTCAAAGCATTGAACAGAAACAAATATTGAACATGCTATTAATGATACTGGACAGATACCTTAATTTTCTGACAAGGAAAGAAGAGACAAGAAAACACAACCCATGCATGCCTGACTTACATGTACATGTACGCTACCATAGAGTCTGATATAAAATTGCACTCGTCTCAGCCACACATGTAGTCTACTAAAAATAAGCGGATGCATAATCGTTCTTTTCTTATCTTTGAGGCAAAGACACAAGGCAAAGATGGTTGATAGAGTTTGGAAATGAGCAAAGTTATAATCAACGACATTATATAATGTCCTTGCCACGAGTTAACTTAATGTACAGCTTGTCTTTTAGTTTTACAAATTTTTGACAAAATTTTGGCCTTTTTGAGACTGTGGGGGCAATATGCTGCTATTCACTTTGTCTAGGGCAAGGTGTTTCAATAGAAGGGGTAGCCCATCCCTCTCCTTCCACTGCCTTTTACCTCCCCAACCAAAGAAGTAGGGTACCAATTTTTACACCTGGGTGGAGCGAGGAAAGTCGTGTTAAGTGCCTTTCCCAAGGACACAACGTCTAGCCAGGAATCAAACCTAGGCCTGCGACCTCGCGATTTCGTGTTTGCTAGCCTAGCCAATGGCCATTAGACGCCATTCAAGCCATAACATTAACAAATGCCATCATATTTTACTGTCACTTTCAGCGTCACAGCTGGAAGCTAAAAACAAAGGTTCTTTGACCGAAGTACGTCACATACACAGGTGTGCACAGTGATCCATCTTAGAAATGACAAGTTTCCTTCAAAACAGGAAGTTGTATATAGGTCAGGCTGATGGCCACTTACAAGTTACATGTGCAAATATGTACTGGCATAGAGTTCATTCCAAGACACCAAGAGGGTTTTTAGATAATATTTGTAATTACTAGTAATATGAATCATTTTGAATAAAAGAACAATACAGAAGAATATTGAATGTGAGAATTTGAATTTATTTGAATCCAATTTGATGGTTTGGAAACATTTTGAAAAATCCTCTTTATTTAGAATAATTGGCAAATATCCAATGTGATTCTTCTAAATTTCAAAACATTTAGCATTTTCTAAATAGTGGATGAGGGTAACTGCCCCCATAAAAGTACATGTAGGTGCTAATCCAGCTCTATTGTCTGCCTCTTAGATTTCACTGCTAGACACTGGTAGGGCCTTTGTGCAAGCCATCTATGCAGGATGCCCATTTGCAAAGATGTGTGAATTGCTTTCTTCACATCCCAATGACCCATTTACAAAATGTTACAAATAATTGTAAAAAAAGGTAGAAAATGGTAAAATACTGTTACCATTAATCAGAAACTATTAGAAATATCATATCCTACATCATTAATATTTCCAAGGTTTTACAGAACCGGGCAAATAATCATAAAGTCGAAATGACATTCTAAATATTTCTAAAGTATGAAATCTCCAGTCCTAGACAAATAATCACAAATAATTAAAAACAGTTGCAAATGATGACAATGACAACCCTCTTGGTGACTAGGTAATAATGACTTGGAATGGACTCTAATACTCTATACTTCTATCTATTCATTCCTTGATTTGCTTTTTGAGATTTACCACCTTTTGAAGATGTCAACCCAGGACCAGACTGTAACAGTGTAAGGTTTAATCCACTCACACTGTATCAATAATCATATAACGACAACCTATATCTAGATGTTTCCAGCCAGAAAAAATTGAAAAAGCCACAAATCTACATTTCAAATGCAAGCTGCATTTAGTATGATTTACACAAGTATGTTGCACAATATTTTTGTATGTACATTTTGTACCTAAGTACCCATTTTCGCAATCTGCATAAAATACAAAATATTTCTTGGAACTGGCTTAGAAGTTGGAAGTATATACACACATAGCCTCACAACGACAAGGATTGCATGTTTACATAACAAACTTCATCAGGTGAGAACACATACACACTGACCCTGAAGGTCAGACAGAATGGAGTCAAAGGTCACATGCAGTGTTTAATCTCAAGTGTCGGGTATTGATACTACTTCTGCTGTTGTTTACCCTGTAAACAACCAACCTTTCACTCAACCTGATAATGTACACCTGCAGACATTACATCGTACCACATGACACACCTTTTGTTTTGTTGTTATATTTCAGTGGCAAGTACAACATGTATATCGCAATAGAATATGTAGAGTTGCTAATATCATTTAGTTTCTTTGCCTACGAAGTTCTTGTCATGTCAGATTTAAGAATAAAAAGTTCAAGGAGTAAATTAAAACTATTTCATCCTTAGCAACAAAAGCTAAGAATAACTGGTAGGTACCGGGCCATGACCAGTAGCCTTTGTACTGTTGGTTGTGTATTTCTACTGTTTTGCATACCGAGCACACTCGTATATTTACCTGAACAAGGTTTACACTAGACCCAAGGACAATAGAACAGGTCTGCTATTGTTCAGTGGTTGTTAGAAGTTCATAACAAGCTTTATACACAAGAATGCATTGTCTTAAAGATCAAGAGATAAACTAAAGAAGCTTCCCCAGACAAGGTCATTTGGCAGCGAACCTTAGTAAGACTTTAAGTAGTACAAATATTGAACTAGTTTCACTAAGAAGATTGGCACAAGACATTCTGGGATGAATGTCAAGAAGTATGTGTCCCATTCTGCCCAACTCCTTCAAATGCATAAAAGGCGAAGAAAATGGTGTTCTATATATGCTTGCAAACTTGGGGAGAACTGATCAACGTATTTTTGACTTTGAGTATGAAACCATCATGATTCAACAGTCATCTTATCTACATGTAATAAAAATAGTTTTTAACTACACATGTATGTTCTTTAAAACTAAAGAATCCATTAAGTAGAATAGTAAACCGTTTGATGAGATAAAACTTGGTCAATCCGAAGGAAAAGTAGAAACTACCAACTAGTAAAGTCCAAAATGCATAATTAAGTCCGAGTGGCTTCAATCTATTTAGCAAGTAAAATATAACACTGCAGAAGTTTTTAAAAAAACATTTGGTGTTCATATTGTAGAGACACCAATTAAAGGAACTTAATAAAAGAAAACTTGTACATTGATGACTTAATTTGACGTTGATAAATACTTCATGTATGTTTATGTCATTTTAAAGTCAAAGGTTAAGACTGCCATAAAATTAAATTAAATCAGAATTAATAGTCTGTAGGTCAACGAATGAACTTTCTCTAACTACTAATTAGATTATAATGCCACTATGACCTTCTCATGATCTATTTCAGTATTCATCATGCTTAAGATAACATCATGTTATCAATTAACTGGTCTCACAACGTTAACTTACATCTAGCAGAAATAAATGTCCAGTATACACTTCACTAATGTTGTCTGTTTTGACGGAACAAAAACAATTTGGTCCTGCAATTTGAGGGTCTGCATGCCGTTTTCTGTATACATATAGTGTTTTATCTTAACTCACAGTTAATTATAACTATTTCAATGTTAAGAATTGTTGGTAAATTTGTCATTTCAATATTACATAGCACGTGATTTGTCATGCTGACTTCATTATTAAGCCGGTTAATTGGCTATAAGCATTGCCGGACCTCCTGAATTCATCGTTAAGCATTCACCCTCTTAAAGTTACTATCAAGAGTTGCAAGGGTCCCCCCATGTAGATCCTCCTATTTGCATCGTTGTCCCAATGTTGACAAGCTTTGCTCCATACAGGTGCCCGAACATTTGCTGCATGTAAATTATTCATCATGCGATTGTACTTCAGTAGAAGGTTGCTACGTTGTGCTTTCCTTTCTTAAGAGAGTAAGAAGAATGGCCCAAAGTCAACGTCTATGGGGAGTGCCACTGATTGATAACCATTTAAAAACAATGGTCAAAAGGAGGGAGGCACAGAAGTCGGACTGAAAAACTAACATGCTCAAATGTTCCCCTAGCTAATAGCGATGCCTCAGACAATACGGTTTTATAAATCTAAATCTAATTACTTTACTAACACTGACAAAAGCGTTAAGACAGAAAGTTTGCAGTTATAAATCTATTTCAAATATGCTGGTTCCGACAATAAAGACTTCTGGATTCAAAGTAATCAGTGGCAAAATTCTTGTACTGAAACCACCTCAACATGATAAACCCCATTAACATAATATCCTACACTGTTTTTTATAACATAACCAGTCAAAAAAGCTGACATTGGCTTCAGGGGTTAATCTAAATAGGGGAACAAGGGCGCTGCACCCCCATGCCCTGGCCATGTTCCCCCTTACAGTTACACTGGAGAACAGATTCTCTGACAAGCATAAAATTCTGCTACTTGGTCACATGTGGCCACAGTCTTCAACTGTGACCTGTCTGACAGTAATTTTGCCTCTCAAGAAGCCAAAAACTTTCAATTTTAAATTCTCTAAAAAAAACCTTCCACACAACCCCCCTACTAGTCACTCTGCTCCCTTGCAATGCTCCCCCTTGCAATTTTTTTTTCTAGAAAAAAACCCTGGGCTAGTACCATTGCACATTGCTTTCCTGTATTTTGTGTCCAAGCTGTGCCACGGGGACATCCATAGGTCTGAGGCTGTGTTCTTGAGAATTGTAAAGGACAAACATGGCCTCCTGCCAATGGTGACATGTGGCTTTATCATTTTATGTTCATCCTCATTTCACAAAACGCAGTTGTGTGGTACAACGGGATTGCATGGATTCACATGGATATTTTACCACTTTACCACACACATCATTCCGTGAATAAAAAGCTACAACTATTTTTTCTTGTGGCAATAGATTATTTGGTCCGATACAATATTCAATAACAATGACTTGAAAGGAATATCATTTATTATATCTACTTAATTGATGACAATTATATCAATAAATGAGGTTAATTACCTTAACCTTATAATTACAGCCTGTTATAAAATATATTTGATGTCTAACAGACTTCAATATGTGATCATTCAAGATTAAGTAGCCCTTATATATTAATCTCAATATTTTGTTTATAACATCCAGCGGTATAGAAACATCTATTTACTTCTTTTGGCATTTATATATAAGTCAACAAGTTTGTTCGATAAGCTACTCTCACCTCTCAAATAAACGTACCGGTACGTTTATTTTTTTTCGCCAATAGTTCCACCCTGTACTTTCTTATTCTAGACGGTACGTTTATTATTTTTTGAAAAATTGAGGCTTTGCAAACCAGGAATCCCTCTAAAATCGTAAGTTAAGGTTTTTCTGCCCATATTTCCCCGGTATTTTTGCTCGTAATTCGCTATTTTTCGGCCTACCGGCGTTGATTTTCTCGCCGCTTTGACGGCCCTGTGAAAAGTATCCTGGCGGCACTCGTAACATATCGGTCGATATCGCTATGACGCTACAAAGTAAATCGGAAAATAAGACGCGACATTGACATTTTAAAATACAATTTTCATATAAATAACTTTGATAGTCTCTGTTTACATCGTAAACCAAAGCACGCTGATCAAAAACGTGTGGAGTAGGGTGCTCGCCTACACAGGGAATAATAATTTCCTGACCACTATATCCGTAGTATCGGCAGCGCGGCGGAAGAATTATTTGTTCGCAGAAGACATGTAACACGTCAAAACAACAATCATAACTTAACTTCCCTTGTGATATGTGTTTTGAGGCCACAAAATCTCTAAAACGGCAGAAATATGTCCGATATGATTCGGTAAACAACAGCGCGAAATCGCGAAACATGGCCGCCACTCTCAGGCATGGCGACAGTAAAACTAGCAGCATATTGCGTAGTGCGGATACCGATCTTTAAAATGATGCCGTAAACGCATGGAAATATTATATTTTTTGGGCAACGATAGACACACAGCGCCATATTTATTTTCAGAGGGTTCATTTTTTTAAATAATCGTAAGATTTTCCCAATTTTGGCGGTTCATCGCGGGTTTCTAGTGTCAACACGTAATGGGTAACTTCTTAGTATGTGCGGTCTGTGACGTTGAGCTACTTTTACAGTCGATCTCTATTCAATATTGTGGGATTTACCGCGGGAACTCGAAATCCGAGCGTCTCACTTTGTTTTCGACGCTATGGAGCAAAAGTTTATAGACATATTTCTTCTGTGGAAGGACTGTGTTCATATTTGTGTTTTTTTTTGTGGTTGATGTCTTTAGAAAATATGATCAGGTACATTTAACTTTTAAAAGTCCTCTGATGATTTGTGTTATGTCACTGATTGTTAGTCATAATAAAATGATATAACAATTTTCTTTGATCACTTGCTTCAAGTTCCAAGTAGAAAAAGCATGTATATCATGTACATTTTCACTTGTTGAATTTGAAAGCACTGTGGCCCCCGGTTAGGGGTCATAGCGGGGAACCTATGCCCAATTTTTCAATATTACTATTATATTTTACGAAGAGGCAAGGAAGATCATCATGATTTGAACAAGCTATGGACAGTTATTCTGTTCAATATCTATATACTTAATAGGTATGGCATAATTGACTAAATATAAGTTACCAACCTGCTTATTATCTTATTTCCCTCTGACAGTGACAGTTGTACATGTATGGACACAGTTTACCTAGCCTCGACTGTCGATTTTTGAAATTTTCCGGGGGGTACTTTTATTCCAGGGGGTACTTATATTACATTTTAAAAATTTGTCCGGGGGGTACTTCTATTCCAGGGGGTACTTCTATTTGAGAGGTGAGAGTACCATTTTCATGGTTTATTTCTAACAGGAGAATTTGATTTTTGGCTACACTTAATAGAAAGCATAATACTCTGAGTCTCTGTCATCTTGGCGTATTGTTTTAGTACTCAACATAAGTCTACACACATACATCGTATGATGTACCTACTCATGAGGGAGAAGATTTGTATTTTATTGCAAAGGAGCCTTTCATAAGTTTTATAACCTAAAAAAAAAGACAAATCATTTCATCCTCTTTTCAGACATTTCTCTCTTTTTAGAGCACATTATTAGCAACACTGTTTAACAAAGACGAGCATAAATGTATTTCAGGCTTAACATGGCAAATAAACTATGTTGGTCTAATGCATTTTTCCTTTCAACGTTTACCCCTAAGAAACGAATAATAACATTTCCAAATCAAAATCACTGTTAGAGTCTACACAATCCATAAAACAAGGTTTGTGTAATTAACTTACCTTCTTTAAGTTCTTAATCATTTATGCTAAGATTGCCATAGCTCTAAAGTCAATACTTTGCTTACTGAAAAAGTATGCTAAGGAAATTAAAACAAAGAACATATTTTGCAAGATTCTTGCATGATACAAAACCACAGAATTGAAGAATGACCAATACATACGTTTGATATAATTTTAAAGTTTTCATTAGTAATAAATATAATTCAAGTCAAGAAATAGGGGTAGTTTTTTTTCTTTGATGTCAACAAATATGAGGACGAAAAAAATACAGCACCCCTACTACAGTCATCTATTCTCTATTCCAAAATCTGCTAAAATTT
Organism: Branchiostoma lanceolatum; assembly: GCA_035149815.1. Taxonomy (NCBI): domain Eukaryota; kingdom Metazoa; phylum Chordata; class Leptocardii; order Amphioxiformes; family Branchiostomatidae; genus Branchiostoma; species Branchiostoma lanceolatum. The sequence goes on from CM068866.1 coordinate 15,826,421, forward strand.
AGCTTGTTTGTTATGCCAGCCATATAATTCTAGTATTTAGACTAGAATAGCCACATGCTATATCAATTGTCTGTCCGTCCTTTCATGTTACATGTACTTGCAATTAGCCTAAGGGCAAGAACTTCCAATAAACTTATCATAATAGTAATACAGACATAGATTTGGCAATTGTTTATTAATGACAATGCATATAAAGCAGACTGGTTCAGTTCAGTACAGCCTGGTGACCATAATCCACAAGTAACCCAGTGCTTTAATCTGATTGGACATAAATAATTACTACGATATACGCACTGAATGGACTACATAAACATACATATACTGACCGATACAAACAAAAATCCAGAGCTTAATAGCCAATGTGAAATATCTTTTATCTGGAATAAAATACTGTGAGATGTATTGGCCCGTAATGCTGGATTACTTGGAAGAATTACAAATTAGATATTGGATTCGAATCTATTAGTGATGTTATCGTATGAGGTAGCATTTCAATTAAAGGGGGCTACATTACTGTTTTCCCTCCCGGTTGGAAATTAGGTTATGAAGTACTTTGTGTCCCCTGTATGTCTGCCCAGCATGATTCTGGAGGGTAGTTTGATCGGTCTCCTGGCTGGACGCTAGACCATTTGCACCTGAGCTGTCCAACATGATGTCATCAACGCAACCAATTTATGCAACCACACTCAAACACCAGGGGTCACCAAATTAAAGGGTGACTTGAGGAAGGTTAACGACGCTGGGGTTCCTGAAAACAATTAGCGTGACAACGACTGATCGTTGGATGGACTCGGCCCCCCTTCCTCTCCGCAATCACGTTAATGTCCCCACCCGCGTGCATTCCTAACCACCTCCGTGAAAAATACAATCACATAAATGCACTTGTCATCAGTGCTGACCCCTTCCTTTGTGTAATGTAATGAGAGAGGAGGCTAACTATATTGAAGACCTGAATCCTTTGCCGGCACGGCGTATTGTGTTTTATTCTGTACACTGTATTCATGAGCCAGCCTTCATTATGCTTCCAAACTACCGATCCGGCGACATCAAACGTCTCTAATCATATGCGCCCTACATTGAGTCATAGCTGATCCCCGAATGGGAAAAATTTGAATGTGGCTGTTTTCCCTTAAAATGTCTTTCATCATTCTAGAAAAACATCAATAGCACACAGGTGATATCATCACCAAGAGTGTATTCCTGCTGCAATAATAAATCTAATACATAGCTAGGTAGGAGTGCAATGAGAAACCCTATCCTGGGCCTCTACAAATATCAGAGACGTATACATATGTCTGAAAAGCCTAAGTCAAAGGCTATTTATTCCGCCAGATTGGACTGTTATCAGAGATACACGTCGCTGAATGCCAGCCCTTACCGTCGGGGGGCCTTGTTATTGAAATGAATTGGTTTGGTTTTTAAACATCTCCCGGTCCATCGCAAATATGGGCCCCTCCCCTTTTTCACACCATATGAAAAGAGAAAGGGGGGATCCTTAGAATTGATTTTGTGCACCTGTACAATAAGGCTCTTCCCATCCGATCATTCCCCGCATCCCACGTCCCGTAAACCTAGTTATCTACCTCGCGGGCGACCGAGGGGCCGCTCTCGGGGGCAGGCGAAGGATACAGCCGAATAGAACCAGACTTGCAACCGATCGCCAGGATGTGTTGGACGGGATCGTACGCCATGGCGGTGGGCTGATACGGGAAGCCATGTCGGACGGTCTGTTGGAAAAATAGCATGTAATATCTCCATGCAATCTGACAGAGAATAGATAAAATCTGCAATATTTATATTTTTCCGTACCAGAAAAAATCCCACCTAGCCAACCTGAGCACCGCCTACCTTGCTAACTTGGAAATGCTCGCTACCCAAGGTCTCGGTGATCTCCGTTTCGGGCTTAGCAGGTGGGGCAGAAGAGGATGTCAGCCCGTCCAAAACCTTCTTGAAGTTGAACTTCTTCATGTTGACGTTCTGTCCGCGAGAAGTTCGAGGAAAACACACGAATCACTGGTGTTTTCTGCAGCATAGCCCGTCCATGTTGAGGTTCACCTCAGCATTCAGAATGAAAATAAGGGGAGAACCATTACTTATAGAGAGGTGTGTTATATATGCTCCATTTCATAAATTCATGCTATAAAAAAGATCACATACGTAGCAAAACTTACGATTTATGATAAACAGTATCTGTCTTTACATAGAAGTATTTGAATTTGCGATTTTCTCTTTATATTCAACAAGACATATCCCATGTGGTGAAAAATGGATGGTCCCCAAAGGAAGCTGGAAGGAAATTCGCATGGGACCCTGGGTAAATCTCCCGGATGTCACGTGAAATCTCGCGAGATGTCGGTGTTTTTTAAATAGGTCAAAGGTTACACGTTTTCTTCCCACGCGGAAAGTTTGTTCCTCTGAGATAGTACATTGTACATTATCTCATCTTCGGAGCACTCCCCCCCTCTATTCGGCAGGGAAATGTCCTTGCAGGCGATTCGATACAAGCGTGGGGAGCTACAGCTGCTCAACCAGCTGTTGCTACCTGATAGGACGGAGTATGAAGACATCAAGTCGGTCCGGGACGGCTGGAGGGCAATCAAAGAAATGAAGGTAGACTGCCACGCCCCCCTCCCCCTCCTTGGTCCCACGTCCCCACCTACACAATCATATGCTGATCACATCATGATTAGAGTGTGGGTTCTATACTTCTATGTCTCTAAAAGTGGCCTGGACAAATGATTGACTTATTATAGTTACAAAGTCAAACTGTTTTATGGTTGGTTAACGTTACCTTAAATTGCTAGTTATATATAAATATTATATATGATATAAAAATGATATGCCTATACTCAGACCCTAAACACAGAGTATCAATTGACGTGTTAGACATATTTGGAACAGCCAATTTAAAAAAAAGAAGTTGAATTCAATAGGTTCAGGTATTGACCCAGAACCTCCATCCTTGGACGGGGTAAGTCCATGCACGACTTCCAACCACTCCAGCCTATCTGCCATTGCCGCACTCAGGTCCTCCATATGATTATGAATTCTGGTGTCTCTGGATAGAGCCCTAGGGAAGGTCAGCTTCCTGGAGTGTGTTTTTCCCCGGGGCCTCCACAGAATGAGTGAGCCAAAGAGTCAAAGACAGTGACCAGCAAACTGGACCCTTCTCTGTCTAAGTCTGTGTGACACCCGGGGGAGAGAGCCATAAACAGGTACTCAGGTACCAGGCCAGTCAAGAGTTATTTGGTGTCCAGTTGTTGACACTTGACTTTGCCACTAATAATGGCATCGTTACCAGCCACAATGCACAACGCACTACCCATGGTACAGGGCTGCAGACCATTACACTACAGGGGTACAGAAGTATTATCTAAAGATCCTTGGTTCAAATCCTAATGGAACCCAATGTTGTGTCCTTGGGAAGGCTTTGTATATATAATCCTCCCTTGACTCAGGTGAGCGATGAGTTTTAGTATAACTTGGATCAAATTCCGTGGATCCTAAGGGCCCGAATTCGATCCTAGGGTTCGACTCTAGCTTGGACATGTTGTAAGGGATTGCATTCGCCATTTCGGATGGTGACGTAAAGCCGGTGGCCCCGTTATGAGGGAGCTTCCGGCATAAGCCTCAAGGGTCAAACCTCTGCACGTAAAAGAACCCAACACACTTATCGAGAAGAGTGGGGGTGACCCGGTATGCTTGGCCAAAAACGCAAGCCGTAGCGAAGCCACATTGCACTACAAGCTAATGAAAAAGTGTTATGCTTCATCCTCAGTCTGAGGTTCGACCGCTTTACCATTTTACTATAACAAGTGTAAGTAAAGGAGGTTAAGGTGGAGGTGGGAGAGGAAGGTGGGCTATCTCTGCTTCCTACCTCCTACCAGGCGTTAGACACAGTGGAGTAAAAACTGACAGATGATTGAGTGGTGCATGGACTTAACCCATCCCCCAGGGTCGAAGGATGATGATAACGAAATTAAACTCACTTCCTCTGTCTGTGGTTTAATTCAATACAAGAGGCTGTGATTGAAAATAGTAAAAAAATGATTCCTGTCTATCCTTCTCCTCAACACAACTTAATGCACACACATCGATGAAGGTTAGACATCAAGGTAATAAGATATGTAAGGCAACAGTTACTCAAGCACCTGGATTTCAATTTATTGGAAATTTGGAAATGGTCAGACGCTTCAGACAGCATCTGGCGTCAGTCATTTTTGTCCCCATTCGGTCATTTTTGCCTGCTGTTTTTGAAAAAAAAACCAGTAGATGTTGTCTGAAACCTCTTACCTTTTCCTAATTTTATCCAGGTTTTTGTGTTTGCAGATGAACACACAATTTGTAGCTGTGTAGAATTTCACAGAGCCAATCAAACTGACCCAGTTATTTACTGATGAAGCCATCTACAATAACGCAAACTTTCTCTGACAGCCTATAATTCACATGCGGCAGCCTAACATTTAATTTGTGAGATTCATCATCCTTGTTAGGTCAGATTCAGAACTATACATCTGGCCTGTCTACTAGTACTACCCTGCACTGGGTGCAGTCCAATTGTTCTGGGAAATCAAATTCAAAAAGCCAAGGGAATCAGCCGCAATCCAAGGTGGTAGAAACAAATTTGTTTCCATATACAATAACATGTACAGTACACGAATGTACAACTGAAAAGGTGGTTCTTGCTGTAAAGTTGCTGCTACATGTAAGTAAAGACAAAATCTTCCATTCAAGATTGCATCTTTTTTTAATGAATTTAACAGAGATAAAATTTGTCTGGAAGTGTTCCATTACATTTGATTTATCAAATCCCAGTTGTCATATCATTTCATATGATCAATCTTTATGATATATGTTATACAACACAGTAGAGACAGTCATCAAATATTCCATATCCATTCAGTCATTTTTGTCTACTTCTAGTTCTGCCTTCTTTTTTGTGATAAAAGGGAATTTCTGCATCGTAGTCAATTGCTTAAATCACAAAGTTAACATAGATGAGATCAGCTTTCTTTCATTGATTCAATTGTTTCTAGGACTATATGGTATCCATTAGTTCTTTCAATTTATTTTTTAAATTTCAATTTATCTTTTAATTTGACAAATAATGAAAATTAGCTCTTGTGAGGCCTTGTAAAGAGAATTTGTAAGATACCAATTGCAAGTCCGGTTTCTTTAGCTACGTGGTATCGTCTGATATCTGACTTTATGATAACTTTACGATAACTGACTGACTGACTGTACGTGAGACACATTTGTTTGTAATCTTAATGTACTAGACACTCTGGCTTAATGGAGCAGAAGTCCAGCACGGCAGTAGTGTTAGCTGATGTCATCGGTGTGTGCAACTGTAAGTTACGTTTGCTTGCATGTCCTTGGGGTGGTAAGCCATGTGTAAGTTACACAACCACTTATCGGTCCCTCTCTGCACTGATGGCCACTTCTGTGTCCTACATCGTGGATCACTGTTTGACGTACCGCGCACAGTGACATGGCTTATCATACCTGATCGCAGATGTCTGTAAAATACTTTGTCATTCCCTCCGCTGGGAAAGGACATTGCCCTTCTACATCTGTAAAGTAGTGTCAAGCAAGAAAGTATTGTAATATTAGTAGGTCAAAGCTAGAAGTCTAGATTACTGTAAATGCATTTAAGTTCGCGTGGTTTTAATTTCGTGGTAGCAAGAAAATAGAGTGTTCGTGGTGGTTTTAAGTTCGCGTTTGAGACTATAGTTGACAAGCGGGTGGGAGGGCAAAAAATGTTCGCGGCGGTTTTAATTTCGCTGCGAAGAGCTTACCGCGAATACCGCGAACATAAAACCGCCGCAGCATTTCTGTATTTACAGTATTGCCGAGAAGGTTATGTTTTGCACAGCGTTTGTGTGTGTGTGTGTTGTGTGTGCGTGTCACTGTGTGTGTGTAACTCAACGAAGTCGGCGAAGGTATGGGGACGTGGACTCTAGTTTCTAGATGTGGTAGGGTTACTCTTTGTATAGGCAACTCCAACGGTCAATGATAAAAATCACATACAGTAGCATTTGGCCCATTACTGTGAGTGAGTTACCTGAGGAGAGAACACTGATGTCAAAATGGGGCAGTGTGTATTCTCTTAGTACCTGGAATTTGTTGTGACCCTTAGGCAATGCCAATTTAATTTGTTGCTTCTTGGAATAGCCTGTCCTGTTTTTCCCATTTTGAAAAAAAAAATAAAAAATTGGGTCACTATTCCCATTCACAAATTTTAACTCCCAATTTTACTATCTGTTCTGTTGTAAAACTCAATAGCCACCAAAATAGATCATAAAGGCCTGCACATACCTAAAAATTGTGGTCACATTGATCATAAGTTATAAGTTTTCATTATTAAAACTATTTTTCAATATCAATCCATATATTATACATGGCAAAAGGTAATTTTGTTACTGAAATTATAGTACTAGATCAAAGAAAGGGGTGCATTTGCATTAAATGAGCCATATAAAGCTAAAACTTTAATAATCCTCTTATTCTTTATGTTATGTAAACCCTTATCTTCACCCCAGACTATTTGCAAAAAATTATATTTTTATTTTTTTCGCCCTGTCGCTCCAATTTTTTTCTGAAAAAATCTGACAACCAACAAATCAAATTTATGTGGCCTTAGCAATAATGCATAGTTGATGACAAAGTTTGGCACAAAAAAAAGATTAGACTGCTTGATTTGTCTGTAGACCAAAGTATATACTGTACAAATTTAAATGAATATTAACCGTTGCATACCGAAGTAGCCATTTGGCATACAGATTTAGGCAGCAGGGAGAAGGTTAATATGATATAGACATATCCTGTCTCCTTTTAGTCCCAGTGGTAATTTTAACTAATGAAAAACAAATTGTCATTACATTTATAAGTTGTATTATTCCAAATTAAAGTCAACTTTAGAATAGATTAGGATGTATTTTCTTCGTACACAGTAGAATTAGAAATGTAATGATGTTATGCTGATAGAACTATTACGATAATACCTGTCGAATGAAATACATGATATTGCAGGATATGATGAATGAATGTAGATTACTTGGTATCAAAAAGGATTAAACTTTATCTTTGTGCCTCTGGTCATCATACATGTAGCTTGTCACTATTTCTCTCCACCCAGTGCCTCTAGATCTAGTGATATTTATGTATGCAAACTGACTACTATTGCATTGTATAGGATGTGTTTTGGGGACTAAAAGCTCATAGAGGGCAGTTGTAAAATCCCTATTTACGTACGCACTTTTTAAACTTTTCAAGTTGCAAGCAGGTGCTCCAGGCTGACGCCAAAGTCGGGGTGCGTACGTTAGGAGGGGTTCTTCCTCGGAAAAATCGCATATCAGCATGAGAGTACGGTACATCTTCATGCAAATGAAGTGTGGAATGCTACCACACATTCAATCAATCAGTAATAAAGAAGAAACAATACAAATATTTAAATTGTTTGATATTTTCCACCCAGAAACATTTTCTCAGTAACATCATCGGAAGGATCATCGGAAGGATGATCATGTCAACTTCTAAACTATCCACCGAAATGCTGGAGAGGGGGTGCGTATGTTAGGAGGGTTTTTACCCTGAACGTTTCAACTCACTGAGTCAGGCCCGCATTCTGGTCCCCAAATCGGGGGTGCGTACATTAGGAGGGGTGCGTACGTAAATAGGAATTTTACGGTAATATGTTTGACATGATAAACAATCTTTGCTGTTACGAGATATAACTATGCATAGATGTTCTAAGAAACATCTAGGTTGATGACATGGAAGACCTTTCGCTTTGTTCAACACAGTAGAGACTTGGGTGACAATTGCGTGACACTGAATAGAAATTTAGAGACAGGGAGTAGTAAACAGTGCTTAAGGCAGATTAGCTTCAATAGGGACCCACCGATCATTTGGATGATAGCGTGTTGATACTAGGTTTAACTTTCTTGAACGGCAAGCAAATTGATTTTGGGATTGCATGACAGGATTTGTTAGCTATAGGTAGGATACCCATATGGGTCACTGTATTAGTTTAAGATTATCAATGTGATGTATCTCTTTTGATAGTATATTTCTATCTCCACACACTCTTTCATATCTAGAAAATAATCATAACATGATATACAGTGTCTGTAGAAGTGAATTTTTGTGTAACCTTAAAGGCAACCAAAGCAATCTTAGGACCCAAAATATGGAAATAAAAAAGTGCTGAAATATTCATGGTAGTAACATTTAGTAACTAACACTATTTAGCACATCTACGTAATAACTTCATACTTATGCATTTTGAAACCACGCAAAAACGTGTCATACGATGATTCTCTAATTAGTTTCGCAAGCCTTTTAGTAACTAAAACCCCGGCAACGATTTTCAGTGAATTCTTACATCACAACAATGTCATATTTTTGCATGATGGACGTTGCTATACATTGTGATACTAGTAGTGTTGTTTGAACTAATCATGTATAGAAATGATGAAATAAATTGACTTTCAAAATCCGATTTTCAGGCTCTAATATTGCTTGGGTTTCCTTTAAGATAAATGTCAAGATAGTTACTGATTTACCAGCACACATGGATACATGTAGATCAACTGATTCAATATATTTGTGTGTACCTCTTTATGGTCCTTTCATTCGTGCATGAAAGTTTTAAGCCTTGTACTTAATTCTGTTCGACATAGTTACTAGAGTGTAGAAGTAGGTAAAGCTGGGATTGACCCTACTTTGGCCAGAGTCACCCAAGAAAAAGACACTATAAAAACGTCAAAATCATTTACTGTCGAAAAATATCATTTCAAGATATAGTTCTGAAGACAATCAGAGTTCCATATTTTTCTACAAACTGCATGAAAAAGTTGTAAATGCAGAAATGTTCGTGATGGTTTTATGTTCACGTTTTTTGCGGTTAACTCTTTACAGTCAACTTAAAGTTAAACTGTAGCGCTAGTATTGTTTCAAACGTGAGCTCAAAACCCCTGGAACACTCCATTTTCTCCCTACCGCAAAATTAAATCCTCGCAAACATTTCTGCATTTACTGTAGTCAGTAATTATTTATGCATGCCATGGTAGAATATATTCTAGTCTGTACTGTACTAAAACAACTGTACAGTAGCTAATTGAGTATCAAAGCATACAATCTTGTCTTGAATTAACCTTCTTTTGAAGACTACGTCAAGACATCATAAATTGTCTTAACCTCATTAACATATCTAGCTATTCAGAGTCTTTGTGTAAAACCTGGTTTCCCAGTCCTATCTTTAGTCACTGACGAAAGACAGTGGATGCTGTCTGAAACGTCTGACTTTTTCAAAATTTTATCCAGTTACTTGTCAATGAGTAACTATTTTTGGCGTATCTTACTACCTGGATGTCTAACCTTAATCAACTTTAAGTCTGTAGTATAGTTCCTCACCCAAATATTCTGCCTTGTCAGTATGTTTCTGCAGCTCTTTACTAAGAATTGCCCTGAGGTTCATTCTAGACTCAGAGATGAGTGAAAATTGGGTCAGCATATTGATCTGATAAATCCTGCAACTTCCCTTATAACGGTCAGTATGTCTCTGTGGCATAATTAGGCTGGTTAGGGACTTGTCTCTGGTCCCACTCTCTCCTCATAATGGACCAGATTAAAAAGGTCACCAGAGCGAGCGAATGACACAAATGCTTCTCGCACTGAAAAGGTCGCAACGTGTACTCCAATATGGTAGATTGGATGAGCGGGGAGATAATTAACACTGAGCCCGGCAGAAACGGGGCTGAGCACTTATTGACCGTATTTGCACGGGCGGTGGCACATACGCTACAAAGGGCTTTTCAGGACGAATAGCCAGGGACTTGCCAGTTGCAGATAGCTTGTATCATTTGATATTAGTAAATTCATACAGTTGTGTAGAATACAGACAGGGTTATCAGATCTTGTATACATGATTTTATTGAGAGCCATAATTATTTTCAGTAAAATCATTTGAAATGTGCATTTTCATGTACTGCAACACATATTTTCCAAGCAGAGGTTCAGGGGTGTGGCTACAATATTAATGTTTTCCATGTCTTTTTTCTTGGGCATTCTATTTTGTCAAGTTTTCCTTCTGTCCACAGTTTTGCTAGCAGAGAGAAAGAAAACAAAATAAAAAGCATGCCAAAGGCACCTTAAAAACACGTCAAAAACAAGCCGACTAGCCTCTGCTTGGAGAGTAGTACTAGGTACGTAAATGTAACACTAACAGCCATCTCTAGCAAACATGCCATCATTTTACATATACATGTACATGTAACTTATGACAGTGTTACTGTAGACAATAGAGTGTACAGCCATGAACCATCTATCTTGTATTTCAATCCCACCCCTACTATTGCTACCTGGCTGAGTGAATAATGGAAATTCAATCTCCATGCAGTAAAAACCAGTAGTGACCTGAATATCTACATAATTGAAGGTCTGAACATTTGTATCCCTTACCAGTTAAAGGGCAGCCTATACAGGATTTGTGGTCGGGTCTCCGGTATGGCTTTACTGCTAGGATTACTCTTAATGTTTTATGGAGAAGTTAAACTGTTGCTAGTACATATATAACTGGCATGCCAGTACTCATAATGTTGTTGTTAAGCCATTTGACTCAAAGGGCAGCTCATATAGGATTTGTGGCCTTGTCTCTGGTCTGGCTTTCTGCAAGAATTACTCATGATTTTATTGTTGCTCTTAGGCCACACCAATTTAATTTCTTGGTTAACAGATCTTTAATTTTAGCACAAAAAAATCATGAAAACAGAAGGCTGGGGTGAAAACTTGCACCTGACCCTGCTCACTCCCTGCAACTGTGTGCACCAAAACAAAGACATTCCTCTGAGATTCTGTTTTTATGTTGTTTTTCCAATCTAGCATTTTTTAAATTTTTTTTATTACATTAACCAAGCAAGAAAATAAATTGGTGTGGCCTTAAAGCCATTTGACTCAAAATATATGAAGAAGAAGTTGAATGATAGATAAACCAAACCCGACATGATACTATATTTTTAATAAGACAGATTAGTTCTGTTGTGAAATGATTATGTCCAGTAGAAAGTTAGAGTTAGGCTGTAGAAAACTGGTGCAGCGTATCAATATTTCAAATTGTTAAAATCCATGTACATGTACATTGATACTACATTTTGTACTAATTATATAGTGGTGCAAAAATCTACCATGTTGTTTCATATTCCCATCTGTGAGTTGAAGACACAGTACTGTATGCTCAGAATCTGAATGTCATGTGAACAGCCTGCAGAAACTCAGCTCGATCTTGATGAGTGATCAGGAATATATTGATGCCTGATGTGTAAATTTGTTGTTAACATGACAGAGAGACACCTAGCAGAATAAACGAGAAGTGCAGGGACATGTGTGGAAACTATGTGCCCAAAAGGTAAAACAGTCATCCTCAATTCAGATGAAGGATGCATTGCTTTTTCAAAGAGCTAGTGGTAGTGCAGAGAGGTGGTGTTTATGCCATTAATAGTATTCTTTTCATTCAATCAGATACATTGTGATGAAGGGACTACAGAAAATTTAGAAGAGTTAAAGTGAAAAAATTATCTCTATGAAAAAATGGAGATATAGTTTTGGGTGTGTCTGTGTGTGTGTGTGTGTGTGTGTGTGTGTGTGTGTGTGTGTGCGTTTCCGCACTACTGTAGTCAGCATAACTCCAGAACCTCTGGATGGATTACAATGATATTTGGTTTGTGGGCAGGTGTTGTGAAGCCGAAGTTCAAGGTTGATTTTAGGCCCTCTAGTATGTGACCTTGGTACTGCAGCAGAACTTCCGTTTTTGTATCTTTTGACTTGTTGGCAATTGCAATGGGCAGCTAATAACTTGTTGGGCTTCTACATGTAGGCAAGGAGGTTAAAATTAATTTATCTTTAACCTCTTTGATGTAGGCTAGACTAAATATTGTACAGTTGTAGACCGAGAAAACCCTACCATATAGTAAACAAACGTTCATCTAATAGATACAAACTGTGTTTGCATGTTATAGGTACGTGGAGCACCCGCCATTGCTATTGCGGGATGTCTGAGTGTTGGGGTCGAGGTGGCCAACAGGGACTTCCGATCTGTGGAAGAACTGGTGAAGTTTGTGACCGACAGTTTAGCGTTTCTGGTGACCGCACGTCCAACCGCTGTCAACATGACAGAAGCCTCCGTTCGCTTTTCAAAGGAGATCTCTCAACTTTCTAAAGAAGGTCGTTCCAGTAAAGAAAAACTCAAAGATTGGTAAGTGTTTAGCACCTATCTGTGAGTATTAAATTGGAGTTAAAGATAATGTATTGCACAATAATTGTATCAGGTACAACATTTATAAAAACCCAAAGGGGCGAGCACAACGCTCTTGGGAATCCAACACGCTAACCTCTAGGCTGAAAGGTCCGGACCAGTTAGACTGGTCAGTTAGTGGAGGTTGATCCCCACTGTTACACTACTCCCCCTTTTCTTTTTAGACTCTTCCTGAGTACAACGTCCCTGTGTGGCACTCTTTGCCGTTACTCACAGGACCAGTGTGGGAACCACTGTAAGGGGCGAGTACGCCGCTCCCGGGATTTGAACCCGCTCTGATCCCGATTTGCACGGCTTCATGGAATCCAACACGCTAACCACTAGGCTAAAAGGTCCAGACCAGTTAGACTGGTCAGTTAGTGGAGGTTGATCCCCACTGTTACAACAGTAACATCTTCTGCTTCATAGTTACAAGTAGAGCTGAATACAAGCAGGTTAAAAATATGTTATTAACATGTACTTGGATATGCTATCTTTGGAATTTGTGACTAAAAAATTTACTATGCCCAATTTAAGGTGTTGCATGAAGATTCTTTCACATTGGGCAAACTAAAGTCTCTTATCAGGTAGTCTCTACGTACCAGATTGACAACGCCGGCTATAGGGAAAAATTTTCCAGGAGCGTTTGGCCACCATTAGGAATACGTAGGAATACGTAAGATACGTAGGAATCATATATATGCAAAGCATTGTGCACAGTGTGCTAGCTTGTGCATTAGCACTTAAACATTTTTGTGTGTCAAACATTACATACTACGTGTATGCACTAATCTGAATATTCCTGTTTGGTCAGGTTTCTACAGGCAGTACAGGACATGTTGGACAGGGATGTGGAAGACAATAAGGCCATGGGGAGGTACGGTGCGGAACACATCCTACAGAACGTGGGAGAGAAGAGAGTTACAGTTCTCACACACTGTAACACAGGATCGCTGGCCACCGCCGGGTACGGAACTGCACTGGGTAAGGACAACATCTGTATCTACATAGCCCAGGGCTCGAAATTCTTTTTTGAAAATAGGTGCACTGGTGCGCCCAACCAAAAAAATTGGGTGCTCAGAAAAGATTTTGGGTGCACCACATAACATAAACTTGAATATCAGCAATACTTAAGTTTGATGCTAGCGCTACTGCCTCTCTTCGCAGGCACGCGGCGTGGCAGCAGCTGGTCATATTACACAAAGCAACCTGTGACATCTGACCTTCGCATATCTAACTGCATGCATTGCTAAAAGCTACATGTATCTAATGAGGATGCCTGACTAAGTTCTTGATGGTAACGAGTAACATGCTATTATAGATAAAACAGAAACTTTTGCACCAGAGTTTGTGTGCGTGACTGTGTGTCTTCCTGGCTGTGTTTCTGGATATTTTTTGTCAAAATAACTTAAGAACCTCTGGATGGATTATGATGATATTTGGTATATGGGTAGGTATTTGCAAAGGTCAAGGTCGATTTTTAGACCCCCTAGTGTTTGACCTTGATCTCTGTAGGAATCAGTTTTATAATTATCAACTAAACAGAGTTGCACTTCTATCTTCAGGTGTCATCAGAGCCCTGAATGAGAAGAAGGCTATAGAGGAAGTGTACTGTACAGAGACCAGGCCGTATAACCAGGGGGCCAGGTTAACAGCGTATGAACTGGTGCACGACAGGATCCCAGCCACCCTGATCACTGACAGCATGGCAGCAGCACTCATGAGGACAAAAGGGATCTCAGGTAAGCTCATAGAGCTGTGTACCTGTACACTGTACCGATACAGTACCGGGTACAGTCAATTAGGTACAGGTCCAAAATACCTGACCCTGCTGTATCAGTACTGGACCTAACTCAGGGGATGGCCACTTTGACAGATAAAATTACTATGAAATTACCGTGGCAGTGCTTTAAAGACACTGTAAAGCACAGAAAACACATTTGCATGGCTGGAGTAAAATTTTCATCTGTGTTTTCATAAAAATAATACCTAGCACAATCAAATAATTATGTTTTTACCAGTTCAAACATGCTTTTGTCCTTATTGAAAATCAAGCATTTTCTGAACAAGTAGTTTAGGTGCAGGTTCAGGTTCGGACCTGTACCTTAACCCGTGTACCTGTACCTGTACCTAAATTGTTTAGGTACACAGCTCTACAAGCTCATTTTACCTTTTGGATTGTGCACTGTAGAATCTTATGTTTTCTAAGAGTGTTAAGAGACAGTAACTGTTTCATGTTCTTGCGTTCCTTCGAAAGTTATCGTCAGTAATCTTTTACATGTGACAAAATACGATCTATAGTTTTTTATCATTTATGGCTAGCACTTTACCTTTGAAATCATAGTGTCTTCATGTTCGACTGGAGTGTGTTGTAGTCGTTGTGTTGGTAAAGCTGAAAAAAAGGTCAAGAATAAGTGCGCAACTGTGTATACGTAAATACTTAACTTTTGGGACCGCATTTAAAAGCAGCGACACCTATGCTGCAGTGCAATGTGAACCAGTCAGAATTGCCATGAGGAAGGTCACCAAAATGTTGGTTGTGTACAAAGAGTCTTTTTATTCATCATCTTTCCAGCGATTGTTGTCGGTGCAGACAGGGTAGTTGCTAACGGCGACACAGCCAACAAAATCGGCACGTACCAGCTGGCCATCCTGGCCCACCACCACGGCGTGCCGTTCTACATCGCCGCACCGTCCACGACCTGTGACCTGTCCCTGCGCACGGGAGAGGAGATTGTGATCGAAGAGAGGCCACATAAAGAGATGACTCATATCAAGGGCACAAGACTTGCACCTGAAGGTACAACATGAGTCTTGACTGTGTTGTTACACACTTAGGTTTGCAATAGCAAAAATCTGTCTTGTTTCATAGTAATGCAAATTGGTGATTTGCTTTTGTCAATGTGTCGTTAAGACAGGCTACATGTATGTTTCAAATTCATGTCTTCAAAACAGGCAACCTCTTTCTTACCATTATCCGCATTACCTCAGACCACTTACTTCATGATCATCAGAGAAATAAGTAGTAATGCCCCAATGCAGAGGAACTGTAGATAAACCATTATCAATTATGGTTCTTAAGGGCGACAATAGATGGAAAAAGCATGACATTGATGTCTAACAGTGTTTCACACAAGAAGGAAGGATTGGTTTCATGTGTTGTTCATCAATATTTCAGAAACTTACATCCATGGAAAAAATGTTTAGCTCATAAACATTTGACACATAGGGACATTGTACATTTCTCCCAATGGGAGCTGATTTTGATTGCTCTTGTTTGCTTTGCAGGAATCAAGTGCTGGAATCCTGCCTTTGATGTGACACCCCATGATCTAATCACAGGGGGAATCATCACAGAGAAGGGGGTGTTCCCCCCAGAAAAGTTAGAAACAGCCCTGCAACAGCTCAGTGGACAGCAAGACAGATAGGAGGTTCTGGGGCTTACTAGCTACCTCTACAAAAAGGGAATATCATTCCTATTAATCTATATACTCATTTTGGGGCATAAGGCCAAACTGGCTTTATTTCATGGATCGCTCATTCTCATTTAAATGTACGCATTTTGTAACTTCCGTGACCGTTTAAAGTAAGACCTTTCTGACATTAAGATATGCCACATATAAGGTGCCAAACTGTCGTTTTTGAAAGCCAGAAAAGTTTTTAAGTCGTCATAAATGACAGTTTGGTGCATTATATCTGGCAAATCTTAATGTCAGGACGTCTTACTTCAAAGGGTAACAGAAGTTACAAAATGTGTACATTTAAATGAGAACCAGCAGGATGAGATGTATGTTTACATCAATTCTCTGTTGATTTTTTTTTAAAGAAGGAAATTATGCTGCTCAGAGCTACTGGCAAAGACTTGTACGATCGTACCTCTTTTATACCATGTATGATAGCTGTGAAGATGTTAAATATCTGCATACTTCTCTCTGGTATGCATCCTCACTGAAACAAGTTTTTTTATTAGTTATGTCAACTAAGTATAGAGGGTCAAAACAAAATCTTGTATTCCAAAAGTTATCATCTGTAAATAATTTCTGCCAATCATCCCATGTTTCTTTAGGTGTCTGAACTGTCTTCTGAAACAAGGGAAGCTACCTCTTTGAATGAGTAAGACAGTGTAGAAGTTAGTTGGGTAGTCTCCTGAAACAAGATAATCTACCCCCTCAATAAACAAGTGTACAAGTTGCTGTAAATGCATTTAAGTTTGCATGGTTTTAATTTCACGGTAGGGAGAAAATGGAGTGTTCGCGGTGGTTTTAAGGTCACGTTTGAAACAATAGTAGACAAGGGGGTAGGAGGGCAAAAAAATTTCCGAAAACCGCAAACATAAAACCACCGCAAACATTTCTGTATTTACAGTAGTTTGTTTAACCATCTTCTGAAACAAGATAGGAAAAGGTATTAAAAACATTTTAAAGAAAAATATGGTACACATGAAATGTGAAAGCTTTCAACAACAGAAAATAATAGGAATTATTATATCTTCAGGATAAAAAAGAGTGAATAAAGGTCTAGAGCAAGACACTGTGTAAATACTGTTTCTTTTGGGTACAGATTTTACTAGAAACTTTTAGGTGTTAGTGACAGGAATCCATTGAAGGGTAATTGCTCAAAACATGGAATGGAAGGTTCAAGAAAAGGCACACATATTTCTGTCACTGTGGGGATCATCAGGAATAGCCCCGTATTGTTGTGAATGTAAGTGTGAAGCATTAGTTTTTTGGGTTTTTTTTCCATTCTCATGAAACAATGCAGACACCACCTACATGTACATGTATGTTGCCAGGTTGATCTAAATTGATGTTGAAAGGCATGTTCTCTCCAGGCCCACTGTCAGTGTACAATAAGGTAAACGTTCATCAGATGAATGAGTAGTACTACCCCAATGCAGGATAACCAACTTTAGATACAACATTATCAAATTATGGTTCTAAAGAGTGACAGCAGATGGAAGAAACATGGCATTAATGTCTAACAATTTTTCACACAAAAAGGATTGGTCTCAAGTGCTGTTTATTAATATTTCAGAAACTTACACCATTGTTTAAACACTAAAAGGCATTTAATCTTACAAGTATGTTCTCGGTGAAGTCTCCCCCTCAATTCATTGTAATGGTAAAGTCAAATAAAGAAAGCAAGTAACGACCTTACCTGAGGATTTCCCTTTCAGTACTAAGGACAGATACACACATAAGTTCTAAGTGGGTTTAGCACATTTGGCTGCCTAGTAAACATCCATTAAACTTTCAAAACAATACATAACCACCATGAGAAATTTGCTTGGTAATACCTAGAGGCCTCTAGAATACTAGAAACTGTCCCAAGCTATGCAGCCTAGCCTAAACAACACGTCAGCTGGACATACACACATGAGGGAGGCTTGGAAGATACGCTTATCCCTGGTGAACGACGGAAGAACAGAGAGAGAGAGAAGGTAAGTATAGAAAGGATATTCTGGACTATTGTGCTAATATTCGGTAATTTTGCTTATTTGCATTTCACCCCCCGTTACCCACATGAAATGACAATGCGCACTTCCTGTGACCTCTGACACAACACAATGACCTTGCTGACGACTGAACTTCAGCCTACGCCAGCTGCAGACCCAACGGGTTCTGACTATATCCAGTGTACTTCTGACCATGCTATATTCTTGGGAAAACAAGTTCTGTGGATCGAGTCTGCAATGGAGGCTAGAACATAATAGACTATCATAGGTTGGTAACCGGTTAGAGCTGGATTTGAAAGTTGACAACTTGCAGGAGATCCTGACGTCGGAGGCATTAGCCAAGCCCAAGTTCACAAACATGGCGAGTGTCGACGGAACCATCATACAAAATATAGAAATAAGGGAGCTGCGACAGGAAGAAGCCCGTAAAGTTCGTGACATGATCGTCTCCGGACTCTTCCAAGAGCTTCTTTCGTACCGCGCAGTGTTAAGGGTTCTCAGGTTGCCTGTTGGCTGGCTCTGGGTAAGCTTCATTCTGGTGTGTTTTTACTCGGTGACCAAATCATGGCTCGTATCAGTTCCTTTCGCGACAATTGTGTATCTACCCGCCACGTGGGGGTTGCTGTATGTCAGGTTTTGGCAAAGGAGATCGAGACATTCTGAGCGGCTGGAATTCCGAGACCTGTACACTTGGTACAGGGCTAGAGCAGGCAGCAAGTTCTGGGTCGCGGTTAGTGAAGGGAGGATCATTGGAACCGTTGCTTTGTACAGGACGTCAAACAACGAAGCCCAACTGAAACGCATGAACGTCCATCCTAGTGTCCGACGCAGAGGCGTGGCCACCCTTTTGATGGAACATTGTGAAGAATGCTGCAGAACTGAAGGTGTGGGGAAGATATACCTGGTGACGAGTGAGTTTCAACAGGCGGCAATACGTCTGTACCGAAATTTCGGTTGTGCAATCACAAAGAAGTTTTCATTCGTGTGTTCACTAAGAATGGAGAAACAACTGGCCGCGGTATCCCTCCGCAGAATTTGATTCTCACGACTCTGAAGGATGTAATACATTTTTTATTTCAGTAACCTAAAGGCAAACAAGAGTTCGAAGATTTTCCGCCTCTGTGAAATATTGAGAGTTTCTTGTACTACTAGTCTATTCCAGTGCAGATATTTGAAGAAAGGAAGGGCTAGAATACTTGTATCGTTGTTGTCTTTAAGTTAAAGTTGAAATGATAACCCCAAACGAATGGGTGTTAGAAAATATCTGTTACGTAGCTATTGCCCGCTAGCGCTGCGGGAGACAATGAACATTGACCGTCAATGAGCAAAACTTTTTAAAGAACACGCTCTTCTTTTTCAGCACTCGGTCTCAGTGCGGAAACAACCTTCCGCACTGGATGTCCAACGTTCTTCATTACTCGAAAAGCTACCGTAGGCACTGGAAACCGAGTGCTTGGAACAAGAAGACATATATAAGGTTAATATATCTCTACCGCTTTTAAAGAAATCGTATCATCTCTGACAGAAATGAATTGATGTTAACTTTCTTTCCTGTGTATTATCATGTATGATCTTTATGTATACGGTATCACTCATATAAAATAGCGTAGTATTCAGTATTAGTTATGTATAACTCATTATTATAGCATTGTTATACGCGGCAAAGGCCTATAGTCTTGATATTATTTAGTGCTGCTCAAGAACGTGCCATATATTGTACCTATTAAAATTGTTGTGCAATTAAGTTTCACTTTATATCTGGAGGAACTTAGGTAGCCAGATCTATGAGGTTAACCTTCTTTGCCAGAAACATCTAATACTAGGTCTATTAATCACCGTGGGACCCGTCAGCAGCCACACTCACAACAGACGAAGCTATTGATAGATCCATTGTCACTCAGAATGAAGTTGCTCATCAATCAGTCGTTTTCCACGATCTTTCCCTAAGATCTGTATCTAATGAAATAAAGTTTCCCATGACTTATCATACACTTCAAAACTGAACAGGCAATGTTATTAGTCACTATGGAAAGCAGATAATTTGCATTATATATGACTTTTTAAAATGCTCACTTTTGCCTAACTTGCATATGTCACAAAAATGAAATTTCCATCATTTAATAATCAACTGTTAACGGGCCCGTCAATGATTTATCCAGGCCTCATCGCAACCTTTGTCAACAAAGAATGTACCATTCACGCGGGTAGGGAGTTTCTACGACGTGGACTTTCAGAACGGTACCGGTACTTGTGGGTACGTGTAAAACACTTTATCTGGATTACTGGGCTTATAGTTGTAATTTTGCTTATTATCATTTTTACTAACAAGTTTTACTACATTTACATCATTTGATTCAGTACTGTACCCCTATTAAATGGCAATGTAACGGTCCTTTGACCTCTGACACAGCACTATGGCCGCTGGCGACCAAACTTGTGCCAACTTTACGATCACGAGACCTCTATTTTTGTAAATAACCAGAACCTCTGTGAACTTCGTACGATCCCACTAGCAGCGCTGATATTCTATATCCTGTAAAGCTGTTTTAGCGACGAGATACGCACTGAAGATGGCTCTAGTGACCGTTATAACGGTCTTATACATGTGGAGCGCGCTTGGCTTTGTTTCCGCTAAACCTTTTTCACCGCTAAACAAGACGCTCAACTTGCCCGAGCTGCATGTCAGAGGAACACACTACGACGTCGGCTACACCATCGGCTACACCTTCAGAGAGCGGATCCAAGACTTCTACACAAAATACACCCTCCTCCACGACGTCTTGACGCCTTTCTACAAGTCGGAGAAAGGTAAGGTGATCGTCGAAGGCTACTTGAAAGTCGCGAACGACTCCTTCCCTCAGTATGTGGCGGAGCTAGCCGGTGTGAGTGACGGGGCAGGGGTGCCGTTCATACAGGCCTTTCTTCTGACAGCCCGGCACGAAATCTTGCTGATCGAGAGGAAACAAGACGTGTCTTCTTGCACCGATGTGTTCATGGACATCGCTAATCAAAGAGTCCTCGCACACAACGAAGACGCCCACCCCCTGGTAAAGGAACACGCTTACCTGATCCATGCCCAGATCTCACCATACAAGCTCCCAAACGGTACACAGATCGGGGATTGGGAGTACTTTACTGCCTACACATATCCTGGGCATCTGCCGGGATGTGCCTTTGGACACAACCTACGGGGAATGGTTTTTACCGTCAACGCTGTGTTCCCTAAAAACGTGCAGCCAAATAAGCAAGGTCTGTAAATTTGTTCTAACTTTGCTTCATGATAAACCACAGTGTTTGTGTATCATGCTTTGACTTAGAGAGGGCTAGCTACAGATTGAGATGAATTATGCTTGAATTATATATTATCATTATGAGAAGCTAAAAACTTAGACATTATTACATTATATCATTGCTGGGAAGGCATGACATTTAAAGGCAATGATATGCAATTTTCTTGTTACACATCTGCCTTGTGTTCCCTTGGGCATAATTATCATTATCAACATCTGTTCTCCTCAAGCTGGGACTCATTATAATGTATTGTGATGTATATGTCACAGTAGAGATTGGAATCCAGTAGAGTCCGGAACTCTACTAGTAGAGATTGGAATTCCAATCTCTACTAGTAGAGACTGGAATTCCAATCTCTACTAGTAGAGTTCTGGATTCTACTAGTTGAGATTGGAATTCCAGTCTCTACTAGTAGAGATTGGAATCGGGATCCGAATATTGGGATTCCAATCTCTACTAGGAGAATTACAGATTCTGCTAGTAGAGATTTGAATTCTACCAGGACAATCTCCAATTCTAATAGGAGAAATTTGGATTGTATCAAAATGTTTTGGAAAATAGACTGAATCATTTCACACCAAAAATTTCAGCATAGGTAAGCCTACATTCACCATTACTATTTTAGGTGAATCACTTTATGTTTTAGATATCTAATAAACCTTCTGTCAAGACACATTGTAACCATGGGGATATCCGTCTTGTCCAACTGTAGTGAATGGCTATTTTAAATGCCACTGATATGTCAATCAGAGACATTTGCATACGGCCATTATGAGTTAGTGGCTCAATATGCTCAACCAGTTTTTCCAGTTCGTTAGTGACTCGGTATATAAGAGCTAATTCACCCCTGCCAAGCCAGTTCCAAAGTTGATGTCAAAGTTATCATATATCTAAAACATGAAGTAATTAATGGTGAATGTAGGCGTAGCTATGCTGAAATTTTAGGTGTGAAATGATTCAGTCTATCTTTCCAAAACATTTTGATGCAATCTGAATTTCTCCTATTAGAATTGGAGATTGTCCTGGTAGAATTCTCCTAGTAGAGATTGGACTCCCAATATTCAGATCCTGATTCCAATCTCTACTAGTAGAGATTGGAATTCCAATCTCAACTAGTAGAATCCAGAACTCTACTAGTAGAGATTGGAATTCCAGTCTCTACTAGTAGAGATTGGAATTCCAATCTCTACTAGTAGAGTTCCGGACTCTACTGGATTCCAATCTCTACTGTGACATATATATGTATATGTAATTAGCTGTACACAAGGCTACTATAATCTTATATACCAGGATTTAGTTCAATGGACTTAAATAGCAAACTTAGTAAGTACATATTGACATGTGACAACCCCTACATGGTATATACATAGGAAAATATAGAATGTTTAGATGATCGAAATTCCTCCAATGTTTGTAAGAACCCATTCTAAACCCATACTATACACTCTTGTATTAGGTAGATTAGCCCTTAGATATATATAAAATTGTAGTTATGTACCAGCCATATTTTGTACCTTGTACAATTGTTGCACAATAAACTTGTCTATTTTCACACTTCTACTTTTCCCAGTTCGTTACATGCTGAACAGAGCCATGCTTGCAGCCAAGGATCCCAGCGAGGCCCTGGACATTATAACTAACAAGAATGGTCCAGGTGTAGCATCTGGCTTCAGGTATGGAATCATTCTTCTAACATCTTAAAAATACCTAGTATATATTATATGAAAACTACAGATAACTACAACATAAAAGTCGTAAGTTCTGTTTTATAGAACTTAAACTATGAATCTGGCTTAACCTGATGGAAAAGGTACTTAAAACAACTTTCCTCACTCTGTCCAGGTGTAAAAATGGGTACCTGACTTCAGTTGGGGATGTAAAAGGCAGTTGAAAAATTACAACCCACTGCCCGTATACTATAATATAGCCTCCTGAAGGCTATGGGGCTACCTTTACCTTATCAAACTTACTGTTCCCTGTATGCGCATGGCACTGTTAGAATAAGTTATAATAGCTTGAGTGCATTGTCCTTTTCTGTCCAAAAGCACAATAAAATTTTTTTAACTTAAGCTCCCCCCCCCAAAGCTAGAAATGTTCAGCTCTGCCTCACTGTTTATGTAATGTTGATTGTTATGTGACTTATTTGTGATTCTCTCCTACAGCGTGAACATTGGTTATGCATCAGACTTCAGCAAACTGTACAACATTGAGGTTGCACCGACAGTTCCCAACTCACCACAGTACTACCAAACAGTTCTGGATGTACAAGGACAGGAGCATTACTTCCATTTCAACATGTGAGTCTTTCTCTGAAATATCAGAGCCTCACCCTCCTCAGCAGGCCCGACTCTCTCGGTACGTTACCTCCCGCATCGGCCCTGCTATTCCAAGCCCATATTCTGGCTTCTGGCGACGTTACCACCAAAACAGCTTTCAGCCAATCAGAGGCTTTGCACAAGCTCATCTTGTGCAAAACCAATCAGGTTACGTCTTACATCGCTACTTTGGGTTCAGAGCAAAATAATGGCTGTTTGTGCCAAATAAGGCTAGGCAATTAATTATTCATGAGCAACTGTCAGTAACGTCGCCAGAAGCCAGAATACGGGCTTGGAATAGCAGGGCCGATGCAGGAGGTAACGTATCGAGTGAGTCGGGGCTGCTGAGGAGGGTGCTGAGCCTAGGTCATGCATACAACTACATTGGAGCTGGATTAATCACAGTAAGATTTGTTAATCAATGTCTACATGTAAAAACAATACTGTAAATGCAGAAATGTTTGCGGGGATTTAATTTTGCTGTAGGGAGAAAATTGAGTGCTCGCGGTACTTTTGAGTTCACATTTGAAACAATATTAATAGTAGCGCTACAGTCACACAATGGAACGACATAAAGAGTTCACCACTGCAGACATTTCTGCATTTACAGTACTACAATGGGAAAGATGTGTATCAATAACAAAGCTTATTTACAGAATTGTATATACAGAATGCACTGGGTTCTGTGGACCATAGGCATCTACTACTCTACTAGATTTCACAATGTTCTTAATTGTTCTTGTTGGCTTTCATAAATGAATGACAAAGCATATTTGATGGTGCAACTTGGACCCCTACCTACTCTCTCTTAAACTGCAGGTATGATAAGCTGAACGGCACAGTGCCACAGTACGAGGACCCCAGCACGGAGCATCGCAAGGCCAGAGTTGCACAGATGGCAAATCCCTATGATCTCAAGAACATTGTAGACATACTTGGTGAGTTTTCGATTCTTAGTCATCTGCCTTTTATCTTTTAACTTGATATTACATATCAATTCATAGTTTTTGGAATGGATGAATGCTTGTTGGACAGATCTTGCTCAGTGCAACCTCCTTGCTCAGTGTCACTGCCAAAATGTAGTGGATGCTACTTGAAATGTCTGACCAGTTCCAAAATGTATCCAGTTACTTGAGTAACTGTAACCTTGTGTATCTTATAACCTGGATGACTAAAGTTCATCAATGTAAGTTGATATAGTAAGATTTTCCGCAGTAGTGCTACAAAAAATGTTGACTCCCACAGATCTAAAACACTTTCACAAGTACACAATGTTTTCTTCTGATGGACTTTTATCAATTGTTAACACATAACATGTGTTGCAGGGGATACACAGGACCCTGACTATCCTATATTCAGAACTCCTAATAAAAAGGATGATGCAGAGACTGTGGCAACAGGTAGGGGGCATTCATTACCTGGGCCTTAGCCCTTAGTGCAATACTTTCTACTCCACCAAATCTTCAAGAATTTCCAATACTCTACTTACCTCTCCTCTATATCTACCTACACTAAGATGGTTGTGTTTTTGGTGCCATTTGTGGTTGGGTGTGTTTGTTTGTTTGTTTGTTTGTTTGTGTACAGCATACTAGTAACTCAAGAAGCTGTGGATGGATCATTATGGTATTTGGTAGGTAGGTGTCAGGAAAATGAAGTTCGATATTGGGCCTCCTAGCAGCTTCCCATGGTACTGCAGCAGACCTCCGGATTTGACTTGTTCCAGACATGCTATGCTCTTTGAGTATTAAATAGCTCTTGGTACAGAGAGGAAGTGGTGTAGGTTTGGGCACCCTAGCAGTTTTTTTCGTTGATAGAATGCATGACAACTGCAAGTACTGGGTTATTTGGGGGTATTTGAATGCTTGGCAAAAATAATATTGACAGTTAAAAAACCTTCCCCTTTACCTTGCAGCCATATATGACTTCAGCCAGGGACATTTCTCTGTCTTCCTCGACAACCCTAAGAATACAGAAGGGTATCCAGGCACTCCCATCATCCAGAGATTCTTCCCAAACTACTGATCAAGTTTTAGCCTCTACCAGGCTCCGCGGATCGCTGGGAAAATAGTAGAAATCGGACAAATAGAGTGAATAGTATGCCAAGGGTAGTTCACTATACAGGGAAGCTCAATAGGCGAACCACGGTTCACTCTATTTGGCCGATTTCTACTATTTTCCCAGCAATCCGCGGAGCCTGGTAGAGGCTTTCAAGTTTGTACCATAGAATGGAATGGAATGGTGCATGATACTGCAATATTGCTGGCAATATTCTAGACAAACTTAAATGCTGATTCTTGCCTGAGTATTTGTTGCTATTAATTACATGATGATAAGTAAAAGTGCGATTCATAAAAATTGACATATGAAGATAAGTGCTTTATTTCCTTCAATGGACATCTGACGTACTCGGCATCATTCTTTTAGAATTATGAGATTATATTTCTTGTTAGTTAGTAAGAAAATTGTATCCGTCCTTTTATGAAATAATGGTGATTCAAGTGTACATGTATTGTCATGTATGCCAGCTATGCAAGGAAATCAAGACATTCATTTTTATTATACTGTAAAAAGTATGAAATTATTATATCATTTGCTCTTGCTGCTCTGTCATGTTTAATTTTCCTTTATGAACTTTTTGGCGACGCCTCAGGGGCGGAGGCATTTTTTATGCTTTGTAGTTCATCAACTGTGAATATTAATTAACATGTAGCTAACTCCAAACGTGGGTGCCATCCTATTTAGTTTACTGGTGCTCCCATTCTCACTCACTGACAAAATGAGGGAGCAGGTAAAGGAACACTGGTAAACTAAATAAGATGGCACCCAGGCTGCCTACCTCCAAAGCCATTCATAGGTACAAACAAATATGTCATTTCTAGCTGAAAATTCTGTTTATTTTAACTGAATGCATTTGTGGGGTTAAAAATGATGTCTTTAAATGTTGCATACATTTATAAAAAATGTAATATTCAAGCACCTTTGGGATCTAAGATTATTATGTTGTTGCATCCATTGAAAATTATTGCATGATCTAAGCCACTAGTTTTACACATGATATTGCTTTTATAATGTATTCAGTGATAGTTCAATATTTCCTATTGAATACTGTTTACTATCTGGGATGTTTCTATACCATTGCAAATACTTAGAAACCACAAAGTAAGCTACTTACTGATGTACATGAATGCTTATTTGACAATCAAACCACAGTGCACAGATTTAATGAGAATTTTACAACACGTTGGATGTATTCCTGTTTTTAGTGTCTGTTCATTCTTCAATGCCTCTACCAGTTAACCTTACTTATGTAAAACAACACCACCATAACATTGAAGTTACAATTTTTCAGAGGAATCTTCATTTCAGTGCTATACACATATATGAACCAAAAGCTGCTTTAGTAAAAGAAAAGGCACGTGCGTAACATCGGCTAAAGATGAACCCTCATATTTCTACCCTGGGAGCCCAGACTAGTACCGGGTCGCTAGCGATTTCCTTCGGCGGCCCAAGAACAGTCAGCCCGCCCGATCTTAATCAACGCTCCGGGGAGTTGTAGCCCGTGGGAGCGGACCTTTCCGGCTAGAACTCCCCCGGTGCGCTAATTACGGTATCGGCGGGCTTGGAGCTCTGGGCCGCCGGAGAGACTGGCTAGAAGACACCGGCTAAAGGAACCGGCTGAAAGGCCCGATAATCAGTCTGGTTACCAGGGTATCATATTTCGGGCTTCTATTCTGGCTGATGCACATCAATGGCAACCTTGAACAAGGAAGAGTAACTCTTGATATTAAGGGCAGCGGCCGAGCCGGACCCGAAGTGCTCACGAACTTTGCCGACGAGCCTCATACCATCATCGAGCTTGTCGTGCAGCCCGGAAAACTCCGAGCGCGTGACGTAGCGGAAGTCTCCCATGGGTGACACTTTCTTGTAGAGAGCGGAGTGAGCGTAGCCTGTTTCAGGCGCCGCCTCTTTCTCCAGGAGACTGACACCGCTCCAGTCCTTCCAGTTACCCTCGAACTCTTCGGCAGGCACCGCGTCGGGCACCTTTAATTAAAATGATACAAAAAGAAAATAAGTAGTGTTGCAAATAAGAAACGTGTTGAGTTAAGAAAGGACAAGTGTCGGGTTTCATTGTCGAAAACCATAACAATATACTGAATGTGGGTGTTAGGATTCAACGTTTCAGTCTGATAGTGATATGGGTAATTTTGCATGATAATTAAATCTTGGTTCTGTGTAACATTTACTAACATAATTAAACCAGGGTACATATAATTCCACCACCCTGAAAAGATACGTCCAAACAGATCTCCAACCCTATGTTTCTAAGTATAATGCACTCCTGTATATTTTAACTGTGCATACCTGAGAGCATCCTCCCAGCAGGCCCGATATGCTCGGTTCATTACCATAGCGACCCTGCCCTTTCCAGCCTGTGAACTCACTTCTGGCGACGTTATTGACAGTTGCTCATGAATAATTAATGAGCTAGCCTTATTTGGCACAAACAGCCGTTATTTGTGGGTGCCGCACTAGATACATGTACATGTATCTCTCAAACGCACTGTTTTGCAAAGTGACGGATTTATGTAACCCGGCGGATTAATGTTAGTGGAGGTTACCTGAAA
This sequence comes from Branchiostoma lanceolatum, assembly GCA_035149815.1. Classification (NCBI taxonomy): domain Eukaryota; kingdom Metazoa; phylum Chordata; class Leptocardii; order Amphioxiformes; family Branchiostomatidae; genus Branchiostoma; species Branchiostoma lanceolatum. Next base: position 15,854,399 of record CM068866.1, read on the forward strand.
GGCGGTGACCACAAAGCGGGAGGTGGCGGGCCGCTCGTAAGGGAAAAGTGTCGGCTTCTGCGCAGGGTCAGAGACAGCGACCTGGGCAAACCCTCCTATAAGAACATACATGTATAAGATATCAATATACTTCATTATTAGAGATATCAAATAGAAACAAAGAAATATTTGTAAGGGTATTTTTATTTCATTATATGGATGACATCCGCGCGCGCACCAATTTTCGTCCGTTTCCAAAAAAAAAAAATCGGCCGTACTGTAAATCATAAAAAGCAGCTGCAAAATGAGAAACATATGCTGTAAATTGCAATATATATATATATATATATATATATATATATATATATATATATATATATATATTGGAAAACGGATACTTATGTTGTAGAATGCCGAAGTCAATTATAAAGTCAAGGAAGCAGTTTTGAAAGAACAATAATGAATCTATATTTAGGCATACTCTGTATAATAGGTTTTGTTCATCCTTCCTAACCACGAAGATTTCATAATGAAGGCAACTTTTTTGCCAAACATTTTTTTTATTCGCACGCTCGCATCAGTTTTGTGGTCCCCAGAGGATGTCATTCATATAATCAAATCAACATGGCCTAACAACAAAGACCGGGTCTCTTCTTTCGTGCCTTTGTGTTTGTGGCTTAATGCGGAAGTTAAACGTATTGCAACTTGTTCAATCGGAAGTACCTCAAGTACTACAACGCCTTACAATAATGCTGCAACAAACAAAAAACACGTAAGTTTTGCCGTACCTGGCTGCCTCAGTACTCCCTCGGGAATGATCTTGTCGGCCTCGTGTATGACGTCCATGGAAGGCTGCCACGGCTTGCCCTGGCTCACCCCGAAGTTGAAGAACTGAATTTTCTCAGCTGTTGAATTTGAAGAACAAGTATTGTATGATTACTATCTGCTCTTTATCTACTTATAACATTCTTCAAGCATCAATTAATTTGCGTGTTTGGGTATATATAGCAAAACCTGGCAGATCTTGCCTAGCAGGTTCGTCGGAGATGTATTTGCAAGAGGTTGACCCAATCTAAACATACGGGGATACGGTTGACTTGACATATCTTGAACGTATGCTTTAATATGGAAAGTCGGAGACTATTCAAACATTAGTGGTATCAATAAGAAAGGTTAGCCTTGTAGAACTCAGAAGGCACTTAAGTCGTTCAACCACTTAACAGCACATGACCCGTAAACACGAATCTTTGCGATCATGACGACTGGAGTTCAAAAATGGTTGCCAGATTAAACAAGACCGTGGCACGACCTACCATCGGGGTCCAGGTTCTTGTGAAAGTGGGTAGAAACAAAGCTCGGGTCCCAGATACTGCGGGCGGTAACGTAGAACCATCCTTCCAAGGACTTCACCACGCTAGCATTCTTCGGGAGGCTCCAGAAGTTGTACAGAAACATGAACTGTCGACCGGCCATCTTGTCCGATCACCTGAGACTGTCAGAACGACTGAAAGGGGGGGACCGTTTGTGCTACCTCGGGTTCAAAGTTCAAGGTCAACTCAAACGTAACCCCCCAAGCGATCGTTACACAACACTTAAAATCATCCGACCACACAGGTAGTGTTCAGACAAGCTGTTAAAACGTGTCTTTCTTTGTACAGACCATGTTTTGGATGGTTAGCTGGTAGATCTTGGCATACCTGCGTGACTTGAACCACGTACACGGATTGAATGGACCTAAAGACACGCCCCTTTCCCATGTCCACGCTTGAACTATTACTGACCTCGTTTCAGGTATATGCTGCCGAAGTTGGCATATCAAATGTGTCTGGAGACATAAACAAGCTTTGTTTATGCTGTCATTTTGAAATATATCAGATCGCATTCTGTGATAATGCAATGCAATACAATGCAATACGAATACAGGACTATATATTGATGCATTGGTATCAGAATAAAAATGGGCACATTTCAGCAAGTTGCAGTATAAGACAATTATGAAAAAGGTTTGGCCAATACAAACGCGTCCTTGGCGGCCACAAAGCTAACAAACCAAAGGTGTGACAAACATCTAAAGTTGTTTCTCAGGTATGTCGGCGTTTCAGACGATTTAAACATAAAGGGAGATGTCAAAGTTGCCCGGGTCATGCAGACACACCCACCGGTAGGTAAACAAACCTGGGACTGACACTGACACGTTGATACTGATTACCAACTGAGGAGCGTGACATTTTTTGAATAAAGAAAATACATGTGTTTACTGGCGTCGCATGCTTTTGGGGCTACGGAAGTAGACAACAGAGTTGTTTTTTTCTAATATGCCGTCCAAACATTATAGGAACATTAATGGTAGCTGTTCGCTGCTATATGAAGTTGAAACGTTTTAGTTTTACATATTTAGTTTTACCTCAATCTCCATAACGACTAGTAGGCAAAACTTTCCTTCCAAAGTTACAGCCGGTCAAACTCAATTTTATTCTTTTTCATAAAAAGAAATAGAAATCATTCTGCAGTAAACGTATACCGTTTCTCGATTGACAGATGTCTTCAACGCTAAATGTAACTTAATGAATAGAGCCAGAAATCAGTTATTGTCAAAGGTTCTTGTGGAGACGCCGTCAATGCAAGTAGAAAATACCGCTGTAGGCGCCTAGAATTAAGAAATTCCTGCCCTTGTGTAGTGTGTATCATGTAACACACTATGGATGATTGATTAGACTTCCTAATGTGTCAACTAGAGTAGTTGGAGCGCACAAAAAAACAATATTGGAAGACGCCCTGTGTGATATTGACGGTCTATGCAACTGTCCACCGATCTATTTGCTTGAGAAAGGAATGTATCATAATTTAGCTGAAATATTGACAGAACCTCCTTAAAGTCTGAATCTGTATTCTACTGTCTGCTCAAGACCGGTAAAAGACATCCACAGAAAACATCGCTTTTGATAAGTTTCAGACCAAGACGGAAAAACGTGATAGGAAAATATTTGAAGATGCTTGTGCGAATATTGGTTTATCTTTGTTTGTGCAGCGTCTATCGCGCCAGGATTCAAATGTATTATAATTTAGCTGAAATATTGACAGAACCTCCTTAAAGTTAGATGAAGAATGCTAGATAGTACGTGTTTATACTTCTTTATTGACAATCTGAAAAATATGCTGTATAACTACTTTGCACATAGATAGAAAACAAACCTTATGCTATAGTTCAATTTTGTAGGAGCTAATCTCGTCTTGATACACTATAGTATAGCTCTTTGTACTGTATATATGAACAAGTGTAATCAATAGAGCTTGTTATGTTATACTACTGTCGACTAATCTAGCTGCATTTCAATCACAACTTTACTCAAAGCAGCATCAGCCTCGATCTTCTTGCTCGCCAGGGCATCGGTCCCGAAGAAGTCCCGAAGTTTCTCGACGAGCCCGAAGCCGACCTCTTCCTTATCGTGCAGGTTGGAGAACTCGGACCGTACCACGTATCGGTAGGGTCCGTGGGGTGTGACCCTCCGATACAGGGAGGAGTAGACGTATCCCATCTCTGGTGTTACCGCTTTCTCCAGAGCATCGACACCTGTCAAGTCCTTCCAGTTAGCTTCAAAATCTCCAGCTGGAATATCGTCAGGCACCTGTAAAATACACGTGAAAGATACTTAGATACGTAATGCGTACGCATCCCCATTAACGGAGAACTTTATTGCACGACAATTAATGGTACACAGAACAATGTATGGCAACAACTATTAAACTTATAAAATGGAGGTACAGAATAAAACTTAATAAAACTTATGTAATCCAGTAGCTAACATATTCAATTCAGACCAAAGACAGTTCAATCTTTATGACTGGATAAGATTAGGAGATTACTTCCGAACGCGACGTCACACTTCTTCAGCGTCACTACAATGTAGCTAACATGCATTTGTAAGTAGCTAGTCCTCCTGGACAATAAGTTACATCTGCGTCTGATCAGTGTATTCAGCCGTATGTTGAATATTCGGTAACATTTGGGTGTCCACTCTTAATTAAGACATTCAGACATTCAGTTGAAATTGGATGAATTCCAGCCTGGTCTCTATCCCTACTAGTATTTTTTCTCAATGGCAGCCCTGTCCAGTAACAGCTAGCCTGTCCGGTATCCGTCGTCAGTTTTCAACGAAGAAAAACGAGGAAAAAATCATGAGGGAGCTCGAGGGATACCACGCAAGATGAGTTCATCTCATCCAGCTCCCCCTATGAACATAAGGGAGATATCACAACGAAGATATCACAAAAGGAGACCTGTTACAAACAAGACTATGTCTAATTTGTTTCCGAGTACTTACGGCGAAGTGTGAGATGAGGTAGCGGTGTGTGTTTGGACGCTCGTATGGATACGGTGACTCTCCAGTGGTCACGGCGGCCTCCGCAAACCCACCTAAAACGCCGCACATTTAACGAATATGAAATTTCACTTTGTCATGGAATGCTCTAGATATGACGTAATAAGTAGTTCGAATTTCTCAATCAAGCGCAACAGATTTCAAAAGACTCGATGCTACAGACAGATTTGAATATATCTTTAGATACGACAACTCCCACAAAGCAAAAATACTTCAATATTTAAAAGACTGCTTTGTTATTAGAAAAAATACCGAAACTCATGATTATCCCCACTTGACTGTAACACTATATCAATTATAGCCCTTATTGTTTTAGTAACTAGGATGTTATGTTTTATTCCAAACTTCCTATTTTGTACTATGTTTGATAGTTGTTGCCATACATCGTACCGTGTACGATTGTCCTAGCTGCAATAAAATTCTCCTAATGAAATATCGGTATTGTTGCAAGAACATTGTGGGCGCAAACGATAAGGTAAATGTCTGCTCAATCGATATCTCTACTCACCCATCAAGAACTCCGCATCCGGCTTGAGTTTGCTGGCCTCTTCCATGGCTTGTTTCATGACAGGGTTCTTGTTGGGACCCGTCATTATAAACCCGTCGGTTTTGAAGATGCCGAAGTTCACATAGACCCACTTGGCTGTAGAGAAGGCAGTGGCAGAAAGGTGAGATGTTAAGCCCCCCTCTCACTGGACCCTCGGCACGCTGGCGGCGTCGCTGCGTCCTAAACTGGATGTGTGTTTCCCTTGACTTTAGAATGGGAATATCATTCAAAACGTACAAGTATGACCAAAAAGAAAAGAAAACACACAAAGCTTAAAAAGATTCGTTTTTGTCGATGGAATTCGTCGAGTACTTTTTCAATTCGATCGGCCGCAGCGACGCCACCAGCGTGCCGCGGGTCCAGTACTAGTGAGAGGGGGGCTTTAGTTAACTTCACAACTACATTATAGGTCCATATAGCAAGAACTGTACTGATATACGGATTTGTGATAACTTGTGTCCTATTTTCCTCCTGTCGCACATCTTTTTTAAAAATTCGCCATAGAAACTGTACACTACCAACGGTATTATAGAAGCAAATGTCTTTTGTAAATGTTTACAACTTAACTTACTCACAATGTATCAATTAGATGCACAGGTATCTGGTACCGAACACACATAGCTTATGTCATCATATGACACTGTCATCTTTTCGAAAGGAATTATGTTGAAATGGCAAGTTTTGCTCCTTATCATACAGTGGTCGGCTTCTGAGAAATATCGGATGTTTTTCAAACAATAGTGACGCTTTTTCCAACACGGGGAGTGATAGGCTACAACTGCTGTTGTGTGACTTGACCCATTATGAATGGTATGGATCAAACTCAGCCATTGTGAGAGTTAGAAGTATCACAGTATGGATGACTTACGGTTCGGTTGTATGTTTTTGTGTAGGTGGGTAGCGAGGTAGTCAGGGTGACTCTTCACGCCATGGTTCCCTACGTAGAACCAGTACTCTATCAGTTTGGGCAGGTTGCCGCTTTTCGGAGGCTTGAAGAAGTTCCACACGAAAGCACTCGCCATCTTCTCAAAGATCCTCTGATATCTTCCCTGGAAACAGAACTGAACGACTTGCACTGGTGCCCGGTTGAAGACTGAGTGAACCGCCTGAAAAAATCAACTGGAGTGTGACAAAGCTGAGCATGCGCAAACCGTTCTTGACCTAACGTTACTTGTTGACAGTGGAAGCTGACGGGCACTGGCATGAGCACGTCACCAAACATTGCAGTCAAAGTTTGCATACTTTTCATACCCTCCCCCTAAAGCAATAAACGAAGAGAAATCCCCCTCGTTTTAAGCAATTCTATATTTCAAATTAATCTTCAATGTGTAGTCGTACACCTGTTGACAGCACACACAGTAACACGATATGGATAGAGAAACAAGTCTGCCAATCAAAACTTGGGAAGATAAATTGGTTACTTGATTCTGTTTTTCCAGTGTGTTAGCCGTATCACCGTGTGCGTGACAGAATAAGGTCACGCCAGGTTTGGTGTTAATGTTTTGAAAATGGTCCGGCCATGTCTCTTCCTGGCCTGAATTCAATCAAGCCTCATGTGACCGCTCGCCGCCCTGTAACCACCTCACAACCCAAGGGGGGAGAGAAACCCCCGGACAGCTGGAGTTTGCGTTATACAGACTAGTCTCTGCCATGTTGGTTTGCCCTTATTATGTCTGTCCCACTAAGTAAGGCTATGTCCTACTGGTCAATGAAAAAGCGCAGACACAAAGACTCTATGATAAAGATCGGGGCTGCTAAAGCTAGAGGCTCTGTTGTATCGTTTTCTGGACAAATGAGTTCGGTTAGAGTAGAAAAAACGCCGGGGTAGGGTACACGATTGCTCACCTCTCTTGCTAGTTCCGCACCGTCGCTTCGGGGAAACTTTCAAACTTGAGTGACCGCTAGATCTTTCACAAGATCGGACCATACATGACATCTAAGGGAGTCCTGTTGAAAAAAAAAAAATTCTACAGTTTGTCTAAAAACAATATTCGGTATCCATTTGATACCAGCCTGCTACTTCAGTTGAGAAAATATTCACGCGTATATATTTTGTCATATTCCTGTGTCGTTCAATTCTTGTGATAATACAAACGCCCCCCTCTCTATTAGTGTCGTGGTTGGTCCCGATACTTGAGTTCAGAGTTGAAAAGTGAAGGACAACAATGCGACATGAAGGGGTCATTGGCCTATACCATGACACGTATCCCGAGGGGAAATTACTTACCGTTGCTAGTCAATTATATATCCTGTGTTATAATAATGCAAACATAGGTCCAAATGTGGCGAAAGTCTAAAGACTTTGTTAACGGTCACCAATGGAATCACTTAGACACCAACGTCGAAAACATGGAAAGTACGTCGAGAATGTTAAACAACGACCTTTCGGACATCCGGGACGCTCATTACAAAATTGAAGATGTCATTATAATCACAAAATGAGAAGATATTCAGGGTATCGTATACACCGTATTTCTGATTTTCTTACCGATTCCACCAACCTGAAGTCTTTCGACGAGCCACTGAGCAGGTGAAACATGACTCCAACATTCACCGTGACAACACAAACACTGTCCCGGGCCACCCCGCCCAGCCGTCCCGACAACATAGCAGTAATCAGCCGCCGTCTAGCATACGGGCCCGCCTGTTGCCGATATTGCCGCTTGAGACGTACAACATAACTAGGTTCAACATGTCCTTAAACTCTTTGAAGACCACACAGCCCAGAAATATGACCGAAATGGCCACTAGTAAGGTGAAGAGATCCATGTTAATACCGCCGTTAAGCAAAAAGCGAACTGTCCAAAACAGAGGCCTTAAGGGGAAGACTGGCCTTGCTCGTTGTTTTGTGGAATCTGTCAAGGCAAAATCATGTCGATAAGGTGTTTGTTGGTTGGCCTTTTTTAGTGCTTTGGACTCCGGTGAAGTGTACATGTCCTAGACAAAAGATGGCTTCTCTTTTTTTAAATGGACATTGGCTGGTTATCCCATGCCCAGCTCTGGGCGTTACCTTGTTTCTCAGTAATGAGTCTGCACTGTTGAGCGTTACAAATCAGGTTTGATAGGTCATGTGCTATTTCTCCGCCAGACATGGGCTCACTGAGATGCTGCTGATGGTGCTTCATAAGTGTTGTACCCTCTCTGGTGCCACACGTAGAGTTCATGCGTTGCAATTGGTAACGTTACAGAGACAGAACAAAGACATTATGTCCTTGGACAGAAGTAGTTCAGATTAGTCTCTTAGAATTCTTGCTATTGTTTGCCATACATTATGATTGTACCCCGGTACAATTGTTGTGCAATAAGGTTAACTCATTCGTATATGATATTCATGTTGGCCCAAAACAATGTGCTCTTTTTTTGGGCGTGGATAAAGTTTGACCGTGGAGAAAACATACCTTTTCTTGAAAGACTTGGTTGTTTATTTACGGGTTATAATTGACTTAGTATGGTAAGGTAAGGTAAGGTAAGGTTGAATGTAAGGTAATAATTGACTTCGTATGGTAACGTAAGGTAAGGTAATGATTGACTCAGTATGGTAAGGTATGGTAATAATTGACTTGGTAAGGTAAGCTACTAGTTGACCTAGTCCAGAGTCCACGGAATAAGTATTCCCAGTACCTAGCGTACCAACAATGTAAACAACATTTTGATAGTCGTTTAGTTTATTCTGCCAGTCTTTAAAAACAGACCGACTGTGTATATTTGATGGGGACATGGCACTGAATGTTGATACGCTGTTCAGATGGCATTTGCTACAGATTCTGTTGGCAATCTGCTGTATGGTCATCAATGGTCAAGCTGTGGAAGTTTCCACGACCCTTGGACCAATCCGAGGGTTTGCCACGGCCCTGGACGACGGCACCGTCCTGAACACCTTCCTCGGTGTGCCCTTCGCAGCAGCCCCGACAGGGAACCTCAGGTTCCGCCCTCCTCAGCCGCACGAGGCTTGGACCGATGTCTATGACGCCACAAGGTTCGGACCAGCATGTCTACAGTACCCGGCAACGTCAGGGCCCGGGTCATACGACCCTAGTCTCAACGACATCGATGTTTCTGAAGACTGCCTGAACTTGAACGTGTATGCTCCTCAGGTATTATTGATAATAACATTCAAACACAGGATCTGTAGTTTTACTGTTGAAACGATGTAAGTCTTGAATGCTTGGTGCTTCATGCATCAGAATATGTAACAACATGGGCTATGAAGGATCATAACAATAAGCCCATTCATGGTTGTAACTACGCATGTGCAGTGTCAAAGGTGAAGGCCCCTCGTCTCGAGAATGTCTAGATTTGCATAACAATGCACAGACGGGTTTTGTTTACGACTCAGGGGCCTTTACCTTTGACACTGCACATGCGTAGTCGCAACCGGCTTATGAGCCCAGGTGTTGTTTCTACAAGAAGTTAAAATAAGAAGGAGAGAGCACTCCATTCTCATTTTAACCTCATTGGTTACTATGCTGAAATTTGGGTAAAAGTTAGGAGCAACGGCAATTGACACTATAAGTTTTCAAATGCGCTTGGCGTGGCGTGGCTGCCTAACTCTATCTGGTTGATTTTTGTTTGAACACAATGATGACCTTGAAGCCCCGCCATCTTGTTTGTTCTGCAGATGTCGGACGGTGACCCCTTGCTTCCCGTCATGCTCTACATTCATGGCGGTGCACACCTGAACGGAGCCAACAAGTTGCATGACGGGAGTTTACTGGCACAGAAGGGAGTGATCGTCGTCATCACAAACTATCGCCTTGGAGCTCTAGGTCAGGCCATGTTGATTTTATGCACATCAATTTTCGCCCCCCCCCCCCCAAGTTTTCGGCCATACTGTGAATCGTACAACTTAGCAGCTGCAAAATGAGAAAATGCATGCTTAAACTGCAAAAAAAAAATCGGAAAATGTATACTAATGTTGTAGAAGGCCAAAGTCAATTTCAAAGTCAACGAAGTATACAGTATGAAGAATCTATATGTCGGTATACCATACTCTGTGTGTTTAGTTTTCTTCAATGACATCCTTCCTGACCACATAGACTTCATAATGAAGTCTACTTTTTTTTCCAAACTTTTTTTTGCCAAAAAAATAGTAAATAGTACAAAGCAGCTGTAAAATGAGAAAATGGATACTAATGTTGTAGAAGGCCAAAGTCAAAGTAGACGTGAAAGTACAAAAATGAAGATTCTATATTTCGGTATATCATACTCTGTTTGTTTAGTTTTGTTTATTCTTCCAGACCACCTAGACTTCATAATGAAGGATACCTTTTGCTCCTATCAGTTTTGTGGTATGGAGGTCGGCGGATGTCATCCATATAATCAAATCAACATGGCGGCCCCCTAGCTACTGTATCTCAAAATAACACCAATTTTGAGGATTTGATATCATTTATTTTGCAATTATTCTGTATCAAAAATATTTTATAAAAACATGATTCATAACGCCTATGACATATTGGTTTGTCTTTCTCATATATGATCCTGTTGACTTTGTAGGATTTTTCAGCACCGGAGATTCTAGCGCCCCAGGAAACTATGGGATGTTGGACCAACTGGAAGCCATGAAATGGGTTCGTGCGAACATCCGGGCATTTGGGGGCAGCCCCGATCGTGTGACCATATTTGGTGAAAGTTCGGGGGCAGCAAGTACCTCTCTGCACCTGTTATCTCCACTTAGCAGAGGTAAAATCATCTTTTTTGTGCTAAATTCTTAGTTGGAAGCCATTCAGAAGAATGTGATGTACATGTACAAGTAAACCAGAGGCAAAGAATATGTAAAACATCACATGGCTGAGCTCACTCGCCGAAGCTGATGACTGTCGGTACTTTATGTGACATTTGTTCCATTTCCGCCCTTAATTTTTGTCTCGTCATTGGTACAATCTCTTCAAAACTTTACGAAGTCTTTCAGTCGAACCCTATATCAATTGCATTCCAATATCGCATTCATATCTGATGAGTCAAATTTATTTAGGACGTTGTCCTGAAAGAACGGAACGTTTGGACAATGTTTCATCTGTATCATCTGTGACTTCAAAGTATATAACTTCGGAACAACTGACTAACCTACTAAAACAGCCAAGAATACATATGTTTGGCGTGTTCCAGACTATTTCCAACAGGCCATTCTGCAGAGCGGCGCCTCTACCAGTCCCTGGGCCGTCCTGCTGCCTGAGTACGAGCCTCAGAAGTACACAGAGGAACTGGCCAGGCAGATGGGCTGCAGTACGCAGGTCTGTGCAATCTGCACTTCTATTGGATGTTGGACGTCACGTGACTATGACGTATCCAGTGTCCACCATGTTGATGGGTAATATATCATGTAAGAAAATACACCAGTGGCGTCACGAACAAACACAAAAACAAAGGTACCTCCGTGCCTGAGGCGTTGTCAAAAAAGTCACTGATTTCGATCACATAATCATGTGATGTACTCTGCCAAAGTCATAGCAACTCGCTCTCTTTTTACAACTTTTATGACGACACGCTGTCATTAACATTAACGCATGTTGTTTTTGCGATTTTTTTCAGTCATCACAAGAGCTGGTTGACTGTCTCCGAGAGAAGACGGCAGAAGAGATCGGCAGTGCAGATGTTGGCGTAAGACTTGTCTCTGTTTGTCCTAATTTCTTCAATCTGTTTTCTTCTGTTACATGATGATATCAATATTGATATATCAATGCAAGAAAACTTGTATTCCTTTCTGACATGCAATTTTCTAATTTACGTGTAGGTATTCGCAAGTATATGTAATTATACACGTAAATGGCCAAGATCTACTAAAACATGTTACAGCACATCCATGTAAGTAGATAGGTTTCACTATTGACTAAATACTAACTGTTTTGACCCAACAGAAGCCGCCCGCGATGTTGACCGTTGCCTGGGCTCCTGTAGTGGACGGTCCCGGTGGTTTCCTGCCCGCCCGCCCGTGGGACCTAATAGACAGGGGACAGTTCAACAAACGGGTCCGCCTCATGGCCGGCTGTACCACGGACGAGCGCTCGGGAGACCTGGGTACGCACCAGAAATTAGATTTCAACGCTAGTTTTGGGGAGAATTTGAATACAATACTGTAAATGCAGAAATGTTCGCGGGGATTTAATTTCGCGGTAAGGAGAAAATGGAGTGTTCGCGGTGGTTTTGAGTTCGCGTTTGAAACAATAGTAGCGCTACAGTTACGCAATGGAACGGCTTTTCGTGGTGACGAGTTCGCCGGGAAAACCGCGAACATAAAACCACCGCGAAAGTTTGTGCATTTACCATGTTACAGTACTAGTATATTGTGGCATCGTGTTGGTGTAACGGTTTGGGAGTTTGGCCCAGAATCCAGAGGTTCTGCGTTCGAATCCCCTGACATGCCAGCGCTGTTTTGCCCTTGGGAAAGGCACTTAACACGACTTTCCTCAGTCCACCCAGTTGTATAAATGGGTACCTGATTGGGGAGGTAAAAGGCGGTAAAAGATGAGGGATAGGCCCCACCTTCCAATACCGTGCTCCAGACACAGTGGATAACAACCCACTGCCCCTACGGCATCAGTAAAGGCTACGGGACTACCGTTACGTATACCTACCTTTTTAAAAGGAAGGAAGGAAGGAAGGAATGAGTAAATGTAAAGTAAGGGATGACTTTCCTCGACAAAGTCGACGCGTGACATAGTTTTTATTCTCACCTCTCCATCAATACTTCAATAATCAAGCTCCATCAAATATCCTTTTCTCGTTGTCTTCTTAACAGGTAGTATTCCAGGAGTAGAGAATGGTGTAAGTAGAGACCTTGTTATTGACCTCCTAAACGACTTTGTGGAACGCTACCCGAGAAACAAGGACTTTATTTCCGACGCCCTCCTTCATGGATACACGGACTACGAGGCCATCGACGATCCCATCACAAACAGGGACAACTACATACAGGTGCCTGGATCTTTCATTACAGGTTTGCGTAGCAAAACTTTTATTGGATCCGTTGGCATGTGTGGTGGCCGCCATTGTGATTTTGTGACGTCGCAGGGTAGCCATACCATTTCATTGGGAGGGGTGTTTTTTGGAGTCGCTAGCGTTCTCTCTATTTTCAACAAATCAGCACACAGCTATCACACATTCAACGCAAATAAGAATTCAATACCAATTCATATTTATAAAAAGATTACGTAATCGCTAAACTAACATAGCAAACCTGAAGTATATGTAGCACAAATACTTAACTCTAGTTTCATTTAGTTCGATCATTACGTACTTTCTGTCTATTTGTCTGAACCCCAAAAGTCTGCCTTCTGTATAGAGTAACATGGACGCTTCACTTTGTTGGATGATATGCGGGGTAGACGAACTCTTGAGTTATGTTGACTACAGTAGTCAAGAAACACAAACACACAGACAGAAACACAGACACACACACAGACACACCCAAAACTATAGCTCCATTTTTCATGGAGATAATTAAGCATGTTTGAGTCCGTGAGAACCTTAGTGTTGGAAGAAAGTTTAGGATTGTACAATGAAATTAAGCATATTGACACTCAATACAAAGTTTATACGAAGGAAAGGAAACAAAATGGAGAAAGAAAGAAAGAGTGAAGTGAAAATAGTATGCATGTTCACCGAATTTTGTGTAGGGACTATAATGATGAATTCTGTCCCTCGCCAGTTCCTGTCAGACTACCGCTACGTCGCGCCGGTAGAAAAGGTGTTATTGAGGATGTCGGCAGGGGGCGTTTCAACCTACAAGTACAGCTTCGGTTATCAACCCTTCCCCGACAGATACCCCGAGTGGCGAGGTAAAGTGTTCTTGGGAACGTATAATGAAGGATTTTATCAATGCAAATTGTACTAGCAAAGATAGATACATGTTTAGACTATGCTGTCTAGCTATACTGAAAATGTCGGAGACCAGCTTGGTCAATAAACAAAAGAGCAAGATTTAAACATCAGACGTTCATGATTTGCCGGTTCGTAGAGTTAAAATTTAGCGTGATGACAATTCTGCTTTCATTAGTTCTGATACCCCCTAGTACACCCTCTTAATTTCAATGCTTGATCTTGAACTTTTCGTCTATGAAACTCTGGAAACTATGCTATATGGAAGTATAGAACTTGTGTCCATATCTTTATTAATGATTATCAGGGTAGCCATCACAATTTCAGTCATTTCTAACCATAAACTGTTCGATTTTTGAGGGTCTTCGAGGGGGTCCCAGAACTACATAACGAAAAATACATGGAGGGTTTTAAATTCTATGGCTGTTCATAGTTCCACATACCTATCACAAATACAAAGTATGAGCCGATTTGGCCTATCCCCATCTTCCCACCTCTGCCTGGTTTTGCCTGGTTTTCTCGTGAAATGACTCTATTAAGGTATTGTTGAAGGGTGGCTGAGGAATTTTGGGATGTTTTTGAAAAAACCCTTTCTTAAGCTTTACAAACCTTCCTCAACCTTAATTTTTTCAGGTAGTACCTTATAGCAAGGTGATAATTTATGCCAATTAGTATGATGTCATGATTACGTCATGAAGATGTATAAGGCCACGCCCCTTTTTTAGAAAAAACGCTCTCCTTGGCTTGTACTTCGATGTTTATCAATACAACTTTGCAGGAATGTACATGATAGTAATACTTAAAGAATGATGCTTGTCAACGAGTATATTTAGAAATATCGATTTTTGGCGATTTTTTTTGTTTGATAACAGAAAAAATCGCCAAAAATCGATTTTTCAAAATATTAAAAGAGTTACTACATGTATACTACAGGTGTGCCGCATGCGGCAGAACTCCGGTTTCTCTTCAACATGCCGACTCGGTTTGTGGACGGCACGCCCACTGCAGCTGATCTGGACATGGCGGACAAGATGATCACAATGTGGACCAACTTCGCCAAGACAGGGTGAGGGTATATAGTGCTTGTGTTTTTAACTTCCGCAGGGGCATGATACATGTTGTTCCTTGTCCATCCTGGTGCAGTGCTACATATATGTAAGTGTATCATTGACATTCCGTATTCACCAATAACGGACTCGTTCGTTACAATGATTGTTCAGGATGAGGTGTCCTCTGTACCCATTGTTTTACTTTTCTTACTTTTAAAACTAGCTGTAGAGTAGAGTAGAGTAGAGTAGAGTAGAGTAGAGTAGAGTAGAGTAGAGTAGAGTAGAGTAGAGTAGAACTCCTTCAATGTTGAAACGAGGGGATAAGACCCCCGCCATCCCCTCTTTTCGCCAGTAATTTACCGTTAAATACGAGTCGAGCTTACCGTCCACTGCAAAACAATGGAACCACATCTCCATGGATCCAGTTTTCAACCAACATATACCAGGTCTAATCAAAAACCTGCAAATTGAGAGAGTAGGGTTACCAAAAACTACCTGCCTCTGCCTGCACCTATGACATTATGTACACTGTAGGTGACAGACAAAGGGCCAGGAGCATTCCAATGTGCGAGATTGACATAACGGATATAAGAGGAATGCGTGGGAGAGTAGCACTTGTCTTTCGGTCGCTTTTGAACTTGTCCATGTTTGTGTGTGTGTGTGTCTCTCTCTCTCTCTCTCTCTCTCTCTCTCTCTCTCGTAGACACACACTCGCACACACACTCACACATACGCAAACAAAGACGCGCACTAACGCACACAAATACATACACGCGCGCACACACATACATGCCTGCGATATTTCGGCACACTGAAAGTCCTATTAAAACACATGTACTTATGGCCATTTGTCATGGATGTGGGATGACTCCCCACAGTAAAAAGCCATGCACCAGTGCAGGCAAGTCTTTGAGCGGTCACTCGTAACTTTGCAACGGTCGCCGGAGTCACAAGTCTTGTTTTTTTTTTTCAAAACGCGAAGAATACGGTTATCGGTACTTGAATAACACACCTTTCGTGGATTTGTTTTATTTTCACATCCATTAGAGTCGCTGTAATCACCCTGTGCTTTTTGCAATGAAAATAAATAGGTCACAAAAACGTTAGAAAGCTGCGATTCAGCTCCTACTTTCTCCAAGCACACAGCGCTAAAAACAACAATGGCGGATCAGAATCTTAAACCCCAAGTTTTACCCGACCTTTTTTTGTCTACTTGATTATTCATCATTTAGTACTGAAAAGGATAGTAGCATTAAATCCGGGATAAACAAAATAACAGGGATAAATAATCAAGTCTGAAACCTTGATTTCCTTGGATGGCCCTGTCGGCCTGTACAAATATATGCATGGCCGATCTTCCGAGAGGTCCAAGTGGAGGGTGGTGTTACGCCCGGGAAATCATTTAAACGAACAAGATACATGTACCAAACAAATTACAACAAAATAAGTAAATACAATTTTCAATATCGTAATCATTCATAATCAAGTCATACAAAGTACAAGTCATATTACTAGCTGTAAATGATCAACAAACTTTAAGGACAGTGACACAAAATGATTTCTGTTTTCTTTTTATCATGAAGAAATCCAACGCCATCTCCTATCGACGGAGTCACGTGGCAGCCGTTCACCAATGAGACAAGAGCACACTTGATGATTGACAGGCCGCTGACGAATGGACAGTTCCTTCAGACCAGGCGCATGGAACTCTGGAATGACGTCATCAGGAACATGGCGGAAACGGACACCTGTGATAATGGCGGGGTGGCTAGTAACGGGAACACGGTTTCCGTCGTTTCGGCCATGGTTATGATAGTGTCTATTCTGTTAGTAGCAACTTAATCCAAAGTTCGTTTTATTTCTCTGTTTTATGCCATACTTTGTGATCGTACCGCTTTCAGTGTTTGAGCCCAAATTACGTATATTAAATTTGAAATCTGAACATGTAGTGTTGACTTGAACGTTCTTTGAATGTGCCTTACTATGCCAGCGTAAAATATTCTTAAGAAGAAAGGGATTTGATGGTTAACAGCTTGACATACTAGACAGCAATGAAAGGGAGCACTACATTTAAGGCAACCAAAGCAATATTAGGTCCCGAAAATTCGATTTTGAAAGTCAATTTATCTCATCATTTCTATACATGATAAGTTCAAACAAGACTATCACAATGGATAGCGACGTCCATCATGCAAAAATACGACGTCGTTCTGATGTGAGAATGCTGAAAATCGTCACCTTGGTTTTTGAATCATCTTGCGACACGTTTTTGTGCGGTTTAAAAATGCTCAAAGTGTGAAGTTATTACGCAAATGTGCTAAATAGTGTTAGTAAATGTCACTACCATAAAGATTTCAGCATTCTTTTTATTTCCATATTTTGGGCCCTAATATTACCTAACATTACCTCTTCTCCAGAAGAATTCCATTCTGAATAATCCCTAATTAGCATTCAATTAACGTGAACGATTCACATTCTTAACGAAAGAGTGCCCAAATTTGGCGTTCTTGACACTAGAAAATCCCAAATCCTACAAAGAATGGAGGCCCGGAGTATTTCCGGCTTTGGGGGTCGACCCAAATATCTTATAACGGAAACGTTTATGTACAAGGACAGCCGCAGTGAGTTTTCTGCAAACCAATACCAACACGGAGACGTTTATTATCTTAATGTCAGGTATTTCACAATTTGAACACAGCGTGACACCATTGTTTATTTGTACCACCCCTACGCTTGTTGCGTTTCAAAAGAAATCTTGCAAGTAAGAAATTTGCATCGCTGCTTGTCGTGTACATACTAGTAGACACACTGTGCACCCACACCAAAACGTTCAATTTCTTTTCCTAGTCCAAACGGTTTTTGATACGATGATTTTTCGTCATGTCAGGTAACTTTAAATTATTAGGCTAAATATCTTGTTAACTGAGCTTGAAAAGTTAATCCAAGATTACCGAAAAAGAGAGAGACAATTGTCTAGGGTGTTTCCTAGGCGAAGACAATTAAAGTTGTCGCGTCGGAAATCAGTCACCTGAGTCTTGAGACAACAGCCATGACAGTTACTACTCATCCAGTTGCGTCACGTGACCGGCTACACACCTGATTCGCTCCCAGGGTCACTCTGCTGTGACGTCACACGGCTGTCTGACAAGTGGTCGCTCGAAAGATTGACTCAGCTGATTTCACTACTTTCCTTTGTTTGTTTTGACTGCTTCTGTTGGCTGGGTCTGTGGGAGGTAGACAAACAGCAAGTGTAGATTTCCAAAACAGGCGAAAAGTAAACGTATCTGCGAAACGGGCGGTCATACATGGAAGAACCGGAAGTACCCAGGAATTCAGAGAGGAAAGAACATTCATTAGTCAGCGATTATACCGTATGCAAATCAAGGCGTACATTTGATAAATATGCTGCCATTTCACTGACTGATAATCCCCATTTCACCCATATACCATACCATATTTCCACACCAAGACGCGCATATAGGATGCATATGCGGCAATAACCTAAATACCTAATTATTCTCATTACCCAACATAAACGAGACGCTAATTCCTAGCCCATGTGCTCAATGCTGAAAGGAGGGAAAATTGGTACACAAAAGTCTCTTCTAATTATAACCAAAAACCGTGAACATCAAAGTTATTAGGTAACGTTTCTGTAGATTAAGATCTGTACTAATCTTACCACGCGATGACGTGTATACATAACATCGGGGATTATGGACCTGACCTTGGTAAATAATTCATACTGGAAAGGCGTGTTTAGCAATCTAAAACACGATTTTACAACTCAACGATTTAAAAACGTATAACCTAACATATAAAGCTTAAAACCCTTCGGTTATCATTTTTATACAATAGTTCTGTTATTTAAGTCTTGGTCAATACAACTGTTCAGGCATTGCATCCCCTAGGGGAATTCGAAGGTCGGTTCTGTATGAGCGACATGTGAAGTTCCGTTATTAGGGAACAGACTGCCTATTATTATGTCAGCCTACGCGCACAGACATACAAAAATGTCTAGGACTACCTGTCATGAGTCAGCGAGTGCAACAATTAAGGTCTCCTTAACTTTAATAGCGCGGGTAGAAGATCGCTATTTCAGTCTACAAGTTTGCAAAGTGTTGTACAGAGCGCATGCAAGAGGAATTCCTAGTAGTATGTATTCGTAGCCCTCTTTTTCGCAGGAAATTTAGGAATTTGAAGAAAACCAGGTATCCTGTTTAACGTAAATATTTTCTCACCTGCTTTTTGTCTTGAACTTCAGTCCTCTAAACGGTGCGTTAAGGTGGAGCGTAGCAGGACAACATCTTAAGAGTTAACCGGATTACTGAATCTTTTAGTAAGCATCGTGAGAATTAGTATACAGAGAAATACTTGTTGAATTTCAATCCGGGCTTTACCCTATTAATTCAGCGTCACTCCGCCGCCTGCTTGACTTTCCGGACACGGAGTCACAGGGACCGTCTGCCGGCGACAAAGACTCCCCACAGCGAGACCTCGCTTGTTTACGGCCAAGTACACGGTCGACCTCACGGAGCTGTGTCTTCTAAAAACATCTCAAGACTTGTATTGAAAGGTAAGACGGAACTTTTTGTTGATGTGCTTTCTGAAAGTGACCTTTATTATCTACCCCTACCATGTAAATTCCCACCACTACTTCATACTTTGGTCCATACTTATAGTATGTATTAGCGTATTGTTCTCTTCTTGATGACGATGTGCGGAAACAACTATAGGTCTTCTTTAAATTTTCACAGACTACAAACTAGTTGAAAACATTTCCGTGTAGAGTGAGTTTAGGTCCACCATCTGAGTGATAGGCTAGTTTTCCCACGACTTTTGGATTCTCCGTGTAATCGCTATAATACAGATCTACAAGACGTTGTAAACATCTTTGAACCTTAAGAATTGTACATCGGATTTGAGGTGTACTACGTTATCGTAAGATTCAGAGGAACAAAGTCGTCATTCATCTACAAACTGAAAATGGCTAACGCCTTTTAGAGCCTGTCCCCACAATGACGCTAGACATTTTTTTTTACGAACGTGACCCGCATATCTGCTTGTACCCGGCCATAGTGCATGAATACATCCAGACAAGGTTGTACGAGTTTTACGATGACGCGGTCGCCCTGCCGCATCTGTTTCCTAGTTTTGCTAGAAGACCACACGAGAGACAATGCCTCTGATCTCCTCAGGTATTGAGGTATCTGACGAATTGTTCAAGCTTAACTAAACCCCCGCGGCTACAGTAACTATGTCTGGGACAGGGCAGACTTGTCCCAACGTTTGCATACGTCCGTCCGTGCCTCACGGCATCCAAACGCACTCGCTTTACAAAAAGCAGTCATTTTTACTCGTGTTATTGCTGTCTATTTTATTTTCTATATTGAAGCGTTACATATTGTATTGATCTGAGATATAACTGAGAGACATTTCGTTGTAATCTTGCGTTTTTGTACCAAAGGCTTTTTTTTGTTTGGATGCCGTGATTCTGTTCCAACCACTTGAGTTTTGAATGACAAAGACCGGCCTCTTTTGCCCCGCGGTAAAGTTTGCCCCGGCGGCCTGGCCCCTCGTCTTTTTACCCGCTGAACAACTGCACGGGAAGGAAGCTTGTCAGCCGCTTCTGTAATCCCAGATGATTCAGAGGGCAGCCGTCTTGTTTTTTTCTCGCTATAAGTATAAGTAGCAGACGCGCTCAGTTTTGTCTTCACTTTTCAAGACTAAGGACTGCTGGAAACACTCTCCAAATTTAAGGTACCTTATCTTTTTCTCAAGAATCCGTCGCAGATTTATAGTGATAGGACGTGGGGTTAACTTCTGCAAGCATTCCCGAGTTTGAGCGTCCATGTAGCTTTTGTTCCCTATATTTATCCCGTGGTCAAATTGCAAACATGGGCCTTTATGTTGTGAATCTCATTATTCTTAAGGTCGTCAATTTTTCCTCTTTCCCACAGATGGGACGGCGACAACTTTGGGCGGCCGTGCTGATTGTGACGTGTTTCGTGTACACTGCGAATGCAGGTAAGGCTTTTGAAACAATTCTGTGACACTTTTTTTCTAATGCTTAAGACAAAATGGAAAGTACTGTAAATGCAGAAATGTTGGCGGGGATTTAATTTCGCGGTAGGAAGAAAATGGAGTGTTTGCGGTGGTTTTGAGTTCGCGTTTGAAACAATAATAGCGCTACAGTCACACAATGGCGCGTTTTTCGCGGTGGTCTTATAAGTTAAAACCGCGAACATAAAACCACCGCGAACATATCTGCATTTACAGTATTCATCGTCAGTTTACGATCAGGTTGGACGGAACGACATGAACCGACCAGGGTCGTGCCGAGAACGTGACTTTGTTTTCAACACGTTTCCAAGTGTTCACACCCATCGTTTGGCATTCTGGACGCATGGATTGTTCTTTTCTGTTGTAACTTAAATGCCGCGTGGGAGAAAGCGTTACTTCCCGGCTCGCCAATGCTGTGGAATTATAATTTTAGTTAGGCGCCAAACGTCTACAACTACAAGATGTTCGTTTTATTTAGATGTCACAATTCACTTAGCCGCAAGGAGGTTTTATGGAACCTCATTGTAATCGGGTGGATCAATCAATCAATCAATAAATCGATCTATAACCTTTATTTACACTGAAATGCCCTGTCGTAGTACGATCACACAGAGATCACTTCACTAATGAAAAAAATTCTTCGCAAGATGTTAGTTAAAAGTTGAAATCCTCCCACACCATTATTGATGTATAGGGCGGTGTCCATCTCCGTTTCATAGCCCTGGGCCACACTGTGGTGCAATCACTGCAGCAGGGGGCTAGTCCAATGGCAGTGAAGTGTGTTTAACTTCCGTACTGTTTCAGAAGTATGTACCATTTTTTATAAAGTCTTTGGTATGACTCAATGCGCCTCTTGTCCAGAGGTTTCCTACCTGGGGCTTGAACCCCAGTGCTTCTGGTCCAAGTAATTTGAACCAGATGTGGTGAGAGACAGAAGCGCAGATCACTTCACCACAGGGACACCCCCCTTCGCAAGATGACCCTAGGGATAATCACCTTGTTTTGAACACAATGTACAAGGTGTTGACAACAAAACAAAAGGTAGATGGGCGTTCCAGTGTTTAAGGAATTCTTTAGAATAGTGTCTGTTCTCTTACAAACAATTAATTGACATGAAGTTTGTATAATTAAGGTGCAGTGTTAAATGAGAAAAGGTAAAACTGATTGATATCATGATCCATTAGCATCCTAATCCCAGAGGTCTTAAGACAACTTGGAATTCTTCATGGGAAATCTTGTCCCTCTTGGGCGTACCATTGTAATGTAATAGGGTGCGCAGTATAATCCATTCAGATAATTCTAGAAAGTGGACAGCTATTGAACATTCTTATAGAAGCTATAGAGTCAATTCCACATTACCGAGAGGGTGTTTGTTGCCTTTTGTTCTAACATTTACAAAACCTTTGTAACAATCTATGTGAGATAAGTAACTGTTAAGAACAATTTCCAACATTTATTTGATGTTCTAAGTATTTTCTGCTGTGTTCCAACAGGTTAAACAAATTTCCA
Source organism: Branchiostoma lanceolatum (assembly GCA_035149815.1). Taxonomy (NCBI): domain Eukaryota; kingdom Metazoa; phylum Chordata; class Leptocardii; order Amphioxiformes; family Branchiostomatidae; genus Branchiostoma; species Branchiostoma lanceolatum. The sequence continues at coordinate 15,876,742 of CM068866.1, forward strand.
ACATTGAACACATTATTTGTATTAGTTTCTAAACTGTTGCAACATAGATTGATTATTTGTTTGAACATGTTCCAACATTCTACAAATATGATATAACTGGGTCAGTGGGCTGGGAACAGGGCAATTCACACATCCCTTCAAAGTATAGGGGATTAGGCCTAGGTGCCATGCATAGACACCTAAAGACAAAAGAGTTGCCAGTGTCCAGACGTGAAATCTAAAAATATACAGAGGCAGACAATAGAGTCTGATTAGCACCTACTTTTATGGGGGCAATAACCCAAATCTACCATTTTGAGAATGATGCAAAATGTTGGAACATGTTCCAACAGTAGAACAATCACAAGGATGTTTGAAAACTGTTCTAAATAAAGAGATATTTGTGCAAATACTTTCATAATATTTCCAAAATATATAGATGAGTTCAAACATGTTCAAACTTTCATTTCTAATTGTTTGAACGGTCTGGAATTATTTTGACTGAAATAGTCTTTTCTCTAAAATTGTTCAAACTTATTAGCAATATCATCTGAAAACCCTCTCGGTGACATGGAATTGACTCTACATCTGGATATGATCGAAAATATAGACTACAAGCAGACAAAAACCGACGTCCTTAAAACAGAAGAAAATAGAATACGTTTGAATATTAATAATTTTTCTTCGCAAGCTACTGTTGTAAAAATATGTACGTGTATGCCCAACTTGTGTGCGACTTTTGACTCGAGAATCTTGTAGTGGAGAAGACAAGATTGGACACCTGGGGCGGGGGAAGCCACCTGGGTTTTTGTTTGTCTTAGAAGAAGTAATTTTTTTCTCCTGGGCTTTTTCTTCTTTCCTTTGGGATTCACAAAAACACCTTGCCTCACTAGTTTGTAGATCGTGGGAATAGAAAAGCTTCAGATTATCGCAAAGATAAGCTTTCTTAAGTCTAGCATAAAAATCCCGTTGCAAGAGTTCTTCTGTATATCTCGGATGATAGTACGATCAGAACAAACATTGATTTGTATGCATCCTGTACTATGATGGCAGTATGTAATTGGAGTTTCTTCGATTTTTCTTTATCGAACGTTCCTATTCTTGTATGTGTATTATTTTGGACGTATTTTGTCGCATGTTGTACATTAAATCTGGCTGTGCCGCCAGTATAAAAAAGTGTAGCACCACTGGGTGTCTTCTTTTGACAAAAAAACAAACAAACAGAAAAGACCGTTAAAGTTCAACCGTACGTATCCACAGTTGTGCTCGGCAATGAAGAGGTGGTCACGCCGAGGATCATCGTGCAGCCGGAGGACATCGTGTACGACCCGTCCTCCCCCACCCAGCAGGTCACGCTGAACTGCAAGGGGGAGGGCATCCCCGCCCCGCAGTACCGCTGGAGAAAGAACGGCCAACAACTCAACGTACTGTCGGTGAGCACCACCTAGCGATCCGTACTGGATGTGCATTTTCAATTATTTGTTTGTATGTATGGTTGTCATGGTTGTAGATGACCTTACGAAAGTCGCTGTACTTTTGATGTGTCAATAAAGATTGATGTTGTTTCTTAGAACTAAAAAATGATTACACGACAGCAAAATTGTGGAGTAAAGATGATTTAATCCTTGTGAAATAATGCAAATGATATTTTAAGGCATTATTTGATAAAACAAATATTTGCAACCGAGTAGTTTGGTTGGACGATATTTTCGCTTTCTAATGGATTTTGAGACAAAAAAAATCCCCTTTCGATTACATGTTGATCCCACTCCAATGTCACTTGGCTTGGATTTGGTTTTTTTTTAAAGTTTCAACCGCCAGCTTTCCCGTTTGTTCTGTATCGATAATTGCATCACTAAAAGTCCTCTTTCCTTTCAAAGGATGAGAGGCTGACCCTGATTGGAGGAAACCTGGTGATTGACAACCCAGAGAAGGACCGTGACGCGGGGCTGTACGAGTGTCTGGCCTTCAATGACCTTGGAATTGTGGTCAGCAGACCGAGCAACCTCACGTTCGCCTGTGAGTCAAATCATTGATTTTAAGAACTAGAAATAGTGCTTTCTACACGTGGTTTGCTCTCCACCTAGCATGGTCACAGTCACTAGGGGTCGGCTTAGGGGTGTTTTAAGGGGCCCAGTCTACTTTGAGCCGTTTCTGTCAGCCTGTCTACTTATCTGCCATATAGAATTTCCTAGCCTTTCTACTTAAGCTGCCATAGAGAGTTCCGTCACCAACCTAATTTAATCCAAGGCCATAAACACACCCCGAGCGGACTAAGCTGTCTGGGCGGGCGGGGATCACTCCCAGCGCCGTAGAGATATCGGGGAGCCCCCGATGGTATGGTTTCCAGGCTACTCTCCACCCGAATATAGTAATATCAAACCCACACATCGCCATATGCATAGAGATCTTGAAAATGTTCCTAAAACAAAAGACTCAGCTAGTATAAAACAAGCATAGACAGTGTTTGAAAGGACATGCCTGAGCCTAATAAGATCTAATAAAAAAAAGATAACTTACGAAATTTTCTTGGTGAAAACAAAGCACGCATCTATATCTTTGCAAAGCTGTGAGCTGTGTCATTCTATGCACTCGTAGAAAGCCCTTTTCTGGCTCTATGACTGAATGATTTTACTGATATGTGCTCCCTGTTTGCCCGCCCCAGTTGTGGAACGGTTCTCGACGGACCCCCGGCCGGGCATGACTGTTCTGGAGGGCCACGGAGCCAGGCTGGTGTGCAACCCGCCAGAGGGACATCCAGGTACGGTCCTTCTTCAGCTCTTCGTTAGACACCTAGCGATTCTTGCCATAACTGCATAACCTGACTGCGCCTCCAAATTTTCTGTTGAAAGAAAATTCTGAACAAAATGTCAACGGTCCCTCGTATTTCTTCCGCTATCCAACCCCATATTGTTTTCTTCAAAAGCTAGAAGTCAGACGTTATAAAGATCTCCAGCTATCTGTGAATAATTCTAATCGGTTGGTGATATAAGTCACTGAATAAAAAAGACTCTTTGCGCACAACAAAGTGTTTTATTCAGAGTGTGGCCGTCTTTTTACCTTCCTCAGGGCAATTCTGACTGATTCACTTTGTACTGCAACTGTAGGTGTCGCTGTTTAGTAGAAGTAGTAGTAGTAGTAAATGGTTTATTGATAAAAAAACACATGAGAAAAAAACGGCATTGCAGTATAGAGACTGAACCGCAGCTACAATAACGTTTTCAGTAAAGTCGACACGATCAGAATACTAAGTACAACAAACGTTAACAGTTCATACGTCCAAATAATCGTTGACTAATACAATTAAAAGCTAGATTTCAGTTCTACATTACTGCTACTAAAAGCAAGCTAAATGTCCAGCCGGAATAACAGATCAGAGTTTTTGTCCGCCAAGAAGTTGCGCCAGCGCAGATTTGGCACTCGTGGTGTATCGTTTAGTACCCCTGGCTTGAGAGTACTGGAGTGAGTTCCTCAGCAACCTGCCGTGCTGTTCTCCTCGAGTCGGAGGTAGCCAGGAACAGAAACGCGGCGAGTTTACAGATGCGGTCCCAAAACTTCGATTGGTAAAACACTTGGTAGTAAAGAAAATGTACTTTTATTCAGATACCAAGCTATGCTTTATGTTTTACTAATGACTGTTTTCACTTTAGGACTGGTGTTCCATTGGGTGAAGACTCAGTTCCCGAGCTTCGTGGATCAGGACGACCGAGTGTTCGTGTCGGAGACCACGGGTGACCTGTACTTCGCGCAGGTGACGGAGTCCGACGCCGGGGAGTACCACTGTCTGGTGCAGAGTTCCACCGACCACTCACCGCTGAACGAGATCAACATAGAGGGCCGCTATAGTCCGCCTATCACCCTCAGGGTCACCAGAAGACGTGAGTTGTTCTTTCCATCTCATAAAGAAGCTCACTCGAAACTTAGACTAACTGCTAGGAGGCCCAAACCTACACCGCTTCCATCTTTCATCAAAAACTACCTGTCATCGAAAAATCAAGACCACAGTATGTCCATGGCATGTCCATGGCAAAATATACAAAAACCAGGGTCACCAGAAGACGTGAGTTGTTCTTTCCATCTCATAAAGAACCTCACTCGAAACTTAGACTAACTACTAGGGGGCACAAACCTACACAACCTCCACCTTTCATCAAAAGCGACCTGTCATCGAAAAATCAAGACCACAGCATGCCCATGACAAAATATACAAAAACCGGCTGCAGTACCAAGGTCGGCCGCCAAATTTAACTTGACCTTAGGATTCTCAACATTTGCCCGCATAGAAAATATTATTGCAATCCATGCAGAGTTTTTTTTAAGATACGCGCGTACACACACACAAATATACCAAAAACTATACCACCATATTTCATGGAAGCAATCAAGAAACGCGCATAGTAGACCAAGAGTATTAAAGAGTCTTACTATGTCTCTTTCTATTTTTCTTGGTCAATTAACGAAAATACATTTGACTTGAACTCTAAGTGCAATGGTTATTGTCTCTTTATATTAATCTTGTAGTAATTGTACCAGATGCTTTAAAGTTGCTGAATGAAGGTATGTGTTTAAAGCATTTTAAAAAGAACTGTTTTCTATCTGTCGTTCCACAGCGCCCGGCCAGGTGGCGCCCCAGCTCGCTGTGTCCGAGAGAAGCGTCTCCGCTCTGAGAGGAACGACAGTCAGGATGGAATGCTTCGCGTACGGAAAGTAAGACAACATCTCAAACTGTATTCACATATAAACATATATCTAGGATTAGATTTGTACATATAAATGAACATGTGCTCAATGAAAAGTAGAACGACAAAAATACTTTTCCGCATACTATAAAAGTACAACTTGTTGATTTCGGCTAGGACATTTGTTTTGAGTTTATTTGAATTATTACAAATGATGATAACTGTATTGCACAACAATTGTACAAGGTACAGAGTATGGCATCTACTGGTACATAACTACTGTTCCATAAGGCTAATCACGATTGTGTAGTAAGGGTTGTGAATGAGCTTTTACAATCATTGGAGGAATTTATAACGTCTAGGCATTCTTTATTGTAGTACAACGTGATGACTTTCGTTTTCAGTAAACGTTAGATTTATTACATGTTACTAGGTGGACACACGTACCCTTACCTAGCTGTTTGTGTTGATAGTCGATATCGATGTGAACAATGTCTCCCCCCCCCCCCCCCCCCTCCATCAGTCCCGTCCCCCGGATCAGTTGGCGGCGGCTGGACCAGTTCGGAGTGGAGGTGCCCCTCCCCGTGAACCACTACCTGGACAAGTGGAACCAGGCTCTCATCATCACCAAACTGGACCTACAGGATGCCGGCTTCTACGAGTGTCGGGCCGGTAGCTCCAGCGGGAGCGCCTCGGGGTCTACACAACTCATCGTACAAGGTACTGTAAATGCATTTAAGTTCGCGTGGTTTTTATTTCGCGCTAAGGTGAAAATGGAGTGTTTGCGATGGTTCTAAGTTTGCGGCAGTGCTATGGTCACATACTGCTACAGTATTGGACAAAAATGTTCGCAGTAGTTTTAAGTTCGCGGTGAAAACCGCGAACATAAAACCACCGCGAACATTTCTGCATTTACAGTAGTCTTTTTTGTCTGTAAGCCCCTATCTCAATGGATCATGGACCCGCGGCACGTTGGCGGCGTCTTAAATTGGATTGGTGTTACCCTTGGATGTATAATGGTAATATCATGCAAAACGTATTACTGAAAAGACAACAAAACACACAAAGCGTAAAAAGAGTCATTTTTCAATCTATGAAATTCGTTTAGCGCTCTGTCAAACCACTTAGTCGCAGTGGAATGGGGTAACCACTCTCGCTGGACCCGCAACGCGTTGGCGACCGAGCGATTTGACACCGCGATTAACGAATTTCATCGGTAAAAAAACAATCTTCTCACGCTTTGCGTGATTTGTTGTCTTTTTAGTCATACTTTTGCATGATATTCCCATTGTAAAGTCAAGGGTAACTCAAATTCAATCTAGGACGCAGCGAGATCGCCAACGCGTCGCGGGTCCAGTGAGAGGTTTTAGAGGTAGAACTGACACCATCATGGAAAGAAGAACATTGCAAACAAAATTGTAAAGCTCTAAGACCTAAGTATTTTGCTGGTAGATTTTGATTCGTGAGGTTTAACGTTGCTCTGTTTCTGTCTGCCTAGGTGTTCCGCAGTTTCTACAGGGTCTGTCGAGTCAGCACGTGGAACTTGGCGGGAGAGCGCACTGGGAAGTCCGCACGGACGGCGACTACACCGTGTCGTACACATGGCTGCACAACGGACAGGTAACAATGATAACATAAAATATCACTTATCATTTTATACGAGCTAGGATCTTGTCGGTCAGTAGTAGGGCAGCATGTATAATCACATAGCATATGTAGGCAACAGATCTAGATATTCGATATAAACTGGAGATACTTTAACAGCGGTGTACAGAAAGTCCGAAATGGAACGAAATAGAACGAAAGAGAACGAAATGGAACGAAATGGAACGAAATGGAACGAAATGGAACGAAATGGAACTACAGAAAGTGCGAAATGGAACGAAATTCCAATTCTTTCCATTCCGCACTTTTTGCACACCCCATTAACAGCGGGTTTTATCAATCATATATCATTTATACATTGAGACACCTGGGTCTCAGACTTGACCCCGACAGACAGTGACGGTCTGGTGAGATGTAATCACTAAGATGTCTAGATTTACCACATCCTTTGCAGACAGACAGTACATCCTGTGTCCCATAGGTGTTGAAGGTCACAGAACAATGTCCAGGAAAAGGACTAACCTGACTTAATGACAAGCTTATTGTGTCATCACTCTTTAGATATGATATTCATAATTCTAGGTCATCTTTAGCCTCTCATGGGTAGAATGTCAGGGGTGTTCTTTGTAATGATCTGCTGTGGTAGAAAATGACATTATAGTCGGAAGTATACATCAAGATGGTTATGCGTATATCAGAACGTTTTACTTCTAACGTAGGTTCTAAACGGAGGCGGAAGAGTGGCTCTAGCTAGTTCCGGTTCCACTGCCTCGCTGAGCATTTCGGGATTGCGTGCGGAGGACAGCGGTGTTTACCAGTGTGTGGCCTTCAACCAATGGGGGAGAGCGAACAGCGCGGCAGAACTCAGGGCACAAGGTACCTTTTATATATTCTTACCTTTCGCCTAGAAGGTTATGTTTTCGTCAGCGTTCGTGAGTGTGTTCCGTCCTTCTAGATCTCTGTACACGATAACTCAAGAATGCCTAAATGCATTGTCTTGATACTTGGTATGCGGGTAGGTCTTCTTGAGACCTCGAAATGAATAGATCCTGGCCCCCCTAGCGGCTTGCTATGGTACTGCAGCGGAACTTCCATTTTTGATATCTCGTGTTCTGGACATGCAATATGGTCGTGATTTGTTAGATGCAGATAACTCTTGGGAGGGGAAGAAAGTCCTGTAGGTTTGGGCCAGCTAGCGGTTTGGTCCCCCTAGTTTCTAATAGCATGTATTTGTTTATGGCGATCAAATGTATAGCCTGTGCTGTCAACCTGTGATGTCAGTTAGTCCTCAATCCTAGTGAGTTAAGCTTGTCTTGTTTATGACTCATGGAGAATAGATGCTGTTCCATTTCTAAGTGTTAGTTCAGTGCCCAGAAACGGTCTATTGGCCTTGCATTGAACAAACTTGCCATAAGAAAAATTATGACTAAAATATGTGATTTGATTAATGATTCTTTTTCCTTCCACAGACGAGGCTCCATCATTCGGACTGCGGCTCGACCCAGAAATCATTGCGTCCGCTGGAGGAGCGGTGGTGTTCAACATGCGCATGCGCGGAGTGCCGGTATCGAATGTCACGTGGAAGAAGAACGGCGCAAACGTTCAACTTGGAGGAAGGCAAGGGACTCACAAATTGTTTTCCATTATAACAATTGCGAAAAAAAACTGACGTGTCTGTAAAGTCGTTAAAAGACGCCAAATACATGTGCGTGTTAGCTTCGTACAGGCGCCGTATTTCATATAAAATATTGATATTTCGTGCCTGCAGGTATTCTATGCTGGAAGGAGGGAGCCTGAGGATCACAGGTGTCCAGCTGTCCGATGGAGGCATGTACACCTGCCAGCTGACCAACCGGATGGGAGCAGCCACCAGCACAGCTACACTGACGGTTCAAGGTCAGAGCTGTTAGCCTATTTTCATCGATAACTATTTGTATTTGCATTTTCGCAATACCTTTATGCAATTTTGTCACCTTGTCAATTGCTTAGAGATGCCTGGGATGACAAAACAAATTCTGTAGAAAATGAATTTTACAAACGAAGCATAACGAACCGCTTCTGTTTCTTCTGTCGTCGTTTGACCTTCGAGTCATCTTTTATTCCAAAGTTTTCAAGCCATCTGATCCATATCAAACCGTCGGCACTGAACTGTTTCCACACAGACGGATCCTCGCGGTCCAGTGGCGACCCCTCGCGGGTGACAGTGGATTACCAGCAGGACGGGACCCTTCCGTGCGCCGCCGGTGGCAGCTCCTCTTCTGACGTCATCAAAACCTGGTTCCACAACGGACACCGCGTAGACCTGTCCAGTGACCACTACGTCAAGGTACTTACTTATACATGTTCAGTTCTACATAGTCTACACGAAAAAAAAGCATTTCAAGGGGACTGTCACACTAGTGTGTATATCAAGTCTGTATGAGGTCCGTATAGTCATTTTTTGTGACCGAAGAAGTCGTTTTTTTGCTTGATAACATGGCTGCACAACGGTGGGTCAAAGTAAAAAGAACTTCTTCCCCGCAAACTTTACTTAAGCCGATAAGATATAGATACGGAACTCAGACTAGACGGACTTGACAGCCTCCTTATAGCAATTTTGTAATATCATATGTTGAGGACATGGCGTTTTGTCATGATCTTCACACATGATCTGCGCCATGCATAACTTAACATGTTTTTCCATGTGTTTAGGATTCAGACGGCTCCCTGGAGATTCTACAGGCGACCAAAGTCATGGAGGGCACGTATGTGTGTTCCGTGGAAACCAGGACCGGGAGCCAAGAGAAGAGGGCTGTGCTCACCGTGCGTGGTACGTACAGTCAACTCACTGCTCAGTTTGATCTTAACGTTAAAACTAGAGTTAAGAATGTGTGCTACATATACTTCAGGTTTGCTATGTTAGTTTAGCGATTACGGGGTCTTTTTATATTTCTTTTTATTTGAGTTGAATGTGTGATAGTTGCGTGCCGATTTGTTAAAGATAGAGAGAACGCTAGCGACCCCCAAAAAACACCCCTCCCAATAAAATGGTATGGCGACCCTGTAACGTCACAATTCAAGATGGCGCCCACCACACATGCTAACGGATCCAACAAATGTTTTGCTACGCAAACCTGTAACTACTCTGAGTAAGAAGGCGCTTGCAATGATGGAAAAATATTGATCGGTAGGATAGTATCACTTCTTCTGGAATGATAAGAATATGCTTAAGACACTTGTTTTCTTTGTGTTCAGTTGACGTCTTAGCATTGGGACATCCTCTCTTCATTCAACACGTAATTGCAAGATGTTTGTCTTTTCTCCATACAAACAGCGTCTCCAGATGCCCCTCTGCATGTTCGCGCCAGTGACGTCAGCAGCAGAACCTGCCGGCTCGCATGGACTGCCGGGAGCGACAACCACAGCCCTGTGACCGGTTACATCGTCCAGGGGAGGACACAGACTGACCGGAGCTGGACCACTCTGGAGTCAGGTCAGAACTTACAGGGTCAGGGGGAAGCTTAAGCCCCCCTCTCACTGGACCCGCGGCACGCTAGCGGCGTCGCTGCGTCCTAAACTGGATTTGTGAAACCCTTGACTTGGGAATATCATTCAAAACGTACAAGTATGACTAAACAAAACACACAAAGCTTAAAAAGATTCGTTTTTTGTCGATGAAATTCGTTGAATGTTTTGTCAATTCGATCGGCGGCAGCGATGCCGCCAGCGTGCCGCGGGTCCAGTGAGAGGGGGGGGGGGGTTAACATGGTAGAGAGCTAAGAACAAAGAACAAATTCACGCAGTTCAGCTCCAGAACTTCCAGATTTAAGCATACTACCTTACCTTTTAGTCTAGAGTTATTTGATGAATTGTAGTTATTGAATGAAGTGTAGCGTTTTTAAATGAATTGTAGAGTAATTGAATGAATTCTAATAGATTTTAAGTAATGTTCTTTGCCTCATACAGCAATTCAGCTAGATTAGGTCTCACTGGTATGTTTGTGCACATGTTGCAAATAAAGCAATGTTCATCATCAACTCATCGGGGTTTCATCTGAAATGACGTTTTCTATCTGAATAACATCTAAAACAAAGTCATTAAAGACTATAAGTCTTATTGATATCATCATATCTAATATTTGTTCGTCCTACAGGGTCTGCAGAGGTCATCGCAGACGACAGGATGCAGACGACCGTGTCAGAGCTTTTGCCAGGCAACGATTACGAGTTCCGCGTGCTCGGCATGAACGCCATCGGGCTGGGAGAACCCAGTCTCCCCTCGCCGATCTACAGCACACATTCAGATGGTGAGAGATCTATCCCTACCAGTTTTCTTCATTTTATCCTTCCGCCAACCCTGTCTTTCCTATTCCTTGCTTCTATTCTTCATCATCATCATCATCTTCGTCTATCTTTATCTTCTTTGCACCATAGAGACCGAATCATATCCCTTGTCTTCTAGGTGGCAGTAAAGCCCCCCTCTCACTGGACCCGCGGCACGCTGGCGGCGTCGCTGCGACCTAAACTGGATTTGTGTTACCCTTAAATTTATAATGGGAATATCATTCAAAACGTGCAACTATGACCAAAAAGACAACAAAACACACAAAGCTTAAAAAGATTCGTTTTTTGTCGATGAAATTCGTTGAGTGCTTTGTCAATTCCATTGACCGCAGCGACGCCGCCAGCGTGCCGCGGGTCCAGTGATTAATTCAATGAGTTCAATTATGCACATGTTAACCTATCACTGTTTCCACCATCTAGCTCCTGTCGCCAAGGTGGGCGGAGTCGGAGGGGGCGGAGGCGACATCGGAGACTTGGTGATCAGATGGAACGTAAGAGAACCCTGTACTTTATATGGTAGAGTATTCTGATTGATGGTTGAAATGTCACATATCTGACACATTGCCATCAATCAGAACGCTTTGCATTTGAGTAATTTTTATATTTGCAAAGAATGCTATGTTTTGGGGTGCGTGATTCTGTGTGTGTGTGTGTGTGTGTGTCTGTGTGTGTGTGTTTGTGTGTGTGTGTGTGTGTGTGTGTGTGTGTGTGTGTGTGTGTGTGTGTGTGTGTGATAACACGATAACTCAATAATAACTGAGTGGCTTATCTCCATATGTGTTATGTGGGCAGGTCTTGATAAGACCTTGAAATAGGTCGATTTTGGACCCCTGTAATGGTACTGCAGCAGAACTTCCGGTTTTGATATCTGGTTTGGAACTTCATATAGATAGTCACGTCTTTCTTCAAATTTCTCAGGCCCTAGCAGAGAAGTACCGAGGTGGACCAGGGTTTGGCTACAACGTGTTCTTCAAGAAACTCGGCTCGACAGACGACTTTTCGGTGGTGCAGGTGACAGACCCGAACATGGATCACTACGTGCACAACCCCGACCCTCCGCTAGGCGTGTTCGTGGCGCACGAGGCCAAGGTTCAGGCCTTCAACCAGTACGGGACCGGTCCCATGAGCGACAGGGCTGTGGTGTTCTCCGGAGAAGGGGGTAAGTAATCTATGTTTGAAAAGATATCTCTTGGCGTCATCTTTATTTTGCAAAAGAAGTATGGGAACTTCATACGAACCTTTGACATTATGTCGAATATGGTAGCATTCTGTGTGTATTCTACCTAACATGCCCACTAACGTAGCGCTACCAATTATTGTCCAATTTATCCAAAACGGCATTTATCTTAAAACCGCGCACGGACAGAGCCAAGTGTTTAACCCATGCCATGGAAAGAAATGTGAGCTCTTCTAGAAAGGAAAATGCATGTCTGTAAGTTTTTCTCCGCCTGCTTAACGCCGTGCAAGCATGTATTTATACTGAGGTCTATGATGAAGAATTGTGCTAGGGTCACCTATTATGGTCCACCTCAGTCTTTTCCTTGCTAGCGCTTTACTTGAAGAACATAGATTTTAATGCACATAAATCGTGACTAAGGATCAGGATGGTCTTTATTGCTCATGAGAACTGACTTAAGCATAATACACATCGACATTTGGACATTACCAAAAGTGGACATTAATTGGTAGCGCATTATAACTGGTAGCGCTACGTTATACACATGTATGTCTCTTCAATCTCTAAACTTAAAAATCTAGACCCCGAAACAACAATCTTTTCTGTTCCATCAGTACCGAAGCAGGTTCAAAACCTGGAGGCGACAGACTCGTCGGACAGTTCCGTCAGTCTTCGCTGGGACGTACCGGAACACGACGGACAGGTCATCGGGTACCGGGTCCTGTACGTCCCGACGCACGACGACGAAAATGGCGCCGCGAACTCGGCAGAGATGAAACAGTTAGACGTCGGACCGGAACCCAACACCGTTGTCGGGAATCTGACCGCAGGAGAGTTATACACCTTCCAGGTATGAAAATTTCACACATGAAAATTCACACAACAACATATATCCGCATTAAACTACATCTTTGAGGTTTAAGGACATCTTAGTTATGGTACGGTCCCATTTTCAAATGTCCCGACCCGGAAGCTTGGGAAATATGATATAAAAGACAACAAAAGACACAAAACGTAAAAAGATTACTCCTAACCATATATTGTGTGTTTTCTTGGTATGCATTTTTCATTTTTCGTAAACAGTCCGGCCGGGCCCCGCTTTGGAAATGTGACCGTAGCATTAGCGAGGCCAATTGTATGGCATGAGTTTGCCTTTGTCGTTGTCAGGCGTTACATTAGCAGAAGAAAGAGCAATAAACACATGAATGTACATGTAATAGCAAAGAAGAGGCTGCTAAGCCTCAAACCTTAATGATTATCTGTTTGATGTCTCAATGTGTGATCTCTTTATATCTTAGGTGAAAGGAAGGACGGCCAGTGGTTACGGTCCTTACAGCGATCCAGTGGAGGCGAAGACGCAGGAAGCCGGCTTCTTGGCCCAGTCGTACGTCGGGGGTGTTCCGCTGGGCCTCTTCCTCTTCATAATTTTCTTCCTGTTACTCCTCATCCTGCTGTTCTTGGTAAGTCCATTTCTGCCCATGTTGTCGTCTGCTCTACTTAGCTTTCTTAAGCCCCCATTCCACTAAACGGCGATTGGGCTGCGCTCTCGCTGCGACCTAAATTTGGTTTGTGTAACCCTTGATTTTGTGATTAGAATATCATAGAAAATGTAAAGGCATGACTGAAAAGACAACAAAACATACAAATCGTAACAATATATCTTTTAAACTATGAAATGTGTCAAATAGCCAGATCACAGGGCGGTCGCAGCAAGATCGCCACTCTGTTTGAATTGAAATGTTATCAGAATGTATGGCAGGATTTGATTTGAAGCAGCCAAGATATCTGTGTGAACAATGTCTCAGAAGAAACCAGATCCGTATGTGGTATGATTTTGTATTGCTTCCTGGAACATTTGTACACGTTAGCGTTAGTAGTTAGACTAGAGTAGTCCCTGTTGATCATTGTATTTCCGTCCTGTTCATGTTACATGTACATGTACTTGCAATTATAGCCAACGGGTAAGAACATGCAATGAACTGTCATTGTTATGCATTTTGTTCCTAGCTGTGTTTCTGCTGTTGGTGGAAGGGGCTGTGCGAACACTGGTGGGGGCTGTGCTGTGCCTGCTGTCTGTCGTGCTGTCCGTGCTGTGCAGGCTGTGCGGAGTTCTGCGGCTACGGCGGCAAGAAAAAGGTACGGCTGATCTCTTTGTTATCCTTGACAGAACATTAAATATCATATTGCAATAAAGAAGAATAGTTGTGATCAAATTTGACCGACACATTCAAAAGAAACAAATTTTAAGAGTTTGATGCTACAGACAAATTTTAATGTATCTTTAGACGCGACAACCCCAACAATGCAAAAATAGGTAAATATATAAAAGACTGCTTTGGCATTAGAAAAAAAATACAGAAAGCTCAAATCTAACACTACATGTATATACAGTATATCAAAGACTTATGCTAGCCTTTATTGTATGGGTGATTATGATGCCACATTTTATTCTATACCTCTAGTTTGCATTATGTTTTGATACTTGTTCATCAAATTGTACAATTGTCGTGCAATAAAGTTCTTCATTCAAAAGAAAGAAATATTCTCAAAAGACAGAGGCGTGAACATTTGTGTTTTCCTGCAGCACAAGAAGTACTACAGCGATGACTGGGAGCTCAAGGAAATCGCCATGCAGGAGTTCAAGTCTTCAGGTAAGTTTCAGGCGGTTGTTTATCGTAGCCGTTCCCCAAAGGTTTGCCAACTATTGTACTTCGTAATTCTAAACTTAGGGTGAAACAGAACCATTCAAAGGATCGACAGATTTCCAATTTTCCATGTAAAAATTACGGTCACGACCACTGAAGCTCTGCCATACCCCCACCTACGAAGATGATCAATTTCAAGTGTGTATTTTTGTCTTTTACATTAATTACTTCCATGAAAAATGGCGGTATTGTTATGGGTGTGTCTGTGTGACTGTACTGTGTATGTTTCCGGATACTTGTATTCACCAACCTCTTGATGTATTGTGATGATATTTGGTATGTGGGTAGGTATTGGGAAGACGAATGTCAAGGTCAATTTTTGGGCCTCCTGGTGTGTGACCTTGTTTGTTTTATTTTGCTTACAGCTATGTCTGAAGAGCACAAGTTTGCCCTGAAGCGCCACCGTTCGACCATCGTGGAACATGTCAACCCGCATCTGATGACAGACTATCTCCTGGACAGAGGGATCATCACCAGCCCTATTGCAGGCGAGGTATGGAAAGTCGTATCACTAGATCCGCGACACGCTGGCGGCGTCGCTGCGTCCAAAACTGAATTTGTGTTACCCTTGACTTTATAATGGGAATATCGTGCAAAACGTACAAGTATGACCAAAAATACAACAAAACACACAGAGCTTAAAAGGATTCGTTTTTTGTCGATGAAATTCATTGAGTGCACGTGCTTTGTCAATTCGATCGACCGCAACGACGCCGCCAGCGTGCCACGAGTCCAGTGAGTGGGGGCTTCAAGTCGTATCACTCCCGATCCCGAGTCTTGCATTGAAAACACATTCGTTTGTTTTAAACGGCAAGCAAGGAAATAAATCCAATATCTTAATTTTGAAAACAATTGTGACCCAGATCCTTTCTACAGCATTCAGACAAATAACATGATCTTTTCACCAAATGCTTTATGGATAACCTATTAATGACAATGACAATGAACTTCATTGTATTTTCATATCCAACATGGGCTAAATGCATTAGGTAACATAATTACAAGTAGAAGAAAATGAACATTGTGCTATATTCCATCTAAATTTACTTAGTCTCTTCTCTTCTCTTGAAACATGTGTACACACATTTGCATAGTTTTTCAATTACATCGTAGTTTATACATGGCAAGATATATGTGAATAATACTGTGCTTGTTTCTCAGTTGAGGCGGTCCGAGTCCCAGCCTGAAGCGGTGGAGAAGATTCTGGACATGCTGCCGTCCCGGGGGGACCCGGCCTTCTACGCCTTCTGTGACGGCCTGAGGGACTCCTGCCAACTGGTCTGGCTGGCAGACCTTCTCGAGGGGGGAGGTACAAACAACCCAAACTTTATCTACAAGAAGGAAACCGGCAACCCCTCCCTCCACACCAAGAGCCCATCCCTCCACCCCGAGAGCCCCTCCGTCGACTTCAAGACACCCTCCCTCCACTCCAAGAGCCCTTCCCTCCACTCCAAGAGTCCTTCCCACCATTCACAATGTAATTTGAATATACCACGGATCATGTTAACAATAAAATATAACCACAACAGCCTAACATCATTGTGTACTTAATCATATCCTGGTGGAGTGCATGTGGTGCATAAAGATGTTATAGTAACTAGTAATAGATCTGATTATCTGACATAATGCTTGTATTGATTTTCAGGTATGTCAGAAAGGTACAAGAAGGAATTGATCCGGTACAGGTTCAATCTTCTGGAGCACATCATCCCAGAGCGCATGCTCTACCACCTGCTGCTACGCAAGGCCATCACTCGCGCGGAGTTCAGTCTCGTGGATCGCGAGATGACCAAGAAGGGCGCCAACGAGCAACTCCTCTACGTCCTGCCCACCAAGGATGACGACGCTTTCTTCGCTCTGTGCGAGGGACTGCGGAGGGACTGCGATGCTGGGTGGCTGGCAGACCTTCTAGAGGGGAGAGGTACTGATTATGTGCTAACCCTCCCTTTGATTCATTCTACTTAAACCACCGTATTTGCTCCGTGCTCAGATCACGCGCGCTCGTGCCAGATTGTACTCTCGCGAGAGCAGATTCAAAATGGCGCCGGAGTTTGGAAAGGGGTCTATTTTAAAACATAACGACTTTCATGAAAAATGTAGCCAGCACCAGAC
Source organism: Branchiostoma lanceolatum (assembly GCA_035149815.1). Lineage (NCBI taxonomy): Eukaryota > Metazoa > Chordata > Leptocardii > Amphioxiformes > Branchiostomatidae > Branchiostoma > Branchiostoma lanceolatum. The sequence goes on from CM068866.1 coordinate 15,893,321, forward strand.
TTGTTGTGTTACATCTTTCATGTCACATGAAATACAATGACTACATGTGCTACAAATTGACATCTGCTATTTCTACTTAAATGTTACCAGAAACATCAAATCTCTGTCAGCTTCTGTGGATGGAAATGATGATAGTACTGTACTACTCTGTAAACTTGAATGTTTCCCTTGAACATGGTTGTCTTCGATACACAACCCTATTTCAACGACATGTCTGTTGTCTTCCTCAGTGTGAAATAAACAGTTTTCATCGGTGTTAAGTGGATGTCAGACAGATGAATAGAATAGGGCTGTCCCGAAGAAAACTATGCTCAATTGATTTAACATCTACTGACATAATTCCGCGAGAGTACATAATTCCGCCACCCTGAAAAGATACGTCCAAACAGATCTCCAACCCAACGTCCCCAGTATGATACACTCCTATAGATCTAAACTGTGCATACCCGGGGGATGCTTCACTAGAGATATCTCAAACCCACTGTTTTTCAAAGTGGCGGATTTATGTAACCCGGCGGATTAATGTTAATGGAGGTTACCAACCTGATGAAACTATGTACCGTTGATACGCCAAAGATATTTACTCAAGCAACTGGAGAAAATTGTAAAAATTATGAAAATTTTGAAAATTTAAAAATTTTGAAAATTAATTTTGAAAATTATGAAAAATTAATTTTGAAAATTTTGAACATTTTCAAATTTTATCCAGTTGCTTGAGTAAATATTTTTGCCGTATCTTACTACCTGGATGTCTAACCTTCATCATCGTATTTACGGTTGAATGTTTCCCATGTTTATCGCAGAGCTGCAGTCACACCAGAAGGAGCTTCTGATCACCCACAGACAGGCAATGGTGGACAACATGAACCCCATCCCCATCATCGACTTCCTGGTGTCCAAGGACATTCTCTCCATCAACGTGGCGCAGGACATCAAGAAGCTGAAGACGACTCGCGAGATGAACGAGAAGCTGCTGGACATCATCATGACGATGAAGAGCGGTGCGTTCCTGATGTTCATCGTGGCGCTGAGGATGCTGCCGGACTCCGCCTGGCTGGCCGACCTGCTGGAGGAGCCGACTGCCGACACAGGTACATGCGAAACGTCGATATTGTATTTGGCTTTCGAATTCTTGGACAAAAACTCTAGATCTTACAAGCGCTGTACCAAAAATGTGCGCTTTTCACTTTCATTGGGCATTGCGTGGTAACCCTATAAGATCGTTCGCGATTCCGAGTACGCATGTGCAGCGACATATATTGTGGGTAACATGTCAAAGGTTATAGCCCCTAAAACATAAACAGGATACGCATGGACATAATCATGCAAATCAAGACAAAGGTCGAGACGAGAGCTGTTTACAAGTTTTTAAAGGACTTTGCTTTGACCTTACGCATGCGTACTCGGAATCGTAAACGACCTTATTGGATGAAGACGTTGAGTTATGGGGTATTGCTGATTTTCATTTAACCATTTCTGTCACGCTGCAGCTATGAGGAAGGACCGACGAGACATGCTGCTGGCGTTCAGATCCATCATCATCAACAACGTCAAGGACACGGACAAGGTCATCGAATACCTGGTCAAAATGGAGGTCCTGACGCCAGCCCAAGTGAACGATTTAAACAGGTAGGACTGGCGTTCGATTTAAATCTGGTGTCGCTCTTCTAGTTCTGTCTCCAATCCGGGTCCTGCTTTTGCAGGATGTGGAATGTGACGTTGCCTACGTCTTTTGTCGTTCCAACTACTAAATATCAACTACCAGCTCACACAAGAAAACGAAATAGTTATGTCTTCTGGAACCAAAGTTATCAACCTAGGATTGATGTGTTCAAAAATTTGTATTTTCCTACAACTATCTTTGAGTGGAACTCGTTAGCATCATGTACTGTAGAGGCGTTCTCGCTAGATAGCTTTAAACAACGCTTACAGCTAGATGTGCAAAGGCTAGCCAGATGTGACAGGTAGTTCGATAATACTTTAATCTAAGGTTCTAACCAAATGTTTCCCGTTCCAGTCTTCGCGCGGAGGAAGCGAGGTGCGGGAAGTTGTTGGACATGCTGCCACCACGGGGTGACGAGGCGTTCGAACATTTCTGCGAGGCGCTCAGAACGAGGGTTCACCTGGCCTGGCTGGCGGACACCCTGGAGGGAGACGGTAAATTCATTTTTTTTGTCAAGTCTCTAGCTCTTGTATGTGTGATCACCTCCGTGGAAACGGAGGTATAGTTGTCAGTCGGCGTACTTGTTTGTTTGTCTTGGTGTTAGTCCGCAGTTATGTGAAAAACCGGTGCAATGGCCTAGTGGGTAGAGTGTTCGTCTTACATACGGTAGGTCGTGAGTTCGAACCCCGGCCTGGTCATACCAAAGAAAAATGGTACATACTGCTTTCTCTGCTTAGCACTCAGCATTTGGGAAAGAGTATGGTCGTTAAACACACACCACTAGCCCCCTGCTGTAGTGACTTGCACAAAGTTGTGTGGCCCAGGGCTGCCGAAACGGAGATGGGCGCCGCTTTATGCACCGTCTGGTGCGGGGAGGACTTTAACTTATGTGAATATTGCAGAGTGGCAAGATGTAACGTTAACAGGTGAATGTGGTGTAACAGATACTTGGAGAATTTTGGTTTGGCTTGTTGTCTTTTATGATCAACTGTATTGTACAACGAAGAACAACAAAACCAAGCCATTGTTAACACTTCCTGCGTCTCGCATAAAAATTTCATAATTTTGCTACTAAACACTGCCATGATAATCAATGGCTTAAATTGCATATCGAAATTGACTATGAAAATCCCGACTTTTTCTAGTAACAACCTGTGACTATGACGTTAAGGAATTGATCATGATTGACAGGTGTCTTGATTGATTGACAGGTATGACCAGCGCGAAGAAGCTGCAGCTGATCCGTCACCGCGCCGTGCTGGTGGATAAGATGTCTCCGGAGCCCGTCATCACGTACCTGTCCCAGAGCCAGGTAGTCGGCAAGCCTCAGGTATCACTAACCTTGTCCTAACCTACCTGCACGTGGTGAAGCATGCGGCATGATGGCACGGGGACAAGATGGTGACAAACAAACAAACAAACAAACAGCATGGCTTGAAAGGACATTGTAATTTCGTACACTAACCAATTACCGTTCATACTATAAGCTTTGTGAATTTGGAGATGATGACAAACAAACAAACAAACAAACAAACAACAAAACAAACAAGCAAACAAACAGCATGTCGTGAGAGCACGTTGTAGTTTCGTACACTAACTAAGACCCCGTTCATACTAGGATTTTTACGTGACTTTGGGTTCACCCAGTCTATATAACACCGAAGAGCAGTACATGTTATCTCCTTCACACACTACCGACACTAACACAAGAATTCCGTACGAATGTTCCCCAGGTTTTCACCAAAGCCATGGGTAACTACATCATCAGCGCGCCGCTTCGCGAGGAGAGGAACGAGCGGATTCTGGACCTGCTGCCGTCCCGGGACGACCTCGCATTTGACGTGTTCTGTGAGGCGCTCAGGACCATGGGCAAACAGGCCTACCTGGCGGACATACTGGATGGTAAGGCTTACATGTATTACGAATCTATCTTTTTGTTGCTGTAGTGTGTACTGTACTTGTTACTGAATCTAAATTAACAACTGTCATATTTCAACTCAGTATAACAGCCATGCGGTGCCCAAAGGATATATGGATAGATGAACGAAAATGCACTTTATGTTAAAAACCATTCTAAACAAAAAGAACTATCTTGATAGAAAACTATTTCAAATCCACTCATGTTTTAAGAAATACACGTAACTTGTCAGTCATACAATATTCCAATTTCAAAAATTTTTAAATTTATTCGAATGAACATTGCATTCAGAAATTGCGTTTCAAATCTTTATCATCTAACATATCTTTCCCAAATTTTCGACTGATTCACCCGTCTTTTTCAAACAATGAGCAATCCACTGTTTCTGTGACGTCACTTTATGCAGATAGAACACGTGACTCAATGAGCAGTGGATCATATGTTGCAGAAAATCTATGGCGCCCCCCGTCTCTGTTGAGGGATGGTTGTTGGCAAATGCAGTTCAACTTTGCAATTGATTCAGAATAACTTCTACCAACACAGATGATGAACTTTCAAGTGAATTTTGATAAAGATCCTTTTGACAAATATTCAAACATTACACACAACAAAAAGAGTAATTTTAAAGTTCGTTGCTAAAGAACTTTTGGTCTATGTTCTGTCCAGGTAAACAGACGGCGGTCCAGAGTGCTGAGATGGACGAAGAGGGACCGCTGGCTCAGCACCCCTTCAACCTGATGTCAGGCACGTCCGTACGGGCGCACAGAGGTCAACAGGTCATCCTAGAGGTCAAAGGGGAAGGTAGGCCATGTTTTTGATCCATTTAAAAAACGAGACTGGTGGACAAAATTATGATAATTGCAAAGTCCCAACGTGCCATTCCGACCATAAAATAGCGGTGTCTGGTGGCATATCTTTTTAGAATCTTTATTTTACAAACGCCTTGATATTTTCTGAATACCCAGTTTATTCCAAATTCACTATTATTATAAGACGTACTGATGTAATATCATAATTATCATATACTGTAACACACGCATATCTCTATTGAATGATATTCGCAATCATTAGCACTCTATGTCATGTACAAGCCCCTTTATGCAACGTTAAAATCCAACATATAGAATGATATTTCAAATATGATTATAACGTTATCTCTGTTCACTTGAAAACACTTTTAGCCAAGAACGTCCGATGGTTGTACGAAGGAGAGATGATCCCGCCAACCAAAGGGCTCCATAAGAAGTCGGACGGCTTTAAACACGAGCTGCGTATCGACAGCATGACTCCCGAGCTGGGCGGGACCTACACTTGCGAGGGGACGACGCCAGGGGGCGGTGTTGCGTGTGACATCACCATTATCGTCATGACGGAGGAAGAGCTTCTGCTGTGAGAGACTTAGTAACCGGATAGAAAGGCGACAAGAAAAGTCGTTTTATATGCTATGATAGTGGTAAACACAGATAACGTTACTCAAGCCCTAGAGTTCTACTCAAGCCCTAGACGTTATGTTGCACACCAGCTATGTTGCCTTCTGTTGTCTTTTGTATTTTTTAAAAACAAATTCTATAGTATATTATGAAGAAACCTTATACGCGGCTGGCTTTCTTAGGTCCATTGTATCCATGTAACTTAACAATATCCTTTCATTCGTAGATAGATAGCTGGACTGCTATATTATGCGTCTATCATCATAATACATTCAATGAGCGAACTTGAGAAATATCTTGGTGACTATATAGCTGACTTCATATGTCCAAACTGTGGCCGAGACTGTCACGCCAGGATTGGACTTCAGAGTCACATGAGAAGCTGCCGAATCCAGAGTGCTACCATCATCTGCAAAGATAGAAGGATGCCTACTATATAGCTAGTCAGTAACTTGAAGTTTAAAGACAAAACCTTTCTCCAACATAGCAACTTCTTGAAACTTCTGTTGATTGCTTTTCCGTATAAGGTACTAAGTAGATAGTTTAAGTGCAATATCTTCTGATGTATGCCCAGTAGAGAGTTACAAGCTGCTACTGTACTGAATTTGTGATCTAATGCTTATCGAGTCGCCATGTATTGGATCTTGTATGTAAATGATTGGGTGTAGGTTTCAAAACGGTAATGTCGAAAAGGAGAAAACGGTTTCAAGAGATACGATTATATCAGTTGTAAATAACACACCATAGGCAGCTAGGTACATTTACATCTAAATATGGGGCGATCTGTTTGGATTTGTACATATCACCAAAAAAAACGAATTTTCTTAGGTTGCTATTTCTGGTGTTTTAACGTAGTACAGATAGATGAGGTTAAAGCTTTGCCTTTATTAGAAACACCCGACGATATTTGCTAAGAATAACACGGCGGTAGCTAAGAGTTATCACCTAACCTCGCTGCTATGTAGCAAATTTTCAATATATCAGTACACAGAGAAATGTCAAGGTTTAAAACTAAAGCCATCACCAGTTATTTTCTAGTGTGTTCGTGTTTGAATGATTTTTATTGTTGTTGAATAAAATTCTCCATTAAACCAAATGTAAATCTCTAACTGTTTTGTAATGTCTAGTACCCGTATTTGCTACACTATATTCGACAACTGTTGTTGTTATTATTCAACCTTGAAGTGACCTTTGGCACATAGGTCAACAAGTTTCTTTGCTGTTTCTGTAGCAGGGTATATTTCTTACAGGAAGAGGTTGCTAGCCCTTCCCTTTTAACGTGCTCGAGGCACCCCCTCAAACACAGGATCCCCCATTTTACGTCCCTTCCAAAAGACGTGTGCAGCCCTGGCCGAGATGCCCTTTCCAGGAATTTCACTGGAGTCTCCTATATTTACCAGTTACCAACCAATTGGAACCAGGAGCTCAACTGTGATGCTGCTACCTAAACGTTGGGGGAAGTTTCAATTCGGTGAACACTAGTGCTACCAGTTGAGCTACAGGGACATCACAATTCGTGCGAACTGTTGTTGGTACAATTCATTCACCAGCCGAAACATCACTAGTCAGTGTATGGTTCAACAGACAGGTCAATGGGTAAAAAGTTCACAATGACTAGGCAAATCATTTGTTCATATAAGGCCTACGAAAATATATTGTGTTTTCAATTGCGGTCCTGAGAAAATAGGGTTGGTAGGTAGAGATGATCTTTTTTTCTCTTTCTTACATTTCGGCCGAGATGAATCAACAAATACATTTTAACAATGTAAAAATGAAATGCATTAATTTATGACATTGACATTTTCAACTTCACATTGTAATTATACAGATATACATTGTATCGTTTTCTACACATTTCTTGCGAAGCGTACAATGCTTTAATTTCTGAACAGAGCGTGAAAGAGAAGAAGTGTTTTGACGTATATCACCCAGATGTCAGGTAGGAAATTTCCTGTTCCTTGCCAGCGGTGGACCTACAGGAAAGGCTAGGGTTTTTGCCAGGGTAGCCAGAAACGCAGCATTTTTTCCCTAGTCCGTAGCAACATTTTACAGGAATTGTGACCGAGAAACACTGAAAAAATCCTTTGGGACATTGCGACAGCTTGGTTTGGACGTATTGGCTAGCTGTCATGTTGGTAAATTTAGTAAAATCAATATCGTTTTCGGAAAATGGGACTTCAAGTGCTTTAAGCTAGATCTAGAAAGGAGACGATAACAATACAAACATTTAAATTGTAATCCTTTACATGGGTCAAAACCATTAAACTAGTACTATTATTGTTTGTTTCCACTGTATTGCTAAGCATATCGAAAAAGCTCATTAAAACTAGTGTTCGCCGAATAACCTTTTCCCGACGTTTGGTTGCCACATTTCTGTTGGAGTTTGAGATGATTTTCCGTGACATCGCTGGCGTGTTTTATGTTCACCCCTGACGCGACATGTATGTGGCACAACAGACTTACATGTCTCTGCATTTAAGATTCTGCCAGATATGTGACAGTTGGTAACATTGTAAGTAACTGTAAACAGTGGATAGTGAGTGTGTTTGGAAAACTTGGATTATCAACATTAGAGGACCATGACCATTGTCTTCCAGTCCCCCTCCCCATCATATGTGGGGTCGTGTGGCGTAACGGCAGGGCGCTCGGCCCAGAACCAAGCGGTCCCGGGTTCGAATCCCCCTGACGCCACTGATATTTTGTCCTTGGAAAAGGCACTTAACACGACTTTCCTCCCTCCACCCAGGTGTAAAAATGGGTATATTGTCCTATGTACGTGGCACTGTTAATATTAGTTATAAAAACTGTGCAGTGTCACGTCGTCCTTGTCTGTCAAAAAGCGAAGTAAAAAAAAGTCTGGTGATGGTTACTTTCGCATTTGATGTTTAAAATCATTATTGGGTAGGCCGAGTACTCTCTCTTCGCAGCCAGGGGCTGAATTGCGCCGAGGAGCGCACAATTATTGGCGGGGATAGATCGCAAGGATCTGGAGCGGCTGCCATTCGGCGCTATGACCTCAATACGGAAATTGCCCCATGTGCGGTCATAGGACTGTAGGTTCTGAACTACTCACACAGGGAAGGACCCCTACTCTTTTTTATAAGAGCGTTGGGTTTCTTTAACGTGTGGCTCTCCTCAAACACGGGACCTTCATTTAATGTCTTATCCTAAAAGAAAAGGTAAAGCGGCCGGACCTCAGACTGAGGACGAAGCACATTGTCTTATCCATTTTACAGCTTGATCAAGAGTTACAGCGGCCAGACAAGTTTTTCTGCATTCAAAATGCATGAGACCAGGATAATTTGACGAGCAATTTTCACTTCCAACACAGGAGAACAATAAGAAATCCTCAAGGGATAACGGGGACAACAAATTTGTCTTTTTTGCGATGTAGCGTCGAACGACAAATATATTTTGTACTTGCAAAGTGTATCTTGAAGGAAAACACATGTTAACTCAATGAGGTTAACCTCTTTGACCAACTATATTGGTGAAACTTTTTCTGGCAATTTACATAGTAAGATTTTCATTAGTGTGTTTATTCGCAGTCTTTATCATAGAAAATTTGCCGCTACGTTTCTTCCACTAATGTCTGAGCACAAACCCTTGTTTAGTTGTCGTAATTTCTGTCATTTTAGTTGATTAGACCAAATTGTGCATGTTAGACAAGTCAATTAAGGTAATTAATGTCTTGGCATCTCTTCCTACATTTCGTCATTGTCTGTAGTACCCTGGTAACTACATATTGAAAACAACCTGTTGTAACGAAAGTATTGAAACACGTCCAAAGCTTGTATAAAAAGTATGCCCTTCAAAAGATTGAAGACATTGAACAAATATTCTTTTGATTTACACAGTAATGGAAATTTACAGAAATATTCTCAGTTTCCTGATATGTACTAAATGATACTTCTATCAGTATATCATAAATTGTTGTCAGTAACGAAATTATTAAAACGCGTCCAAAACTTGTATACAAAATATTCGTAAAAAAGATTTAAAAAAGACATTGAACAAATGGTTTGCATACATAGTAAGGGACATTTCCACAAACAATCTTAGTTTCCTGATATAAACTGTCGCTACTAATATCATAAACTTATAAGTAAACTGGTCTTTCTCTTCGAGTAAGTATCTAAATTTGATCTTTACTCTTCTTTCTTCAACTTGGAGCTTTGAGTTTCAACTTCTGACCTTGGGTAGACGTTAACTAGTGAGGGACTGGCTACGACCCATGAAATTGAAGCTCGTGTAAGTGAATTCTAACATCGCATCAACAGTGACAGGTTGTAACGACTGTGACAGTAATCTCCAAGAAGATCTACATACGATGCCTGACTGGAGCTTCTCTGGCTAGCATATACGATTTTGGCACCGTGTTACCGTGTAGATCTGCTTGGAGATTATGTGACAGTACATCACTTGTCAGACGTAAGGAAAGACAGTACATCATGGCGGTACCATAACGTGACAGGTGCAAACGAGGACAGAAGACATTCTAGGAATATCTTGTAAGGCCATGACACACAGCAGAAAAAAATCGATCGGCAGACGAGTATGTAAGCTCTAAATGGCATTTTCGGCAGTAATACTGTAAATGCAGAAATGTTCGGGGGGGGGGGGTGGTGTTAAGTTCGCGTTTGAAACAATAGTAGCGCTACGACTTTCTGGCGTTTGAACAAATGCAGTGACAGTATAGACTGATCTCCTTCTATGACGTATACAGTGTTCTTTCTAAAAACGATTAAGAAAAGAATTATAGGTTGGAAAATGGCAACCGTATCGTGTCGGTGTGTTATTTCAAATACAGTCAAAGCTCGTCTACTGGATGACAGAGACAGTGCAGTGGGATCTCCTTCTATGAGGTATACAGTATTCTTCCTAAAAAATATTAAAAATAGCATTTTAGGTTGACAAATTGTTATTCCTCCTCAAAAAACGATTAAGAATAGCATTACAGGCTGTCAAATGGCAACCATGTCTTGTTGGTGTGTTATTACAACTCGTAGCCACGTTATTACTAAGCCGATTAAAGAAGCCGAGGGATTGAGGCACCGACCACCGCTTGTCTCACGCCTCAGTGATATGCTAATGAGCTATTGTTGAGGCAGATCGACTGGTGACATCTCCCACATTGTACCTGTACGGGTCATCCCACTCACCCACACCTGGCGGGCGGAATACCTGCTATCTCCCGTTCCCACGGACCAAGTCTACACTAGCAAGACATGTACAGGTAGCACACGCTGTATTGAAGGTGAGTAAGCCTTAGTTGTATAGCTTGATAGAATTATGTTGTCACGTATGACCACAGAAGCTTCAGAAGTATAGTATAGAACGGTTACAAATGTACTTCCTTACAACTGAACCGGCAGGTAATAGCCCATGTCCCGGGGCAGTGTCATGGCAGACACACCGAAGACTCGAACGAGTGTTTAGCGTAAACAGCCCAGAAATACACCTTACAGAATGAGCAAATAGAAATGTCGTAGTATGGTAAGGATAGAACAGTTCGTTGCCACAAAAGTCTTACTATGTACACAAATTCTCGTCACGGTACAACCGTGCTGCAAGATACAAGAATTACGTACATGTAACGTTACTACAACAGACAATGCCAATAACTTGTAACCAGAAACGCACAAAGTAATTGATTATTTACTAAAGCCATGTTGTCCTGTCCACCCTTCTATCAATGCCTGTCCAGTTTTACACGCATTCCTGTTGGCATTAGCATCTAATTAGAAGTAGAGCATGTCCAGACTGGACCTCAGATAACACAGGTCATGCCAGTGCACAGAGTCAACCTTTTGGAAAGTGAGGTCAATAGAGGAACCAAAACATGGCGTCCATTAGATATGGTATCAATGACAAGGCTTGAGGGAAGAGCGTAGAAGCCTTTCTATCTATCCCCAAACATCGAATATGCTCACCTAGCCTCTCTAAAGTAATGTACTACATGTAGGTCAAGTAGGTTACGTAGTAACAGGTATTTTTGTTTTGAAATGACACGGGCACAAATTTTGCCTTCGATCTATGCGACCAATATGGCTTCTGTGTTCACAGTTGGATTATGCATAAAAGCTTACGTGGACCACTTGCGTTATGTTTTAATCTTTGTGGAAATATATCTTGTTCCCTTTGAAGGAAATTGTAGTGTGACTGTTTTATTTTACTGCCTATTTTGAAAAGACCTATTGGTGTATGAGTGCTGAGTCAAAACTTAAAGACATTTATGCCTGTCTTTGTTGCTTGCCAAAACCTTTCAGGCACGAACAATCGAACATACTGTCACGGGGCATAGCGTTAGGAAAACGTATATACTTTTACAATCAAAACTTGAATGCTTTAACTCACAAGTGAACATAACAATCAATACAGCACTGTTACATCTTTGTTCATAGGAAAATGACACACGTTGTGCGTGCTTTTGTCTTAGAGTATGTCTATAAACTCGTGAGAACAATACAGCCGTACTACTGATCAACAGGCGTTTATATTACAAGCAATGTTGGAAAATTATCACATACTCATGATAATCACAAGTCGTGCACATTACGTCCAACAACAGGGCTAACTGCTTCTAGAAAATTAAGCATAACAAGACTAGTCTGAATAGATAGAACGTTGAAAGAAGTAAAACCTACTCCCAAGCTAGCTTCATCTTGTCTAAGAATCTAACGTTTTGTCGAGTCACCACTAATTTCTCTGCATAACTATTACCCTTTCATTCTAATCTAAAAACCCACAGTTCTTACGGCATCGTTGTAAAGAATTGATCCATCGACCTTACAGTCATATTCTATAGTGGCAAATGCAAGGAAATTTCTAGCATTGCTAGAAAATAAGATTTAGCTTGTTTTGTTGATTTGTTTTGTTAATACACTAGTGTTAGTGTCCATGTTAGTATGGGATATGTGGTCAGGTAGAGGGGTCATGTTGCCTTGGGCAATAGTTGTAACGGTCATTTCACTTTCGTTTAGACTATGCTCTTCTTACAGTGAGATGGTCACAAACACAATTACTCACAAGCACATACATACATACAAACACCCCCCCCCCCCCCACAAACAAACAGACACACACACGCACACGCACACTCACACACGCTCATACACACACACACTCACAATCGCGCACATACATACACACTCACAAACGCGCACACACATGCACACACACACACAGACACACACACACACGCACACACACACTTTTGGTGCTTTATTTTTGGTAATCTTTGGTCGTTTTGCTAGCTTTAGGTCATTCAAGGTGATGGCAAGAGATACATGTAACAGCCTGAGGATAAGATGTAATCTGTAGCCAGTAAATGATACAGTTGGCAGGAGCCTTTGCTGTGAATGTGGGAATCTTGGAAGGTACATATTCGCATATACAATGTACCAAACAACATACCAAACAACGACCTGTCAATAGTATAAAGACGTGCCCAGACTGATAATGATAATGACATCAGCTGTGTTTGCTGTTATTGTTCGAGTTAAAAAGCCGCATATTTTGTATACAACCAGTCCGATGTTCTTCCCAGCACCTGCTTGGTTTATTGTTAAAGTACTCTGGGCAAGAGGAACAAAAATATGTAAGAAATTTTTCTTGGCTGACAAACCTTTGAGTATCAATAGCAGTTCCCCAAAGCCATATTACACAAATATGATTCCGTATAATGTTGTAAGACCAGATATTGCTGTATTGCTAGATAACAATATACATTTAAGGCATTCTTCTTATCATTCACTAGCATGTATTCCAACAGGTAAGGAACTACTGTTGTCAAAGGAATACTGAGTACCGCCATCCTGGCCCAACCTACTCAATACACTAACAGCTAAATCCATTGATGAAAAGACAAACAGGCCGTAACGTTTTATCGAAGATTATTGCTAGTAATACCATGGCCACGAGGTACAGTAAATGCAGACACGTTCGCGGTGGTTTTATGTTCGCATTTTTCGCGGTAAGCTCTTCGCCACGAACTTAAAACAAGCGCAATTTTTTTCCCTCCTATACCCCCTTGTCTACTATTGTCTTAAATGCAAACTTAAACCGCCCCGAACACTCCATTTTCTCCCTACCGCTAACTTAAAACCACCGCGAACACTCCATTTTATCCCCACCTTGAACTGATTAAAACCACGCGAACTTAAATGCATTTACAGTATTCGATTTAATCTAACTATTGCGTTGAAACGTGCACAGCGGCTGGCGATCAACTTTGTCCCTTTCATGTGCTTTCTAGCTGACTACATCGCCTGGGGGCAAACGGTCAAAACAACGGAATCCGGCTCCAAGTGACCCAACTCGAGATTCATACCGATGTTTTTTAGGAAAAGATTTTATTACAGATGTAGCTGTTATAATTCTGTTGTCGTGTCTAAATCACTTGATAAATATGTATAGCTCTATACAAGCAAATTCCTTAAGTTGATAGAGCGACCTCGAAATTCAACAACAACACTGTCAACAACTTTCGTCGCCTTACTTGCGCATGATTTCACCATCGGATGATTCTTTGTCTCTTTAAGTTTATAAATCTCTTTTCAGTTCACAAAACCCGAACAAGAGGAAAGTGTGAGTGATGGTCCGTAACTCACAAGCAGAGTATTAGACATTGTTTCACGAGTTTACAAACAATTTTTTTTTGCTGCCATTTTGGTAAAAACAGCTGTGACCACGGAGCATTCAGGACACTAACATCTGGAACTAAGTGGTGTGGAGGGGTATTATAGCACGTATTGGGTAAGAAGGTGGTCTGAAAACAACAGAGAGGCCTTGTTTTTAATTGTACACTTGCAAGTTCTCTCGCGTTCTTATTTTGTCACAACCTCTTGCCCAATCACATAGTATTAAGGGTAGAGAACATGAAGTGAATCCAGTTTTTTTTGGGTTCTGGTGGGGTTTTGAACCCAGAAATGTTTACAGAGGAATTTAGTAATAGTATCGTTTGATAACCAGAATTTGTTCTAAGAATTAACCCGTTTGAATATTTTTGTGTAGGACAAAATCATCGAATGTTAGATGTTATCTTTTAGTCTTGAGAAAACTGTCTTGTGATCATACTGTTCCCTGCGCTATGAATTCCCCACACTTATGTAATAGTATTTCATATCAGTTTTAAAAAGTAACAGAAATATTCTTTTGTTTCTCGTCATTTCATTTTCTTTACAAATAGCAGGTTTGTCTCAAAGTGTCATTGAAGTAAAGGGATTATTTTCTTTCAAAATTCAGTAAGGTGGTGTGACCAAATCACCGGTCATTTCCGAGATCATACTGAGAGGTAGTTCACTTGAGTAGACAATGTTCGGATGGATGAGTAATTGTTGAATGATGACGGGTGCGGAATCGTTCTATGACCCCGCCTGAAAACAATTGACCGAGCCTGACCCCTGCGATGACACGACCCGTGACTCATATCAAACACTTCCTCAAGTAAAGATCTTATCTCCTAAATATGTAGTTAATAACACCGTACATAAACCATACTTGAGGAATCTTACAACAGCAAAGTAACGATTTAGCTGTACATTATGCCATGAGTGTTCCCACCGTTTGTGATTCTTGTGCTTCTAGACTATTCAAAATGGCGATGTGTGCAAAGTTATTAGAGCAAATCATATGTTTGTTTAGAGCAATGGACAAAGCTTGTATAACACATGTTCCATGGCGCTTCTGGCGATCTTTGGATACCTTTTAAGATACAAAGTGGCCATATTCTCATCGGTACATAGTAAAATTATCGATATTCCCCAAAAAATCATATTTAGTTTACAGCTACGTTAAGATAGTGATTGATAATAATCAAGTGTATATGTCTTGTTTTTACAGGTATAATCTGTGGTCAAAAGAAGACAAAATGGCAGTCCGGCCGCCATTGTTGTTGCTGAGCGTCGCCATCTTGTATTACGTCACACTCACAGAAGGACAGATCAGTGGACAGAACCCCTACCTGGATCCCAGAAGCCAAATAATCGCTCAAGACGGTAAGGAACTTGGAAATACAAGTAATAAGAAAATAGCCAAATCATTAGATTTTCAACATGGAATTCAAACGTACAGTAAAACAGATTAGATTCAAAGGAGCGCTACAGGTATAGATCAACGTAATGCAAAATAAACATATGTGTAGTAGGCTTTACATCAATATGAAATGTAACCTACGTTGGAATTTAAAAACATCAGGCTGTCCAAACAATTCAAAATACTACAAAATTCTAGTGTTCAAAGTTTATATGTTTGTCGTACATCGAATTCCACACTCGTAAACATACGGTGGGATCCCCGATTGGTAAAGAGTGACAAAATAACATTCGAACATGTACAAATAAATGTTTTCATTCACTCAATAACATTTCCTTTCGGTATGTTAACTCGATCTCCATGCAGATCCAACGGTTGCAAAGACCGTATCCAACTGGCAGAGGAATATTTTTGCAATAAAATCTTCCTCTGCCACTTGAATACGGTCTTTGCAATTGTTGCATCTGCTTGGAGAGTAAACTCGACATAATGAATCGTCCTTCCTTGTTTCACAGTCCCCCAGCAGGAGCCACTGATAATCCATGAGCCGAAGGACGTGGTGTACAACCCTGTCGGGGAGAGGAAGTACGCCGTCATGCAGTGTGCGGCTATCGGGAATCCAGAGCCCACGTACGAATGGGAGAGAGACAGCGTCCCGGTGAGCTATCCTATCCATTCTGCCCAAATGAGATTGAGGATGAACGTCACTTTACTATGGATTGTTCCCGATATGATGATAAACGCACAAAGCTGTTCACTTTCTCTCCGTTTGTTCTAAAGAATTTGCTACACTCCGATCGATAGATAAATTCAACTATATTCTAGGGGGAGATAACCTTTACTGTGTACCAATAGGTCAAATAATGTCTAGACTTTAGAGTCAATTGTGTGAATGATATGTTGGCCTCAATGCTGATTTACACATATCTATTCATATACATTTATGTATAGACTTATAGGTTAATTCGTTTGTATCCACTTGACTGTTTGTATGTGCAGATGTAGTAGACCTTACGAAAGTCGCTGTACTTTTGTTGTGTCAATAAAGATTTCTCATCTTGTCAGTTGTACCCCTATCCACTAGGACGGCGTTCTCGCTGCACGCTCTCTGTGACCTAAAATCTACCAGAGCGAATTTCAACGAATTTCATAGATGAAAACAAATCTTTTTGTGCATTGAGTATTTTGTTGTCTTTTCAGTCATACTTTTACATTTTGCATGATACATAGTATTCCAATTATGAAGTCAAGGGTTACACAAATCCGATTTAGCGACATCGCTGTCTGGTAGAAAAAAAAAACATAACAACAAATCATCACTTTATGTTGCCTCGTCTTGTTTGGACCTGGCTTCAAGTGTCCATTTCTAAATATGATCTACATTATGTTTGTTTGTTGGAAGTCTAAAACTAGTTATCTACCTCTATAAAGACCAGTTGTCTGCATACTGTCTTGGTATCAACATAGAGATTGTTGAGTATTTTGAACGACGACGAATGCCCTCAAAAATGTGTCACGTAAACAAAAGCTAGGAATTTCTTATCCTTTAGTACAACATTGTTGAATACAAAGTACAACATTGTTGAATACAACCATGGCAACTTTGTGTTATGATACTCGTACAATTAATTGCCTTCTTACAGGCTGAGGAACAGCATCTCATTGAAGCAGGCACTTTGAAGGATCCAATGAAAGTATGAAATGTGTTCAAGGATGCTCGTTAACTTTCTGCGCTGTCTCTCTGTTGTTTGCTATATTCTTGGTGTTGAGAAGTTTAGAAGGGTAGTTGTGCATATGCATGGTGAATATGGCTGGCTGTTTTGGGATACGGAAGATGGCTATGGAATCTGATACATGTAAGTGGCTTTGAAGGAATGCAGGTTCACAAGGTCTTTCACAGGAAATGGCAGGTCAAGAAAACTCTTGTGTAAAGGTGCTAACGTAACATTACCAATTATCGTACAGGAACAGTTATCGTCCAGTTTGGGTAATTTTTCTTTTTAGAAGAGATGATATTTCTGCCCATGGGTTTAACATTTGGCTCTGTCCGTGCGGTTTTAAGATAAATACGTTTTGAATAAATTGGACGATAATTGGTCATGTTACGTTATCCTGAGTGTCATCCTAGTTAGTTCCAGAGCCCCATACTCCCCCTGTTGGTGAAGGGGGTATGGTAGCCCTGGAACTAGGATGACATTCAAGATGTAAAGGTGGCGCTGTCATGACGAAAATAGCTGTAATTATTACACCCAAAGCATGTGAATGTCTATTGTAGTAAGCTGTTGAATCAAGGCAATTGAGGATGCATGGGCGCATGCCTGGTTGGGGCAGTGTGCTCAAGTATCATCGATACAACAAATGCTTTCTCGGGAAATACTTTGTTTGAGCGTATACTACCTATATTATTCATGGTGATGAACGGTATCCTTACGTATTATAATGAGTACTGCTTGCGTTCTCCGTGTCTCAAGTGTATTGTATATCGACAGGTTCAAGTTGGTGAGAGATACTCCATTGTCGGCGGTAACCTGACTATAATGAACCCCAGTAACACCACAGACATAGGCACCTACAGGTGCACCGCTATCAACTCTGTAGGGAGGGAGATCAGTAGAACGGCCACACTGAAATTCGCATGTAAGTTAAACCTTTACTTTTATCTAATAGAGAGAGAGAGAGAGAGAGAGAGAGAGAGAGAGAGAGAGAGAGAGAGAGAGAGTGAGTGAGTGAGTGAGAGAGAGAGAGGGAGAGAGAGAGGGGGAGAGAGAGAGAGTGAGACGGAGAGAGAGAGAGAGAGAGAGAGAGGGAGAGGGAGAGAGAGAGAGAGATGGTTCATTCAATATAAAAGCCATCGCAGCACAGGTGCTGAATTGTCCTGCACATGTTATCAGGACTTTGAAATATTACAAATTGGAAATTGGATAAAAGTCTTAATCCTTATATGATAAGGTATCAATAAGATTACACGAATTAAAATTCTATTGAAACACTAACATGCATACTTTCTAGGATGCTCGTGAACTTTCTATACTTAATAGCTACTTTCTAGGATGTAATGGTTTTAGTCGGCAATGTTTAAGAGAAATGCAGCCTATTTCATAGTAAAGTCGCTTCTGCTTTAAACGCATCGTTGTGCAGCCTTGTTATCGAACCGAAAAAAATACTTGTTAGACCGCAAACTTTAGCTAAGCCGAAGCTTTTGTAAACTGAAAGCTGAAATATATCCTATGAGTAAGTGTAATTTGCTCAACTGTCATTGAACAGCCTTGCTGTTTTCTATATGCCGTGTAATGCCTTCGACTGGTAACAACAGAACGATCCAATAAAATGGTAACTCGTTGATGTTTATTGGGCTATATTATTGACTCGTTATCAAATTGTTGTCAACAACTGTTCTTCTTTTACCTAAATCTGTTGATGTGATAAAATATTATGACCACTTGGAAACCACCAAATAATGTAAATGCAGGAATGTACGCGGTGGTTTTATGTTCGCGGTTTTTGCGGCGAATTCTTTACCGCGAAAAGCCGTTCCACAGTGTGACTGTGGCTCTACTATTGTTTCAAACGCGAACTAAAAACCACCGTGAACACATTTTCTCCTTACCGCGAAATCAAATCTCCGCGAACATTTCTGCATTTATAGTACCTAATATCTGTGTTTGCCTTTGCATTGTGTCCACAGTTGTAGGAGAATGGGACAGAACGGCACGCGACCCGAAGACAGTGAACGAAGGAAGTCTGCTGTCAGTAACATGTAACCCCCCCGCTGCTCATCCAGGTTGGTATGATCTAAAGCCCCTGTCACACTTGTGCGTATATACAAGCCCACATGAGTTGCGTATTAACATGATTTTGGTTTAGGTTAAGTTTGCAGCCGAAGAAGTCATTTCTTTGGTGTGATAACTAGACTGCTCAACGGTGGGTCAAAGTAGAAAACAACTTCCTCCCCGCAAAATCACTTTAACAAAAAAAAAATGTTACTGTGGAAGTCATGCACACTTGAATATACGTGTGACAGGCCCTAACAAGTCACTTTTTCATCGCCTATACTGTGCAACTGTGTTACAGTATGGTTGTGTTGTGATACATTGTTTCAACTGTATATTTTACATACTATAAGCCGAACTGTTGTACCTGTATATGGCAGCATTGCTAACTGACAGATTCGATCATAAAATCGACTCTGTAGTGTTATCTCACGGGACCCGCGACACGTTAGTTGGCGACCTCGCTACGTCCAAAATTGAATTTGTGTTACCCTTGACTTTATAATGGGAATATCATGCAAAATGTAAAAGTATGACTAAAAAGACAATAGAACACACAAAGCGTAAAAAGATTGTGTTTTTTTTTCAATTGATGAAAAACGTTGAGCGCTCTGTCAAATCGCTCGGTCGCAGCGAAGTCGCCAACGTGCCGCAGATATCCGCTTTGCCAAAGGATAGTGATAACTTGCCCACGAACTATACACCTCTGATACGAGTACGTAAAGATGGTCATTACGAGGCCTTTACGGCAATGCTTACAAATCCTTATTTACCGCTTTTCATGGTGCCATTCAGTAGCTTAAAGATGTCGAATATGCTTAGTAAAACAACCTTAGTCGGCGCTTTTTTCTTCTTTGAGCACCATTACGACTCATATATATGTTCGTAAAGATGACTATTAGGTGCTTATAAATCCTTATTTTCCGCTTTTCACGGTGCCTTTCAGTAGCTTAAAGATGTCTAATATGCTTACTAAAACAACCTGAATATATATCACTGCATGTTATTTGCAGGCCTGAAGTACAGCTGGTACAAAGATAACAACTTCGTCATCCCGAGCCACCGTGTGCACATATCTGACCTGACCGGCGACTTGTACATCGCCTCCGCCCGGGAGTCCGATGCCGGGTCGTACCAATGTCGTGCGATGAGCGCCGACCCGAACGCCGACTCTAACGGAAACACAGAGGACCAATTCAGTCCTCCGACGGTTATCACGGTCAACAACCAACAAAGTATGTTGACGTTTTAAAAGTCTATTGGCAACTTAATTTTTACTCACTAGGTTTCAATGTTTTCCCATGTTTTTAGCTTCTTAAATATCATTAAATACACACTAGCTAAGGTTCAAAACGTTACTATAGTTATAAGAAACGTTAAATTATTTAACCCATACATACATGATACATATATACATACACACACACACACACACACACATACACGCAAGCACACACACGCAAACAGACAGACACAGACACATACAAAGAAACACAGACACACTGGCACAGACACAGAGGCACACACATACACACACACACACACACACGTGCGCACGCGCGCACACACACACACAAATATACATACACATACAAACACACACACACACACTTAAATTCTGACGCTTTAACATTCTAAAATTTATCAATTACGACAATTTTGTGATGTTCAAAAACATAGCGCTAAAGTCAAGTCAAAGTTTATTGCACAACGATTGTAACAGGTACAATGTAAGGCAGAGATAAAATACTACTGGCTACATGTACTTATATCAAACTACTAAAAGCTACAGGAAGGTTCTATGCTATACAATGGTTAGGTTCTAGGCTGCACAATGCTCCATTTCAAACTACAAGAAAGCACTATCTGTATAATATTATCAGAGGCAGATAATATCAACAGGAGATACAATATGGAGCCGGATATGTCAATTATACAACAAGAGTTCCGCGACCTCATATCTCCATGAACAAGTCTATTTATGCAAATGACTTACACATTTACATAATATATGCTTTATCATAAACACCTTTATCTTACTTAAACATGTTGCAATATTGACAGTCCTATAATTTTCCAATTTGATTTCGGTGTTTTTGCATTAATTATGCAAATCAGGAATTTATTTGCATAATTGATATCTGTTGATGCTCCACTTTCCATAAAGTACATATGTTACATGTATTTGAGTCTTATAATGGAAAACACAGCAAATATAGATTTCCCTCATTATCTATGCAAATTAAGTCCCAATTAGCATAATTTGCACTTCATTGTGTACATCTCTGTCTAAGCTACCTGCATACTAGATATCATGGAAATCCGTTGTTCCTTTGTTCAGTTATTCTCCTTAGAAGATTTTCCACAATAACGCCCCTGCAGTTCCAGAGCAAGCTGCTAGGGGGCCCAAACCTACACCACTTCTTGATTACATCACAAGCTATCCGCCACCCAAAAATCAAGACCACAGCACGTCCAGGTCAAAAGATACAAAAATTGAAGTTCTACTGCAGTACCAAGGTCACATACCAGGGGGCCCAAAATCGACCCTTCACAACACCCGCCCACATACCAAATATCATTGTAATCCATCAAGAGGTTCTTGAGTTATGCTGACTACAAGAGTCCGGAAACACAAACACAAACACACACACAAACACGCCAAAAACAATATCTCCATTTTTCATGGAGATAATAACATGGTGAAGAGATGAATGTCTTATACAACTAAATCGCTATTTCACGGATTCTTTTTTGCATAGATGTATAAATATATGTAACTATATGCTAAATGTAACTGTATGGCCCTCAGATCTGTTTGACACCCAGCCGTCCATGGCATTCAGAGTCGAGGATGTGACGGTCGTCAGGAACCCGACTGCCGAAGAAGACGAGGAGGCTTCCGTTACCATGGAATGTTTCGCTACTGGAAGGTAAACATCATCAAATGAGATAACTGATACTTTTTGTTTTATTAAGTTGCTGATCATTACTTTTACAACAGGGCACATGTAGATTAGATTAACGACTTTTGTTTCATAGACTTGCCAATTCAAATATTTTCGTATGCAGTCTTTTTCTGAACACGTGTAAAAAGTGTTTGATTTTGATTTTTTAAAATTCTATTAGAATTGCAACAGTGCAATACACGTGGGAGTCGGTGGAACACAGGCAGTTATTGGTGGTGTCGTGAGCCACACGCATAATGTACCGTTTTACACTTGGGTGGAGTGAGGAAAATCGTGTCTTTTTCCCAAGGGCACAAGATCGGTGGCGTCAGGGGATTCAAACCCTGGACCGCTGGGTTATGGGCCGAAAACCCTGCCGTTACGCCACACAACCCCGTTTTAAATTCATACTACTAGATTGACATTTGTTTGTTTGTTTGTTTGTTTGCTTGTTTGTTTGTTTTAAAACATTGAAACGTAGCAATCAGGAGAAGTACAGTTTTTTTTTCTATCAAGTCGAAGTGTTCTTTATTTTTCTGCATTACGTTGTCCGCCTATCTGACATTATACCATACCCACAGACCGGTCCCGACCATAACCTGGGAGAGAACGGACGCCCCCCTCCCACCAAAGGCCAGACCCTCCAACTCCAAACTCGTCATCACTGACGTCACACAGGACGAAGCCGGGACCTACAGATGTACCGCTAGAAACAGCTTAGGGTCAGTCAGCGACGACGCTAGGATCATTTTCAACTGTAAGTGGGGCCAATTGTTTTGCAATGTAATGTATTCCTTCCTGATGTTCTTAGGTTTCTATATCAAGATACATACATGAATATGGATGGATTTTTGACGCAAGAAAAAGTACAGAGATGTTCGTACAGTCAAGTACAAACTACAGAATAGAAATCTAGAATAAATCTTGAATCTCCGCTTACTAAGCAAAAAAGGCCAACACAAGTAAATCTCTAATATCATGATACAACCAGGTAGAGTTAATCATAGGTTTCCGTATGGTTGCTAATAACAAAGCAATATCGTATTTATTTACCTAATCTGTTGCATTGCGAGAGTTGACATATTAGAGAATATCTAGCAGTTAACAAAGTAGGAAAATGATTAGGCTTTGAATATTCTACATTTTTATAATCATCTCATGTGGGATAGTGACGATATGATTGAAAAGTTCTAGACATCGATACTCATGATTTTTAAAACTTTTTTTTCAGCGCCTCCGGAGTTTTTAGATTTCATTCCGCCCGAGGCGAGGGGAATAGGAGAGACTGTGACTTTCCAATGTCCAGCGGTGCGAGGAACACGACCTCTAAGGTACATATCCAGTATCCAGTATTGAATATTTCTAACATTACGTCAAGGACATAAGATATTAGATTATACATCTACATTTGAATTCAACAATGTCGTGCAATCTCTGATGTCTGATACGTGGATTTCACCTTCTATCATTCGTATGCACAACCAAGTGTTTTGTTACACCGACATTTTGGTGACCGTCCGTCATCTTCCTCAGGGCGATCCTGACTGGTTCACATTGCACTGCAGCATAGGCGTCGCTGCTTATAGATGCGTTCCCAAACGCAAAGTATTTACATATATACAGTCACAGGAAACGACATGCGTTTGGCACCGCATTGTGATGCCTTGAGGAAGGTGACAGATGATCTTGACTGGTTCACATTGCACTGCAGCATATGTGTCTCTGCTTATAGATGTGGTCCCAAAAGTAAAGTATTTACATAAAACATATACATATTCATATATACACTCCTATCATTCTAACAAGGTACTCGTGGTTTGCTGGCGACGAGCCAATCACAAGTGACATTCGGATCAAGGTTGGGGCGAGTACCCTTACCATCAACAACATCCGGGAGTCGGACCACGGTCGGTACCAGTGTCACGTGGAGAATGAATACGGTACCGCGCAAGTCTCGGCTGAACTGTCCGTCAGAGGTAAACTATTTGTTTGTGCCATGTGACGTAACATGGACTTATTCTACATTTCCATAATTCAGTACTATCAACTCGCAGGAGATCAAATTTCAAGACTATCAACATATGTCAAATCTTATCTAAAGCTAATGTGGTCTTCCAGGTTGTTAACTTAGCTAAGAGTGTTAAGTTTCTGGGTTCGAATCAGTGGCAGACCATATGTTGTGCCCTTGGGAAATGCACTTGACACAATATTTTTTGACACAACTCAGGTGAAAATGAGTACCTTGTAGTCTCTGATGGAACGTCAAGCTAGAGGTCCTATGTTTAAGGAGATCCACACCTCGAGCATGTTACACTTATAGAAAAGAATAGGGGTCGATCCCGGTGTGAGTGGATCAAACCTTACAGTCTGGTTTCCGGGTTAACATATTGAAAAGTTTATATTCACCTGTTACATCAATCCTTCCACAAATGTGGTAAACCTGAACAAATAAATTGGATAATTAAGAAAATGTTGTCCAGTCACATGTATCTGCCCGTTTTTACAGATATCCGGCCGAGATTTTTCTCACCAGTAAGCAGTGTCCTTGCGGTGGAGGGGGGTAAAGCAGTGCTACGGTACAACTCACGGGCCGCGCCTACCCCTACCATCCAGTGGAAGAAAGGCACATCAAGCATACAACAAGGCAACAAGTCAGTAGAGTCTGGAATGCTTATGATTTATATATGTTTATGAAATGGGATCATATGTAGATTCAAAAGATAAAAGTTTTCTATTCTAAGCTGTCAGATTTGAGACTCGTGTTTGGTCTACTTTGGCGTCTCTTTCCACGGAGTAAAGACCCGATGTACGTAAGGCAAGCAAGTTGGAAGACTGTTATTT
This sequence comes from Branchiostoma lanceolatum, assembly GCA_035149815.1. Classification (NCBI taxonomy): domain Eukaryota; kingdom Metazoa; phylum Chordata; class Leptocardii; order Amphioxiformes; family Branchiostomatidae; genus Branchiostoma; species Branchiostoma lanceolatum. The sequence continues at coordinate 15,917,926 of CM068866.1, forward strand.
ACCAGAATTTCTCAAGTTGAGTACATTTGCCAAGCATCTGAATCTAATAGACCGATCCCGATCGCGAAGCCACGCCTGTTCAGGGTACCTGGAGTCGGAATTGCAGGTGCCATAGGCACAGATTTTGACCATTACGTCGCCCCGCGTTGACGGACAAAATGGCGGCCACGCCAGCTCATGATCACGTGACCAAATCATGTTCTCTTATTGGCTGAATCGCTAAGATTGATTGACAGCCGGGATTGGTCTATACATGAAGAAATGAGACACGACATTGTTGAATTCATTGTAAGTACTGCACAGTTCAAAGAAGGAGATGTCACCCAGGCCTTTTTTTAACCGAAATAGGATCCCATATCATCTTGTCTCATTTCTTAGTTTCTAAAACACTAAATACGTCTAATGTATTGCCTTAAATGTAAAAGAGCGCCTCATTTATACTATGTTTTTCAGGTATAACATAACCAGCCAAGGATATCTTGTGATCAATGATATACGCACCAACGATGCCGGGTTGTACACTGTTTCCGTCATCAACGACCTGGGGTCGGCAAGTTCAACTGGAGAAGTCAGGGTGGTCGGTAAGTTTCAACAAACCTGTGAAATCTCGAGTTTGTCATTTTTGGAACTGGAAGGCATAGAGAACGCTAATTCAGCACCGCAAAAGACAGTTACAAGAATATTCCTCAATCAGTGACTAAGAAAAGGTAACGAGATACGTACCTCAAAATTTTCGATGTCAACTGTACATCTTGATCACGGAGTGACCTAGTCACGCGAGAACACGAGACTAGGACGGGACTTGTGAAGATCGTCCTGTCACTTCCTTGCGGAGTAGGGGTAAGTAGACAGCAAAAGTCAATACTTTACAGAAGCTTAAGGACACAGTTGCTTATTAAGCAACTTGGTAGATCTTAGAAACAGACGTTTCATGTAGCAGCCTCTACCTTTCGTCAGTGACACTAAGCGAGATCTGTTATCAAACCAGAACTTAAATTTAGCCTAAAACGATGACTTGATTTGTGGAGATAGATTTTAGATAGTCCAGTAGGAAACAAATTTAGTACTGTACACTACAAATTAAAATACCATTATCTTCGACCACAAAAAATGTTTTTGAATCATCCCTTGATTTATCATAGCTAACCATTGCGATGTCTTCCGATGTTGTATCTACTCCAGAGGCCACGGTTATAACGACAAGTCCATCAGATACGACCATTGATACGGGAGGGCTGAAGACTCTGAGGTGTACAGCACGGACAGACAGGCGGTTGGACGTCACCTACACGTGGCTGGTCAACGACAGGAGACTGGAAGTGAACGATAGCGCCCAGTACTATGAGAGGGTAAGCTTAGGCTACTATATATGGCCTCCGTCGGTCAGTATTGACCATGGTAAAATCCTAATTCACATCATCCATACAGAGTCGACGATAGCTAAACAGCCCTATACGAGAATGGCAGTCTCTGTCACAAAAATCACATCTGTAAGCTGATTCAGGTCTGTTGCAAAGCTCTTTTCTGTGGATCCGCTTTTCTTCTGTTCTGTGCCTCAGTCTGGCTTCTCGGTCACGTAGGTCCTCCCAGTGCTCCGCAAGCTTACGCACAGAGTCAATAACAGATGATTTCGTTAAGAAATGGCAGACACTCAGTATCATTGATCGTATGTCAAGCTGCAAGGAGAGCAAGTCGAAAAGTAGTAAACTACTATATGTCATGTTATAATTTTGAAATTATGTATCTTATAAATCAAGTGTAAATCAGATGCATATACCGTTATTAATTCTTGTGTATCATATACGTTGACTGTAGTGCTGTAGCTCGCTTGTTATAGGTTCACAATGAGATTAATGTGCAACATTATCGCTAAGTTTAACTACTGTGTCAAGATCTGCTAAATATCCCTGCTTACAATTAAAGTAGACAGCTGCCTCTAGCGTGTGTAGATTCACAACCAATATCAAAACTACCTCATTATTATTGATGTAATATTTTGCCTTGCCACAGGGTTCGAATGGTGACTTGATAATTAAGAATGCGGATCCCAGTCTGTCCGGCACTTACACCTGTTCAGCTGAATCAGGTGGCCTTACTGTGCAGGCATCCTGTACAGTCACTGTTCAAGGTAAGTTTGCTCAGCAGTAAGACTGCTGTAGGTTTTCACGTAATAGCACCATACAATTGCAAAGACAATGCAACCAACGGCAACTAACTACAAGGTTAGCCATTGATGATGAATGAATGAATGAAAGATCTTTATTGCACGTTTATGCTCTGATGAGCTAAGTACAGGTCACAGTGATAACAAAAATGTGATATATAACATCTAAAGACTAATTAATACCGCTATGTACATGTTCAATTTCTTCTCGCTTCTTCAGGCAGTTGTAGGTGTATGAGCATACAGGGTTTATGAGACATGGCTTGTCTAGTTTCAAAAGGAACAATGAACAACAAAATGACACTAATCCTCAATCTTACCTAAATCACAGTATTGGCAAGTTCTATGCTCCAAAGAAATGCAGTTATGTCTACCCCTTTAAATGCGTAGTTTGTGTGAACTAATCCGGAGTTTTGTGATGGCTGTTCTATGTCGAATGTTTGAAATGTTTAGATATTTCTCTTCGAAGTAAGTATCTTTAAGTAATCCGTATGTTCGTAATTTGTTGCTATTACGCATTTCTGTTGTGAAAGACTGTAAATACGTACCTTTAAAACGTTAGTAGATAGATGGGATAATTTGAGATGAATTTAACACAAAAGACATGGGTGAATTCCAAACTATAGCTTATAGGTAGCTGGGCAAAGTTGATGACATGTTAGTCGAGCCAACGGTATGATTTCAGTTCTTATCGATGTGTTCACGATCAAGATCAACAGCTTCCTTCGCAAGTGATATCATCTAAAGTTAAATGTATACAAACCTTGCAGTGTACAACTTTGATGTTGTGAAGCAAGTAGTTCCGAAAAAGACAAGGCATGTGTTCTGTTACAGTTCTTATCGACGTGTTCACGATCAAGATAAACAGCTTCCTTCGCAAGTGATATCATCTAACTAAAAAGTTGAATGTATACAAACCTTGCATTGTACAACTTTGCTGTTGAGACTCAGGTAGTTCCGAAAAACACAAGGCATGTGAGTTTCAGTTATGGTGGACTAGACCTGATCAATTGATCGTTATTGATGAACAGGACCCCGTGGAGCCCCTCTCGGTGTAAATACTGGAGGGATGGGGTCGAACTGGGTGGAACTGCAGTGGCTGCCAGTTCCGCAAGGTGACTCGGCAGTAGAGTACGTCATCGAAGGTGTTGCGATCCCTGAGCCAAAGGATCCTCTTGCACAAGAAGTGTGGGAACAAGTCAAGCGTGGGTCTGTGAGCGGTCTGAGAACAACCAGAGGTACATAGATGGTTAACAATAGCTAAGAACTGCAATATTTTACATTTTCATACGTTTCGACGTTGATAGATATAGTAAATAATGTCCTTGATATAGTACAACGTGCCCGATGTCCATATTCAATAGATGTATTTTTTTTCAGCACTACCGTCCGGAACGAAGTCAGTAAACGTTTCCGGTCTGAGTTCCAACACGTTGTACAAGTTCCGGGTCATGGAGTTGAACCCGTTCGGCCTTGGTGAGCCCAGCCTCCCGACTGGAGAGATCCGCACTCTACCTGCACGTAAGTCTCTTGTGTCTAGAAATAAGCCCATTCGTAGATCCGAGTACGCATGTGCAGTGTCAAAGGTGAAGGCGGCAGAAGGCCCCTGGCTTGTAAACAGTTCTCGTCTCGACATTGTCTGGATTTGCATAACAATGAACAGACGGGTTTTGTTTACGTCCAAGGGGCCTTCACCTTTGACACTGCGCATGCGTACTCGAATCTACGACTGGGGTTATAGAAATATTTCCAAAGCTATTGAATGCATGGAATCCTAGCATATGTGTTTTGTAAGACCCTACCATATTGGCCATATCCAGCTTTGTGTAGAAGTGTAGATAAGAGAATTTTCATGTTGAATGCCGAGAAACCTGTTCCTTTGAACAATGTGTTACTGCTAGAACAGCTCATCTGAGGGTAATCTGAATCTATGTAATTTAGCATCAGTTTATTTTAAAAAATTACACTTTTACTAAAACGTTTCTTACAGTTCAAGAGGACATTCTAGATATCAGAGGCTGACGATTCTCTAACTTGATATTTTGGGTGCCCATTGCGAATTATGTTATTGTTATGAAACTTTTTTTTCAGCTCCAACAAAGAAGCCAGTTGTTGGTGGAGGAGGTGGACTTCGCGATGACCTGCGCATCACATGGGAGGTAGGTCAACTAGTAACAAACCGTTACATTCTCTACTCATTCGTTGTATCACGGGGTTGTTTCAACTGAGCATTTCTCCCAAGTGTTGGATTCAAGTTTTCGAGATATAAAATGGTATTCATAAGAAGGAATTATCCGAACTGAACTGAAACAGCCTGAGTTCGAATAAGCAAGGATAATTTTTTGTATGTAAACCTCAGACTGTACTGCAGAGGGAGTAAAAAGATTTTCTTGGCCAGCACGGGGGTCGAACCCGCGACCTTCGCGTTATCAGCACGACGCTCTAACCAACTGAGCTAACCGGCCAGTCATCTGTTAGAACCGTTTAGCATGCTCTCTTCTTTGTTTTGTTTCATTCTTACTAATTCGGAGATTACCACTTTGCCATTTGCAGACTATTGCAGAAAATAGATCTACACGTTCTTTCATAAGTTAGCAAATATATCCTAATGATCTGTAATTATGTGTTTTGTACCATGTATGTGAAATGATATATGTTCATAGATGTATTGAGACTTTAATGATGTAATCTGTATATTTGTTATATTCTGTCTGACCCTTACCTTTTCCATCAATTGAAAGTAGGCCGATTTAAACTTCTCACGAATAAACAAATGTTCCAACAAATAACTTGGGGGAAGATAATGGAAAAAACAAACGCACATAATACTCTAACTCAAGGGATTTGATTCACCGAAATTTTCAACCGAATCACTCGGTCTTCTTTAGCTAATTAGATATCTGAATCAAGAGCTGTAGACACGTGGTTCTTACGTGTGACGTCATCACTGGGTCAAAGTTCGTCGGAAGTCGATACCACCCCCTCGTCACTGTTTGTTAGAACAGAATAAAAGATCCGTGCTCGCACTGACTGTGTCATATTCTGTTAGAGATTCTTTTAACACAACCAGTAACTCTCACCTGCTCACGTTTCGATGTCTGTCAGACGCCTTCATCAGAGCTTCTGGCTTGAGTACTGCTTCTCGCCGCTATAAGTAGCCGAAGTAGGTGGCGCTTTTGCGGTGAGAAAACCATCCCAAACGTGGCTAAGCTTGTATCCCCCCTTGTCCCGGTTCATCACATGGTGTTGATTTCCTTATCCAGACCGCAAAAGCGCCACTTACAAGAATCCCCAACATCCTATGTTCTACCAACCTGATTAATAAATGATTTTCGATAAATGTGTCATATTGTCCTTCCCCGCAGCCGTTTGAGAGGAGAGACTACGGAGGCCCAGGGTTCGGATACAGGGTGATGTTCCGCAGAAGAGGCGTTAGCACATGGGGAACGGATGAGATCAGGACCAACGCGAGCGTCGCTCTGGCTTCGTTCGTGCACGGGCCTGTCCCAAACTACGTGCCATATGACGTACGTATACATCGTTTTCTTTTTCAAAATGAATGAATGAATAAATGATTTTATTGCACAACAATTGCATCAATGACAATGTATGAAAATGTACAGCTAACATAGATTGCAATCTAGGTCTATTTTACCACAATTCTAATTATTACTTTATTATATCAGATAAAACCTATAGTGCTAACTAAAAGGAACTATTCTATATATCACATTGCATATTTCTAGGCTACTTTGCGACTTAACATTTGTCAAATCTTTGTTTCTTTTTTGCATAGCGTTATGAATGTATTGGCCTATGTGAATAGATAAGGAATCTGGACAAGAAAAATCAGCGCCGCTACAAGCTTCAAGTTCTTTGTCAAGAAAGATTTGGAAGGTGGTGCTTATGATCTATAATTAGAAAAGAAAGAATGGGCTCGGTCATCAAATGTACAATGACAGGTACAACATTGTCAATCATTGTGTTAAACTGTGGATAAGATCATTATGAAAATCAATAGCATTTGTATTTGAAGACAAAGAATCCCAGGCTTTTACCTCTTCATATTGTAAGAAGATTCCTAAAATGTCTCCTACTGAAAATGATTCTTTGCTTCGATACCACCTGAATAGTTTTCGTCAATCTTTCTACAGGTCAAAGTTCAGGCCTTCAATGACCTCGGTAACGGCCCGGAGAGTGACATGGTCACGGTTTACTCTTCAGGAGGGCGTAAGTATACAATAGTAGTACTCCCACCGTCATGCAGACTTTGAATATTTCATCATCGTTAAATCTACATTAATATGTAATGTATGTACTAAAGATACTCTTTGTATATAACCAAGTGTTTTATTCGACCGACGTTTCAATGACAGTCTGTCACTTTCTTCAGGGCAATTCTGACTGGTTCACTTTGCACTGCAGCTATAGGTGTCGCTGCTTACAGATGCGGTCATTATTTACATGTATACAGACATAGTCAACGAAACGTCGGTTGAATATAACACTTGGTTGTGTACAAAGAGTCTTTTATTCAGTGACTTACCTATCTGATGAAAGTATTCACGGATACATTAATGAATTTTTTCTGAACTACTTTCTTTGACCTCTTTTAAGGTTAACAATTATGTATACCACATTGATGTTTTCTAAGGCGAACAATTATGTATACCACATTGATGTTTTCTAAGCTTAACAATTATGTATACCACATTGATGTTTTCTAAGGTTAACAATTATGTATACCACATTGATATTTTCTAACGTTAACAATTATGTATATCACATTGATGTTTTCTAAGGTTAACAATTATGTATACCACATTGATGTTTTATTGAAGATTTCTTTCGTACATTCAGCTCCAGGTAAGATAAACGGTATCCGGGTTCTGTACACCTCTCACTCAAACGCCACGCTATCCTTCTCACCACCACAATACCGAGGCAACCTGCTGTATTACGTCATACGGTACTGGAAATCTAACGAAAGAGCCAACAGTTCGTACGACCCCGTCAACTACCAGGTCGTGCCTATTGAACAGGTAAGAGAGCACTCACTCTATGAGTATGGCTTTTGTTACTGAAGGTGAATTCTACATTTTAGACTTGCACTATCTCCAAGTAGATCTACACGGTGCTAAATATCGTATATGCTAGCCAGAGAAGCTCCAGTCAGCTTATCTGGCTGACTGGAGCTTCTCTGGCTAGCATATACGATTTTTGGCACCGTGTAGATCTGCTTGGAGATTATTGCACTAATACATTGGTTAAAAGATATCACAAGTTCACCAAGTCTGTAAAATGTTAGTTTTTGCATCTCCACTGCAGTGTTGATGAAGGTTATGATTATTAGACATCCAGGTAAACGATTAAAGTTAAAAGATTAAAGTCCTCCCACACGAGACGGTGCATAGGGTGGCACCCATCTCCGTTTCAGTAGCCCTTGGGCCACACAACTTTGTGCAATCACTGCATCAGAGGGCTAGTCCACTGGTAGTGTTGTGTGTTTAACTCCCATACTCTTTCCCAAATGCTGAGTGCTAAGCAGAGAAAGCAATGTGTGTCCTTTTAAAGTCTTGGTAAACGATATTTAAAGGCAACTCAATCTCATTCTACAACTGGATAAGATAGGAGATTACTTCCGGACGTTTTGAGTGACATCTATCACTCGTTATCAATTTGCAACAGGCTCGCGTCAGGCCAGTCCGCTACACCGAGCTGGAACCGCTAAACCCGTACGTCTGGCCCATCCCGGCCGACGAGGAGCCGAGGAGGTACCGACGGAATCCCGACGAGCCACACGTTCGGGTCCGAAGGGCCGACGCCGGGCCTCACTATGGCGTCGTGACCGGTCTTGAATCGAACCAGCAGTACATGTTTTCGGTAGGACCATCTTATTGCATTCACGTCGAAGGTTATGTTTTCTGGTCTGCTTTTGAGTGAGTGTATGTGTCTGTGTGTGTGCGCATGTGTGCGTATGATTGTGTATGTGTGTGTGTGTGCGCGCGTGTGTGTGTGTATGCCTGTGTGTGTGCCTCTCTGTGTGTGTGAGTCTGTCTGTCTGTGTGTGTGTGTGTGTGTGTGTGTGTGTATGTATGTATGTATGTCTGTATGTATGTACGCGTGTGGAGTGCCTCTGTGTATGTGTGTGTGTGTGTGTGAGTGTGTGTGTGAGTGTGTGCATGTGTTTGTGTGTGTTTTGTGAGTGAGTGAGAACAGCATAAGTCGAGAGTCTTTACGATATCTTGTATGTACGTAGTTTGATATAGGGCCCCCACTCATATGCTATTCTATGAAATTCATTGTTTCCACACAGGCTCGAGCCCGTACGGACGGAGGCCGGGGTGACTACAGCAGGGAGGTGTCCGGTACAACGCTGGCGAACGCCGCACAGTCAAGAGCGGCGGCTGGGGGTCTTCTAAGTAAGTACTATTTCAAAATCTTCTCACTACTTTCCCTAGTCCCCGTCCAATTACTTTGTGGTTTTTCATGTCAGATACTCATATGATCATACTGTACAAGTTTTAAAATTTGCCATCCCCTCATTTCAGACCAACCGTGGCTGCCGACGTTACTCTGGGTCTTCCTGGCTCTCCTGATCTTACTGGCGCTGTTGTGCTGCTGTCTGGGGTACTACTGGTACAAAAACGTGCGACACACCAAGCTAAAAAAAAGCAAGGTACTCTTCGGATAGTTTCTTCCGCAGTACGTAGGTAGTTTGGACCATCTTTTCAATGGATTTTCTGTAGAAGTCAGAGTCATAATATCACTTCTCGCTTCTCTTTTTTTAGGTACCAGCAGAAATATCACTGGATAACATGGCCACCAACAGTAAGTTCTTTGATAGAACACCTTATGTTTTTTTTAGAATCATAGCTAACTTTGTTATTAGAAGAATTGGCTTCATATGCTACTAGTTCATCCGTGACACCATTTACAAGGCACATCTGCCGATCATTTAATTTTTTTTAAAGATTATAGCAATTATAGCACTCGTTGCTACAATCTGGATAGTCTACTCCTGTTTTCAAAGACACAATGATCAATGTAAGGGTCTGTATCATATGATTTCTGTCATCTACTAACGATTCCTAATGATTGAGAAATTGTTTAAAGACAACAGTCACATTGATGCTATTTCCAATGTTTCCTTCTCAGGAATGACGCATGCTCACAAGAAGCAGCTCCTTCGACACAAACCCGCTCTTGTCAAGACGGTAGATCCGGAACCAGTCATACACCATCTGGTCCAGAAGGAGGTTTGTGCTTCTTATTTTCTTCCCTTATTTTCTTCCTTTTTTTCGTTTCAAGGCATCCTCATTTGAGGTGAAGCATGATGTTTTTTTAAGTAGCTAGTGCTTGGCTAGTGGTAGTGCAATGCGGCTTCGCTACAGCTCGTGTTTTGGCCAAGCTCATCGGGTCACCCCTATACTCTTCTCGATAAGTGTGTTGGGTTCTTTTACGTGCAGAGGTTTGACACGGGCCCTCATACACGGGGCCGCCGGCTTTACATCACCATCCGAAATGACGAATGCAATCCCTTACAACATGTCCGAGCTCGAGTCGACCCCGAGGATCCACCGAATTTGATCCAGAGGGCGAAGCAGAGGGATTGCGTTACCGCATGCGCCACGGGGACTTAGATAACATAGAATACCGATCTTTCAGACTTTTAGTTGTATAAATTAGTTATCTGTTGCAGATAAGCTTTCACGAGATTAATAACACAAGGAAAAGTTATCCCCGAACATCTATAGACATTAGCATGATCCGTTTATGATAAATTGTTGTTTTATTGGGCAGCCATGCCATGCTTATAGCCCTTGGAATGAAAGTTTATAGATCTTAAGTGCACAACACTAGATTACTAGATCAGGTTTCTTTTCCTGTCTACGCTTAATAGAATGAGAGCTTAGTAAATTATCTGCCAACAACAAAATATTTACATTTGGGACTGCATCTGTAAGCAGCGACACCTATAGCTGCAGTTCAAATTAACCAGTCAGAATTGCCCTGAGGTAGGTGACAGACGGTCACCGAAACTTCGGTAGAATAAATCACTTGGTTGTGTACAAGGAATATTTCTATTCAGTGACGTGTTGCCAACCTGATGAAACAATTCACGGAACAAACTTTGTTTTTCAGGCAATCCCGAAGAGCATGGCGGGACAGATCCGGAGCCCTAAGCAACCGGAAGAAGCGCACGAGAGGCTGTTGACTGTGCTGCCGTCCCGCCTCGACCCCGCCTTCTTCCACTACTGTGACGCCGTAAGAAAACAGGACGCAGGTCTGGCTGATCAACTGGAGAGAAAAAGTAAAAACATCAGCATTTCTTTCTTATCTTTCACTGTACTTTATCTATCGTCCCTTGAATGTTGTGTACAATTGTAGGTCTTTGTAAGAAGTTATGAATGTTACATTGCGACACACAGGTCAGAAAACCGAACATATTCCCATCAAACTAGTCTAGTGTACGCTAACGAAAAGACCAATGTGCAAACGATAGTATCACAACTTTTTTTCTGCACCTCAGCACCGTCCATCAGCGGAAGCGGAGAGAACGGAGTATTCAGTTCCATGCCACTGAAGACTCCTACTGGATCCGAGGGTGACAGCATCAGTATACATGGTGGGTCTCAATCTACTGGCTTCCTTCTCCTCTCCTCTCCTCTCCTCTCCTCTCCTCTCCTCTCCTCTCCTCTCCTCTCCTCTCCTCTCCTCTCCTCTCCTCTCCTCTCCTCTCCTCTCCTCCCCTCCCCTCCCCTCCCCTCCCCTCCCCTCCCCTCCCATCCCTTCCCTTCAGTTCTCTACTCTTAACCTATTGTTATTTGAAGTCTTTGTAGATTGTTTAATCGTATTGTATTGTATTGTATTGTATTGTATTGTATTGTATTGTATTGTATCATATTTATTTCGCAGTCAGAAGTACTCTATTTCTCTGTGGCCTATCTCTTATATACATCCAACATTTTGTTTTCTTTGGAAGAACTATATAGCACAAACACTTCCTGCATTTCCTCATAAAGGCACATATCGATGACTTATCAAGACAATCAACAAATATCTTAACTTCTACGTCCGATCCTTCCATTCATGAAATACAGACGCTCTTGAGACGAAGATGAAGTATGAAGACTTCAACAACAGTCACTACTCCATGGACCTGGACCCAACTGGACCACGTGCGCGGTCTAAACAACGTCTGGTCAGCTCTTCAACAGAAGACGGTTAGTCCAGTTACTTCTAGTCTCTTTCTTCCTAACTTATCATGGGTGTAATACCACGTCTTTGACTCCTGAAATGTACTTATTTGATAACATAAAAATGTACATCTTGTAGAGCATCCGTCGCCATTGGTGACTCCTACGTCATCGTCCGACAAGCACATATACGCGGAGGTCAAGGGAAAGAAGAAGTCGAGTAAAAGACAGCCTAGTTCTGGACAACAGAACGTCGCCTTCCAGAGCGACGACACCTTCCAGGGCGACGACAGTGGTGGATTCTACGGTCGGTGCTGCAGTACTGACTGCTGTCGCATGGGGATCATTAATCATTGCTTTATTTCAGACTCTGGTTTTTCAGCATGGGGTTGCATTGTTCGCTTGGAATTGCATGCAGCGGGTGTTTTCTTTAGCTTCAAATAATGTTATGCTTTTCAGGATAGGTCGTAACTGGTGGACCTTAATCTTACAAAAATGCTCGTCGTTTTGCACATGCGCTCGTTTGCTAAATTACGTGTGACTACAGGGATTTTAAAGTAACAACTCTTTTCTCCCCTTTTGTTGCTACTGAGTATCGGTATTGTTGAATACAAGTTGCTTGTATTTTAACGCTGTTAATACATGTTACTTGGATTAGGGGCCTACAGATTAACCCTTACTTTACGGCTAACACGGAAGAAGTCTGTCGGGCATGCAAATGCTAAATATGTTAGCAATTGGTTTAACATGATGTTTAATTGCAGATAATACCATTGCGAGTAGTCGTGTGTACGTTACATGGTTTATTGTTTTTTCATCGTTTATTGTTTCGTATATGTACAGGTATTCTAAAACAAAGAAATGCAGGGCAAAAAAAAAATGCCAGAAGCCTAGGTGGCTTTTCGTGGGCCTCCCCTCGAAACTTAACAATAGGAATTATATCATAAATTGTACATAACTCAAAACTAAACAAAATAAACGGATAACGATTAGGATTTAGATCTAGATATCATCATCGCTATTTTAGATTCCCACAGACCGACTGAAGATCAGGAATCTATTCCAATCTTTGTAAACATACAATCATGTAGGTGCTCTCTCAGTACCAGATAATGGGCCATAGCTTCGCCCCCCCCCCCTCCACTTCGGTATTGGTGATAGTTGTTGTCATTTCGAGTTTCTTTACAAACGTTGCTTTTGTGGATTACAGACGACACTGAAACAAGCCCCAAAAGCTCCCGGGAACACACCAACGAAGGTTTCGATGACTACGAACTGGACCTGCCACCGTATCCAGCCAGTCACAGGGCTAAGTCTAGATCTGGATCCAGCCAACAGTCGCCAAGGAGCAGCGAAAGGATGGATCTAGATCTGACTGACAACAGGGGGCGAGCTAAGTTTGGATCCAGTCGGCAGTCACCAAGGAGCAGTGAACGGATGGATCTAGATCCGGCCAGTCACAGGGCTAAATCTAGATCTGGATCAAGCCAACAGTCGCCAAGGAGCAGCGAAGGGATGGATCTAGATTTGGCCGGTAATTATGATGAACCTAATCAATTCTAAATCCCGGCGCAGTAGAGACATGGTGGAGGTTAACGTTGTTTGGTTGTCAGTCTTGTTGTAATTCGGTCCAGTGCTGCTAGGTGGCATGTACTTTCAGATACGACCAAATATCTAGCGGGAGTCAAAGCGTCCTGTGAAGAAAAATAATCCGGGACTCCCCTAACTCATACGTGTGGGAAATATCTTCTGTTCTTTTCAGCTTAATCAGCAGTTTTAGCTTCAGTCTAACCATCTCTTAGATACTGTGCTTTCTTATACAGCCTGGGTTGTACCGGTATAAGGTATATTTCCATCCACCCGAAGATGAAATATACAACAACATTGCGCTGTCAATGTTTACCTCTCACTGTCTCACACACATTTGACCACAGCATGCAAAGGTAATAAATGACAAGATAGTAGATATGAAATTAGATTCAACACAAAAATGTTTTTTTTTACAGAAGCTGAGCCAGTGGACATGACACCCCAGTTCGCGGCTCCATCGTTTGAGCCGAAGCCTTCAAGGCGGCAGGGACCTATGACTCCTCCTACTCAACCACCCCCACCTGTACCGGCACCTGTGTCAAGGCACGCACCTGTATCAGCACCTGCACCTGTATCAGCACCTGAACCCGTGTACTCCACTCCCTCTGTCGAGCCACATCCCTTTGAGGCCCAGTCGGGACAGAGGGTGACAGCAGAGGACGGATGGCCAGTTATCATCGAGGTCTATGGGCCCGGTACGACTTTCTTTTACATTTCTTTCTAGTTACAGTAGTATCTAAAATTACCTCTCATGTTAGCTTAATGCCTCATGTGTAAAACAAGAAAGTTTGCGTGCCGATTGTTGACTGTTCTTTATGTAATAGTTGCCATTACGCAATGAATTTACATCGAACGTAGCCATTGTTTATAGCCAAATTCCCCTGGTAGCGCAAAAATCAGTTAACTGTACACAAATCCGTGTTTCATTCAGACGACAGCTATATGCATGAACTTGGGTTCTCGGCGTCTTTATTCAGCACAGTGGATAGACACAAACATGTCTCTCTTCTGCATAATAAGACAAAGTAAAACTCGTTCGAAGTTATGGTACTGTTGAAGTTATGGGACCCCACGTTACATGTAATAGTGAAACTACAGAATTTAGACCACGTGGGCAAGGACGTGCAAATAAAGATTATTATATTTGCTTTTGATGGTGAAAGCAACTTCTAAAACTAATGTTAATGTTAATCTTCAGTATTGTCTGTTATACATCATTTCGGTCAAGTCTTTCTCATTCAAACACGTTTCTGACTCAATAAGGTTCTTTAATGTCAAGTATGGGCGTCTCCTTCTGCCTTCCGTTAATGCAACATTAAAAAGAATGCTGTATTGATGTAACGTGAGGTACTGAATATAAAACCCACGCTATGTGTGCCATCATTTGATTGAATAAGTGGACGGTCATTGAAGAAAATGTGAGTAATACGACAATATAGCAGGAACCAGCTAATCAAGTTGCGCAATAGAGTGCACGGTGCGTGTTACTATTTTGCTTACTTATTTTTGAAAAAAAAAAAATCCTGGGCAAATCTTGGTCAGAATGGTCCAATATTCTGCTAGGGAGGACAAAAGAATGTGTATTTTAAAAATCTGCCCAAAATACTAGTAGGTGATCTAGTTTTGATCTCGGATTGACCCCTGAACCCTTCTATTCTGGATGGACTGATATATTAGGATGGGGGGGGGGGGTGAAATCTAGGTCTCATCTGAAACTTCTGACTTTAGCTCGTTAAAATGCAAGAGTTGACCTCCTGCTTTTTTTTCTCCTAAAGCAACCTGACAAATCCAGCTTTGGAGGGGTGGTAAAGATTTGAGGTTTGAAATGTAGAGATAGTTTTTGATGGCTTAACCATGTGTGACATAGGAAAGTCCATTTGGAGGTCCCTGCCCTGAGTATAATGGAAAAAGTACTGACATCTCTTCTTGTCCACTACAGCGGATGAGGTACGATGGTTGTACGAAGGCCGAGAGTTGCCGAACTGTACTCAGTACCAGCAGGAGTCGGAGTCACCCGAGTGCCACCTGCTGCACATCAACGGCGTAAACCGGCAGAACGCAGGTGTCTACACCTGCCAGGGAACCATCTACGGGGAGGGCACGGTCTCCTGTGACGTCATCATCGACATAGCGGGGACCAAGTCTAAGACTGGCTCGGTTTGTTTCTATTTGCACTTTGGCTGTACTTTTTGTTGTTGTACTGGTTTGATTTTTAACAGTTCAAAAGCCCCATCTAGCAACCAACGATATTACTGCAGTCCAAGCCAAACAACTACATGTTGCTACTTACCTAGGCCTACTGCCCATCCTTAACGGCCTTGGGCATAGGTCACGGACTAGATCGCACCATCTTATGCGGTCCTGGGGCTATCTCTACCAGTTGTTCCAATGTGTGATAGATATATTTTTCAATATCCAAGTAAATGGTGATTTTTTAGATTCTAGACAACAATAAGGTCTGAAATATCACCTTATGTGTCTATGATTGTCTTTTTTGTGTGACTTGTTACTCTCTTCTTTTAGAAGTCCTAATACTTTAGTCTGACGGACATGTAGATAATGCTCTTCTGTGATCGATAGCAGTCTATTTTCTCGTAATAAATTCCTTTTAACTTTTAATTCTCTTTTCTCATGGATAACAATTTTTTTTCTCTTCACCACAGTATACAAACATGCCGCTCTACGACGATGACTACAGCCTACACCCCCGGGACGACTACGACGACAGTGGTCGTCATTTAGCATCGAGGGTTTAAACTCTTACAGCATCCTAACCGAGTGTCATTCGCCATCCATAAAATACTTCATGCCAGCGGTGCTTTTTGATTTGAATTTCCCCCAAAAGTTGTTCTGTTTCATTCTGAGAGATTTCAATGCTACGTTAGCAATTAGAGACTTACTTTGTAAAGAATAACTTTATACCAGTTTGTCTCAGTCACTATGTACATCTAAAGATAGAGGTTACTATTTTGATAAACTAGAATGAGTGTAGTACATATATATATATATATATATATATATATATATATATATATATATATATATATCGGTTGAAGTGTTAAGCAAAGCACTGACACTTGTTTGATAATGTTGAATCTTGTTTTAGTCAATTTGTTGTTTATAATGCATATTGAATCTACATATCTAAGCTTGGAATATTTAGAGCATTATCGAATTGTAGTAACGTTGTGATCAGAAATTCAACTGTTTATTGTAATATTTGTCTTTCATATTCAGTGAGTATTTTATGCCTTATTGATATTACACAATTATTCGGTGCCAATGATGCTATCCCCAGCACAGCTACAATTTGTTTTCAGTTTGTTTTGACTAGAAGCCTGACTTTTTGTCAGACTAATGTAACTAAACTCAATCATCCACAGATTAGTCAGTCTAATTTAAAGTTGATAAGTCTACTTTACTGCAGTTGCAGGTGGTTGATTTTAAGCTGATTTTCAGCCATTGTTTTTTGCTTAAGCTTGATTTGTTGTGATAGCCATAAACTTGGGAGGTGCTATGCAACGATAGCATAGTCTTGAAGTTTTTAGGTCTTTGAACGGAAGAATATATTATAGGACTGAAATGGTAGTATAGTGGGGTTACATGAGGGTATAGTATTTTCCATGAGTCCTTAGTTATTATAGTGTAGATTTTTTGACAAATTGTAGATGAAGTTGTACAATTGTAAAGGCTCGGTTTTACGCGTTCATTCTATTTGGAGAATAAAATGCTTTTTGATAACCAGGTTTGTGCGTAGATTTGTACAAGTGTACACGTATTTGCATTGTTTGCTTGTTTCAATGCAAACATGTTTCAGGTTTGATTCTTAACAGTTCAAAAGCCCCATCTAACGACCAAAGATATTACTGCAATCCAAACAACTACATGTCGCTGCTAAAATCGTACTTACCGCCAGGTTTCGCCATTGCCCAGTAGGACCATTGGCTCATAACTCCATGTTTAAAGACAGATGCAATATGGTGGGTAGAGGGCTCGCTTCGCATTCGGGATCGAGGCTGTATACAACTTGTTTCATTGTCTCTGAAATGAATAAGTTATTACAAGGAGGTTTTGATTGAACCTCCTTGGTTATTAGTGACGTAGAACCAACTTCTTTTGTCAGTAAACTGCGAAGAAAACTGGTAATGCACGGTTGCATTCTCTAGATTTGTCTCTTTTTGTACCTCTGAATTACTGATCCTGATTCAAAACTTGCAATTTGCACAATTGAAAGTCAAACCAAGCAAAGAAATGTCAACCCCTTTGCGACCCTTGCGCGATTTCCCAATTCCCGAAAAGGCCATTTTTGGCAGTGTAACGGTCGTTTTGTGCAATCTCCTCGCAGCGATCAGAAATGGTATTGCAGATTAGGCTCTGACAGGGTATTGAAACTTCAAAACAAAATGAATTATATATATCTTCATAACCCTTTTTAATCACTGTGTTAGTATATTTCCCATCTCTTTCTTCCTTGAAATTTTTGTCCATTTATATTTCAGTATGCCTGTCGTCCTATAGCTGATTGCGACAATTGTTTGCAGCATTTTTAATTCAAGGGTTCTCTTTCCACCCGTCTTCGTGATTGAAATATCACATACCTCCAACTGGGCACATTTAACATAACAACAATAGTAACCGACAGAACCTGCCCAAACGTGTACAAGCAATGGAAACAAATTAAAGACCATTAACCGTCTCGACTCGACATAATTTATGGACAAATGTTTAATCGACAACGCCTTAGAAATTATTTCAAAGTCATTGACCTACCCTGTAACAATATCCCAGAATACATGCTATTCTGCCACATGTTACACCGGCAATCAATACACCCTATAGCTTATCTAAATACGATTTGGTGCAGTTACACGCGACTAAACACTTGGTCAACAATACTGAACAAGGGTGAATGAAGGACCAGTCGGATACCCGACACCGTCTGACCGTTCCCAGGTAAGCCCTGACACCTGATACCGTACGAATAGTGCCTTGCACGCCCGCATACCTGCTGGCAAACCAAGCGGATCGTCCCAAGCTGGACTCGCTGTAATGCCATTGTTTACTACACAGTCAGCGGGGGTGAAGCGTGAATAATCCAACAGCCACAGGGACAAAAAGTGTTGTACGTTAAAAATTCGTGAAAAACACCTGGATTCTGAGAATTCTACAGGTATGTTCTTCATCATAAGTTTCAATGGTAGCGTTCTTATTGTACTTATGAGGACATTCTTATTATTGAAGAGACGACTTAGCTGTCGTCTTAACAATTACGTTTGATGAATGGGGAGGGGGCAGGCGTCGGTACAACCTTCCATTTATCTTGCGTGTTCCTCTGTGTCACTCTCTGTCTCTTGTCTTCCCCAGGGCATCTTAGCGCGAAAACACCTGAAGGTTTTGTTATTTGAGGGTTCTTGTGTCAGTATGTAATAGCAGTTATGATGTATGGAATATAAGACATAACTTGCGCTCGAACAAGGTCACACCTTGCGCCACCTGCATAACAGACAGACGCTGTCACATGTAATTGCTACTTAGAAGTTAAAGGACACACCTTAAACCGTCTTGTTTACAGCCAACACACCCATAGAATAGAGAGAAGGATGTACTAAATTGCCATCAACAAGTGCAAATGTACGCTTTTGGGTCGCTGAGATAGTTCAGTTTGTGTGGGTTGATAGGAACTTTGTTTTCCTTATAATAATGACAAATAGCAATCTGTAATTTCAAAATGATCTTTATCATACAATGTATGTGTCTGTCTATTGTTCATACTATTCCTCTCCTAAAATCCTTGAGAGTAGAACATGCAGTTCTTCAACAACCTTTGTGAAAACGTCCTTGAAAGATTTTTTTTACAAAT
Source organism: Branchiostoma lanceolatum (assembly GCA_035149815.1). Taxonomy (NCBI): domain Eukaryota; kingdom Metazoa; phylum Chordata; class Leptocardii; order Amphioxiformes; family Branchiostomatidae; genus Branchiostoma; species Branchiostoma lanceolatum. The sequence continues at coordinate 15,936,740 of CM068866.1, forward strand.
TCAAAAATATGACCTGTGACCCCTGGAGGCGGTTGTGCCAGACAGTGACGGTTACAGGGTCTCACCGCCCTGCCCGCCTGAATGCGTCACGGGCTCATTTGCATAGCTTCTTGTTTTCAAAACAGAGCGATCAATCCATGCCCGCAAGCAAAACAGTTTTCACAGGAAACAGTGGTCTCTTCTAGGGGCCCCGGTGGGGTTTTGGACACAGAATTCCCAGTTTTAACTCAACGTAAACACCTTTAGAGGTAGAAGAGTAAGTTACAGGTGGTACTTTTCTATCAGAATCTGAGCAGAACTTGTCTGAAACCTCCTTGCCCCTTCAAAAACATACCAAGAATAAAAGCTCACCATAGATGTGAAGATAAGAAAAACACCTGTTTGATTTTTCAGACGAAAATTCAAAATTCTGTGATTAGAATATGTAGTACTACCTAAATGATTACGATGATAACAATAACTACAAAGCTGTGATTTCACTACACATATATCAGTAACAGTAATATTGGAAAAATTTAAAGATCAATTAGACAAGGAACATTCCTTTCCATGTCAGATGATCTTTGTGCTGTACCAGGTACCACCCCAAACAGGATGTCCGTACGTTAGAACAGTTAATCCCGTCTAGAAACTGTCAAATAGTGCCTGCTGTCACACAAGCACAACAGGTGGCAGCCGTCATAATTACAGAGAGGTGGGGGGGGGGGGGGGGTAGACCTGTGCTAGACATAACGTTGGGTAACTTAAATTCGCGGGGTACTTAAATTCGGGATTTTTCGAAAACGGGGTGTTTAGGGATATGTGCTAGATGCAACATCAGTAATACCGCTAGAAATGCAAACTTGACAGACTAACGCATTCAGAACACTGTCTGAAAAGCTTCGATAACCATGCATTAGAAGTTGGCTACGTCAAAAACTCTCCGTCCCTTATTGTCACAGTCTGAGGGCTTCGTGGGAGAATTATATGTACATAGTTGTTCGCTGGTTTATAAGACAAATGTCACATCCGCTTCCTGTTAAACACAATTATTTACAGTACAACTTATTAGAATCTCTTTTGCTAACCTACAACTGGACTCTAAGTGTGATCAATCATCAAAACGCCTCTTTGTTGCTACAACCAATGCGGCTACGGCACTACGGTGAATTTTCCCGCCGCCATATTCGTTACCCAGAATCCTGCTATTCGGCAGACGACAAACGTTTGCGAGGAACACTTTTTTGTCTAAATGTTGTGTGTGATAGTGGACTGATGGCGATATTTTCCTCAAAGTTTGCTCTTAGGACAAGCAGAAACACATGGACATAGTAGTATTACCATTTCTACGGCATCCAGCTAACGCCCCGATGAATAATGTACAAATTTCCATGACGGTGGGGGTGAACTTTGAGTGACGTTCTACCGACTCAACACACGGGTTGTTCCCGAAGGCCTGATGCGTGCGGTACGGCCGTTTTTTCGTGCATTTTTTTACTTGGACACGTCTATATCCATAGCACTCTCCTCAAGCCAAGGATGGAACGAATAGCTGCTGTATAAAATGTGATTAGCGGTAAGATATTCAAGACAAATCTTCTCTCCCGAATTAATGTGCCCCCCTGTCCGACAACACCGCCATTGTGCGTGCGGCGGACGGTAGTTTCAAGTTGAAATATTATGGTGTCAGCACGACAAGAGACAAAATCTACCATATATATGATTAGTGCAAAGATAGTACATGATACTGACAGAATAATAGAAAAAAAGGATGGTTTATTGTTCTGCTAGATTGATTTCAGTGAACCATTATCGGAAAAATCCCGAATTTATGTTACCCAACGTTATCAGATTTCTTCATCAAAATATCACTTGATTCAAACTATCAGAAACCTATCAAACTATCAGAAATATATCTACAGATCATAAATCTACAAATTCAAAGAAGATCTGACTTGACTAGGACCAAATAAGCCCTTTGGTATTAATATTGATATGAACATTGAAGAGGCGTCAAATGATGTGTATGACATTTCTTTTTACAAGCCAGCAATTTTGGTCAGTTCAATTGACGTAACATCCCAGTTACACGGCCTTGATATCTGATATCATTATGCTATAGAACTTATGTATGATTTAATCGAATCAACGGTACAGTGCCCCTGAATGTGTTTGCCTTTGTTGGTACCAGGTGAGAGAGAACACGTTGAAATGCGCTCTACCCTCAGGACATTACCCCGGTCCTCAGAACTGGTTTCTACTGGCTACTCCCCAAAAACAACGATTTAACCCAATAAGTCTCATGATCCTACCTGCCTGCACACATCATAATTTGTATCAGTTTCTACACAAAGGCCTTCAAACCACAGACACAAGCTATACATTGATTGGTTCTTGTGAAAGTCTTACCACTGAATAACACTCCTTCTTTCCCATTGGTCAACAAAGTTTTGAATTGTAATGAAATGTCTAATCCACTTGGGGGCCTGCTTTGAATAGTAATGAAGAGTTAGATGTTATGATAACAGCTGACTTCTTCTTATGATAATTTTGTAGTACGCTAGTACTAAGGTTAAAGCTATGGCTGTGTGGTTTTTAATAACAAATAACTTAGACCAATCACAACATAAGAAGAAGCTAAGACTCACACATACATTTTCCCTCCCTCTCTCTCCCTCTCTATCTCTCTCTCTTTCTCTCCGAGTCTCTCTCTCTCTCTCTCTCACTCTCTCTCTCTTTGTCTCCCCATCGCTTATATAAACATGGCCATAAATCTCTCTCTCTCTATATATATTTATATATGATACGGATATATGAGAGAGAAAGATAAGTGATATTCAAATAATGCGTGACATAGGATAGGAGTATGCTTAGACTAGTGAGTGTGTGAAATGTTATTGATTTATTGGTAGTCTGATTTAAGACCACTCTGTGATACATGCAGACGATTGATTATCATGATAGCCAGGGGATATATTCATACCACCCATCACACTATTAATCAAGAGACTGCAATAGTCCATGACTCATAATCTGGCTACCATCTGGCGTACATGCACAGTTACATCGTGTACTTGCCACTAGTATAGTAGAAGACAGATAAAGAAACACGTTTGTAAGAAGAGAAGGAAAATATAGAAGGTGTAAACAAGGAGGTTAACTTCGTTCAATCGTCCTTTCGAGAAATGTCAATCAACCTACATCACAGAAGTAACCCCAGGGATCCTATATCATTAGCTTAATGTGTTACTTACTCGAGCAAATGTGTCAAATTGAATCATGGTTAACAGGACACTCTTGTGTTCGATGGTATAGTCTTACTTGGCTAAGGAAAGCTATAGTTGGGAGTGGTCATGTCGTAGTAAAATCAGGAAAACCTCAATTCCCAGTGGCCTTTGCGTTGTTTTCGACAAGATAAATCCAGCATTGTTGGAAACAGTTCATGCAGAACAATGCACAGGGGGAAAATCATTGTCTTCGCGTCAGGTGATGTCCAACAGACAACCCTGAAAATCAGAGACCATTAAAATGTCCACAACTGTCTGACCAGTCACCGAGAGGTCTTCTGGTATCAAGTTACGTTTGCTAAAGATCGGATTTCGCACGTAAGAGTGTTTTGGCCTGAGAGGAGCACACCTGACGACAGGTAGCCGACTTGTCCCCGCCCACACACGGATGACCTCACAGGGCGCGCCGGCGCACTGGTAATTGACAGTCGCCATTTTGAGCCTTACGGCCAAAAAGAAGCCACTTTCAAGCTGTCAGACTACCTGCTAGCTGTTGTATATCTTCGTGTCTGGGAACAATTCCGTGGACATCGTTTGACAAGTGTCGCACGGAAAGTGATCATTCATTCCTCGCGTGGTGGACGATTGCTTCGAAGACAACTTCGGAGACAGTTTGACGCCGAATTGTCAGAGTGACGCGCCCAAGGCTAGGTAAGTTAGCCCGTCTGTTTACGGAGTTGTGTAATTCATACGTCCCGCCCAGGTATGCGGGGCTTATTTCTGGCCAGGCAACCGTTTCCGGACTAAGCCTTACTCGTAGTATAGTTTTCACAAAGGCTTCGGAAAAACCAATGAAGCAACATCGTTACTCGAGTTGTGGTGGGCTGTTTCCCTAAGTAGTAGCCATTTTAGGAAAGGTGTGGATTAGATATTGAAAACACAACCTACGTACGCCAAAGGTGTATTTTCGTGCGGCTGAAATTACAGAAAAAATGCGACAGATTTAGCACGCTTTTACACACAGCTCATCGCGCTCTTGGCTCGTGGAATGCACAAGGCATACTTTCTTGCAAATTGAAGCATCACGGAACTAAGTATTTCGTTCACTATCAGAAATAGCCGTTGAAGGTAGTTTCAAACGCCTAATCGGAGAGTAATTACCAGTCGAGTAACTGGATCTTGGGTAGCAAAACACAACAGATAACAGATAGCATCTACTAAAATGACTGAGAATGCCGAGCAGTAAAAAGATAGACAAGACTCGACTTAGCGATGTTTTTGAGCGTCACAGACAACAAGATTTCTAGACGCTTCTCTGACAAAACTTCAGTCAGCTTGTAACTTAGCGGAGGAGATTGTGAGATTCCGACTGGAAACTGTTGTATAATCAAGAACGTAATGTTTAGTGACTGAATTACATTCTTTAGCCCAGTTTTCATACAGAACCAAATAATCAAGTTATACCTAGTGTATGCATGTTTTTTCTTTCTTCACAAGGGATTTCTTAGAACCAATTCCCTACACTTCGCACAGCTTGATTTGCATGAATCTATCGAGCCCGTAACATGTGGTTCTATCCGAGGTCCTTGTTCTACCGTAGCGCTGGATAATCCGCCTCCGCACACAATACGACATTCAATCCCGCCTTTTCCGCTTCCATAAGCAAACATGGAAGACCCTGTGTAAATAGGAATCCGTCAGAATTACGATTAGCTCGACCAGAAGGGGGCAGCATCTTACATGATCCCGAAGAGCTTTTGTAGTCTCTACCAGACTAACTACGTCGGCTATAGGGAGAATATTTGCCTGGGAAGTTTTGCTATCTGATGGTTTCATTTACAAGCGTGGGAAATATATACTTTACCGTGGACTGAAGCTTCAGGCCAATTATTCCTTTTTTGCCGAATTCTACAATCCATAACCCCGTAGGAAGGCCTGGCGAAGGCAAGAGCTTTTGCCAAACCATGATAGCTGGTACAACGTGTTATCATAGACAGTACATTCAATGATGTTTCAATAATCTATAAGTGTTCTTATTTATAATAACCGCATGGGAGTATTACATTGTCTTACTAGTAAACACACCGTTGAATTATGTTCAGTCGTCTCTGTTGGTACATTTACCTGTAAATTCACCTGTAATGCTGCCCTCTTCAATACAAGTAACAGGCGACTTCTCTGTGGCTTACAGCTTTCTAAGTAACGACAAACTTGATTGGTTAGATTTAGATGAAATACTACACTGTAACAGTGCATTCCGGACAATATCCTAAAAGACAGGAAACGACGAACACATTAAAGGCTGAAAAGCTTACCCACCGTTTATATCCGAGTGAGAAAGGATAAGAACACCCGATTGTTTGCTAGAGTGTCGTGCCAGAAATGTTAATGTACACGAGATGTAAAGTACAATACGGTAGGCAGGTACTATAGACTGTCTTTAATCTCACTGGTTCTAGTAATCTGAATCAATGTACTGTAGTTTGATACGATTAAGATGGACAGGACATATCTACTGTCGCCTTAGGTTGTGACTCATTAACCTAAATTTTCAGTACTAAATATCGGATTTGTTAGCGTAGGCTGGAGCGGGGACGTAATGTAGAATATATATAACGTCCTTGGTCAGAGTTCAGAATAGGTAATGTTCCGCCATCTTGTTTCATTGCACGCAAGATTCTACACAATTAGTCTAAACTTAGTCAAAAATAAGGTGTGTCATGCACTGAGTCAACTTGTCACGCATGACATGTGATGTAATGTATTTATAGCTTAGGCAACGTTTTCCTTTTTAAAACCCTTTTTGATACCTTTAAAACATCATTTTAATGGTGCCATCTTAAATTTGCTGACGCGGTCAGACCTTGAAAGTTGTCGTTATCCCCTGAGGACTTAGAGGTCAAAGGTGATGTCGTCCATCAAGGGCCGCCATTTTTCTTGTGTCGACCTCCTGCTGTTTTCGCTCACCTTGTCCCTAGATAAACTGGCCGGCGACGTTTTTCTTACACGCTATGTTCTTTGTTAGGAAGAAATACGAGGTCAGACTTTTGATACGGTATGGGACAATCTGAAAAAAACGACAAAGAAAACAAGTTGACTTTACACATTTGTTGGTTTACATCGATGCGCAGTTGTTTTCATCATACAGACTGTGTGTTTCTATTTTGATGCGCAAATGTAATGCGATAGACTTTTTAATTTTGTTTAGATTAGGCATCCAGTGTATCATGCAGACGTTATGTCAGCATCTGATATAAAACGGAAATGTACCATACTGCTGTGAGTGCCTTCTTGTAACGTTACTTACTTAATGTTGTAGACCCAGTGGTTGCTAGTTAAGATGTCAAACGAATTGCACGCAGTCAAGGAGTTTTATTGTCCTTTCCTCTCCTTCCAAATTTTGACTGATTTATACATTTATCATCCACTTATCGTCGTTTAGATTAGGTAAAGTAAAACTTGGCAAAACGCTCGTGTACACACTGTACATTGAAGTAAAAATTGTTTTCGTTTTGTTATTCGAATTCCTTGCCCTCTTGTTGTTAATTAGTCTGAACCGCTTACATAGTGGTAACAGCCCCACTGAAGCCTTACATAGTAGCTACAGCCACACTGAAGCTAATCAGCTTGTTCTAAAAATGCAGTACATTGTAACCCATTGTTCCTTGGTTATCTCGGATAGAATCAGGCGTTCCATCCAGACCTCGTTGAAACTTGAAAGACGGGTTTCACGAATAGACAACAATCGTAAAATGGTGTCCTGCTTTTGGGGGCAGGAATGCAGTGTGCGCAAACCCTACGTTCAGATTGGTACTGTTTTGGAACATAAGTCTTTTGAGACAGTAAAATGTGAATTAAGAGTAAGTAAAAAGAAAACCAGTGTTTGTGGATTGACAAGATATTGCCAAGATAATTTGGAAAACATCATGCACAAACCGTTGTGTCAGCTGTTTTCTTTAAAAACATGTACGAATCATATTGGCCAAGCCTTTCCACTGTTGACCAATCATGTTGGTTTTCCTGTTAACAGGTGAATGGAAATTGGACTGACTTCAAACTTTTGCTCAATGACTTACTTCACCTGACAGCTATATATTCCATTTCCGCACCATTACCTTCACAAACTTGACAACTTGGTCATGCACTCTACCAGCTAACAAGTACGTTCGAGTTTCTACGTTGTGGATCATGAAATGACAATGTTTATGCAGTCTGAAATTCAATCGGTTTATTTAGTAAAATTCAATGGGGGATCTGGCAGGTAAATCCGTTTTATTCCCCGAAAATCGGATTTTGAAAGTCAATCTATTAAGTCATTTTATATATGATTAGTTCAAACAACACTATCACAATGTATAGCAACACCCATTATGCAAAAATATGACGTCGTTGTGATGTGAGAACTCACCGAAAATCGTAGCCGGAGTTTTTGTAGGCTCACGAAACTAAGAGGATCACCGCACAACACGATTTTGCGCGGTTTTAAAATGCTCAAAGTATGAAGTTATTACGCAAATGTGCTATACAATGTTAGTGCATGTCACTACCATAAAGATTTCAGCATATTTTTTATTTCCATTTTTGGGGCCCTAATATTGTTTGGTTGCCTTTAATATATGGTCACTCTGCTGTTATGTCGAGCTTTAGTGTTATTCTAAAAGTATACTTCAACAGTGGTAGTACAGTAGTTAATAGTTTTACATTTCAAATTTGCATGAGCTGTCCCTTCGTTGTGTCAATGGTATTTGCCATGATGGAAGTCACGACAACATATTCAACAGAGGCTGAACTAGATAACCTCTTGAACACCTGTGATACGAAGTCACATGAATAATTAAGCTATCGCACAATAACACACCAGATATATTCACAACCCAGACAGTATTTTGACGGCCATATGTTGAATATGTTGGTTATTTTTTTGTACACTAAACGATACTGAGGCTGGGGTCATAACATTGGTCCTAACACCGACTCATTGCGAGTGAGTCATCATCTCAGTACGTGCGCGGATCAAGTTACAAAATGGCGGCCTTCTCCGACCTTCTGATAAGTGATTTCAATAGTTGTTGACGAGAAGGCCGTTTAGAACATCCTGAGGGGTGGGAGGGGTCTACAACGACAAAACAACACTGTTATTAGAACAGCTATGCCTTTGACCTGTAAATAGGGACTGCTATTGTCTAAATGGATGTTCCTATAATAAAGATTATCTACTGTAAATGTATTATTTTCTACAATACACTAAGTAGCCTATATGCAATCTGGTGATACCTTTGTATGGAGTAAATGTCTCAAGGGCATACTGGCCCTACGGGTATGATTATTGTTAACGTTCTCAGCCTTGTACTGTGGGGGTATGACCCTACCGAACAAATTGGGCGTGTGTACCCCGGAGAGCTTTCATCATAGCATTCCTCACATAGCAAAAGGTCATTTGCATTTTTGATATATTGATCACACGGAGAATATAAACCATAGCTATATACAATGCAACATGACAACTGAATCTCAGGTGAACCAGTCTGTAGTTTTACTAATGTTTATCAGAATTCACGGTCCGAAACTACTTCTCGTTTCTTTCACTGTAATTTTATGTTCACTGTTTTCTGTACCTCTGTACCGTGAGCTTATCATCACCGTGAAAAAACTGTTGTTATCATTTATGATTCCTTAACACATCTGTTCTGTAAATCACTTGCTGCCACCGTGAAGTTAAAGTTCAGTGAAAATGTCCATTTTGCTCACACCGTGAAATTTTGCTACCGTGAAGATTAAGTGAATTACATTTGACAAATGTCTACATTAAAAAGAGGAAAGCAACTTTCCCTTGCCACTTCTTTCACCAATTGTTTCAAAGCAATAAGGCCTTCTTGGTCGGCAAACTTGAATATTTATGGTCTAAACTGTCAACATTGCAGATCAGATGCTCAAAACGTTTCTATTTTTTTCTCTTTCAGGAAGATGAGTTTGTGACCAACGTAAGAAATAGTTAACGTGCAACACCGTAAAAAAACAACCAATCAAGATGGGTGTTGTAGCGAGACTTCTGTGCATCGCCGTCATCTCAACTTTCATTGGTCTGGTACTGATGCAGTCTCAAGGCATAGGTAAGTGTCAGTGACAGGTAACAATAATTTTCTGTGCTAGAAATGGCCTAAACTGTTTGCAATTTGTCTGATTTTGAAAGGCATACATACTTGAATTTGTGCTAAATATCTTGCAGCCAACATTTTTGAGAAGTAATCATTTGATAAATTGATAAACATTCGATGTGCTATTAAAACCGTCCGTAAAATGTATGGAAGTTCAAGGGGAATAAAATGATATTATATTTTCATGAGAAGGGTATGCCGTCCGTTTGATGAATTTTAGTCATCAATTGTTTGTTGTTTAAGAGAATGTTATTGTTATTTTTCCTTCAGAGTGGATACCAACTCCATGGGACCCAGTGATCTTCGATCAACCCCACAACCCCACGGTCTACGATGGAGAAAAAGCGCGGTCGGAGGGCATCAAATACGCCAACCTTACATGCAGAGCCATTGGCAGACCAGACGTGGACTACGCCTGGACAAAAGATGGACAAGACTTAGACATGACCACGGGAAAATACACAATAGCAGGCGGATACCTGATTATCAACAACCCAACATATCCTGCCGATGAGGGCACGTACCAGTGTATCGCTTTTAACATACACGGAGCGGATGTTAGTGTTCCCGCACAGTTCAAGATGGCTCGTGAGTTCTTCATTTTCACATAATTTAAACTAACCACATTTCTTGTGATTGTGAACGCCACCCATCCTTATGGACGTGTAAGCTTCATCTACATTTTCTAATTTTTCCCTACATACTAAGCACGTGTTTTATCTGTGGACATTAGTTGGTCTACTAACATTACATTGGATGTTTGGTTTTATAAAATTATGCCTAGTAATTGATATCGCCTGCTTTGTTGAAGCTTGTGAAATAATGCTTCAACACCTATGAATGGTATATATTTGCTTGTTACTATGTTGCCCACTGTAACACCATTCACTTGTTTAAACCTAATGTATCTGTACAACAGCATCATGACCCTACAATGTATCTGAAACACAAGATCTTTCTTTATTGAAGATGTCCAAGCATTTGACAAAACTCCCCGCTCTCCTGTGACTGTAACTGAAGGAAGAGGATTCAAACTTGAGTGTGGAGGTCCAGACGCTTACCCTGGTGAGTGAAATGTCATTTTCATGAATGTTTGAATGTTGTTTTAGATCTAAAGTATAAATGATTCATTTGGTACTTTCCCCATGTTAACCACATTTTAACAACAGAAATTTTAACCCCCTTAGTTGAATTCGCAACTATCTTTTTGGTTATTGTGTCCTCCCACAGTGCGTTTTGTTATGCAAAAAATTAAACGTTGTTTGAAAATATTGCAGCAGACGTTTCATATACAAGGTTAGCAATTTTTTTCGTCCCTAACTGTGTGCTAAAATATTTCACCCGTCCACAGCTCTGCACTATGGCTGGTACAAGAGTGTTCCTGCCAACCGGATCATTCCAAACGAACGGAGGTACATCTCTCACACAAACGGAGATTTGTACTTTAAACATGCTGAGGTCAATGATGCCGGGGAATACAGGTGAGGGAAAGAATGTCAATTGTTCATAACCAATTTTTGGCAACGCCTCAGGTGCGAAGGCATTTATAACAGTATTACGATCGCTTTGAATGAATTCAGAAATTGCACGAATGCATTCCCAAGGGAATTGGTTTTGAGGCAGCCATTGGCCTTGTGGTTTACGGAAGGAAAAGGAGAGGTCTTTGTTGATCTCTATGTAAAAACACAATTTCGGCGAACTTGCTACTTAAGGCACAGAAACTGGCTATCATCATTTGATTTTCAAATATGCTTTTCTGTTTTTAACAAGAGAGAACAATATCTACATCCCTCTTATACTGATAAGATTCAACTAGGAATAAATTGAAATATCAAAGCTTGATTTTAGAATAAGTTTTTTTGGGCGACACCTACAATAAAGGATTTTATTTTCCTTTTTTTTACAATCAAATCATTAACATATCACATTTAGTACATGACATATCTCATTTAATTGAGTATTTTGAATAGTCACTTTAGTTGAGTTGAGTATTAACAAAGATTACGCTCTCATTTGCATGTTATTAAATATTTACTTTTTTGTTGTCTCAGGTGCTTCGTCCAGAACCAACTGCAGACGGAATTCTTTGGCGACATTGACAACAGGTCCAGTCCTGTGATCACAGTGACTGTTGACCGTGATCTGAATCCTCGTAAGTTGAATCTGCTTATCTGTTACCGAAACAAAAACAGCCGTATTTCTATTCTTTGGAAGGACATTTGTTATTTGGAGATTTGAGTCTAAATTAGACAGTGGCCAATGTGTTCATGAAATTCAATGTGTTCCACAAAATGGGCAATGAAGTAAACGGAACATTTTGGCCCCCATCCTTGATCTTGACAGTCTAACTGATCAAGCCCTCATTCAGATGTTTTTGAGGGGTTCATCCTTTGTTTCCTCTGATTGCAATAGTGAAATTTTGGGCTTGACCCAGACTTAGATTGAGGTGAGCAAACGTTTCAAAACTTAGTACGACTGTATTTATATATTGATTGATTGTTTGTTTGTTTGTTGCTTGTATTTCTTGTTTGTATTGGACTACCCAAATGCTGTTACTTTTTGTTATTGCATTTGGCTATGTTTGTTGTTATTTTCATTGTTGTGATGTTTGATATCAGCTACTGCTAGAGTGCATCACCCCTGTGTCCTGTGTATTCTTCAGTTGTTTAATGAAAAAATGAAAAAATAAAAAAGTACTAGTACATGATGCGCATGTTCCCGTTATTTTTTAAGACCAGCTACAGTTATCAGCAAAATACCGACATGTGCTGAGAAGACAACAGTAGCACAATAAGACGCACATCTGCTATATTTGTTGCACCAGATTACCGTTGATTTCTTTGCCCCACAGCTGTCAATCCCAGAGAACCCGTCATCATGCTTAATCCTGCCGACATCGTTCCAATCGAACAGTATACCGCAGAGCTGGAGTGTTTCGACGACGCATAGTGAGTTTGAGTTTATTAGGATCCGCAATTAGCTTAACAGCTACTCTTCCTGTGGTCCATTCAAAAACATGACTGGACAAATTACATGACACACAGGAACACAACATATACAGAATGTACATGTACATAACTTATTCAAGAAAGATAAGGCTACTTCTCCAATGGGCTCCAAAACATGGATATTCACGTGTAGGCAGACCATGCACTACCTGCTTTCATCAACTGTGTCTAGATGCAAACTGTGCTTCGGAAAACCTGCTTTGGAAAACCTGCCCAGTTATGTCTCCTCCGCAGACTTCCTGAAACGGCGGCGTAGAAAGGCGGTCGTCCCTCGGCGACATAACTCCCTCGGCGGCGAAAGTCCCTTGTCGGCATTAGAGAACCTTGGCGCGTGTAAGAAATCGCGTCACCCGCAACCCCCCCCCCCCCCCCCCACATATATACGCCGCCGTTCCAGGAAGTCTGCGAAGGAGGCTAGAGAAGGGCCATGAGCACCCGTGAGACTGACTGTCACGACTAGATACGATCGTTAAGGTGCTATAATTGCTTCCTCTGCAGATATAGCTCATATACAGTATTAAATAACATGTCGTGTGATGATTTCAGCCCCGCATCGGATATCCGATGGAAACGACTTGACAGGCCAGCGAGGGAAGGCGGTGTAGAAATAGAATTCCCAGCCAGGGCCCGGTTCAACTCTCACTCCCACGCTCTCATTATCCCGGAAGTCACCGAAGAAGATGGCGGAATCTTCCAGTGTACTGCCAGCAACGAGAAGGGATCTGTTTCACACGAGGGCAAAATCGAAGTCCAAGGTAAGACAATACACCTGTTGTAAGCATCAACTTTTTGTTAGGGGTCTCCCCGTTATCCTGGATCATCTTTTGAACTGTGAGGGCTATTAAGATTAGTTCATACTGGAAATAGTCACTCTGATTATGATTTCAAGTTGCAAGATGCTATATGGCAAAAAAATATGTCTGCCAGTTACTTTAAAACTGTTAAAAGAGTATATGCTCTCTTTTGATGCAAGAACAAATCTTGATATAGCTATATCATCATCATTATTATTATCATTATCATTCATTTTCTATATTGTAATTACTTCTTTGTGCAAAATAATTGATAGACAATAACAAAAACGATAAACAATTCGTATTTTGGTGTTTTCCTCAGTGCCACTTGCACAGTTGTATTATTATCATTATAATCACTTATTTTTTTACATATTGCAATAACTTGTTTGTGCAAAATAAATGATAGACAATAACAGAAACATTAAACACTTTGTATTTCGTGTGTTCCTCAGTGCCACCAAAGCCTAAGGTAAAGGATTCAGAGAAGCCTCTTCTGGTCGGAGGAACGGAGACTTTCTCCTGTGAATCTGAAGGAAGCGAACCCCTCGTGTACAGTTGGTACTTTGGAAGAGACAAGATAGTGACTGACAACGTCAAATACGTCGTGGCCACTGACCAGCTCACAGTCAAGAATCTAGACCTTGATGACCAGGGGAGGTAAGTTCTACCAATTTTTCTTTTCTCATTTTAGCTCCCGAAGTTACCAGCTTCGCTAAACTTTGTATTTCTGGATGAGGTCTCTTTCGTACATTGAAGACAAAACATTACTGTATAGTTGACAATCACAATTGTAGCTGTAGAAACCGCTTCAACAGTCTTCGTCAAAAGAGGCTAGATTGTATAATAATATTTTTTTTTCAATTCTTTATTAACAACAATACCGAGGCACATACAGAGTTTCACATAAAACAAGTAATGTACAAACATGGTGATTGATGAAATAAAAGGCTTTCAAAGCCAAATATCAAGGAACTTTTAATACAAAGAATTCAATAAAGGCCTTCTTGAAATCCTCCGATCTCTTTTCTATTTACTACAGCCTCTCTCTATTTCACAAAGGGCACATTAGAACGATAAACTTGGAAGAATAAAGCTCAAGTCACAGTAATTTACGCAATATGAATTAAAACTTATCTGTTGGAATCTATAGCCTTACATTCTTCAAAGCTTGTGAAATGGAGTGTATCATTGTATAATACTTAAGGCATACTGGATTGTACCATAGTAGAGGGACTACTACTGTGACAGTTCATTTGCTAATGACAGTGTTGTTCCACTTCCAGCTACCGTTGCATCATCACAAACGACTGGGGAGTGAACGCCACAGAAATCCGTCTGACTGTTCGAAGTAGGTGTTTAGTAACTGTCTCTGGACTATACTGTAATTTAAAGATACTTAAGTCAAACTTGCCAGTATTTTCTTCACTACCAATCCTTTTTGAGTAAAGTTCATGTTATGTCAAAAAACCCCTCTCACTGGACCCGCGGCACGCTGGCGGCGTTGCTGCGTCCTAAGCTGGGTTTGTGTTACTTTATAATGGAAATACCATTCAAAACGTACAAGTATGACTAAAAAGACAACATTACACACAAAGCTAAAAAAAATGTTTTTTGTCGATGAAATTCGTTGAGTGCTTTGTCAATTCGATCGGCCGTAGCGACGCCGCCAGCGTGCCGCGGGTCCAGTGAGAGGGCGGCTGAAGGTTCTGTTATCTAAGGCGATCTTTGGACATTAAACAATGGAAATATTGATAATTTCACTTGTGTTAGGTTCTTTCTTTCTCTCTCTCTCTCTCTCTCTCTCTCTCTCTCTCTCTCTCTCTCAATCTAGATATAACATTACCCATTTACTATCAACATTGTCCATCAACGTTAACCCGCTTTGATGCATTCTTTACTGTTCGTATCATTTACAGTACCGAATATCAGAAAACCGATCAGCCAACAAAACGGTATGGAGGGGTCCGACATCACCATGATGCTTGAGTGGGAGGCGTCCCCTCCCCCCACAATGGAATGGATCAAGCAGAGTGAGGTCATCGCAAGTATGACCCCAGATGGAGTCATGACGACAACAAGCAACAAGTACGTTGTCTTGTGTGTTGTTACAGACCTGGTTCTATCCTTACACACCGCGTCAACATTGGGGGCCCGATCACGTTCGTTGTACGAAAGTCGTACGATTGCAAACTGCGGGCATTCTTGTGATAGTCGGGCATGTGTTGTATAACATTCAGCTGTCTTGTCACCGACAAAGCTGTTTTAGATCCTTGTCGGCTGGTTGGTTCAGTGACAGCCTACTTGAAAATGCTTTGCAAGACGGCCTAAGACAAAATTGACCAAGCCTAACACATTGTTTTATTCACCTCATATGTCAAGACTTCATACACGATCATAATTCCACCTTATCATTTTTTTGGTAAAACAGGTACAACATAACGAAAGAGGGATATCTGGTGATTAGAAATCTGGTTCCAGAAGACGCAGGAAGTTACAGCTTCAGAATCCAAAACGTCTACGGCAGTGTGGACACCGCCGGAAGACTATACGTAGCTCGTAAGTAGATTCATCACTTGATACTGTAGCATGAAGCATTGTGTAGTTCTAAGCGTGGAGAAAATGTGACAAAATCTGAAAATAAAAAATTCCGTATTTGTAGTAACAAAGCTGCAGCGTAGCATAAACCAGAGTACTCCAAGTAATAGTCACATGGGCAGATTCCTCTTATTACCTCCATGACAAATGGAGGTATTGGTTTGAGGGTGTCTGTATGTGAGCGTGTGTTTCTGTCTGTCTGTGTTTCCTCAATTTTGTGGGCAGCAATAACCCAAGACTCTCTGGATGGAATTGATGATATTTGGTATGTGGGTTGGTGTTGGCAAGACAAAGGTGTATGTCGACCCCCCGCGGCTTTCCTCGATACTGCAGCAGAAAATCCTGTTTCTGTAGCTTTTATCCTGCATGTGCTACTTCCGGGTAATTAAGATCATCCCTCTCAGTTACCATGCTAAGAGACAACTTCAACTGATGTTAGAATTATGATATTTTGCATGGCGGAACTTAAAAAAGTCTGAAAAACACTTTCTGCTTCTTTTGTATCAGAGCAATCGCGCATCGTACAAGGTCGTGGACCAACAAATGTCAACATGGAACAGGGAGGAACTGCAACCATCCCGTGTGAAGGACTGATAGACTCCCTGCTGGAAAGTGTCAACACCTGGAAAGTGGACGGCAGGGTGATCGACTTTGAGAAGGAATCTTTCAACTACAAGAGGGTACGTGATGATTTTCTTACACTCGCCAAAATATGTATTCGAGGACACACTGAATATTTCTTTGTAACAGTCACAGCTAACAATTGTGACCAATTCAGTTTGAATGGCCCTTCCGAACAGGCCCGCTATTGCTCGGTAACGTTGCCTCCTATAGCGGCCCTGCCCTTTCAAGCCTGTAAAATCGCTTCTGGCAACTTTATTAACAGTTTCTCCATAATGATTAATGAGGTAGCCTTATTTGGCACAAACAGCCGTTATTTTCGCTCTGAACCCAATGTAGCGATGTAAGACGTAACCTGATTGGTTGATAGCATCCCAGCGTCATTTGCGCTTTTGCTCTAGATGAGCTTAAGATGAGCTTAAGCCAACCCTCTGAAAGTTGTTTTGGTGACGTCGCCAGAAGCGATTTTACCGGCTTGAAAGGGCAGGGCCGCTATGGGAGGTAACGTTACCGAGCAATACGGACCTGTTCGGGAGGGTGGTTTGAATCGTTTCTACAGTTAACTGTAAATTGAATCTTATATACGTGCTTGTTGAATCCATCTTGAAGGGGCCTAAAGGAGAACTGATAATCATGAACGCAAACGTGATGATGCACGATGGGGTGTACACATGCGCACTGGACACATCTGTTGATGAGCAGACTGCCAGTGCCCGGGTGCAGATCAAAGGTATGATTTTGTGACAATGCATACATATTTTGAAAATATTTTGGAACGCGCTTTGCTGTAAGGTATAACTATATTATTGTCTTGTGAAATATAACGAGTCAACTTCTTGAATGACGTGTTCGTATTTTTTTCTGTATGTATTCGATTGATCTTAAATGTAATATCTTAAATTGTACAGTACTTGCCGAGTCAACAGACATGCCATTGTACATTTTCATATATGGCGGCATATGTGAATGTTCAACTGTATGTTAGATGGTACCTTACACCAGAAACGATACCTGGGTGACTTCTGTTTAACTTTTCAATAAAATAAAAAAAATTGACACATTTCGCATATGCCTGATATTGTGCAAATGTCTTCATTGATTGTATCTTCAGGTTTACAACTTAAATTAAAGACCTTTATTGAAACCTTAATGATATCCTACATTTTCCTTCCTGCCTGAAGGTGTGAGCGAAGCACCAGTTGGAGTGAAGTTTGAGAATGTGGGGTCCAACACCGGTACTCTCCGCTTCACTCAAGCCAACACCAATGGAGACAGCTGTAAGGAGTACGTGGTGGAGGCGCAGACAGAGTTCGACGACATTTTCTTCACTGACAGACTGTGGACCCAGGTTTGGAGAGGTTCACCAAGTTCCCTCAGAAGTGAGTAGGTTAATCAAAATAAGGTAGCAATCGGACAGCATGGCTGTATTGCATTGTTATCTCCATGAAAAATGGAGATATAGTTTTCGGTGTGTCTGTGTATGTGTGTCTGTGTGTGTGTGTCTGTCTGTGTGTGTGTCTGTTTGTGTTTCCGGACTTGAGTCAGCATAATTCAAGAGCCTCTTGATGGATTACAATGATATTTGGTATGTGGGCAGGTGTTGGGAAGCCAAAATTCAAGGTCGATTTTGTGCCCCCTGGTATATGTGACCTTGGTACTGCAGCAGAACTTCCGTTTTTGTATCTTTTGACATGGACATGCTTTGTAAACAGAATAGTTCATGGAGATATTTTGTGCTGTATTTGAAGTTTTGCTGCAATATATATATATAGTGGATATATATAGACGCCATTTTACTTCTAAATAGGCCATAACGGATGACAATATTCTAAAACAATATCTAAATGTGTGCATGACAATGATAGGCAGAATTCATATTATCAAATAACTACAGTTGGACTACAATATCAATGTTTACCATTGATTTGACTACTTAACTGGGTTATTGTTTTTAATTAGATGCCCAGGGTGGAGGCAAGACACTCAGACTGAACAACCTGAAGCCGTACACCGAGTACAGCTTCCGTGTCATGTGCATGAACTCTTACGGCATGGGTGAGCCGAGCTGGCCGACCGAAAGAAACAGGACATTGCCAGGAGGTAAGACACATCAAATGTTGACAAATGCATATGGTAGATTTTTTGTAGAATTTGCGTTTAGAAGTACTCTTGTATATAATAGTAAACATTGGCTATTTGTCGAGTCACATCAGTGATTTTACTCATCATCGAATTCCCGATGCTGTTGTTTAACTCTCTTCTGTGAATCAACCTAGACCATCTTTTGAAAGTTTTGTCGATCGAACTGTTGAAATGTTACGGCCCAAAAATGGAAATAGAAAAATTCTGAAATCTTGATGGCAGTGGCATTTACATACACTGTATAGCTCATTTGCGAAATAACGTCATACTTAGAGCATTTTAAAACGCCGCAAAAACGTGCCATACGATTATCTCTTTAGTTTCGCAAGCGTACAAAAACCCCAGCGACGATTTTCAGTGAGTTCTCACATCATAACGACGTCGTATTTTTGCATGATGGACGTCGCTATACATTGTGATTGTGTTGTTTTAACTAATCATGTACAGACATGACTAAATAAATTGACTTTCAAAATCCTATATTCGGGCCCTGATATTGCTTTGGGTCCCTTTACGACGACGACGATGTATGGCTGTTAAAGAATTTTATTCTGTTCTAAAATACATTACGTTTCATTGTAGCCCCACCGCGAGCTCCAGGAAACTTGGGTTACGGCAATGGCATGGCAGGAGACGTCCTGATGAGCTGGGAGGTACGTGTGTGTCTGCTTCATTAATGTGACAATGATGTAATACATCTTTACGGTGCTAGGACAGGTTTGAACTATTCTGGGAATTGATTTTGCAAGCAATCATATGATATTATTACAATGAAGCTTGTAGATTGTTACTAACTGAAATATGAATGATGTTTGAAATGAAAGAAAGACAAAGATTTTCATTTAGATGAACACAAAGAAATGCCATTTTTGTCAATGAACGTTATGATCAACGCGTGCTGGAAGGAAAATGCATGTCTGGGAATATTTTGTCCTGTAGCCACTTCAAGAGTCCGACTGGGGAGATGAGACGGTTGGATACCGTGTACGGTACCGCCGACAGGGTACCGGGGACAGGTTCAGGGAGGTCTACATCGACAACCCTGAGGCAGCAGCCTACGCGCACACACAGCCTCCAGCGCCCGTCAACGTTCCGTACGAGTGTAAGATCGCGGCTTACAATAACTACAGTGTTGGACCGGAGGCCACGTGGATCGCCTATTCATCTTCAGGACGTGAGTGAACCCCATAAGTTATCATACTGCGTCCTTTATTTGATTAGCAACTTGCAAGTACATCCAATGTACCTAGGCGTGGGTTATATCCCGTTGATTAATAACTAGTTAGTGTTTCTCTCTTATAGTGAATTAATGGGATAAAGGGGTGCTATACCATTAATTTACTAGTAAGAGGTTTTAAAAAGATATTCTAATTCATACGTGCATGCCGTCAGTTAGGCAAGTTTATGAACGATGTTGAAGCAATTCCATATATAGCGCTATTAGGCTATATATGCATGTTACTTCATTCTCTATTGAAGTTTATTTTAACATCACATTCTTCCCATTTTCCCCCAGTTCCTGACTATCCAAGAAACCTAGAAATTATAGATGCAAGAAACGATACTGTGACGATGCAGTGGAGTAAGATCCCGAACTTCAACGGACCGATCCCGTTCTGGGGTGTTCGGTACTGGCGAGAGGAAGATCGCCCAAGGACCGCTCGCCGTACTGTAAGTTAAAAAATATCTTTAACCATAATAAGTTTATTGCAAATTCATGCCCGAAGGCTAAATGCAAATAACATACATAAGAGAACAGTGTACAAAATAGGTATAAAAGCTGCTTATCTAAATTATACAAATGTAATTGTCTATAACTAGTGAAGGGTTTGACTTCTCTTTTGTAAGCAATGGAAGACGTAATGTCCCACCTTTTTCACTTACAAGTCACTCAAGGCATTTTATATCGATTGCATACACATGAGTTAAATCAAGCATAACAAAGGCTGTCTCGCATTTCTTCTCTGTCCTCATATCATATATTGCATAACGAATCAAACCCTTGCGAACATAGTTGTCACAATTGTGTGTGGTTTCTGACAGACAAAAAACAGTGGAGAAAATCATTAATATCTTATTGTTCTCCCAAATGGTAGTAACCAAATACTTTTTATTTTCCACATGTCATCTGATGATACAGAGACGTTCCATCGGATGGTGGGATACTTGGGTAAGTAACATTATGAATATTCACATTCTAACGTTTCAGATGATAATTTTACTTTGAGATTCATTATTTCTTCTGTAAAGACGAGAGAAATTTCCTGAATGAGACATGAAGTTGCAGAAAGTTGTCGAAAGAACAGTTGTTGGAGAGTTTTCATTTTTGTGGGTTTATCTTCCTCCTAGCTCCGTTACATCCCAGAGGAAGAGGAGAAGGATGAAACAGGGTTCCAGTACGCCCGTCTCTATGACGACGGTATTACAAAGGTCCCGGGACCATCCGACAAGGAGACGTACATTCTTCGTCAACTCCAGCCGAACACTCTATATAACTTCCAGGTTAGCCACGTCCCCAATAACTTTATTGCTTTTTAGTCAATTTTCCAAACCAGTCTGTACAGATAATCTTTATCTTTAGACGACGGCGTTTTATAACTTTAGACTGTGATGTTGGAAGTTGCAACTGAATACTTCATTACTAATACGTGACACGCTGCTATTTGTCATTTGCAGGTGCGAGCCAACAGTCATCCGTATTTTGGTGAATACAGCAACATCACCCGTGCTACAACAATGGGGACAATAAACCCATGGCTCGTCGGACGTAAGTCAAAATCTTTAAGCCCCCCTCTCACTGGACCCGCGGCACACTGGCGGCGTCGCTGCGGCCGATCGAATTTACAAAGCACTCAACGAATTTCATCGACAAACAACGAATCTTTTTAAGCTTTGTGTGTTTTGTTGTCTTTTTGGTCATACTTTTACGTTTTGAATGATATTCCCATTATGAAGTCAAGGGTAACACAAATCCAGTTTAGGACGCACCGACGCCGCCAGCATGCCGCGGGTACAGTGAGAGGGGGGCTTAACAGTCAGAGTTAGTTATGCTTTCGTAGGTATAGTAGATCCATCTGTTGACAAACTTTAAGATGAACCATCTTCTGCACTCATGTTTTTTATTGCTAAGAGCTACGGAGAATGCACAAATTTCCAACACTTTCAGAACATGTTTCACTAGTCTTTGAACCATTAGACGAACTGCCAAAAATATATAGCAACTGGATAAAATTTTGAAACAGTCAGATGTTTCAGACAGCATCCACTGTCTTTCGTCAGTGACTGAACTGCATTAGATGAACTGCTTTGTTCCGTACAGTGCAGGGAAGCTGGTGGGTGCCGATGCTGTTCTGGTTCATGGTGACCTTGCTGATTGCCCTGTTGCTGACACTCTGCTGTTGTTGCTGTCTTTGGTGCAAGAAGAGACAGCGGCGTAGACCGGTAAGATTTTCTACCAGATACAGTAGCCTTTACCAGGCTCCACAGGTCGCTGGAAAAATGACCAAATAAACGGAAAACATGTCAGAGAGGTTAGTCAGCTATAGAACTTACAGTTTGCGTATTGGACCCTCTCTCCGTAGCCGACTCCGGATCCCTTAGCATGCTATTCACTCTATCTGGCCTATTTCTATTACTTTTCCAGCCATCCACGGGGCCTGGTAGAGGCTACAGATACAGTACAAACTGTACCATAGGGTGTATGTCAAAGAGATTTTAATACTACATTTGTGTATATGCTTTGGAGGCTAAGTGTAAGTTTAATGGTTAGTAAAGTGATTTCGCTGCTGCACATGATGTGCTTACTTGATGTGGGTACAAGAAGACAAGTTACTCATTTGCACATTTTCTGATTCTGACTAACTTTTATTTACAGAAAAATGAAGCCTTTACGATGTACGAGAGGAACGGTAGACCATCCAACTTTGGTGTAGATGGTGAGTATAGGACTCCAGCACTTTCAGCGATATCTATCTAACAGTGTGCTTATAGTTGTTTTTTGCATTACCTAGTCGCCATGTCGAGAATTCACTTTTTTCCAAGATATTTTGTGTGTGTGTCAAGAACATAAAGTCATGTATAGTTTTCGACATGTTTTTATGCATTTATCGTTTTAGACATGTTTTGTCTAGTCTCTACCAGACTAACTACGCCAGGGTTTCTAAACGGGCGAAATGTGATGTTCACTGTGGACTGAATCTACTGGCTAATTATTCCTTTTTCTGCCGAATTCTACAATTCATACGACCGTAAGAGGGCCTGGTGGAGGCTATGTTTCGTCTCTGTTCTAAACTGCGGATCTTGTTTTTCCAGTTATGACGCCCTATCACAAGGGTCGCCTGAAGAAACTCCGGGACACCATCGTCCGATACGTCAGTCCTGACCCCGTTGCTGACCATCTCGTCGAAAAAGAGGTTTGTGCAACAACTTCCTGTTTACTGGAACAGATTAAGAAGTGCCCTAGCAAGTTTATCTACTGTGAATGCCAGCACGGCACTTTCTCCTGGGCTATTACACTTTCATGTTACAACACTGAATTATGGTCTGTGCGGTTCCTTAGTGGGTTAATAACACTCACATAACATGAAACAAGATTTTACTGAAATTTGTAGACGTTTTTCAATTGTGCAAAATCTGCAGAAAGAACAGGAATTCCTTGGCCTTATTTTCTTGATTTCACTGTCCTACTTTGCATAATTCACTGATAACAGCTAATATAGTATGTATGTCCAGCGTAGGATTATCAATACTACATCAATGAGCTATCTGTTTGATTCTCAATTATTAAAAAAAAAAAAAAAAACTTGTTGCCTCAGGTCCTACCCCAGGCAATGGCAGGGCAGATAAAGCAGATTGAAGAACCTGAGTTGGCCAATGAGAGGATGTTGGACATCCTGCCGAACCGTCCTGACCACGCCTTCGACCATTTCTGCGATGGAGTCCGGCCCGAACATCCTTGGCTGTCTGATCTACTGGAGGAAGAAGGTATGTTTATTTATTTGTTTGTTTGTTTGTTTGTTTATTTAAGTTGCGCATCTATAGCAATAAAGAGTTGGATGAAACGTGTGTTCTTTGCAGGCTTTAAGTTTTGCAATACTAGGAACAGTGCAAACCCCACGTACGTCGTCAATGGTTGACATCGTAGGAATGGAGGTAGTCATCATAAGATTTTGTATTATGCAGTTAACACTGTACAGTGTTACACCTTGGGGGTAATTTTGAGTACAGTGATCCGAAAAACTGCAGTTTATTGTTCTCATATATTCCTTATCTTCAAAGTTTGCCACACAAACTCACCAACTCCTTTAATTTGTTGTCATCAGAACCGGAAATGACGGACAATCACAGGTCCAGACTCGAGCACTACCGGAAACCCCTGGCTGCTTATGTTGATCCTCATCCTGTCATCAACCACATGAAGATAAATGAGGTGGGCCTCAGTTTCAGTATTTATTTTATCTATATATTCAGCTTAACAGATACAATCTGAAGGGAACAATTTTTCAGCACTAACAGGTGTTTTGTTTAAAGTGGATATGTCGCCATACATTAGCATATCGAGTTAAAGGCAACCAAAGCAATATCAGGGACCCAAAAATGGGAATACAAAAAATCCTGAAATCTTTATTGTAGTGACATTTACTAACACTGTCTGCCACATTTGTATAATAACTTAATACTTTGAGCATTTTAAAACCGCGCAAAAACATGCCATACGATGATTCTCTTAGTTTCGCGAGCCCACATAAACCCCGTCGACGATTTTCAGTGAATTCTCACATTCCACAAAGTCATATTTCTGCATCATGGACGTCGCTATAAGTTGTGATAGTGTTGTTTGAACTAATCATGGACAGAAATGACTAAATATATTATTTTTCAAAATCCGATTTTCAGGCCCTAATATTACGTGGGTTGCCTTTAAGTAAAGAATTCATTCCCCTGCCAGTTTTTTCCTTCACATGGACGATTCTCTGTTTTCAGTACTTCAATCCGATGGAGGCTAAGGACATTGCCAGTATTCCCAGCAAGGAAGAGGCTAACAACGTGGTGATTGACCTGGTGAAGGATCGTCCCGACTCCGCCTTCTACCACTACCTGGCGTGTGTTGGCGAGCAGGACCCGAATCTAGCCGCCGAGCTTGGAGGTAAAAACATTGTGGGGCGCAAATATACAAAAGCAACAGTTTCTTTACTAGGCGCCGAGTACGGAACCCGTGGAGAAATGGCGTCAATACCCGGCGCCCTGTACGCAAGAAAGTTCCAGTATTCCAGTACGGAGCGATTTTATTCCAGTACCAAAGCTTCGTCGGCACTGGAAGTTCTGAACTGAATTTGTTTCAGTGCTGAATGGATTTCCAGCACTGCCATGAGGAATGACAGTATACTGGAGCTGCATCAGCAGAGAATTTCCAGAGCTGAGACTTTCCCAGCTCTGGACTTCCTGTGCTGATGACCAATTCCGTACTGGGCGCCCAGTACTGAGAAAGGAACCTGTTACTCTTTGTCAGCAGGGCTAGCGCTTTGTAATAGCCCCAGGCTAGTTGGGCTGCCCTGGTTGTGTGTCCTGAACAGCCCAAACCACAAAATAAATAGATAGATAGATACTTTTGTATATTTGCTTGTGGGACAGTCTTTCATCTATAATAAGTTCCTTCTATGTCAAATCAATCGTTTTTATAAGGGTCACTGATAAAAAAACTAGTGTTTTTGCATGCTTTGCCCGTTCATTTAGTTACACCTCTTTCTGTATTTGTTTTGTGTATCTAGGGCCAGACTACCAGAAGGACATGAAACTTCACTTGGCTAACGGGAACGGGACCAAGCCCCCCCGTATGTTTACTGACGGGCAATACGACGGCGATTTGAGTGGTAAGGACACTAGGGGTCTTCTGAGAGGTACGATGTTGTATAAATTACATGACTGCTGGTGGCATGGAGTAAATAACACTGTCAGTAGTCATCACAGCTCACTGCTTTGCATGTGTCATGGCGTCAAGGTATGGGTTTTGGGTTTTGTCATCATTTGCTGTTATGTTGCATTTCATTGGTCTCAATTTGTTTGGAGTTAGTTTTGTTTGGCATGTTTTGTTAATATTAATATCTCATGTACGCAATGCTATTGCTTTGTGATATCTAATTATTAGGTAGCAATAAGATTATGGCAATAATCATGGTGTATAAATGGCAAGTAGAGTACCAAACCAGGATCTCGTAAAGGCCTTTTTTTATACTCTCCAAGCAGAGGATGGGTTCCGGTAGGTTTTTGACACCCGAAAAAAATGACAAAGTAGAAAGCCCGACAAAAACGCCTAAAACACGTCAAAAACCTGCCGGAACCCATCCTCTGCTTGGAGAGTATTTTTTTACTGTTCTTGCACTTTCACGTGGCTGCTCAGTTATGATCAAGATACTTCCATGTTACTAAAGGCCCCCTCTCATTGGGCTCCGGCACTGCGGCGGCACTGCCACGGCAGATTTTTACGGCACCGTCGCGTTTCTTTCACCAATTTTCATTTGCACTCTCACTGACGTGCGGCGCATTTGCGTTTGAAGCCCAGATGAGCAAGTTATTGAATAAACTTTATTGTTCGACAATCGTATATGGTACAGTATATGGCACTATATCAACAATACCGCAAGGCTAACCTATCCTACAATTATAAGTGCAAAACATTATCGATAACAGTGAATGAATTACAATAAAGCCATGTTTGGATAATTTTTTCCCTCGCTTTTAGGATGAAGTATAATGAAATTGACCTATGTAGGTGGTATAGGAGTTGGAGATGACAACAATACATCGTTCTGTGTACCAGATATGGTGAAGTTAGTCTTAGTATTTTTGTATTTTGTATTTAGTAGTAATACTTTGCAGCGCATCTCTCTCTTTGCCATAAGTGGGACAGGCCATGGCCATCACAAATTGCAATTTATCTTCAATATTTTCGTTACATGTGGGACACAATCTGTGAGTGCCTTGTGTGTTGTGGTGTCGATCCTTTTCAACTTCTAGACAACGTGCGCTGATTCTCAGTGTAGTTACTTCTTACAAACGGTTTATTATCAATTGATGTGATAAAGTCTTCCCTACCAAAGTAATTTTTGATTTTATAAAATGTGTGGAGTTTACTGATATTTCTAAGTGGTTCCCTCCAGCCAGGGAGAAACGTGAGTTTCACACTTTCTTTAAATGTATATCCAAAACGGTTGGTATTGACAGTCGTTTTCTTCTTCGAATGATGAAGTGTCGTATGTTTTTTAAAATAATCCTGTTAGTAGGTAAATTATTTTATCTTAGCGAGAGTATCTAATCAACTGTGTTTGACCATCAACGATCAATAGGAATTCCTCCAATTCACCCCTTACGGCGAAACATTGAGTAGAATTTGCGATACAGTGCCTGACTGGTATATCAAGTTCAGTTTATCACTGTACTGTATTTCTTGAATGGCACAAGAGCGGGGCGAGTGCATGTAGACGAGTGGTCTGATTCCTTCCCTGAGCGACTAGTATACCAACTTCCGTACTGGAATAAATGTACAATGATCTAATTTTAAGTGGGATAAAGCAATATCCCAATGAAAATATCAGAAGTTCTACAGCTACAATCATCAACCTCACTACAATGTAGTAAAATAGGTTTAGCCAAACTCTTAAACAGATCAATAGCTAGGTAAATGGGCCGATTGTATTTTGATGGTAGTGATTTCAATTAATCAGAAATCGCAGTGCTAGCTGTTAATGGATCAAAATACAATACAAAATCAATAAAAAAATGCATCAAAAACTGATTTCAAATGATAAAAGGATTTTCACTTATGACACTTGGTGCAACAAAGGTAACATGTTATAGAATATACGTATAACTTTGAAACTGACATATCACTTTTACACAATAGCGCGCGCGGTGAGCTCCCGGCAAGCTCCCGGCGAGCGCGCGGCACTTTGCCACTTGCGTTTTTTTTCAAAATTTGAAAAAAACCGCCATTTCAACCGGCACGCCGGCGGTGTGGACCGGCACTGGTACGGCACTGAGACGTCACTAGGACGGTACGCCGAGGTCTGTGCACGGCACTGCGGCGGTAGCCATTTCCAAGCTACCGCACGCTACCGCCACAGTACCGCAGCCCAATGAGAGGGGGCCTTAACTTATCATTATCATTTCTATGCCTACTTTTCAGAAACTGGTTCGGACATGCCAATGCTAAACAACGTTGATGAGCTGAAGATGTCGAACATGGTTGCTGTTGAGCCAGTGGAGATGAAGATGTCTAGCATGGATCATGTGGACGCCCCAAACCTGTCATCTGGCATAGACAGTAAGTCTCTAACATATTTTCCATTAGAAACTAAAGCCTCTCACTGGACCCGCGGCACGCTGGCGGCGTCGCTGCGGCCGATTGAATTGACAAAGACCTCAACGAATTTCACCGACAAAAAACGAATCTTTTTAAGCTTTGTGTGTTTTGTTGTCTTTTTTGTCATACTTTTTGAATGATATTCCCATTATAAAGTCAAGGGTAACACAAATCCAGTTTAGGACGCAGCGACGCCGCCAGCGTGCCGCGGGTCCAGTGAGAGTTTTTTTTATCTATCACTGAAACTCTTCTGTAGCCCGGGTGAGCTTATGGTACTGTTGGCATGTCTATATGTTGCATGTATATAAGAATAAGGCGTTTGCTGTCAAGCCATGATGCAAGCCAAACCAACATCGAACAAATGTTGATGCTGGCATCAACGTCATAGGTCGTTGTCTATACCAGTGCTTTAGAATCTTGCAGCATAATCCTTACGAATAATGCTTGTCGACATGTCATGTTAAGCAATGTTGTGTTCTGTTCTTATCATAACTTGATTTGTTTTCAGGCAACAAGGATCTCCATAAAAGTGACTCTCAGATTCTAGATCCCAACAGGCTCGGTAGAGCATCAGGACCCATGACGGGTTCTGGTTTTGGTAAGGGAATCTGCATGGAGCATTTCCGTCAATGGACAAGTGTGACCCACATCTAGTAGTTTGCAATTGCACAAGAATGTTACACGTGTCCATTGTTTAGAAGGAAGACCATTCTGGTATTTACGCATTAGCTGGTGATGTGGTGCATTTCAAATGATAGCGCATGGATGTAGAGCTTTTGTTCGCAGCACGCATGACGGGGCTTCAGCTTCCTGTTACATGCATCAGTTTTTAATATTTGATTTCTTTCCAGCATTAGCTATTGGACCGTTGTGCAAGCTTGTGGTGATGCCTAAAAAAGCGTAAATCTAGATGAAGGAATTTGATTTCATCCTTTTTTGCATGATACGAAAGGTGCAGCACCGAGCAGTAACGATATTTATAATTTCATATTTCTGTATTTAAAGGCCAAGCTGGTAGCTGACTACAAGCGCATTAGATTAATATGTAGAGGTGGAATGGTGTGCAAGTAGCTTTTCCTTTTATAGTTGCAAGGGAGCAGACACGGGCAGGCTTTGTGAAGCTCAAGTATAGAGAACATTGCTTACTGATCACACTAGTATGTTTTACGAAAGCGTCTTTCAAACCTCATGGGAGTCTGATAAAACGATAATATCAGTACAATGCAGAAAAAAACAAATTTCGTGACTTACTACAATGTCGACTTCATTTTGCTGCATGCAACAAAAATCAACATCTGCACATAAAATGCAAGAAATCAGTATGGATTTGAAAGACGTTTTCTGCTACATCCAAATCCTGAAAATGAGACTGTATCTTCTCTCTTAGGTTTTGACAGCATCACCGATCGTGACATAGGACGCGATACCCATGCCCCGCAGGGTGTGTAGCCTCTCTTGTCTGTCTTAAGTCTATTTGTTCGTGAGACTGGTGAATGTCTTCGACCATAAGACACGTATTTCATTGTGACAAATTTCCCTTTTAAATCCGTAGTTATGCCAGCAGAAGAAGAGATGGACATGGATCCCCCAGAAGTCCATCCGTTCGAGGCCCAGTCTGGAAGCACCATTGAGGTGGAGAATTCACAACCAGTCATCATCGAGATTATCGGAGACGGTGAGAATAATTCTTTAATCGGTGCAATGGCCTAGTGGGTAGAGTGTTCGCCTTGCACATAGTAGGTCGTGAGTTCGAAACCCGGCCGGGTCACACCATGGTACATACTGCTTTCTCTGTTTAACACTCAGCATTTGGGAAAGAGTATGGAAGTTAAACACACATCACTACCACCGGTAGTGACTTGCACAAATGTGTGGCCCAAGGGTTACAGAAATGGAGATGTGTGCCATCTCTATGCATCTTATCAAGATACTTTAACTTATCCATAGCTTTGTCTTTGATGTATACAACATTATATAGAGAGAACCTAAACTTAGCAGTATGAAGAAACTGCTAGAGAAATCATAAACATGTTAACAAGACAGAGAAGATACAGTGGGTGGTAATAATAGGCACAAGCAATGTTAGATGGAGATAAAGGATGTCATATGCAATATATTCTGGAGAAGGTGATGGCATCATGGTTTCATCTTAGAAGACAGTCTGTGCAATTTGGTTACCTCTCTCATGTAATGACTTGAACCTTGAACCTTGAACCCTGTATCCCTCTAGCCAAGAGAGTGCGTTGGCTGTATGAAGGTGCTTCGCTCCCAAACAACGACTTCTACCGACAGACCACCGAGGGTGAAGAATTCCACTCCCTCTTCATCGCCGAAGTGACCCGGCAGAACCAGGGTTGTTACACCTGTGAGGGAACTACTGAGTCAGGTGTCGTCAACTGTGACATCTTCATCAAGGTCCGAGAACCGCAGTCTCAACTTGTATAGAAACATGGCTGTTCATTTTTACAAACATTCTGGACACGGCCAAATGTTTGGCAGACAGTACCAGTGTAGAAAGTAACTGTTGGTGACTTTTGAAACTTTCAGGATGATCATGGAAAGTAAGCACCGAATGAAAAGCATTAATTACTAACCCATTATACTTTATGTAGCACCACGTGCTTGTAACAGTATGATAGTTCCTTTCTTCAGTATCAACATTTGATATATCACAAATATTTTGAATCACAAAAATCTTCAATGATTGCCATATCAATCAAACACAATACATGTCTTTGTCTAATCGGTGCCAATCTTAAAATTTCTTGTATTTTTTCTTCTTTGCGTCGTTTTGAATGCTGAATTCTAGTTCAAATGGTCATAGTACAAATCTAAGCTGTATCATGATGATACACTTTGCTTTTATCAGCTTAGAATTTAGATGTATCATATGACAGGTGGTAACTATATACGGTTCAAAACAATGATGATAGCATATATGACCCATCCCAATCCTAAGTGGAAAAGTGGAAGGTATGAAAGCTGTGCTAATGAATTGTGCACTGATGACGGCATCAGTTTGCAGTGTATAAATATGTCCATTTGATATTCAATTCACATAATTGCGCTTGGTAGATATTGATTTAGATTATTTTAGAATGTAGTTAAGTAATAATGAAACCAGTTAGTCATTGAGAACTAGACATAAGGACTTTTTTATTCTACTCTATTGTGTTGTACATTTTGAATACTAGTTGTAGTTTGTAGCGTTTATTGTTTTATTCCTGTTTACTATGTGTACATTGCATTGGTATTGAATGGGTTAGGTTTTTAGGTATCTTATAAATCCGTATGATCTGTACTTGATAGCAAGAACTTTTCTTTTGTATGATATTTTTTATGACGGTTAAGGTTATTGCAAACAAGAAATGTATTTTAAGGGCAATGTTGAATATTTAGTATCTGTAGTTTATAAGGAGGAAAGATGTAATATGCTGATAGTTTGTACATCTTATGTCAGCAGGTGATAAAATAGGTGTTGGACTTTTGTATTCAAACAGAGACCTTTATTATAAGATTTATACAAACAATTTTGTTGTTGACGTATGTGTGTCCGTATGTATATTATTTAACTATCGTTAACTGAGATGTTTTATTAGCGTTTTGTGGCGATCATTCCTAGGGCGTGGCAGTGTCAACAAAGAGACAGAGAGAGCCTTAAGATTTCTCCAAAGCCACTACTACAAAGACGTTTTAAAACGTTACAATATAGGACGAAATTATTAGAGAATTCCATAGGCAAAACATTGACACAAAATAGCGTTTGCTCTTACCATGTGATCCGGGCTAAGTACCGCCCACTGCGCAGACGCAGTAGTTTGTTTGTGGTGGTAGGACCGGTTCAAATGGTAGAACGGGTCATATACGGGTCATACCGTAACGATCGCAACGTAAATCTTCCACCTGTGATCCTTTCTGATAAAAGGTATGTTTTCCATCATTCTAAAGCCTAACTAGGATTCGAGTTACAACCATTGCTTGTGTGCTTACCTTCCCATGCAACTAACGGGTGCCCAAACCAAACAAAAACGATCCTTCGTCTTCCAAAACTTTCTGTGAATGTTCCCTTATGGAATGACGCATTTTCACGTCACCCGAGAGAAAAAAAAGAAGGTAATGTATCCGAGCCCAGTTACTGGCTAAGATATCTATTCTTCCACTGGCTAAACACAGTACATATAGTACAGTATGTATAGGTCCGTAAAATACGGCCCAAAGATCTGTTAGGTAAGTGTAAAGAACTGCAAATCTCGCCGAAATCGCAGACAAATCGGCTGTATATAACCTCTTGAACTTCTTGTATACTTAGATAAATAATCGCCGCAGTATACTGATTGTAATCTACTGGAGTGTAATGATAACTGAGTAAAAAAAGACTCTTTTTACGCAACCAAGAGATTTATTCCACCGACGTTTCGGTGACCATCTGTCACCTTCTTCAAGGCAAATGGTCACCGAAAAGACGGTGGAATAAATCTATCGGTTATGTAAAAAGACTTACCAACCTGATGAAACTATTCACGGACGTAATGATAAATTCTATCTGCCTTTATCATGTTCTCCTCGGTCAAAAGTACGTGGATTTAACGTTGGAAACATTCTCTACCCAAAATGTACCGATTAATTCGAATTTAAGTTGATGGATAGTTGCTGATTGTTTCATTTACGCGCCCTTTTCAGGATAACCGTTGGAAGTGCATCCCGATTTAAAAAAAAATCAAATTCATAAATCATTTTACAATGTCCCTAGCGAAGCGGGATACGGATATCTGTTTCCTGACCGTTTTCATGTTTCCTCACAATGTCGTATATCTTATAAGTATACTTAACGGTTGACCACATACCACATTCCATTCGTTGTCGTTCGTTGTATGTAACCTCCCTTAACATTAATCCGCCGGGTTACATAAAGCCGCAACATTGAAAAATAGTGGGTTTGAGAGATCTCTAGCTACATAGTGCAGCACCTCCTAGGTATACACAGTATAGATGTACAAGAGTGCATTATACTGGGAGACGTTGGGTCGGAGATCTGTTTAGACTTAACTTTTCAGGGTGGCGGAATTATGTACCCTGGCGGAATTATGTTAATAGATGTTACATAGAATGATGAAAGAAGCCGAAGCGTTAAAATATGTTGATTTGATTGAAGTGATAATGTAACTCTCTTTTAGATTTGCTGCTACCAAGGAGGTTTTGCTTCTACAGTTTTTTTTTTATCTTGGTTTTTCTGTCAGGAATTTTCACTGGCTTATTGAAACAAACAACTGTTAGAGTACCGTAATATGATTGGAGATTAAAAGCTATTCTTTTTGGGTCTATCTTTTCTTCAGCTTCAGTATTGACGTTCGTTTTTGGTTTTACTTCCTACTAGAGAAAGATGATAGTGTAACCCTTTTTTTTAATGAGGCATTGTTCGTTAATGGCTGGTAAAATGGCGGGCATTCTGTCATGTAGTCATCGGAACTTGAAATACTCGTTTTCGTCAAGGAACATTTGGAGGAGTCACTTATTGACAAACACATGTAGATTTCACGAGAAACTCTTTTGTCACAATTAAATGTTAGTTCATGTAGTTTCAGTCGTAGATTGAGAGAGAACAGATTATCTTATTTTGGGCAGTCAGAGTGGACTCAATGCACGGCGTAATAAAGTATCGTCCTACCGTGCCGTGACAACCATTAATCAACAACTAGCCATCCTCTTAACAAAGACACAGTGAATTTTCCCCATCAATGTCGAGCTACACTGATAAACTAATTACTAGATTTAAAAACAGTCTAGATCTGTATCAATGGTATAGAAAACTGACTAACATGGCCGTTTTTTTTCTGCGAAAAACACATCAGAATCCAATGGGTTTCAATGATTAACCTACTAATTTGCCCAATATGACGACATTACTGGCCCCTGGCCATAAGTTGTTTACGTCCAACCCAGCATGACTGTTTGAAATACCCTTGGGTTATATACTCTCCAAGCAGAGGTTAGTGGAGAAAATCGTGACCTTTTTATCCCGTTTTTCGTCGGTCATCTCCACTAGTTGAGATGGCCGACGAAAAACGGGACAGAGGATGAAAAGGTCACGATCTTTTGCACTAACCTCTGCTTGGAGAGTAGGGTTATGCACAATGCAATCTCATATGCTTGCTTCTAAGTCCGTTTTTTTTGTATTGCATACCCGGTAAACTACCTCAAGGCATAACACAACAGGTTTGTACTGAAGAGTACAGGGTGCATATTCAGACAGATTTATTTGATCCAACAGCATACTACAATGTTCATTGGATGGAAAATGAGAAACAAGAATAGCCACCACCTTCAGCCTTTCTTTGTAGATTCAAATTCAGCTTCATTGCAATCAACTTGCATGTTACACTTGCATGTTAACATGAAATCTGTTGACAATTACATTAAAATCATATCTTACATAACATAAATATCACAAGTAATTACACACATTACAAGTGTACAAACTTACAAGTTTAAAGCAGTTAAAAAAATAATTATCGCTTTGTACATGTCTTGGCAGGCCACATACCTTCAAAGGGTCTCAAAATACCATGTCAGTCATGTTTAAGGCATATGTTCGAAAAAATGGAAGCATAAATTGAAGTTATGATTTGATTTCTGCAATGCAAGTAATACAGATATTAGTCTGTGTAAGTTTCACCCACCTAGCTTGTCAATTTCGCTAGGTATGGCAGTTTAAAAATCGTAAAAATTCCCCGCGCGCATGTCATGTCTTTCCAAAGCACTATGAATTAAGTAGTCTCTTTTTCGACGGTGTGACGTCATAGCCTGTCTGTCGCGGCGGATGTTATGAACAATGTGTGATGGGCAAGATATGAAATTGTTCAATCTTATCGTACAAGATACTCTGGAGGACACGCACATGTAGTGTAGCTTAGTCACGTCTAGATGACAACATCGGCAAGGAGTAACTTTTCAGGGTGGCGGAATTATGTTCGTAGATGTTACATAAAATGATGAAAGAAGCCAAAGAGTTAAAAGATGTTGATTTGATTGAAGTGATACTGTGACTCTCTTTTAGATTTGCTACTACCAAGGAGGTTTTGCTGTTACGGATAGTTGTTTGTTTCTCAGTCTTGTTTTTCTATTAGGAATTTTCGCCGACTTTCGTGAAACAAACAACTGTTTGTACCGTAACAGGATTGGCGATTAACAGCTATTCTGTTTGGGTCTATCTTTTCTTCAGCTTCAGTAGTGACTTTCATTTTTGGTTATACTTCCTCCTAGAGAAAGATGATAGTGTAACCCTTTTTTTAATGGGGCATTGTTCGTTAATGACTGGTAAAATGGCGGGCATTCTGTCATGTAATCATCGGAAGACTCGTTTTCATCAAGAAACATTCAGAAGAGTCTCTTATGGACAAAAACATGTAGATTTCACGAGAAACTCTTCAAATTTCTTCTGTCACAATCAAATGTTAGTTCATGTTATTTCAGTCGAAGATTGAGAGAGAACACATTATCTTGTTTTGGGGAGTCGACTGACTCGCTGCACAACGTGATCAAGTCTTCTCATACCGTGAAGTGACAACCATTCATTATCAATGAGTCATCATGTTAATTACGACACAGTGAATTTTCCCCACCAATGTCGAGATACATTGGTAAACTAATTACTAGATTTAAAACCAGTCTAGATCTGCATCCATGATATAGAAAACTGACCATTTCGGCCGTATTTTTTCTGCGAAAAACAAATCAGAATCCAATGGGTGCCAATGATTAACCTACTAATTTGCCCAATATGTCGACATTACTGGCCTCTGGCAGTAAGTTGTTTACGTCCTACACAGAATGACTGTTTGAAATACCCCTGGGCTATACACAATGCAATCTCGTATGCTTCTAAGTCCGTTTGTTACCTCCATGAAAAATGGAGATATAGGTTTGGGTGTGTCTGTGTGTGTATCTGTCTGTGTGTCTGTGCGTGTGTGTGTTTGTGCTTCCGCACTACTGTAGTCAGCATAACTCCAGAACCACGATGATATTTGGTATGTAGGCGGGTGTTGATTTTGGGCCCCCTGGTACGTGACCTTGCTACTGCAGTAGAACTTCTGTTTTTCTATCTTTTGAATTGGACTTGCTATGGTCTTTTTTCGTTTGTATTGCATACTCGGTAGACCGCCTCATGGCATAACACACCAGGTTTGTACTGAAGAGTACATGATGCAAATTCGGACAGATTTATTTGATCCACTCAATGTCGACTCAGCTCAACAGCATACTACAATGCTCATTGGATTGAAAATGAGAAACAAGAATAGCCTTTCTTTGTAGATTCAGATTCAGTGCAATCAACTTGCATATGTTACGTTTACATGTTAATATGACATCTGTTGACATGTGCAGTTACATTAAAATCATTACTTACATAACATAAAGATCAAAAGCAATTACACATATTACAAGTGTACAGACATGTTAAAGCAGTTAAGAATTATCGCTTTGTACATGTCTAGGGAGGCCACATACCTTTAAAAGGTCTCAAAATACCATGTCATTCAGCATATGTTCGAAGAAATGGAAACATAAATTGAAATTATGATTTGATTTTTGCAATGTGTGTAATACAAATATTAGTCTGTGTAGGTTTCACCCACCTAGCTCGTCAATTTCGCTAGGTATGGCAGTTTAAAAATCATAAAAATTCCCTGCGCGCATGTCATGTCTTTCGAAAGCAAGTTGAAGCCTACTACAATTACATAACATTACGTTACCTATTATTGTACAGCTTCAGAGCGCTATGAATTAAGTGTCTCTTTTTCGACGGTGTGACGTCATAACCCGTCTGTCGCAGCGGAGGTTATAAACAATGCGTGATGGGCGAGGTATGAAATTGTTCAAAGGGTTGTCCTTATCGTCCAACATACAGCGGAGGACACGCAGTGTTGCTTAGTAACGTCTAGATGACAACGTCGGCAAGGAGTTTGGAGGAATGACAATGATTCGACAGCACCGTTTTATTTATCTATTGGTTCAGCATGTACATGCCATGGTTGCCCAACTAGCCGGAAGCTATTACTAAGGGCGAACCCATGTGCGGTCATAGGACTAACACCGGGAAGGACCCATACTCTTTTCGATAAGCGCAGTGCCATGAGTTCTTTAACGTGCTCGATGTGTGGCTCTCCTCAAACACGGGACCTCCATTTAACGTCCTATCCGAGGGACGTCCCTAACCGAAGCTAAGTACTCATTTACACCTGGCAAGTCGTGTAAAGTGCCTTTTCCCAATGGCACACAACATCGGGGCATATCGGTGGTTTCGAACCCGGGACCTCTCGGTTGTGGGCGAAACACCCTACCGATTGCGCCACACATTGCCACACTGTTTTTGCACGCCTTCGAGTGTGTGAGACAGGCGGTTGGGCAAACCGCCCCAAACCGGACTAGTATATTCCAAGATCATATTTGAAGATAGGACGAATAAAAGACAAAGCAGGTCGATCTGTGTAAGTACGTCCGGGGAAAGTCCTGCGTTTTGGGTGACAGTGAGGTACCTGGCCTTGTACCCTGGTCTTGTTTTTGTTTGTATCGTGTTTTTGTGACAAAGAGGCTCTGACCCCCGAAGGCATGTCTAACCATATTATTTCCAACTGTGTTATTCCGCTTATCTCCAATCAGATCTACACGGTGCTAAAATCGTATATATGGCTAGCATTTACGATTTTGGCACCATGTAGATCTGCTATGGTGCCTGATTGGAGCTTCTCTGGCTAGCATATACGATTTTGGCACCGTACGTGTAGATCTGCTTGGAGATTATTATTCCGCTACATAAACTCACTTTAGGCCATGTTGATTTGATCATATGGATGACTGGGACCACAAGACTGATGCGAGCGCGCGAATAAAAATGTTTAGCAGAAGCAAAAGTCGCCTTCATTATGAAATCTGTGTCGTCATGACGGATGAATAAAACTAAACACACAGAGTAGGGTAAAGCGAATGATAGGTTCTTCATTTTTGTTCTTTCACTTTTTCTTTGACTTAGAAATTGACTTTGGAATTCTACGATATTAGTATCCGTTCTGCGAAATGATTCTTTGCAATCTACAGTATATATTTCCTCACTTTGCAGCTGCTTTGTTCGGTTTACAGTATGGCCGAAAATTTGTTTTTGGAAACGGACGAAAAGTGATACGCATGCATATAATCAAATCAACATGGCTTAATGTGAAATGTTGTTTTAGATTTACGTGGAAATTTGTCATATCGTTATTTTTGTCCCTTACCTGCTCCAAATGTATAATAATGATATACAGCATGGCATCATAACACTTAATTATAGTTTAATGATGATAATCAAAATCACGACATGAAGAGATGTATGGCAGATGTCTTTTTACTGAAGAGCATTGTGCATTGATAAGTAGTCTTTAAAGTTTCAGTTTCAATGTCTAAGTTTAGGATCTGTTTCAGAGGGATGACTTTACGGTGAACGTAGCCATTCCTTAAAGCTCGACATTGCGGAGAAGAAAGGCTGAATGGCTGGTTTAGGAAGACTGTTGTGCATCGCTGTCATCACAACTTGTGTTGGTGTAGTGTGGATGCAGTCCCGAGGCATTAGTGAGTACCAGCGATGATTTTTTATGAATGAATGAATGAAGACCTTTATTGTATCTGTACGTTCGTACCCCGAGGGGCTAGATACAGGTCGTCTGACATAAACATAACTAACATGTAAGTGTTAGTTAGGTTTACTAACTACTTATGCTAACTAACATATACAGTGAAATATATACAGTACATAGTTGAAACATACATGGTAGACGAAAGTGATAAGCTAAGCTAATCCAGTAGAGTCAACTTCTTCTCGCTTATTTGTACATTTGTAGATTTATGAACAAATCATGTTTCTTATACAAGGTTTGTCTAGACGCAACAAAAATATGAATTTTTGCGTTGCGTTTAGATATTCAAAGTATGTCAATTTTTCATTGATACATTTGAAAATAACTTTTCTTTCTTTATCGTAAGGTTTTTCGCAAGAGTTTATCGCAAGAGTTTTCAGCGAATTCAAGAGACAAAAACGACTCTTTTTACGTTTTGTGTGTTTTGCTGTCTTTTTTTCCATACTTACACATTTTGCATGATATTCCAATTATGAAGTCAAGGGTTGCGCCAATCCAATTAAGAACGTCCAGTTTAGGACGCAGCGACGCCGCCAGCGTGCCGCGGTTCCAGTGAGAGGGGAGGGGGGGGGGGGGGTAACATGTAGCGGGTCCAGTAAGATAGGGGCTTTAACACCAAATACATTTGCCACAAAAAATGTCTGGACTTACTTAATTGAGACGGGAAACGATTCTCTACTGTACTCATCAAGTTATGTAGAAAATCCCCTGTTTTAAGGGCGACTTATCACCATTGTGACCATGTAACTATTCGGGCTTGTCGTGATAATTGTTGGAAAAGGAAGAAATTAAGACGTTGTTGGGCCGATGCTTTTTTTGATAGGCCGCTCGTGAAGTATTGTTACTCATGGCCATATGTACTTTTGTGGCCCGTAGAATGGAGAGCAATTCCTAGGGACCCGTCCATTTTCGAGCACCCCGCAGACCCAACGATACATGATCGGGAGAAGGCGATGTCCGAGGGCATCAACTACGCCAACCTGACGTGCAGAGCTACCGGCAGACCCTACGTCAACTACACCTGGCTGAAGGACGGGAAAGAGTTGGACACGCCGTCGGACAAGTACGCTATAGCTGGCGGTTACCTGGTTATCTTCAACCCGGTGTACCCTGACGATGAGGGCACGTACCAGTGTATCGCCTACAACCCTCGTGGAGCGGACATTAGCATGCCAGGAACGTTCATGATGGCGCGTGAGTTGTTATCTCCATGAAAAATGGTGATACTGTTTTGTCTGTGTGTGTGTTTGTCTTTCTGTCTGTCTGTCTGTCTGTCTGTCTGTCTGCGTGTTTGTGATTCTGGATTTTTGTAGCCAGCATAACTCAAAAACGTTTGAATGGATTATGATGATATTTCGTATGTGGGTGGGTGTTGGGAAGACGAGGGTCAAGGTTGATTTTGGGCCCCCTGGTATGTGACCATGGTACTGCAGCAGAACTTTCTTTTTTTGCATCTTTTGACCTGGACATGCCATGGTCTTCATTTCTTATGATGGCAGAGAGCTGGTGATGTAAGGAAAAAGTGGTGTGGGTTTGGGCCCTCTAGCAGCTTGCTCTGGAACTGCAGGGGCGTTTTTGTCAAAATCTTCCAGGGAGAATAACTGAACAAAGGAACGACGGATTTCCACGAGATTTAGTTTGCAGGTGTCTTAGACAGAGATGTACGTACAAGAATGCAAATATTTTTGTGCTAATCGGGACTTAATCTACATAATCAATGAGGAAAATCTATATTTGCTGTTTTTTTTTATTATCGGACTCAAATTCATGGAACATAGATAGTTTATGGCAGGTGGTAAATTCCTTATTTGCGCAATTGCAGAATTAATGCAGAAAGTTGTAATTCTTCTGAGGGGTGAATGATTGGACTGTTAACATTGTGACCTATCTAAGTCAGTCAAATGTGTACATGACTCAGCGATCGCCGTCCAAATGAACCATTCATTTTCATACAATTACAAAACTCATCCAGATACAGACTCTTTCAACATTTTTTATTATAAATTCCTTTATCAGCATTATTTTCCTACCACTTAAGTATTTCATGATTACACCTTCAGCCTGATTACAGTTGTTTTTTGTTGTCTTTTTTTACTGAAGACGTTGGGAAGTTTGACAAAACGCCCCGCCCTCCTGTGACCGTGACTGAGGGAAGAGGATTCAAACTTGAATGTGGAGCACCGGACGCTTTTCCTGGTGAGTCATTCTATACAAATTGTTGAAATGCAGCCCTTCATCTAATATTCCACCATTCCATGGAACAGCCCGGCTTCACAGATAATGAGTAAAACGTAGCTTGGGTGACGAACCTTCGGCTCATGTACAGTGTCAAGGAATTAACAAGGTTCGATGTTCTCATTGTAGTTCATCAATCATGCAAATAAGGTTTTGATTATAATTACATCTGTCTATTCGTCAATTCCCGTCACTCAACAACAAAAAAATGACTATGTAAAAAAAATGCCAGCCAGACAGACAGACAGACAAAAAAATACCTTCCCGTGAATTAGTATACTTTTCCATTGACCTTTGACCTGGGTCTACCACTTCCTGTCACTCTGCGATAAAAAATTACGACCTCCAAGTCGACCTTCCCATCCTGACTGTCAGTCTAAAATTACACCATTCTTCCCTTCACGTGCCTGTATCCAAATGCATACGAACACACACGACCTCCAACACACAGAACCGAAAACAAAACATCCGTACATAGCAGCCAATAGGCAACCAATCACAGGCAACTAATCACAGGCAACCAATCATAGGCAACCAATCACAGGCAACCAATCACAAGTAACCAATCACAAGCAACCAACCACAGACAACCAATCACATACAACAAATCACAGGAAACCAATCACAGGCAACCAATCACAGGCAACCAATCACACTTTACCGTGAAAATACATACATGTTTATAACCATGTCCATTAGACCAATCACATTGTGCATCACGTAACGTTATATCTTCCCAACTTTTGCAGCTCTGCATTTCGGCTGGTACAAGGGTCACGTCGCCAACAGGATCATTCCAAACGAACGGCGGTACATCTCCCACAAGAACGGAGACCTGTACTTTAAGTATGCTATAATCAATGACGCCGGAGAATACAGGTTAGGAAATTGATGGATTTTCTAGAATCAAGTTCTATCTAGTTCCTGTGATATTTGTATCTCAGAGCGAGCATCAAAATGTAAATCCGTGTGTTTTCAATGTTTGAGTACACAAAATGAATACCACAATTTACTTGTTTATTTTGAATGGTTCACCGTGTTTCAATAACAAACCAACCTGCTTTTCACTAATACCCCCATTCCACTAGGACGGCGCTCTCTCTGCGACCTAAAATTGACCAGAGCGCTTAATGGATTTCTTAGATAAAGAACGAATCTTTTTCACGCTTTGTGTGTTTTCTTGTGTTTTCATTCACACTTTCACATTTTGTATGATATTCCAATTATGAAACCAAGGGTTCCACAAGTCCAACTTAGGTCGCAGCGAGGTCACCGTGAGAGCGCTGTCTAGTGGAATGGTGGCATAAGCCGACTTTATGCATGTTTTTACAGGTTTGCGTAGCAAAACCTTTATTGGATCCGTTGGCATGTGTGGTAGCCGCCATCTTGAATTGTGACGTCACAGGGTCGCCATACCATTTTATAGGGAGGGGTGTTTCTGGGGTCGCTAGCGTTCTCTCTATTTTTAACAAATCGGAACACAACTATCAAATAAAGATAAAAATTCAACACCAATTCATATTCGTAAAAAGACCCCGTATATGTATCACAAATAATCAAGTCTAGTGTTTGTTCTGTCTTAGGTGCTTCGTCCAGAACCAGCTACAAACGGACTTTACCGGAGATTTGGAGAACAGATCCAGCCCTGTGATCACCTTGAAAGTTGATCGCGACCTCAACCCACGTAAGATTTAAATCTAATACTACCTTGCCTCGTGTTATACTTTCCCCTTTATTTGATCTCCATTAAAACCAAAGTACTAGAGTATATAATATGTTTATATATGCACATGACTATGTATATGGTTGTTAACATGTGACCTGTGCTTACTAACGCGACAATGACTTGAAAAAGCTGTCTCACTTTATCGCTTTGGTCTTTCGTATCCACCAGCTATCCAGGATAGAGAACCGGTCATCATCCTCCCACCAGAGGATATCAACCCACTAGCGGGGTACTTGAGTGCAGAATTGGAGTGTTTTGACGACTCATAGTGAGTATCAACATCTATTTATCGTTATTGGTCCGTTGCAATAGTTTTAGCTATTAGTGCTATTCTGAAAATGTCCTCATGATCTATTGCTTTTGATGTATATAACTTTATAGCACAACTAATGTACGAGGTACAGAGTATGGCATCTACTGGTACTTAACTACAGTTCAATAAGGCTAATCTACCCGATACAAGAGTGTATGGTATTATATATGGGATCATGAGCATTTACAATCATTGGAAGAATTTCTAACGTCTAGACATTCTTTGATACATTTTACTATATATAGAATGTAGGGTTTGTTACATGTCAATATGTACCATTAAGATAAATGCTAGAATAGTGATGATGATGCATTGTTGCCCAGACTGAGTCCAACGATTGTGTTGGTTTAATCGTTTCATTTGAACTACAGAAGGAGACAAACTCTTATATTGGAAGTTTAAATGTGTTGGTAGTAATCATAACACAGTGCTAAATTTTCTTCCAACACTAAGATATTCACGGATCAAATTTTCGACGACCACTGTCGCCTTCTTCAGGATCAATAATGACATATACATCAGGGCACTCAAGTCATCACTCAACAGAGACAGTGGGCGTTATAAACTTCCTGGCACGTTTGACCGATTGCTGACGTCACGTATCCGTAATGACACGTGTCAATATAGTCACGTGTCTGTAACTCTCGCGAGTTTACGTTCGGTAGTGATTGGTCATTATTTATCCTGAAGAAGGCGACAGTGGTCGTCGAAAATTCGATCCGTGGATATCTTTGTGTTGGAAGAAAGTTTAGCATTGTATCATGAGACAAATTCTTATGCACATTTCGTTCCGATTTCAGCCCGGAATCTAACATCCAGTGGAAGAGGTTGGACAAGCCGTCAAGGGAAGGAGGCGTAGAAATAGAGTTCCCCTCCAGAGCACGATTCAACTATCACTCCCACGCTCTCATCATTCCTGAAATCAGCGAAGCAGACGGAGGAATCTTCCAGTGCATCGCCAGCAACAGAAAGGGATCCGTCTCACACGAAGGCAAAATCGAAGTTGAATGTAATATCAATATAACTTAATAAAGCAACTCACACTTAAAACATTACCCCGTTATATGATTTCGCCATGTTTAGATCATCTTTCTGACACATAACAACAACCATTAACATTTTTACCACATCCGAAACTGGTAAATGAATTGCAACAAAACAATGTTCAAAATACATTCGATTCAAAAAAGAGATTTACGAAGTAAGGGTCGCCATTTGATTGACATAATTTGATTATATTTGATTGACAGGTATAGTATCATACACCATGTTTGTAATTAATTAACGAAATGTAGTTTTACGCATGTATACCTGTTATACACTAAAAGACATACTCGTATACAAAAAGAGAGTTACGAAGGAAGGGTCGCCACTTGATTGACATAATTTGATTATATTTGATTGACAGGTATAGTATCATTCACGTTGCCATTTGCTCCACAGCCTCTCCATCGCCCAAAGTACCGAAATCCAAAAAGGCTCTCGTCATAGGAGGCAGTGTCACTTTGTCGTGTGAAGCAACGGGCAGTGAACCCCTCGTGTATAGTTGGTACTTTGGAAGGGACAAGATAGTGACTGACAACATCAAATACGTCGTATCCACTGACAAGCTTACTATCAAGAACATGGATCTCAGCGACAAAGGGGGGTAAGATAATGTTTTGTAACTTCTATACGTTGTCTTGACTTTTGGTTGTAAGGGTAAAGGTAGTCTTTTCGTTGTTATCGTTGTTATCCACTGTATTTACTGCATGCTCAGTATTGCAAGGGGAACCCTATTCTTACACCGCCTTTTACCTGCCCAACCGAGGTCAGGTACCCATTTCTACATTAGCTTGCCTAGGGGTCCCCGGAAAGTACGAAATGGAACGAAATGGAACGAAATGGACGAAATGGACGAAATGGAACGAGATGATATTAAACGGAATGGAACGAAATGG
Source organism: Branchiostoma lanceolatum (assembly GCA_035149815.1). Taxonomy (NCBI): domain Eukaryota; kingdom Metazoa; phylum Chordata; class Leptocardii; order Amphioxiformes; family Branchiostomatidae; genus Branchiostoma; species Branchiostoma lanceolatum. Next base: position 15,981,503 of record CM068866.1, read on the forward strand.
AACAAAATGGATGAAACGTCGTGTTAAATGCCTTTAAGGCCACCACATCGGTGACATGTCAGCGGATTCGAACCCAGGACCTCTGGGTCCTGCGCCAAACCACCCTAACTGTTAAGCAAACACTACGCCATCTTTTAGTTGTGAAAAACAATAAAACATCCACACCGGACATTTCATGATATTTCATACGCCATATAACGGCTGTATCATCTCAATTGCAGTTACCGGTGTATCGTCACAAACGATCAGGGAGCGGGTACAGCCGAAGTTCGACTATTGGCTAAGCGTAAGTACACTTTTGTCAATACTAAACAAAAGCGTGTTGAATTCCAAAGCGTTGATACATAACACATTTACCTTCGCTGAGAAGATTATGTTTTTGGTAGCGTTTGCATGTATGTATGTATGTATGTATGTATGTATGTATGTATGTATGTATGTATGTATGTATGTATGTATGCATGTATGTATGTGTGTATGCCTTTGTGCGTGTGTGTGTGTATGAGCATCATACCTCAAAAAGGCCTGAATGGATTGTCTTGCTATTTGGTACATGGGTAGGTCTTGATGGGATCTGGAATTGATTAGATTTTAGGCTACCTAGCGGATTGTTACGTTATTGCAGCGGAACTTCCTTTTTTGGTATCTCGTTCTTTATGAGACTAACCTCACCTGCTACAGCACCAAACATCGTGAAACCGATCAGCCAGCAGAACGGAATGGTAGGCTCCACCATCACTGTGACTCTTAAATGGGAGGGGCTTCCAGTTCCTACGATGGAATGGATCAAACAGGGCGAAGTGATCGCCACTAGGACACCAGAGGGAGTTGTCACGAAAACTAGTCAAAGGTAACTTATCCTCTGCATTAATGAATGAATGAATGAAAGACCTTTATTGCACGTTTATGCTCTGATGAGCTAAGTACTGGTCATGGTGACAAGCAGAAGAATAGTTACAGTGGTAACAGAAATTTGATATCTAACTACATCTAAATACTAATTAATACCGCTATGTACATGTTCAATTTCTTCTCGCTTCTTGAGACAGTTGTTAATGAATAAGCATACAGGGTTCATGAGATATGGCTTGTCTAGTTTCATAAGGGAAACAAATGTTTGTAAGCTATCCAAATAACGAAAACTAGGAAACTTATCTTTTATAAAATCAAATAGGATATTCCTGTCATAGTTATATAGCGTACAATCAACAACAAAATGACACTTATCCTCAATTTTACCTAAATCACAGTATTGGCAAGTTCTTTGCTCTAAAGGAATGCGGTTATGTCTACCCGTTTCAATGCGTAGTTTGTGTGAACTAATCCGGAGTTTTGTAATGGCTGTTCTGTATCGAATGTTTGAAATGTTTAGATATTTCTCTTCGAAGTAGGTGTCTTTGAGTAATCTGTCTGTTCGTAATATTTACATGATTGTAGATTTGTTTGTTTGTTTAATAGTATTTATTCATTTGTCACGAAAACAAGTCAAATGCAGCTTATCCTCTGCATCAATATTTACATGATTGTAGTTTTGTTTGGTTAAAAGTTTTTAAAAAACCTTTGATTATATAACATATCTGCTCTTACAAAAAAGCACATTCAAGCTTGTTGATTATAGTTGTGCTAGTTTGACATGTATCTCTGTATAAGTATTATTTTTGTTGTGACCTGTACTTAACCCATTGTGTGTATATACAATAAAGGTCTTCATTCATTCATTATTGCTGTTGATCTTATTTGTCTAAAACAGGTATAACCTGACCAAACAGGGATATCTGATCATCAGAGACCTGAGACCAGAAGACGGGGGAAGTTACAGCTTCAGAATTCAAAACGTCCTCGGCAGCGTGGACACAGCAGGGAGACTATACGTTGCACGTACGTCAAAGTCCTTTTATAACGCGGTGTTCAATCTTTTATGGTATGAAAATCTCAAAGAAAAAAACTCTAGTTACAAGATCTATTCAGAGCTTTAGTATAAAACCTGGTTTCCCAGTCCTATCTTTAGTCACTGACGAAAGACAGCGGATGCTGTCTGAAACGTCGGACTGTTTCAAAATTTGATCCAGTTGCTTGAGTATTTTTTTTGGCATATCTTATTACTTGGATGTCTAACGTTCATCAAAGATCTGTGTATAGCCGGTATAACCGCCTTTTGGCGTAACACACCAGCTTATAATATTGAATCCACGTGCAGGGTAGTATAGAACACATTTCCATGTCAGATCTACCGTTAATCAAAATAAGGCACCGACTACAACCTCAGTTGAGTCAGGAAAGTGCTATCATCGAAAAATAAGATAAAGATATCTAAATGACTACATCCTAACACCGACATGCTTGCTTAGACGCGTACGCTTCTATTGTCCTTGAAGAGATTTATCAGTCACGTGTGATTGCCAGTTACTACAATCCGTTAGACTAGAAGATCTGCACAAGTCTCGACCAGCTGTCTCGACCTAGTCTCGTGCTCTCGCGAGAGTAGGTCACCTAGTCTCGTGCACTCCGTGATCAAGTTGACGTCGAAAATTCGGAGTGCTCTCGCGAGACTAGGTCACTCCGTGATCAAGTTGACGTAGAAGATTTAGAGATACGTGTTTTGTTACCTTTCTAAAGTCACTGATTGAAGAATATTCTAGTAACTTCTATTGTCCTGTCTTTCAGAGCAATCGCGCATCGTACAAGGCCGTGGACCAACGGATGTCAACATGGAACAGGGAGGAACTACCACCATCCCGTGTGAAGGACTGATAGACTCCCTGCTGGAAAGTGTCAACGCCTGGTACGTGGACGGCAGGAAGATCGACTTTGTGAAGGAATCTTTCAACTACAAGAGGGTAGGTAGTACTAGTACCTTTTTCTGTACTCGTACCGAAAATAGTCAGCTTCAAGTTCGTTTACATCAGATGGTCATTGCCTTGTGTAATCATCTAAATCACTGGTGTAGATGTTCTTTCCTTGATAATCCATCTTGTAGGGACCTAAAGGAGAACTGGTCATCATGAACGCAAACGTGATGATGCACGATGGGGTGTACACATGCGCACTGGACACCTCGGTGGACAAGCAGACTGCAACTGGTAGAGTCCGGATCAAAGGTATGATTTAGCATCTTTGCCAAGTTTAAACAGATCTGTGTCTAGTGATGTATAAAGAACAGAAATACGTTTGTCAGGATGCTCGCAGTTTGAACCGTGCCCTACATCTTTCCCTCTGAAGGTGTGAGCGAAGCACCAGTTGGAGTCAAGTTTGAGAATGTAGGGTCCAACACCGGTACTCTCCGCTTCACTCAAGCCAACACCAATGGAGACAGCTGTAAGGAGTACGTGGTGGAGGCGCAGACAGAGTTCGACGATATTTTCTTCACCGACAGACTGTGGACCCAGGTTTGGAGAGGTTCACCAAGTTACCTTAGAAGTGAGTACATGCTATACGAGCACTATGGGACGCCAGAATCTCAGTAGCGTGGTCTGTATGTGAGATATTCCTGCAACACAATCGTAAAGCTATTTTTGTCTTACAAGCGGGAGCCCTCTAGACTTTATACGTAACGCTTTAGGGCAATGTCTGATAGTCATCGAATTGTATGTCATGTATGAAAAAGTTGATATAAACATGTCATTTGTTAAAACTAACAAAATGCAATATGTGAGTAAACTATATAACTGCAGGTGGGCTAAAAATGACACCTTTTGTTCTTCAGAACTTCGTGTGTGTAATTCTACGGACATTTTTTGTACTTAGATGCACGCGGAGGAGCTAAGCTTCTCACCCTCAACAACCTGAAACCGTACACCGAGTACAGCTTCCGTGTCATGTGTATGAACTCTTACGGCATGGGTGAGCCCAGCTTTCCAACGGAAACAAACAGGACTTTGCCAGGAGGTAAGGCTAAAATACTGTATAGTCCAGCATAGCTAAATAGGCTTTTGTGTATCGGAAATAAGTTTGTATCTCTTTTCTTTTCACTTTCTCTTTTTTCTCTTAGTACGTGTTCCGTTTATTTTGTCAACGTATCAAACATAGACCATCTTCGAACCCATGATAACTAATCATGGGTTCGAAGTGAAATGTTAAGATGTCATATTCAGGAACAATTACATTGAATCCGTGAATAGTTTCATCAGGTTGGTGAGTCTCTGGATGAAAAGACACAACCAAGAGATTTATTGTTGTTTTTTGATCGATAGTTGTGTATGTGTTACACTTTTGTACGTTTGGGACCGAAAAGTGATGTCATCTCCTGTGATTTGTACACATGTAAATATTTTGCGTTTGGGAATGCATCTCATTATGTATAAGCAGCAACACCTGTGCTACATTGCTATGTGAACCAGTCAGAATTACCTTGAAGAAGGTGACAGAAACGTCGGTGGAATAAACTCTTGGTTGTGTAAAAAGAGTCTTTTTATTCAATTACATTGAATGCGAGTCATAAGACTATTTTTCAAATCTTTTATTACAGCCCCACCTCGAGCTCCTGGAAATTTGGGTTATGGCAATGGTATGAGAGGAGATGTCCTGATGAGCTGGGAGGTACGTGAGAATTGAACGCTAATGGAGATCTTCATAAAACAAACAAACAAACAAACAAACAAACAAACGTGAGACTGTTTGCTATGTTGGCCTGGTAATCATAGAAGTCAGTACAATGAATGTACTTGTATGCAAAACACAATGTTTTGATGTTCTTTCCTGTAGCCACTTCAAGAGTCCGACTGGGGAGATGAGACGGTTGGATACCGTGTACGGTACCGCCGACAGGGTACCGGGGACAGGTTCAGGGAGGTCTACATCGACAACCCTGAGGCAGCAGCCTACGCGCACACACAGCCTCCAGCACCCGTCAACGTTCCGTACGAGTGTAGGATCGCGGCTTACAATAACTACAGTGTTGGACCAGAGGCCACGTGGATCGCCTATTCCTCTTCAGGACGTGAGTGAATGTTGACATCGAATGTATATCTTAATTCATTTCTATCAATTTATCAGTCACAGATCACAGTCAGGTTAGTGACATGTTTTTCAAGACAGCTGTCCCTGGATAGATTTACACACATATACATTGATAAACATATAACGTATGAAACGAAGTCCTTTGAGATTTTAATGCCAAACCTGAAATAGATAATTCTCTATGATTCTTCATATCCAACATTGTGGTCTTCCCTTGAATAGTAGTTATCTATAAGTTATCTTTATTTTGAGGATAACATGTCTACATGGTAATCTATTCGTGCTATCCTTTCCTCTGATCAATACATTTATCAATTCCAGTATTATAGTACAATGCTAAACTTGCTTTTAGCACAAACGTATACACGGATCAAATTTTCAAAGACCACGGTAAGGATCAATGATGACAAAACACTTCCAAACGTGATCTCGCGAGATGTGCGGACACGTGACTTTCTTGACACGTTATTTTAACAGATATTGTTCTTTAACTCTTTATTCAAATGTATTCTAATTCCCTTCCAGTGCCAGATTACCCAAGGAACTTGGAAATCATAAACCAAAGAAACGATAGTGTGACGATGCAATGGGAGAAGATCCCGAACTTCAACGGACCGATCCCGTTCTGGGGTGTCCGGTACTGGCGAGAGGAGGACCGCCCAAGGGCTTCCCGTCGTACTGTGAGTTAAAGGAAAATTGCACGTACACCTTTAGTGTTGACTCTCTGTGTTAATTGTGCAATATAATTTACATTCGTAAGATGTATAGCCTCTACCAGGCTCCGCGGGATGGCTCGAAAAATAGTAGAAATTGGCCATGTAGAGTGAATAGTATGCCAAGGGAGTCGGCTACGGAGAGAGGGTCCAATATGCGGCAAACTGTACCCCTATAGCAGACTAACTCCTCTTTCATGTTTTTCTGTCTATTTGGCCAATTTCTACTCTTTCCAGCCGCCTCTGGAGCCTGGTAGAGGCTAGAGATGTCTTGCACACTAAGAAAATGCAACGTGATAAAGATATACATATGAAGATATGACTACCATTCTTTTCCATGTTCTTTTCCCATCCTATTCAGTAAAAGTCATTTCTATTTCAAATCTGTCCTTGCGGGGTAGCCTGAGTGTTATCCTATTTCAGTTCCAGGCTCTACCTTACCTCTACCTAAAGCCTGGAACTGAAACAGGATGACACTCAGGCTACTTGCGGGGTAGCCAATGCACATTCTGTTCATTCTTGCTAAGGATGCAAAAGATGAAGTAAATCTCTTTGAAATTGGTCGTGTTCAACATGTTCTTTTGTTACATGGTCTGTGGTACAGAAACGCGCAGTTAGCTGGTGGTGGGACACCTGGGTAAGTAACCATTTTTTTCACACTTATGCTTCTGATAAAAACGCTCAGTTGTGGTAAGATTGATAATGCTGATACCGGTATGGTGTCCATGGCGCTGATTTACAAGCAGATGTATTTTGCGGTACATAACGGATCAAATTGTAGATTAATTTTATATATAGTATTATGTTTCCTTAAGTTATCCAACGAAAATGTCGACAACTTTTCATGATAGAGAAAGATTGAATGACATCAGATAGGTTACCGACACGTATGCAGTGCTGAAGAAATTGCATAGGAGACAAAGCACAAAGAATGGTTTAAATAGTGACTGGCTGACAAGGAGAAAATGGAATATTTAGAAATTGAAGATCAGAATGCCTTCCTCCTTCCTCTTAGCTCCGTTACATCCCAGAGGAAGAGGAGAAGGATGAAACAGGGTTCCAGTACGCCCGTCTCTATGACGACGGTCTGACGAAGCTACCAGGACCTGCTGGCAAGGAGACGTACATACTTCGTGGGCTTCAACCGAGCACGCTCTATAACTTTCAGGTTCGGGACTGCTTGTATTGGTTTGTATGAAATCCGTCGCACAATTGTGTCCTCTTAAGAACTGCATGTACACATTTGATGGACATTTTTTTCTTTACAAATTATTCTATAGACAACAATACAACACTGGAGAATGCTTTCTCGCCTTTTTACAAAATTTAATGCTTTATTCTTCTTTTTTTCAGGTGCGAGCAAACAGTCCTCCATATTTTGGCGAATACAGCAACATCACCCGTGCGATAACATTGAGAACTGAAAACCCATGGATCCGAGGATGTGAGTTTCGTTTTGATGCATTCTGAAAAGTAGTTATGATTAACATAAAATACGGTGGATAATCATGTTGACACCTATTTTAGATTTACCGTCCTGTCTGTGATTAAACGGTGTTCGTCTTTACATATGTTGGAAATTTTGATTATAGATATTATAGGTATGGCGTCGTGTGGCATAATGGATAGAACATTCGACTGTCAAACAAGGGGACCCGAGTTCAAACCCGGGCTGCCCCCAGACATGTCTGGACATGCGCACCGACATTGTGCCCTTGGAAAGGCAATTAATACGACTTTCCTCACTTCACTCAGGTGTAAATGAATACCTAGCTCATCTAGGGTTAAGGACGTCCCTCGGATAGGACGTTGAATGGGGATCCCGTGTTTGGGGAGAGCCACACCCCGCACACGTAAAAGAACCCACCACACCTTTCGAAAAAGAGTAGGGGCATGCCCCGGTGTGAGATGGTCCAAAACCTACAGTCCTATGACCGAACATTGGTTCGCCCTTAGTAATAGCCTCCGGCTAGTTGGGCAACCCTTGAATGTACATGCTGAGCCAATATATATATATATATATATGAATAAATAGATAAATATTATAGGTACAGGATGATGAGTTATTGAATGCTTCAGACGCTCTACATGTAACTGCTTTGTCCCCAACAGTGAAAGGAAGCTGGTGGATGCCGATCCTGTTCTGGTTCATGGTTACACTACTGCTAGTTCTACTGCTCATCTTCTGCTGCTGTTGTTGTCTCTGGTGCAAGGCAAGACATCGACATTATCCGGTTAGTCTTTTCTTAATCGTTTTTTTCTCAATTACTGTCATACTCATTGTAAAATTGATGAGTTTTAGGATGATGGCATACTGATGAGAATCGCTTAGTCTGGACCACTGCTATTGAGGCTGGCAATGTCCAATACGTTCCAATCTGTTGATAGATTTGATCACATACTAAGAGGTGACAATCCTTACGGTGTACAGATATATAGGTATATACATCAAAGAATGGTTGGACATTAGAACAAGTAATGTATAAGTATACGACACGTTAGATTTTAATATGTTGCCCTATCCCATATTATTGTATGCAAACAAACTCAATCGTATGCACTTATTTGTATGTTTGTAGGTATGTATGTATAGATAGATAGATATAGTAGACCTTACGAAAGTCGCTGCACTTTTGTTGTGTCAATAAAGATGGTTATTTATCTTAAGAAAAAGATGGTAGAAAAACGTTATTTACATCGACATGTAGATTTAAGTTTTAACAACGTAAGCTTGTTTAATCTTGCCGTAATTCTAAAGTCTCTGATGGTCTGCAAAGTGTATCAGAAGCAACCGATTGTTCTAATCTGCATACTTATCAATTATGACAACCGATGCACTTCAGAAAGAGGAATCTATCCCCCTGGCCAAGAGAAATGGATTGTCAAAGGATTATGAAGTGGATGGTGAGTTTTGCCTCAACTACATCCTTTTTTCACTTCCACACAAATCATACAAATGCAGGGATTAGCTAACGACCCCCTGAATTGTGTTCCGATTTTTACAAAGGGTTGATTCAAAATCAACACAGTTTCACACCGTAATATATACAATTTACATCAAAACCAAAACAGGACAGCCGTGGGTTATCATTTTCAACCATTATTATTATCATAGAGTCTTATAGCACAGTGCAATAATGATTTGTTCAGTCACTGAGTCCTGACTTTTGGCAAGGTGAAAGTGTTGTTGTTTCTCAGCTGTCTGCCTGTAGCAGTTGGAGGGGTACAAGGTCATGGAGAGGGTTCTCAGACTTCAACATAGCCTTGAAGAGGTTTAGTGCTGCTGCCTCTCTCCTTTCCTTCAAGTCATGGTTCAAGTTATGGCATGCTTATCGTTTGAAGAAGTTGTCCTATCTTTGGACAATTGAAGGATTTGCTTTAACCACGTTATCTTCATAGACGTCATGTTTCATTTTCAGTTATGACACCTTACGTTTGAAGAAGTTGTCATATATTTGGACAATTGAAGGATTTGCTTTAACCACGTTATCTTCATAAATGTCGTGTCTCATTTTCAGTTATGACGCCTTACCACAAGGAGATCCTTCGGCATTTCCGGGACACTATCACCCGATACGTCAGCCCAAAGCCTGTTGCCGATCATCTCGTTGAAAGAGAGGTTGGTACAATTATAACATGTTTACATGACAAGCAGTTCTGGCGAATAAACCTCGCTTGCTGTGACTCGTAATGATGATGATGATGACGATGATGATGATGATGATGATGATGATGATGATGATGATGATGATGATGAAGATGATGATGATGATGATGATGATGATGATGATGATGATGATGATGATGATGATGATGATGATGATGATGATGATGATGATATTCCTGAAACAATTCGATGAGCGTTGTAACTGTGTCAATTCTAAAAGAAACCTTTGTCATAGGCCTTACCACAGACAATAGCTGGGCAGATTAAGCAGATAGGAGAACCTGATTTGGCCAACGAGAGGCTGTTGGACATCTTACCGAACCGTCCCGATTTCGCATTCGACCATTTCTGCGATGGAGTCCGGCCTGAACATCCTTGGCTGTCTGATCTACTGGAGGAGGAAGGTACGTTTTTTTAGGAGCCGTCTGTAGTTCTCATACCCTTCCACGGTGGCCTCAACTACATGTCACAACTTCTATCATCACTTATATAACTCACGGTCTGCTTGAAATCATTTAATAAGCGAAATGAATATCGTTGCCATTGGTTACCGACCTTATGATGTGTAATTCTGTTGTTATCTTCAGAAGAAGAAATGACAGACGAGCACAAGTTCATCCTGCATTCTCACCAGGAGGCCCTGGCTGCTAGTGTCGACCCTCATCCCGTCATCAACCACATGAATGAGAATAAGGTAGGGTTTTCTTCCCCTAGTAATCACTCCTATGACAATATGCATAAATTTATCACACAATGATTGAGAGAGGCCTACTCTCTCTTTCCATTCCTAATTATATTTCGATGACTGTCATTTGTAGCTCTGGGATACTGGCAGTGCCATGGTAACTTTTCTGTGTTCAGTTAGGTATTTGTTTTTTATACATAATAATATCTTTTATTATCATTAGTTATTGATTTGTTAGTTGTTATGATATTAAGTTGTTGATTACTCTTTTGTTGCTACACTTTAATTCATTATTGTAAATCATCTTGTTTACAAAAAATGGGAAAGGGATCTTATAGATCAGATTGATCTCTACTTTCCCCAGCACCATATATTTTGATTAGTTACATGTATGTATTATTTTCTTTTTATCTGTGCTAAATAGAATAGATATTTCGATGACTGGGTATCGATAATGGTTTGATCTCTTTGCGTAGTACTTCAACAACATGGAGGCGGATCATCTCAGGACCATTCCCAGCAAAGAAGAGACGAACAATGCCGTGATTGACATGGTGAAAGATCGTCCTGATCCCGCCTTCTACCACTTCCTGATGTGTCTCAACCAGAAAGACCCAAGTCTGGCCGCCAAGATTGGAGGTAAGATCATCATCTGTCGCCCACCGGAGGGGGGGGGGGGGCAAGTCCATGCACAACCGAGGACCACACCGGTCTGTCTGCCATAGCCCCACCCAGGTCCTCCGCGTCGAGCCCGGTATCTCCGGAGATAACCCTCGGGAAGTGTGCTTTTCCCCGGGGAAGTGTGCTTTTCCCCGGGGCCTCCACAGAATCACCTCCTTACTTGCCCGAGGGCAAACTGGATCCGTCTCTGTGAGACACTCGTAGGAGAGCACCGTAGATGGTCTTAATGGTTTGGTGTTGCTGGCAACTGATGTTTTGTGCTTTACGTAATCAGTGTAACTTCCATCAAGCTAGATAGTTAGGCAAGATATTGCGTTATCCTTACGGGACTGTAACAATCCTCATTCAAATCACCCGAGGATATCTTATCAATTATCTGTCCATGAGCGGTTGTCATGTTTCTATTGCACGAGATGTTTCATTGCATAGAACATGAACATTTGAAAGGAAAATTAGCGCTGGTAAACTCTTGGTGTATCAATGTATCAAAAGCCAACTAATTACATCTTTCGGGACAGAAAAAAACACTTAAAGGGAAAACATTGAAAAATGCAAAGTCATTGAGGCACCCTTTGAAATAGCTTTGTGTATTTAGTTGGACCTGGTTGTTGAACATAGTCCCCGACCCTCAAGATGATAATGGGGCAAGGTGAAAGGTGAAGAGTTGTTAATTGTCAATCATACCTCTCCTCTTTCTCTCTCTCCTCAGGACCAGACTACCAGGTGGACATCAAGAGGCTTGAGTTCGAGATGGAGAACAACATGATGGACACCCGCATGCAGCCACCTCACATGCTTGCTGATGACGACGATAAGAGTGGTAAGGACTATAGAAAAGGTACGATGTTGTGTGCAATATACGCCTACTGCTGGTGGCATAGACAGGAGAGAGTGGAGGAGGCTGGTATTGGACGCTACCATAGGGGAGACTAAACAGTCAGCGCCTGCGCCTAGACCCCACGATGAGAGACCCACGATCAAGTAAAAAAACAGGGTTTAAACCATTGAAAATCCCTTTTTGGTGGGATCTTTTTGTGAAATTTAGGCAGTATATGAGTGGCTGTGGTAGGACAGACTCTGTATTTGCTGAATTAGTTCAAATAAATGGTCTGTCTCTACCTTGTGGGTTTTGGCACCCTCGATATAGTGGCATGGTCTTCAACTGGGTGTCTGAAGCCTGTGGGACCTATCCAAGGGATCTGTTTAGGGGGGGGGGTATATCTGGAGAATAGCCGTATAGAATTTGTCAGGGATGAATCTAATGACAGTTGACATAACTGGTTAGTATTTGAGGGTAGGTGTTTGTAGTCTGTTGTTTTGATTCTTGAGATAATGACACCTTCTTTTTCTAAACATCCCCATAGGGATACATGTATTACTGGCATTTATTGTAACTGTTTAGTCTCCCCCATAGTCCCCGACCCTCAGGCATGAGGATAGGACTAGGTAAAGGTAAAGGTGGCATAGAGCAAATATCACTGTACCTGTAGTCATCCCATCTGGTGGTCACTGCTATGCATGTGTTCCGCAAAGGCAGCAAGGTTTGTGCGTTATTCCCTGCTACAATGCATTTAGTATGGTCGTAGTGAAATGTTGTCTGGTGGAAGCGTAGCTTGCAAAAGGCTTCTGTGCGTGTACATGTTAGAAGTGAATACTTTGGATATTTGCAAATTTAAGTTGTTGTTTAAGGTATCTGAGATTTTCTAGACAGCTAAAATTGCAATTTAGTTGGGGAAGACAAAAACGATGAAGAATCTCAAAAATCAATCTCGTGCTTTCTGCTTCTGAAACGTTCAACTACAGCACTTGTCTGAATGTATTCAATTCAATCAAATGTTTCCCATAAAAATCATATTCGTTTCATGTACCAGTATTTTTTTCTTTTTAACGTTCAGATACTGATTCCTACAATATCGACATGCCAATGTTAAACAGCGTTGATGAGATGAAGATGTCGAACATGGTTGCTGTAGAGCCGGTGGAGGCGAAGATGGATGCTGTGGACGCTCCTAACATGTCTTCTGGCCTGGGCGGTAAATTTCAATATCTTTTATGATTCTTACAGTTCATGCTATAGTGTATGTTATTCTGAATCAAATTTTAACAGTTATGGCCAAGACAAAAATTGGACTTACCCAATTTTTGACAGTTCAACTCCAGTCTTTGTCATGGAAGGAGCAATCCACTGCGTCTGTGACGTCACGTTATATAGACAGAACACGTCACTCGGTGAGCAATGGACCATATGTTGCAGAAAGTCTGTGGCGCCCCCCGTCTCTGTTGAGGGATGGTTGTAGAGCCCGGATGTAGATGTAGTTGTGTTGGCAATTACAGTTATGATTAAATGACTTTAACCAACATGGATGAACTTTGAAGTGTATGTTGTTGTTCATGAGTGCCTTTGTCGTTTTCCAAAAACTATGTTCATGAACTATGTATTTTCTTAAGCTAGCTAATGTATGTCTTTTACTCTGATCTGCAGTTTTGCAGCCACCGCCAGAGGCTCATCCGTTTGAGTCCCAGTCCGGGAGCACCATTGAAGTGGACAATGAACAGCCCGTCATCATCGAGATTGTCGGAGAAGGTGAGAAGGCTTTAAATCTATTCATCATACAGTTTTTGTTTATATTGTTTATGCTAATGGAATGGACATTAAGAGAAAAGATAGATTTGTCTTCAAACATTTAACTATTTTGGTGAACTAGTATGTTAGAAACGATACAAGACTATGCCCTTCATTGATAGTTGGTAGTGATAATACAAACATCAGATTTACATACGTACAGTTGGATGACGTCCTGTATACCGCAATGGTATGTACAGCCCTCCCTCTCACTGGACCCGCGGTACGCTGGCGGCGTCCAGCGTCCTAAACTGGATTTGTGTTACCCTTGACTTTATAATGGGAATATCATTCAAAACGTATGACCAAAAAGACAACAAGACACACAAAGGTTCGATTTTTGTCGATGAAATTCGTTGAGTGCTTAGTCAATTCGATCGGCTGCAGCGACGCCGCCAGCGTGCCGCGGGTCCAGTGAGAGGGGGACTTTAGAGATAAATAGATGCTTATGTCATCGGTTCCTCTTGAAAGAAAACCAATAGGCTGTACATAGCTTAAATTTTACTTTGTATCCTTCTAGCCGAGAGCGTGCGTTGGCTGTATGAAGGTGTACCACTGCCCAACAACGACGCCTACCGACAGTACACGGAAGGTGATGACATAAACTCTCTCTTCATCGCCGAAATAACCTACCAGAACCAGGGGTGTTACACATGTGAAGGTACCACTGAGAACGGAGTGGTCAACTGTGACATCTTCATCAAGGTCCGAGAACCGCAGGCTCAAATTGTATAAACACGTTACTGTTAACAAGTTTACTGGACGAAACGTTTAACAATGTAAGGCTCTGAACTGCTTGAATGTCTTGCAGACATGAAATAAGATATAAAAAACAATTTGGGTATAAAAGGTGAAAGTGTAAATCTTAACGCTCTAACATTCAGCATTATCAGTAGATATAAGTTAGGCATTCTATGTATATAGGGGATCTATACAATGTTTTGCAATATAGTTAAGTTTGTATGTTTTATGATATCTAATGGTGTTGCGTATTTAACGCAGTGATAGAAGTTTGAAGCCTTGATATGAATTTGAATATCTACTGCATATTATTTTATAATTCTGTACTTGACTAGGATTGGGAAATTTATTACATAGTGTATAAAATAGTTCTAATGGGTTAGGATTGAAGACAAAATGTATAATTAATCTGTTAGACCGTATTTGATAACAATGAATGCTTTATTTTGATATTCGATTTGCGTAGAGAATATTGTGGTTATTACGGTTATTGTGGAAATTTTAGTCATTGACTATAGTTACTTATCTTCGTGGAACAACTTATGACATGAATGTATAAGAAGGTGTGGAAATCAAGGGGTTTGACTTTTTTGTTCAAATACACAGATATACCAAAACATAGCTGTAGTCGTGTGGTATTTTTTCTACAAGAATAGCAGCAATGGAACTTACTCTAAGGTTTCTATGGATACATATGCTTTTCTTTGATGGACGTCTTGAACAAAAATGGTAACGGAAGTATCAAAAAGGATGAGCTAATTCGTAATTTCAATCGACCACCATTAAGACGAACAAGACGACAGATAAGATTTATATTACCCTTTAACCGCCCCAAGGGCAATAGGCTCCCTGCTGTGTCCGCCAAACAACACAATATCGTGTAGCGTAACGGGTCAATTCATTGACGTCATGGCCTTTCCCCTACGGCTAAACTTCCAAACGCCTACACAGCATTGGGGCGCAGTTTACTCATAATCCTTTTAATTTTCAGATATTTAGGAAAGTTTCTTAACAACTGTTAACCTAAAGCTTTTATCACTCTGATATCAAATATGGAATTGACAAGGCTACGGACAGAATATGTTTATTGAGGATCTAAGGCACTAACTTAACTCGTTGTCATCAAATACTGAAGGGAAATCCATACTAAATAGCTTTAAAGAACCGTTGTAGTCACATGTGGAAAAGTTAGGTGTGACAGGCCGTTCAGTGTAATTTAACCAGCTGCTACCGCGCAGCGTGCCTGCGAGTCTGGTGCGTTACGCCGAAGGGCGGTTATACCGGCTATAACCAGATACAGATACAGGAGGCACTACATAGGGGAGGACTGGTAGGACCCATCGTAAATCATACAAATGGGCCACGTCACGAGACTAAAAATTGCACGCATAAAGATACAATCCCTAGCAGAGCTAATTTTGCTTGCTTAGTTCATAATCATAATCATAATTATATCAGCTGCCGATGATTATATCACAGTTCAACTCTAGTATTTGAAAAAGGCAAACGATTCAAATTGTGTTAGGACCACCTTTCAAATAAGATCGTTCCGCACTGTAACACGGCACGACCGTTTCACCCATTACAAGTGTATCTTTACACGGCGAAGCATGGCAAAAAGTCAAACATTTTTGACCAGATTTGGAGAGTTTTCCCGTCCCCCCTAGCAGGAAGTGGCCTTAAATCTTACAAAACATTTTTCACAAAACAAAATCCTGATTTTCTCAGAGAAAAATACATAAGAACTACATTCTCACCTATCAAGTTTCACGCTGCGCATGCGCAGTTACCTGTTCCTATCCTACAAATTATGCGGATTGCGCTACGGGAGGCAGGGTCATGTAAAGTCAAGAGGAGGCAACGTATCTTCCACCTGCAACCATTCTCTATGAAAAAGGTACGTTCTCAAGATAGTTCAAACTCTTTGCTTCAACTGTAGTTTGCATATTTCCTTCACGTACTAATACTGGATTCAAAATCCAAGTGAGAATTATATTTGTGTTCTCCTTTGGGATTTTAGAGTAATCACGTAATTCGAGAAAAGGCGGAAAGACAATGTAGGTCGTTACAATTGCATTTCTCAGGAAGCTATCAAATTCTATAACTTGTACATTGTTCTGCAAATGTTGGTTCAATATCTTAGGTAAAAACCCACTCTTTTCGAAAAGTGTAATGATCTGTGGATAATGTTTTACAATGATCATCCACACCGATTGCAACACAGTGGGGGTGAGAATAACAGACAGGAATTTGAACTTTTGAACTTCCCTATCACGTAGGAAGATCAACTGACCTCTGATTTATTTCCCTCAATTAACGTTGGCCTAAGTTGGTCGATCGCATTAGATTTTCTTAATGCACTCTGTGGTACTCGGGTTATATCTTTCATATATAATCTACACAAAGTAACTAAAAAGGAAAATAAGACGCCTTTGTCTTAGAGTTAGAGACAGATCAAGGACAGGATAATACCCCTCCATGGCACCAACGTCTTCAAGTGTTCTTTCAAGATCTTAACGTTATTCCATGTGTCCTTTAAGAAAAGACAAGAAGGTTATGTGTATCGTTTCATTTATAGAAGCTATTCTCCCCTCAAAACTGTACACTTCATACAGCATATGTTGGTTCAGTATGCTGGGGAAAACTCTACTTCCTACAAGTGCGATGGGGTCCTGATTACCCCGCGACATTGTTGGTCCCTGGCAACAAGATATTTATATACCAGACAGTCCTGACTGTGCATAATATCCTGGGGGTGAAATAGACAAATGGTTTGAAAGTTTGAAAATGGTTCACACTGATCAACAAGATCGGTATGCACTCTAGCACAGTGCCGTTGGCCTGAAAACAGTAAACAACACTAGATCATACTCCCTAATGCGACAGTTCAACTGAACCTGGCATTCTTTTCACCTGGATGTTCGATAATCTGGCTCTAAAGGTCTGTCTGTTCTAATGATTATCAGATAAATATTATATGATTCTGCTTCATAAAATCACAGGTCGAACGTATAATATACAAATTTTGAATATTTCAGAATATTTCAGAATCTGTAATGAGCATAGCAGGTGCGGATATTTTCCATGGCCTTTTTTGAATGCGTAATGTGTAAGAAATGTATCAGATAACTATTATATGATTCTGTTTCATAAAACCACAGGTCGAACATATAATATACACATTTTGAATATTTCAGAATCTTTCAGAATCTGTAATGAGCTTAGCAGGTGCAGATGTTTTCCATTGACTTTTTTGAATTCGTAATGAGTTAGAAATGTTTTAGTGGTGTAGACAGCTGTGCCAGTGTCACTTCAAAACAAGTAGACCGATTCTGCTACCTCATTGAAACTTGAGTAGGCAGACTTTGTGTCTTGATTGATTGGCTTGTTTGTCCTCAAGAAGACTTAAGCCCCCCCCCCCCCTCTCACTGGACCCGCGGCACGCTGGCGGCGTCGCTGCGTCCTAAACTGAATTTGTGTTACACTTGACTTTATAATGGGAATATCATTCAAAACGTACAAGTATGACCAAAAAGACAACAAAGCACACAAAGCTTAAAAAGATTCGTTTGTTGTCGATGCAATTCGTTGAGTTAACGTTCTTTGTCAATTCGATCGGCCGCAGCGACGCCGCCAGCGTGTCGCGGGTCCAGTGAGAGCGGGCTTTAGGATCAGATACTAATTCTAATTATCTGTCTTTGTTCCAGAAATTTTAACTCATGGGTAACGCAATCATTATTCAAAGCACGACCTTGTAGAGAAGGGATATTCAAGATGGGAGGTTTAGGAAGACTCCTGTTTATTGGGGCCGTCTCAACGTACATTGTTCTGGTGTGGACGCAGTCAAAGGGAATAGGTAAGTGTCAACAACGGTTTTTTGAAAATATACTGGCGCGATTTTGCCTTGCAGTTAGAAATAATGTGCCGTGGACACGTTGGAAGCTTCGCAGTCTGGCTCGAATGCTATACCCAATTGTGAACGGAATCCGTGTAATTTTATGTCTACAAGTTGTTAGATTGGCACGTACTTGCGATTCGAGAGAATCTGTGAAGAAGTGGAGAAAAACATGGTTGTCGAAATGTATTGTAGGGTCGTGTGGCGTAACGGCAGGGTGTTTGGCCCAGTACCAAGCTGTCCCGGGTTCGAATCTCCCTGCAGCTGACGCCACCGATGCTGTGCCCTTGGGAAAGGCACTTTACACGACTTTTCTCACTCCACCCAGGTGTAAAAAAATGGGTTTATTGTTCTCTGTACGTGGCGCTGTTAAGATAAGTTATGAAAAACTTGAGTGCAGTGCCACGTCGTCCTTGTCTGTCAAAAATCAAAGTTAAAAAAATGTATTGTATAGCTAGGTCAATGAAAAGTATGGATTCCGAAGTAAACTGCTTTTTTTCATGACTATAAATTAATCAATGGTGGAGGGGGGGGGCAGTACCTAAAAGGTCCATGTTTTAACGATATTTACAGATTAGCCGAGAATTGCTTGTTACATAAATAGATATGTTCGTCCTACAGAATTTAAAGGCGGACCGAAAGACCCGTCCATTTTTGAACACCCACAAGACCCTACCGTATACGACAAGGAAAAGGCCAAGGCACAGGGCATCAACTACGCCAACCTGACCTGCAAAGCCAATGGTAGGCCGTGGGTCAAATACAAATGGCTAAAAGACGGGAATGAGATACAGATATCCGACAAGTACACGATAGCAGGTGGGTATCTGGTCATATACAACCCTACGTATCCTGACGACGAGGGCTTGTATCAGTGTATCGCCTTCAACGGGAAGGGAGCGGACGTCAGTATGCCCGGATGGTTCGCGTTGACACGTGAGCTGACAATTTTTTTAAATACTATATATAACATTTACTAACTTAATACCAACAGGGCACATAATTCCGCCACCCTGAAGAGATACGTCCAAACAGATCTCCAACCCAACGTCCCCCAGTATAATTCACTCTTGTAAATCTAAACTGTGCATACTTGGGGGATGCTGCACTAGAGATCTCTCTAACCCACTGTTTTTAAAGTGGCGGATTTAAGTAACCTGGTGGATTAATGTTGCTGGATGATATTTTGAAGAGAATTGTTTAAATGCAGCTACATGTATATCTGACGTTAGGCATCGTCAAAGTCTTCGGTTCTTAGACTGCTTAGCGTGCATGACTATATTCTTTAACATTGTTTACATTGTTATTATCATACCGTAATGCTTTATTGTCTTCGCTTCGACAAGGTTTTCATATTGGGACTACTCTATATGCGCTACATAACAGCTGTCTTATGTTAAATTGTGTTTATGTATTTTTTTCACTAAAGACGTTGGGGAGTTTGACAAGACACCCCGCCCTCCTGTGACCGTAACAGAAGGAAGAGGATTCAAACTTGAATGTGGAGCACCGGACGGTTTTCCTGGTAAGCAATTATACTTGTACATATACTAGTGTATGTACGGGACTACAAACCACGCTTCATTGTAAAGTTATATAATGTTGATGATTTGCAACAGTTTTAATCACATTTGTGATATGACTTAGGGTTAATGACCCACCTTGAGGTTTATACGGTGTCATAAGGCATTGTCGGTTCCCATAACAACTGACTAAATAAGGAGCGAAACATTGACGTAAATCTATCGACAGCCAGCTTTGCCGCCATGTTGGATTTTTGTGGAGAGCTCACAAGTGGTCAATGTGGAATGATAATGACTGGTGGTTATGACATAATTGAGTTTGGCTATATGGCTATATGATGATAACATACAACTTATTTTCTCTTATAGCCCTTTACTATGGCTGGTACAAGGGACATGTCGCCAACAGGATCATTCCAAACGAACGGAGGTACATCTCCCATAAAAACGGAGACCTGTTCTTCAAGCATGCTGTAGTCGATGACGCCGGGGACTACAGGTTAGGGCATCATATCAGTCTGTGTCGTTAACAGTCTCAATTTTTCCTCATGTGTGATTTAGTAATGCAACAATGTACAGCTACATATTCCTTAAGCTTCAGGAGCGAGCTTAATAGTATATTTTACGCCCGTTTTATAAGAATTCCCATACTTGTACAGGAATCCGTCCGCGCAAACTCTGTGGACGCCCGCTTGTCACTCTATACCTTGTTAGTACGGCCTGGCATCCCGGCACGCAGGTCGATGACTGATGACCTACTTACGCGGTGTCCGATTTTTTGTCTTCTGAAAGATGAAGTTACATGTAGAAACAATAGATTTGTATAGTTAAATAGAGGATCTTACTGTCAGTTGAGACTAATGTATGTGTGTATGTTTCTATGACCCTTTTTTTCTGTCGTAGGTGCTTCGTCCAGAACCAACAGGAAACAGACTTTGCCGGGGATTTGCAGAACAGGTCCAGTCCCGTGATCACTTTGACCGTTAACCGTGACCTCAACCCACGTAAGAGTGAAATCTATGAAATTTTACCATAAACAGCTGCTTAATCATCAATGATGTGAAATGGCAAAAGTGGACGTTTGATATCCGAATTTGAAAGGTGACAAGCAATTGCCAATCACGTTTAGCACGAATAGTGATGTTATTGTTATGGGCGCCATCTTGTATCTGATTGCCCCCATCAGAATTCTGGCCAGATAATTGTGATAAAACCTCTAAATTTCACCGATCGCCTCTTTATGGTATGACCAACATAGTAGTCAGAATAGTACATTGATTGGGCCATGTATATTTCATCAATCTAAAGTAACGTTGTTGTTTGTTTTTTTCTTTATCTTTCTTTTTCATATATCCCTTACTAGCTATACAGGACAGAGAACCAGTGATCACGCTCGCTCCAAAAGATATCACTGCCATCGAAGGGTATCTGAGCGCAGTACTGGAGTGTTTCGACGACGCATAGTAAGTATCCTGTGCCTCCATTTGATGCGGTTGCGACAGTGGTATAGATGCCATGGGCATTCTTGCTATTGCTTGAAGAGTGCCCGGTGTCGATATGTGTTCTGTCATGTGGTTTGCATCCTAACCTCCAACAGTAGTATAATATATTGTAGACTGTCACAATTACGTCATGACTCTTTCTCATGGCTCCTGAAGGCCTTACCTGATCACCCATGCCTTCACCACTAGCTCTACTTTTAGGACCATGAAACATGTGGATCGGGTTTGAGTAGGAACAAGATAGGGCGCTGTGGCTGATACAATAGTCTACGGTACGGACCTGGGAAATGTGATGCATTCCCAAACGCAAAGTATTTGCATATGTACAATCACAGGGGATGACATCACTATGTTAACGCTTGGTCTGCTTCGATTTTAGCCCTGATTCGAACATCCGGTGGAGACGGTTGGACAAGCCAGCAAGAGAAGGAGGTGTAGAAATACCATTTCCTTCCAAAGCCCGGTTCAACTACCACTCCCACGCTCTTATCATCCCGCTGATCAGCCAAGCTGACGGGGGAATCTTCGAGTGTACCGCCAGCAACAGGAAAGGATCTGTGTCACACGAGGCCAGAATCAAAGTTAAATGTAAAAGGCGACAAGTTACTTTCTTTTCTCCAAGCATAGGTTTCGGTCGAGAGGGCTAGGGAACCCCGTGATTTTTAACATTTCTTGCGCCCAATTCTGGCCGGCCCCGAAACCTCTGTTTGGAGAATAGCTACTTTCATACTCTACATAGTTGTAGCTAAAACGAAGTTCTTCGTTTCTTGTCATACTCATATTCTATCAGGTCTTTTTATCATAGGCATGTTTCAGTTTCAATCAGTTTCTTTAATGTAAGATACGGGTGGCTTACTCTTCTCTTAGCACCAGGTGTTCATTGTAGAAGTTTAACTTCTGTTTAACTCAGAATATCAGTAAAATCTAATGTTAGGATTCAAGCATGTGTCTAAGTATGGATCAAATCATTGACATGTATCAGTAACCATATAAAGTTCTGTTAGCGCTTGTATGTCTTTTTCAATTCGTCAAAAAGATGCGTGCCGTCTAGCAATAAAGACTGGATCTTTAATCTAATTTGTTGTATCAGCCATTCATGGAAGAAAACGTCACCATTACTACATGGTTGCGTATTATAAATAATAACATGTTTAACGCATGTTTTAACTTGAGTACTCATCCACCAAAAAATTGCGTGATAAAGTCTTGTTCTTTTGTATTCCACAGCTGCACCGAGTCCTAAAGTATCAAAATTGACAAAGCCGCTCGTCATTGGAGGCGAGGAGACGTTCTCGTGTGAAGCTACGGGCAGTGAACCCCTCGTGTACAGTTGGTACTTTAAAGAGGACAAGATAGTGACTGACAACGTCAAATACGTCGTATCCACTGACAAACTTATCGTTAAGAACATGGACCTGAATGACAAAGGAGGGTATGATTATGTTTTTTCACCTTCTTTGGTTACTGATATTTTGACATCGTTTAAAAACTATGAATTTTGCATTGTCGTTGATGATTTGATTCGATGACGACGGCATTCTTGCTCTTGTACTTGCAGTTATCGGTGTATCGTCACAAACCAGGTTGGAGCGGGTACGGCCCAAGTTACATTAAAAGCTAAAGGTATGCATGTTTTGTCAAGTCGCTGCAGGTGTTGCATTCACTACTGTGACTATTGAATAATTCTTCTGGCCAAATGACAATAGTTATATTTTCCCTATGACCTACCGACGTGACAAAGTTCTTCAGTACCTTTGATTGTGGATTTGCATTGTAATACGGTATGACTTTCTGAATCGTGAATGAAAAGGGTAATATGTTTTATTATTTCAAAACGTCACAGGACTCAACATCATTATACCCATCAGCCAGCAGAACGGAATGGTAGGCTCCACCATGACCGTGACGCTGAGATGGGAGGGGCTTCCAGTTCCTACGATGGAATGGATCAAACAGGGTGAAGTGATCGTGACCAGGTGGCCAGACGGAACTGTGGAGAAAACTAGTGATCGGTATAGTGGCATATTTTCATATTTGTTTATGAACAGCAAGTTAGCATCAACAACTTGTCAATTACTCGATTTATTTCAAGCAAGATTGCAACAACACGCGCATAACATTTCACGTCAAAGTGAACACTTCAAAATGGCGACACCCCTTCCCATCATACACCACTCCCTTGAGAAACGCCCATACGGACGGGAGCTAACTCCATACAGGTTTTGCTATCGCAAACCTGTAATTAAATTTCATGATGATCGTTTCAAATAGAAAAAGGTTTAATGTTAGATGTTAAGCAAGTTAGTGGAATCTGGCTGGTTTCTGTTGAGGCACGTTACGACAATGATTTCTAGACTAGCTATGATGAAGATTTTGTTGTTGTTTTTATTTTGTTATTTTTTTTCAAACAGGTATGACGTGACTAGAGAGGGTTATCTAATCATCAAAGATCTGACTCCAGAAGACGGTGGAAGTTACAGTTTCAGAATTCAAAACGAGCTTGACAGTAGAGATACAGCTGGGACAATATACGTAGCAAGTATGTTAGAAATTCCTTAATAATATGGTGAATGAACTTTCTTTCATATGACAGGGAAAAAGGAAATAGAAAACTGAATATTCAAATTCAGCCTTTTGTGGTAAAATGTACATAGCTGGGTGAAATAAAAGTCCAAGTACCATCCATTAAATTTGATTAGTTCTACATGACATCAATTTATCCATGTCAGGAGTTTTTATGGAATTTCTATGATAGACCTCTATATCCAAAATGCTGACTCATATGTTTTTCGTCATTCAGAGCAATCGCGCATCATAACAGGCCGTGGACCAACGGATGTCACCATGGAACAGGGAGGATCTACAACCATCCCGTGTGAAGGACAGATAGACAACCTTTTAGAGAGTGTCAACACCTGGTATGTGGACGGCAGGAAGATCGACTTTGTGAAGGAATCTTTCAACTACAAGAGGGTATGTAGTTGTCTTTGCCATAGTCGTCAGAATTGCATGATTCTTTCCAAGAAAAACATCATCTTTCATACCCAGGTGCCCAGGTCAGGTGTTTTCTCATTAATATCTTCACACAAATATGAAACATTCAATCATTTGTTGTATAAAAATAGTTTTATCAAATTCATCTTGTAGGGCCCTAAAGGAGAACTGGTCATCATGAACGCAAACGTGATGATGCACGATGGCGTGTACACATGCGCACTGGCCACAACTGCTGACGAGCAGACTGCAACTGGTACAGTCCGGATCAAAGGTATGAACAAGCGCGTCATCTTTATCATATCGCAAACTATGGCAAGATGCATGAATAGTGTTCATGATTCCATATCCTTATGATTAGACTTAAGATTCATAATCTATAGCAAAGAATGAGTCTGGATGTTCATAGTTTTAACGATGTAGCATCTTTCCCCCTGAAGGTGTGAGCGAAGCACCAGTAGGAGTAACGTTTGAGAATGTGGGGTCCAACACCGGTACTCTCCGCTTCACTCAAGCCAACACCAATGGAGACAGCTGTAAGGAGTACGTGGTGGAGGCGCAGACAGAGTTCGACGACATTTTCTTCACTGACAGACTGTGGACCCAGGTTTGGCGGGGTTTGGCAACTTCGAAATCTCTCAGAAGTGAGTACATGATATTCTCCAAGCAGAGGTTTTGGACGGGAGGGGTAGTAGTGGCCGGGGGTTTTTAACATTGGAGGCAATGTTTAAAAAACCCGGCCACTACTACCCCCCGACCAAAACCTCTGCTTGGAGAATAAGTACATGATATTCGAGCACTTTTTGACGCCAGAATCTCAATACAGTTTTATCTCAGCCATATGGCAAAAACAGAAATCATTGCCCGTGGTTTACTTTGTATTTGACACATGGTTTAATAGTAATAAGTTTATTGCAAATTCCTGCCCGAAGGCTAATTGCAAATAACATACATAAAAGAACAGGGTATAAAATAGGTATAAAAGCGGCTATAAAAACGTAATTGTCTATAACTAGTGAGGGGGTTGACTTCTCTTTTGTAAGCAATGGAAGACGTAATGTCCCACTTTTTCTATTATTTATGTTTTTTTGTAGTTAAAAGAAGAATAATCTTTTTTTTGTCTGTAAGCTTAGAGAAATTCGGATAGATTTTAGTGGTCTGAATATACCCTGAATCAATATATTGTTTATACTTAGATGGCCCTGGCGGAGCGAAGCTTCTCAGCCTGACTAACCTGAAGCCGAACACCGAGTACAGCTTCCGCGTCACCTGTTTAAATACCTACGGCATGGGTGAACCAAGCTGGCCGACCGAGAAAAACAGGACCTCACCAGGAGGTATGGATGACCCCAAACTTTATGAATATCCTATTCTGCATACGAGGATATCCTATTCTGCATACGAACATGTTCATTTGGGTTTTGGACTAAACCTTACCTTTTCTTCTTACATTTATATCTTGATATGCTGTATGTTGTTTCTTTTTATGAATAAGGTACATGCTCAAATTATTGAGTTTTGCGTTTTGAATTGTTCATTACAGCCCCACCTCGAGCTCCAGGAAACCTGGGTTACGGCAATGGTATGGCAGGGGATGTCCTGATGAGCTGGGAGGTACGTGAGGCTGTTTTTAATATGAACGTGTTTTTTTAATCAAATTTTATTCACAATATGTATCAATGTTGCAGAAAGGTATGTTGGTATCTTACAAGCATAATATATTGCACTTGTTACAATGTTGGCACCAAAGACTACATCCTGCCAGTACATATACTGGCAGGATGGTTCACGATTAAACCACATACCAAATAAAGATGCTGGTTTTGTTCATAGAAATAATTTACATCATAGTAACATATTTACAGCGTATTATACATTGTGTGCTAAATAAGGTTATCAGTTGTTTGTTTCCCGTTTACTCCACAATTTAAAGTAAATTACACATTCACAACATAAAACAGTGTAACTAAAAGTCCGTCAAAAAACTCAAGCTAAGAAACCAAAACGTACCTCATACATGCATAAAATATCATAACAAACTCAGTTTCTTGTTTACAAAAACATGAACGTAGTAATTAATGTTAGAAGTGCTTTTACCGTTTGTACAGTGTACTAGTATACAAAGACATAATTTATATTGATGTTCTCTCCTAGCCGCTTAAAGAGTCCGACTGGGGAGATGTCACGGTAGGATACCGTGTACGGTACCGCCGACAGGGTACCGGGGACAAATTCAGGGAGGTCTACATCGACAACCCTGAGGCAGCAGCCTACGCGCACACACAGCCTCCAGCGCCCGTCAACGTTCCGTACGAGTGTAAGATCGCGGCTTACAATAACTACAGTGTTGGACCGGAGGCCACGTGGATCGCCTATTCATCTTCAGGACGTGAGTCAATTTGCTTTCCATTTTTTCATGGAATAACACATACTATTAACAGATACGATGTTCAAAAGGTACCACCCAGGTCCTAAGATGCTCATGCTGGCTGTCAAGCTATACTTAATGCCTAACATCGCGTGTCTTCCTAGCTTTAGGTAAACCGAGATGGTAGACCAAGCTATTTCACTGTTAAGGATAGTTAGGTTAGTTTTCAAGTTATCAATCCCTGACATAACCTGCAGTTACTTTTATGAGTATTTTCCATTGCTTAAAATCTCTCAGGAAGAGTAATTAGATGGCGTAGTGTGGCGCAAGTGGTAGAGCGCGCGGCTGTCAAACAATGGGACCCTGGATCTAATCACAGAGACATGTCCGAACTTGCGCCCCGACGTTGTGCCCTTGGGAAAGGTACTTAACACGACTTTCCTCACTTCACTCAGGTGTAAATGAGTACCTAGCTCATCTAGGGTTAGGGACGTTCCTCGGATAGGACGTTAAATGGAGGTCCCGTGTTTGAGGAGGGCTACACCTTGAGCACGTAAAAGAACCCACCACATCTTTCGAAAAAGAGTAGGGGCATGCCCCGGTGTGAGTGGATCAAAACATTCCGGCCTAAATGGGGTAGGGAATTTCTCGAGCAGCCTTCGTAACCCCTGCTTCTTCTATGTAATGGGTCAGTGAACTCATGCTTGTCTCGAGAATTGATGTTTCTGACCTAGGGCGAAGAGATTCTGCTACAGTAAGAATTAGTTCAGTGCTTAGATGAGTGGCCCCCTACGGCCTTGCACTGAGCGAGTTCGTTAAAAAAAAACCTCAAGCTTCAATTGATTGCAGTAAATTTTTCCTTCAGTGCCTGATTATCCGAGGAACTTGGAGATTATAAAACAAACAAACGACAGTGTGACGATGCAATGGGAGAAGATCCCGAACTTCAACGGACCGATCCCGTTCTGGGGTGTCCGGTACTGGCGAGAGGAGGATCGTCCAAGGGCCGCCCGTCGTAATGTGAGTTGAAACAAATACATGGATAATTTTGGAGTGAATGGTGAATGAATGAATGAATGAATGAAGACCTTTATTGCACATTTTTGCCACACTGGGCTAAGTACAGGTCACAACAGGACAGAACATGTTCTCCTCGCATGTCAGTTATTATAGAGATAAAAGAACAGATATGTTTCTCGATGGAAGGTTTGTTTAGTTTCACTAGGAAAATTGATTTTTCTACAGTACTTAAAGTACTTTAAAGTGTTATATAACATGTCTATCGGCAATATGGTTATCAATTTACATATAAAGTAGGAATAACATGGCGAAACAAAACAAATTTGAAAATATAACACTTATCTTCTAACTCACATCTACATTTCAGGACGATCTTAGCTGAAGTCATCGTGTTTTTTCATTGTCCATCTCATAATAGTACACAAAGTAAACAATTACACAACTACATTTATTTTTATTTTTCTTTATATAGTCTACGAGAGAGAAACGTGCTGTCAGCTTCTGGTGGGACACATGGGTAAGTAACAAGTTGCGGATATTCATGTTAATGATGCTGTTTGAGATGCATGAAAATAAACCTAGAGGGGGTAGGGAATTTCCCGAGCAGCCTTCGTAATCCCCGCTTCTCTTAATGGGTCAGTGAAGTCATGCTTGTCTCGAGCATTGATGTTTCTGACCTAGGGTGAAGAGATGCTGCTACAGTAAGAATTAGTTCAGTGCTTAGATGAGTGATACGGCCTTGCAATGAGTTCGTTAAGAATAAAAGTGATTTGCTCAAAACTAGCGAAGGGAAAATAAAAAATGTCACGAATGTGTGCATCTTCCTCCTAGCTCCGTTACATCCCAGAGGAAGAGGAGAAGGATGAAACAGGGTTCCAGTACGCCCGTCTCTATGACGACGGTCTGACGAAGCTACCAGGACCTTCTGACAAGGAGACGTACATACTTCGTGGCCTTCAGCCGAGCACGCTCTATAACTTTCAGGTTAGCCTCTACTTCATACTGTTTAATACATGAAATGCATCTCTCTTGCACGTTGCAATGGTCAAGTGTCCGCATCTTACACTGCGCGAAATGGCCTCGGATCCCGGCGGATACGTACAGGGATTTTTTTGTATGTTTGGGGGATACTGACGGATACTGACGGATACAGTCGGATCCAACGTAACTAACGGATCCGACTAAATCCGCACGGGCTTTGGAATATTTCCGCAATATTTCGTGCAGTGTTATGTTAACAAACTATCTTTAGACAACAACATTCTATGATTATAATGAAAGCTCATCTGTGTTGGTAGTAATCATAATACAATACTAAACTTTCTTCCAACACTAAGGTATTCACGGATCGAATTTTCGACGACCACTGTCGCCTTCTTCAGGATCATGATATTTTATGATAATGCTGGGAGTATTCATGGCTACAATCAAGTTTTGGGTACTAACACATTAAGGTTTCTCTTTTCCTCCAGGTTCGAGCCAACAGTCATCCGTATTTTGGCGAATACAGCAACATCACCCGTGCGACAACGATGCGAACTGGCAACCCATGGCTAATCGGATGTAAGTTGACGTTTGTTACATTCTGTGTGAATCAAGTATGATCGACAAGGTACATGTATGTGGTGAATCAATCTGTTGACATCAATTTCAACCTGCAGCCCTGTCTGTGCATGATAGCCTGTGTTTGAGATGGTAATTTTGTATACCGTTGAATGAGTAAAGCCCGATTTACACAAAAGTTTTCGGAGTCGACTCGGGGCTGTGTGTAAAGCCCCCCTCTCAATGGACCCAAGGCACGCTGGCGGCGTCGCTGCGTCCTAAAATGAATTTGTGTAACCCTTGACTTTATAATGGGAATATCATTCAAAACGTACAAGTATGACTAAAAAGACAACAAAGCACACAAAGCTTAAAAATTTGTTGAGTACTTTGTTAATTAGATCGGCCGCAGCGACGCCGCCAGCGTGCCGCGGGTCCAGTGAGAGGGGGGGGGGCTTTAGAGATACTGTAAATAGATGCTAAAGTCATCAGTTCCTCTGGGAGAAAACAAATAGGCTATACATGGCTCTAATTTCATTCAGTGAGAAGGGGGCTTTAGAACTGCTCAAGTGGAGTTTTCCAACTAGAAAACGCTACCAAGTCAACTCAAAAACGGGTGTGTAAACCCAGTCTACGACCCACCACACGTGTTGCATTTTTCTTTACACAGTGAAAGGCACCTGGTGGATACCGATCCTATTCTGGTTCATGGTTACACTGCTGATAGTTCTGCTGTTCATCTTTTGCTGCTGTTGCTGTCTTTGGTGCAAAGTGAGACGGCGGCGCAAACCGGTTAGTTATATTGTAACTATTCCACGGCACCCTCCTTTATCAGCGCTGAAACCCGCTCGGGAAATGTTAACGTTCGGCAAACCCTCCCGGTCTCAGCCCTGATCTTTTGAACGTAGATTTTGGCTTCTGGGGACGTCACTGACAGCTGCTCATGAATAATTAATGAGCTAGCCTTTTTTAGCACAAACAGTCGTGCTCATGAATAATGCAGTAGCGATGTAAGACGTAAGCTGATTGGCTGATAGTTTCCCAGCGTCCTTTGCGGCTTTGCTCAAAATGAGCTTTAGCAAACCCTCGATTGGCTGAAAGCTGTTTGGTGGTGACGTCGCCCGAACCGTGTCCAGGGGCTCGGAAGGGCAGGGCCCCTATGGGAGGTAACGAACATATCGGGCCTGCTGGGAAGACGTTCCACGGGCATTCGGTGTATCCTTCCTCTATTTATCATGAACCAGATTTCATACACGTATATGTTTCATTTATGAGTTAAGAAATAACTAGATATCAGTTTGATGACAGTTTGTTCGTTTTAACTTATGTCAACTTACAGAAAGATGAACTATTTCTCCTGGCCAAGACAAACGGAAAAGCAAAGAATTATGAAATTGATGGTGAGTTCAGTTAACAATTATATTTCATTATACGTTTTCTGATTTCAACTTCTTGTTTAACGTTTGGAGATTAAATGTAGTTGTTTATTGAAAATAGCATTTTTAGCACATCTTATCCGGCATTGTTTTAGATGTGGGAGAATCAGTTTTCCTTTATAACATAAAACACTTTTTTTTTAATTTATAGTCATGACAGACTATCACAAGGGGATCCTTAAGCAGTTCAGGGACACTATCATCCGATACGTCAGCCCTAAACCTGTTACTGACCATCTCGCTGAAAGTGATGTGGGTACAACATTCGATTCCTAAAAATGGCTAAACATTATATCAAGTGATTAACGATACAAATGATTATATGTTTGATGTAATGTTAAACAGATAGATACTCGTATTTTTTCATGTAGCACTGGCTTCACATTACTATTTGTTTTGATTCATTTGTTAACTACATACAGCAACAACATGTTTGAAGACATCTACATTGTATTTTGATCAATACTTACTAGTAAACTGGTAAATTTACAATAGCTTTTTATGCAGTGTATCTTTAATTTCCTGTTGCTTTTATTATACACTTACCAAGATGAAATGTTACTTTAGGCCCTACCTCAGACGATAGCAGGACAGATCGAGCAGATAGAAGACCCTGATTCGGCCAATGAGAGACTGCTGGACATCTTGCCAAACCGCCCCGATTTCGCCTTCGACCATTTCTGCGATGGAGTTCGGCCTGAGCACCCTTGGTTGTCTGATCTACTGGAGGAGGAAGGTACGTTTGTAAGAATAACGTTTGAAAAAATCCCTGTTTTTACATCTTTCCATGGTACAATTAGATACTTTTGAACCGCCATGGTTCAGTTGTAAACCACCTGTACTGCTACGCATATACAATTCAAACTCTACTACTGGATACTTTACAGAGATTACTTCCGGACGTTTCGAGTGACATCCATCACTCTTCTTCGGCGTCACTAGAATGAACTAGCAGAACTAACAAGAGCTTATGTACAATAACTAGAAAAACCGTTTGACATGCCAACGTCACAAACTCATGCATAAGCGTTATTGATATGTAAAACGAGTTAGGATAGTGTCTATGGTAAGACAACACCATAGGAACTGCTATTGTCCTTTAGGTGTGGGAAGGGCGGGATCCTATATACTGGAGAGTTCTATGACGCTTGCGCATGAGTTTGTGACTTTGCCATGCATGTTAAACCGCTGATGGATGTCACTCGAAACACCCAGAAGTAATATCCGTAAATTATCCAATAGTAGAGGTTGAATTGTATATGAGTACTGTTTACACACATACAAAGCTAATATTATGTAACTTCTCTTATGGCTTCCTCATTCCATTTCTACCTTTAGAGATAGAGATGACCGACGATCACAGGTCCATCCTGCAGTCTCACCAGGAGGACCTAGCTGCTAAGGTTGACCCTCACCCCGTCATAAACCACATGACGGAGAATAAGGTAGGAGTTACTTCCATTATTTATCACAAGCAAATTATGGAGGATCAAAGATTGAATATGTACATATCCTGCCGACAACGCCATTATTGCGATTCTTTCGAATCGAAGGTTCTTTCAAACATCAGGCGATACGCAAAGGTCTCTGCAAACTACGTTTTATTCCACTTGACAGAACAGACACCCTTCTTGGGCCCATCTCTCCGGTGAACTCTCTGTAACTGATACCCGATCTCTCCCAGCTCAAGGCTCTATCCCTCCTGAGTTCTGGGACATACCATTCTCTGGTGTCGGGGGTGACACCTATCATAACAGTGTACTCCAACGTGTCCAACCTAATGTAATATGTATGTCATAATCTCTAATGTAATTTGTACACCATGTGTATGTATAATTTAGGACTCCAGGAAGAATAGTGAAGTATAATATGTATGTACTCTCACCAACGGTGGTCTCAAACAATAAACAATAAACTCATAGATAACACCATGTCAGAAGATCAGATCTAGCATGAAAAGAATTTTAGTCTTCATATTTGCATTGACAAGAACACTTCACGGACCAGGTGTTGACGATTTGTTGTTTGCAGTACTTCAACCCAATGGAGGAAGAGTATTTCATGAGCATTTCAAGCAAAGAAGAGACAAACAATGCAATGATTGACATGCTGAAAGATCGTCCTGATCCCGCCTTCTACCACTACCTCATGTGCTTAGACAAGCAGGATTCCGACCTTGCTGCTAAGATTGGAGGTAAGAACATTGTACAGCCGTACGCCCTCCTTGAATCTAATAACAAACATCTTGCCAAACTATTAGACCCAATAGAATACATGCAATTATTGGGAACCATTCATTGATTGACGTCAGGTACAGTTATATCTATTTCAGCGCACTAGCTACAACGCCTATGTTGTACCTCATCTATAATCTCCAAGCAGATCCACACCGGGCGCGAAAATCGTATATGCTAGCAAGAGAAGGTCCAGTCAGCCAGAGAGGGTCCAATCAGCCCGGGCATATACGATTTTCGTGCCCGGTGTGGATCTGCTTGGAGATTACCTCATCTAAACAGCCTCGTAATTCAGCCTCTCCAACGGCTGCCAGAAGGTCTGTAAGTCTTGTTAACGGTTGTTTTTTTGTCATGAATAAACCAGTCAACTACTACTATGATCCATGACGTATCTCTCTCCTCAGGACCAGACTACCAGCAGGACATCAAGAGGCTCCAGATCGAGATGGAGAACAGGGCCCTTATGGCACTGCCATTAATGATGGACAGCCGCAAGCAACGGCCTCGCATGGTCGCTGACGGACAATACGATGACGATGGTAAGAGTGGTAAGCACGCTGGAAAAGGTACGATGTTGTACGTATTACCTGCCTGTTGGTGGCATGCATCACCTCTTAGGGCCGGTTTAAACGATGTACTTACGACGAGTGTCCTACGACACTTGTCGCGCGGTGCGTGTCGCAGGACAGATTTTAAAGACCCACTATGTAGTTTTAGGCCAATACAGAAAGTAGATTTTCCTACTGTTTCTTTGCATAGCAAGCTTTATCAACTCTATAGAATTGCTTACCGATATTCAGGAAGGGAGGTTACAACATTACTGCACCATACAAACAACTTTAAAAAACTGTTATCCTCCATCCAAAACAACACACAGTGTGAAACTAACACATGGTCACACATGGCTTCTGTACTTCTTATCAGGCTGATCGCCCAGTGGGGTGCCTGTTTACAGTTCACCAGTTTCCGTAAAAAATCATCCTTACCAGAGTTCTTGCAGTTTTGAAGGGAAAATAACCACACTTTATTGATACCCTTCAAAGTAGACTCTCTAGAATAAATTAATAGTTGTATTCTACCCTCTTGGAAAAAGATATGAGTGTTTCCAAAGAAGAAGAGCTTCATGACATCTGGCAGTCTAAAGTGTGCCTAAGTGATTAGACCACCATGGGGGTCCTCCAGTGCACTGGCATGTTGTTGTTTATCTACTATTGAGGTGGTGTCCGGGAGTTTTTGTTTTGTTTTTGTACAGTTCACAAACACCCAAAATAGACGAAATAATGAAGAAAATATGCTGAAAAGGGGTTGTACATGTCAGTACCTGCTATTAACATTAAGATTTGTTCACAAGAATATTTTCAATTTTGGGGCCAAAATCCTACATAGTGGGCCTTTAAACCCGTGTAAACAGGCCTCGCGACGCGCCTCGGCGTTTTTCTTGTGGCGCTTCCAGGGTTGACGTACGACACATCGCGGGGAGTCTGCAAAACGGCTCATCCTCGTGTAAACGGTAGGGGTCGCAGGCAGCCCAATTCCGCGTCGCAGTGCGACGGGCCCGGCGCGCGGAGTGATTCGCAGTCGTTGCGTGTGTACCAAAAGGTGTCCTAGGCGAATGTCGTACGAAAAACGTCGTACGTCGTGAAAAGTGCCTCGTGTAAACCGGCCCTAAGTCTCTAACAGTTTTCTTCTCGTCTGTTGCTCTCTTCTATGCATATGGTAAGGTTCTTTAGGTGTCAAAGGTCATCAAAGGTGCAACGAAGGTGCAGGAATGTACTTCACTAAAAAGAAGGAGAATTGCAGAGAATCTAGCTCGCAAAATACATTTCCTACATTCTGCTTTTACAATGTTCTTCCAAAGCGCTTTGTAAAACTTGAAATACTTCTAATCATAACCCCCAGATGCTGAATCCTGGCACATCGACATGCCAATGTTAAACAACATTGATGACTTCAAGATGTCGAAGACGGTAGCTGTTGAGCCAGAAGAGGAGAAGAAGATGTCGAACATGGTTGCTGCTGAGCCAATGGAGATGAAGATGCCTAAGATTGATTCTGTAGACGGTATGTCCTCAGTCAACAAAATACAAACATGAATTCACTTTGAAAATGTACAATTAGAAAACTTAACATGTTTTTTTAAAACTTTAACAATGACAGAAACATAGATACACTGTTTACAACTTGTCAGTTGTCATCTTTATTCAAGGAACATGACTAGGTTTCCTACCCCAAACTCCCTTGGCCTTGCTATCAAAACTTCTGACCCTCCTGAAAGATCAGTTGCATATTAGTTACGCTGTCCCTATGTGTCAATATGTTCACCTTTGGTGTATCATCAGGCCATGAAGTTAGGAGATCAGTAACAAAATAAGCATAGACTTGGTGTTAATTTATATCGGTACAGTACCGGTACTTCATGGTCCGGTATTTTGGACCTGTGCCTAATCAATTTTCGCGATACAGTGCCGGTACTATTTACATTACTTGTTGTTTGTGATATGTATGTCTTTGTCCACGAAGTATATATTTTGTTGCAAAATGATGAAGATGTGATTTCCCACCTCTAGCTGTGCTGCCACCACCAGAGATTCAAGCAGCTCATCCGTTTGAGTCCCAGTCCGGAAGCACCATTGAAGTAGAAAATGGCAACCCCATCATCATTGAGATTGTTGGCGATGGTACGAAAGCGTTCCTCTTTTTTATGTCCTTGTTTATTACCTTCGCGACGAATGGTTTCGTCGAGAAGGTTATGCGACGGTGCTTGTCTGTGTGTCTGTTAGTGAACAGAATAAGTCGAGAACGCCTGGATGGTTTGTTGTCGTAGTTGGTGTGTCGGTGTGTATGTGGCAAATCTCAAGATGATTAGATTTTGGGCGAAGTGTTTTGCATAATTAACGAGAAAAGTGTAAAAATGTGTTCAATTGTATGCTTTACTATGCGTTCTGGTTGCGACGTGTGGGCTGTATAATGTTTCAGGGGATATTGATGGGGTCACAGATGGGGGGCAAAGTTGGTCATGAGGGGTCATGAAACGTCAGTTACATGTACTGCAGCTGCCAGGGACAAATTGGCTATCAGCCAGCTGTAGGGCAGATACAAGAGATAGGCTTGCCCTGGTAGGCAGTAATGCTTTAAAGCACTAAAACAAGGGCTCAGAAAAGGATTCACCTTAATTGCAAGCCCCAAAAATTCTTATGCACCAGAAAGCCACATCTGTCTACTTTAGAATCATGCAAAGAAAATAGACAGTTGACCAGCTCGTTCTCTCGTAACAGCTGACAGACGAAAACAATCGTCAACTTTGACCTACTCCCAGCCTGGAAGAGTCCACTCGGAGCATGTGAAACCAAACCACAAAGATATCTCCTTACACCAATTAAAAGACTGAAACATACAAATTTTGACCAAAGTTGGATATACACGGCCTTATATGAGTAAGAACAGTCATTAATGCAGTGCCACAGCATGGGAATACCGAGCATGTCTGTGTGTCTGTTAGTGAACACGATAAGTCGAGAATTCTTGGAAGGATTGTCTTGGTATTTGGTATGTTGGTAGGTCTCGATGAAACCTGAAAATGATTAGATTTTGGGCCCCTATCGGCTTGTTACGGTACTGCAGCGGAACTTCATGTTATGATATCTCGTGTTGTGGACATGCTATGGAACTGATTTTTGAGTGGTAGATAGCTCGTTGGGCAGAGAGTAAGTGGTATAGGTTTGGGCCCCCTAGCAACTTTTTTGGAACTGCAGGGGTAGGTTTTGCTTCAGACATTGAAAGGGAATAACTCAAGAAGGGCTTGATGGAAGGTCATGATTTTTTGCATGTACATAGCTTGAGCGATGATGTACATGATTGGATACTTATTATGCAAATCAGTAACTAATTTGCATAATTAATGAGGAAAGTTTATACATTCATCAATTTCCATGATAGGACTCGCAAACATGTGACATATGTAACTGAGGAAGAGAGAAATATTAATAGATATCAGCTATGCAAATGAGAACCTCATTTACATAATCAATGAGAAAATAATATAACTCGAGATGGGCTTGATGGATGGTCATGATTTTTGGTATGTAGATAGCTTATGTGATGCTTTGTATGATTGGATGATAATTATGCAAATCAGATTATAATTAATGAGGCAATTTTAAAAACCTGCTGTGTTCCATGATATGACTATTCAAATATGTGACATTTGTAACTGAGGAAGAGAGGAATGTCAATAGATAGAAATTATGCAAATGTAGGCCTAATTTGCATAATTCATGAGAAACTACTATCATTCCATACTAGTAAATAACGGCAATTTCATACTTGTTGCATTTAGAAGTTGTGTGAATGTGAACACCATTGAATCAAATTATGCTAATAAGGAGCTTATTTTTGTTTGTGCAATGACCCAAGTTAAAAAAATACGGCATCAATGAAAGACTAAACTAAGCATAGAAATCAATAAACAGGAAAAATAACACAACATGTACTATAGTACACTAACTTATCTATGACAATCGTTGAGAGAGTGACAAGGACAAAACCGGTAGTTTCGTGTGGGGAAGAAAGACGTTCTATGAAGCAAAAGGAGAAGTGAGTACTAAAGCCATCATCAAGAGGCGCGCGCGAGTGTGTGTGTGTGTGTATGTGTGTCTGTGTCTACATGTGTCTGTGTGTGTATGTATGTGTATGTGTGCGTGTCTATGTGTGTGTGTCTCTGTGTGTGTGTGTCTGTATGTGTCTCTGTGTGTATGTATGTGTGTCTATGTGTGTGTATGCATGTGTGTGTGTGTATGTTTTTGCGTATGTGTGGGTATGTATGTGTGTCTATGTGTGTGGGTGTGTGTGTGCGTGTGTGTATGTGTGTGTGTGTGTGTGTTGTGTGTGTGTGTGTGTGTGTGTGTGTGCATGTGTGTGTGTGTGTCTGCGTATGTGTGTGTATGTATGTGTGTGTGTATGTGTGTGTGTATGTGTATGTATGTGTGTGTGTGTGTGTGTTTGCCTGTATCAATAACTTAGATATCGTTTTGTGCCCCCCTAGCCAAGAGCGTGCGTTGGCTGTACGAAGGCATTCCACTGCCCAACGACGAGCTGTACCAGCAGACTACCGAGGGCGAAGACCTACACTCCATCTTCATCTCCGAAGTGACCGACCAGAACCAGGGATGCTACACCTGTGAAGGTACCACGGAGTACGGTGTGGTCAACTGTGACATCTTCATCAAGGTCCGAGAACCACGGACCTCGTCAATAGTATAAAAATGCCTATACGCTGTCCGGAAATATTAGAAATGTTCTGGATGACTGTATCTCATGCAGAATGAGATATAAAACAGCATGCATAAACAAATAAAGTATAGCTGATGGCAGTTTGTGTTTTCATGGCATGAACAGATGTAACTTTAACATCCTTCGTTTCATTTATTTTGCTATTCATAGATATATAATATATATAAACGGATATCTGAATAATACATATACAGGGTGAAGAATAAAGCAGATTTTACTGGACCGAATATTTGACCAAATGCAACTGTCCTTAAATCAATAGTCGTTATATGGGAAAACTCCAAAATCTGACATATCTGAGAATCTTTACTACAATGTTAACATCTTTTACTGGACCGAATATTTGATAAAATGCAACTGTCCTTTAATGGTTGTTGTATGGTTAAACACAGAAATGTTATCTCTTTGAATCTTTACTACAATGGAAACAGAACGACTAGATGCGCCTGGCATCTTGAGTTACGGGATAAATATCATAGCGTTATAGAATTTGTTGTAATCATATCTAGCATATATTAAGCTACTTGATGTACACTTTGACACTTAAAAACAAGAATGTTATTAGTTAATGTTTAACCGGAATGTTGTTAAAGATTGAGTTTTTGATTAAGGTTTATGGTGTTTGGAATGGTGCAATTAATATGATATTACTGATATGAATGGCAACATTTATGTTCAACTATATTGAGGGGTTTAGGTTTTCAGGTATTTCAATGAAGCACTCGTCTGAAACATGTGATTGTTACTGTTATTTTTTTCAATCTATTTCAATATGCAAGAGGCTTATATTTACCATAACTAATCGAAAAATGTGTTCTCTTTCCACGAGGTAAATAATAACTACCGTTCTTTATCAATTCATTAATGACAAAACAATGGAAAATCAAAATGCCAACTTAGCCAGGGTAGTAACTTTAATGGTGGATACTAACATTAGCATATATTGGAGATGGAAGGATATGAAATATTAGAAGGAGACACATGAGGTATCCATATTAAGTTTGTTTTTGTCATCTCATACAGTTTATAATTTGAGTTTCTGAACTTTTGTATTCAGGTGAGGGTTATGCAATAAAGTAATTAGAAAATGCTATGCTGTTGCGTGTTCTCATTCAATATAACACACGTCCAGGTCTAACCTGTTGTAAGCTGGTGTGTTACGCCTAATGGCGGTTATACCGGCTATATAGATACAGATACAGAACCTACGAAAATTCTTATCGAGTCATCATGTACATGAATGATGCCATAACATGGTTCTACTGGTGTAATTTTTGCAGATCTATTGTCAATAACCAAGAAGTGGTTGCCAACGGCCACAGCGCCTTAGGTATCAATTGTGTGTGTAATATACGGCGGGAATATTTATTTTTCCGTGCTACTAGTAATCCGCATCTATATCGTCGGATTAAATGCATTTTCATTGCTAAGGCCAAAGCAAATAAATTTTATGACATCCACTGTAGACTCCAAATGTAGTGCGCACGGGTGAAAAAATACGATGGGCAATAATAACAAGACTACTACAATCAACAAGTATTCTATCACTGTATTCAATAAAAAAAGTAAGTAACACTGGTGCCAATATCAACATCATTATAGATCCGGGTTTGTTTAGCACGCCAAGAATAAGGAAATGATGCAGAGACAAGGCTTCCCATACACTGTTCACGGGAGTTTTCTGAGGCAGACTACATGATGCTGTCTCAGCTCACTGCAGCTGGATTTCTCTCCGCTATTCCTGACTGTCTGACTGAACTGCCGTGCCTTAGAAATACCACGTCTTTTTATTTTGTCTGCAACATACGGATAGCTAGACAATAGTCTACCGCATGATCTACGTTAATTCATCTAACAATTCAACAAAACATTTGCTACGTAGGAATGCATGTGTGCACTTGTTAGACCCTTCTTTACTTTACAGATCTGCCGAATGAGGAAAAATGACAAATGAACTACTGACACTCATCAGTCAGGTGGATAGTCATATATACTTTGTAGTAGAAAAAAGAGTTCAGCATGTCTTGATCTATCACTAGAAATCAATATTCATAAGTTAGAATTCTGAGTTAGAAATAAACCTTTATTACTGTCTCAAGAAACACACTAAGCGGTGGTTGTCAACTCAATTATTATCTTTAATACAGCACAATATATACCTTCACCATTTGTGAAAGTTTCGATACAATTGGATCTATGAAAAAAGTGGAAGATACCATCAATTCTATCGGCGGTGGAGCCCGTTATAATGCATGTAAAATTAGATTTAACCGATGCTAAGAGATCAGTCAAGTTAGTACAACATTTATCAAACTGCATCAGCTTATTACGAAAACCAATTTATATAGTAAATGCCTCACATTGTGGCGAGTTACAGTGGGTATACGTATATAGATACTAAAAATCACAAAATCTAAAAGTGTACGAAAACCCTTCCAAAATGTTTTTTGAATGGGAAAATATTTGATAGCAAAAGTAACGAGCCCCTTCATAAGTATAGAAATTATAGAAAATGATCTTACGAATGAGTTCTTCTCGATCGCAGAGCCATCTCGTTTAGAAAGAGTCTTCAGAGGAGTCGCTGTCTTCTGACCAGTCGTTGTTGATGCCACCTTTATAGCCGTTACCAAGTGAGCCACCAACAATGTCTGAGTCTTCCGAGCTCGAGGAGTCGCTGTCTTCTGACCAGTCGTTATGGATGCCACCTGTATAGCCGTTACCAACTGAGTCATCGACAATGTCTGAGTCTTCCGAGCTCGAGGAGTCGCTGTCTTTTGACCGGTTGTTGTTGATGCGACCTGTATAGCCGTTACCAACTGAGTCACCAACAATGTCTGAGTCTTCCGAGCTCGAGGAGTCGCTGTCTTCTGACCAGTCGTTGTTGATGCCACCTGTATAGCCGTTACCAAGTGAGCCACCAACAATACTCGAGTCTTCCGAGCTCGAGGAGTCGCTGTCTTTTGACCGCTTGTTGTTGATGCGACCTGTATAGCCGTTACCAACTGAGTCACCGACAATGTCTGAGTCTTCCGAGCTCGAGGAGTCGCTGTCTTTTGACCGGTTGTTGTTGATGCGACTTGTATAGCCGTTACCAACTGGGTCACCCACAACGTCTGAGTCTTCCGAGCTCGAGGAGTCGCTGTCTTCTGAACGGTTGTTGTTGATTCCACCTGTGTGGCCGTCGCCAACTGAACGACCAACATTGTCTGAGTCTTCCGAGGAGTCGATGTCTACCAACCATTCGAAGCTGATGTCACCTCTACATTCGTCACCGGATAAGTCGGCCGACCAACCAACCATGTCCTTAGAAAGCAGCTCCGGAAAATAACCGCCGAAAAAGGTAAAACGTCCCGTCTCGTCTGGCCCCTTGCACGGGCAACTGTAACAGGACCTGCCTTCAAAGTAGCAGGTGTTGCAGTCGTCACAGTGACGATCCGCTTCGTCTACACACTCCCGGCACTTCTCACAGTGTTTCATGCCACGGCAATTCAACTGAAAGGCACGGCCCCGACACCAAGAGAACCTTGACTTACCGAAACAGCCCGGCGCGGGGCATTTTACGATCCCCGGAATCATGTGCTTTAGCTGAACGGAAACCTCACAGCAGTAGAATAGGTATCTCTTCTCCAGACGGCCGCGAAGATCTTCGATCTTGAAGATGTTGTCCATGAGACATCTGTCCCTGACTGCTCTGGCACAGTTTACGTTATACTCTTTGAGGATGTTGAAGGGGTTTTTGCAGCCGGTACACTTGCAGGAGTCACCACAGGCCGCACCTTTCTTGACACAGCCACACCTTCTTGATCCGCAGTTACCTTTGCATCCACACATGGAGTCTTTTGGAGGACTGGGCTTCTTCTTCTTGGGAGTTGTAGAGACCGCTTTCTCTCGCTCTGGACGTGCAGCTGCGCGCTTAGATGCCATTTCGACACAAGTACAGACACTCAACCTGGCGGTGACGATGTGCTTCGCGTATCAGACGTCGACAGCGAATGCTAGTTGGACTCGAGCCGGTTCTGCTTTATGTAGGGGTGATATGCAAATTTGTGGACAGTCGGACGTGGCTGAAGTCATTGTGGTAAAGCACAAGGGACTGTATGGACCTATTGTCGGCTTGTTTGACTACACATGTGAGACGTTGTCTGTTTAGAGGACCCTATTGTTTGTATGTCGGCTTGTTTGAATACACATGTAAGACATTGTAGCGTTTGCAATTGACTGGAAAGGAACGCCAACCAACGGCCCGCTCATTGTTCTTGGGAACTTCACAGATAGCCT
Organism: Branchiostoma lanceolatum; assembly: GCA_035149815.1. Lineage (NCBI taxonomy): Eukaryota > Metazoa > Chordata > Leptocardii > Amphioxiformes > Branchiostomatidae > Branchiostoma > Branchiostoma lanceolatum. Next base: position 16,023,650 of record CM068866.1, read on the forward strand.
TTGTTCCAGTAGGCATGCGGACGCGACATCCTTGTTGCGTCGGCTTTGTTTGATGGATAAGAACGTTTACAGACTTTTACGACGTCGGAATAAACTTGCCTTTTCAAGCAGGCTGTGACAGAACCAACCGTAAAGGACATAAAACAGCCTTTTCCATAACAAGACAGACGGATTTTGTACGACAGATTTCCGAGTATACTTTAATTTGCGATCGTCCGACGAATTTAAATCGGACCCTAATAATTCACAACAAATGACCGCTATAGCTTACAAATGTGTCGGTTGGTACTAATAACAAACATATCTGTACATTATACATTGTATGTGTAGCTGGAGAGGACGGAGTTTACATCGTATATTCACGGTAAGAAACGCACATTCACATGATTGAACGTAACAATCTATGTTGCAGCCATTCTTAAATAGAGCATGCATAGCAAAGATAGTGACGCACTCTGATGTCAAATGATAGTTGGGCAACCCCGGCTGTTCGTGTGACAACGTGTTCATGCCAAACCAATAAATAAAAAAGTGCTTTTGTGAGCTCATTTTGTTAATCGTATGAAACAATGCAACAGTAAAAGCGTTTGTGATAAAAGGTTTGTAATACAAGCCGTTACAGATAGAGCCACAAAATCTACAAGGAAAGTATGAAAAGATTTTAAATCAAGTGGATCAGAATTCAAAATCTATTTAGAGGATTTAGAACTACTAGTGCGCATGTCTATTACGCAGACACACAAGCGGTTTGTTTCTGTGGTGGTTGAACCGGTTCAAACTATTCAGGCAGCGTAATTATGGTCAACCGATCTTTCACCTGGGAACCTTTAACATGAAAGGTATGTTGCTGTTTCTATTTACCGTCTTAACCCCTAGCCCAAGGGTCATGTTCTAAATGCAGGTGCGCACTGTAATGTATAGGGTGCTTACTCTATAACTCTTACTCGAACTTTAAACATTGACCTGCCTTGTACGAACTTTGTTCGCTCTTTGCAGATGGTGAGACGCCCATGCTGTGAGGACAGTAATTAGAAAAACTGCCTACTATGGTGTTCGGTTTCCTTTGGTCGCCTTATGTTAATCTTGTTAACGTTACAAATATGCAAACTGTTGTAAGTGTACTGAAATCTATGCTTGTGTGCCATATATGGCAATTTACATTTCGAATGATGGACGGACGTTAAAAACCTGTCAAATTCATTCATGATTTATTTTGAGAGAACCAACGAAAGTGTGCTAAGCTTTTAATCTCCGTGGAAGATAGACTTACAGAACATCTTTGATGATACTTGTTGAAAGGATAAACTGAGATAACATAATGTTAATATGTAATTTTTTGTATGTAGGTTATGATCGCTGACCTTAAAGTTGTCTCTCACGATTTTACGGGTTGGAGATCTATCTTACAAGCCGTATAGCTCTACATTTTACAGTTTAAAGGGGCGATAAGCGTTGCTAATAGTACATGAATCCATTCCATTCGTTCATTCGGCCGTATCCTTTGATTACAAGCTAAATCCATGCATTAGAAATAGCCGTTTCTAAGTGCGTAGAACATTCATGTGTGTTCGTAGTATTTAGACGTCTCAACATGTGTTGTGATTTATTTGGCACTTGTTGTACGATACATTTCATTGATTGGTCACTACTTTCAATGTATGTACGAATTTCTACTTTTTTTGCGTGATCTAAAGTTGAGAAAGACAGCGAGGTACTGTTTGAAAAGTTAATTCAGGCAGCTAAAGCTGGTAACATTTCCGTCCCTTGGGACCTGATTGGAAGCCTTAACGCCACAGGTGCAAACGCTTAAGGTGAGAACTACATTAAGAGTGGTGATAAGCAACAATTATCACACAACAACACTTTAAAACATTGTAAACACCATTTTGTCATTTTTCATAGAGCAAAAGTTATCAATGAACGATTTAATGACAAAATAGAAAATGAAAGGCAAAATGATTTGAGTTCAATGACCCAAATTGAGCTATACTGTGAACTAATAGTCTATATCTGTACAAAATTTGGTCCGAACACGTCTACTAAAGGATCTGAACTGGATTTAGGTTTGCTTCAGAACGTGTAACCTAAACTAAATTGCAAATTTCTACATATGTTTTACATACTTTGGACAAGCTTAGTAAAAACCTCAAATGTCTAAAATGAAACGCATGAACAAGAAGATAATTTATCACTAGGGTTGGGTGCAGGTGTTCTGTACCTTTTCATCATCACAGAAAACCGGTTTGTGTGCACAAGGGGGTACCAGGGTCCATTCATCCCCCCTCTTTCAGTTGGATTGCCTCCAGGCTTTGCTGTGATAGGTTGTTGTCTATAACCACTTAAGAACAGACATGTGTTTTGCCTTTCGCATTGTGGGATAGGCTGTTCTCTAGAACCACTTTAGAACAGAAATGTGCTTTGCTTTACACATTGTGTGATAGGCTGTTGTCTATAACCACCTAGGAACAGAAATGTGATTTGCATTTTGCATTGTTCTGGGTACTTTAAACGTACTCTCATCAATTTGCAACTGTATATATGATATAGAATAAAGCTATACTTTTGACGAATTACTTTCAATTTTCTTGGTTTTGGTAACGTTAGTAGTTATGAATGGCCAAAGAAGGAATATATTAACGTAGTTTTCTAAACGTTTATTTTGATAACCCGTATCCTTAAGAATTCGTTCTAACTTGAGAGTTTTTATGATAAAGATGATGTTTGTATAATTTGCTCCTTTATTCAGATTTACCACAGGATAATTGTTTCAAACTGTGGTGTCACACCACACAAGCTGTTGCACATAGCCTGAGGCATAAACAGACATAGGTGTGAACTAAAACACGCAACGTTTCATTAACACCACTAACTCTATTCCTAATCATCATTCTTAACCAAAACTTGTACTTTTCGTCTCTCTTGTATACGTCTGATCTCGTAGGTAATCCTTAGTGGCCCCGATAGAGCTTCCCAATCTGGAACAAGATGGCGTCGGTTGTGCTCAAAGTTTTCCTAATTGTCTACACAACACATGTCACAGTGGGTAAGTGATTAGATCAATTATGTCTATTCACATTGTACTATAGATCTAGAGTCAATCTAATCGTTATCAGTTTTAATAACAGCATTCCTGAGAAAATGTGTATTTCCCTGGTGTACTTATAGCAAATACATAACCTAGTGTATTTCTCAGTTGCTCCCCTGATATTGAAATGTAGATATAAGAAAGCTGCACATTACATCTACGGATACAAGTGAGACAACATCTAATGGGAATCTCCACATAGATTTTCATCGATAGACACATATTTATAAACTTTTATACTCTACTTCAAGAACTGGTTTTCACAGGGTTTCACCAATATTTCATACAAATCTTGCCCCCGTAGGCCAAGAAATAGTCAAAGACTACATGGCAATTGAACCGGACTTCCAAGTGGTACCCCAAAACACGATCTTCAACCCTAAACTTGGCCTGAACTACACGAAGTTCAGTTGCCGGGCGAAGGGCATCCCCGACCCGCAGTATTTCTGGCTTCGGGACGGAATTGAGTTGGACGTCGACACCGATCCAGAAAGATACGTTCTGGTGAGCATCAGTAGTTATATATATGGCCTCCGTCGGTCAGTATTGACCATGGTAAAATCCTAATTCACAACAGCACTACAGCATCGACTATGGCTAAACAGCCCTATACAAAAATCACATCTGTAAGCTGACTCAGTTCTGTTGCAAGGCTCTTTTCTGCGGATCCGCTTTTCTTCTGCGCTGTGCATCAGTCTGGCTTCTCCTGATTTGAGCTGTCTGAACAGTGTGCGTCTCCATCTGGAACGGTCTCTTGCAAGGTCGCTCAGTGCTCCGTATCAATATCTAGAGCCTTCAAGTCCCTCTTGCAGACATCAGTAGTTATAGTTGCAAAATGATAGATGAGGTAAAGACCTGCAAAACAATGTAATAGAGCCTGACAATTGTATTCTATAATGTGCTAGCCTGGAATCCAAACCTATTACAGCTCCCGAGTCTCCTATTTGCGAAGAGGAGAATCGAGAGCTATAATAGGTTTGGATTCCAGGCTAATGATATGCCGTACATGTACCATGTGGTAAATACGTGTATGAATATTTATATATATAAACATATGGTCTAACTTTTCACAACTTTTTCGTACTTCCAGACAGGCGGTGATTTGTACATCTACGGCCCCACATTGGGCCGCGACGATTCGTCGTATCAATGTGTGGCCTACAACAGCGCAGGCGCAGAGTTGTCGCCTGGAGGCATACTGACGTTTGCATGTGAGTGTTGTAACTTCGAGTTCTCAGGAATATTGAGGCGTGTACGCATCCAAGATTTGCATATTTGTCGAACAGTTACTTGTGCGACAATGTCTCGCTAAAACCACACGCCTTGAACGGTACAAAACTATGCCTTTAGAGGCGTGTCCCACATAGCTTATTAGTAAAAAATGAGACATTCTTAGAATTTTGGGACCATACAATTTTAGTACATTAGCATACAGAGGCCCTTATCGACCGTAGGGTTGAAGACATTACGAGTGTTTAGGCTACATAAGAGTACCGTACCAGTACGTTATCTGTATCCGTGCAGTGCTAGCAAACACTAGTACTAAATCAGTGCATCTGTCACATTTTAGTCATCAAACCCTTTGACAAGACAGCGCGCGACCCAAAGAACGTGGACGAGGGGCAAGGGTTTTCCATCGCCTGCAATCCACCAGACAACTACCCAGGTAAATCGCAAAATTCATTCTAATTCCACCATAAGTCTTTTTTATTTGTATTTTGGAATCGCCTGTGTTGTTGCTACGATTTGTTTATGTTTTGAACTGCGCATGCGCGAGGTCAAGGGTGAGGGGCCCGAATTTACAAACCCTGCATGTCTTGATCATGCTTGATACTATGTCGAGACATGTTTTGTTTATGTCTCAGGGGCCTTCAACTTTGACACGTTACCCACAATGCATCACAATGCGCATGTGCAGATCAAACCAGCTTATTCTTAACCGTTACCCATAGGACTGACGTACACCTGGTACAAAGACACGCCTGCGCAGAGAGTGCCTCCAGACGAACGAATCTTCATCTCCTACAACACGGGGGACCTCTTCATCAAGGTAACTAATACTTTTGTTGAAATCATCACGGTATTTTACGCTGCAGAATTGAACACTACCTGACATTCTTTTGACAAAGCATTCGTTGAGGGTAACGATGTCAAAGACCAGAACAGTAATAGATTTTAACTGTTTGAATGAAGCACATGATTACTAGACCTCATGACTTGGAGCTTCCTACCACAACGAACGTTTACATCGTTTATCATTACATAGTACGTACAATACCTTTTCAAAAACAAAGGGCATGTAATGTAGCCAAAGTGAAAGGAATTATCATATTAATGATTGCTAGGAGATTTTATCAAATCTTTTTATCATACTAAAGTGTTTATATAAATAGGAAACATTGGGTCCACACACTAGCTGCTTGCTACAAACAAGATGTTCAAGACCGATTGATTGATGCTAAATTATGTCTGCCTACCTGCCTACGTGCTCAGGCCAGAAACTGGCCCCTTGCTTTCAAGGAGGATCCTCCAAGCAGTCCTGTCCCTTGCCCTAGCCTCTGCTAAAAGCAAAATTATGTCTTCTATGTGATATTTGGAGTTTCTTTCAGCACAACCAGGAATCTCACTTGCTGACGTTTCGGTGTCTGTCAGACACCTTCTGCAGAGCTTCTGACTGGAGTACTGCTTCTCGCCGCTATAAGTAGACGATGTAGGCGGCGCTTTTGCGGCGAGAACAATCTTAGACGTGGCTGAGCTTGTACCCCCCCCCCTCGTCCCGGTTCATCACTGGTGTTGACTTCCTAGCTGATCCATACCGCCCCCATACTCCAGTCAGTACTCCAGTCAGAAGCTCTGAAGAATGTGTCTGACAGACACCGAAACGTCAGCAGGTGAGATTCCTGGTTGTGTTAAAAGAAACTCCAAATATAGTATGTTCTACCAACCTGATGAAACTATTTTCGGATGTCTTCTGTGTGTCCGGACTACAGAACGCTATCGCGGCAGATGCCGGTGACTACTACTGCCTGGTGCAGAACAGCATGATTCAGGTGCCGAACACCGGCAGTATAGCTGACCGGTCAAGCCCGCCCACCACTGTGAAAGTCAGGGCTGGACGTAAGTTATCCGCTTTATAATACAGAATGCTGATCAACATTGTTTTCATATGTCTAATCGTATCAGTTGTTTTTAGTATTTAGTTTTCAGTGTTAGAATGTAGCATTTAATAATAAGTTTATTGCAAATTCATGCCCGAAGGCTAAATGCAAATAAAATACATAAAAGAACAGTGTACAAAATATGTATAAAAGCTGCTTATCTAAATTATACAAATGTAATTGTCTATAACTAGTGAAGGGTTTGACTTCTCTTTTGTAAGCAATGGAAGACGTAATGTCCCACCTTTTCTATAATTTGTGGGTTTTTGGTAGTTAAAAGAAGAATAGTCTTTTCTTTGTCTGTAAGCTTAGGGAAATTCGGATAGATTTTAGTGGTCTGAATAGACAACTCATTTCGTGCATTATCATGAAATGAACAGTTTGAAATAAAGTGTATTTCGTCTTCCACGGCATTTGTATTGCAATACTTACAAAGTCTTTCGTATATAGTTAATTTTCTATACCGGCCTCTCTCTATTTCAAGAGGATGAGCACTAACTCTAATTTTGCTAATGGCTGAGCGCAGATCAAAATCTGCAAGATCAAGATAACTCTCTATATTGTACATGGTTTTACATCTTGCATAGAATCTTAACTTACCGCTGTCGTTTACCAAGGTATGAAAAAATGATTGTATATATATATCTGTTAGTCTCCTTCTCAGCGCTTTTCCGACATGTTCAGGTTTACAATGTGTATTACCGGAGTGCCACAAATAGTAATCAATTCATGTTTTGCATTGTGCTTCTAATAGACCACATTTGGTCATCTGTGCAATTAGGCCTTCTGGGCAGGAATATGCAATAAAGACTATTTATTTATTATCTAAAGAACACCTAAAGGAAAAAGTCTATAAATAAACCGGAAATAGAACTACAACATTAAGATGTCAATTTTCAATGATTTTGATAGAACGACTGTCTTGATAAGTCGTCATTCTACTTGGCAAATTTCTGGAAGTAAACTTGTGCACTTTAACTTTGTTTACGTTGAATGGATAGTCTCATTTTAAACAGTCCTGTAAATAATTATGAGTGTGTTCCAAACAATTCCAGCCCCTTTGGATGCGGCCCCAACAATAGTCTTGAGCCCCAAGGTTGAGGCGGTGGAGGGCAAGGAGGCGTTCTTAGAATGTTTCGACTTCTCATAGTAAGTATCAGTTTACAGAACCAAACAATTTTTTGAGTTTTGAAGAATAGAATTATAGAATTTGCTCATTGATTATGAAAATTCAGTCCTAATTTGCATAATTTGACCTTCATTGTGTTCATCTCTGTTTAAGCTACCTGTATACCGGATATCATGTCCCTTGGTTCAGTTATCCGCCTTGAAAGATTTTAACAAAAGCGCCCCTGCAGTCCCAGAACAAGCTTCTAGGAGGAAGAAACCTACATCATGTCTTCCTTATATAAATAGTTATCTGCCACCAAAAAATACCATAGCATATCCAGGTCAAAAGACAAACAAACGAATGTTCTGCTACAGCACACCCGGGGGCCCAAAATATCTCAATTTTTCATGGAAATGACGAAGTCTTTTTCCTTCACACATCCAGCCCGAGCTCAAATCAAGTTTGGAAGAGGATCGACCCGGCGTCAGACCAGGAGATCCCCCTGCCGAGGAAGGCCCGGTATGACAGCTTTGGTCACGTGCTCCTGATGTTGAAGGTCGAGCCTGAGGACGGAGGGAAGTATCGTTGTGTCGTCGACAACAGACACGGAACCAGCCAGAAGGACATCGAACTTGTAGTAAAAAGTACGTCTGCCATTCAAATATATGCCGAGAACACGGAGCTATCTATATCTTATACAATTTTCCAAACAGCGTCACCTGCAAATAATGTCCCCAAATGGTTTGAGTTTGTTATTCATAAAAGTGTTCATACTTCATATTCATGCCCTGAAATTTGAGATGTACCCATTCCATGTTTCTGGGTGAGGTCGATAACTTCTTGAACGACCCTCGTATGTCAACATTTGAAAAAAATCGGTATAGCTTTGTTGTGTCCTATTTATTCACATAACATACCAGTTCTCGGTGAAATAGATTAGACTCACCAAGGTTGGTTCACATTTTGCACTAAATGAGAAACTGTTTCTCTACCTGAATAAATAGACTCAGTTTACACAACCAAGAGATTTATTCCACCGACGTTTCGGTGACCACCTGTCACCTTCTTCAAGGCAATTCTGACTGGTTCACATAGCAATGCAGCACAGGTGTCGCTGCTTATACATAATAATGAGATGCATTCCCAAACGCAAAGTATTTACATATGTAAAATCACAGGGGATGACATCACTATGCAGTCCAAAACGTACAGAAGTGTAACACATACACAACAGTTACACTTCTGTACGATTGGGACCGCATACATCTCTTGGTTGTGTAAAAAGAGTCTTTTTATTCAGTGACTTACCAACCTGATGAAACTATTCACGGATGTTTCTCTACCTTTTACAGTTTTGCCGAAGCTGAAGCCCCTGCCAGTTATACAGCCGATCGTCCCTGGAGGCAGTATAACATGGGAATGTGTCGTCCTGAGGGGTACACCTCCACTCACCTTCTCGTGGTTCGCCGACAGTGACCCTCTAGTCACACAACCTGACGACAAATACGTCGTCACTGGGAGCACGCTAACCATTAACGATCTAGAGATCACAGACGAAGGAAGGTAAATGCTTACGGCTGGATTTTGGGCTGATTATTGGGTAGTACCAATAAATAAAATACTCGTTTTGCGGCATGTTTATGTGCTATTTTTAAATGATCAAAGTATAAACAATCATGAAAATGTGCTAATATGGAAAAGTAAATGTAAATTTCACATAGATTACCTTATCCACAATACTTACTATAATACTATATTGTATTTTCTTAATTCCTCTACTTTTGATTCCATTATTAGTTGTTGTCCGGTTCGTATATTGAGTACACATGATATCTATGATTTCTTTTTTGTTGTAATTTTTCGTAATATCTAAGAATATTGTGCCAAAAGAATACCTGTATCTTCAGATACCAGTGCATTGCTATCAGCAACTATGGCGTTGCCCACACGTCGACTCTTCTGGAACTATCTAGTAAGTCTATCATGTCACCTTCCTCTGCTTGATTTAGAAGGTTTTTTAAGATTTTAAAAGACTTCATGATGAAGAGATGGGTGCATTATACATACCATCATTGCCATATACTGTGAAATGCCCTATGTTGGAAAAAACGTCACTGCCTGTTGCAATTCTTTGAAACTTTGATTCATAAGCAATTTTTATACGAATAACATTGTCACAGTGTTCCTTCCTATAATTATATATATATAAAGAACAGCTTGGCTAATGAAAAAAATGCTGCCATTTTTACCCTCTTAAGTTGCGTCGTGTTAGCTAAATGGTAAGGGTGCTTGGCCCAAAAGCCAGAGGTCCTGGGTTCGAATCCCCTATCATACCACCGATGTTGTGCTCACGATTTTCCTCACTCCGGAGCAAAACCTTTGTTGGATCCGTTGACATGTGTGGTGGCCGCCATCTTGATTTTGTGACGTCACAGGATAGCCATACCATTTCATTGGGAGGGATGTTTTTTGGGGTCGCTAGCGTTCTCTCTATTTTTAACGAATCGGCACACAACTATCACACATTCAACTCAATTAAAAAGAAAAATTCAATACCAATTCATATTCATAAAAAGACCCCGTAATTGCTAAACTAACATAGCAAACCTGAAGTAAATGTAGCACAAATACTTAACTCTAGTTGCACTAACAATCAGATCCGAAGATCCGAACGAAGATCGCGACCCAGCTGGCACCCCGTGGGACGGACTATGAGATCTACGTGCGGTGGGAGTGCTCGCCCGTACCGAACGTGGAGTGGACCAACGAACGGGGTGACGTCATCGCCACGAAAGACCTGACGACTGGCGCTACAGTAGTCAAATCATCCAAGTAAGTCACCGGTAATATCTTAAAAGTAAACCACCCAAAAGCAGAAATGGAATGGAATGTGTTTACGCCTCAATGTTGATATTGCAGTGTTGTGATTTGTGATGTCAGCACAAACGCATTGTATTGCGTTGTACTTAAAATAGCAACTCATCCCCTCCAACAGATGCTGTTATTACCACCATGAAAAATGGAGGTATTGTTTCGAGTGTGTGTGTACGTGTGTCTGTCTATGTTTCATCTCATTTCTGGTCAGAATAACTTGAAACGCTCTGCATGGCTTACGATGATATTGGTACGGTGTTAGGGTCTTGGAAAGAAGACGGTTAAAGTCGACTATGGGCCTCCTGGCGACATTCCTTGGTAGTACAGCAGCAGCAAGTTTCAAGTTTCGTTTCTTTTGTCCTGGACATGCGATGGTCTTGGTGGTAATGAAACTGTCAACATATGTATGACACTTTTGTAGAAAATAACTAACGATATGCCTCATACAAGTACGTATGTTGACAATTTCAGGTACAATGTGACAGACTTGGGCAGGCTGGTGATCAATAACGTGCAGGATTCAGACAGAGGGATGTACACGTTCAAGATCACCAACCAATACGGACAGGTCTCCGACACTGGCATGCTGAAGGTCGTGGGTGAGTAACACCCCTCCAGTGGTCACGTTATTACCTTCGCCGAGAAGGTTATTATCTCCATGAAAAATGAATATATAGTTTTGTGTGTGTGTGTGTTTGTGTCTGTCTGTCTGTCTGTGTCTGTGTGTTTGTGTTTCGGGACTATTGTAGTCAGCATAACTCAAGAAACCCTTGATGGATTATGATGATATTTAGTTTATGGGTAGGTGATGGAAAGGCAAAAGTCAAGGTCGATTTTGGGCCCCCAAGTATGTGGCCTTGGTACTGTAGCAGAACTTCTGTTTTTGTATCTTTAGACCTGGACATGCTATGGTCTTGATTTTTGGGTGGCAGATGGCTTGTTCCTCTTAGATTATACATGGTTTTGTTTGATCACTATAGCCAATCTTTCAATACACTAAATTGTACAGTTAAGTGAAGTTGACGGTAAGCCGATATTACGCCCGATACGCCCAAACTGATCAAAACCGTATCTCCTCTTACATTTTACCATTACGCAGAAACGTGAAGTCTAATCCATGTAGTTATTAATTCTTTTAGTAATTTGACAATGTATATTATCATATAGAAGTATCTGTTTTCTGTTCTTCTGCTGTGACCTGTACTTAACCCAGTGGGTATATGTGTACAATAAAGGTTTTCTGCCATTCAATAAACAATCTAATTTACATGAAACAAAAACAAAATTACAAAAATTATTCTTTTTCTTGATTTCCAGAGGACCCCTTACGTTATATCCTAAAGCATATAGATTTGACGTATTCTGAGTCCGAATTGATCAGACGGAATAAACACCCTTCGGTGTAACACACCAGGCTTGCAAACATAAGTACTGTTTTCAAATGATGGTCAGATATCAGAAAGAGAGGAGTTCTTCTTACCGAAGCATCCTGACAACTCTCCCGTGTTTTTCAGACCCAGCCCGCCTGTCCACCAGCCGTACCCCGGGTAACATCAGTGTGGACCGGGGAGCCCGCGGGACCCTGCGGTGTGACGGGAGGGTTCCACCGCCGCTGGAGAGAGTCTTCGTCTGGACCGTCAACGACAGGATCATCAACTTCGACACGGAGTCAGACCTATACGGACGGGTAGGTCGTAGGCCCCCAGTCCACTGGACAGCGATCACGCTGCGATCTAGCTGCGACCTAAATTTGATTTCTGTAACCCTTGACTTCATAATTGGACTATCATGCAAAATGTAAAAGTATGACTGAAAGGACAAGAAAAGCCACAAAACTATGACATTTGTTGAGCGTTCTGTCAAATTTTAGGTCGCAGCGAGGTCACCGTCCTAGTGGAGTGGGGGTGTTAGTTTTACTCATGATTGCAACCAGTCATTTCTAGTGATTTCTTGTTCCCTGGTCCATAAATATATTATTTCATGCCAAAATACAGTAGCCTGTGATGTTTACTCATCAAAGCATAGTGTATTCCGGTAGATTTCACCCTTCTTTATGTGTATTCCGGTGTATTCCGGTGTATTCCGGTGTATTCCGGTCTATTCCGGTGTATTCTGGTGTATTCCGATGTATTCCGGTGTATTCCGGTGTATTCCGGTGTATTCCGGTAAAAGGCGGACCGAAGCATGACTATGCCTTGGATAGCAAAGATCTTTGTATACACAACCAAGTGCTTTCCCTAGCCGACGTTTCGATGACCATCTGTCACCTTCCTAAGAGTGGTGCTACTTCGAACTTTCTTATTCAAGCAGTGACTTACCAACCTGATGAAACTATTCACGGATGACTTCGCCTTTTTTAAAGGAGCTGAAAGATTGGAAATCCCTTTTTCCCCTGACTGTATATCAAAGAGGAACATGTGCATGTTTTACATGATATCTAATCATATGGTTTGCTGTACAGGGAGGGGCCGGAGACTTGATCATAAAGAATGCAGTCGTACAACAAAACGGCAGATACACATGCTCGCTGGAAACACCTGCTCACAGAGACAGCGGTCGGAACGGTGCTGTAACGGTCAAAGGTACACGTTGTCGTTAATAATAATGATAATAATAGTCTTTATTGCATATTCCTGCCCACATGGGCTAAAGACATAGATTTCTAGAAGATGCAAAATGTAAAACACGAAATAATAAAATGCTACGCTCTAACATTAAAAAGTAAAAACAAAACTGTGGACTACTGTTAATCTAATCTAATGTCTCCAGTTAACAACATATATACACATTGTTTCATGTGATTTGTTCAGATCCACTTTCTAACGATATAGCAATATCGTTGTTTCCTTTACACTGTAACTGTATATTCTTGCATAGATAACGTCACTTGGATGTTGACATTTCATATCATTACGTCTACTTGGTTGTGCTTTTATACGTTATTGGCACCCTCCTAAAAGCAGGACCCCTATCGCTCGATTCGTTGGCTCGCTCACGTAGGGGCCCTGCCCTTCAGCCCCGGTAGACACGGTTCTGGCGACGTCACCACCAAAACAGCTTCAGCCAATCAGAGGGTTTGACTAAACTTCATCTAGAGCAAAAGCGCAAAGGACGCTGGGAAGCTATCAACCAATCAGGCAACGTCTCACATCGTTATTTTAGGTTCAGAACAAATTAACCGCCAAATTGTGCCAAATAAGGATAGCTCATTAGTTATTCATGAGCAACTGTGAGTAACGTCGCCAGAACCAGACAGAACCGTGTCTACCGGGGCTAAAGAGCAGGGCCCTTACGCGAGCAAGTCAACGAATCGAGCGATAGGGGCTCTGCTTTCAGGAGGGTGGTTATTGGTAGCAAGCTCGATAGCTTTCAAATGCTATCCTTACATGTAGCCCAAAGTGCAGCACCAGTCGGAGTCACGATCGTGCGAACAGACGAAACGTCAGCGCTTGTCCGTTGGGTTCCATCGAAGAACAACGGCGCCCCATGTGTTCAATACATCGTGGAGGCGCAGAGTGAGTGGGATAAGGACCTCCTGGTGCCCGACACGCGCTGGCGGTACCAGCCGCCTGTGTGGACCCAAGTCTGGAGAGGAACACCGAAGCAGGCTACTGGACCAGGTTAGTCAAACAACGTCAACCTTAATGTAGACCATTCTTCTTTGAAAGAGGCCTTACCTATTTCTTTCTTTCATCTTAAAGACAACAGGGTAGCCCCTACAACTTACAAAATGAAAATTTGATTTCTAAGAGGGCACAGTATATACAGAACAAGACATGTAGCATTAGGCGTGATGGTGTCGAATTACATATGAAATACGTCCTGCATCACGCTTCCATGAAACTTGCTGTGACTGGTTCAGGAGTTTATTCTGTTAACATGTTATGTCGCTGGGCGTAAACCTATTTCATTGTTTTGTATAAAGAAGAGTTATGACAAAGGATCATACCTACGAAGTTCTTTATTGCTCATGAGAACTAGCTTTGGCATAATACACCTCGACATGTGGACATGGCCCAAAATGGACGATAACTGGTAGTGGACGATAACTGGTCATGCTACGTTAGGTGATTGCGACTTTGAATTCAATCTAATCTAATATCATACACTATAACAATACTAGTATCTAAAATGGATCAAAATTAGTATATACGAAAGCATGTAATGACATATGTAGTCAACGTCATACCATAACAAACGTCTAAGGATGCTATTTGTGAACAGCGTTAGATAGATTTTGGTAACTATGAGAAATGTTTGTTCTTGCAGACTCGTATGGCGGCTATTCTGCTAACATAACGAGCCTGTACACAGACACGGAGTACAGTTTCCGAGTCATGTGTGCCAACAAGTTTGGAGTCAGCAGGCCCAGTGTTCCGTCAGCCGTCAAGACCACGCTACCGTCACGTAAGACTATATCATTGTCATTACCTCGAGTTAGATATGAAATAGACATCCTTTATAGACTAAAGAACAGACTTTTCATTGGCACTTACGAGTGATAAAAGGTCTTGATCACATTTAGGTAAATGTGCATGAATTCTGAAAGGTCCAAAATTGTACTTGATCACATAGACCTAGCTGTTATAAACGCTTAATTGACAATGTCCATTGTGATGCAACAAATTCCAGGTCCTCTGGCGGCACCGACCAACCTTGGATACCAACCTGGGTCCGTAGGAAACCTAATACTTACATGGAAGGTTAGTGTGGTCAACAAGAAAGACTGCTGGAAATCTATAAAAAAAGTAGTAAAGTCTTAGGTTGCAATGCAAATTAACATCTGCTATCGCAATTATTATTATTTTAACTGAGGCCATGTTAATTTGATTATATGGATGACATCATCTAGGATCCCCAAAAACCGATGCGAGCCTGCGAATAAAAAAAAAGTTTGGCAAAAAAAAGTTGCCTTCATTATGAAATCTATAGTGGTCAGGAAGGTTGCACACATGCCTTAATACACAGAGAATGTCATACCAAATCATGGATTCTTCATTTTTGTTATTTCACATCTTTTTCTTTGACTTTGGCCTTCTACAACATTGGTATCCGTTTTCCGAAATATCCATTTGCAATTTACAGCATATATTTATTCATTTTGTAGCTGATTTGCGTGATTTACAGTATGGTAGAAAACTTTTTTATTCATTTTTGGAAATGGACGGAAATTGATGCGCGCGCGGATGTCATCCATATAATCAAATCATCATGGCCTGCTAAACAAATACGAAGAGAGCACAAAATACTAGTTATTGATCCACATATCATTGAACATTTTTTTTCAAAAATCACTTTAAACCTGTTCTAGTATCATATCACAACTTATAATTTCCTTCTCCAGCCTATCCCACGCCCAAAGTGGGGCTCAGACAACATCTCTTACGTACTGAGCGTCCGTCCCAGAGACAAGGGCCGTGTGTCCAGAGCCGACCCGTGGACAACTGTCCATTTCAACAACTCCAATCCGAGATTTTACGTGTACAACCGTCCCCGACCGAACCGTAACCAGAAGTTCGACGCCAAGATATACGCCTTCAATGACTACGGGACTGGACCGGAAGCCACGTGGCCAGCGTATGCCTCTGCCGGAAGTAAGTATTCTAACCAAAATTGACGAACTCTGGTAAATCGATAAAAAAAATGTATGCTATCTCTTGTTGTAATCCCCTAACGTCAGTTTCAATACCAACCACCCTCCCGAGCAGGCCCGATATCGCTCGGTACGTTACCTCCCATACCGGCCCTGCCATTTCAAGCTTGTAAAATCGCTTCTGGTGACGTCACCACCAAAACAGCTTTCAGCCAATCAGAGGGTTTGCATAAGCTCATCTAGAGCAAAACCGCAACCAACCACAGACCCACATTGTCGAATGACTTCCTCGTTAGAAATATCCCTATCGTCTTTGTTGACATAGAACGTATGATTTTTGAATTCATAGCAAAGTTCTGCGAAACTAACAGGACAAAATGAAACAGATGTTCAAATGGGTGACGTATTTTTTTAAATCTTCCTACCCTAATATAAAGAACCTCCGGCGATGTTGAAGCCAAAGTGTACGGCGACGACCAACGTGTCGGCACTCCTGGAGTTCGAGATGCCCAAAAACTACCCGGTCGGCATGGTCAGCTACTACGGCGTGCTGTACTTCACAGGGAAAGACGACAGGAAAAAGAACGAAACACGCGAAAAGATACTGTTGTATGATGAAAGGTAAGAGCCTCCACCGTCTTTTGAATCGTAGTTTATACGTATGAGACTTAGCAATGATATGTTAGGACATTAATTTTTTCAAGTTAGGACAATTATCTTCAAAACCCTACAATACTGTTGTATGTTGCCACAGTTTACTTTTTTTTAGTTCCTGAATGCTGCACAATTTTGTTGACTATCAAATACATACTACAATAGATTATGTTCATCTATAATGTTACAAATATACATTATTCTATACAGGATCTGAATTCTGTCTCTCTCTCTTTTCCTTGTAGCTACAAAAGGCGGAGGCTTTACCCCGGCGTCCACGACCAACCACCATATGTGACTCCGATCAAGGGCAAACAGAGTTTCGTGCTTCTTAACCTGAACCCAACGACACTCTACAACTTCAAGGTATCACTCACCTGCTACAATAACCTACATATCGCATTAAAACTGTCTTCATATATTATCTCATAGTTATATGATGATGATGATAGTTATATATGGCTGAATGATGAACATATTGCAGCAATCGATCAAAGAATAGTCACAGACATGCAGTTGATAAAATCTTAAAATCTTTTTCTGAAGATCTGAATGGCCACAACCACATCACGAAAGTGTATACAAAAATGTAAATGTCTTCAGTGCTATTGGTGATTACCTTCGCCGTAGGCAGAAGGGTTATTTTTGGTCGGAATTTGTGGAGTGATGGTGTTGGCAATATAACTCTTGATGCCATGGACGGATGTTGGTGATTTTTGGTAGGTAAGTTTCTCTTGGGAAGACGAAGGTAAAGTTCGAAGTCTTTTGGGGGGTTCCTTCGGTGCTGCAGTGTACCTTTTGTGTTTGTCGGTTTGTTTGTTGGTGGCATAACTGGAGGGAAATTAAATGGATCGTGATTAAATTTAATAGGTTGTTGGGGGTCGGATAAAAGAAGGTCAAGTCCGAAGATGGGTCTTCTGGGGGGTTCCTATGGTACTTCAGGGTGACAGGGGGAATTTTTTATCTTTTGGTTATGGTATTGTTTGTTGACTTTGTGACTGTTCTAACCTACAGATCTACGCGCGGAGTGGTCCCTACATGGGTACGTTCAGCAACGGGTGGTTCAGCTGTACAACACAGCGAGAAAAGCCGATCATACAACGTAAGTATGACAGTTATGTATCTGTGCTACATATACTTCAGGTTTGCTATCATAAAGTTAGTTAAGCGATTCCGGGATCTTTTTATAAATATGAATTGGTATTGAATTTTTTTTTTTTCATTTGAGTTGAATGTGTGATAGTTGTGTGCCGATTTGTTAAAAGTAGAAAGAACGCTTGCGACCCCATAAAACATCCCTCCCAATGAAATGGTATGGCGACCCTGTGACGTCACAATTCAAGATGGTGGCCATCACACATGCCAACGGATCCAACAAAGGTTTTGCTACGCAAACCTGTAATGCCTATGCGACAGAACTGTAACTTAGCAACAAATTTTGATGCCAACTTAGTTTCTGAACACTTACTTCGGTTCACATCATTTGAACAACGAAATACAAAAGTCTAGATATTCTATGTGTAAATGTGTATTGTTTTGTTTTTTTGCAGGTTACGAATGGTGGTTGCCCACGGTGTTCATAGTGTTTATAGTATTCTTCATCCTGATTCTGCTTCTGATCTGCTGTGCGGCTGCATATCTCCACAAGTACAACGTGTTGTGTAAGAAAAAGAAAGTAAGTAAAAATATATAATATGTCCGGTTGAATATTTCTATTCGCTTGACGTAAACGGAATTATAGTTTTGTATATAGCTTTGCCATTACAAAAAAAAATCAATACTCTCAATTGAGATTTGTGTTGGTTTCCTTCTTTTTAAAAATAAACCTTTCCTTTACAATAAATTTCGTTTCTCATATATAAATATGACGAGCCAGAAAAAAGTAATAAAGGATAAGAAGACAAAATATATCTATGAGTGAGGCTTTCATTTTCAGTGTCAAAATCTAGATGATTAATCGTGTGAGGGAATGTGCTGCCCATTGAACCGACGAAAAATGTCATCATAAAGAATATAGGACTCATCTGTAATTTGTTTAATTTTACCAATAGTTTTTTCTTCTTTTCTGTTGCAGCCGGAGGAAATCCGTATGACAGAGATCGACAGTAAGTCATTACTGCTTCTCCATATTAGTTTCTCGATCAAAACTATCAGCATTCTATGAATTTGTCTTGTGTTTCTAACGAGGAAACGTCTTCTCTTTCAGTCATGACCAAACCGCATGTAGACAAGCTGCAATATTACCATAGTACCATCACCAAATACATAAACCCGCACAAAGTCACGGACCGTCTGGTGGCAAAAGAGGTGAGATGCAGATTATGACCGGTTTCTTTTTGTAATTTGAAGTTCCTTATAATAAATTTCAGCATTCTGTCTGTCTACTCAAATTTGCATCAAGTTAAAAGGTATTTGGAGGTCTTGGGTTCAAATCCCCTGACATGTCGCTAGGCACTTAGCACGACTTTCCTTACTCCACCCAAGTGTAAAAATTGGTACCTGACTTTGGTTGGGGCGGTAGAGGGAGAGGGTTGGACTCCGCCTTCCAATGCCGTGCCCTAGACACAGTGGATAACAACTCACAGCCTCTAGTCTCCAAGCAGACCCAACGGTTGCAAAGACCGTATCCAACTGGCAGAAGAAGTTTTTTTTTTTGCAATCCAGGTAAGGTTGCCATACAAGCTTTCTCTGTCAATTGGATACGGTCTTCTAGCAACCATCAGATCTGCTTGGAGATTACACTGCCCCCACGGTCTGAAAAAGACTACGGGACTACCTTTACATTTTTATGAATGGTCAACATCATCCATTTTCCCAACTGTTCAGGCTCTACCAGAGCACATGGCCGGAGATGTCAAGAGAATCAGGAACCCGAAGTTTTCAACAAACCATCTCCTGGGCATCCTTGTGAACCGACCAGACGCCACCTTTTCCCACTTCAGCAACGCCGTCAGACCTGAACATCCTTGGCTGTCCGATTTACTGGGGGACGCACGTACGATGATACATTTTCTTACGTTTCTTTTATGAACAAGCTACCTGCATATGAAATAACACGGAAATCTGTGTTCCTTTGGCTAGTTATTCTCCTTGAAAGATTTTGACAAAAACGCCAATGCAGTTCCAGTGTCACGTACCAGGGGGCCCAAAATCGACTTTGACCTTTGGTCTCCTCACACCTACCCACATACCAAATATCTTTACAATCCATTCAGACGTTCTTGAGTTATGCTGACTACAAGCATCCACACAAACAAACACGCTCAAAACAAAATCTACATGAAAAAATATCCAATTTTGATTAAGATAATGAGAGAATGAATGAATTTCGTTATTTCGGGTATGTCACCCATAGAAAACAGCTGTACAAACATAAAAACACAAGTAGATTATACATACAACAATTTAGATATATCTGTCTTAAAACACATAAAAACGTATTGATCTCTAGTACAATATCGGTGGGCGAACGTACGAAGACATTGTAATCCCTTATGCATAGGTATTATCAACACCATCCAAAAACATATCATCATAGGTAGATTGATACAATTCACGATCCCTGATATCTGACTGCTATTTTCGTGCGTTCTGATTTTACGATAATTTATCAACAGAACCGGAAATGACCCCAGCACACAAGCAGATGTTGGATAACTATGAGATCGCCATGTCTCCCAACACCGACCCCATCCCCATCGTGGACCACTTGGTGAACACCAAGGTATGTAATGTTACAGTAATGTTCTTTTAACAGATGTGGCCTGGGTGTTCAGCATCGTGGGCTTCCGGAGGTTTGTAAAAAGGTTTTTATCTTCACCCTCCTTTATCAGCGCTGAAACCCGCTCGGGAAATGTTCGGCAAAGCCTTCCGGTCTCAGCCCTGATCTTTTGAAGAGATTTTGGCTTCTGGGGGCGTCACCGACAGTTGCTCATAAATAATTAATGAGCCAGCCTTATTTGGCACAAACAGTCGTTAGTTGCTCATGAATAATTAAGTAGCGATGTAAGACGTAAGCTGATTAGCTGATAGCTTCCCAGCGTCTTTTGCGGCTTTGCTCGAGATGAGCTTTAGCAAGCCCTCTGATTGGCTGAAAGCTGTTTGGTGGTGACGTCGCCAGAAGCGTGTTCAGGGGCTCGGAAGGGCAGGGCCGCTATGGGAGGTAAGGAACATATCGGGTCTGCTGGGAGGATGTTTATCTTGTGATGGCCAGAGAAATCAAGTTTGTAAGAAAACAGAGAACCCAAAACTATTAGCAGGTAAGAAAATATCTTTGTCGGGGAAATGCTTGTTTATTTCTTGTTACAATTCACAAGTCACATTTAACCTTAGAATCTTATTGCTTTTTTGCTCGGCTGCAGTACCTGAATCCATCTGAAGCAAAGGAAATTAAGAAGTTGGACACCAGGGCAGACATGCACAGCCAGGTTCTCGACCTCCTCCAGGACCGACCTGACCCAGCCTTCCACGAGTTCCAACAGACACTTCTCGGTAGGAGCCATGTCTTATTTTCTATTCGTAAAGCGACAACTCAGTTAAAGGCACCCAGATCATTTTATGAGGCTTGAAAAGTGGAAACATTCTAGTTGCTGTAATCTTTATGAAATTGACATTCAATGCCACTGTTTACCACATTTGCGTGCGGATTTCCTATCAAAAGTGCTCAAAAGCGGCACAAAAATAAGCTTCTTGGTGATCTTTTAGTTTCACGCGCCTAGTGTAAATAAACCGATACCATATAGCTATAAGTAGTCATAAGTTGAATATAGCTATAGAGACGGGCAGATATTATAATGTAGCCCCTGACTAAAGGTTTTGCCCATTTTGTCCAATGGATATTGAAGATGAATTTCACTTTGTCTTGGAATGCTCTAGATATGATGTTTTGCGTAATAAGTTATTCGCATTTCTCAAATCTAGCACAAGTTTTAAGAATCTCGATGGTACTGTTTTGAGTGCATATATGAATGCAACACAATGCAAAAAGAGGTAAATATCAGAAACGACTGCTTTCTCATTAGAAAAAATACCGAAACTAGTGATCAGCCCCACTAGACTATAATACTATATCTTTTCGTGGAATAATATTACGATGACTTCAACATGATAACTGTTTTTTTTTTCAATATTCCTTCCCAGAAAACAACAATCCTAAGGAGGAGCTGGCCATGGTAGCGGCTGCTGAAGTGAACATGGCGGCTCCAGTGCTTGCCGCGCCGCCCGTGATGTCCCCACGGCACGGGTTCGAGGAGCTGTCCGGCAGCACCATCGAGGTGGACGATGGACAGCCTGTCATCATTGAAATTAATGGATACGGTAAGGAACCTTTCCAGGCTTTTAAAGCTGGACATATAGTAATGATGGTGATGATGATTTTTTATTCAAAGACAAAGCATTTGACAGCCCGAGACCTGAAACACATGTTCTATACATAAAATAAATAGTTAATTGACCAGTGACATATTGACTAGCAACCTACAGGACTACATACCTAACGGTTTGAATTCACAGAAAAAATTATTAAAGCGTTGCTAGCCCAGTCAAAATTTAACGTATCGATAAGTAATAGCTAAAGTCGTACACCTAGAGTAGTGAGGCTTATTGACGAGCATTAAAGCGTTGCTAACCCAGTCAAAATTTAACGTATCGATAAGTAATAGCTAAAGTCGTACACCTAGAGTAGTGAGGCTTATTGACGAGCATTAAAGCGTTGCTAACCCAGTCAAAATTGAACGTATCGATAAGTAATAGCTTAAGTCGTTCACCAAGAGTACTGAGGCTTCTTGAGAAAAGAGCAGTTTTAACATTTCAGATGTTTGTACATTGGCGGAATTCTTGTGTTTACGGTGATGCATTAAACTGCCACAGCTTCGTTTCAATTTATTATATATTGATAATTCTTATTTCAAATCCGACGCCTATATGTGAATACAAACCGCAATTACACAACAAAAAGTTCAATGGAATCTTAACAATTAGTCCTCGCATGATGACATTATTGTGAAGATGCTGATAAGATAAGGCATTTCTTTACAGCCACGAACGTTCGCTGGTTCTATGAGGATATTCCCCTGAAGAACTCCCCTGACTACCAACAGACCAGCGAGGGAGACGAGATGCACTCCATTTTCATCGCATCGGTAAGTACAACATCTGCATCATTTCAGCTGCAAGACTGTGTCCAGTATACAACAATGTACGTACTGATCATGTACACATTTATAGACAGAGAGGACAATAGACTAACACGTTGGATTAAAGAGGCTGTATGGATAAGGAAATCCACTCCAGCCATGAACCGTGATGAGGGGGGATATAAACTCAGTCACGTTTGGGACCGCATCCTTAAGAAATAGGTGATAATCGTTGCATTGCTTTTTGATCGATAGCTGTGTATGCGTTACAATTCTGTACGTTTGGGACCGCATAGTGATGTCATCCCCTGTTATTGTACATGCGTAAACATTTTGCGTCTGGGAATGCATCTCATCAATATGTATAAGCAGCAACACCTGTGCTACATTGCTATGTGAACCAGTCAGAATTGCCTTGAAGAAGGTGACAGATGATCACCGAAACGGCGGTGAAATAAATCTCTTGGTTGTGTGAAAATAGTCTTTTTTATTAAGTGACTTACCAACCTGATGAAACTATTCACAGATGTACACATACATTTGCGACGGCCCTTATTGAGTGAATCGATTAGGATAAATGAAAACAGCTATCTCAAAATCAGTGTACATTTATTTGCCTCTGTGTGTCCTTGGTAGCCTCTACCAGGCTCAAGATGTGGCTGGGAAGAGTAGAAATTGGCCAAATAGACAGATAACATACCAGAGAAGTTGGCCGGCCGATAGATATAGTTTGCCACGCTGGCTTACTCCACTGTTATTTTATCTGTCTATTTGGCCGATTTCTACTCTTCACAGGCTAGTATGGACACACAGAGGCAAATAAATGTACACTGTCCAACCATGTCTAGAGCCTAGTAGAGGCGATGTCCATAGTTGGGAAAAACCTTACGAAATTCCCTGTAGACATGTTGTGTCAGCTAAGTCCTCAATGTTATCGGTTTGGCTTAAGCATAACACAGAGCCAGCGACGTCTATAACCAGAAACTTCGACAAATGAAATGTTGTGTTCTTGCAGGTAACCAAGGTGAACGAAGGCTGTTACACTTGTGTGGGGAACACTGAGTTCGGGGAGGTCAGGTGCGATATCTTCATCAGTGCACTCTCCAAGGCAACCTATGCTCGGACCAACATCGCTTACGATGTCGACTTTGAAAAGATGTATCCGCACAAGTACGTCTGATGACAAGGATTCGTTTGTTTTAGGATGAAAGTTCATCTGTGTTAGTAGAATTCATTATTAACCAGACTAAACTTTTCGTCCAACACTGTAAGAGAAATTGGGACTTACCCACAGACCTACCTTGAACAGAGACGGGGGACGACACTAGTTATCCGGCACGTATGACCCGCTACTGCGATCACGTGTCGCTGACGTCATGTTGCAGTAGCCGGGTTCATTCCGTGAACAGGGTCGATGGAGTCAACTGAAAATTTGGGGTAAGTCCCAATTTCTCTTACAGTGTTGGGCGAAAAGTTTAGTCTTGTTAATAATGATTCGTTTGTTTGTTTGTTTGTTTGTTTGTTTGTGAACCTTTGTTTATTAAATGAGTTATTAATGAGAATCTCAAATCGGCCTGCAGGCCGCTTTTCATTGAGGTCATGAGGGAAGAGGTAAGGGTCTTCTTTTGGTCAGACCACCTTATGTTAGAAAGCAGTCCGATTTTAACCTGTAGTTTGATTTTCAAAAGATAAATATTCGCACAGAACTTTATAGATAGTGAAGTGAAGTAATAAAGTGTAGAATTAACAAAAAATAAAGTGCATGAGGAGACAATAAGCCTGAAAAGGCTAATATTATATCCTCCTTTTAAGCATAACGAATCACAATACTAATGAAATCATACTCAGGTGAAGTAGAAGAACATAGATATAACAAAAATCTCTAGAATTTGGTAGATGATTGTTGTAACACATTAGAGTTGTTTTATTTGTTGATTACATTTTTAATGCATAGTTATATATATAAAGGAAACACTAATTTCAAGTTGTTTACTTTTATGCAGAATGATGAATTTTCTTAAGCCACGCAGACTGGAAAGGCTAGTGCTATATTACTGTAGATATTCGTTTGTTACAGTATAGTCAGAGGGGATTTTGTGTGGATAGATGTACGTATATATCTAATTATTAAGTGTTTTCATAATTCAGATAAAGACTCTATGATATAGTAAGTGCAGTAGGCATTGTAACATAGATATGGTTATTGTAATAAAAGTGATGGGTTTATACAAAGCTTGTCTGGCTTGATTTTTTCTGTGCGCTGCAGTTCCTATGAAAACCGCAAGGTTGATCTAACATTCAGGTTTTGGTGCCCACCCTACATCTAACATTTCAAGGTGATAGCAGAATATCAAACTTGTCAAACAATTCGGAAAATTGTCATGATTGCATATCTATACATTTTATTCATGAGCATGGTCACGATTAGTCTCCAAGCAGACCCGGCAACGGTTGCAAAGACCGTATCCAACTGGCAGAAGGAGTTTTTATAGCAACCGACGGTGCCCGACAACTTTCCTGGCTGACTGGAGCTTCTCTGGCTAACTTGTACGATTTTAGCACCGTGGAGATCTGCTTGGAGATTAGGTCACGATATCTGATATCTCGTTGGGTTATCCCATTGAAGAATGGTTCCTTTTTAGGCACTGTTGTGATTAATCGCTTCAATGCTCGGACAAGATTTTACTAAATCTTTATCCGATTTGCTCTAAAAACACATAAAAGCCCTTCAGGCCTCGCCCCTCCTATTGAGCATACCTGGGCCTTATTATCTTCGCCGATTACTTGTACTCGGGGAAGATTATGTTTTCGGTTGAAAAATCTGTTAGGTGGGTCTGTATGTATGTCAGGAGCATAACTCAAGACAGCTTCGATGAATCTTTATGATTTTTGGTAGGTGTGTAGTGGTTGTGCAAAGAAAGGTCAAGTTCGAAAATGGTTCACCTTGCGTTTTTCAACAGTACTGCAGCGGACTTTGAATTTTTGTGTGTTTGTATGTAGGCAAAAAAAGTGACGGAAACGTTGATGGATCTTCATGATTTTTTGCAGGTGTGTAGATGTTGTAAAAACGGAGGTCAAGTTCAAAAATGGTTCCCCTGGCATTTTCCGTTGGTACTGCAGCGGGCTTTGTGTGGATCAGTAATGTATGTCGCCAGCATAACTCGAGAAGCTGTTGATGGATCTGTATGATATTTAGTGGATGGGTAGGGTTTACAAAAAGGAAGGTCAAGTTCGATAATGGGCCTTCTAGCGGGTACTTAAGGTACTGCAGCGGAGCTTCAAAATTTTGGGGCATATTTTCTGAAAGCGCTATGGTCATGATTTTTGTGTGGTAGATAGTTCATGCTATAGGAAGTAAGTTGTGAAAGTTTGGCCCCCCAGCGTCTTGTTTGGAACTGCAGTGGGTGTTTTTGTTTTGACCTTCGGACATGAATAACTTGAGAAGGGGTCGACAGATCGTCGTGACGTTTGGTATTCAGATAGCTCAGATGGTGCTTTACATAATAAACGACTAATTATGCGAATCAGGATATAATTGGCTTAATTAGTAAGGAAAGTTTGATGTATTTCATATCCCTCATATTGGGACCCTGAAACATGTGACGGTTTCCCCGAAAACAGGTCTTACAAACAGATGGCCTGGGAAAGTAGGTCAAATAAACAAATAGAGCACAGCACTGCTCTCCAAGTAGAGGTGTGGGTCCGGCTGTTTTTTTACATGTTTAGTTTAGGCATGTTTGTCCAAAGCACGTTGGCGACATAACGAAAAGGGAACAAAATAGAAAGCCCGACAAAACACCTAAAAACACGTCAAAAACACGGCTCTGATTTTAATAGAGAGTACATTGCTCCAAACTGCACCACTGCTAGGTACGGTAAAGTCACATTTACTATGTCTTTCACAATGTGTATGACATGGAATAAAGATTTATTCTATTCTTATTCATATATATTGACTGCACCATTTCATCGTCACATTCAACTTACGACACTGCAATTTCAAACCTTTGAGGGCCCATAATTTCAACATACTCATTTTTTTCATGACCAGTTTTAAGAGGGCCTGCATGCCCTTTTTCGTAAGGCATAATTCAGCCTTTTTCGTCTTCGTGATCCGTAGGCAGTCGCCCAAAACTAACGTAATTCGTAATCAGTACATAAGTCGTGACGCGTTATTGGTCGCTTTATTTCTACGTAAACCGTAACAGTTACCTTTATGCAACGTAAAGCGTAATCCATAAATTGCTAGTAAAGCGTAGGCTGATTTCAAAATTTTCCAACCCCACAAGCAAGCTCCACTCATTATCAGGTCCGCGCGTCACCCCCATGTCAGAGGTGACTCACAATAAGCTCCAGAGCGACCAGACAGGTTCTGCTTCATTTCATGCAAGAGTAATGCCGCGGCGGTTCATCGCTAAGATATCTTTAACATTGTCGTCCGACTTATGCCTCACAGGTGGGAATACATTTACTGTACACATTCTAGATCTCTGAAGAATGTTCGCATTGCGACATGTATATACATGTGCTGCCATTGCTGCTAAATCACGGAAGACCAGAATAGTTGTCCACGCTTTCTGATAGGCTTTCTCGCACTGAATGCTACTTCTGGTTTTCAGTTGCCACACGTTATGTTCAAACAAATGGGTGGAAAAATACGTATACGTGTCGAGGTGGGGTAGGAATGGGGTGAGGTAATTGGTTTGGTAGGTAATTGACGTGACCAGCTATCAATTACAGACACTTTCAGTGCATTTGTTAATTGTTATATCAATTTGGCTGAACGTTGCCGCACAAAATTAGTGTCTTTTACAAAAGCGCACGTCAGGATACCATGTTGTCATTGGCAGAGCCATGACATTGTGCAATGAGACCGTATTTCCTTCAAATACGTTGGAGTTGAGTTAGGGGAACTTCAATGTATGTGATAGCACAGGTCCCTCTATAACGTCACATTGTCATTTCTAAATACACGAAAATAGAAATTTCCACCATAAAAGTTCTTCATTCATAAGCAAGCTGTGGTGTTTATCGGGCTCAAATGTGGCCGCCCATTTCAGATGTGAGGTGAAAGTTCGTAGTACAATATTGTGCTACGTATAATAAGTTCACAAACCGGTTAGACTCCACGTGACAGAAGTGTCATGACCTCACGTGTGACCTCACGTTAGTCTAGACTTCTCCATTATCACTCATGCGTTAAATGTAAAAAACTAAATTAAGGTACTTTTCAAGTCATCTCCAAGATTCCAAAATCACCAGCTTTGACGCAAGCTTAGAGTTCAGCCGCTAGGTGTGTGAGTTTTGACTCAGAATTAATGTTTAGAGTCGGGCGTAGACAGGCTGACTGAATTTAGCGTCATTTGTAGCGCCGGGATTTAGCGTCGAGCGTTCCGGAGACGCCCCCATGCAGGCCCCTCTCAGGGAGGTGTCCGCAAAATAAGTTATTCAACATGACATCAATAGTTTTGACGCAGAACTAGATAGTTGAATCTTGTGTTAAGTCTTGAAGCCTGTTGGGAAGCCTCGTGATTTAACGTAATTCGTAATCAGCTCTGAGAATTTAGCGTAATTCGTAATCGGCGGCGAAAACGTTGCGTAATTCGTAATCACTACTCCCCCATGCAGGCCCTCTTTTAACATATATCAGCACACAAGACACTTACATTGTACACTAGTCCTGTACCACCAAATGATTTTTAACCCTACCCCCCCCTCAAAACTTACAAACAGCACATGGTGTATGATAAAATTTTCAGGGGGTGATATCAAAGCATGTAAATATGAATCACTATCCATAATAAGCCTTGATTATTTGGCGAAGATTATGTGTTCGAGGAACTCTAGTTTGCATCTTTAATATGCACGTCACAGTGCTAAATACCTGTCCCCCAGCACTTTCCATTTTGTTGAATAAACAACGTATTTCGGACAACAAAGAGCCGACCGGGGCAGAAGGCTTTACGGTTGATCCGTTCAGGCAGCCCGGGTAATTACCGTGTGGGGCGCTGGGCATGTTTTTGGTGTCTGGCGAGAGCTACAAGCGGTCGGACAGGTATGCATTACCCAAGGGGACGTGTCAGACAGTCGGGGTCATTGCTCCATTTTCTGACTCACTGGACATCCGTTTGCAATACTATCAACGTCTCCAGCCAATCATAGCACCGCATTGGTGTAGTTTCCCGAATGTCGTGTTGCTGGCCAATCAGGTGCGTCGGCGGTCTTCCATTGATCTCGGGACTGTCTGCTAGCTACCGGCGTAGAAAGGTCATACCGTTATGGGTTACGAACAACGTTCATTAGATATTCAACAGGAGCGGATACACCCAAGACAGTGTTGTGACCGGCAGTCATACACTCACGTCTTTCAAATGAGGTTCAACTAGAAGTAGTGGTGAAACAATCTGCTGAAGATTTCTTCACTGCACCGAGAACAAGATCCAAGGTAAGAACCTATCGTTAAAACCTCGTTAAGCGAACTCACAAAAATCCACCCAGTGCAACAATGAACCGGTTTAGACGATGTTTTGGGTTGCATACTGGGGAGTGTTCAGTGTATCACATGCAAGCTAACGTTACAGTCTTTATCAAACATGCCGTGTTAGGGACTCTTTTACAAAGCATTAAAGAAGGTCATGTGAAGATCATACCATTAACACTGACAGCACCGTGTGATCCTAACTATTTAGACAAAGAACTAAAATAATTGGTTTTATAAGTAGCATATCCAAGAAATACAGCCAATCTTGTCGTCGCACACTTAAAAAAAGTGTTCTTCGGTGCTCATGTACTATTCAAGGATTGTATATTAAACAACAGACATGATAAAGACAGGTATTCTTTTAAATGTGTGCCTATGCAAAAGACACCACTGTATTCAGGTAATGGGTGTGGGGGCTTCCCTTTCCGTAATTAGAGCGACAAAAGCCAGCCACAGTATTGTTGTCATGGCCTTTCGCAACCAGTAACTATAAACCGCCACTTGCACGGAAGTGCGCAACATCCTCGAAGACAATGCTACCAACTAAAATAATCAAACTATGCAAGGAATGTGCTGATGTTATGTACGTTCATAAGATTTTACTATGATTAAAGTTCATGTTATTAATTCAAGTTAGCATCCGCACTATGACAGTTCAAATTAGAAATCATTTGTACGTGACTTTTCAAAGTTATAAAGTGATTTGTTTTAAACTTTTAAAAGTTCGACTTGCGTTAACGTGTGACACTTATAGCGTGGGAAGATCTTCACACATTCCGCCAAGAGGTCTTCTGTGTTTGGGAAGAGGGAACGGCTGTCCAAACTCCTTTGTACTCTCAAGTGGTTTCTCCTCTAATCGTTCCGGTTGTTTGAAGAAAAACCGCTTGACCAGAAATTCCTAAATTTTCAGCGTTTAGAACGTGTCGTAGTTTTCTTCCCTAAAAAATCTATTCAAAGTTGAAATTCTGAGGCACCTGTGAGATGGTAGTCGTTATCTTTTAGTCTTTTAATTATCTTTGAGTGCCTGCTTAAAAGCAGACGTTATCCTCTTGAGCGATAACAACTATTCTGTGCATTTCCTTGTAGGTCCAAACATTCTTCTTGGCTTAGGCTACTTACTTCTGGCTCAACGATCATACGCTATGCACTAAATATAACTGACTTTTCTTTTCTAACTAGATGAAAGTTCACAGATTAAAGTTTCATTCGGGCACACGGTGTGGGAAACACTGTAAACCCAGAGTGAAGTGTTCCGCCTGAAAGCTGTGGCCAACTAGAGCATGAAAACAAAAACACGACGAGTAGACGCTACAAAAGTATATCATCTTTCCGTCCCCACCTGTAGTTTTGCAGAGTGTTAAGAAACTTACACGATGACCTATTTCTAACAATAGCACCTCAAGTCGTGCCGTTAGCTTAACATTTTCACTTAAATGCCTGAAACGTCTAGAACTTCACTCGAAGTTATCTATTTATAATTCAAGATTCCCAATTTTGCTTCTTGAGTCCTGCTGCGAAGTGATCGTTCCACATTTTGTTTGATCTAAGATTAATCTAATCATCGTCTCATTAACACCTTCACTACGTTTACACAACAGGTTGACACCGGTTTGGCCAGCTCAGAAGTCCTACTCTCCAAGCAGAGGTTCGTCTTCGGCTTGTTTTTGTCGCCAAGCCAAACATAATTATAAAGAAAACGGGACAAAATAGAAAGCCTGACAGAAACGCCTAAAAAGACATCAAAACATGTCGGAGCCGAACGTCTGCTTGGAGAGTGCAGAAGCCCACAAAATTTTCCCTACGTACCTGATACGTTGCAAACATTTTCCCTTGGTGTTAAAGTTCAAGGCCAAAAGTTTGCTCAAGAAACGAATTAGCAAGATACAATCAAACACTTTATCATCATGTGCATTTCTCGAAGGACTTCTAGTCTTAAAAGAATTACAGGCATTTTGTCCTTTGGGGTATAGGAATCATTATCCCGGAACACTGCTGTTGTCGGTTCTCTATAAATATCATTGTGCATGCGTTTGTTTTCTTCTCTTTTGCTTAGATGAATCTAACAATGCTAAGCCGACTGTCTCTTGACGATCCGTTTTAAAACATCTAACCGTTGGAGGCGCTCAAAGAGCACAGTGTGGCTTCTGTTCTCCTAATCAATCAAGTCATTCGAGCATAGACATGTCTGTGAGCTATTTTGTTATGGTGAACCAACGAAATTAAAAACGACGAAAAAGAAGAGAGCAATATGGGAAATAACAAGGAGTTGCAACAACATTATAAATCTTTGTGAGAAGGGATATAACGGTTGCTTCACTATATACTAACTACCTAGTGACCTTCTATCAAGAAAGATTTACCCATTACGACATCAAGAAGGTAAAACGAACAAAAATGTAAAAAATGTCTTTACGGTTTAATAATTAGACGTTTTTTTTACAAGACGGACGGCTAAAGTCATGAAAAATTCAGATATGTAATTAAATGTCTCAGACAGTGTTTATAGGTATACAGTTAACCTTCGTTACCATGGCGATTTGACACAGACAAATCGCTTGTCCTTAGCGTGACGCTTCTTAAAGGTGACAGCGATGTTTAGTAAATCTTCTGCTCATCTTCCAACGTTGACACCTGGCGTAATGAAAACTTACCTACACGTTTAGCAAACATGTCTGAGTGGGAGACACCTGTTTTTTAAAAGTTGTTCGAACCTTTTATCGATGGAATGTAAATCTAAATGTTATAGGTTACGTTAAGTTTGATGAATATGTATGTTGTTGGTCAAATAGGCGAGAGAACAATTACAATACCTAGAGTTCCACAAACCAGCTTTGTACAACTTGTTCGCCCTCTTTTATCGATGGAATGTACATCTAACTGTCATAGGTTATGTTAAGTTTAATGAATATGTAGGTTGTTGGTCAAATGAGCGAGAGAACAGTCACAATACCTAGAGTTCCCAAACCTGATTTGTACAACTTGTTCGCCCTCTTTTATGGATGGAATGAATATCTAACTGTCAGGTTATGTTCAGTCTAACGAACATCTGTGTTGTTGTTGGTCAACTTGATAGGCGACTGAGGACAACCACAATACACGTATGAGAGTTCCCCAAACAAAGTGTTGCTCAGAAAAAAAGCAACAGAAGGCTCTTTGTTTAAATCTTCTAACAGAAAGATCTTTCTGATAAGGCTGCATGTCTGATCGTCTAGTGATTTTTAGTGTGTGGTCCTGCATTGTCTAAGCCCATTGATTGCGATCATTTAATCTGGATTTAGCCTAGAATAGAAAAAAAGACTAGCTGTTTGCAGTTATCGCTTTGTTGTGACCACCTATGTGTTTGACAATCACAATTAAATTACCTCGCTCTCACTACATGCCCCACTACTGTAAATGCAGAAATGTTCGCCGTGGTTTTATGTTCGCGGTTTTCGCGGTGAACTCTTCAGCGCGAACTTAAAGCCACCGCGAAACATTTTCAAACTACTGTTTCAAACGCGAACTCAAAACCACCGCGAACACGCAATTTTCTCCCTACCGTGAAATAAAAACCCCGCGAACATTTCTGCATTTACAGTATATGTTATGCTTCGGTCCCATTTCCAAAGCGGGGCCCGGCTGGGCAGCATGTTGGAACGAAAAAAATTATATAAAAGACAACAAAAGACACAAAATGTAAACAAATTACTCCTAGCCATATATTTTTGATATTTCTTGATATGCATTTTATTATTCTTCGTTTTCGCAAACAGCCCGACCGGGCCCCGAATTGGAAATGGGGCCAAAGCATTAATGTGACATGTGTAGAAACCTTGCTTCAGGCTCAAACCTATATATAAACCACATACGCTACTCTGGGCAATGGTCAGACTCTTAACGTGCCTGACATGATTACTACCTTTTGTGATTACCAAATTAGATGTCTACAAAACTGAGAGAGAAGAAACTTAACTCGTGCAAGACGATTGGCATTCACTCCTTTAAGATGGAACAACCACTACCTCTATGGGGATCACACCTTTATTACTGTCTTAAGATGAAACAATCACCACTGCAGGATAGTCATTTTTAAACGATTTAAACGATTTTAGTTGATTTAAACCGAATGTGGCAACGGTGGGAGATAGCGGTATATGTTTGTTTTGAAGGTTTGTTTGTAGGTTATAATCGAGGGAGTTCCATACTTTTCCTGTTCGTGGAAAACTGTTACTGTAGAATGACTTTTAAGGCTGGTAGTTCCCTGCCGGGCTGATGAACCCTCTCTGGCTGACTGGACCCTCTCTGGCTAGCATACTACGATTTTCGCGCCCGGCGTGGATCTGCTTGGAGATTAGGTAGTTGTACAGTATGGTGAAATTAGATACTATTACAATTCCATCACTTGAGGTCTAACATGATTTTCAGGAATGAGATGATACAATGGAAATTCAACATATAACAAAATGTTTGGTACGTTTAATCATGCTAATCAGACGATCATAAGCGACCGACGGGGAAGCATTTTGGGGGAGGGTAGACAGGAAATATGAAAGAAAACAAATCTGCTTGTCAGAAAATTGATAAACACGTTGTTAGAAAACAATATTGCACTACATCGATGAAGGCTTAGACATCCAGGTAATAAAATAAGCAAGAAAATAGTTAGTCACTGACGAAAGACAACGGATGTCGTCTGAAACGTCTGGCTTTTCACAAAATCATCCAGTTGTTTGAGAACTGTTATCTTGTGAATATTGCACTGGCTATGACGTAAACAAGAACAACAACTTCAAATTGCGCCCTCCCACCCTTTAATACTGGTTCGACGTCTACAAATAACGTTTAACAGCGAACTCTAACCTTCAACCTCGAACATACATAATTCATCGACTGAATCCAAGGTCATTCCACCACATCTACTTCGGCATAGATACAAGATAAAAACTGCAGGTATGATAGACCTTAAAGGTATGAGACTTGCAGTTATCTCTTCTATCTGAAGATGACTCATATTGTGATAGCATAACGTTACCTGTAAACAAAGGTATGGGCGTACATTCCTGAACTATGAGGTAACGGGTGTGGGCATGGTGGGGGATATGTTATCGGAATCGACAGAACCTACCCGGGTTTAAGGCTCACAAAAGGTATAATCAACGGCACAGACGGGCCAAAAGGTCAAGCAATCGGTAGGTGGTCACGCCTGTGGCGACAAACGTGAAGAGTATAGAATATCCGAAACAGTCTTAATCTGATAACGTTTGTAGCTAGACCGACTATACCACAGCGATAAACATGTTAGAGTAGTGTCCCGGGGCCAGTATGTTTAAAAGCAAGGAGTGAAGACCACACAGCTAGTCATTAGAAATAATATAATAATAGTATTTATAATAATAGTCTTTATTGCATATTCCTGCCCAAAAGGGCTAAATGCACAGATGACCACACGTGGTCTATAAGAAGCATAATGCAAAACATGAATTGATAAAATGCTACATTCTAACATTGAAAACTAAAAAACAGACAAACTGTGGACTATTGCTAAACTTATGTTGATCACCTAGTAGTTTCTATATCTTTAATAATATGTCGATAGAAAATAAGGGATTTTTCTTCCATATGGAGTATTAGTTCCACCTGGTCATACATGGAATCTGGCAACTTCTTGTTACATTGTAGACTTATGATAATGCAATGCGATTGAGGTTTGATAATTATAACCTTTATTGTACATTCATGCCCTATCACGGGCCAAGTACAGGCATATGGATACAAAACACATGGTAACGTTCATATGATGACACTGACAGGACTTCTAATACTAATCTAAAACAATGGATCTATAACTACTATAATTCATAGGTTCGGCTTCTTCTCGTATCTTTGTGATGTTAGAAATATAAATTGAGATTGACTTGTCTAATATTGCATGGTCAAAACGC
Organism: Branchiostoma lanceolatum; assembly: GCA_035149815.1. Lineage (NCBI taxonomy): Eukaryota > Metazoa > Chordata > Leptocardii > Amphioxiformes > Branchiostomatidae > Branchiostoma > Branchiostoma lanceolatum. The sequence continues at coordinate 16,058,661 of CM068866.1, forward strand.
ATAATAAAAATGAATTTCTCAATACTAGACATAATTTGAAAGTGTGGAAACATTCCCACAACATAATCAAACAAAACATAATGATAATAATAGTCTTTATTGCATATTCTTACACACATGGTCAAAACGTATGGTCAAAACGCATTTATGTCAATTAATGTGCTCTTTTTTTTAACAGATTCTGTGACACAGTAGACAGTATGGCACTCCACCTTGTAGATCTTCTTGTGATCCTCGTATGTTATCCAGCAGGTAAGAGAAGATTAAAGTTTTGTTTGCAATGGAATGTTGGAACATGATATTCCATTATTGTATGATTGCATTCTTAGAAATAATGGGGTGGTCTTTTCAAACCTTTTTTCTTCGCGCTACTTATTCGTTGACGAACAGATAGCTTTAATATTCAATATGATATTGTCCTGCCCTGTTCGTATATCTAATGTAGGCCAATTTATATACAACTCTATGCAAAAACGACACATTGTTTTACATTCCTGACACATCTACATCTACATCTATATTTGAATACTATCATCATGTATTACACAGAATACCATCATCGTCATCATTACAATGTATACTGTTTTAGCAATTAGAATGCACATTATTAGATCGATTGTTATTCATGTTATAACGTTAGATAAGTTCTTTGAAATTGTTAAACATTAGAAATAGTCGATTGTTATGTATCTACATTGCCATACATTGTACCCGTTGCAATTGTTACAATTAAGTTCTTCTTCTTCTTCAATATCTACATTGATTGACAATGTCTCTGTCTCACACAGTGGTATGGACGCAGTTCGAGCCCAGAATCACCCTTAGTCCGACGGCGCAGATTTTTAACCCACAGGACCCCAGACAGGCCGTCGTGCGATTCCAGTGTGAAGCTGAGAGCGATCCTCCGCCTCAGTACTCCTGGGAACGAGATGGCGTCCTGGTCGACATCTCAGCCGGAAACGGAAAGTACGTCATCACCGGCGGTGACCTCATCATCAACACTCCCACCAAGAGTGATGACGAGGGAGAGTACCAGTGTCTGGCACGAAATGACGTAGGAGTGGAAGTCAGCAGTCCTGCTAGCCTAATGTTTGCCTGTGAGTTTTTTGAAAGTCTATTTCGTATTCAAAGCAAGGTGACCAATCCTGACTGTCCATCATAATTAACAGTTCAACCAATGATAGCATGGCAATTAACGGATCGGCCAATGTGAGTTTTTCAAAGTCAATTTTGTATTCAAAGCAAGGTCTGGTTGACCGATCCTGACTTTCCATCATAATTAACAGTTCAACCAATGATAGCATGGCAATTATCGGATCGGCCAATGGGAGAGTGTCTGCTTAACCAATACTTTTCTTTCCACAGTTGCTGATCCGTTTGACACTGCGTCACGGAGTGGTATCACCCTACAAGCCGGGGAGTCCGCCTTCATACAGTGTAACCCGCCAGACTCCTACCCAGGTTAGATCCTATTGTCTGTATTCACAGTGTTTCTTTGTAAACATTTGCTCCTGTAAATGCAATTTCATAATATTGCAACACTTTTCCAGAATAGATTTATATCCATAGTACACTTCCCCTGTTCTCTGTAAATACGTGTTTTATTCAACCGACGTTTCGGTCACCTTCTATCACCTTCCCTATGGCAATTTGACTTGTGCACTTTAATGATAAATACTTTACTTTGGGACCGCATCTGTAAGCAGCGACACCTTACCTGTAGTGCAAAGTGAACCAGTCAGAATTGGCCTGGAGGATGGTGACACTTGGTTGTGTACAAATCACAAAGAGTACTTTTATTTATCGTTTATATCATATCTTCTCTAGGACTATCCTTTAGCTGGTACAGAGACAGTCCTTCCAACATCGTTGACAACACGCATCGGGTTTTCATCTCGGACAAGACCGGCGACCTGTACATCTCCTACGTCACGGAGACGGACAGCGGGGACTACTTCTGCTTGGTGCGGAACCTTTTGGACACCGCGCCTGATGACGTCGACATCTCTGTCAGGACAAGCCAACCCACAAGACTCACGGTCTCTAGCGGCGGTAAGAAACATGCCTTTCCGTCGATAAATTCCTCCGCATTTCTTCCGAAATTAAAACGTAAAAAAGTTATTAATATTTTTATGGCGATCCTACCCGCGGTCGGGCTGGTACCCCGGGTGATACGGAATACCCCGTGTTGTATTCTATATTTATTGACAATAAAAACAAGTCATTACACTGGGTCAGCCTCGGCAGCACGCGCTGGTAACGGCTGACCCAGAAAAATACAGACGAACATACAACTTGTATGTATACATAACCTACTATAAACGGATAAAAGCTACAACAGTAAACCAATTCAACACGAACAATTCAAACGAACACGAACAAAATACAACATACAATCACTTCGACATAGCTTTCGTAGGTACACAACCTTATTCTTTCTCTCCCAATAGTGGCAGGGTAGAGTTATGCAAATGAAGACCTGATTTGCATAATTAATGAGAAAATACTAATTCCATATTGGTAGATAACTGAAATGTCATACTTGTGACATTTGGAAGTTATGTGACAGTGAACATAGTTCAATATAAATTATGCAAATGTAGGCCTAATATGCATAATATGTATTTCATGGAGATTTTTCGTGTTTGTTTCATAGGAGTTCAGGAAGAACTAGCGTTGAGCCCGCGGGCACACCACGGACAGATTTTCTACTTGAGTATCAAACTTTAGTATCAAAGTTAAGCATAAAGTTATTTTCTTCCTTTGTTTTAGATCCAACCCAAAGAGCGGCCACCATCGCTCTCAACGCTGAAGACGAAGACGTACTGAAAGGCCAGACTGAGACACTGAACTGCTTTGCCAACGGATAGTAAGTTTTGAAGATGGCGCTGCAAATATTAGAAACCATCAATCTTCAATACAAACAAATGTTCGAAAACTGAACGGGCTATTTGTTATACATGCATTCAGTGGTAATGTGCAGTCTCATTCTTATGTTGTTCCGTATGACTCTTTAAAGATTCAGTTGCAAAGGTCTTTTACCAGCATAACCTCCGGATGTCCTGTTTCGTCCGAAAAATCTAAACAATTTGCAATATTTTGAATAAGTCACTGTAGCAAACTGTACATGATTCAGGGAGGCACAAATTTGTGATTTGAATAAATACTACTCATTTGGTATTTAAAAAAATGATCATCCCCTTTCTATAATCTATTTCAGCCCTCGACCAAACATCTTCTGGGCTCGTGTGGATGACTTCGGAAATGACGTCGCCCTTCCGAGACGATCTCGTTTCCACAACTGGAACCACATCTTCATCCTACCGGAAGTGACCGAGGAGGATTCTGGGATCTACAGATGTACGGCTGAGAACAGTTTTGGTACTGCAGTCACTGAGGCGAGAATAATAGTCAGAGGTAAGAGCACTGATGTTTTATTGTGATGATTATTGTATGATGTTATAAATATTAATACAGTAGAATCCACTTAATTGCACAACGGTTAAACGCACACTCCATTTAATTGCACCGAATCCCCAAATCCCAAACCGGTTCCAATTCACTCATTGTTAGTGACTCCTCATTGTCACCGATGCCGGGTAACTCACCAAAATATGTCAAACATCTAACCAAAAAAGGTTGGCTAACTATTGGCAAACGCGGTACAAATGAGCTGATAACAGCCTGTGTAGAGGCACAATACCACGAATTTAATTGTGAAGAATCTCTTAACACTTGGAAGACAAATGTTTTTCCTTCCCTCTGTTTATTTCCTTCTTGTCTGTTATGAGAACTTTTTGAAGATATCTTTAGTAAAGACCAATGCGAGTTTTAGTGGTATAAGTTACTTGGACGACGAAGCTCCCGATCATTTTGGTCGCCGCTGTCTCTCACTGTAAATTTGGGAGTTTTCACGGTGGTTTAATGTTTGCGATTTTCATGGTAACCTATTCACCACCGATCTAATTTTTTAAACGTGAAAATGCTTGTTATATCTTCTACCCGCATTCTAGTACCATTTCGTTTCAACTGCGAACTAAAAAACACCGCGAACACTCCATTTCCTCCCTACCGCGAAATCAAATCCCCGCGAACTTGACGGTATTCGCATACTTTTTTTAGTACATTGACATTTCTTTTTTTTCTGTCAGCACCACCCGTCCTCCAGCCATTGCCAGACCGGGACCTTGTTGAGGGGTCCAGAGTGAACTGGACATGTAAAGCCACGGGGTCTGAGCCCATTACCTACACTTGGTACGGTATCCAACAAGACCCCTTGCAGACCGCCGGTCGGATAGTTGTAGGAGCGAACACTCTGACCATCAACAATGTCCGGGTAAGTAGACATTGGTACACAGATCTGCAAAATTACAGGTTTGCGTAGCAAAACCTTTGTTGGATCCGTTGGCATGTGTGGTGGCCGCCATCTTGAATTGTGACGTCACAGGGTCGCCATACCATTTTATTGGGAGGGGTGTTTTTGGGGTCGCTAGCGTTTTCTCTATTTTTAACAAATCGGCACACATTCAACTCAAAGATAGAAATAAAAATTCCATACCAATTCATATTTATAAAAAGATCCCGTAATCGCTAAACTAACATAGCAAACCTTAAGTATATGAAGCACAAATACATAACTCTAGTTGTGCATGATTTCTTTCCTTTCATCTTTCAGCGATTCCCTTGAACGTTCAGTTTTACAAACTTAAACCACATCATAGATACGACGTAGACAAGACAGTCAAAAAAGATATTACAGGGCTGGCTTTCGCTTAGATTTCATCTATCTGTTAATCTACAGACAAGTGACCTTGGCCGCTACCAGTGCGTGGCCCAAAACCAGTGGGGTTCAACGCAGTCGTCAGCGAAATTGCATATTGGAGGTAAGATTTTGTCCTCATCCCTTTGACAAACTTTTTGTGGAATGTGACTATTCTAAAGCCCGCAACACGTTGGCGACCTCACTGCTTCCTAAATTGGATTTGTGTTACCCTTGACTTTATACTGGGAATATCATACAAAACGTACAAATATTACTAAAAAGACAACAAAACACACAAAGCGTAAAAAGATCCGTTTTTTATCTATGAAATTCGCTGAGCGCGCTGACAAATCGCTCGGTCGCAGCGAGGTCGCCAACGTGCCGCGGGTCCAGTGAGATAAGGACTTAACCTCATCTTCTTTTTCTGTTGGAAGATGTGACTCCAGCTTGGCTGACGCCTATCGGTACGTACTACGCTGTGCCGGGGTCTAGCGTTACCATGGCAACGCGATGGGAGGCAGACCCAGACCCAACCTTCCGGTGGACTAAGGATGGGAGTCCGATCAACTCAGGAGGAAGGTCAGTGTGAGATAGCAAAGAATCAACTCGTTTATGAAACGTATTCAAATGAAACATATAGCTAAAGAGCATGAATATACATGCATGTACATGTGTGTGTATTCTACGTTTTTGTAGCTTATATACCACATTAACTATTTTACGAATTGGACACACTTCACACACAGTCAAAACTAGACAAGTAACCACCGAATGAAATCCCAGAAGTCCAAAAAAACGGTCTAGATAGGGTTAACATAAGATCCACCTGGCCAATGTTACAGCTTATATTTGTGGTCCCTTAGATAGTCCTCCCATTGACACAAACAATAAGAGTCCTGACCATATGGACTACCTGTCCGCATAGACCAGATTTCTTGGGCAGTTTCAGTGGGTACATATCAAATAGTGCGGCGGTTGATTTGTCAGCTTTACCCCTAGTCAATATAACGCACGGTCGTATTGTTGTAGGAGCAATAACGTATAATTTATATCGATTTTCATTTTTCGTTTTCATACGTCAGATACACGATCACTCCTGACGGGAATCTTGTCATCGATGGCGTCACCAGCGAAGACGAGGGCGATTATTCATGCACCCTAGTGAACCGCTGGGGAACTGCAGTATCGTATGGCAACTTGACACTCATAGGTAAAAAAAATCAAGTTACAACTTTTCAGTGGTTGCATCGGCAACCTTGCTATGTATCAAATTATGGTAACGCCAACTTTTGTTGTGTCTTTTCCTTGTACAAAATAGTAGATCACTCTACCAAAGGTGGTCTTGCAGAAACGTTATCACATGTAAACACAGCAATCCAGAATGCTTCCCTTTGGGGGCATTTTCCGTTCCTGTGGTAAGGTAGTCCTGTAACCTTTTTGAAGTAATAGGGTCCGGGGAAGTGGGTTGTTATCCACTGTGTCTATATTTATGATTAGGACACCTTTATTGGAAGGCATAACCCACCCCTCTCCTCTCTCCGCCTTTTACCTTCCCAACCGAAGTCATGTACCCATTTTACACCTGAGCGAGGAAAGTCGTGTAAAGTGCCTTTCCAAGGACACAACGTCTAGCGAGGAATGCCAGGGATTGGGTCCCTGACCTCTCGATCCACAAATTCCTGTGGAATAAGGCATAATAATATGTTTTATTTGCAAGTTCTTGCCCGAGGGCTAATTGCAACATGAAACAATACATAGAAAAGGGTATACTATACAGATAGTGCGAGTTAACATTGTTGACAAGTAGAACAAATGGCTATTCTAAGAACTACTACGGGATACAATCTACGCTTTTTTGGGTTCGACTTCTTTTTTGGAAGAAGTGGAAGACGAAGTGGCCCACTTTTTTTGAATATGTGGGTTTTTAGAGGTTAACAGGGTTCTAGTTTTCTTTTCGTCAGTAAACGTTTGGAAATTGTGGTAAGTTTTGGTGGCGTCTTTAAAAATCTCTTTTCTTTCCTGATCATTGAAGGGGCAGTGCAATAATAAACATTGCATTCACTTTAACGAAATGCCCCCCATAGAACTAATCATCTAGTTGTTCCCCTGTGTCTCAGATCCGACCCGCATGCCGACAGGACGCGGCCCCACAGATCTCACCCTGGATACAGGTGACACCGGTGTCATACCGTGTGACGCGACCTTTGACCCACGGCTGGACCACCAGTACCTCTGGTTCAGGAACGGACAGAAGATCGACTTTGACCTTGAAAGTGAAAACTATGAGCGGGTAAAACTTTCAATAAGCTCTACTTAAAAAGTATAACGACGTCATCTAGAAACTAAATCAGAAGGTATTTATAAGGTCTTATTTATTAGTATCAATAGCCTGGTATAACTGGTCTTGGGCCATGTAGACATAACACACGAGCTCATTTGTTGCATCAAATGACCGTGTCTGATATAAAATGTCAATCTTTGGAAAATATTCTAAATATCTTTATGATATCATGATATTTTGATATGTTTTAAATGATGGATATTCCTATATTAAGTGGGTTCTTTTTTTTCGTAAGGTGGAAAGTGGCGGTCTCCGAATTAAGAACGCCTTCCTTGCCCAAGACGCAATATTTACCTGCTCAGCGGAAACTCCCATCGACAAGGAAGATGGAGTCGCCAACGTGAACATCATAGGTATGCTATACACTACATCATAGGTAAACTTCAAACACAATGCATTGAAGTGTAACAGAAGCGATAGTAAATTAGTAGACATATTACGCTAAAGCCGAATCTATCCCAGGTGTATGCTTGGAGTGACATTCCAGTTGTTTGTTTTCGTGTTATTTGTTTGCGCACGGACAGTCTAGCTTAACCAATCTTTTACAACATATATTTTCATTCATACAAAGCAAATCTTGCATTGAAGAATAATCATTAAAACTCTTCTCTCTGCATTCGTCGAAGAATTATACATATTACTGTGTTTTCAGCGCCAAATCATCCCCCTGTTGGTGTTGAGGCGACCAATCTGGACACAACGACAGGAGACCTTCTCTGGCATCCGTCCAGCGACAACGGAGCGCCCCCTGGCGAATACTCGGTTGAAGCCATGTCGGACCACGAACCCGCGTGGCGAGAGGTCCAGAGGGGACCAATATCCGAGCTTCAATCAGGTAGCTTTTTTTAAAACGAACTCGCTTAGTGCTAGGCCGCAGGGGGGCACTCATCGAAGCACTGAACTTATTGTCACTGTAGCAGCATCTCTTCACCCTAGGTCAGAAACATCAATGCTCAAGACAAGCATGACTTCACTGACCCATTAGGAGAAGCAGGAGTTACGACGGCTGCTCGGGAAATTCCCTACCCCATTTAGAATGTTTTGATCCACTCACATCGGGGCATGCCCCTACTCTTTTTCGAAAGATGTGGTGCGTTCTTTTACGTGCTCAATGTGTGACTCTCCTCAAACCCGGAACCTCCATTTAACGTCATATCCGAGGGACGTCCCTAGACAAAGCTTGGTACTCATTTACACCTGAGTAAAGTTTTACAATGTGTACATATTTGTGTACCTAGCGTGTGTTAGTAGCACAAGATTGCTTTTTCTTTGCCCTTTTGCTAAAGAAGGTTCGGGTGCTGTAATATCAATGTAATGATATGCTAGGTTAGAAAACAGTCAAAAAAGGAAATAGACCTCTTCATCAAATCAAGAAAGGAGCCAGGTTTTTAAAAAATAATAGCTTATATATATATATATATACTGTTTGGTGGGTAACGTCAGTCAGAATGTCTTACAGAGCCTATCTTTAGGCAAATTTAAAACACTGTAAACCTTGAGATTATTCAAATAAATATGGCAGCATACACCCTTTCAATAGTTTAATCGTAACGGTTTGAAGATCAACCTCTTTTCTGTTCTGTCCGATGTAGCATCTGACCCGGACGCACGTTCTCTCTTAAAACTGAGGAATCTCTCACCCTGGACCTGCTATAACTTCCGGGTCATGACCATCAACAGCCTCGGTATCAGCACACCGAGTTCACAGTCTAACAGGGAATGCACCGGGATAGCGCGTGAGTAGAGAAATGGTAGATAATACACTTCACCTTGAAGTTGCTTATCCAATTTTCAAGATAAAGGTAATCCAAAACAGTGTACAGCCATGTATAGATGTTTTCAGTTATAATGGATTGTGTTATCATATTATTCTACGCAGAGGCTTGCCAGCAGTCTATATAATATAACTTGGGGAGGCTCTGCTAAACCGGGCTGAGGTTTCCACTTTTGTGGGCGCGGCCTATAACCAGCTGTCAATCAATCAATCAATCAATCAATCAATCAGAGAATCAGCTTTATCTAAAGAAAACAGGTGATTCTCTGATTGACTGACAGCTGTTTGCTTTATAGACTACGCCCGCAAAAGTGGAAACCTCAGGCCGGTTTAGCACAACCACACACCGGCTTGTGGTATACAGTTTAGGTCGAGGGCAAGGCCCTGCGTAGGATAATGTATTTTCATTGGTTTATTTTGTAACCTTCTTCCAGCCCCGACTGTTGCCCCGACAAACCTTGGGGGAGGTGGTGGTCTTGCAGGAGACACCATCATGAGATGGGATGTAAGTTATTATCAGTCATCTTACATTGTTAGAACAATGCACTGATTCTCGGTCAAAAAGCGGTAAGTTTGAGAAGTCAATGACAATGACCGTTCACTTGATATGACCGTCTTGTTATACTTGAAGTCAAACTCCTAATAAAGAAAAATACAATTGGCTAGAGGCAAAGTAAAGTATTAAGGCGTTTCATTATATGTGAACATAAAGATGCAACCTTAGAAACAAGATGTTCTTTAATCATGCCAAAGCTAAAATTAAGAAAATTGTACTACCAGTACTGTACAATTATCTTCCTTCGTACAAGTCTTTAAAAGAATTTTAAAAGTCTTAAGATACTTGTTTGCGCACTGATTAGACCAGTTTATTTCTCTCCTCAGCCATTGCAACCTAAAGACTGGAACGCTCCATGGGTAGGCTACAGACTCCGCCACCGCTCTATAGCGCAGGCATCGGGAGACTGGACAGAACAACTGTTGAACGACTCCCAGGCAAGCTTCTTTGCCAGGAGTTCGCCTCAAGCTCCCGCCGGGCTAAACGAGCCTTACGAGGCCAAAATCCGGGCATTCAACGCAGCCGGTGACGGCCCGGAAACATCATGGACCGTGTATTCTTCGGCAGGAAGTATGTTGCTTCACAATTTTAGTACGATTTATCCTAGTCGTCACCTAGATGTTTTGAACAAATCATTACCAACGTTGTCTACGCCTTGATATCAAGTAGCCTAGATGCCAGACCCCTGATCTCTATAACATCTGAAGAACTTTATTGCGCGACTATTGTAGCAGGTACAAAGTATGGCAACAATAGTTAACATTAAACAAGACATAAGTATGGAATAAAACTATTCACTACAACAAAATGACTATCTTAGGTTTTACATTATTCAAGTTGGGCTAATTATGAGTATCATTATTTTTCTAATAACAATACAATCTTTTATATTGTATTTTCCTTTTCTAACACTGTGTGAGCTGTTGCATCTAAAGATATAGTCAAATCTAGATCTATCTGTCACATTGGGCGTCTTAAAATCTGAAGTACTTGAACATCTATTGTAAGGGTCTAAGTCAGGGGAGCTTGTTGTAGAATTTCTAGGGGCATGTTGGCCCTAGAGCCGAGGAGGTGGCCTGTGTAGGCCCTGGAAACAGTTTAGTTTGGCTTCCAGGCTAAATGTTTCATCGTAAGTTATCAGACGTAATTAACGATGCGTTTCCGTTTGATTGATTGACAGTTCCGCCGGGCGTACAGAATCTGGTTGTGACCGGAACTACGAACGACTCAGCACAGCTGCGCTGGGACAACCCCGTCTACCAGGGAGATCTGGACTATTACAACGTCAGGTGGGACACGTTTTGGACAATGTTATGGTCATGCAAAGTGATGACTATACATTTGACTGCATTTTAGACAAGCAAACTGTAAACTTACTTCTGTATCTTACTACATTAATATAGGATATAGGCAAATTGATGGGAAAATATAAATCTCTGCATTGTATGACATTTTCAAATATGTAAAGCAAAATGGAGCTTTCTTTGAAAAATACACACAAAGATCTTGGCATTGAAATGAAAGCATGGTACAAATGTAAATATGACAATGTCTATTTTCTTAAAGCATGACAGGACACAAATTTTGTTTAAAACCCTTTTTGTGACTTCCCCTTGAACTATGTGCAGGTACTGGGTCGAAATGGAAGATGGAAGGAAGAAGAGAGAAGTGGCAGAAAACAGGTACTCGTACGTACAGCTGTATCCAGAGGGGTCCCCGCAGGCCCAGGCTGGCTACCCTGCCTACACCGTCAACAACGGGAAAGTGTCCGGCATCGTGTCAAATCTGTATCCGGGAACACTTTATAACTTTCAGGTACATTTATCTTATCAATGAATGAATGAAGATCTTTATTGCACATTTCTGCCACACTAGGCTAAGTACAGGTCACAACAAAACAAAAGAACAAGTACAGTTCACGGATACAAAATAATATGACTATCTTTAGATAAATTCTACTTTTTCTCGCTTTTCGGTTATAGTAGATATAAAAGAAAAGACATGTTTTTCAATGGGAGGTTTGTCTAGTCACATTAGGAATATGACTTTTTAAATGTGTGAAGTAGGGAAATATCAATCTACGGCATTGTTGACCATCTGTCGTATTTGGAAAGCTGTGCCATTGTACACGCAAACGGGAATACAGATGACAGTGTGGTTTCTAGAATTGAAGACTTTTTTAAATACGTATATAATGTCTTTGCTGACGACTAGCTAATCTATATTGTCATGTTCTTCATGAATTTGCATGCCAGCTTTTCAACAAGGAGTCAAGGGGTTAAAGATTGCCTTGCAAAACCCGCATGTTTACCATATAACCGCCTCACACCAACCGTGGAGCCTGTCCTTGGTGCTGAATGTGCCATCCAATGTGTGAACTGTTGTTATTAATGTCATTAGTGATGTCAAATATTGTAAATGTTATGTAAATGCCATAGTTAATCATTGGGGCTTACGTTTTATGTCTAGCTTAAATACTATCTTATAAATCTCGGGTAAATACCTGGCTTTGTCAATGAATAAAAGTCTTTTGCTATTCACTATCTTACACTATTTATCATTTCTATATTTTTCTAGGTCAGCCCAAAGGCAGTTCCATACTCAGGGCCTTATACTACCACGGCACAGGGGAGAACACATCCAAATGCCCTTTTGGCTGCAGGTCGTATTGGTAGGACTTTTCACCCTTATCTTTGTATAAGCACAGACGTAAACCACTCGAAGGATGGTTACAATCGTAGAATCTATGTGATTTGAAATTTAAAAAAGATAGATTTAATTTCCAATAACTCAATACATATATCACAAGGATATATAACATAGCTTCTCACTTAAACTTGACAATCTTGATGTTTCCAACTTAGGAAGATAGATGCTGTTATAAAGCAAACATTCATTCAGTTATGATCAATATTGGACAATCTTATAGTATTTTTATACCCAGCAAATGTTGAAGTGACTGAAGATGATGATTTTTGCATTCTACCAATGTTCCCTTACAGCATTATCAGTGCAGTATATTCCTGCTACTGCTAGATACAAGTGCCTTTAGCAAAATCGTTTTGAAAAACTAACGTCATTGCTTTTCATCCTTACGTTTAAAACACATACCTTAGACGCCTCTCGTGTACATGTTTATCCTGTATGAATGTTGTGTTTTTCTCAGCGGTGGGCAGCCTGGGCTGGCTGTACGGGTTCTTCTGGTTCCTGTTCGCGCTGCTCCTGTTGCTGCTCCTCCTCCTCCTGTGCTGCTGCTGTTGTTGCTGCTGCGCTTGCTGTGGAAGAAGGAAACGGGTAAAGAAAGACAAGAAACAGGTGAGTAGTTCACACAACAACGATATGCTTATCTTTCCTGGACTGTAATAGATAAATACACAATCTTTACTGACACAAGAAAAGTACAGCGACTTTCGTGAGGTCTACTAAAACTATACATGCATGCAAACAATTGGAGACAACAAATGGATTAACCTAACGTTAACAAGTAAGTAACAAGTATATGAACAAATCAACGTGTTGAGTTTAACGTATCATTTACACTACTTATTCTAAGGTCTTAACCAAAAAAAAGTGTTCGACGTCAAGAATTGAAAATATCATACATCAAAGAGGGCACAGCGTTTTTACTAAATCATTATTTATCATATGTGAAATATAAGGGCAAAACGTCCCCAGGCCCCATATTGCCACAATATAGGTAACGTTACAGTTCATTCGGATTCGAATTACGTGAGGTTTTGAAATATTCACTAACCACTTATTCTTCCAAGTGTCAAGCACATAACTGAACATTTGTTTTCCTGTAGGGGCCGATTATAAGATACGTCGTTGACGGTAAGTTATTTTTGGTTCCTATGCATGAAAAAAAAAACGTTTAAATGTAGGAATCAATGGCATTTGCGTTGTTGTATGAATTGTTTAAATTGTCTTATTGTCGTGCAGTCGCCAAATGCCATTCGAAGACAAACCCTTAAAAACGTTTCAATGTTAGTCCATGTAGAAAATTAGAATGGTGGGTGCAATGAACGATTCCACTGACTAGTTTCAATGGCGTTTGAAATGGGATGCTTTACCAGTTATAATTTCTTTCCAGAAATGACTGTGGAACACAAGAAACAGTTGCTGAAATACAGAGAACCTATAGTCGAGCACGTCAACCCGTATCCAGTGGTGGACTACCTCGTCTTGAGAGGGGTAATGATTTTATTTTAAAACATTTCTCATTTAAAACCAATCTTTAGAGTTAACCTAATCTAGACCGGGCTTTTTGTCGGATTCCTGTGGCGTTTAACGCACGCCTCAAGAGAGCGGAGATATCAGCATTTCAACCACTACATACATGTACAGTATACAATTACAGTTTCCGAAATTCACGGGAACTGGTGTAAAAAAAAAAAGAATGCAAGTGAATGTTGATAAAGGTTAGATATCCAGGTAATAAAATACGCCAAAAATAGTTACTCAACCAACTTCAAAATCTTATCCAGTTGCTTGATTAACTACTTTTGGCGTAATGTAAGTGTATAATTGACAATCGAACTCAGGACATCTAGCGCTTAAAACCTAAAGAAATGGTTGCTCTGTAGATTCGTACCAGATCAACTTGTATCTTAACTTGCTTTTAAGACACAATTTTGTCCTGATGATTTATATTATTTTCAACCAGTGCATCACGAAGTCCACCGGTGGTGAGATCAGGATGTTGGAGTCGCCCGAAGCTATCCGGCGGGTCCTGGACGTGATGCCCGCCCGGCCGGACCCCACCTTCTACCACTTCTGTGACGCCGTCCGCCTGCAGCACCCGTGGCTGGCCGACAGGCTGGAGGGGAAAGGTATCTAGTCATGTATCTTGTGGTTTAGTATTAGCATGGGAAAGAGTCGCATCGTCCTATCGGACGGGGACGTAAAGCCGGTGGCACCGTATTATGCTTCGGTCCCATTTCAAATCCGAGGCCCGACTGGGCTGCTTACGAAAACGAACACATCAATAAAATACAACATATATGGCCAGGGGTAATCTTTTTACGTTTTGTATTTTTTGTTTGTCTTTTGTATCATATTTTTCGTTACCACAAGCTGCCCGGCCGGGCCACGGATTGGAAATGGGACCGAAGCATAAGGAAGCTTATGGCGTAAAACCTCTGCACGTAAAAGAACCCAACACACATAGGGGTGACCCGGTGTGCTTGGCTGGAAAACGCGAGCCATGCATGGGAAAGCCTCATTGCACTACAAGCTAACGAAAAATGTCCATGCTTCTACCTCAGTTTGAGGTCGCCCGTTTTTCCTTTACCGTTTAGTATCTGTGCTATACCGTAGATCGGTACGGGTGGTTTCGTATACATGTACATGCCAGCAGCAAAATTTATCAACATGCCCCACCCAAAAATGAAACGCTATCTTCAGCTAATATGGCCATAGTCTGAATATCAATTGTAATACATGGGTGCAGATTGGTTGGGATAATATCTTGGGATAATATCTCTATTCTAATTAGTACCTCTATATTCTCCAGTCAGCAGAGTGAATAGCAGCTCATCAGACATCCCAACCATCAGGTTCGAGGATACTGTTGGTAAGTTGTACTTACAGCTGCACCATTGTTTCACTTATTTGGTAATACATGTATAATGTAATATTTTTTTTATGTCAGATACTTTGGTTTTGTATCAATTTATAGTTTACGTAACCTTATTGTTATCTCTTGTAACTTTGATTGCGTTTGATATCAATAACTTTTCCCCCAGGGCTCATTGAAAATTGCGAGTTGGGAACATGATTTCCCCTGGTTAATCAAGAACAAACAAACAAACAAATGTCTCTCTCATGTTGTTCTGTAGACATGCCAGCGGCTGGAGCTACAGAAAGCTCGGCTCTCCTCAGTACGGGACGTCCCGTAGATCCAGGTCAAATGAACCCTGCCGCAGGGGATCACGGGATAGGAATCCAGACAAATTACACTGACGTCACCTTCACCAACATGACCAACGTCACCAACGTGACTAACGTCAGGAACGTCACTAACGTCATGTCCACCGTCACGTGAGTCATGACGTCGATATCTATTATTTTTAAACCTTATGGACCTAGTTACAAGAATATTCATCAGTCAGTGACTTATAAAAGGTAACGAGATACGCACCTCCAAATTTTCGATGTCTACTGTGCATCTTGATCACGGAATGACCTAATCTCGCGAGAACACGAGACTAGGACGAGACTATGGACCTAGCTTTCCAATACTAATCGTAAACTTACGTCGATGAAGGTTCTATAGACATACAGGTAATGAGACTTATTCAACATAAAAGTTACTCAAGGAACTCGATAATTTTATGAATTTATGATTAGGCCATGTTGATTTGATTATACGGATGACATCCGCACGAGCATCAATTTTCGTCCGTTTCCAAAAATAAAATGAAAAGTTTTCGACTATACTGTACATCGCACAAAGCAGCTGCAAAATGATCGAATATATGCCACAAATTAAAGAAAAATATATGGGAAAACTAGACAAATGTCGTAGAATGTCAAAATCAGTTCAAAGGTCAAAGAAGAAGATTTGAAGAAGTGAAAATGAAGAATCTATTATTCGCTATACCATAGTCTGTGTCTTAGTCATTTGTTGAACCTTCCTAACCACATCGATTTCATTATCAAGGCAACTTTTGTTTTTGGCCAAACTTCTTTTATTCGCACGCTCGCATCAGTTTTAGGGTTCCCAGAGAATGCCATCCATATAATCCAATCAACATGGCCTTACAAACCTCTTTTTTCTAAAATGTGTCTTTTACAGAGTGGAGGAACAGTATAGAACCTTGACCACAATAAATACGGACAACACCGGGGAGGAAAGGGCCGTGGACGTGGGCTCGGACACGGGAGGTGATGTAGGCACTAACATGGTTCTGGGGTCAAGTCAGTCCACTCTACCGGAAACGGAAGTCACCAGTGAACCTGAGCCAATCGTAGAACCTCATCCATTCCAAGCTCAGTCAGGCAGCATCATCCAGGTCAAACGAGGTCAACCCGTCATCATTGAGATCTTCGGAGATGGTACAGTATTGAACTTGAGTCATCCCTGTCTTTCTAACACCTCTTGTTTTTAAACAATCTTTATTCAACAAAATAAAAGAACATAAACAAAGACAACTATATAACATGATAACATAAGAGTACACACACACACACACCATGTAAATACATTTTCAAGTTTCCCCCATTTTCTATAGTGACTACTTAAATTGTTTCTTTTTCGTGCAATGTTTTCTTCCTGACGCTTGAAATCATTAACAAATGGGATAAATCTATACAACGAAATAATACACGACTCACGATTTTTAAAAATGTATACCTTACGTGGCTAATCGTAATATCAGGAACGTCTTACTTCAAACGGTAACGGAAGTTACAGAATGTGTACATTTAAATGAGAACGAGCGATATATGAAAGGCGCTTAACTTTTCTTGTTTCAATAAAGATTGTCTACATCTAATTTTACCTTCCTCCACTCTAACAGCCGGAGACGTCCGTTGGCTGTACGAGGACACGCCGTTGCCGAACTCTGACCTGTACGAACAGACGAGCGACGGTGACGAGTTCCACTCCCTGTACATAAAGAACGTGACACGGGACAACCACGGCTGTTACACCTGCCAGGGCCAGACCGAGTACGGGCTTGTCTGCTGCGACATTCATATACAAGTCGTCAATTAGAATAATCAGCACTAGTAGTCGAACACAGGGGGATAAGGATTTAAAGGCAACCCAAGCAATATTAGGGCCCGAAATTCGAATTTTGAAAGTCAATATATTTAGTCATTTCTATACATGATTAGTTAAAACAACGCTATCACAATGTATAGCGACGTCCATGATGCAAAAATATGACTTCGTTGTAATGTGAGAACTCACTGAAAATCGTCGCCGGGATTTTTGTAGGCTCGCGAAACTAAGGAGATCATCGTCTAGCATGTTTTTGCACGGTTTTAATATGCTCAAAGTATGAAGTTATTACACAAGTGTGCTGGACAGTGTTAGTAAATGTCACTACAATAAATATTTCAGCATTTTTATTGCTATTTTTTGGTCTCTAATATTGCTTTGGTTGCCTTTAAGTGAATATCTCTCTGGAAAGCGCCAGATTGCGATTGCACTGGGAAATTGCGCCAATTTGCGAATTTTCGCCAGTTTTCCCTTGCTGGCACACAGACGTGCAAAGTACGCGACCTCTGCAAACAAAATGAACACGTCCAAAAATGTCATATTCTCAGTTTCGGCTACAAGTTAGATACGAGATCTTGCCAATTGCGATTTTTTTTAATTTAGAAAAACGCGCGATTTCAGGCGATGAATTGGCGCCGGCTTGCGCCACTTTGCGGATGCCTTTCACAATTTGGTGCAATGTGGAAAGTCAAATGAGCTGCATAAGATACAATGATAATATGATTATAGCCTTACCTATTTTTCCAGCAAACGTTTTTGAAAAATGTTTGTTGAATGTAGAGTAATTGTGGCCAGCAATATGTTGCAACAAGAATTCCGATGTATTAACTTCCTCTTTTTTTCATTTTCATACTTCTGGATAACAAAATTGTAGACTAAATGCTGATAGATAGACGGATAGTTTTACTTTGTGTGTGTAAACGTGTGTACTTTTGGAGTAGAGAAAAGCTGGTATATCATGGCTCTGTACATAAATGCCATATAGATAAGATAGTGACAGGCTGGTGGGGGTTATCTAACTATGAACATAATCATGTGGCTTCATACTTACACAGCTTCAGTGATGTATGAGCTTAAAGTGTCCTGTATTATGCTGTGAATTACTGCTACGTTTAATCAAGACAATCTAGTTTATGAAACACTTTGACCATCCATAGTCGTAGTGCACCTATTGTGTCCAACATTCTTAGCTTGAGTCCGCTAAGCGGAGCTTGGGTAGCGGACTAAAGCTAAGAAGGCTGGACTCCAGTCTAATTGTGTACAGGCCAGTATGCATTATGATTTTTATCAAATTGTTATTGTTTGACATAAGAAAGAACATAGTGGATGTAGTCTATGCTAGGTATTGATAGATTGACCAATGTAGAGATCTGCTAAAGGGCATTGGTTACTTCACAAACATGAGAATTTTGCAATGCAACGATGGTAGACAACGATCAAGAATGTAAAAAAAACGACGACACAAATGCCAGTAAAACATTTATTCGTATATGCTCACAGTACTCTCAAATTCCTTAGACTTACAATGAAGAGGTCATGGTTACTCGAAACATATGCATGGTTATCAAACCTACTTTTTCTCTTACTGCAAACAAGCACACTAATATGGCTAGGCACAACCAGCGTTTCACAAAAGAAGGGATAACATAAGATTTGCTAACACAACCCTGCTACATACGTTGATGAAGGTTAGACATCCAGGTAAAAAGATACACCATAAAAAACGTGTGACTGTTTTTGATTTTTAAAAAACGTCTGTTTTTTTTTAATCAAAATTTTATCCAGTTGCTTGAGTAGGTATTTTTGGCGTAACCCTGCTACATCTTTTAAAATACACAATGAATAATCTACTTACGAGCACCAAACCTGCAAAGCACTTGCATGCTTTCGATACATGTGTATGCGTCACTACACAACAATACATTCCTTTGCTATAAGGGCCTGTAGTTGTAATAATGGCAGTGCAAAAGCAGTTCACTTGTTAGTTTACAAAAGCAAAAGCACAGCAACATTTCAAATACATGATGTCAGATGCTTTCTCATTATATTCAAAGCAGATGTTTTTTTCATTACACATTAAAATGCATTAAATTCATATTGTACTGAACCAAATTCTGTTCCGTTCTATTTTGACAATCCATATCCGTCTATAACTTCACAATTCTGCTCTTGTAAAAAAGGATTGATCTGAGATCACTTATTTTCGCTTTCTTTCATAAAGCATGATAATGTAGCAAGATTTCTACATTGTGCGTTATAGCATTGTGCCGCGTAAATATACATAGGCAACCTCCTTTGAAATGCAATTTTAGAGACTTTGACTTTTGTCTAAGCTTTATGTACACACTATTATCCAATGCATAACAATTTATACAAAATATCAAACTTCACACTCAAGTTTAAAATTCGACACTTTGCACAAAACCATGTCACAAGTTGAATTCTTATGTAAAAATCTATCTTGCCAACCGGTCATGGAAGAAGACATTTCATTATTTCTTATTCAATATTTGTATTTCTTATTGAGAAATTATTTCCATAGATCACAATGCATATGTTTATCTTACCACTTGCTTTACTGTGAGGCCGGAAACATACACTTCCTTTGAAATCTATTTCTATGTACACTTTGAGATTGTTGACTGAAGTCTTACAATGCATACAAAACATCAAGCTTCACACTTTTGGTCTTCGAAAATTTTCCCTCAAAATAAACCATGTCTGAATCCTTATGCAAATGATAATCTGAAAACCTTTTCAAGAAATCGTGCTAAACAGGATTAGAAGAAGGTTTTTCTGCCATCTAAGAAGACTTTATTGTTATCAAAGATGCTTCTCAACCATTTTCATGAAAGCATACATATTTTGAATAATCTATGTCGCATTTGTTTTGGGGAAACGTCACATGTACGTCTTCTTCAGGTTACTGGGAAGGTCCAGGGTGCAACATGCCACGCCCGCGATGGCTTCTGGGTAGTCCGGGACGTTGCCCCAAACGTCCTTCTCCGGGTCGTAACACTGGACCGACTTGATGCGGCTGTTCTGGTCCAGGGAGTACCCTCCGATGAGGTAGATCTTGTCGTCCAACACTGAGATACCGCTCTCCCCTGTAAGAATCGTCATCTCTGTTTAGCAAAGATGCATAAAGCAAGGAGGTTATATAGACTACTAGTATATAACCTCCTTGCACAAAGGTAGCCTGTGTTTACACAAGCTCTCGGCCGGAGGTTACTGACCCCCACCCCAAGAGGCGGTAACAGGACCGGCCGGCCGCTAGGAGCGCGATTTGTCAGGCTAGCACAAAGGTAGCATTTCCCAACTTTGCCCGTGAAATGACATCTAAGTACATATCAGTAATATGATAATACGTTAGCCAGTTCTTATAGAATATTTGGAGTTGTGCATCAGAATATCTGCCATCACTTCTTCTTGAATGTTACTGTTACTGAGAGAGAGAGAGAGAGAGAGAGAGAGAGAGAGAGAGAGAGAGACAGACAGACAGACAGACAGGCAGACAGACAGACAGATAGACAGAGACAGACAGACAGAGACAGGCAGAGACAGGCAGAGACAGAGACAGACAGACAGACACACACACAAGCGTAACCGAAAACATAACCTTCTTGGCGAAGGTAAAAAGCGATATGTTACGTTGTGATGCGTCGTTTTTATATTTCGAACTCGCTTCTTACCTTGACCTTCCCGTAAGGGGGCGACCTCGCACCACTGGTCCGTTTCCGGTGTGTAGCACTCTACAGTCAGCACATCCACCCTCTCCTCGTCCGCGTCGAAATGGTTTCCTCCGATGACGTATATCCGGTTCTTGACCTTAGCCATGCAGTGGAAGCCCCGGGTGGTCGGCATGGGAGCCCGGGAGTCCCACTCGTCCAGGGCGGGGTCGTAGCAGTACAGCACGTTACTGAACGTTCCTAATGTCACAGAAAGAAGTAAAGTTGTAAAGATGAACCAGTGAGGAGAACCTTGCATAAGCATTCACTGCATCATCATCATCATCATCATCATCATCATCATCATCATCATCATCATCATCATCAACATCATCATCATCATCAACATCATCATTATCATCATCATCATCAACATCATCATTATCATCATCATCAACATCATCATCATCCATCTGAATGTCAGGGGTTTAAGATGCTAGTAGAATGGCAATAGAATAGACACTGTCAGTGTTGGTAGGAGTTCTTGATAAAGCCAAAGCAAAACTGCAATTGAAAAAAAAAAAAATTTGTTTACACAAAATGGAGATAAGTGAATAGTTTTATAATGACACACAATCTGTTTTGTGCTTACCTGATGCAAAACCCCCAGATATGTAGATACACTGGTCAAGCACGGATCCAGCGTGGCCGAACATGGCCATCGGTAACTGTGTGACGTAAGTCCACTCGTCCTTATTTGGAAGATAACACTCCACCGAGGCGATCTCTCCGTTCCTGTTCTCTCCTCCAATGGCGTAGAGGCGCCCCCTAACGGCGCACAGCGCGAAGTAAGTCCGCGCCTCCCTCAAGGAGGATAGCTGTAGCCATCTGTTGAACCGGGGATCGTAGCGATACGCCGACGCCACGGCGGATTTCCCCACGCGGTCTAAAGTGTTCTGTCCGCCGACCACGAAGAGAAAGTTTCCGAGGGTCGCGACGCAGTGCGTGTAGGTGGTCTTCTCCAGTGGCTTCATGTTGATCCAATTGGAGCAGGTCTTGTCGAAGAAGAGCGCTTCGGCGCACACCTCGACTTTGTTCTGTTTGGTGAGTCCGCCCGAGGCGACCAGCGAGGGCCCGAGGGAGCGTACGCGGGTCCTGTCGCACTGTAGCACCGGCTGGGCCAGCTGCATGAGGTGGTAGTTGGAGGCCTCGATCAGGAGGTTGGTGCAGCCTACTGACTGGCGCATGAAGTCCACCGTCTGCACGGATTCTATCACGGCGTCTGGAGGGATGAGCGCGAATCGGATCTTCTCCATCACCTAGCGAGAACAAATAGAACAAGATTGGCAATGGAAAAACAGACATTGCCATGGCGACGGTTGTTGTTGTGGGTGATGTGTTAATGTAATATAGCACTGTAAATTGGTGTTGTTCATACTGGATATCAAAAGAAGATTCCTATGCAATTTCTAGAATTTTTGCAAACTGCACACAATACTATACCATTAGGCTCGCCCCTGAGGCGTCGCCAAAATTCCCAATAAACTACATGTTGCTATAAGCAAGCGACCAAACCTCAGACTGAGGACGAAGCATGGCGCTTTTTTCGTTAGCTAGTAGTGCAATGCGGCTTCGCTACGGCTTGCGTTTTGGGCCAAGCACACCGGGTCACCCCTACTCTTATCGATAAGTGCGTTGGGTTCTTTTACGTGCAGAGGTTTGACGCTTGAGGCTTATGCCTGAAGCTCCCTCATACACGGGGCCGCCGGCTTTACGTCACCATCCGAAATGACGAATGCAATCCCTTACAACATGTCCGAGCTGGAGTCGACCCCTAGGATCGAACTCGGGCCCTACATGTTGCTATAACAGCTAAAAAAACACAAGATATTGCGGTTGTTGGTGCGTTGATGCAATATTTCGTCAGCAAGCGTAAGGAATATCTAACACACAGGAAAAGTGGGGTGACATTTCCGTGGCTTATTGGCTATTGTTTTGCAGCTAGAGCTAACACTATGATGCAAGAGTCTTGACCTAGGGTCACACTAAAGTTGTGACAAAGCAAAGTTCTTTCAGGGGTAATGACTCGCTTTATTTGTTTTCCTCGCTGTTTAAATATAAACGGCATGCACTATCAGAAAACATGCTAATGTTGTAAATAATTATTTTGTAGTCCTACTCACCTTACTGGCCTGTACGATCCGGTCAGGGTCGTGTGTGAGCCATGCCGCCGCGGCCTTGAAAATCTCCAGTTCCGAGTTAGCCAGAAGCTCGTCTCTTGCCAACAGAAACACCAGCTTCTCAAGCGTGATTCGAACAAAATCCTCCTCCTTCCTTGCCAGGACAGAAAAGTTCCTCAGGATGAAGTCGTCGACAGTCTTGTCTACTTTCGCCAGGTGGTAGTCGTGTGCGATGTGTCCGATGTCCACGCAATTGTCGATGTTTATTTCCGAGATGAGAAACTCGCTACAGAAGTCGATGATTGGAGTGAGTTGAATGTACGTAGCGGCCATTAAGACATCTCTAATCCTGTCCATACACAGGCAGATCTTAGACGTGTAGGCAAAGTCGATGATGTGCTCGAGTCCAATAGCGGGCATGCCGCGTAGCTCGACGTTTGGTTCGGTAGCTTCCTTCATGTCGCCTGTAAACATCGCTCGGAAGTACTCGGAAGCGGCCGCCATGACGGCGCGGTGCACGGCGAACTTTCTCCCCTCTGCCACGAGCGTGACGTCACACAGGAGTCCGTCCTGGAGCCTGTAGTCGTTGAGGTTCCGCAGGACGGAGGCACTGTGGACGGACAAGACGTACGTCTGGCCCCGCGGTTTAGCCGACTCGTTCGCGTCGATAAACGACGCCATCTTCATAGAGTCAACCTACAGGCGACAAAAACAAATAAAGATCTCACTGTTTGTTTACAAGGTGGAGAGGGCACTACTTTACAGTTAGAATCAATGTAGTACAGCATCGTTATCCCCAGAACAACCTAAACATCATCTAAGGTTGATTCAAGAAAATAATGGCAACGTTACCTCAAGATTCAAGTCTTGACCAAAAACACGATAACCTCCTTATACGTACTTGTACGCTTCTGTTTGATACTACTTGTCTGTCTTACCTGGTTGTTGTCCGCCATTGTTCAACATAGAGGCCATTGAATCACTTCATCAGCGGAGCGATAACGGAAGAAACATGGTGACAGTCGTTAAGATCAAAGAACATTTCCTCGTCACCTACAACAAACCAAAATAGTCCCACTGGCACATGTACGGGTCATAGGGTCTGTCATGTCAGCATAATGACAAACTTACCGTATTGTTCCTATACCTGGTCTGCGCCGAAGCGTGTACGCACCCTCACTCAAACAGGACAAGCCGTTAAAAATTGACCCAGTGTCGCAGTGCAAACATGCTGCAACACCGCACCTTCCCAAACATGCAAACATTACATCACCTGCCTGGCATGTTGTGGGTCGTGTGTTGCCGTTTTAAACTCGACACGAGGATGAAATATCACAAGACACTTTGGGAATTCATCTTATATAGGTACATGTATAAGTGTTATTGCGATACAGATAGATTGCAACTAAAAATGCCAGTCTTTTTGTGAGGGGCTATCAAGGAGGTTATAAACTCCTTGGTGCTATGCTATTAGTCAAGAAAACAAGTCTAAAAGTCGAACCAAGCACATGCAAGGGCCAGAAGTATATTTCTACCACGTTTATGTTTAGGCAATTTTTCAACTGTTGAAGACTGTTACTTAGAATCACAATGCTATATACAAGCCATTCTATATGTAAAATATACCAGGTGACCTACACATCGAAATTTGACGCTTTTGTTAAGAAACAGGTTATCAAACGTTCAATCTTACCTATTGAGGAAGTCGTCTGAAAAACAAGTGGTAACGAAATATTCTTCTGTATGGCCGGCTGACTGCGGCAGTCACGCTCACCCGACTTTGTTCCCCGCCTTGCCAGATGTGTACTTGATGGTCGACTAGAGCGATATGGTAGCGTCTGGGTATTTTCAGACAATATGGAATAAAGCTGTGAGAGTAAGATGATAGTAAAAGCAACGCTAGATGGACGTCCTATAGAATGAGGAAACGTTAGTCATGAACTTCACTTTTGTTTCAGCTCTCTACCAGGGGGTCACCGGAAGTGACGTCACAGTGGCACTTCAGATAGTGTTTGTAGCTCACTTCAGGGTCATAGAGTTGCTTGAAAACCGCTCGGACTACGTTGTTGTATTCCATTGAATGAAATACGTGCAAAGTCAGGGATTACTCAAATTTGCGCCATGTTTCATACTCAATTTTATTGCTGTTGCATGATTTGTTTCTATAGCAATAACATATCACAACACTAATGGATGCACAGAAAAATGAAAGTGAAAATCACCAATTCAATGATAAAGGAATTTTGTTTACTGTGCTCATTTGAGGCCAACTGAAGAAGCCACATTGACGAAACCTATCTGTGTGACAGGCTGAATACCAAATCTAAACGGGAACTATATGCGGCTTAAGCTCTTACTGAGGGGTGACTGTGGTGCGAAAGATGTTAGTTAGGATTACCCCCCCCCCCCTATATATCTTAAGGCACCGAAAGGCATTACACTGAAAGTCAGGTTTGAAATTATTGGACTAGTTGTACAGAAAAATAACATGGCAAGATAAACCCTTTAGGGTCAGATATGTTTAAACGGAGGCTAAACTTAAAATTGAAAATTCTACTACACTTTGCTAAATATACCCCAAAGTCAACTCCTCATTTGTTTTACCTAAATCCGCCATAGTTCAGGGCTCTTCCGTCATTTGTAACTTGGACCGTTCTGACGCGGCTACTCGCCTGATGATTGAATTAATCAATTGTAAGGTCACAAAATCTGACGTCAGGTCTCGGCATTTCCATTCAGTATGAACTTAGGATTTTGGATCTGGCTTTCATGAAGACGAAATTTCGAGGAATTGTCCGAATTCGTCGGAAAATTCCTCTAAATCCAATTCCTAGCTATAGGAAAGCCATGTTGAAAAGCCCTATTCAATTTGGTTTGGAAATACGGAGACCTGACGTCACACATTGTGACCTTACAATTGATCAGACGAGAAGCCGTCAGAACGGCCAAAGTTACAAATGGTGGGAGAGCCCAGAACTATGGCGGACTAAGTGAGGATTTGACTTTGGGGTATATTTAGCAAAGTATAGTAGACTTTTCAATTTTAAGTTTAGCCTCCCTTTAAAGCGGATATGTGGCAAATCTTAACGGAATCTCTTTGATCACATATCTGCTCTACATCTTTACAAAGCTGAAATAAACCCGCGCAGCATCCAGTCTGCTCGATTCATGTTCCACGTATATCTTACGCGTAGTTCATACTATTTCGTATATATACATATCAATATATACAATTTCAAGGCCACCATATCTAGGTTAGAGTAAATCATATAATCTTTAAGGCACTCCATCAAGACATAATCTTTCTGTACATAGGTAAGATTTCACATAAGGCATATTGTGGATTGGAGATTCAAGTTAGGAACTGTATATCTGCTATTCAAAGGTTCTTGTAAGAATATCTCTATACATATAAACATATACCTTAAAATTAAGGCCACCATCTTTAGGTTAGAATTAAAGGCACTCAATCACAATATAATATTTCTGTACACCTAGGTAAACTTCTCAGACCTTGTCTATGGCAACATAGGGCATACTGTGGCGATTCTAGGGACTGCATATTTGTTATTCATTGGTTCTTGTCGGAATCTTGAAAGTCAAACATCCTCGGCCTCGGTCATCATGTCAGCCGGAAGTAGAACAGAACAACATCCGGTCCCGTACATGGGTTCGATGAACTCCATGACCACTTCCTCCCATACCTCCTTCAATGAATTGAACACGGAAATGACGTTTGTTGGTTGTCCTGATATTCGTGAGCCACCCCCTACTACATAAATGACCCCCTCCAAGACCGTGCACCCTGAACACCCCTGTCCTCTCAACATGGGTCGTCCCTTTTCGTATGTGTCTGTCCCGGGCAGGTAGATGTCAACGTCCAGTAGGTCAGTGTCGTACCCTCCCCGGTCGTCCATGCCATGTCCCCCGATGATGTAAATCTTATTCTTGATGACTGCCATTGAGTGGAAGCCGCGACTTGACGGCATTTGCCTTCTGTCCTGTGGCAAATCAAAGAAAACACATGATTTGAAAACTGACACGGCTGAATACAACGTCTTACGTTTTACGATGACAAGGCAACCACCAATCTTTTGTGCTAGTCCAAAACACAGTGGACAACTTGAACAAGATTGGCAACGTAAAAAGGACGCTGTCATGGCGACGGTAGACTCTGTTTGTGTTTTCATTTTTTAGCCCACATGCAAATGATGACCAAATTTGCATAGATTATATCAGTGGATCACCTTCTCTACCAAATTCCTGAAATTCCTGTGGATACATTCCTGCACAATTCCTAGAATTCTTGCAGACTGCACACAATTGGAAGCTCCTGGCACAGAGCCAAAAGGGAAGCATAGAACCGAGGAAGGTGAAAAGGACGGCCCGATGTGCCTCAAAGGCACGGGAGGAACTAAGGTGCTAAGGTGCACACAATATTATACCATTAGGCTCGCCCCTGAGGCGTCGCCAAAACACAGGTTTTCAAGACCGCCGCAAGGTAGAATTTAATTTGCACAACTTTTCTTATGAAATAAAATCTTTACCTGCCAAAGGTCCAACTTGGCGTCGTAACAGCGCATGTGCGGTAGGAAGCCCGCTGGTTGGTCGAACCCACCCGAGATGTACAGTGTCCCGACATGCACCGCTCCGGCAGGGCAGTCCGTTCTGTTAGGGAGCTCTGCAATGTACTCCCATCTGGACAAAAAGTTTTAACACACATTAGGCACTGCGATTATGAAACCTTGTGGTCTAGCTGACCAAACGTTAATGACAGATGTATTCACGAATCTTAGATAAAAGGCACACATGACTTAAGAGGTAGTCATGTACATATCACTTCGTCTTCTCAACATCTACCCATATACCAAATATCATTATAATCCTTAAAGACGTTCTTGAGCTATGCTGACTATAACATAGTCTCTATCAGACTAACTACGCCGGCTATAGGGAGAATAGTTGCCAGGGTTTCACATGCAGGCTCCAGATTGGCACCGTAGCCTGACGAATCGCGCTCCTAGTGTCCAGCCGGTTTCCGTGACCGCCTTTAACCCTAGGGTGGGGGTCAGTATCCTCCGGCTGAGAGCTTGTGTAAATACAGGCTAATTGGCACCGTAGCCAACTCCCTTAGCATACTATAACCCTATTTTGCCAATCTATACTATTTTCCCAGCCATCCGCAGGGCCTGGTTGAGGCTAAGTATAACAATCCAGAAACACAAACACACACACACACACACAGACACACAGATATATAGAAACACACACAGACACACCCAAAACAATATCTCCATTTTTCATGGAGATAACAACCTGTTGTCCTCCGGGATGTATTTCTCGGCGGTGCGCAGGATGGTGATAGACGTGGTGTTGGTGTTCTCCCCCTGGCGGCCGGCGATGGCGTACAGCCTGTCGTGGATGACGGCCAGGTGGTAACACGCGCGCGGCTCGTTCATCTGGGAGATCTGTACCCACTCGTGTCGCCAGGGGTCGTACCTAACACAGGAAATGAACACAAGTCTAGATACAGTTGTTGTACACCTTGCAGTGCCTAGTGGCAGACAGGTCAGTAAGCCTCCTTCTGTTTCTGTAGCAGAGTATATTCTTAAAGAGAGGGGTTGCTAGCACTTCTCATTTAACGTGCTTGAGGCACCCCCTCAAAAACGGGACCACTATTCTACGTCTCTTTCGAAAGACGGATGTAGCCCCAACCGAGATGCCCTTCCCAAGATTTGAACCGGGGTCTCCCAGTGGCCAACTAATAGGAACCAGGAAGCCTCACAGTTGAGCTACAGGGACATCCCTTCGAATTCAATAAACAGCAGACACCAGTTAATTACATGAAAGCCAATCGCATAAGTCGGGGTCTGCATAGAATTTAGAAAACCCAGACCATTTCCCATCCACTCTATTATAAATGAAATGATATGGTTGCATAAACAATATCAACACTTTTATCTCATACATGTCTTAGAAACAAAAGAAATCAAGGGATATATGACTTCCCATCAACTTTTGGTA
The DNA here is from genome assembly GCA_035149815.1 of Branchiostoma lanceolatum. NCBI lineage: Eukaryota > Metazoa > Chordata > Leptocardii > Amphioxiformes > Branchiostomatidae > Branchiostoma > Branchiostoma lanceolatum. Next base: position 16,087,695 of record CM068866.1, read on the forward strand.
CATTTTATAAGGACTACCGCATGGAAGCAAACGCAATCATACAAACAACCAAAGGAACAAAATTCAAGAGACAAAACACATTATAAAGAGTCTGTCAAAACGCGTTCAATGAGGAAGATGTTTCAAATTAAAAGAAAACAAATCAAAGATATACATTTTGACAAATCCATGACAAAACATTTCACCAAACTATTTGCCAACCCCGTTACTTCCAATTCAAAAGAGGGACAGGCCACTTCAAAACAAATTCCCCAGGGAATACTCATGTGTTGCAACTACGCATGCACGAACACATTCCAGACATGCCTGTACAATTCTTGGAATTCTTACAAATCGGGCGTAAAGTATACTATTAGACTCGCCCCTGAGACTTCGCCAAAAAAAGAAAACAAAAACCATACCTGTATCCCGTAGCAATAGTTTCACTGTTTCTGTTCGTCCCTCCGACGACCCAGACAAAGCCGCCCATGAAGGCTACCCCATGATGCTTCACGGGGACTTCGAGGTTCACCAAAGTCCGCCATTTCTTCATCTTGTAGTCGTAGTAGGACGCGACGTCACTAGGTCTGCCATCCGCGTGCGCTCCACCGATAGTGACGAGAGAGTTGCATTCTGACCTGTAAGATCATACACTAGAATCCGCTTAACTGCACATCCCATCTGTCAGCGTGTGTTGTGCAATTATCCGGATGGTGCAACAAAGCGAAGTTGCCCAGCTTGAAGGCGAGAGGTGGGGTGGGAGGGCAGACACATTGACACAAACAAAACAGAATTATGCAGTTATTAACTTTATTTAGACATACAGCACTCGATTCAAGGACATGTAACAACGGTCTTGCAATAGATGATACGTGTGTGTCAATTTGAAGAGTTTAAGTTTGACTTTTCACTGCAAAAAACAACGTTGTTGTACTAACGTTACTGATCTGTTTGGTCTGACCTCAGCTATCAAGTCAAAGGTACAGAACATGCTTAATTTTTCGGTAACAACTTTGATATGTTTAAGAAAAGACCTTAAGATTTTACCCACCTAATTTGTGTCCTTGGCGACACCAGCACCGGTTGAGCGAATTTCAACCTCTGATAGTCCGCCGCCTCCTTTAGTAGAGCCATGCACTTGGGGTCTGTCCTCATGAACTCTGCACTCTGTTTGAGATACGTTCAGTATTTCAAGTTACATTGTCGACATTATACTTCAATTTCCCAAAGCTTTGTGAAAAAAGGTACCTTTTATCAAGATCTAAAGTAGAGCGTAAGATATATTTATCAAAACGTAGTGCAAAAAAGTCTGTTTTTTTTAGAACATTCACCATTTGAAGGTCATTCAGCACCAAGAAGAAGCTGGCTGTTACATTACCTGACACCCCTCCCCATCACGAGGCTGCCAATCACACACAAGGCGATCCCAAAGAGGAAAGGGTGCTATAGCCTCCATAACAGGCTCTCTGGGTCTTTTTGGCTTATTATACGTAGATTGTATTCCGAAGTAGTTTTTAGAATAGCCATGTGTTCTACTAGTCAACATTGTTAACTCGCACTATCTGCACGGTATACCCTTACTATGTATTGTTTCATGTTGCCCTCGGGCAAGAACTTGCAAATAAAATTATTATTATACCCTATTTGCTGACGACTTCTTTTCCTATTGAAAATTCAACCAATCTCTTCTCGATGTAATGGGTCGTTTGTGCAGACAGCCCGTAACCATCTACAAGAACAAAACGTTTTCAAATATGTGTCCTTTTCTGCTTTTCGTCCTCTGGGAGGGGAGTTTTGGACTCACGTTCCAACCTGACTTCTGTTATGTATCTACATGTATTCATTCACCTATTCACACAGTCTTGTCAAACATGTCATTTTCCATAATGTACAAGTGATGGCGAGAATATAAGTTGAGTACAACTTGAGTCCGCCGTCACTTCGTCTATGTCACTTTATTTATATTATTTGATGTTTTCTTTGAATAAAAAAAGAACATTTACGGGCCTTATGGTTACGGGCTGGCTGCACAAACGACCCAGTACAAAAAGAAGTCATCGGCAAAAAGTGTATTATCACCCTCCCGAGCAGGCCCGATATACTCATTAATTATTAATGAGCGAGTGTCGGTGACGTCGCCAGAAGCGATTTTACCGGCTTGAAATGGCAGGGCCGGTATGGGAGGTAACGTACCGAGCATATCGGGCCTGCTCGGGAGGGTGTGTATTATAAGCCCCGAAAAGGCCCAGCTCTAGAGAGCCTGCTATGGAGGCTAAAGAGGTGCATGTGATATCTTACCTGTATAAACTGGACCAGGTCTGACGGTGAGATGAGAGGGAAGCGGATGTTCTCGACTACTCTGCTCGCCATCTGGAGTCTGTTAGGCTCGTGCCGCAGCCACTTGGTGGCCGCTTGGAACAAGTCAATCTCCGTGCAGCCTTTCACCCGGTTACTGCCTGTTCAATACGTGAATGAAGTCATAGTTCAAGGCTTAAATTTTGAATTTATATACTTACTTAATCACTTATCCCCTTCGTCCATCCACGTTATTTATAAGGAAACGAAAGTAGTACACTTCTGGTAATTCTTGCAAAATTGGCGTATAATATACTGTTAGGCTAGTCCCTGAGGGGTCGCCAAAATGTGTTATCAATAACAAAATTGTTGAAGCTGGATGGTGAGGTTTCTTCGCGTTTAACTATAGATATAGCGCTTCATAATCATAGCAACTTCTCAGCCACCAAGACTTACCAAGAAAGGAACACAGTTTGTCCATGTTCAAAGTGAAGAACCCTGGCGTCTTAGACACCTCGTTGAAGTTCTCAAGAATATAGGAATCCACGTCGTTTTCCACACACGTTAGGTGGTATCTCTCTGCTATGAACATGATGTCAATACAAGTCTCTAGTGAAATCTCTCTGATTACGAAGTTCTGACAAACCCCCATAAGGCCCATGATCTGAAACCGACTAGCAGCGTCTAAAACATCTTGTACGTCCTGTACGTTCACTTCTATCTTCCCGGTGTACACGAAGTCGATGACTTTTCTCATGATTTGTTCGGAGACGTCGTGAATCCGAACCGTCGCGGCCGAGCGCTCTACAAACTCCTGGTTGAACATGGACTTGAAGTAGACGCTGACGGACGCCATGACGGCACGGTGGACCGGAAATGACGCGTCGTCGACGAGGAGGGTGACGTCACAGAGATCGGTTTGGTTTCTGAGACGTCGGAAGCCCTGTAAGACGTAGTCGCCGTGGGTGGTGACTGTGAAGTTACGTGAGTTTCCACGGCCATTGTTCTGTACGTCGATGTCAGAGTTGTCTTCTTGACTCTCCCACCGGATGACGTGTTTGATGACGCGTTTAGGTGGGACGCCGGGCCGCGTTGTCCCTACCATCATCCCGTCCTTTGGGTAACCGCAAGCCATTCTCAGACATTAGTTTCAAGGTTGCCTACGACAAAAGAACAAGGAATATTTCACAATAAAATTTGGATAAAAAATGCCCACTAACGTACCGTAGGTACCACCCCCTCAGAGGACCCACTTTCGAACTTGACCTTCCTTTCCCCGACCCGCCACCAACCTACTAAATTTCATCACGATCCATCTAATTTCTCTGGAGGTATGCCGCCAACAAACAAACCGACAAACACAAAAGCTCCACTGCAGCACCAAAGGAACCCCTCCAGAAGACCCATATTCGAACTTGACCTTCGTCTTCCCAACAAATCACCAACATCCGTCCATGGCATCAAGAGTTATATCGCAAACACAATCACTCCACAAATCCCGACCAAAAATATACCCTTCTGCCTACTGGAAGGCAATAAAAAAATGTATTCAGGTAAAGATATTACGAATTTCTATCGTGCATTGGAACCACCAATAATGGCAAAGCCTTGGCAGCGATATAAGTTCGGGGAATTTTGCATTGAGGTTTGCTGCACTTGTTGTTGTTGCCAACCCTGCAGACAAAAAACTGTTTTTCTGTCAATGTCTTACAAAACGTGAAGATCGAAAGAAAGACAACCCTTGCATGATCACCTGTCTCTGTTTACAAATTCTTTGTAACATGATTTATCTGCAGTATGATGTTTTATCGCAGCGATAAGATAGCAAGTCGCTAGGGGGCCCAAAATCAAATCATTTCGAGGTCCCACAAAGACCTACCCACTTACTCAATATGAAGACAATCCATCCAGGCATTAAAGTTAGCATGTTCACATACACACACACAGGCAGATACACGAACGTTGTGCAAAACATAACCTTCTCGTACTATCTGTAACGAAATAGAGGATTATGAACACATGTTTATTAAATGCAAACGACTAGAAAACTTCTGGGGAGATTTTACAACTCTCCTCAGTAAGGCTAATTTGCCTACATTTAACATTTCATTGAGAACAATTATTATGGGGGTACACACTTGTCATAACTTGCCTATACCGAACCTACTTTTAAGTATAGCTAAGTATGCAATATTTAAGCACTGGTGTTACAACAAAGATAGAAATAACATATCCAACGCCATGTATATTTTCCAAGCTGATCTTCAAAACATATATGTACTGTAATATCTCCGAATTGCAAACTCTTGGAGAAGCCCTACAGGGGACTTAGTGTTAAGGTCCATGTATACTGTGTGTTACCATGCACTGTTGTGTATAGAAGATAATTGTTGTGGATCCTTGGGAGATCTTGGGTTGCTCCCGTATATTGTCAGCGACAGAATTGATATTCCCATGTATTGTTTTGTTGCTATTGCAATAAAGTTGTTTTTTAGAAACCTTCTCTGCGAAGGTAATAATTGCAAGCACGAGAACGAGAAGGTCTGCTTTTCAGGAGTAAAACCACGAGCTCTGTGCTAGGTTGCACGGGTTACCACGAACATTTCAGGCGTGTCTGTGTACGAAACATGCCGACCTGTCATCAACAAAGGCAACGACCCGTAAACACATCGCCAAAACGTCTGCCACCACCGCCACCAAGAAAAACCTGTTTATCAGACACCAGTACAGTACAAACATCCCGACATCCAACTAGAGCAACATGAATTTGGCACTTCTATCTCGCCCTGTTCAGATATGATTTCCACAAAAGTAGAATGTAGAAAGAATTGAAATGACGCTACATTTCAGTCAATTTCGTCTCGAAAAGTATGCGTCAAGCAAATATGTAAATACCAAACATCACACACACAAATTATCAGTTAAGAGTTTGTCAAAGTCCCTGATGGTGTGGCTGGTCATATGACGACTTATTTCAATATTCTCAGTTCCTACATACTTCATAACTAAAGTGTTTCCGAGTATCACATGCCATAATAAGTCTGATAGTATGCATTCCATTCTGCCAAACTCTGAACATATGATAGCCAGCCTTGAACTGTATGAGACGTGTACCTAGATGTACACACTACAGTCTATAGATCGAACTATTTATATATATAATTGACCTTAAGAATATATAGACTGGTAGATAAAGACAGTACGAAGCAGTATACGATACGTCATCATTATCGTCGTTTCCGGTTTCTTAGGAGAAAGGAACACATGGCAGAAGACACCGGACAGTAGATTGTACGCTTTGAAGAGTGCACAGTTTTGACAGCTGATAGTCTGATACGTTCTTTAACCAGTATTGAGACTTCTGTGAGAATAAAAGAAGAAGATATATGTGTTTGAATCAGTTATGTATCAGTATACATATATGCCTTACCTGTCCTCGGTCACATTTGGGCCATTTAACTAATTGTCTCGTCTACTTCCTGGTTGAGTCACGTTGAAGAATTCCAACTCTTTAGGTAGGACTTATGTCGAATTGTTGAAGAATTAAGTGTAAATTTACAGCTGTTTGGAGGAAGAGTGATCTCGGGTGGAAATGGCCGTGAAGTCGTCCAACCTGTCATAGTGATGTGGCACCAACAATGCCTTTTATAGGATTCACTCACTTGTTGTTGCAACTGGTAAAACTAGGCGAAACCATTATAAAAAAGAATGTGATATAGATTGTAAACAGTATTATGTAACCATTATGATATAGAAATTTTATTGTGGCTCTACTGGACAATTTTCGTCGCTAGATGGAATATTCTACTGAAGTTTTGGGTATATAAACTAATCTTTGGTTCCTCCCCATAGCGCAGAATGGTATCGGCGGACCCAAATCTCGCGAGATTTTAGCAGACTGAACGTGACTTCCGCATTGGCACGAGGGAGAGTTTGAACTGTGTTGATTTTTGGTTGTTGTTTAAAAAGGCTGAAGTTTAAATATCAGGATGTCAACCAGCGGTTCCGTCTCAAAGGTAGGGTAGCATAGGTGTTTCGAGTCTAAGCAAGGGGACTGCTTGTTTTCGCTTGCATTTCTTTGCAAGGAATCTACACTTGAAGAAATTGATAGGGGAGGGGGGCACGTGGTTTGATAAGTTTTTGAAAGATCATTATAAAGGGGTGCTCAAGCTATTGCATATGGAAACCATAGACCACGTTACAGTTATACCATTAATTCTGTGCAAAGTATGTGATGGAAAGGGGCGGAGTTGTGATACCAAATTAAAGTCATGCAAAGAGAATGCATATATATAGTTGTTGTTGTTGTTGTTGTCCTTGTTTAATATTTATGATAGATTATCATGTGTGTAAACTTCACCCTGCTCTATGTCAGGGCCTTGCTATGTTGCCCTATAAGTTATGAACAAGAAAATATGTATATGTAGTTGCGTCTGCTGTAATGCAGTTAATGATTTCATTGTGTATTTCAGGCCTGTTTTGTCTTCAAACCTAAAGCTGGTAAAAGAAAGAAGAAGCTGAACCCTGGTATGGATGCAATCAATCAATCAATCAATCAATCAATCAATCAATCAATCATTCTATTATTGTTCAACAGTGTCTACAAATCAACATCTACTTTTCATTTGTTTCTATTGCTTTGAACAAGATGGTTTTGTATTTATTTGCATCTGCGTTCCTTTACTTATTAATCATGTCGATTTCCCTCAAGGCCCCTGCCACAAAATTGTTAAGACTCTTATATATGATACCTAAATGTATTGGTACATACATATAAGACTAATGATGCCAAACTCTTATCTTCCAGCTGACTACTTTGTTAATGAAACTGGTGCCAAGACAGAAGCAACAAGAGAAAGATATGACACTTATCAAATCTTATGGGAAGATATGAACAAGGACATAGAAGTGAGTATTAAACACTAAGGGTAAACTTTAAAGATAAAAGTAGAATATTTATCTCAACATAAAACATGATTCTCTTTTACATAGACATATTGTATATGATTTAAAGGAAAGAAAGCAATATTGTATTTTTTAAAGAAGGCCACTGTCAACGTTTGATATAGGGTATTGCTTGCTACCCTTTATGAATTGTTATATATAGAATACAACATGGGGTATTCCGTATCACAAGAGGTAATAGCCCGACATCGAAGTGGAGGGCTGGGGCCAAGGCCCGAGGGTGATGCGGAATACACCGTGTTGCATTTCATTTATGTCATACCCACCCAAGAAAACACACATTGCAATGCGGAATGCGGCAGAAGTTGAGGGAGTTTTGTGTCGTCGAACAAAAAACTTGAACAACATTGATTACAACCTCCGAATCCGGTATTCAAATTTTCGACGGCAGTGCAACCGGCGAGCTCATAATGCATTCTAAATATTCTATGGAAGCCTGTGTGATACAACTTAGAACCCGGTGTGATACGGAAAATTATCACACGGTCCGGAACAACCGGATCGAACGTTTTTGCGGCCAAGGTATGACATAAAACGAAGCACATGCATGTTGAACTTGAAGTCTCTTGTATTCTCTTAACAACAGAAACTTGAAGTCTCTTGTATTCTCTTAACAACAGAAACTTGAAGTCTCTTGTATTCTCTTAACAACAGGAACTTGAAGTCTCTTGTATTCTCTTAACAACAGAAACTTGAAGTCTCTTGTATTCTCTTAACAACAGGAACTTGAAGTCTCTTGTATTCTCTTAACAACAGGAACTTGAAGTCTCTTGTATTCTCTTAACAACAGAAACTTGAAGTCTCTTGTATTCTCTTAACAACAGGAACTTGAAGTCTCTTGTATTCTCTTAACAACAGGAACTTGAAGTCTCTTGTATTCTCTTAACAACAGGAACTTGAAGTCTCTTGTATTCTCTTAAGACTTAACAACAGGAAATTGAAGTCTCTTGTATTGTATTCTCTGAACAACAGGCACTACAGACAGACATCCATAAGAAGGTGTTTGATGATCTGGTCCTGTATGTAGGAACCACACATCCAGGGTTCAGTCTGGAGGAGGGGACGAAACAGAAGGTATCGTCAAACGAGATCCCAACAGCAGCCCTGGTCACTGGTAAGCCAACACATTGCAGGGATCTCCCTAAAGAATAGAACAATGGTGCTTCTCTATCCTGTTCTGATCCCTGCTCCATCCAGTTCATTTTCAAAGTTAAGGTTCTTCTTCCAATAGTTCCCCAGCTAAGCCTGTAATTTTGCTCAAAATTGGAAATTTCAGATGTTAAGCTGAAGTTGCAGGAAATGACTTCCATTTGTGTCTGGAAAAGGCCAAATGCAATAGTTGCTCTCCTTTTGAGGGGTGTGCACCCCTCTCCAGACCTCCCCCCTCACGACGCCTATCCTGTACCTGGCACCTTCCCCCTATCCTGCTCTATATTTCTGGGGAGATCCCTGCATTGCCCTACATACGGTAAACATACTGTACTTAACTGAGATGTGGTGTCGTGTTGGTGTTATGGTTAGGGTTTGGGGCCCCATAACATAGAGGTCCTGTGTTTGAATGGCAGGTTTGCCACCAATTTTCTGGCCTTGGGAAAGGCCCTTTACAGGACTTTCTTCACTCCACCCAGGTGTAAAAATGGGTACCATTACAATGACCCACATTTCATCTATTGTCCACTATGATATCCCAATACATTCCTGACACAGCATGCTAACTGTTACCAACATGCTGTTCTAGAGCATTAACATGTATATTACTCTATAGACTATTTCTACAGTTAGTCATAGATTAGACGTTGTTTGTATTTGTTAACAATTAGCAATAGTTCAACTCTCATGTATGTACATTGCCATATATTGTACCAGTTACAATCGTTGTGCAATAAAGTTCTTCTTCTTCTATTTTACAACTCACAACTCTTGTTCCTCCTACAGGTGTGAACATGCCTGACCACGGTATGATCTTCTCCAACCTGACCTCCCTACTACAGGACAACATCACACCTTATGTAGCCAGGCTACAGGCTAAGGACTGTTCAGGTAGGCATGATTAAACTTACAGAAGATCTTATTGAGGTCTCCATTAGAAAGGCTGCCATTGCAGCGGTAATTTCTGATCAATAAAACCATTATTTCTATCATAATCATTCCCGTTGACCACATGTATCCTATATAAACTGTATGTATGAAGCATGCCATTGACGTTTCAAGAGTCAATACCTATTTCATATTGTAAGGGAACACTTCCATGAAGCATATATGTACATGGACCATCTTTATGTTGTAAGAATTAACTGTACAGCAAATTTAACAAAACTTTTTTTTACCATTTTTGTTTGTCTGCAGCTATGAAGAACATCATGTCCAAAGTCATCATGCAGTTTATGGGCAACAAGGACTTGGTAAGCAGTTTTTGATCAAAGAAAAAAAACCCTAATACACACTGGAAAAATTTTCTGGACGTACGACAACAACGTACGACATCCTTTTTTTCCCGGGTTGTGCATCGGCCCTGCGTGTCGTATGACTGCCATTTTTATGGCCCATATGACTTCATTCACCCCGTATGGTCATACGGGCCATAAAAATGCCTGTTGTACAAAATGCGGGGTCGATTCAGGAAAAATTAACGTACCGAAAATTGTGTATTGGGTCTACGGCCACACCAATTTAATTTCTTGGTTAACAGATTTTTTTGAATTTTCGCAACAAAAAAAATACCTGAAAACAGAAGGCTGGGGTGAAAACGTGCATCTGACCCTGTTCACACTCTGAAACTGTGTGCATCAAAGTACTAACTTTCCTCTGAGATTCTGTTTTCCTGTTGATTTTTCCAATGTAGCATTTTTTTTTAAAATTCCGTTAACCAAGAAATTCAAATGGTGTGGCCTAAGTTTATATAGATTAATGTGTTGGGTTATATATGTCAAAGATATGCTATGGGGAGTACAAAAAATTGGTGCCTGTCATGTCTGATTTTCTGAATGATAACCGTGGCCATCTCTGTCCACAGCTAGATGATGATGATGATGAGGTGCAGGTCAAGAGGATCAGTCCCACAATGCCTGTGCTGTGTGGATGGTACGCTGACTCTGTCAAGGTTAGTCCAATGAAATTTTCCGCTCAAAAGTGTTTCTTATTTCTTTTTACTTCTTAAATATGTTATGGTAAGCAAGAAGGCTTGAAAGCAACTTGATATACTGTAACAGTAACATTCCATTCTATAGATAAATTCAAGTACATTCTAGAAGGAGGCAACCCTAGCCTTGCTGTGTACAAATAGGTAAATATATCAAAGAATGTTTAGATCTTAGAACTAGTACTAGTGTAAGTGATAGGTTAAACTCGACATGTTGAATTTTTCATATACTTGTACGTAGGTTAATCATTTGTATCCCATTGTTGTTGTTTGCATGTTTAGTTGTAGAAGACCTTACGAAAGTCGCTGTACTTTTGCTGTGTCAATAAAGATTGTTGTATGATGAAGATTAATTATTTTTTTTGGTTGATATTTTGTTTACAGAGTGTAATCATCACTGGTGTAATGAAATTAATCTGTTGCATTTAATTACTAGAGGAATGACCAGATGACTTTAGATCAGTGTTTATATTCAATATCTGTTGTCAATTGTGTTAGACTTAGAAACAATGTGTAGCAAGAGCTACAGTATGCACAACAAAAGTCTGATTGTTTTCGGGTGTGTTCTTTCACACAGAGATCCCAGTCACCAAACAAGTCTCCCAGTAAGAAAAGAAAGTCCTCCTATGGTCAGTACCCTCCGCTGGTTATTGTGATGGAGGATCTGGAAGGGTTCCCGGCTCAAGTGCTACAGGACTTCATCATCATCTGCAGGTGATTGTGAAGTGGAATGAAACTAGAACACCCTCCAGTTTAATTTCGGACTTACAGTTTAATTCCGGACTCACCTCCCATATCTCAGCAACCTTACATCTGCTTGGGCCAATATTGTAAACAATACGTAAAAATGATGTAAGAAATACGTAACCGCCATCAATGACCCCCTGGGCATTACTAGTAGCCCAAACCTGCAGAAATCTGCAGAACTCTGCAGATTTCTGGCTCAAGGTCACAGAAATCTGCAGAGTTCTGGGACTTGAGCCAGAAATCATAGGGAGTTTGTATTTCTGGCTCAAGGTCATATGAATTATGATTTGCAGTCACTGGGAAGCCTTAATATATAAGATAATATAGAAGCATATCTGTACTGTCTTGTTCTCTTGCCAAGAAGGTTATGTTTTTGATCTGTGTGTCCGTCTGCCACACAAAAACAGAGATAGTCTGGATGAATTGTCTTGATATCTGGTATGTGCGTAGGTCTTTTTTTATTGTGATTTCTTAATTGATCTGTTTGTTTGATCACAATGTATGTCATGATACCACCTTCATGTTGTGTTGCTCTCTCACAGTCAGTACCTGAGCCGGCTCCCCCTAGTGCTAGTGTTTGGTATTGCAACCACAGTCACAGCAGTGCACACCCTTCTGCCACATTCTGTGTCGTCACTCCTGTGTATGGAGAAGTTCCAGGCACAGCCATCCACCGAGTACCTGTCTCAAGTAATCAACAAGGTAAAATATTGTGTTACACATCTATAAATTCTTGAAAATACCTCATATTTTTGTTTGGTCTGTCTTTGTGAGTGTTTGTGTGTGTGTGTTTGTATTTCCAGGCATTTGTGGTCATCATAACTAAAGAACCTCAGGATGAATGTTATGATATTTGGTATGTGGGTAGGGCTTGGGAGGGTGAAGATCAATGTCAATTATGGGCCCCCTGGTATGGGACCTTGGTACTGCAGCAGAATGTTTAATTTGTCTCTCATGTTCTGGACGAGGCGACAAGCTTTGGTCATGATTTTTGGGTGACATACCATTTCGTTGGCTGTCATACAAGAAGGGGATGCACCAGTTCTCCCGTCCGGGCAAATTATGTAAATCACCGTGTGGCTGATACGAAACGGAGGTTCGCCAGGCCTCCATCCGGGTGATTTGTAGTGAATCACCAACTCCATACAGAAGGATTTGGACCATCACACACCGGGGCATGCCCCTACTCTTTTTCGATAGGTGTGGTGGGTTATTTTACGTGTGCGGGGTGTGACTCTCCCCAAACACGGGACCTCCATTTAAAGTCCTATCCGTGGGACGTCCCTAACCCTAGATGAGTAAGGTACTCATTTACACCTGAGTGAAGTGAGGAAAGTCGTGTGAAGTGCCTTTCCCAAGGGCACAACGTCGGGGCGCAAGTTTGAACATGTCTCTGGGCACAACCTGGGATCGATGCCGGGTCCCATTGTTTGACAGCCGCGCGCTCTACCACTTACGCTACACGCCGCCGCCTATATAGATAATGCCTGAAAATATGTCCATATTACAATGACGTGATGACAAAGATTTTTTTTTTTTCTTTCTGCAGACATTGTTGACCACCAAGTACCCCTTCAAGCTTGGCCACAGGGTGTTTCAGCTCTTACTGGACATGTTCCTGTACCATGATTTCTCTGTAGTTAACTTCATCAGAGGGTTACAGGTTGGTATCAGCTAGGATGTCTATAGTAGGTTGCACACTATATTAATACTTATTTAGTTCCCTCTCCTCCAGAATGCAATCGCTGATATATTTGATTAGAAACTATATAGGATAATTCAAAGTATATGATGACTCAGGGCTCGAAATAGTGGATGCATGTGCATCTTTGTGCACCCAAAATTGGAGCTGTGCACCTAATTTTTAACTGTGGGTGCGCCAGTGCACCTGGATATTTTTTTGTGGGCAATAGGGTAAATGTACTAATTGTACATTTAATTTAGTATACAGAATATTCTGGGAATCTTAGTATAAGAAAAAGCAAAAATAACCTTTTGTTGTACTTTATCTGATGTATTACTTGTTTGAATTTTAAAGTTGCCTATAGTCTTAATAATAATAGAACTACTGATTGAAGTTCTTGAGAGAGGAAGTAGTGTTAGAATTATATTTGCTGACATTCTACTTTGTTATATGTTGTGCACCCAAAATTCTTTCTGTTCACCTAATTTGTTGGTTAGGTGAACCAGTGCACCTATGCAAAAAATGAATTTCGAGCCCTGTATGTCCTCTAGCATAGCCAAATTTTATGATTGTTAATGTTGTGACATAAACCTCTTTGGATGTGACATTAAATAGTGTTCAAATGTGTTTTTTTCTTCAGTTTGCCATGTTAGAGCACTTCTTTAGTGACCTGGGAATGTTGTGCTGTGGGGCCAAACTGAGTACATCCAGGGTTAAGGCCATGGACCACCAACAGTTAGAGGCTATCAGGAAATCACCCTCATTCAGGAGGTAAGTTATACATTTTTGTATATAAAGGCCACACCAATTTATTTTCTTGATTCTTTGGCAGTTTGAAGTAACTGTACTAATGTAGCTAGCGGTAAGAATAAAAACAGAAAGCTGGAAGAAAAACTTGTTTCTTACTACATGTATGATATAATTACTGTAAATGCATCGCTTGGTTTTTATTTCGCGCTAAGACGAAAAGGGAGTGTTCGCGGTGGTTTTATTAGTTTGCGGCAGCACTATAGTCACATACTACTACAGAATAGGACAAAAATGTTCGCAGTGGTTTTAAGTTCTCGGTGAAACGGTCGCCGCGAAAACCTCAAACCTCAAACCGCTGCGAACATTTCTGCATTTACAGTATTCCCTGAAACTGTTTGCACCAATGTACAGCCCCCAGACTCTGTTTTCATGGTAATATTTCAATTTAGCATTATTTCCTAAAATCCGAGAAGCAACAAATAAAATTGATGTGGTTTAATGTTGGTAACTTTATTAAGTAGCAGTAAACATTAATGCAGCATAGGAGGAGAAGAATAATTTTCAGCTGAAGATTCTATGTTGATATCATTGAGCAATGAAAAGGATAATCTTGAATACATCACGACTTCTCCAGTGTGCCAAGGAGGTTGAGTGTGCCAAGTACGATCACATTTGGGGTCCTCTCCTTGTTCTTCAGTCAGTCCCATCTCAACTCCGAGCGTTGGAAATATCATAGAGAATAAGGTAAAACCTGTATTAGTGGTCACCTGTGCATAAAGCCCCCCTCTCACTGGACCTGCAGCACGCTGGTGGTGTCGCTGCATCATAAACTGGATTTGTGTTAGTACTGTTACCCTTGACTTTATAATGGGAATATCATTCAAAACGTACAAGTATGACTAAAAAGACAAAAAAACACACAAAGCTTAAAAAGATTCCTTTTTTTGTAAATGAAATTCGTTGAGTGCTTTGTCAATTCGATCGGCCACAGCGACGCCGCCAGCGTGCCGCGGGTCCAGTGAGAGGGGGGCATAACAGTCACCTAGTAGTAATGACCTCTCTCTTCCTTAGATATGTTGAGCTCCAGAAGCCCCAGGAACAGAGAGATCTCCTCCTGAACGACAAACACACCAAGGAAGTCTTCATCAGTCTGCTCAAGGATCTGGACTCCTACCACGGCATGTGCTATCCCATCATGCACTGCCTACACGCCCTTACGAGCAGCCTTCCCAGACACCCCTTGGGTAAACAGCTGAGGGAGCTGTGCTCTCTGGTGTTGGAGTCAAATGTGTGGGAAACTCAGGGATATAAGGATGCCTTCAGCTTACTCAGGTTTGTTCTACATGCGTGCGTAATAGTCCTTGTACATTCATCCCAAAGGTAAACACGCTAAGGTAGTCCCATAGTCTTTTTGAGGCTGTAGGGGCAGTGGGTTGTTGTAGACTGTAATTTAGGCACGGTGTTGGAAAGTGGAGCCCATCCCTCTCCTTCCACTGCCTGAACTGAAGCTCGAAGATCAGGTACCCATTTTTACACCTGGGTGGAGTGAGAAAAGTTGTGCAAAGTGCCTTTCCCAAGGACACAAAGTCTAGCCAGGAGTGCCAGGAATCGAACCCGTGACCTCTCGATCTTGCGTCTGGTAGCATAACCACTAGGCCATTTGACAATACAGTCAAACCTGACCAAGCAACCACAACCACTGAAACAGTCCCGTGATGAAACATTTTTACATAGTTAAGACCCTCTCCCAAGCAACCAACTGTCTTCCCCAACCAGCAACCATTTTTTGCAGTACCAAAATTCACCCTCCCCTGAACAGCCAAAATTCATTGACAGCAGAATCCAACCCATCCTATCTAACTAAAATTTACATTATCAATGCCTTGCATTGCTTACACGAAAAATCAATCTGAAAGATAGGTTCAAAAGGGTACTACAGAAATATGTTATTGTTTACTTCCTTGAAATTACGAATGACTTGCCAGGGATCATGCTACATATACAAAATGTAAATGGTAATCCCACTGAAGTGTTATTATGATATTGTGTGTACTCACTGTCAAATACTTCCTATCTAACACAGAAAAACAGACTATATTGGGCCAATAACAGTAATAACAGTTGTTCATTGATCGGAGTGCCTTTCCCGTCCCTCTTGTGTTAGGCTGATGGCCAGGGATGACCTGGTGTCTGTGTTACGACAGTGTGTGGAGAGACTGCAGGCATGGGCAGAGTCAGATGTTTCTGAAGTCATCATGGAAGTACAGACGTACATGGCACAACTGGCAAGTCTTGGAGGTGGGTATGAAATAAAGCATGTCCCCATGGCGCAAGCGATAACACAACCCCGCTGCTTCACCATCTGGATCAAATTCCGTGGATCCTGGGGCCCGAGTCGATCCTAGGGTGGACTCCAGCTCGGACATGTTGTAAGGGATTGCATTTGTCATTTCGGATGGTGACGTAAAGTCAGCAGCCCCGTGCATGAGGGAGCTTCGGGCATTAGCCTCAAGGGTCAAACCTCTGCATGTAAAAGAACCCAACGCACTTATCAAGAAGAGTAGGGGTGACCCGGTGTGCTTGGCCAAAAACGCGAGCCTAGGACAGCATTGCACTACCACTAGCTTATTGAAAAAGCATCATGCTTCACCTCAATTGAGGATGACTGCTTTACCTTTACCTTTATAAAAGTAATCATTATTTCACTACACAGTACACAACCAGCAAAACAACCAAGTTAAAACTTTACATTCAAGCCCAACCAAGGAGGTTTTATATAAAACCTCCTTGGCCCAACTAAATATTTATTGTGCATGTCTAATAAGTCACACAATTCTCACACCTGTTGATTTTATGTCAGTAAAGTTTGTCCTAAGTGCTACTGACATAAATGATTGACAGCCTTATCAGACAACTTTTTTTCTTCCTTTCGTCAGATGGATCTCAGGAGGAAGAGGAAGAACAAGATGAGAGGCCAAAGGAGAGACTGTCCAAGACTACAAAACTTCACGAACTACAAAATGTTAGTGCTGGTATTGTTGTGATCAGAATTGTGTATCAGAATAGACGAATTCCCACGGCACAAACTGATTACGTCATATGGGGTACCCGGTAAGCATTTAAACAGTAACCGCCACGTCAACGCGCTCTTTCGAGGGCGTTCGAACGGGGAATGTTGTTCGAACGCCTTCGAAATCGCGCAATGACGTGGCGGTTACTGTTTAAATGCTTGCCGGGTACCCCATATGACGCAATCAGTTTGTGCCGTACGAATTCGTCTATTGTTTCTGATTCTGTAGCCTATATTCAATCAAGCCTCTTGTGACCGCTCGCGGCCCTGTAACCACCTCGCGGGGAGGGGAGAGAAACCCCCGGACAGCTAGAGTTTGCGTTATACAGACTACTGATTCTGGTGTTAAAACTGAATGAATGGCTGATAGTGCCAGAGCTTGCAGAAATCCTCATTTTGAAGAGGCTGTTGCTGGGTTGGATGCTGCTGTCAATCAATTTTGTTGTTCAGGGGAGGGTGTAGGCCCATTTGGGACTGCAAAAAAGTGGTTGCTGGTTATGGAAGACAGTTGGTTGCTTGGGAGAGGGTCTTAACTATGTAAAAATGGACAGGACTGTTTCAATGTGTCCTCTGACAGCAGGTGGTTGCCTGCGCCAGGTGGTTGCTCGGCCAGGTTTGACTGTACTACACTGTTGTGTAATGTTTTCTGTACTAGGCAAAAGGCTTTACCAATAGGATATAGAAAGTTGAGTTATGAAATCTGAGTGGCCCAGTAAAAACTATGGTTATCATAGACAACATTTTCACCAACATGTTCTATAACTGATATGTAATGCTGTATTTCTTGCAGAGGTTACGAGAATCTGCAAAGCAGAAAAAGAAACTGACGAAATATGAAGTTTTAAGGAACAAGATTCTTGACTACTTGGACGAAATTTTCAGGTCAGTATGCTCTTAAGAATATCATCGGAGATTCCTCTGTGGACAGGAATAATAAACAAAAATATATGAAATTCATTGTGCAATTTGTTTTGTAACCTGATAATACAAAAGTATTAACAAACACCCACTTATTTTATTGACTTAAGGCCACACCAATTTAATTTCTTGGTTAACGGATTTTTATTTTCCCCCCAAAAAAATTTTTAGAAAAAAAAACTATGAAAACAGAAGGCTGGCTCAGCCTTCTGTTCTCATAATTTTTTTTTCTGAAATTTGTTTTTTTTTGAAAAAAATCTGTTAACCAAGAAATTAAATTGGTGTGGCCTAATCATGATCTGTTTTGAATCATTTTACAGAACTCACCTGCGCTCCCCCACTACCCTGCCCCTCCATGAGGTGTACTACTATGACAGAGTGTCTACACTTAGGAGACACATGAACGCAGCACCCAGAGCTGCTATCCAGACTGCACTTAGCAATCCACACTTCTATCTTCAGGTGGGTATTAGGGTAAAACCTTTAGTATTATCCATTCAGCACTGAAAAACAACATGGAAATGTCATATTAAGGTAGAATGGCTGTAGTGCTGCGTACTTAAACGTGACATCAGGTACAGGTACCGGTACAGAGGTTTAGGTATATACGGGTCCGGACCTGTACCTGTACCTGAACAATTTGAAAAATTAACATGTGTTTTTCTGAACTTCTTCAATAATGACAGAAACATAAATAAGCTGTTTTCAACTTGTCAGTATCTTTATTCAAAGAACATAACTAGGTTTCCTACGCCAAACTCCCTTGCCCTTGCTATCAAAACTCGCAGCCTGCCTGAATGATCTGTTGCATATTAGTTACGCTGTTCCAAGGTATCACTTTGGTCACGTTTGGTGTTGCATGAGGTCAGGAGATCAGTCACAAAATAAGCACATACTTGATGTGAATTTATATCGGTACAGTACTAATTGGCTGATTTTTTTTTTTCAAGTATGCAATGTTTAACTCAAGACTTTTTCCCAGTTTCCCATCACTGTGTTGATATGTGAATTTGTACTTGAGTCCTGAATGCATTGTAACTGTAACATCTTAAACCAGCATAATGAAACTTCTGGGTTCTGACCACTCAATGTTTCTATGCTTTAAGTTCTGAACATCTCAACATTTGTGTCTTGATCTAGGATGAGTCTCTGAAGTCTGAAGACGGCACGATCCCCAACACTGCCCCTGACGTGTGCATCGCCTACAAACTACACCTGGAATGTGGCAGACTCATCAACCTATATGACTGGCTACAGGTGGGATACACAGCCAGACTGTCTATTCTAAAACTTGACAATTCCATGAAACATGTTTCTATACTCTTTGTTTAGTACCTAACACTTATACTGTACACCAAATTAGGCCACACCAATTTTTTTTTTGCTTCTCGGAATTGTCTCTCCTGTCTTTCCCCTTAAAAAAAGAAATTGGGGCACTATTCCCATTCACAAATGTTCTCTCACGATTTTGCTATTTGTTCAGTAACTCAATAGCCACCAAAATAGATTATGAAGGCCTCCACTTACCTAAAAAGTTTGGTCACATTTTATCATAAGTTATAATATTTTTCATTTATTAAAACTCGTTCTCAATATCAATCCATAGCAAAAGGTAATTTTGTTACTGTCAGTTATAGTACTAGGTCAAAAAAAGGGGTTCATTGCATAAAATGAGCCATACAAAGCTGAAACTTGAATAATCCTCTTATTCTTTACGTTATGTAAACACTTATCTTCACGCCAGACTATTTTCAAAATGTTTTTTCGCCCTGTCTCTCCAATTTTTTTCTGAGAATCAACAGATAAAATTGATGTGGCCTTAGAAATATTGTCAGGTTTCAGTGGTAATTATATATGGCTGTTTGATTTTCATTGCAGGCATTTGTGATGCTGGTTCACTCAGGAGAAGAGAATGGCACAGATTCGTCGAAACAGAAGAAAGTGGATGAAGTTTTACAGTATCCTTTATCTGGCCATTACAGTCACATGATGCAAACTTTCTTATAGGAAATGACTGAAATAGCATAATGGAAATCTTAATCTTCAGTTGGTCCATACATTGTATACACTGTTACAGTAGTAATATCATCATCATGTGTACCTCCATATAGCCCCATCAGAGGCAAAGTAGGGGGGAGTTGAGGTCCCGGGCTAAGGTGAGCAGGCCACCAGCCTGGCACGGTAAGACTCAACGGTGGGAGCCGTCACAACCGAGCCAGGCAGGGCATTTCACTGGGGAATGGTACGGGGGAAATATGAGTATTTGTTTGTGTCTGTTCTGGCGTTGATGGTTTCAAATTTGAGATGGTGGCTCATATCAAATATAGAGGATATGATATTGCATGATTGCTGTATTTATTGGTGGTTTGTTGTCCTTGATGAACATTTCCCAGAGCCCGTTTCATCCGAGCTGTGTCAGAACTCCAGTTTCTTGGCTTCATCAAACCCACCAAGAGGAAGACAGACCACGTGGCCAGGCTGACATGGGGAGGCTGCTGAACTATTAAAATGTACAACTCAGACTTTACCAATTTGTTCATAAGGCTACACCCATTTATTTTCTTGACTCTTGGACAGTTTAAAGTACAAATGTAGCTAGCGGTAAGGATAAAAACAGAAAGCTGGAAGAAAAACTTGTATCTTACATCATTCCCTGAAACTGTTTGTACCAAGGTACAGCGCCCAGACTCTGTTTTCATAGTAATATTTCAATTTAGCATTATTTCATAAAATCTGAGAAGCAAGAAATAAAATTGGTGTGGCCAAACCTTTGAATTGAAAGAAAATGTGCCAAGCACTAACACTAACTGTTGCAAACCTTATACCTCATGTCTAAAACCAGGACCTGTATAATAGCTTTCTGCACTGAGACTTATGGAAGTGCATTATATCAAGAACCTACATTCATATCAAAAAGATTTCCACAATCTGAAAACGATCATGATTTATTCCAAAACAAACTAGTTACAAAGAACACTGCTTGTAACATTAGACAGGTTTCCCTTTGGTGAAATGAAGAGTCTCAAAAGATAACTACTATTATAATAATAGTAGTTTTCTATCATAACAGTCAACCATTCTGTAGTCCCTAGTCAAATAAAGTATGTGTGCCTCATGACATCTACTACATACTCTGGTACATGTAAATTCATTTTGAAGGATGTTTACTATATTTCATAATGATCCAAATAAAGTATCAATAAGTATGAATGGAAGATAATCTTATTATTGAGCATTGAACTTTTGTACACATCTTAACATACATCTTCAGGTCATACATGTTATTTTGGCAAAAAGAGTAGTGCTGCTTTAAAGGGTTGACATTTCTGCCTTTCTATCTAGAGCTGCTCTATACTGTTTTAGGTATTAGTATCTTCTATGTGTGTGCCTATAACATTGTCTACATCTTGTTGGGTGGTTTGTGTAGCAATCTTTAAGTCTCTTTCTCAGGTTGCTTCTGACTTTAACAGAACTTTGCCTTGGAGAAGTCCATCTCAGGATGCTGCTCCATGAACCTGCAAACAGAAAAAAATAAAAACTTGATTAAGTAACTTTTTCATTCTCATTCAACGATTTTAACCTTCTCTCTGCTGCCTAACTCTGTAACCAATAGGGAATTGGGTGCCAAATGGCTACTTCAGTGTGCTAAAGGTTAAATCACATTACCTGTTCACAGTCTTTTTCAAATCTGACTTGTTTTATATCATCCTTTAGTTATTAAGGCTCCCAAAGATGTTATCCACAAATGCAAAGTATGAAATGATTTGATTTTGATTTTTTTAGAATTGCAACAGTGCAATACACGTGAGACACAGGCAGCTATTGCGGGTGTCGTGACCTACACACCCATTTGTACACTTTGGTTGAGTGAGGAAAGTCGTGTAAAGTGCCTTTTTCCCAATGATCAGACATGTACATATTTAGTGGATGGGTAGGGGTGTCGAAGAGGAAAGTCAAGTTCCATAATGGGCCTCCTAGCGGGTTTTTAAGGTACTTCAGGGGGGCTTCAAAATTTTAGGCCAAAGTTTCTGGAGGCACCAGGTTCATGATTTTTAAGTGGTAGATAGCTCCTGGGACAGGAAGTAAGTGGTGTTGTTTGGAACTGCAGTTGGCATTTTTGTTGTGTAGCTCAGGATCTTGGCTTACTTTTTGAGGACATCCTCTTTCTTCTGCTCATCTGAGGTGGGCAGTCCCATGGCCTTCTGTCTCTGGTCATACATCATCTTCTCAACCATAGATCTGGTTTCTCCATCCAGGTCTGACAACTGATGAGGAAAAACAATTTTAATGAGAATAGTTAATCAGCAACAGACCTTAGGCCAAACCAATTTAATTTCTTGGTTTAATAACAGATTTTTTTAAAAACTGCTAAATTCCAAAATCAACATGAAAACAGAATCTCAGAGGAAAGTCTGTACTTTGGTGCACACAATTTCAGGGAGTGAACAGCGTCAGGTGCGAGTTTTCACCCCAGTCTTCTGTTTTAATGATTTTTTTTGGCTAAAATTTTTTTTTTTAATCCGTTAACCAAGAATTAAATTGGTATGGCCTTAGAGAATACATCTTAGAGACTTATAAAAATACATCATCCCATTTTACAAGAGCCTACACTTGTATTAAAAATGTCTCTTCATCCAGACAACTGGGAAAAAAAACATCCAAATCTTTTTTTAAAGAGAATAGCCAGTCACAGACCCTATGAGACTTATAGAAACACATCATCCCAAGAGCCTACACTTGTATTAAAAAGGTCTCTACATCCAGGTCTGCATGACAACTAGGAAAACATCCCAGTTTTTTTTAAACAAGAATAGCAACCAAGTTACCTGTCCCAAAGGATTCCTTCACTTGGTTTGTCACCCATTCCAACAGAGAAAGGTTTCTTGATTATTTTTCAGGTTGGTGATGTAATACCACTTACCTTGGAATTCTCTGGGTTAACTTTCTTGGTGTTGATTGGTGGGTCAGAGGCCACAATCCTATCCCACCATTCCATTTGATTCACCTTGAAAGAGGATAGCAGTAAAAACCATGGTAAACCAAATGATACTGGCAGTGAAAGAAGATGCCCACTGAAGAGCTGGGTGGCTTTTAGGATCAATAATGAATTCATTTTAAGAATTACTGTAATGTTTATGATTTCTAGTCTTAACAGATGGATACCTGACTAGTGTGTTTAAATAGAGTAATACAGTCAAACCTGCCCAAGGCGACCACCCGGGGGACCGAGCAAAAATGGTCACGATGGACAGGTGGTCGCCATGAAGAGGATTCCAATCATAACATGTTTCCAGCTCCAGGTGTTCAAATACCGTGTACCACGTAGATGGATGGAAAATTATGTAATTTTAGACAGCATGAGCCCCACCAAGTTCAATTCTCATCGACAGAAAGATCCTACAGAAATTACATTTTCCGTTATCATTGTAATATTTGTAAACAGTTACATCGTGAACAAATGTGCGTCATAATTTTGACTAAAACAATGTCTGCCTCGATGACCTTGCAGCGCCCTCCCGCATTCACACGTTACGTTAAAGTAAGAGTACACACACACAAACGCATATAAAAATCTAAGTTTTAAGGCCTGAGACAAATCCCTAGAAAACACCTGCTGACCCCAGCCTTCTTTTGGGCACCGACCGCTGGATTAAAGCGGCAAAAAGTTTTCGATCTGACAACTGAAGGATGAAAACGGAAAGTTGTGATACCGCCGCCGAGCACGCAACCGCATCGAAAGGTAACAGTGGAGCAGAACGCACAGCGTCAGCGATTACAAGCAATCAGCGCCCAATAAAGGTTTGTTAGAGTCATGGAAATAACAAGAATATAAGAATATTAATTTTCATCAATAATTTGTTGAAAATACACGAAATAGATACTAGTAATTTCTGTGAAATCTGACTTTTTGACGCCATGCACTACGTGATCGTTTTGAAAATTGAGTTCAAACCAAACCGAGCTTGCAGTAAACTATACGATTACGATGGGCACAACAACATCAATATCTAAGTATTCACAATCCTTTGTATTTACAATGTTTATAGT
The DNA here is from genome assembly GCA_035149815.1 of Branchiostoma lanceolatum. NCBI lineage: Eukaryota > Metazoa > Chordata > Leptocardii > Amphioxiformes > Branchiostomatidae > Branchiostoma > Branchiostoma lanceolatum. The sequence continues at coordinate 16,111,290 of CM068866.1, forward strand.
GGGAACGTTTTATTAAAACACTTAATGGAGGAATCAATGCTTTTGATATATTTTTATCCGTCAAGGTCTTAAAAACATTTCCGCGAAATCCGACAGCAAAATGATCCGATGTCACCACACGCTTGGAAAATGAGGCGGCCGCCATGGGCAGGGATTGTGCTCTGTGCGGTCCCAATTCGTGGCGGTCGCGGTCGCGTTGGCCGGGTGGTCGCCTTGGGCAGGCAGCTTAGTGCTTGTGCCTATGGGGAAAATTTTCGGGACCGAGAAAAAGCGGTCGCCATGGCCAGGTGGTCGCGTTGAAAAGGTGGTCGCCTAGGCAGGTTTGACTGTATTCAGACAATGCTTCAAACCGTCATTTCACAACTACTTTTGCATATATAGTTGTGCAGCTGAACAGTTTCTTTTATCCACTTAAAATGAATGCTGAAAATTAATACTTCGTTTACCTCATGTCTCATCAAAGGACTGCTACACGACACTACAGGACAGTTATTGAATGAGCTAGTACTTGTTCTTCTTTTTTGTATTCTAGGTATGTATCTTATGCATGTATTTTATGTGTGATCGTTTTGTAGTCATTGTCTCCTATATATATGTAATATATGTATATAGAATACAACATGGGGTATTCCGTATCACCCGAGGTACCAGCCCGACCGCGGGTAGGATTGCCCATAGGCCGATCTGACCCGCGGGAGGGCTGGGACCGAGGGTGATGCGGATACACCGTGTTGTATTTTATTTATGTCATACCCACCCGAGAAAACACACATTTCAATGAGGAATGCACCAGAAGTTGAGGGAGTTTTGTGTCCTCAAACAAAAAACTGTAACAACATTGATTCCAACCTTCTAATCCAGTATTCAAATTTTCGATGGCGGTGCAACCGGTGCACTCGAAATGCATTCTAAATATTCTATGGAAGCCTGTGTGATACAACTTAGAACCCCATGTGATACGGAAAATTATCACACAGTCCGGAACACCCGTATTGAACGTTTTCGTGGCCCAGGTATGACATAAATATGTGTATTTACTATTAATGTAAAGTTGTAGGACCACAGGAAGGATAGTAAGACAAAATGTCAAGCTATTTGCGTATCCAAATAAAGTCAAAATATAAGCCAGACCTTTTCCAGATGGACCATGACTATCTTCCTGTCCTCGATGGTCCAGAAGGACTCCTCCATCTTGATCTCATGAGGAAACTTGTCGTCGATGATGGGCGGGTGTCCCTTCAGCGACACCTTCAGGGAATGCTTCTTAATCTCACAGATCACATCCTTACTCTTCACCGGGAAGGTCACATTGAAGGGGATTTTCAACTTAAGCAAACATAAAAAAATTGGTTACTTTTACAGCAAGTCTAATGATTTTCAAGGTTATATTTTCATGTGGAATACTGTAAATGCATTTAAGTTCACAGTACTTTAATGGTTGTGGTTTTTGCAGTAACTCTTCGCCACGAAATTAGATTTAGTCAAAAGCACCACGAAAATTCTTGTTCTGTCTTCTGTCCGCTTACCCAGGTATGTAAGCATGCTACACAGCACACTTCGACAGCGTCAAATGTGTACAGGAACTCTGTCCTTCATAGAAATCAAAAGATCGTAAAATATGATTGTTCAGCTATTTTCTGACCGAGTATAGTCAACTGTTTGTGTCTCATATCAATGTGGAGACCGTAAAAACCAGCCGTTCTGGGTGCCCCATATGGCACCCTGGGACGGCCGTCACAGCGTGTTCCTGTGCACATTTGACGGCGTCGAAGTGTGCTGTGTGGCATGCTTACATAGCTCGCTTACCACCTTGTTTTAACTGCGAAGTCAAAACCACTGTTAACACTCATTTGCTCTCTACCGCGAATTTAAGTCATAACATCACAAACTTAAATGCATATACAGCACACATAGAGGAAAAATTCCAATTATCAACTGGACCTAGAAGTTTGCCTTACCTCGATTTCTCCCAGTGTCTGTGACCACCTGTAGTTGGGCATGTCTGCTCCGTTACCCGAGTTGGGCTTCATCTTGCCTTTGTCTTCCTCATCCTCTTCTTCATCACTCTAACAACAAAAATCAAACATCACATACATTTGTACACTGTTAGAAGTCTGACTAATTATAAGGTTGTTAGGTAGCGTGGTTAGTCCAGTGGTTAGCGATCTTGCCTCTGGAACTAGAAGCCCCGGGTTAGATCCGGCTGTGTCGCTCACCCGACATACATGCTACCGGAAAAGCTTGCAGTCCTTTTAGGACGGGACGTTACGCCGTGGTCCACTGTTCATTGTGCTTGTCGAAAAGAGCTAGGGGAATTTCCCCAGTACAATGAACCTGTAAATACTGTATGTAGCGTCTGTCTTCCTGTCACGACCAGTGGAAGATTAGCTCATCGTTTCTTTGAGTTCATTTGAGCTAAACTGGTTCAAGATCACTTTCTTTCTTTCTTTAGGTGGGCTATGTGGCATCAAATGGCCAACTTGCAGGCTTTGAATACTGCCAGTATGCAGTCTTGAAAACAAAATCATTATTGTTCTGTTATGTGGTTGGGTCAATGATACAAGTACATGTACTTGGGTATGAAATAACAAAATTTTGACCAACACAATGTACGTACACAGCACAATGTTCTACTATCATTATGGTAAACAACATGTACAAAATGGTTATACACACCCCAGACTTCTCTTTCTCCTCAGCTTTAGCAGCAGGCGCACTGTCAGGTGTCTGCTGGCCTCCCTCCTTCTTCTGTAATGAATTAGTTATATTAATAATTATTGCATGCTGACCTTTGCAATACTTAGTATGCTATATAGCTAGATACTGAAGACAATGTTGGGTAAACTATGTAAGTACTATAATTGAAACTGTTGTATTCAGTCATATCATCATATTCAGTCATATAAAAGTAACTTATATATAATATATGTCTGTTTATTGTATCCAGCTAATTTCCTTATGATTGACATAGGAATGACAGATGAACATATACTGGTCGAAGAAAATATTTAGGGATCAGGACAACTCGGACCATTACCAACTCGCATCGCAAATCTGGTTGGATCGAGTTGACCGGCAAGGGCGATGGGCCGAGTTGACCATGGTGTTGGGTCAAGTTGACCAGGGCGTTGGGCCGAGTTGACCATGGTGTTGGGTCAAGTTGACCAGGGCGATGGGCTGAGTTGACCATAGTGTTGGGTCAAGTTGACCAGGGCGATGGGCAGAATTGACCATGGTGTTGGGTCAAGTTGACCAAGGCAATGGGCCGAGTTGACTGGGCAGAGTTGGTAATGGTAAGAGTCGTCCAACATCCAAATATCTATTGTGCTGTGTGTGTCAGCAAGGAGTTTGAAAATGTTTTAACCTCCTTGGTGTCCGAGAGAAACTTTTTGATAAATTAACACAAGAAATTTTATCAATATAATATAAATATACGTATATAAGTATTATATTAATACAACTTATATATTATAAGTTAACATTTTATGAGACCCACCTGATCAAGCTCTGCTTGCAATTTCTCGGCTTCCTCATCTGTGAGTTCCTTTATTTTGGGCTCTTCCTCCGATTTTCTTCTCTCTTCTTCCTCCTTCCGTCTTTTTTCCTCCACTTTCTTCTTTCTTTCTGCCTCTATTCTTTTCTTCTCCACGTCCTGCTCTTTCTTCTTCTTCATCGCTATCTTGTTATAGGTCTGGAATTTCTCCATGATAATCTGGGAAGACAGACATGTTTTAAACTTGTGCAACTTTACAAGATTTCCACTCATCTATCCTCATAGTCATACACATGAATATGATAATGACATATAGGAAAATATAATTTTTCAATCTGCCAGGATAAGCTTGTTAAATACTACTGTAAATCGTTCAAAGAGATTTTATTTTTGTGCTTTTGCCGCGAACTTGCATTTTCTATCTATCACTTTTGTGCAACAGAACTGTTTCAACCTCGGTGTACTTAGTCCCCGAAAAAAAATTGTGAATTTACAGTACTGTATACAGATGTATGTACAATTTTACTGCTTGTTTACTATGAAATTTGTGTGACATATATCCACTTTATTCATAATGATAAACTTGATAAAGCACTTAGTGTGGACTACTTGGGTGCTTGTTGGAATTTACATCTTTACCTTTTCGGCTGCTTTATCCCCACCTCCGACGTAGAAGTCTGTCTTCCGTTCCAGGAAACTGAAGATGACCTCCAACATCTGTGCACAAGGAAGAAAATATATAACTCATTACAACAAATCTAAGAACGTGTGAAAAGGAATGTACCGTTAACTAAATTTGTAAGCACAAAATTATGATTTCAAATTTTTGTGTGTTTTATTAGTTTCACTAGCAGTGCTGCCATGAAGACTATGGAAAAGCTTATGAGGAAACAAAAGAGTTACCGTTAAAATATTCATATCATTTCTACTAACTTCTTCTACATGTAAAGGAAACACACGAGTTTACACGTGCATAGATGCAAGTCATCACATGGAAAACATGGCCAAGATGGGGAGGGGGGCCGAAACCACTGTGCGTTGTGTTGGCGAGCACACATGCACAAAATCGTACACCTTTTCCGTATAATTACCTCATGAATGCCTCCCTCACACTGCTGGGCCATGGCCATCAGCATCCCGTCGAATCTCTCGTCCTGTGACATTATCTTCTATATTTATTCGGCGCTTTTTAACCTTTTTTTTTTCCGCAGTCGCGCTCTCTGTTCCCGCGATGTAGCTCGACACTCTCGTTCATGAAAGGTCAAAGGTTGCGATCGAATTTTCTGGAATTTTTTTATCCAACTGAGGAATAATATACTGTTAACTATAAATAATGAATACAATATACTATTTCAATATCCAAACGTAGATAGATATTTAAAAACTTGGTCAATATGGGAAAATATTATTTAAAAAAATCAACCCTGGAGAAAAAAATGGTACCGTCTAATGATCGTTCCCAGGGTGTTGCCCCAACAATCCCACTGTACCTTGCGGCAGTCTCCTACCACACACTCGAAGATGTCCTGGTCGGGCCAAGACGGCGTCGACGACGAATTCGTCCTCCACGGACGGAAAACTCCCATCAGGTGAATATTTTCGAACTCTTAAGAACCCCCTCTATCGTTCTGTACCCAGTTTTCGTCCAAATTCTCTACCGTTTTTGAAAAATCGGTCTACAAACATCGTTGTTTACATTGTTACTAAGGACGCCTTTCCAAAACCACCTGTTCGTTACACCTGTCATTGATACGTTGTGTAGCGGCATGTTCGTTATAACAACAATGTCCCAGGAAAATTTCAAATAGGTAGACCTATTGTAAAACATGGTGTGGAAGAATGTAGACTGTTTATTGATATTTATGGTGTAAACAATGAAGAATTTTACAACATTTGTATCAACCAACCTAAAACGTTCTTGTTGTTCGCAACCTCCTTGCTGTACGTTAACGTTAGACCAGTCCACAGAGGCCTCTCGTTGCTTTGACAAGCTGTACTAAGTGTTATATCATGGTCAAAAAAGAGCTTGCTTGTCATAGTGTGTAATTTTATTGTGTGTCAGTGAAAAATGTGGTTTTGTGATTAAGAAATGCAAATGTTTCGCCATTTCTTTTACAGCAATAACATAGCCACGCCTCCTATAAAACCAAATACCAGGATGAAAGTTCTCTGATTTGAGTACATGTATTTAACACCCACAATAATCACCATATCCAATGCGAAAAAAATTCTGCATCATATATCATTATCAGTGCCATTTTTGTCCACCAAATTATTCTGTCTTTTGATAGTTTTTATTGAATCCCTTGACAGTAATACACCATTCACTTTCCAATTAAGATCATGAATATGGCTTCTGAAAATGAGAGTTAGTTCTTGATAAGCATAGCTGTTTTGAATAATTTTCAACATTTTGATTGCAACTACATGTACTAAATCATATCACTAAAAGTAATTCTAACGTTTAGTTTTCTTATCTTGTTTACATGAAGCACCAATTTTCGTCTCTCTAGCTAGGTGATTGTGCCCCTTAGATAAATTTACTCAGCCCACTTTGATAAATAGGTTGGCCCTTACCTGGCTGACCTTTGAACCGAACATACCTGTATGTCTACTTTTTAACTCTAGGTTGTCAGGCCAGTGTGATCAAATAATCTGTCAATAGCTGACTTAGTAGAGTTGTCATGGCAACTATGGCTGGAGGGTGAACAATCAATGTACATCAGATTGTTGTCGGTGCAATGTCTTGAAACCTACATACACTATAGCCTGGGTGCCATCCTATTACTACCGGGGCTCCTACACTCGCTACCCTAAAAATGATTTTTTAGGGTAGCGAGTGTAGGACCCCCGGTAGTAATAGGTTGGTACTTAGGCTATATAAAATACATGCACACTCACTGCATATATACGAATCTCTGTTTTGAGGCAAAGTGAATAACACACTCGCTACCCTAAAAAAAAATATTTTTAGGGTAGCGAGTGTACTAGCAGCCCTGGTAGTAATAGGATGGTACCCAGGCTAATACATGTACACTCAATGCATGTATACAAATCTCTGTTTTGAGGCGAAGCGAATAACACACTCGCTACCCTAAAAATATATTTTGGGGGTAGCGAGTGTAGCAGCCCGGTAGTAATAGGATGGCACCCAGGCTAACATACACTATACTCACTGCATTATATACAAATCTCTGTTTTGAGGTTGTTTCAGATCCTCCGTTGTACCACAAAGTTAGAAAATGTAGTAATACTACAGTTGTACATTTTCTGACTTTGTGGTACAACGGTGGATAATCTGTCTGAATTAAGGGATATGCAAACAACATCTTTGTTTGATACATTCATTGTATTAGGCAATCTGTTAATGAATCTTTGATCTCCTTCTAGGGACCATCCTGGTGGGTACTTTACGAACTCTCAAAAAACCATCACCACCCGAGACCTGACCCAGAGTCGCACCTACGACCCCGGCAACTATCGCCCCTCGTCAAAAACCACTGCGATGCGGACCTACAGAAGCGATCTCCGAAGGAGCCACAGTGAAGAAGATCTCAGAAAGACAAAAGAAGAGATGCTTCAAGACATCTTTAAAGCAGAAGGAAGGGCACTCAGTCCATCTGTTTATGAGCTGGAAAAGTCGCTTACTGATCTCAGACTTGACCTGAGCACTCTGAGTAACAGTGGCAGCTTTGGAAAAGGGCAGCTGAACAAGAGCGTGTCTTTCAGCGATAAAGTACAGGAGAAAATCGTGCACAGCGATAGCGAAGACAGCGTGGATGAAGAGTTACGCAGGCTGATTGACAGGGACGACGAAGAGGCGTCGACCGGAGAGAGAGGCGATGGCGATATCCCGCGCCCGCTGCACTCCAAGAACGTGACAAGCCACGAGTACAAGTGGGTGAGTGACAAACCTGCAGCTGCACACGACAAGCAGTGGTACACCGATCCCAAACACTTGACGTCGGAGGTGGGGTATTACCCTACCTTACAGGAGGGAGGCGTGCCTCCGCGATCTGTCTCACCTGTGAACAGAACCATCGGGAGGTTCGGCTCCGAAATCGCAGACAAAAGTGCCTTTGCAAGGGTCACGCCAACGGACATTGCATCGAGTGCTACTTCCTACCCTGTGAGGTTGCAGGCACCGTACATCATTGGCGTGAAGTCGCTACGACAGCCAAAGATCCAGCCAAGACCACAGTCACCAGTACGCGCCTTGTCGCCTGCACTACGTATGGAACGTATGATGGAGGATGTAGAACAAGAGAGGGGAAGGTCAAGGTCGCGAACAAGGACATCATTGCGGACGCGGTCTACGTCACCTGCATTAAGACAGAGCAGAGGCCGTTTACGATCAAGGTCAAGTTCTTTAAGTCGAGGTCGTTCTCCGTCCCCTGCTCCCGCGTGGAAACCTGTTCTGACGGTGAAAAAAGAGGCGCCCATTTTTCTGGACGACTCTCCCCTTCCTCGTAAACCTCAGCGCAAGTTTTCCCCGAGACAGTCCAGATCTAAGTCTAAGAAATTCACATGGAATTCCACAACCCCACTTCCAGAAAAGCCCATGAATGCCGACAGTGCACTTAAAGACATCAGCAAACAGTTCCTTGAATCCCTGGAGCCTGAAACGAGGAAGTATTTGTTAGAACAGTCCATCAAGAACAACACGCCTCTACTGGCAGAGGCGGATAAGTTGAGTGGACGGACGGTGTCGGACTCGCCGTGGGAGAAGGAGCTCGCTCGCTTGCGGTTAGAACGGTTGAGGATCGAGGAAGAACACCTGTTGGAGTTGAAAAGGGAAGACGAGTTGGAGAGAATCAGGGGACCGATGCCCAAGTGGTAAGTTGCGAAGCTGGCCTCTATTTGTTAGCTTAATAGTCATCTCTTGTTTATCATGAATCAAATCAAATACAGGGAATATGATATTGTCAGTACAGGGTCTCTTTAATAATTACTGTAATTCTTGTTTCTTTCACTGTAACTTTATGTTCACTGTTTTCACAGTCACCTCTGTACCGTGAACTTATCATCACCGTGAAAAAACCTGTTGTTATCATTCACACGTCCGTTCTGTAAATCACTGGCCGCCACCGTGAAGTTAAAGTTCATTGAAAATGTCCATTTTCCTTACACCGTGAAATTTTGCGACCGTGAAGATAATGTGAATTACAGTATATCACTTCAGTTTATTTCTATTTACCAATTAATACAATGGTTTGAATATCTCCTTAGTCCTTCCATTCTTATGTAATGAAATCAGGTACATCTTGTGAGGATCTTGTATGGGTAAGGAAAATGAGAAAAAAATCAACAAGTGGCTTTGAGAAAAAGTGTACAGGGACGTTGATCAAAAAAAAAAAGAGAGAAGGAAAAGTTATCCACTGATAATTCTACCTTCCCTCTTCTTTTAAGAAGAGCATTCTGTTGTTTGCTCACATCATATTCTATCCTTGAAGTTCAGACTGAGTCAAGATTGTGAAAATACTCTTACTATATATACTTACTGATTTCTTTATTTCAAATATGTGTCAGCTGGCATGGACCCAACAATCTCCCCAGCCCTGCCTGGTACAGTATATTAGTTTACATGAGTCAATGTGGGATGGGAATGTTATTATGCGCAACTCTATGTATAGGTGGGCCATGCTTGGGTGCATTTGCTAGGAAATGTGTGTTTTAAAGGGCCTGCATTCAACACATATCTGCCTCTAAGTCTCATGGCTAAACTGTCTTCCCTTCTTTATAATATTACCCTCTCTTGCTATCAGCAGTGACCGTTGATTGTCTGTGGTTCTGTTCTCTGCAGCATCAAGGACACATAGACATGTTGTTAGAGCTGTGTACCTAAACAAATGTTAGGTACAAGTACAGGTACACGGGTCTAGGTACAGGTCCGGACCTGAACCTGTACCTAAACTACTGGTTCAGAAAATGGTAGATTTTCAATAAGGACAAAACAAGCATGTTTGAACTGGTAAAAACATAACATTTGATTGTGCAAGGTATTATTTCCATGAAAACAAAGATGAAAATTTGACTCCAGACTTACAAATGTGTTTTCTGTGCTAGAGTATAGTATAGATGCGGCTTCAGTGCACTGCCATGGTAATTTCATAGTAATTTTATCTGTCAAAGTGGCCACTATGATGATCCCCTGAGTCAGGCTTGACCTGATTAGTACCAGTTCAGTACGGGTACACCAGGGTTCAGGTACATTTGTATTTTGGACCTGTACCTAATTGATTATCCCGGTACTGTATCGGTACACTATACCGGTACACAGCTCGACATGTTGTAGTTTCATTTTAATAGCAAACTGTTGATTTGTTATAAATGTGGCCATATCTTGTATTGCCCATCCCAAAGCTTGGTGGAGGGACACACCACACTGGAAATATGCAATCTATAACCTCTTTGAGAGCGCTAGGTTTAAAGTAAATAGTGCACTGCAAAGTCAAATGGGTATGGTGAAATGTTTTACCAAGCTGCTCATGCTCATAGCATCTAATAACTATCCATTGCATGTGCAGGTGCATAGATTATGTTATCAATAATGAATGGATGTAAACCTAGTGATTGGCAGTGTCTATTGAAAATCAATGTCATAAATTATTACTGAGAAAATGACACCTATTCTTCAGTAGATCTCAACGATAAATCATTTTCTGAAGTCAAAAGCTAAAGACTTGTTATTTTACAGGTATGAGATGAAGACCAGTCAGTTCCACTACGAGGCCAAGAAAAATAACAAGTTGTTGAAGAATTCCAAACACTGGCAGGGCATGATGGACTATCGTCAGGAGCTGCTCAACGCGTCGCGGGAATTCAGCCAGAGCGTGGACCCTCACGCCAGCATGGGCATCGCTTTATGATCTACTGTACCCCCCTATGGCCTCCCTTGGTCAGTATTGTACTGTACCCCCTATGGCCTCCGTTGGTCAGTATTGATCATGGTAACATCCTTAGTCACATCAGCCCTACTGTACCAGTTTGAAACTATAGGAACAAATGATGAATCTATGTTGTAAATAAATAACTTGTAATAGTTTCGAAACTTGTATCAATATTGTACCCGCCGATAGAAATGTTTCTAACATGTTGGAATGCGGTTGAAAATATTTCGAAAGCCAAACAAAGGTTTGAAATTGTTCTAAACATTTACTCGGTAGGTTGTTACAAAGGTTTCGAAAATTGTTACAAAAAAAGGCAACAAACACCCGCGCGGTAATGTGGAATCGACTCTACATCATTTGCTGCAAATGTTGAAAAGTTTGCAGTGGTTTAATGTTCACAGTTTTTGTAGTGACCTCTTTAACACGATATCAAAACCACTGCGAAAATGCTTGTTTTGTCTTCTGCCTCTCACTCCTTTGTTACAACCCCTAACTTAAAATCAATGGGAAGACTCCATTTTCTCCCTATCACAAATTAAATCCCAGCGGACTTGAATGCAGTTACAGTATCTGTCTAACTGTGTAACTATTATGATTTGAAAAACAGTTATGGGTATGCTTATATCATAATTTAATTTATCATGTACATGTAGGTGATAGTTCTTGAAATAGATTACATTAATATGTTCTTGCCTATTTGTAAAACCAAATGGAATAAGGATAAGTGGGATATGTTGAATATTTAGTGCCTTTGTACCTCAACGTACCTTCAGTATAAAGAATACCTCTTGAGAGTGTATCATAATTGAATATACCGCAAATCCTCCATAGGATGTGTGTTCAACTTTAGCAGTATTTTGATGTAGGAAATGTTTTTTTGTACTTTAAGTGTGAAGATGAAAGCTACTACTAGACGTTAACATGGTACAATAGAGTTTTATTACAGCAAGTGCATTTGAACAAAGACAATCACGTTTAAAAAAAACACAAGCCCTTTTGTGCCTTGAAAGACAACTCATACAATTATCAATTCAGAGTTCTACAACAAAGAGCATATCTGGTTTTGGCATAACTCGACATGAACATTGTGTATAGTAATATATACAGTACAAGGAATTGCACAAACCCTCAACATACTCTTTTGAAAAAAGTCAAAAGCTGGTGGCAGTTATCATAAAAGAAGTGCTACACATTTAAAATGTGAAAAATACATTTGGAGTTCACAACATTAGGTCAGTGAAGTTTCAAGCCTTAGTGTGTCTTATGGTGATTTTGTTATCATTACTAACAACGTTACATCTAAGATTGCCATTTCTTTGTTAGACCTTACAAACATGTATTACTGTCATATCTTTAAGTTACATCTTAGGGTGAGTTTGTTACTGCCATTGCTACTGAGAATGTCACAAGTAAGGCCACACTATAAGATGGTGAATTTGTTTGTTAGACCTTGCTGACAACTTTTATTTTCAGGGATAGTACACATTTGGTCCTGTAAATAGTGGTTATTATATAGTAGATGTACCTTAGAGTAATAAAATGAGACATTACCTAGGCACAGCCGGATTCCTTGCTTTTGTGTTTATTTCCTACATTAAGTTTATCCTCGTTTATCCATTCATTCATTTGTTTGTCCATTCATTCATTTGTTTGTTCTGTCATTCATTGATCCATCCATTCGTATCATTGACATTCAATAGCAATTATATACATAGTCATCAGACTGAAGAAATTACTGTAACTAACACATGTACATGTCCATCTCACGATTTCTCTGCTCTTGACCAAACTTACAAACGTTTGGCAGTGTTTTAACAACTGATAGTCAGTATCAAGTCTAACCCTTACCATATTATAAGTGCTAGCACCAGTAGTTGGCAGTACATGTAAATTTGAGGAAGGCCACGTGAAGTTGACTATCTGTGGCACAGGTGTTCAACAAAATCCAAAAAAGTTGCGTCATAAAATTTCAACAATGTAACTTAGGAATTACTAATTTTCATACAAAATAAAAAGTGCAGGCTTCAGAGGCAAAAGATTGTCAAAATAAAAATGGTGATTGTAATGACAAGGACTTACTGAACTGATACTTTTGAAAGGGCAGTTGGCAAAAGTAGAATATTTTGTTCAATTCTCTGAAATAAAAGATGTGCCATATGCATGGCCTTGGTTAAGGGTCTTCAAATTAAAACATTTGTTTACAAAGCAAAACCTGATTTACAGATAGCTTGAAAAGAAATTCCACATTTTGTGATCATTAAAAAATGAAGGGGAAAACTTTAATTTACACATGCGAATTCCCGTTTAATCACTAAGAGTTGGAATATCAGTTTCATTTCTTGGTCAGTTTTGGATCCACATACATGGCCCCAAAAAACTACCTCTTTCCCTACACTCCAAGACTTTCCACAAAGACAGGCTCATACTATACAGAAGAACAGGCCTTGAAGGAGTCTGTTGTGTCCTTATATCTTGGTCCACTCCACAGGACAGGGCCCTACTGGCTGTTGGGTGCCAACAACGTGCAGGGGGCTCTGAAACAACAAATAGAAACAATGATTCAAGGTTTTAAAACAAGACGAAACATTAGCAACAAGGCCACAGCATGTTCAGGGCCAAAGATACAAAAGACAAAAGTTCAGACGCAGTACCAAGGTTGGCCAGCAGGAGGCCCGAAATCGACCTTGACCATTCGGTACACAACACCTACCCACGTACCAAATACCATCGCAATCCATCAGGAGATTCTTAACATATTGCGCCGGAAACGCACGCACGCACACACACACAGAGCCCTTGGATAGGTCCTACAGGCTTCAGACACCCAGCTGAAGACCATCCCACATATCAGGGGGTGCCAAAATCCACAAGGTAGAGAAAGACCATTCATTTCAACTAATTCAGCAAATACAGAGTCTATCCTACCACAGCCAATCCTATATTGCCCAGATTTCACAAAAAATCCCACCAAAAAATAATTTTCAATGGTTTAAACTATGTTTATTTCATGGAGGTAAAAAAACTGAAAATAACAGCATCATATATCATTACTTATTCAATACCATTTCATTCGTATAATTCAACTTGAAAGCTACCTCTTTAGGAACTTCACCTAGCAGCTTGAAGTCAAACATCTGGATCATCATGGCCAGAAGCATCTGGATTTCCATCAGGGCAAACCACCTGCGACAGAGGGGGTAAAATTAGAAAGGCCATTCTTGCTTTGTCGGATGATTCCTTTACATTATATTTTATTTACAATGTATTCATCTAGGAAAGAGCTGAAATTTGATACAGTAATAAATCGAACATCTATGTAAAACAGAGCATCAGAATATAGAGAGACTATGATGTTCTGAAAATTTGATCCCCACCTTCCAGGGCATTGGTATCTTCCACCACCAAAGCCAACAAACCCATCCAGGAAGAGATTCTTGTCCAGGTCAGCCTCAAGCCAGCGGTCCTGTCAATCAAGAAAATATTAAACACAGTAATCAAAACTCCAGCGTTTGATTGGTCATCTCAGTAACAAGATTGATTTCAAGTACAGGCCTTAGGGGAAAAAATTGAAACAAAACACAGATGACTAATAAGAATAACATCATTACTAGTATAAATATAAGACTAGTATAAGTAGGATACTTACAGGAAGAAACTTGTCCGGTTCAGGGAAGAAGTTGGGGTTGCGATGAGCCCAGTACGGTGACATCATTAGGAGATGTCCCTTAGGTACAACGTATTTCTACACAAGACAAATACAATCATTAGTGACATGAAGAAGTGCTGAAGTTAGGGTAACTCCCTTTAAAAGATAGACAGTGACTGTCTGAATATCTTGTTAATCATTCTCTAACTAAGAATACTAAGTCCATAGTCAACCTTCAATAGATCAAATGGCTCTAATTTACATGTAGTTTTAGGACTTCTTTCACTTCTTTACTGGGGGATTTTTCTAGTCTGGAGTCCAGCCTTATTAGCGTTAGTCCGCTACTCCGCTACCCAAGCTCCGCTCCTCGAGGAGCGGAGCTTGGGTAGCGGACTAAAGCTAATCATGCTGGACTCCAGACTAGATTTTTCTTCTTCTTCTTTCCCTGATGTCCATATGCCGAGAAATCGGCAATTACTGACATGTATCGGGTCAAAGCAGACTGTAAGGTTTGGACCATCGCACCCCGGGGAATGCCCCTACTCTTTTTCGAACGGTGTGGTGGGTTCTTTAACGTGCGCGGGGCGTGGCTCTCCCCAAATAGGGGACCCCCATTTAATATCCTATCTGAGGGACATCCCTAACCTAGGCTAGGTACTCATTTTCACCTGAGTGTAGTGACGAAAGTCGTGTTAAGTGTTTTTCCCATGGCAAGGGCAGAAGATCGGTGACCCGACCGGATTTGAACCCGGGACCTCTGGGTTCTGGGCCAAACACACTACAGGACTGTGTTTCATCAAAATATTGTGGGCCAAAAAGACAGATACATGGCATAGAGTCGAGTATTTGACAATTCCATCCTAGAACATATATTACATGTATAATGGATGTCCCACATACCCTGATCTTCAGTGGCTTGTCCACAGCCCTGGTGATGACCCCAGGTGACCTGAGGCGGATAGTCTCCATAATGCAGCGTTTCAGTAGCGGCAGCTTCTTCAGATCCTCCTCTGTGATTGGTTCATCACCTAAAGTAAAATAACAACGACACTGTATCAGGCTTTTAGCTAGGATATTGTTATAGCTCGTTATGCTGTCCATTGTAATGTCTTGTCTTTGTCAGCAGGGCTAGCCCTTTGTAATAGCCACAGGCTAGTTGGGCAGGGCTGGCTGTGTGTCCTGAACAGCCAAACCAATAAATAAATAAATACTCTTTAAGTCTATGGAGGGAAATGGATATGTTCTGTTGGATAGAACATGGGAAGGAGTACATTTTAGCTGTCTCTGATCAAAGACCATTCAGAAGCCCCACCTGGCAGTCCAAGATTGTCCTGCACCTCCTTCTTGACAGCAGCATGGATGTCCTCATTGGAAAAGATCATGGCCAACACCCAGAAACTCATCTGTTTGTGAAACAACACATTCCTCAGAAACTGCATGGCTGAAATGCCTCATTAATTTTAGATTATTGATTATCACAATTTTTTTTTAAGAACACAAAATTTGCTGCTATTCTGCAGTTTGAACTTTCACAATGAAACCTAAATGTACCTGGTAAAAACATGATGTACAATTTATAAAAATACACCAAGAAACAACATACCATGTAACAAGATGCAAAAGAATTTCATATGTGCGTGTGGCCTCATTTCCTTCTCATCAGCATAAACTTCTTGAACAAAAGTTACAATACTGCTGAATAGCACAGTATGTAAACCTTGTTTTTAAACACGACCATAGCATCTCCAGGTCAACAGATACAAAAACGGAAGTTCTGCTGCAGTACCAAGGTCACATACCACGATACCAGGGGGCCCAAAATCGACCTTGAATTTCGTCTTCCCAACACCCGTCCACATACCAAATATCATTGTAATCCATCAAGAGGTTCTTGAGTTATGCTGACTAGAGACGTGCGGAAACACAAACAGACAAACAGACATACCCAAAACTACATCTCCATTTTTCTAGAGATAATTTGTACTTACGGGTACAGCATTGGCCTGTGAGGCCCATAGCATCAGGAGTGCATAGTTAGGTGCATGAGGCCTGTCCACCATTTTGGTCAAAGATTGCAGCAAGGTCTGAAGTGAAAATGAAAAAGATTCTTTTCAGACATGTGACTTGACATACTGTAAAATGTCTTGGAAATTAACAAAAGTCATGTTGTTGTTGTTGTTGTCTCTGTTGTTTTACGTCGTTTTTGGACAGACAAGGGCAACGTGGCACTGCACTCAAGTTTTTCATAACTTAATTTAACAGTGCCACGTACAGAGGACAATACACCCTTTTCTACACATGGGTGGAGTGAGGAAAGTCGTGTAAAGTGTCTTTCCAAAGGGCACAACATCGGTGGCGTCAGGGGATTCGAACCCGAGACCGCTAGGTCCTGGGCCAAACACCCTGCCGTTACGCCACACGACCCCACACTTGTCTCTGTTACATTGCTGTCTACTAGTTGGTAGATGGTCACAAAAAAAAGTCATGTTCTTTCTTCCTTGTACATGTACAATAGGACCTTTTAGAAGGTTTCCAAAATTACGATTATCGCAAGTCCTTGCAAGCTGTATGCCATAGAACCACATCTATGTCAATGGGATAAATGAGGAGTTTGATGCAAAGTTTCAGATGCAAAGGACTTACTTGTGATTCTGTTTCTTTTCTCTCCATATTAGCTATTGATCTTGAAAAAAGTGACAATAGCCACTTTTTGGACTCTGCCCATTCCCTATAAAACAATGGCAGGGTTAGAGTAAGTATAAGAACCTAGAAGGAAGAACTCAAATCCTTTAGTAGCCTTTTACCATAATATTCAGATTGCATACAAGCTTAAAGGTGTCCCAAGCGATTTCAGGGGGTAAAACTGGAAATATTCTGGATAAAGCAATCTATATGAAATTGACATTTACTTCCCCATATTAGTACATCATTACCGTTATTCCATACTTTGGCAAGTTTGGGCGTTTAAAAAGAGTGCAGCAACAAGTCGCAGCAGGGGTATCTTATTTATTCCGGTCATATAATGTCACAATGTCCGAGTACATAGAGACATGACCACGTGATTAATTGTCCGGAAGCATTCGCGACTAATCGGTCAAAATCGTGCGTGTTCGGAAGATTTGAAATAATTGCTGGCCTCCTAGTGCTCAGATTTTCAATGAGTTCCCACCACACAACGACATCGCATATTTGCTCCATGATGGTCAATATGCAATGAGATAGTGTTATTCAAACTTACTATGGATAGAAATCACTAGAAAATTCATTTTGAAAACATGACTTTCAACGCCCTAATATTGCTTAGGTTGCTAGATTAAGCAATGGAGAAAACAAAGATTTTATTCTGTCTTCTAATATTCCAAAGACAAAGACTGAATCTTATCACTTACCTTAAGAAGAACGGTGGAAGTTGTGATCCATACTCAAAGTCAGCGTCGTACTTGACAAAGGTGTCGGAGAACTCCTGAACTCTGTCCTTATCTGTGGGCACGTTTTCTGCTCCAAACAGGTTGTTGACTACTGCAGCGAACATGCATCTGAAATAACAAGGACACATTATATGCAAAATATACTACAGTTAGTATTAAAACTATGTATCAATCTTTGTTACATCTTCCTAAAAATATCATGAAAATCTGTTGCTCCTTTCTTCAGTTATTCTCCTTAGAAGATTTTGACAAATACGCCATTGCAGTTCCAGTGATACATACCAGGGGGCCCAAAATCGACCTTGACCTTCCTCCTCCCAACATCTACCGACATACCAAATATCATTACAATCCATCTAGACGTTCTTCAGTTATGCTGACTGTAAGCATCCGGACGCACAAACATACACACACGCAAACACACAAGCAAGCACACGCAAAACAATATCTCCATGAAAAAATCTTTTTTCATGGAGGTAATAAGAGCCTTTCATCATCATCATCTATTGGCCTGTATCAGCCATAACCAAGCTAGTACATATTTCACTCCACACAACCCTAGCAATCATCTTTTTAAACCACTGACGAAAGATAGGGTAAACAAAAGTGTAAAAGTAAGCCATTGCACAATATATAATCTTGCTGCCTATTGAATTTGCACACAGCATTTTTCCTGTACAACATATAAGTTATTCACTGATATAGCTCCCTGGTAAAAGTGCTCTCGTGTTCTTAAACCTGTTTTCCTCTGACCTACGTACTTTGCTTTCTACCAGAAGTCTAGAAATGCTATAGGGGGAACAGGCTTTCTTCTTATGGCTATCTATAGAGAGGGCTGGCAATGCAAAATAGAGGAGTATCCTTGTTACAATACCAAACTGGGAACTATGAACAATACACTAGTCTAGATGGTGGTAGATAGTGTTATACTGTAAATGTATTTAAGTTTGCATGGTTTTAATTTCGTGGCAGGATGAAAATGGAGTGTTCTCTGTCGTTTTAAGTTCGCAAGTGAGACAATAGTAGACAAGGTGGTTTACGTAGGAGCGCAAAAAAATTTGCGGTGGTTTTAAGTCTGTGGCAAAGAGCTTACCACGAAGATAAAACCACCACAAACATTTCTACATTTACAGTAGTCCAGAAGCTCACCTCCTCACTAAGGTGTTGAGGTCATCCTTCCCACGGTTCTCCAGCTGTTCCAACTGTTGCTTGAACTCCCCCCACAGGTCGGTACAGAAGCTGTGCAGGTTGGCAGGAGCCAGGCGCCCCTTTATCGTGTCGTGGATTTTCGTGTGGTACTGAAAGAACGACTCTGTGCTCACCGAGGCTGAAATGAGAAATATATTGCATACATATATATTGTATGTTGTATGTTGTAGAAATTGTATATTGTTGTACCATAAACATGTAATGATATATGTTGGTAGAGTTATTAGGACTCAAATGACTGTGTATCTCTGTTATATTGTATCTGACCCTTACCTCTTCCTTCATGACCTCAATGAAAAGCGGCCTGCCTGCCGATTTGAGCTTATGAATAAACAAAGGTTCAAATAAACATGTATATTCAAAAGAATGGTATATCAGCAAGATAGGAGTATACTACATTTGTATATGAAATGCAGTATTATCTTCACAGGTACATGTAAGATTTTCATCATTAGCATATACAGTGTGTGGGTGTGTTTGTAGTTGATTGTAAAAATTTTCATAAAAATAAAGAAAAAATTCTTCTTCATGCATGGCGATTAGCTCCCATACTAATACATTGCATCACCTCAGATTCAGAGTTCTCCTGGACATCTGACTTTCTGAGCATAGTTGAAAAAAAAAAATGGATTTGAAATTTTAATGAACATTGCAAAATGTTTGCATGATAACAGCCATTGATTGCTACAGCCTAATGTAATGTGTTAGGACCAATTTTGTCACCATCATTATCTAATGTTTACATGTATCTTTACACAAGTGTAACAGTGGGGTTCAAGCGCCTCCAACTGACCAGTCTAACTGGTCTAGACCTTTTAGCCTAGTGGTCAAGGCCTGTGATCTGGCTGCCTGTGATCGGCGTGGGTTCGAATCCGACCCTGTGAGCCTGGCAAAATGTGCCGCACAGGGTTATCAAACTCTGGGATTCGAGGACGAATCTTGAAAAGAAAAGGGGGAGTAGTGTAACAGTTAGGTTCAAGCGCCTCCAACTGATCAGTCTAACTGGGCTAGACCTTTTAACCTAGCGGTTAAGGTGTGACGCCTGTGATCTGGCTGCCCAGTTTTGGCATGGGTTCGAACCCTGGGGGCCAGGAGACTGTTCTACTCGCTTCTTTGTTTCACATGGATAGAAAGAGTGTATTACTGTAAGGTTGAGAAGACTTGTTACCTGTGTGTGAGACTGGGTCCTGTACAGCTTTCTGGAAGTCCAGGTTTGGGGACTGGAAGAAGGTGTTGATGTCTTCTGGTTCTGTTACAAACGTCATCCACCTCCCAGCAGCAACTATGGTGAACACTGGACCCAGCTGGAACATCATACATTATAACGTATCAATACAAAGCTGTCAGTCTTTTTCATTTTTCTTTCATTTATGAGGCTACCAACTTCAACTTGCTGCAGACTTTTGTAGCCAATATATATCGAGAGTAAGGTTTGGACCATCGCACACCGGGGCATGCCCTTACTCTTTTTGAAAGGTGTGGTGGGTTTTTTAATGTGTGTGGGGTGTGACGGGACCTCCATTTAGCATCCTGGACGTCCCTAACCTAGGCTAGGTACTCATTTACACCTGGGTGAAGTGAGGAAAGTCGTATAAAGTACCTTTCCCAAGAACACAAGATCGGTGACACGACCGGATTAGAGCCCGGGACCTCTGGGTTTCGGGCCAAACACGCTACTGTTACGCCACACAACCCCACGTCTTTTATATCATGATATGATATACTGTAATGATGTGTCATAATTCCAATACTGTAAAACGGGAAATGTTTATGGGGATTTTATTTCGCGGTAGGGAGAAAAAGGAGTGTTCACCGTGGTTTTTATTATGTTTGCAGAATGGGGGGCAGAAGACAATTAACATTTTTTTCAGTGGTTTTCAATTTGTGAAGATGTCACCACAAAGAACATGAACATTAACAGCGAATATTTCCCATTTTACGGTACGCTGTTGCCTGACTTCTCCTTTCAATAGTTTTTTTTATGACTTTTTCATACTATTTTTTCTTGAGACTGAGAATGAATTCTTACTAGTATTGTCCTTATGGCTTATAGGGTAGAATTTTGTGGATATGTGGAGTTTATCTGGCGTGTGTCCTGACATGACAGGCACCGCCCTGGGAGATATGCGTGTCAGATAACGGTGGCTGTCAAAAAGATTAGGGAAATGGTCCGGAAAACCACACCACACTAATCCGATGTCCATGATTAAATGTCCTGGACACAGCTGGAAATTTATATTACAGTACTGTATTATAGTATGGATACTTGGCTCCTGAACTGAAATAACACATTATGATATAGATCTACATATGACTTGATAATTTTTGGCTGTATTACCATTTAGGGGTTTTTAATCTAATTTGCCAACGTATTTTAGTTTGTAAGGCGAACAAAGCGATGTCGTGGCTAAGCGTACAACGTGGCACTACGTGCTACAGTCCACATATATAATGTCTCAAGACTCACACAATCGTGCACACATCAGACTTGCTGACAGGAGAATAAGAACAGATCAAAGGTCGATGGTGTGACCACGGATGGCATGATCGATAAAAAATTCGTACCTTCCGCTTTGTCTCTTGGATGAAGTCAAGAGGCGCTTTTCCGAACTCGATAGCGCAGCCGAACCAAGGAATCCAGCCGTCCATACACGGCGGACGGCCCTTCTTCACGATGTTCCTCCATGAGAAGAAGGCGAAACACAGGGAACACAAGATCATGTACTTGAAAGCGTTGTAAAGTTCGTCGCCCGGCGAATGTTCACCGATGGTCGTCGCCATTTTGACTCACGTAGTGATAGGGGAGAACCGTTGCATTCCATTTCTTCAGCCACTATTGTATACATTTGAATACATTTTGACAGCAATCAAATTGTAATGAATAAAAATGTCATGTTATTCAGAATTAAGTAACGTTTTAAAAATAACACGGCCCAGAAATGTTTCTTATTAGATAATATCTTGAATTTGATCCCTTTCCCCCTTTCTTTATTTTCTGGTTTGTCCCTTACAGGGAGGATATCACGTGATGGGTGTATATACTCGTGATGAAGGGGTTATGTTTTTCATATAAACGTAAATATCTTTACATTTAACTAAAGTATATAATACAAAGATTTTTACAAGTTTATAATTATAATAGATTTAAACAAATATCATATATTATCGATTTTGGTGTGCAAAATTGCATGGTATAAAGTTTATCACACACTAATGTCCCCGTAATGAATATGGATTAGCCCGAATCTTGGTAACCTCTGACCTGTAAAGTGGGAGACGACCGGGAGTTTTCTTGCGCACAGGTGGCGTCAGGTGCACCGTCTCACCTGTCCTTAACTCTCACCTGTCAGACACTCAGACGGACACAACATGTCACTCCGAACCCTCCCGCTTCTCTTCATCAACCTGGGCGGGGAGATGATGTACATCTTGGACCAAAGACTGCGAGCGCAGAACATTCCACCGGACAAAGCCAAGAAAGGTGAAACACCTTTTCAGTTCTATCACTCGAACGTTAACCGTTAATGTTTCCTTTTTACCCTGTATTGTCCCTGTAGTTATTTTTTTCACGGTCAGAGCTGAAACATTTCCTGTACGTAAAGATCGGGTGCAAGACGGGTGTTGTTATACTGATCAGGTGTTTTCATTATTTAGAAAAATAAGAAAAGAAGGATAAGGTTCCATTTCGCCTACAGGTCGCTTACGATTCAATTGTTTCAACGCCGTGTTGTGTCAATTTTATTGTGTCGTGACTTCGCATCTGTACTGAAAGGGGGTTTTCTTTCACGGGAGTATAAAGCTTTTTGACAAAAGATCTAGGTTGATCAGAAAAAAGACACAAAGAAAAGAAGATTACCCAAGGGATTAAGAGAATTTAACCCATATCTACTGGGTTTCCTATTATAGCTACATGACATTTTAGCCAAAGATCCTTCACATTCAATCCTTGCTTTGTAATTCTATACTCTACCAACCAACATTTGCTTACTCTCCAGTTTTTCTGCACCATGTGGAATATGTTAGTTTTAACTTTTTATCAATTGACTTAGAAATCATTTTTAGTTTATAATTGTAATGTATGTTGATTTCATAACTTAGGCTGGCATGATTTCTTTTCATGAATTCATTCTAGTTTCTCAATTCATCATGAAAATCCAACCATCAAAGAATGGCCTTTCTGTGGCCTTATACTGTATTTGCCGTGGATCTAGTTTTGGAACAATTTCCAACAATAACTGTACTCTCACTCAAGCACCGTGAAGGGCACTTGCGTTTGTAGATCAAAGCGCTCTTAAGATATTTGCTTATCTGGCTGGTGTTTTAAAAATAGCCCACGGCGTGGGGTGAGTAGAGCTTCCCCCGTACTGTCGAGACTGAGAAGGGTTATAAATATCGTTTGTGACGGATTTAAATGTCATCACATTTAAGTACTAGGAATGTAAACAGAGAAAGCTGGGCCACTGTTGAGTGATGCATACTGTGTGTACATGTATTTTACAAGAAACAAGTTTTACCGTATGGTGCGTGTGATCTTAATTTCTAATTAGTAGTCAAGTCAGGTGTTGAAAGACAAAAAATCCATTTTTAATGAAAATATGATCAACAGATTTTCAGGAGAAATCTGGGACACTGTTGAGTGATGCATACAGTGTGTACAAGGATTTTACAAGAATCAAGTTATACTGTATGGTGCTTGTGATCTTAATTTCTAATTAGTAGCCAGGTCAGGTGTTGAAAGACCAAAAATCCATTTTAATGAAAATATGATCAACAGATTTTCAGGAGAAATCTTGGCCACTGTTGAGTGATGCATACAGTGTGTACATGGATTTTACTTGGAACAAGTTTTACCGTATGGTGCGTGTGAGCTTAATTTCTAATTAGTAGTCAGGTCAGGTGTTGAAAGACCAAAAATCAATTTTTAATGAAAGTATGATAAACAGATTTTCGGGAGAAAGCTGGGCCACTGTTGAGTGATGCATACAGTGCGTACATGTATTTTACATGTAACAGGTTTTGCTGTATGGTGCGTGTGATCTTAATTTCTAATAAGTAGTCAGGTCAGGTGTTGAAAGACCAAAAATCTATTTTTAATAAAAATGCAAAAAAGATCTCATCCTTTCTCCGATGAGTGCACATTCTACACATTCTATTCTCAAGCAACTTTGAATATGAAATGAAATATACATGTATATGATAATTATGATATGATATGATACAAAATTGCAGTGAAAACGATTTTCTGTAATGTTTATTCTAGATATTTTCTACGTATACAGAGAATAGTTGTCATGATATGCCTTCATAATACCGACTCTTGACATTATAAATATTACCTTTATACATAAACATTCAGTAGTGCCACGAATTAAGTCAAATGTCTGATAGATAGGACTTTTTATTTCAATGTTGCTGTTTGAAGTATTTCTTCTCTGTCTGTGCAAATGGAACATTGAGAACAAATTCACAATTGTTTGCACTGGTAAGTCACTGTAGCTACTTGCAAATGGCAGAGGTGATTCTTATTCACCCTGCACACATTTCTGCCACAGTAAGTGTTTGCTTAGTGCAACTGTAAGCTCTTAAGAATGACGTGTGGCAAAGGCAGAGTAAAACCGACTTCTCAAGATTGTGGAGTGGTGAAGTGAAATGGTGCACCTGGCGCCACATTTGGGATTGAAATTTTGGCCTTTATATAAAAAATATTCCAAACTGTAATGATTTTGTAAAACTCTGCCTTTATTGCAAGGCTCGAAAAGCTGTAAATGCATTTAAGGTCGCATGGTTTTTATTTCGTGCTTAGGCGAAAATGGAGTGTTTGCGGTGGTTTTGCGGTGCGGTGCAGAGCTGTACTGCTATGTACAGTATTGGACAAAAATGTTTGTGGTGGTTTTAGGTTTGCGGTGGAATGGTTGCCGTGAAAACTGCGAACACAAAACCACCGCAAACATTTCTGCATTTACAACTACTTATCAGACATACTCCACACTGGAATGATTTCTTCAAACTCTGCCTGTATTGCAAGGCTCGAAATTCCCACTTGCATGTTACAGAAAAAAATGACAATTGGTGGTAAAAATACAAACAACGTTTAATTTTGAAGGATGTAAGCAATTCAGGATCATTATTATGAATTTGTATTATAGCAAGTAATGTACATGTACCAGCTTGTAGAGACTTTGCAAATTAAACCACAATTTGATGAGATGATGTCTAGAACTTCGAAGAAAATCACACTTCAGAGGTTATAATTCACATCTTGTCGTATAATGTTGTATGTATGATGTCGATATTAATATCATTATACATGTAGATTTCATCAAGCCAAGATGGCTGTAGGGCTGGAATAGTAACTTGTGTATTTGCAGAAAGATTTTGCAGGTAAAATTTAAGAGAACAATTGCAGGTAACAGAAAAAAAGGATTTCAAGCCCTGTATTGCCTATGTCACATAGTACATACATGTTGTACTGCAATTAAGTACAGTGGATTGCTTTGCTTTACTGTCTTCTTAAGCTTCCATATCAAAAGGGTAGGCACGTTGAAATTCCTTTTAACTGCAAATTGTATGCTATATATGTTTATGTTACAACTTGAAATTCTTGACTCAATGCAACGGCGTGACAAGACTACATTACGGCGAGACTAGACACATGTCACGAAGCATCCCATTCTGATTTAGCTTGAGGCTTATTGGAAGAAGACAATCATGTAAAAAACAACCTGTTGGTCTCTGTTCTTCATACGCCCAGGGTGATAGACAGGAATAGGCTAAATTTATCACAGACAGATAAGTATACATTATATAATGAGATACAGTCTGGTTGGGTAGACAGGAAACTGATTTTCTGGGAAAGCTTAATTAGTGCCAAATGAATCTACTTGTTTCAATGAAAAAATACAGTGCAATCTTTTGGTTGACAGCTACATGTACATGTACTACCGGGGGTATACCTGGTGCCCATGAGTGATAGGATGTACAATGTAGAGTCACCTTCAAATGCACCCATCCCCTGGTCCAACATACATGTAGTTTAGTCTATATAATTATGTACAGTTACTCAAGCAACTGGATAGATTTGGAAATGGTCAGACGTTTCACTTTCAGGTATTGCCTCTCTAAATCCGCGTTAGAACCAGCAGTGTTCGCAGTCTAGGATGTCCATGGATTCGAGATTGAAAAAGTGTCCCTGGTTGTCTTGTAGGTGGTGGAAAATGGCTGAGGAGTAGCAGCTACATGTAGCACTAGATCTGCAATGTTCTTTGCACCTTACTTTTTAAGTGGTCAACTGCAGCGTGCTCTCTCTGATGTATGTGTTCTTGCAGTTGGGTTCCTCACATTTGAGTCTGTCTGGATGTCTATTATTAAACCTTCATCGACATACTGTAAATATATAATGCATTTAACTTTACATGGTTTTTATTTCAGGGTAGGGAGAAAATGGAGTGTTCACCGTGGTTACAAGTTCGCGTTTGAAACAATAGTAGCACGACAGTCAAAAAGTTTCGCGGTGGTTTTAAGTTCGCGCTGAAGAGTTCCCCACAAACATAAAACCCCGCAAACATGTCTGCATTTACAATTTATTTTCCTGATTGTATAATCCATAGTGTAGATCAGTATACATATCAGTCATACCGCACTATGAAAAGTTACGTGTGCACAAGGTTTTCCGCCATCTTGCTCATTAGTGTACCACGTGACTGGGCTGACTCTGTCCCAGGGCACCCCAGACTTCTAGTACTTCCAGATGCGCAAAAGACATTGGGAACGAGGCATAGCTTTCACGCCTGCGCACTGGTGCCATTTGCAAAGAGGAATGTCCGGGCTTCCAGATCGTGAAAACCGCTTCTTTTTACGGCGAATTTTCGGTGAGTTATGACTTTTTGAAATTATGAGTTGGTCTCAGGGGGATGAGTGAAGACCTTAATGATGTCCTGGAGTAATTAGGCTGTAGTTTTCTTAATTATTTTTTCTGGAAGTAGCCTATTTTTTTGGTGTATCCTGAGATGTTTTAGAGCCATTTTACAATGATGTCATTCAACGACGCGGCCGTATTTTTAACGACACGAAGGATATGCATGGGTATGTCGACACGAAATATATGCATTGGTCTCGTTCCCATAGATTCTATTGTATGGATTAATACAGATTGAGTATAGACACAAAATACTAGGATGTTCTAGACTTGAAAAATAGCTCTGCTCGAGCAGATTGAGTGTGTACAGGCTGAAATAAATAGATAATATCATTATATGCAAAAGCTAGCAGCACCACCACCCATTCCCACAGGTCAGTGCTGGTCTCCTTGGAGTCCTGACTGCATTGTAATTGTGTTTGAAAAAGCCTGTAAGTAATTTAGCCTACTAGTATACTATCGTCATAATCATTTTCAGAAAAAAGTATATTGTATCAGTATGTATGTATGTATTAGATATGTCAGATAGTGTCAATATTGATAATATCAACATGTTGTTCATATGCACTTCAGGTGTCACAGATGGAGGAGCACAGAGAATACCTAGTGACTGTGAGTGTCTACAGAGTGTGCAGTATCAAGATGAAAGGATGGTAGGGCATATTAATGCCAGAACATGTGCAGCAGAAAATAGAAAGTGACTCAGATTAAAACTCTCTGTTTATGCTTTAACTGTTGTTCAATTGAATGTTCAAAATGTAAATAAAACTTCACTGTACATGCTGAATACCAGAAAGTCTCTGTCATGTTGATATATAAATTTTTATGGTCACATATATACAGAACTTATAAGTTATATCCTGTACAAGTTGCCTACCTGGCCGGTTTGACTGTACCCAGATATAGTTGAGTATAAAAATTGCAAATGCACTCTCTGTAACCTCAAATATGAACCGTGCACATAGATAGATATCTCCTTTTCCAAATGAATTTTGTGAAAGAGAGGCATTAAAAAAGGTAAAGAAGTTATCCTCAATTGAGGTGAGGCATATCAACAATTTTGGACTGAAGTCAGTACATACATGTACACATGCAGTGTAAAACAAAAAAAATCTGTAAGAAGATGAAAATATGGGCCTGTCACATAATTTAGCAGTTTTGTAAAGATTGATACAACAGTGCTTCGAATCAGGACTATGGTACTGCCATTCAGTCTCTGGTATTTATAGGTTCCAAGGTAAGGTTCCAAGGTAAGGTAGCAGTTATCTTTTTGTTATACTAATTATTTATGATCTCTGCATGACAATCAAATCATTTAGTAGTTCATGATGGTAGAGGTTAAATCAAGTTACCTACAGCTTTTTGGTGTCATTATTTCCTTAAGATTTTATCATTGATGGGCATTGTATACACATTGAAGACCTCTTAAAACAGATTTATTTTTAGTCAGGTCATACCAATGATGGCATATCTACTCAATGAACAGTAAATTTCTGCTATCAAATGAACAGAAGATTATCACCTTAGTCGGGTGACTCGGGTCATTTGAACATCATTCCTCTCCGACGTCAAGCGTTAGTGTTTACATAGCGTCATTGCCGAAGACAAAACACAGACATCGCTTAACACTAGAAGCAGGGTCAAGAAGCTAGAAGGGGAAAACTGTCACACACTTAAGTGTAGAGCACTGTCTCGGCCATTTTTACGGCTGCTCCGAGAGCTTTCAGGGATAAGGGACTTGAAAATCGGACCAGGCGATATGTTTCGGCAACTAAAATTCCCCTGCAATGTGCGTATGTTCTGATCTCGTGGTCATATTCTCGCGTGAGTGTGCGTGGATATCGAGAAATTCCCGTGAGTCATAGCGCGTAGCGGGAAAATTCAAGATGGCGACCAGGCACCGCTGGGAATAGCGTAAGTATCATAGTGTACCGGTATTTGTATGAAGTTTAAGTTTTACATATTTTTTGCTGTAAAAGTTTTTGTTTCATTTATATAAATCATTACTTCTAAAACAATTAATTATACAGCTTTCCTTTTCTACTCCCTCCTTTTAAAAGACTGTACAAGCATCTCATGGTCTTTTAATAACAGCCATGCAACAACAAGGTTTTCAGTGTTTGCAAGGAGTTTAAAATCCCTTTTTAACCTCCTTGGTGTTTGCAAAGATTGCTGAGCTGCTTGACAATGGATGAATGGCTACAGGTGAGGCAGGGCCCGTCGGAGACTGTTATTGTTCCTGGTTGCCATGGTAGCGACCCAAACACAGGTATTAGGCAGGAAGAGGTAACAATAGGTGAGTGCAGGCTACCCAAACATGTAGACCTGTACTACCTGTTTTGCTCACCTGTACACAGGTATACTCCCTTTGGTATGGTTTAGCGACAGTGCCCTTTTTCAGCTCAAATCTTTTGTTTCTTTTCCTTTTTCAAGTTTTTGTTGAAAATTTGCCATGCAAAATATCACACCAACAAATTACAAATGTCCTGACTTGACCTCATTCTCAAAAGTCAGGGGCATTGGAGGGGAAACTTTTAAACTCATGAATAATTCATGTCTTCCCATTAGAACTGTAAAAATAGTGTTATGATAATTTATTCAGGCCGATGTACAGTCCTATACAAATTAGAGGCTAGTATTTGTTGATATTCTTTCATATGATTTATGCTATTGATCATTAAGGTATAATTATAAATCATTTTTCATGTTTTTCAGCACAACAAAGCATGCAGCGCAATTAGTCTTACAAACTGACCAATGAATTGCTCAGACATCATGCATTAAATGATCACATACATTTACAGACAGTGGTTTAAAGTTGATTGTATGAACATCTTTCAATAACATGATTTTTTTAAAGAATTGAATGTATAAAAAGTTCTTTCTTTCTGAAGATTGAGAATAAGATTACTCAAAGCATTTTAAATTTTTGTTCCCTTGCTGATCATGTACATACAGTGTCCTGAATTAATACCAGTGACAAACAAACCACAAGAAAATGTAGACAAGGAGGTACGAGGGTTTTTAAGTTTGTTTGTATTTTGTTTAATTGCATACTCGGTAAACCGCATCAAGGCATAACACACCAGGTTTGTACTGAACAGTACAAGCTGCATATTCGAACAGATTTATATGATCCACACACAACGGGAAGGACCCCTACTCTTTTCGATAAGTGTGTTGGGTTCTTTAACGTGCTTGAGGTGTGGCTCTCCTCAAACACGGGACCTCCATTTAACGTCCTATTCGAGGGACTTCCCTAACCGAAGCTAGGTACTCATTTTCACCTGAGTAAAGTGTGGAAAGTCGTGTAAAGTGCCTTTCCCAAGGACACAACGTCAACGGGACAAGTCAGGGAACCCCGGATTCCAACCCGGTATCTCTGGGTTCTGGGGTCAAACACCCTGCCACTACGCCACCGCAACGCCACAAGTACCCCCATTATGACAAGATGAATAAACGCAATCTTGAGCCCAAACTTTGCTCAGGCTCAGCTGACAAATCCAAATCTAAATTGCAATCTGAAGAGCTACCGGGTCCTCAGTGAATGAGGTATATAGCAGATTAACGATGTCCCTGGGGTATTATATAAGATTGTGCTCCTATTATATTTGATTGCTATGGTGACGTTTTCTTCCACCAGGAATTTTCATTCTGTGTGGGCAAAATCATCTATGATATGTGCATATCAATATTAGAAATTGAGAGGATGAGACTACTGGCCATGGTGTCTTGATGTGGAGATCTAGAGAGTGAAATTGGAATGCATTTTGCATAGAAATTACTCATGTGAAAATACTATTTATGGGAGAAAATATTATGCATGTATTGAGAGAATTACCAACAACTTTTTGTATCTATTTATCTATAGTCTCACAAGTATCACGCCTGACTGGGGGGTAATATCATTTTTTATTGATATATAAACAATGATACAATATATATTTTTCTCCACAGGAGAAACGAGTATAGTACTATAGTAAATATGTACAGTGTTATCTTGTCTTTGCTTGCTTATGGTTGTGGGTGGGCGGGGTTTCGCGTCCGCACGCTGCGACAGGCGAGGCGGGAATGGTCCCGCCTGGCCATGTGCTTCTCTAGAATCTGTTTCCAATTAGAGGGGACCGCGTGTGGTCCGATATCAAAACACAAATAAACATATTTATTTCCACCTTTAATCTATAGTCTCACAAGTATCACGCCTGACTGGGGGGTAATATAATTTTTTATTGATATATAAACAATGATACAATATATATTTTTCTCCAAACCCCCAGTCAGGAGATGAAAGGCAAGGTGGCTTTGCAGTATAAGAGAAGAATAGTGCCGTTAGCTAGTCAAATGACGGAACATGAAAAATTAAGAACCTTACGCTACAAATTAGCTATACAAACAACATTCGCTAAATCTAAATCTAGACTAGGGCTTTTGCCATGGTACGGACAGTCCATAATCGTCCCTTTAGAGTCACTGTAGTATAGCGCTGGTACGCGTTAGATTTCCAGTCCCCCTGAAGCTTAATCAGTTCGGCTGGAATCCCGCAGTCGCTAGCCCATGTCGCCCCGCCGCGACGAAGGCTGTGTCCGCTGTACTGAGTTTTTGGGTAGCCGCATAGATGAAGTAGGTGCCGCAACAAAGTCACGAATGGTTGGTGGGTCAAGGGTACGTATCGCGTCCCCGTTTCCTGGGGAAGAACGAATGCTGGTCCGTCTCGATTTGCTGCATGTGTCAACGCGAATGCTTTCTCCAGGGCCGCTGTAGGGCACAGGGGTGAACCATTAACACGGGGAATGGGGATCTGGAGGGTCCGTTCTCTGAACTGGATTGTTTTGCTCCAGCGAACAGTGATCACCGCGCCCCACTCGAAGAAGCGGAAGTCTTTACGACATAGGTGCTTGACGGGGTCGAAGGTTTTCGCTGTTTTCGGCAGTAAGTTCGATTTGCGGAAGAACATGAAGAAGCCTACCAGACACGCAGCCCAGAAGACCACGTGTTTTGCCTGCGTGAAGTCCAGCTGGAGGTACATGGCGCGTAAAATGTCCGGAGTGATGGGGAGCTTCTGCGTGACGCAATCACCATGGATACGGCGGATCCCGCGCAATGTGGTTTGAAGTAGCCAGTTGTCGTGCAGGGGATTTGCAAGCCCTGCTTCCTGGTGTAGTATACGCACGATATTCAGGTAATTGACGATGCTGTTATACTTGAGGGTTCTCGCTAGGAACACTGCATACCGGCAGAGGTTTTTTGTTGTCACTGGAACAGGCACATACTGGTGATACAGACAGAACCGCAGGTACGCTCGCCGCTGGGATTTGTATGTCGCCTTGGTGGAGTCCGCATAGGTCCCAGACCGGTAGAGGCGGATGTCAGCGTCTAGGGATGCTTCGCTATCCAGGATGCCTGTGGAGGCAGAACAGACAGAGTTT
This sequence comes from Branchiostoma lanceolatum, assembly GCA_035149815.1. Taxonomy (NCBI): domain Eukaryota; kingdom Metazoa; phylum Chordata; class Leptocardii; order Amphioxiformes; family Branchiostomatidae; genus Branchiostoma; species Branchiostoma lanceolatum. The sequence continues at coordinate 16,143,297 of CM068866.1, forward strand.
TAATTGAAACATGAGGTTGGTGACAGTCAACCGAGACGTCCGCGTTCTCAAGTTTCCACTGCGCCACCCTGGTCCGGGCGAGCTCGGCATGTGTGGGGTCGTCCAGTCTTGACAGGGCGTCAGCCAGTGTGTTTTCTTTGCCTTTCACATGTTGTGCTAGTAAGGAAAAGTTGTTATCTGCCGACAGCCAGAACAGCTCTCTAATACATCGCATAAAGGGGGGTGACGGGGACGTTCCCTTGTTGATTGCACACACTGAACTGTCACTGTCTGCGAACACTAAGAGACGTTTGCCTGACCACAAGGGCCCCCATCGTCTCGCCGCTAGAATTATAGTGTAGAGTTCCTTCACGTTAATGTGCATGTCGCACATGTCAGGGTCGTCATGACGCCATGAGACATAGAACCAGTCGCCGCTGTAGAAGGCCGCTCCGCCGCTATCGCACGCATCTGTGTTGAATATTGTAGGAGGGACAGGGTTCCTGTCGAGGAAGATCGCTGTCCCGTTGAACTTTGCCATAAACTTTGTCCACCAGTCCAAATCTGCCTTCGCCTCTCCCGTAAGTCTGGCGAAATGGTGGTGGCGACGTAACGTTTTGGAAAGATCAATAAGTCTCCGCATGAAAGTCCGTCCGCCACGGACTACTCGAGCTGCCCAGTTAAGTTTACCTAACAGACTAAGCAGCTCCCGCTTCGAAATCCGCTTACGCTCGCTCAATTCGCTTAGTAGGGTCCGCGTGACGCCTAGTTTGTCGCTTGGTAAGGAGAGTGTTCGCTCTACCGCGTCAATGTCAATGCCAAGGAAGGTGATCCTTTGTGTAGGGTAGACCACCTTACGCCAATTTATTTCGAAACCTAACCGCGTTAAAAGTTCAATCAAGGTTTGGAAGGCAAGACGACATTCCTCATACGTCGCTCCGATTATTAGGAAGTCATCCAAATACGCCACAATGGTGTGGTAACCGCGACGTTTCATCATGCGTCTCACTGATTGTGACAGCCTGTTAAACACTTCAGGTGATTTACGAGCGCCAAAAGGTAATCTTGTATCGTGAAAGTATATGTACTCACGTTCTCCATCGAACTGCCACTTAAGTCCGGTGGCGTCATAATTATCTGGGTGGATGGGAACGGATCTATACGCCGCCTTTAGATCTATCTTCGCCATGTAATAGCCTGGTGCTAACATGTTTACCGCCTCGTCGATAGTTTGGTAGGTGAAGTGTTCCGGTTCTACATAATCGTTTAGAGCTAATCCTACTGGGCGACTGCAGTCGTGAATGAGTCTTATGTCATCGGAATTTGCCTTAGGGATAGCACCAAGTGCGCTCACTATGGTGGGTTTTGTGTAGCTCCGTTTATAGTTGCCCGCGTTCAGTTCGCTGTAGATTTGTGCTTCAACCTTTTCGCGCACTGAAGGGTCAGTCGCTGACTTGTAGTTACGACATTCCACGGGGGAAAGTTCACTGTTGTCGGGGAGGATACGAAATCCATTCTGCACTCCGTCTAATAAGAAATCTTTGTCCGGGTCGTTCGCAAGTTCATTTATCCATGATTGGCTGTCTAATGGTGACTTCACGAATTGCTATTTTTGTCTCTTGTGCTCGTATTGTGGGTGGGATTCACCGCACCCGGGGTTGATGCACACATGGGCGTAGTTGCACGTGGCCCGTTGGCATCCGCTCGGGTTCTGATAGTTAATGCAGATCTCCTGCCCGTCCGCTGTTTTGGCCCGTGCTGTGAATGGCCGGCGCTGCTGCTGCGGCTGCGGTCTTGCTGGGGGAGCACATGCTATCCTGGACTTCAGGAAGCGTGAGTGCAAGTGCTCCGAGTCCCTGCCCCAGCGAAAACCGTTCCGGTTCTGTAGAACCCGGTATTGATTATCATACAGCATAACTGATGGTACATCAAAAACTTCAAACAGCTCAGACACTTTGACTGTGTATGCCAGGTAGTCGTCGATCTCTTGTTTTGTACCGAGTTTGCCGGTATGAATGAGCGTGGCCATTATCTTTGCGTTGGCTGCCGACCACGCGGGGATCTTAATCGACTCCACCTTCGGGCGGGAGCGGCTAGTACGGAGTATAATCGACGTCTGCCCGTCCCTCGCGATCTCGTGGTCGCTCTCTGGCTGCGTATACGAATCTACGAACTCAGGGATTAAGAGTGGCTTCTCACCTTGCTTTGCCGCTGTTTGTAAGTAGAAGGCCTGCTCGTCCACTTTCTCCGTCGGGGTGGCCCCGAGCAGGTCATCCGAACCTTCTATCTGGCCCAGAAGGTCGGCCAGCTCCTTGTCCGTCTTCAGATCTTCTAGGGTGACCTTCGCCTTCGGCTTCGGCGTCCCGCCCGCCGTCTGCAGCAGCTTCGTGGCCCGGCATAGCAGGGCGTACTGCCCCACCGATAGGTCCAGAAGCTGAAGCATCTCTGCTGTGACGCAGAGGAGCGCATCCTTCTCCGCCAGGTCGGCCTTGGCCAAGGCCTTGATGGTCGCTGGTGTTAGTTTTGACGATTCCGCCCACTTTTCAAAGTCAAACTCCGCCATCGTGAGAGAGAAGGTTTCGCGTCCGCACGCTGCGACAGGCGAGGCGGGAATGGTCCCGCCTGGCCATGTGCTTCTCTAGAATCTGTTTCCAATTAGAGGGGACCGCGTGTGGTCCGATATCAAAACACAAATAAACATATTTATTTCCACCATTTATCTATACAAGTCATATGTGGTCATAACACTTACATTATACATCACCTATTGTATATAATATATCATTTTATGGTGGCCCCCGCCAGTCAATACTGGCCATGGTAAAGTCCTAATTCACATCAACCTTAAAGCATCGTCTATGGCTAAACAGTCCTTCGAAAATAACAGTCTCTGACATGTAAGACACATTTGTAAGCTGATTCAGCTCTGTCTGAGTTGCGAAGTCCATTTCTGAAGATCTGCTTTTCTTCTGTGTTGCGCATCAGTCTAGCTAATTTGCTTGATTTTACATGTAGATGCCTGGACTGTGTGCATCTCCATCTAGGTCGGTCATTTGAAGGGTAGTCCCAGTGCTCTGTATTAGTATCAAGAGCCTACTGTGTATTAAAATAAATTAGAAAAAAACAATTATCTTAAATATATTTAATAAAAAATGATGATTAATAAAAAGAATAAAAAATACATTAGAAAAAAAAAGAAAAATAAAGAAAATACATATTAAATACATTTGAAAAAATACATAAATAAAAATATGTAACACAAATAAAAAAATCATTTAAAAAATCAATCATATTAATCAATTGTATTATATGTCCTCAATAATTCCCTTTGTATAATAAATTACAATACCACAAGTTATGCTCCTATCAAAAGTCTTCCTGAAAGTTATACAACAGGTGGGTGGAAGGAAGTCCCTTTATTGCTGTAAGAGCCATTTCCTTTATAGGCTTTACAGGTGGAAGTTCTATAGACATCAGGAAATGAGCTCTGTTGGGAGTAGTATTGTCATTTGAGGAAGTAGAATTAATAGGATTTGATATTAATTGCAATCTTGTAGTAGGTAGCTCCAGGTAAATAATCAAATTTACTGACTTGTCGTTTCGGATATTTTTTAATGACTCAGAAATACATGTACATGTAGGTCCTGGAGTATTACTGTAAATACATTTAAGTTCGCGTGGTTTTTATTTCGCACTAATGGGAAAATGGAGTGTTTGCGGTAGTTTTAAATTTCACGGCAGCGCTATAGACACTTACTGCTCCAGTATCGGACGAAAATGCTCGCGGTTGTTTTAAGTTCGCTGTAAAACGGTCGCCGCGAAAACCGCGAACATAAAACCACCGCGAACATTTCTGCATAAAAAGTATTGTGGTCCTCCCTGGTAACGGTTCAAAACACATACTTGGTAAATTATAGTGCAATTCAATTTTTGGTCCCAACAAATTTTTATGGAAAAGTATGACAAGCCATGGGCTTATTGCATTGATAGCATCATTAGTCCTTTGGGCTGTACTGCACATTTGATCAATTTTGACTTTGAATAGGTATTCTTAGTCATCTTATTGGGCATTAATGTGAGATGAGAGCTTTTGAATAGAAAGACTTGAGTAGAATATTTCCTGGCGCTTGGAAACTAACTATTTGGCTGTTGATTGAATGTTTGTGCAAGACGCCAACATTAGATGACATGCTTGAAATACCTTAATTGTGCCTTTTGTGACATGGAAACAAAAACATGGGTGTGGAACGTTCATGGCAAATGATTGACTGTGCATCTTTTGATGATCATTTAGAGGAGTCAGATTCTTGTTTTCTTTTGGGGCACCATTCAAAATCTATATTTAGTGGATTGTTGACTGTAAAGACTTTAAGTTAACCAAAACACAACCCCAAACATGCACACACTCTCACTTACAACATTGCTAATGAGAGAATCTAACTGCCTGCTCCATTCTTGATAAAGACGAATAAAGTCGAAACCAGTCGAATTCCGTCTCAACGCTGTCATTATCCCAGAACTACGAATGATGCCTGCTTCAAAGTACAGTCAAACCTGCCCAAGGCGACCACCCGGCGGACCGAGCAAAAACGGTCGCGATGGACAGGTGGTCGCCATGAAGAGGATTCCACTCACATGTTTCCAGGTCGAGGTTTTCAAATACAGTACGTAAATGGATGGAAAATTATGTGAATTTAGACAGCAAGAGCCCCACCAGGTTCAATTCTCATTGACAGAAACATTCTGCAAAAATTGCGTTTTCCGTTATCGTTGTAAATTGTATATCGCTAAACGTTTATCGTGTACAAATTTTCGTCATAATTTTGACTACAAAACAATGGTCGCCTCGATGATCTCGCAGCGATCTCCCGCGTACACACACACACGCACATCATCGAAGTTTTAAGGCCTAAGACAAATTCCTAGAAAACACCTGCTGGCCCCAGCCTTTTTTAGGACGCCGGCCGCTGGATAAAAGGGTCCAAAAGTTTTCGATCTGACAACTAAAGATGAAAACGGAACGGTGTGATTTCGTCGCGCCGCGCCGCGTAGCTCTGTGCGACCGCATCTAAAGGTATGAGTCAGTGCAGCAGAACGCACAGCGTCCAATTAAGGTTTGTGAGATTCATGAAAATAAAAATATAATAAGGATATTAATTTTAATCAATGACTGGAGTATTTGTTAATGTTCATACACAAAAGCATCGTGTTTTAGAAAGGTCAGCGGTACGCCAAATCTGGGCCGCGCCAAAATGCCCAAATCCAAGATGGCGTCGGGACCAAGGACATTACATTTCTCGCCCGATGATTTTTTGGGCGGAATTTAGTAAGACACAGACACATTTTTATTGAAAATACAAGAAATAGATAGTAATTTCTGTGAAATCTGACTTTTTGAGGTCGCAGAACACAGTTTTTATCCGCGACCCCCGGGGTCCATGACGCGGCCCAGAAAATAGTGCGGCCCAAACTCTTGAAGACTGGGTAGAAAGCTGCATGTGAGAGGCATCCATGTGCAAACTGTGCTGTGTGGTATAGAAATATGTCGGCTTGTAGACTGTAGGATTTGGATATTGGGCCTTTTCCGCTTCGTGTATAAATGTGCCATCTTGTGCAACCGCCTCACGGGGTCAGTGTGTGCAGTTCAGTGACCTCTCGCAGAGCGCTGTTTCAAAGTGGGCGTGAGGAGCCGATACGCCGACAGGATTTTTTGGTTTTCTAGTTATTTGTAGGTTGTACCCTGAACTCAAACATATTCGTTTTTCGTATTTCTCAAGTGCACCGCTCTATATTTTTTACCGCGTTGAAGCTAGTCACCTTGGGGCCCTTAACTATAGAAATCCCCATAGGCCGGAAACTGTGTTCTGCTACCTTGACGCCATGCACTACGTATTCGTTTTGAAAATTGAGTTTAAACCGAACTGAGTTTGCGGTAAACTATAAGATTACGATAGGCACAACAACATCACAAACATTTCTCTTTACAATGTTTATAGGGGGAACGTTTTATTAAAACACTTCATGGAGGAATCGATGCTATAACACTGCTATTCCATATATTTTTGTCCTTATTTTGTCCTTTAAAGTCTTGAAAACATTTCCTTGAAATCCTACAGCAAAATGATCCGATGTCACCACACGCTTGAAAATTAGGCGGCCGCCATGGGCAGGGATTGAGCTCTGTGCGGTCCCAATTCGTGGTGGTCGCGGTCGCGTTGGTCAGGTGGTCGCCTTGGGCAGGCCGCTTAATGCTTGTGCCTATGGGGAAAATTTTCGGGACCGAGAAAAAGCGGTCGCCATGGCCAGGTGGTCGCGTTGAAAAGGTGGTCGCCTAGGCAGGTTTGACTGTATTTTGAAATTGGTCACGATTCCTTGATTCGATTAAAATGAAACGAGATAAATTGCATATTAATCTACAGTGATGTCACCTCCATAACACTCCTTATCTGTCAATCTACATTGAAAGTAGGATCTGACAGCTTTGTCTGTCAAACACAGTTTGCCCAGGTCTGTTATTGTTGACAGCTAGGTTGACTTATCACTAACTGTGCATGTGACATGGATTGTTTGCGTTTTCTTCTAATGCCTTGTAAATAGCTTTACTTAGTTGAAGACAAGTAGTATGATATCCAGCTGTGCACTAAACTGCATGCATCCATTAAAAGTCCTGACCCTTTCCATTTACACATTGAAAACATACAATCTCTCACTTTGTTTTAGCAAGGAGGTTTGGTTTCAGCAATGAATGCAAATTTAACAGACTGACCATGCCACATTTTAATAAGTTTAAGGGATTCCAATAAGGCAGGCAGCTCATTCTGGGCACATGTCATGAGGCATTCACCCTGCTGGCTTACGATTTGAATGAGTTTCTGAAAATCTTTCTCCACATCTCAGCTCAGGTCTTATCATGAAAGGATTATCTACCTTAGAGTAAGATGAATGGGATTTAGGCATTCAATCATTTTATTTTGATGCCTCCTTTTTTTGTACCGTACCTCGAGGAAATGTTGCAAATATTATCTATAGCAATGATAACTGATATGTTCAAATTAAATGGAATGATTGAAGACCTTTATTGTACATTTTTGCCCACTGGGCTAAGTACAAGTCACAATGTTAAAATCATATTATATATTCATGTGCATATAAACGTCTTGTATACTCTAGTAATTTCGGCTTTCTCTTGCTTCTTGGTTATTGTAGGATTGGTAATTGAGGCTGTATGATTAGTTAGCGTTGGTTTATCGAATTTCGCATTTCCGTTATTTTCCTTACACTGTTGGTTTCTCTCCTACAGTTCTTCACGACATTGTCGGGACCATGTTCAACCGGCGCTTCATGGACGAACTGTTCAAACCGCAGGAGGCGTACTCCAAGAAGGCGATGCGGACAGTGTTCGACAGACTCGCTCATGCGTCCATTATGAGGCTTAACTCCGCCAGCATGGATAAGGTGACATTAAAAGTCTTTAGTATTTTTAGATGACTTTTGTTTTGTCCTCAGAGTGAGTGAGTGTCAGGGCTCTAAGTACCACCCGCATGATATTACTAGTATGCAGGCTAGTTTTAAGGTCTCATGCCTGAATTAGTCTGCATGTAGAGTCCCAAAGAATCCAGCAAAAAAAATTACAGGACATAGAAAGCGTGTGTTTAGGTGGATCATAAATTGCCTTTAAATTGCCTTTAACCGCCCCACCTGATATAAAAAGAATTTGAGATGAAAGCTTGTTTATTACTGTCAGGATTCGGTAGGAAAGTTTCCTCATCCGAGCGATAGGTCGGACTCGTACGCATTTTGCTATGAGTGCTGCGGTCAGCCGCTGGCGGTACAACAGCGGCCCCTTGCGGATAGTGGGTACTTGCCGTGTAAAGTGCGATAAATATTGTTGTCATGGTTAGCTTTGGGTGAATCTTTTTTTATTGCATGACCAACACGTGTGCTTCCAACAGAAAGCAAAACATCTTCAGTGCAGTTGTTCGTTTTCTAGATTCGCAGTCATAAATTTGCATATTCTAATGTTGATTCCTATGGAACGGCCTAATACAGGTTTGAGACCCTAGCTGTGTGGGTATTTCTAATGTCTTCTTGTACCTTACTTGTACTGGCCCATGTACCTAGGGTACATGTATATGAATGTAAAAGTATAATAAATATTGACTGTGAATTTTTGTTTGCTCTTAAGGCTGCAGCTGATTGATACCACCTGTAAAGTGCTAAATATAGAATTGAAATCAATATAGTTTCAGGTAGTCTCCAAGCAGATGAGGGGTGTCGGCAGGTTTTTGACATGTTTTTAGGTGTTTTTGTCGGGCTTTCTACTTTGCCATTTTGAGACCAAAAAAAAAGACAAAAACGCCTAAAAACACATCAAAAACCTGCCGGAACCCCTCATCTGCTTGGAGAGTAGTTTTAGGTCCATATTTCATAAAACCTACTTTTCCAGCAAAGTGGTACAGTTATAATAATAATGGTTTTATTCGATTCAAACAATCAAACAGCGAAACAACACACGGCAGCCACAGGCTGAATTGCGTGGGTTTTAGTTATATGCATGTATCTCCGAAAAAAAGAAAGAATTCTGAGTCAAGCCCTTGAAATTTGCATCAGTTTGAACTAACAGGCTGTTTAATAAGTAGCTGCGGTTTCCGATTTCGGATAGGAAAATATGCCAGGCCCAATATATTTTCTGGCTGGTATTATTGGATTAAATGTGCTTTACCCGCCATATGTAATTACACTACACTAACCTATACTTAAGTGTAACCTTTATTTTCCAAGGTACACACATACACCGCTATCTCTTACCTTTTAAGTTAGCTACATTAGTTCAATTTGTTCAATGCTTAGAAGTGGCCCCCTACAGCCTTGCATTGAGCGAGATCGTAAAAAAAAAATTAAAAAAAGGTGCCACAGAAGTTGTTAGTTCTTTTTGCGATATGATAATCAGAATGGTCAATTTTTCAGTTGTACGACTTGATGACCATGGCCTTCAAGTACCAAGTGTCGCTGTGTCTGCGCCCTTCGGACATCATGCTGGTGACCTTGAACCACATGGACGCCATGAGAACCTTCGTGGAGGAGGCACCGGCCATTAAGGCGCAAGTTGACAACGTCTTCAGACTACTTATCACTGTGAGTGCAAATTATGACATATATATCTTACTTCATAAGAAATGAAAGTTAACTAAGTGTAACAAGCATGTGGATGTAGATTTATTGTGCAATGTCATGTATTGGAAGCAAGAAGACTCTCTCTCCCCCCCACCTCCAAAAATTTAAATAATAGGAGTTACGTTAATGAAGGTTAGACATGCAGATACGCCAAAAATAGTTACTCAAGCAACTGGATAAAATTTTGAAACAGTCAGACGTTTCAAGACGGCATCCGCTATCTTTTGTCAGTGGCTAAGAAAGACAATGGGAGAACCAGGTTTTAAACCAAAACTCTGAAGAGTTTTCTTTTTATGCAGTTGCTTGAGTACTATTTTTGACATATGAATACTATGATAGGAGTTATGTATAGTATTACGTATGGACAAACACAAATATACAAAATGTAATTATGTGAAAGCAATTTTATTCACTTTTAACAGTTTTGCTGTTTTCTTCTGTTCTAAATCAACCTTTTGCTGTTACTGTTAGCTTTATCATACACGTTTTCCTGAACTGATACATTCTTTTTCTTCCCATACACATAACTCTTTCTGGTCCATCATTTGAGCCAAGTACAACTATTATAAATCATAATGATAGGCTCACTTCAAAGTAACATGATATGTCAAAAGGCCTGATCAAAACTTTGATGTCTTAATGTTAACAGCCTGGGTGGATGATATCCTCCTGTTTCTGATGTCTATTTTTGTCTTGAGTCCTTGAGGCTAAAGATATTAGCTTTACAGAATGTCACAATCCATATTAACCTTAATGAGAATTTCCCTATTGCGCTAATCAATTCATAGAAGCCCTGTAAACTCCTTGCTAGAAGCAGAAAAACTGATTTGTATGATATGCTGAAGTTGCCATGGAGCCCAAACCTTGGGACTTATATGGAGAAATGTCTTGATGTGTTATATTGATAATGTCATGGATATGGCTTATTTTCATCAGTGATAATGACATGTCTAGCCAAATGTAATGACATGTAGTATGTTGTAAAATGATTTATACAAAATGTAGTAATGCACTGACAACACTCACTGTAACAATATCAAAGGTACTGTACTTAACAACTAAAACAAAATTCATCATTTGATTGTTTCAATGCAATTCTGTTGATGAGAAAATGGTGTAGAAACACATGATTGTTATATGTGTACTGTATACTAAACTAAAACACCATGTACATGATTGTGTACTATACAACTAAACCAAAACCATATTCATCATTTGGTAGTTTCAATTCAGTTCTGTTGATTCGAAAATGGTGACAGTACTTTTGTCTGCATTGGTCGCCACTATCTGTCCCTGTGTTGCCATGGCAACAGCCCAAGGCCACCTCATGCCCGTAACGACATGCTTGACAAACCTGCCGGTGCGGTCGAACAGTTCCACTCGACTGTTCTTCCTGTCAGCCACAATGATGTTACCCGAGCTGTCCGTACAGATACCTTGCGGACTCTTCAGCTGACCTTCGCTGCTTCCCTCGCCTCCAAACTTGAAGAGGAACTGCCCCTCTGTGCTGTATGCAAAGATGAGGTGACTGTGACAGTCAGACACGAGGATGTTCCCTTCCACGTCGACCGCGATGAACTGTGGAACTTTCAGTCCTTGTTGCCACGACGCAGACAACTTTCCCCCCACAGTTCTCAGCAGTGTCCCGTCTGGACTGAACACCTGCACTACGCCGTTTGATTTATCGACTTCCCGCGTGGCTTGTGTAACGAGGATGTGGTTCCTCCTGGTGTCTACAGCGACGCCTCTCACTTGTCCTGTCTTCTGTAGGCTGATCGCGCCCAGTAGTCGTCCCCGCTTGGTGTACTGTACAGCCAGCTCAGCGGAGGCCGTGCTCCCAGCCACCCACACGTTCCCTGCTTCATCCAAGGCCACATCGTGGGGCTCCATCTTCTTCCCATCTTGTAAAACTGTCGGGAACTGTCGGACGAACGTCCCCTCAAGGGTGAAAACTTTCACTTTCTGGTCCCTATAGTCTCCCACGAAAATTTCACCCTCTTCTGACACGACAACCCCGCTGGGAAGGTCGAGGTTTTCGGTCTCGGGTCCTTTTCCTCCGAATGTCAGGCCCTGGTCCTGCTGCCCTGTGTAAATCGTAACATCGTCATCTGATTCTGCAAAGGACACCTTCTTCATCAGCTGCTTTCTTTGGAGCTGGTTACCATGGTGATGACCTATGCCCTCTGATGTGACATCATCATCCTCTGTTGCCAGACTGGTGAGAAGGGAGATATTCTCTATATCTGATCTCTTTCTACCGAAAGACACTTTCTTTGCCTGAACTCCGTTCTGAGTGGTATGGCGGCGACCTATGACCCTGGCTGCTGCGTTGTTGGATGTTGGTACGGTCGCGGGGATTGAGCTTGGGGCAGATGGGGGAGACTGGATGATCACATGTCCCAACACTGGAACTGCCGCGTCAGTGGGCTGAAACACTGTCATGGCAAGTTGTGCTTGCACAGGAGCTGGTGTCCCCTTTGCTCTGTACTTCGCCAAGATGTCTGTCAAAGTTGTCTCCTGGGCCAGAAACTCCAGCCCTCCTCGCCAGGCCTGCTCGGCTCGGTCACAGGCAGCAGACAGTTCCTCCACGTCCGTCGCGACGACGTCCCTCTCGTTCTGCAACACGGCCAAGTTCTGGCTGTGGTTTTGTTCCACGTTATCCAGCAGGTTGTCTTTCCCCTTCAGGAGTGTGAGCGCCATTTGGTTGTAAAGTGTCGTAATGCTCTTTTCCGTCTGCTGCTTCTGTTCCTGTAGGGTTTTCTCTGTGTCTTCAATCCCTTGGAGGAAGCCGCGATAGGTTTCTAGAATGTTCCTCCCCTCGTTGATGAGTGCTTGGATTGGTGCCCTCTTCTCCTGTGAGGCTTTCTTTATGGTGATGGTGCTGTGGTCACTGTGGGTTTCATCCAAACACTCGTTACACACTGGCACCTGGCACTGCTTACAGTACAGCTTGAGTTCTTCAGTCGGGTGGAAGCTGCACCTGTTTCCAGACTGCGGCTGTCTCCTCGCTTCTGCAGGTGCTGCGCTCTGTTTCCTCAATCTCCCACACAGAATTGTGACAAGATTGTTGTCAGGCAAGCCTGCGATCCCCTGGGTTGGTACTTTGACCTGTAGCTGGCATGTCGGACACTGGAAGGCGTTTTGAACCCCGACGTGGTCTTGAAGGCAGTCCTCACAGAAGGTGTGCTGACAGGGCAGCATCTTTGGCCGGGTGAACAGCTCCAGGCAGATGCTGCAGGATAGTTCCTCCTGAATTTCCCGCCCCAGAATCGACGTTGCAGCTGCCATGATTTTTGCTCGCTGCTGATGTGGCAACTGTACCCCAAGTTAAAGTCCAGGTTGGAGGTTGTGTTTGTCTTAGATTAACCCAATCATGGAAAGTAAACTTTTTCAATTGAGAAAAACTGGAGCATAGACTGTCTGTACAGCTAATAATGTAATTGCCATTAGCCATTATATTGCCAGTTTTCAGTGTACAGATTCTACAGCTGGTAAAGGTCTTTCTAATAATCTAAAAGTGGCCTTCCAAAAACCCTCCTCTAATTGATACAACCCACCATGAAATATCCAATAATGTAAACATTCCTGATTGGTCATGTGGTGGTCAGCTCTTAATCAGATCATTACAACGATGACATAATTTCTAATTTTACTGTTTATGATTAAAATTTACATGTTCATCATATATGTAGTTTCTGCCCTGGTTTCTGCTTCAAGTCTATTGTAATTCCCAATCAGGAAATTTAGTCATGTTTTGTTACTTTGGGTTCATGTCATGTGTCAAATCTTAGTGAAACAATTTATAAGTAACTCAAATCAGTTCAAGGTACAAAGTGCATGTTCAAACTATCTGTGTGGGGAGGCCATGATCAGATTGTTTATTGATTTTGAACAAAAATGTTCATTGAAATTTCCAAATTAAAAGCAAAGCAGAGTTGTCAGGAGATAATTTAACACATCATACAAATCAGGGCTCAAAATCAAATGCTGTCAGAAAAGAATCAAGATTAGGGAAAAAAAGAAGAACTTGCAATTTTACATTTTTGATCAAAGTACATGTACATGTAGTCTGCAATGTGCAATACAGGCTATCATAGACTGGTAGAATTCCTATTTTTAGCAGAGACTGAGAAAACATTATTTAGGACTGACATGGTCTCCAACTAGAATGGAACCCCCGAAAAAGCAAATCTGGCATCCGACCATGGTGATTAAAATTCAACGGTATGCCTGTACATGCATGGTGCCTCCCTTATTCAAATTAAAGCTCTCTTGACGGTTTGTTTGAAAACGGAAGCCATGGTTGACTGCACCTGCACCTGAAAGCCATCAATTTTCTTTTGCATGAAAGAGAAGTTGACTTCTTGCCCTTACTTGAAAAACAGTCTAAGACACTGTGTTTCTTTACAGAACTACAGTGAGCTGTCTCAAGGGGAGTTCCACCTGATTCGACAAACACTGCTGGGATTCTTCCAGGACATGCATATCAGGGTCAGTACAGTTCAAACTTCTAGCTAGATTTTCATACAAAATGAAATCTTTAGACTGGATGGAATTTGACTTTTGATAGATTCTTGCGACGTTCTGTTAAACATTTGAAGAAAGTATCACTCTTGCATAATATTAAATCTTAAGATTGTCTCATAAAATCTCAAGATTGTCTCAAAATCTCAAGATTTAGCACAAAATCTTGAGATTTTTAGAATAAATCTTGAGATTTTTAGAATAAATCTTGAGATTTTTTCATTTTCGTTAATAAACTTTTTTTAGTATTTTTAGTATTTTTGAAGTGCCACTCAAGTTGTTTATTTGGATTGTGAAAAAATTAGGGACAATGATGATGATGATGATGATGATGATGAAGCAAAAAATTAGAACTTTAATAAGAACAGCTAATCAACACTGTGACACTGTATTTCACCACAAAGGTCAAGGGTTACAGGTAAGTGTGTGAATGTGAGTTTTTATTCAAACACAAATTGACTGTCTTGACTGACCAAGTTTATGTGGCCTTCAGTATTGGTAGGAATAGTCATATTGTATACATGTCAGAGGAGTGAAAACAAAATAATGCATGATAATTGTATATTACCCAGCTGATTTTTTTATATTTCTGATTTATTTTCTGAAACAACAGTCATAGACTTGATTTTTTTTGGATCTAAAATGCACGAAAGGTGAAGGCAACTTGCGCCTTTCTAGTCCTCAGACATGTTTACTAGGAACACTTTCTAAAATTGGCCCAAAACAAGTATACCTCTCTGTTAAGAAAACAAGTGTCTTGAAACGATTTGTGCTATCACTTTCAAGACAGTTTTACTCCAGTTAAGAAAAGCGACCGCTACCTTTTGTCCCCAATTTGAATATCCTTATTATGACCAAAGCACAACCCTTGACATGTTTTGAAGTGGGCAAAACTGTATCATTTTCATAGGTAAGTATCGGTTTGAAGTAGTTTTTGGTGTACTAAACAAAATCCAGGTATTTTTGAATGGACACGGAGATACAGCTTGAACCATGGTTTGGATATCACTTGAAATTCAATACTGATTGACTAATGTGTAGTCCTTATTTGATGTTCCAACATGCTTGTAGCAAGTCAAAGGCTGTATATATATAGGTGAAGGTTTAATTACATTAAACTTAGACATACAGGATATACAATGTAGACTAAGTATAGAGGGAGACTTAGCCTATTATGGAACATTTTTTAAAGCTTATTTCTAAATGAAGGTATCCCTCCAAGTCCTTAGACTTTTTAGAGGGCCCTTGGTAGCCTTGGTATTAAAAAAAATATCTACAAAATGTAGTACTGTACTTCTTTCTTAGACTATATATGCAGTGTAGAAAGTTGAAGGCGTTGTTTTAGTGATGTGGTAAATGTATGTCGCGATGTTGTAGTCTACAACTTATTAACTTGACATGTATAAGTTGTGCTATGCAATTTCAAATTTTCTGAGAGTGGTGGATTTTTGTTTTGTTTGTTTGTGTGTGTGTGTAGTGTGTGTGTTGTGTTGTGTTGTATAACTTTAAACTGTGTGCATGATGTGAAAACCATTGCAAGCCAAATTGACCGACATACTCATCACCATAGAGACACTAATAAATAATTGCTGCAGCTTAATTTGGGGTCTAATCAAAGGACGATTATAGACAAGTGCTTTTGATTATGTAGGAGGCAGGATGTTGTAAATAAATCTGTATTGAAAAGGAAATCTTCCATTATGTGTTTGTTGAAATTGCCTGTCATGTGTACCTTACATTGTATACATGAAAGAATCAGATTCAGTTGAATTCTGAAACTCTATCTCTTGGTATCAAATTCAAAGGTAGGCATGCAAATTTTACCTCACATCAAGTGTCCCGTGCAAGTGAAGTGGACTACTATACAGTACTGTATTGACTCTTAGCGATGTTTTGTGCGACAGGTGTCCATATTTCTGAAGGACAAGGTACAGAATACCAACGGGCGCTTTGTTCTGCCCTGCAGCGGCCCACTTCCCTTCGGCGCTGAAATTCCGGGCACAATAAGGTACGTATATTTCAAAGCTTGTGTGTTTTCCTTTGAAGTCTATGTGCTTTTTTTCCGTCCATGAGACGAGGGTCAAATCGGCCTCTTGAGCTTGGGCGTGGATGTTCTGAAGTCTTAAAATTGGAGTGGTCAATCGAAAACAAAGCTTTTGAACGGGCACCAAAGAATACATGGCTATTGCACAGCCTGGACTATCGTATCATGATTGTGTTAAAACTATTTGCATAGTTCAATCTACTTCTGATGATGTTCGATATAATTTCTACCATAACATGCTGATATTTTTATATGATTCTGGTCAGATGCTTTATGAATGGTTTATTTCAGAAGGTAAAATAATGCTCAACAGTAGCAGTCAACGGACTGAATTGTTGCTGTAGCATTCACATTAAAATTCATCCACATCATTACACAATTGAATACGAAATCCATGATACAAACACACATTAATTATTAAAACCATTAATTCTTTAAGACAATATACAAAGATCTTAGAGATAGACATTACATATACGTATTAAGCAAGCGGACAATGAATGGTACAGCACTGTTACAATATCGGTTTGTATTGCAGCGAGGATCGTAATGCTTTGTTGCCATGGCAACATACAAGGTCAAAGTTTATAGTTTATAATGTTTTGTTTGCTGTGATGTACATGACCTTGCCTGTGAGAGCCTTCTTGGAACAGGCTTCGTAACTCAGCCATGTGCATTCCTGCATGTACATATGGCATCCTTGTACTTGTGAGAAAGACCAAACAGTATCTGTTTCCGGTTGAATCATTAAAAACACAGTTTTCAGTAATCTGAAAAACATTTCCAAAATGTTTAGTCCTTATTTTGGAAAGAAGTATGACTTCTTTGTCACTTTGTCACTTCACTTAGATATCTTTTTTTACTGAAATGAAACTAAGATTATGAAATAGTTGAAATGTGTTATGTGTAAGTTGTAACTTGGCGTACATGATCTTTCTACCCGGGTAAATGGATAGTACCCAATCTGCACACTAGATGATGGTCTATAGCATAGGTGTTTGAAAACACTGTCAATTCAGTTTTGGCACATACAGTGTATCATGTACAAGTAGTGTTGGCACAATTGACACCAAGCACAACATGGAACAGATCTTTGTCATTTAAAGGTCAATTTTTGACGTCAATGGAGGTCATGAAGAAGAGATAAATGTCGTGTTTGTTCCTCTTTTGCCTGCTGTAGTAGGATCCAGAAGACTACAAATGTGTTTTGATGATGTATAAAACTGAGGACAAGGGCAAGCTTTTGCGTCATACAAGGACATGATTCTCAAAGCCATGTCACTGTGACATTTTGGAAGGTCTCGGTGTCGAAACAATTCTAGGTATCTTAAGTTTATCACATAGACATGTGCCACCATCCAAAGATGTACATGTAAAGCTATATGAGTTAGCCAGACTGATACTAGTTACATGTACTATTTGCTGGTATGCGTTTGATGACGTACATGTACATGTTTCTCAGATTGTACAATGCAGACGGGAACATGAGCAAAAGTGTGAACTTCCCCAGCGGAGGGACATACAGCGGGCCTGTGAAGGAGGGCTCCACAGAGATAAGGGGAGATAGAGTCACAAAACTAGGAACCAACATGTAAGTATCAACCTTTAAGTTTGTTCTTTTGTTTTGTTTGTATTACATACATGTAGTACATAGTAAAACGTCTCATGGCACAACACAGTACAAGCTGCATAAATTTGACCCACTCACATAGGGATGGACACTTACTTTTCTACTATGTGAAATTTATGTAACGACATTTGTGTCGTGTGTCACAGGTACAGTTTATCCAGACCAGTTGAAGCCAGTCTACCTACAAGCAAGGTGACGGCGGCACCTTCAGATTTGGTATGGATCTTTTATGTACATAATTATGCAATGATTTTGATATTTAATATTTTTAATATCTGACATAAGAAACAGAAAAGGAATGGGATAGCAATGTTAGTAGGAATTTTAAAACAAGAATGTTGTTGTTTGATGTGTAGACTGTAGATATCTTCCCATATTGTACTATAAACTCTCACTTTTACCGACTTGTGTGTTCAGTATTTATTAAAACACAACTTTGTATCATATCAAAACACCACTTAGTAACAGCACTTTTTTTGCTTTTTTACTTTTGTTTTGAAAATATGCATAAACTTCAGCTCATCAGAATATCATGTAGCAACTGGTTGTCGTATCTTTCTGATAGCAGGCTTCTAGATTTTAGCAAACAAGTATGCCAGACGTGAGAAAAAAGTCCTGATGTTATTCTCTGACAATTTGAATAATGGTGAGCCCTTTTCTTGCTGGTGCATACCGGGTACTGCTTTCTCTGCTTAGCATTCAGCATATTTGGGAAAGAATATCTGATTCAATATAATGGTAGTTAAACACACTCCACTACCAGTGGACTAGCCCCCTGCTGTAGTGATTGTTGTGTGGCCCAAGGGCTGCCGAAACAGAGATGAGCGTCGCTCAATGCACCATCTGGTGCGGGAAGGACTTTGACTTTAACTTTTAGATTTTGAATTAATTTCTTGTTTATCTTGTTTCAGGAGAGCAACAACCCCGACCCTGTAGCAAAAGCGGAGCTGAACCTGTTGGCCCACCTGATGGGGGGAATCAAGGAAACCAAGGCAGGGCAGAAGAGCGAGTTTAGACTCAACCTCTTCAGTACAGACGAAGAAGAAGAGTAAGAACTCAAGATTTATCTTAATCACTTGCGATTGGATTCATAATCCAGTGGTTAGCGGCACTGCCTGACTGGAACTAGAAGCCATGAGCTTGATTCCGGATGTGTTGCTCGCCCGACATGCATGCTTCCGGAAAGTCCTTAAGCCGGCGTCACAATTCATGCGAACATCGGCCGACTTTGTAGATTGCCCAAAGCTCGCCGAATTTCAAAATCGCCTGAGCGTCGACCATGTTTTCCAATGAAAATCTTGGGCGACGCCGTCGAACACTAAAAACTATTAAATCCCCCATTAAATGGTACCATCTCTTGGACATGGACAAAGTCAGTATCGACTAACCTGGTAAAGGGCCAATATTTGGATCAACTTTTATTTCTAAAAATCGCCTGAAGCCCACGTAATCGACAGGACGTCGGTCGTACTTCGGCCCAAAATGCACATTTGAAGCTCGCCAACACGTCGGCCGAGTTGAATTTCTTATTTGTGACGGGGGCTTTAGCGACCCAGGTCTACCTTTGGATCTAGGAGTGGTGAGTTTGATTCCGGCTGTGTCACTCAACCGACATGCACGCTACCAGAGAGGGTTGAAAGAATTGGATGTTATCGTTACGCTGTGGTCCACTGTTCATTGTGCTTGTCAAAAATAGCTAGGGGAATTTCCCTGGTACAAAGAACCTGTCAATACTGTACATAATGTCTGTCTTCTCTGTCGGGACCAGTGGAAGAATAGATCATCAATGAGCTAAACTTGATTGGTATCACTTTTCAAATTCTTTTTTTTTAATCACCCTGTTGCTTTCAATGGGCAATGAATCCAGTTTGGGTTCAAAACCAAGTACTTGTTTGAGTTTATTTCGGTTTACCTTTTGCTTGTACTTCCCAAGCTATTCTTTCAGTGGTTGGGGGATAAACGAAATATATTTCTGTAACAATACAACAACTGTTACAGCAAAACATGAATCGTCGCTCTGAAACACTTACATGTACATGTGATGTCAGCTCTTGTTACTCCACCGAGTTCCATAAAACTGCCACAATCCTATCTCATTAAGGTCTTCTCAAGAATGTCTTGAACAACTGGACATCTCAAGTGTGCATTCCTGGGGGTTACTGATGCTGCATTTAGTAGATCTCTAGTTAATTTTCCTGTCTTTTTTCTATTTATCATTGAATCACAAGTAGGAGCCATAACTGTCCTTGGTGCTGAACATGCATTCCTTTGGCTTCAGCATCAAAACCTACATTAAATTCTTTTGATTTTAAAGGCACCCAGAGCATTTTATGAAGCTTGAAAACTGGAAATATTCTAGTTGCTGTAATCTTTATGAAATTGACATTTAATGCCACTGTTTACCACATTTGCGTGTGGATTTCTTATCAAAAGTGCTCAAAAGCGGCACAAAAATAAGCTACATGGTGATTTTTTAGTTTCACTCATCTAGTGTAAATAGACCGATACCATAGCCCTGCCCACCTCCGTCAAAACGTAGAAATGCAAAATTAAAGCATAAAAATTCAAATATTTGACGGACATGCAGTCACTCTCTCATTGATCGAACCGCCAATTGTGATGGACAGTCAGGATCAGTCTATTAGGTCTTGGATTTTCTATCAGTTCTCACCACACAACGACATCGTATCTTTGCTCCTTAAATGTCGATATGTAATTATGGTATAGTGTTATTGAAACTTACTATGTGTAGGAATGACTAGAAATTGCAGGTTTTATATTCAGGTTTCAAGCCTCATAAAATGCTCTGGATGCCTTTAATGTCAGTGGCAGTCTTGTTGCACCCCACCGCATTATAAAAGTTGAGGTTATTGCTAGCACACAGCACAAGTATCACGCCACAAAAATGAGATAAGTTGGTATATGTTGGTATTTTTTTTACTTCCTTACAGACAAGCAGCTGCAATGAGACCACCAGATGAGTCCTACAATGTTGTCAACATTGATGCATCTAAGGTAAGTGTATGCCAAGTAGCAGATACTCATTAAGACAAGCAACTGGATATGATTTTGGAAACGGTGAGACGTTTCAAGTAGCATCCTTTACTTTAATTTTTGATGTCAGTGACAGTCTGAGCAAGATTTGTTGATCAGCAGGTTTTTAATCTTGAACTATAGTTGATAATTATGCAAATAAAGTGGACAATTTTATTAGGATAGAAATTAGACAAATTCAAGGCAAGGTTGATGTTAAAGAGACAATAGCTTGTTTTAGTACAAAGCGGTAAAGCTGGTTTGCGGGCTGCCTTGTGTTATGATTATTAATCATTTTACAATATGATAATTGCTCTCTTGGTTATTGCAGAAGCAACAAAGTGAAGAGCTTAGCAAGATCATGGGAGATTTCCATATCGAGTCCTCGGACACAAATGCTGACGACGACCTTCTAGAACTGATGGACAGTGCATATTAACCTTCGTTACTCTACCGGTGTTCTCATGCACTACATGCATGTGGGAACTGGTACACTCTACAAACTTTAAGCAACATACTTGTGAAATGCTCTTTCGGTCTCTGAATGTTATCAGTGATATTCAGTCTCAAAACATTACGTCTTAATTATTGTAGTCTGGGAATTGATGACATTGTGAAGATTTCCGAAAATAATTTCATCAGGTTGGTAGAATATAGGGTATAGAAGATTCTTTTTACAAACCAGGTAATCTCACCTGCTAACGTTTTGGTGTCTGTCAGACACCTTCATCAGAGCTTCTGACTGGAGTACTGCTTCTCACCGATATAAACTTAGCCACGTTTGGGACAGTGTTCTCACCGCAAAAGCGCCACCTACATCGGCTACTTATAGCGGTGAGAAGCAGTACTCCAGTCAGAAGCTCTGATGAAGGTGTCTGACAGACACCGAAACGTTAGCAGGTGAGATTACCTGGTTTGTAAAAAGAATCTCCTATACCCTGATGTACAGATTGATTTTACAGAAACGTTTTGTGTTTTATACATTTGAATGGTTACAGCAGGCAGTAGTTTCAATGAACCAGTTTTGATTGTGTATGATTCCATGAACATGCCATGCACGGTTCGATCCCAGCAGTGTACATTGCTGTCATTTCATCCGGAGCATTGTGAAAGATCAAGAGGTATGATTTATTATTCTAGATATTCTCCATAAAAATGAAAACTAATTGCGGACATTGTTGGAATAGTAAATGTGAATATCAGTTGAATGCATTCCACACCCTGGGAGATAGGTTGACGACAAGAAATTCCTTGTACATGTAGTTTTAATTGCATTTTTCCTGTATGCGTGCAAGGATGATCATAGTAATGTGTCTGTCAATCACTAAGGAGCTTGAAGTTTAAAATATGCAAAATAGTTGGTGTGGTGCGCATTGATTTGTACAGATTTAATCTAATTGCACTGTTGTGGCACTAGGAGATTACTATGTGTAAGTATATTTACATAACTGAAAGTAGTTTTAAAGTACTAAATCTGATGATAATAGCCTATTAGCTGAAAATACAGTCTTTGCAGCACGCTTCCTTGTCAGATAAGTGGTGCAAGCCGTGGTGCCTTGCGTTAAATGCAAGAAACGAAAAAGAAGAAAAAAATGTAGATAGTAGAATTGATGTCCAATAGTCTATCTGCTTGGAGTCTTGGACCAAAGTCTTTATTCAAGAAATATGTGAAATATTTGCAGAGTACAACAACAACAACAACAATGAAATCTTTATTCTATAGGCTTGTAAAATGCCATTGCTATCACCTTAAATAAAGGTAAAACTTTGTTGATCACCTGCATTATCTATCCTTCAAATTTCCACACCACTATAGATTCCTTATATTGATGCATTGAATTATAAATGAGCTTCTCTTCACATATCAAAATGAAATTGGCATAAAAGAGTGCACAAATTTTGTGTTCTCTGTGAGCAAATTTGCCACTTTGACCTTTTATTCAGAACACCAAATTTGTATAGGATTAGGGTTATGGCAGCAGGGAAAAGGCCAGCATTTGGCCTACAACTAGAATGTCAAAGGTCAGGTCAATCTAATTTGGACCAATATATGTGTGCAGTACTGTTGATTCTAGTGTTGATAATAAATTTATTGTACATGTGTGAAAGAGTTTAGGGCAGCTTTGACTATCTGTCAAGTACATGTGACAGTGGAATATGTTTTTTAAGTCAGGAAATGGGAGAAAGACTAGTTGAGATACACATGTAAAAAAAAGCTTTATATTATGATATCTGAAGAACTTAGCTCCTTCTTTTGTCAAGTCTCTACGAACATATTGTATGATGTGTTTACTTATGCATATGATATGATGTGTTTACTTACAATATGAAAATATTGTATTCTGAGCATTGCCTCTAGAGATGCCTTTAAAACATTCTCTTCAGTTACAAAAGAGACACCTGGTGTTTTGGAGATGAACTGCAGTGTACGAATGTGCTACCATGACGGAATGCAACAGCATGCAAGTTTGAGACAGTAGGCAGAGAGAAACTGCAAATAGCACTGCATTAGCAAATATTGTAACTATGGATCATGTTTTTCTATGCATTTTGTTTATCATGGTTTATAGACTCACTTGCTAGACTAGTATATACTGTTAGGTATTTCACTGGTGCAACTATGTTATGTATGTTATGGTAGATACAGTAGTTTACATGTTTGTAGTGTGGAACAGCTAACTCTATATCAATGAGTGGTTGTCTTGTCAAAGTTTGATATGCTTCATGTTTGGTAATATATTGAATGTACTTCAAATGAATGTTTTCTGCATTTTGTGATGTCCATAATGCCACTTTTATTTGATTCCTTGGTTATTAATATTAAGAAAATTGTCTGCAGGTTTGCATCAACTACCATCCCAGTAAATACTAAATCAAAATGATTTTGACAAAGTTTTGCACATCTTTTGGTTTGGATAAGGTTCTATATTTGATTCGTCCCCATCTATTATTTTTTGGATTTATTAAGATAAATATGATTCTGTAATGCCAGTTTAAATGATAGTACAATTATATGAAATGAACTAATATTTTCAGTCCAAATGGAAAGAAAGCAAACAAATACAGAAGAAGAACCAAGGAGTTAGATAGCTGTGTTTGGATAGTTTTTGCTACAGCTTAATTCAGTTGTCGAAAATTGCCAAATGACCTGTCTTTAAGTTTGTCTTTTCCTCAAAACATGATAAATCAAAATGTAACCTAATGTACTGGTCACAAATGGGAAAGTTTACTTCTCAGTCATTTTGTGCAATGCTTTAAAATTTACATTTTTGTTTTGGAGGAAGTAAGACCTTACAAATCTATTTACAATAGTATGCTTGCATAGGAGACAAGTTTGCCAGTAAAGAGATTCTTTTTTTGTAGGATTGATGTTATGTTACACTTCGCAATTTTTGATAATTTGGTGATGAATCGTAGTTGTTCAAACTTCTCTGTTAACACAATGTGAGCTGTAAAAATACACTGCAAAGTGCATTGGTGTGAAATGCGTCAACTTGTTCATTCATTGACAGGTTCTTGGTAGGATAGCCCTTTTTCCACTTGACAGTGAGCGACTTTACAGCAACCAAACTTGGATTTGTGTGACCCTTGATTTGATTTTGGAACATGATGAACAATATATATTTTTAAAGTGAGATTTAAAAGCCTTTCTCAATGAAAAATTGTTGAGCGATTTTTGTCAATTCTTTGGTCGCTTGGGGGTTACAGGATTGCCAACTGGGTGTATTACAGATTGAGTGGTATAATCTGACACAATTTTGTTTCAATGAATGGGTATTTGAGCAATATTTGAGCTAGATTTAAACTGTTCTTCATCAGTTCATGTATTATGTTTGCAAGACTGAAATAATGTGTTTGAAAAAAACTATTGGCTCCAAAGAATATGGGTGGACATGACATGACATGACTTCATTAACAAATCAAACCCACCATATTTGGTAGTATTGCATTGTCATCCTTACCTGTAGATTGTCAAAGGTACTCAGCAACAATCGCAATACATTTAGGGCAAAAAGATGAAGAACCAACAGAAAAGTTATAACAAACATAATTTTTCTTTACTCTAAAAATTCATAGACACGTTTTAACGTTAAAACACTGAAACACAGTTTTTTTTTAGTTCAGTCATAAATGACGTTAACCGAGTGAATTGAAAAATAGATCTGGTTCATTATTTCCGTTGTTACTTTATTTGCCTGGAAAAAGTTTATTACTCTATGTTTGGGATCAAATGGAATGAACCAAAAATATGCAGGGTGTTGCAGATGAACAGATATAACTTTTTATACCGGGCCTATCGCAACTGAGGCCAATGAGTCTGTACATATTGATTACAGCAGTCGTCAGAGGATTGGTTCAACCAAACAGAGGTGATTTTAATTCGGAACACACTCTGTGTTTACTGTGAACACGTTACAGGTACACCCCGCCCAGATTGGACCTTTCACGGCTGTACAGAAAGTACGAAATGAAACGAAATGGAAAAAATGGACCTACAGAAAGTACGAAATGGAACTAAATGTAGAAAAAAATGGAACTATAATGGCAGGTTTGACTGTACAAAAAATGCGAAATGGAAAAAATGGAACTACAGAAAGTGTGAAATGGAATGAAATGGCACGATATATGAAATAAACTGAAATGAAAATCGATGGAAATGTAATGAAACGGTACAGAAACTGTAGAATGATTTAATAGAATAAAGAAGTTCCATTTCGCACTTTCTGTAGTTCCATCGTTTCCCCATTTCATTTCATTCCCCTCTTTGTTACATTTCGTACTTTCCGTACACCGCGCCCACAGGTGTCCTGTAGCAGACGAACATGGCCACCTCTGAGGGGCTGTTACGCGCCGATTTGAGGCACAAGACATGGTCGCGTAAAAACTCAATAGATCTCGCACGAAAGGCCAAATCATGCATATAAATGTGTCCCCGTAATGTCAAGAAGCTGTCCAAGCTCCTGCGATACACTTGGAGATCCAAATATGATTTTCGAACGAGACTTGCACACTCAAAGTTGGCCCCAAATGAGCCTTCTTGTGTTAAATTCTGTCGTAGATTTCGCACTGCATGGGGGTTTCCGTGCTACCGTTTCAGCATTATCAGGCGTAATTTACTTCCGGGTCGTAGCAGAAGGGCTTGCGGCCGAACGCGGAAGTGTGGTCAATCTTCACGTTCTATCCAAAGATATGTTAGAATACTTTTCTTATTTTAGAATTTGTCATGCAGTGCAAATTAACCGGCTCCTTACTGATCCTTACTGGGCGCCCAGTACGGAACAGACGACACCTACCGGGCATACGTCACCAAAAGTGTCTGTGCTCGCTGCGGTAAGCTTGTACAGTATATGCTCAGAAGCAGTTGAGACATACTAAGAGGGCTGAGTTCCGGGAAAAGGTGGAGAAGCCCAAAGAAGACGGTGGCTTCGGCACTCTGGAGGCAACCTTCATGAAAGCAGACCCAATTCTAAAATGAAAGAATTTTCCGTTTGACGTCCGTGCCTGATATAGGTGTACACACGCCCTTGAGAAAGCAAGGTTGAAATTGGGTCTATGGAATGACCCAATTCTAAAATGAAAACTTTTACGTTTGGCGCCCGTGCCTATATGGGTGTAAACACGACCTTGAGAAGCCAAGGTTGACATTGGGTCAATGGAATGACCCAATTCTAAAATGAAAACTTTTCCATTTGACGCCCGTGCCTATATGGGTGTACACACGCCCTTGAGAATGCAAGGTTGAAATTGGGTCAATGGAATGACCCAATTCTAAAGTCAAAACTTTTCCGTCCTACGTCCGTACCTATATGGGTGTACACACTACATTGAGAAGCCAAAGTTGAAATTGGGTCAATGGAATGACCCAATTCTAAAAAAGGAAAACTTTTCCGTTTGACGTCCGTGCCTATATGGATGTACACACACCCTTGAAAAGGCAAGGTTGACATTGGGTCAATGGAATGACCCAATTCTATAATGAAAACTTTTCCGTTTGACGTCCGTGCCTATGTTGGTGTACACACGCTCTTGAGAGGGCAACGTTGAAATTGGGTCAATAGAATGACCCAATTCTAAAATGAAAACATTCCGTTTGACGTCCGTGCCTATATGGATGTACACACACCCTTGAAAAGGCAAGGTTGACATTGGGTCAATGGAATGACCCAATTCTATAATGAAAACTTTTCCGTTTGACGTCCGTGCCTATGTTGGTGTACACACGCCCTTGAGAAGGCAAGGTTGATATTGGGTCAATGGAATGACCCAATTCTAAAATGAAAACTTTTCCATTTGACGCCCGTGCCTATATGGGTGTACACACGCCCTTGAGAAGACAAGGTTGACATTGGGTCAATGGAATGACCCAATTCTATAATGAAAACTTTTCCGTCCTACGTCCGTGCCTATGTTGGTGTACACACGCCCTTGAGAGGGCAAGGTTGAAATTGGGTCAATGGAATGACCCAATTCTAAAATGAAGTACTTCTCCGTTTGACGTCCGTGTCTATATGGGTGTACACACGCCCTTGACAAGCCAAGGTTGACATTGGGTCAATGGAATGACCCAATTCTAAAATAAAAACTTTTCCGATTGACGTCCGTGCCTATATGGGTGTACACACGCCCTTGAGAAGACAAGGTTGACATTGGGTCAATGGAATGACCCAATTCTATAATGAAAACTTTTCCGTCCTACGTCCGTGCCTATATGGGTGTACACACGCCCTTGAGAAGACAAGGTTGACATTGGGTCAATGGAATGACCCAATAATAACATGAAGTACTTTTCCGTTTGACGTCCGTGTCTATATGGGTGTACACACGCCCCTGAGAAGCCAAGGTTGAAATTGGGTCAATGGAATGACCCAATTCTATAATATAAACTTTTCAGTTCGACGTCCGTGCCTGTATGGGTGTACACACGGCCTTGAAAAGGCAAGGTTGACATTGGGTCAATGGAATGACCCAATATTCTATACTGAAAACTTTTTCCGTTCGACGTCCGTGCCTATATGAGTGTACACACGCCCTTGAGAAGGCGAGGTTGACATTGGGTCAATGGAATGACCCAATTCTAAAATGAAAACTTTTCCGTTTGACGTCCGTGCCTATATGGGTGTACACACGCCCTTGAGAAGCCAAGGTTGACATTGGGTCAATGGAATGACCCAATTCTAAAATGAAAACTTTTCCGTTTGACGTCCGTGCCTATGTTCGTGTACACACGCCCTTGAGAAGGCAAGGTTGACATTGGGTCAATGGAATGACCCAATTCTATAATAAAAACTTTTCCGTCCTACGTCCGTGCCTATGTTGGTGTACACACGCCCTTGAGAAGCCAAGGTTGACATTGGGTCAATGGAATGACCCAATTCTTAAATAAAAGACTTTCCGTTTGACGTCCGTGCTTATATTGGTGTACACACGCCCTTGAGAAGGCAAGGTTGAAATTGGGTCAATGGAATGACCCAATTCTAAAATGAATACTTTTCCGTCCTACGTCCGTGCCTGTAGGGGTATGAACACGCCCTTTAGAATGCAAGGTTGAAATTGGACCAGTATATAGAAACAATCCCTTAAGAGTGCAAAGTTGAAACCGCTTCAAAGGATCGCCACAGTTCGGACATAAAAGAATTGTCCGTCCTAAGTGGGTGTATAACCAACGAGGCATATGATAAAAAAAGTCAATCTTCCCCCACGACCTCTGCTTGGAAAGTAGGTTATATGGGTATAAATTACACAAAAGCCACTAAGAGTGCAAAAAAACATTCCGTCCTTACAGTGTACGACCGTAAGTTCCTAACAATGAAAACTCACACGTATGGAATAGAACTTACAAACTTTTCCAAACAAGAGTTTCCCGTCTTAAGTTAGCGGATAGAACCCGCTTAATAATGCAATTCTAAACGTTCTTAAGGAACGCTCTTAGCTATGATTTTCAGGGTATAAGAGCTGAAAACAGTGTAAACTAGAAAGAGTGTTAGGACATTATATACAATGCCCTCGTTCTATTGACGCAATGTCAACCTTGCCTTCTTAAACCCCCGTCACAAATCAAGAATTCAGCTCGGCCGACGTGTCGGCGAGCTTCAAATAGGTATTTTCGGCCGAAGGACGGCCGACGTTCTGTCGATTATGCGGGCTTCGGTCGATTTTTAGAAATCAAATTGATCCAAGTATTCTCGGGCGATTTTGAAATTCGGCGAGCTTTGGGCGATCTACGAATTCAGCCGACGCTCGCATGAATATTGACGCCGGCTTAAGGGCGTGTGTATACCCATATAGGCACGGGCGTCAAAGTTAAAGTTTTCATTTTAGAATTGGGTCATTCCATTGACCCAATTTCAACCTTGGCTTCTCAGGGCCGTGTGTACTCCAATATAGGCACGGACGTCAAACGGAAAAGTACTTTATTTTAGAGTTGGGTCTTTCCATTGACCCAATTTCAACCTTGGCTTCTCAAGGGCGTGTGTACACCCATATAGGCACGGACGTAAAACAGAATAGTTTTCATTTTAGAATTGGGTCATTTCATTGACCCAATTTTCAACCTTCATTCTCAAGGGCGTGTGTTCACTCATATAGGCACGAGCGTCAAACGTAAAAGTTTTCATTTTAGAATTGGGTCATTCCATCGACCCAATTTCAACCTTGCTTTCTCAAGGTCGTGTGTACAACAATGTAGGCACGGACGTAGGACGGAAAGTTTTCCTTTTAGAATTGGGTCATTAAATATTCCATTGACCCAATATCAACCTCGCCTTCTCAAGGGCGTGTGTACACCCATATAGGCACGGACGTAGGTCGGAAAGTTTTCCTTTTAGAATTGGGTCATTTCATTGACCCAATTTTCAACCTTGCTTTGTCAAGGGCGTGTGAACACCCATATAGGTACGGACGTCAAACAGAATAGTTTTCCTTTTAGAATTGGGTCATTCCATTGACCCAATTTCAACCTTGGCTTCCCAAGGTCATTTGTACACCCATATAGGCACGGACATCACACGGAAAAGTTTTCATTTTAGAATTGGGTCATTCCATTGACCCAATGTCAACCTCGCCTTCTCAAGGGCGTGTGTAACGTTACACCCATGTAGGCACGGACGTAGGACGAAAAAGTTTTCCTTTTAGAATTGGGTCATTTCATTGACCCAATTTCAACCTTGCTTTCTCAAGGTCGTGTGTACAACAATGTAGGCACGGACGTAGGACGGAAAGTTTTCCTTTTAGAATTGGGTCATTAAATATTCCATTGACCCAATTTCAACCTCGCCTTCTCAAGGGCGTGTGTACACCAACATAGGCACGGACGTCAAACGGAAAAGTTTTCATTTTAGAATTGGGTCATTCCATTGACCCAATTTTCAACCTTACTTTGTCAAGGGCGTGTGTACACCCATATAGGTACGGACGTCAAACAGAATAGTTTTCCTTTTAGAATTGGTTCATTCCATTGACCCAATTTCAACCTTGGCTTCCTAAGGTCATTTGTACACCCATATAGGCACGGACGTCAAACGGAAAAGTTTTCATTTTAGAATTGGGTCATTCCATTGACCCAATGTCAACCTCGCCTTCTCAAGGGCGTGTGTAACGTTACACCCATGTAGGCACGGACGTAGGACGAAAAAGTTTTCCTTTTAGAATTGGGTCATTTCATTGACCCAATTTCAACCTTGCTTTCTCAAGGTCGTGTGTACAACAATGTAGGCACGGACGTAGGACGGAAAGTTTTCCTTTTAGAATTGGGTCATTAAATATTCCATTGACCCAATTTCAACCTCGCCTTCTCAAGGGCGTGTGTACACCAACATAGGCACGGACGTCAAACGGAAAAGTTTTCATTTTAGAATTGGGTCATTCCATTGACCCAATTTTCAACCTTACTTTGTCAAGGGCGTGTGTACACCCATATAGGTACGGACGTCAAACAGAATAGTTTTCCTTTTAGAATTGGTTCATTCCATTGACCCAATTTCAACCTTGGCTTCCTAAGGTCATTTGTACACCCATATAGGCACGGACGTCAAACGGAAAAGTTTTCATTTTAGAATTGGGTCATTCCATTGACCCAATGTCAACCTCGCCTTCTCAAGGGCGTGTGTAACGTTACACCCATGTAGGCACGGACGTAGGACGAAAAAGTTTTCCTTTTAGAATTGGGTCATTTCATTGACCCAATTTCAACCTTGCTTTCTCAAGGTCGTGTGTACAACAATGTAGGCACGGAAGTAGGACGGAAAGTTTTCCTTTTAGAATTGGGTCATTAAATATTCCATTGACCCAATTTCAACCTCGCCTTCTCAAGGGCGTGTGTACACCCATATAGGCACGGACGTAGGGCGAAAAGTTTTCCTTTTAGAATTGGGTCATTTCATTGACCCAATTTCAACCTTGCTTTCTCAAGGGCGTGTGTATACCCATATAGGCACAGGTGTCAAACGAAAAGTTTTCATTTTAGAGTTGGGTCATACCCAATTTTAACCTTGCCTTCTGAAGGGCGTGTGTACACCCATATAGGCACAGACGTGAAACGGAAAAGTATTGTAAGTATGTTATAGAACACTTACGAAGTTTTGCTAAAGAACAGTATCAAACCTGTCTTAAGTTGGCGGGTATAACCCGTTTGATAATGCAATCTTAACGTTGTCCATGGAACGGTTTTCAGTTATAATTCGGAGGGTATAAAAGCCAAAAATTTTAACAGTATAACTAGAAAGTGTGCCAGAACATTATATACAATGCCATCGTTAACGTTACTTTAAAACGTGTACTACAGTGGGCAGCCTCGTTGCGCGCTTCCCGCCCGAACAGTCAACTGTCATCAGAATCAACACGAAACATTTCTTTTGCTTTGTCTTGCCAGTATTCTGCCGTCACGCTGAGTGTGACCCGGAAACAGTGGAGTGTCGCCCTCAAACCGCATGCCGCGAAACCCCCATGTGGTGCGTTCTTGGTCCGGAGTGTAATACTTAAACCATAGGGAAAACCTTCGAACATGGGTCATCTTTAACTCGAGAAATCTTGCTTCTTGGAGAAGTTTAGATACCCAGCTTTATTGCAGGGGCTTGAGGAACGTCTTGACATTACGAGGACACATCTATATACGTGATTTGGCCTTTCGTGCGAGAACTATTGAGTTTTTACGTGACCATGTCTTGTGCCTCAAATCGGCGCGTAACAGGTGTTGGGCGGACGGAAACTTCTGGCCAGCGGGACGATTCAGGCCAGAACCCGGCCAGGAAACAGGTAGGAACTCACTACGTGTGCTGACTGTCCAGGATTGACAGTATTGTGTCCACCTTGACCACATTTTCAGCTTGATTTTTTCTAGCATGACGATTTTTGTGGTCCATTCAATCATGCGTGGTGAGATACATTACGGCCCGTGTGTTCCCTGAAACCAGGGGGCAAAACACCCGAAATAACGGGACAGTGTTTATCCGTTACGGTCAGTTTAGGGCACAGGTGTTTTTGTGATAAGGTACCGATAGCTTTCTTCAAGGAATTGGGGAGGGCTGTGTTTAATGTCTTCACCTTTGCAACTCGCTAGCAGTAAACAAACTTGTAAACAAAAAAAAGTAACGGTCCACATGGGACCACAACACAGAAACTAGAAGTCATAGAATTCACAAAATATGCCGCTCCCATTTGTACAAACGAAGCAACATCGAACAGAGAACTTTGTTAGCACAGACAGGGCTTGGTCTGTGCTACAAGATCTGCTACAGGAAGGCATTCTATACACCTTTCTTGAGAAGTGTTTTTGCGAGTCTGTAAGTGGGCACTTGAGACGTACACACCCTTTCTTTTGGCGCGCGGCTCCAGAGCTGTAAATTAAATTAAGTGATCAGCTGTTGCGCGCGAAAATCACGCATGGTGTTTCTGAAATCAACCTCTTTAGGCCACACCAATTTAATTTCTTGGTTAAAGGATTTTTTTTTAATTTTAGCACAAGGACATCATTAAAACAGAAGTCTGGAGTGAAAACATGCACATGACCCTGTTCACTCCCTGAAACTGTGTGCACCAAAGTACAAACTTTCCTCTGAGATTCGGTTTTCATGTTGATTTTCCAATCTAGCATTTTTTTTTAAATCCGTTAACCAAGAAATTAAATTGGGTGGCCTTTAGTGAAATGTGATAAAAGAATGTTGCGTGCATCGCTGGGAATGTACTACAAGTCCATTGTTGTCGAAAGTTGATTTGAAGATTCAGTAACTGTAAGAGTTTCAGCCCATTTAGTTACGTCATGAATGACAGGATGCAAATAAGTTGGGTGGAGCAACTTTTTTGGTCCTAAATCACCTGAAATGTCAGACCAGTGAATCATTTGATGTACAAGGATTGCAAGAAAAGAACAAGACAAGCTGAAAGTTCACCAGTGTGACCGTAAGATAATGTTAAACAATGTCAACAAATGTATGTCAAAGATCTTTGTAAGAATTACTCTTACTAAGCGTGATCACATGTACGTACAATTTACCTGCTACTTTTAACCACGTGTAGGTCATTCCTTGCCCTAAAAACAAATAGATTTTACGTAATAAATCATCTTGACTTGTCACTTATTAAGCCACCCTTCCTCCTGACTACATGACTCAAGTTTCGCTTTTGCTCTCTTTTAGGTTTGTATACCGCCTTGTTTTTTAACCTCCTTGGTTCACCACCTATACTGCTAGACCATGGAGGTAGACAAACAATCCAAGACCAGACCGGATTCGTTACACTTGTTCTCTTTTGCCTCCCTTTTGTAAGGGGCTCCTTTCAACACCTTTGAAGAGAAAGAGTTGTAACACTTGACAGCTGTCTGTGTAACAAACCCCAACACCTTTTTTGTCTCGCGAGCATTTTACTTGGCACTTGCAGTCGGCCATAAAAAGAATGGCCGACTGCAAGTGCCAAGTAAAATTCAGAGCTAGAGTTGGTTAATAAAACTACAGCAATATAGTGTTCAAGAGCTTCTTTGTCCAAGTTTAGTCAGATTTCAAAAATGCATTGATTAAAAATAGTTTTAATTAGCTTCTGTGAAAGAGCTTGAAAAGAACAACAATAAAAGTTTTAAACACAATGTATTCTGAATGAAAGTTAAACTGCATACTGCCAACACAATATTTTTTTGCTTTTTTTTTGCCAGTGTATTTGTAGGATGGAAAAAGATACAATCTGGATTTGAAAATTTAAATTGTAAAGCTGGTCTCTGAGAAGTATGGCATGGACACACAAAACAGAAACAAAAATTGTTCAAACACAAGTTTGAGACAAGCATATAGTAAGGAAAAAAAGACTGGTTTTGCATATCATCTCTACACTATGAGGTGAGGTTTAATGTTACGTGCAATTGATACTGAAGTTACCTCATGCACCAGGTATGCCCCCACATCCTGTAACACCTGTTTATTACCTGCGACAGGTGTAAACAGGTTACATGGTGATCTATGTCCCACCTTTTGCACACTTTTCCTATGTCTGTCAGTACTGTCAACATACATGTAAAACATGGCCAGTATAAGTACAACAGAAATTAGTCATTCACACCTCATTTCCACAAGAGGCGGTGACCAAAAAAAAAAATCAAATTTCATTGACAAAGAACAAATCTTTTTACAGATTTTTGTGTTTAGTTGTCTTTTACATAATACAAATGTACATCTACATCATACTTTAACATCATGCATCATATTCCAATTATAAAAGCAAGGGTCACATAGATCCATTTTTTTCGATTAAAATTGTATTCAGGGATTGCTGTCTAGTGGAAAGAATGCCTAATACTTTTCTTTGTAATTTGTTTAGCAGTACCCTGTATATGGTATGATTTTGTTTTCTTCTGATCCCCTGTAAGTACTAATTCCTAGTGCGTGACAAGCACATGATGTCATGTCTGTTTTTCCTACTTCCACACCCATTGTCACACTATCCTTCCTCCCCTCTTGTTATCACACCTTCAAGTACAGCAACACACAAAGCCACCTGGCACATATCAAGCCCACAGGACTTACCAGGGGGTGACCTTAAATGCCTGAGTTGTTGTTTTCTTAAGATGAAATAAAAGATGAATGTATACCTTTATTTGAATTCTATAAATTTTTGTTATATGTACTGGTCTCCCCAGTTAGTCTTGTATATACAAGAGTAGTCAGTTTACTGAACGCTGTTAAGTTGAACTTTACTGTTGATTGAAGGCATTCAGGACCGTTCAAGTGGTTGGTCAACATTGGCAGGGCTTACGTGACAGTTAGGTACTAGTACTGTACTGTTTGCATGTTGTTGTTTTACTGAACATTGTCTGTTGAATACACTGGGAGGAGCCTGATGCAAATATCCTTGTTCAGTCACCTGAGTTATACTTTTTTTAACTTCATCTTTTGATAAACAATTATAAGTATAACAGTTGCCACTGATGGCTTCCAAAAAGCTTCAAACTTTAAGTTAAAGTGTACAAGGATACGCCTTAGGCCACACCAATTTAATTTCTTGGTTAACAGATTTTTTTTAGCAAAAAAAAAACATGAAAACAGAAGGCTGGGGTGAAAACTTGCACCTGACCCTGTTCATTCCTTGAAACTGTGTGCACCAAAGTACAAACTTTCCTCTGAGATTTTGTTTTCCTGTTGATTTTCCAATCTAGCATTTTTTTTTAAAGCCGTTAACCAAGAAATTAAAATGGTGTGGCCTTATGGCCACAGATGACCTTTAACTCATGTGTACTTTATGGAACACAATTAGCCTTTGGTAAACAGAGTTTACTGTTATTGGTCAGCACAACATATTTACCTCATTCTGACTGCTTGCCAAGAGTCAAAAACCTTATCAGGGCACTGTTCCCTCTGTCAATATAATTTGCTCTTAAAAACAGGCAGTGCTGTTTTGACTGTGTCCTGTGGTACATAATACAATAATTATTACACATCAATAATGTCTTTATGCCAGATTTTCATTATGAAGGTCATAATATTACCATGTTACCAGTTATTACCATGATGATACATATTGTTATCATGAGGCCACACCAATTTAATTTCTTGGTTAACAGATTTTTTTTTAAATTTTAGCAACTTAAAAATCATGAAAACAGAAGGCTGGGGTGAAAACTTGCACCTGACCCTGTTTGCTACCTGAAATTGCGTGCACCAAAGTACAAACTTTCCTCTGAGATTCTGTTTTCATGTTGATTATGGAATTAAGCATTTTTTTTCAAAAAATCTGTTAACCAAGCAATTAAATTGGTGTGGCCTGAGGTTATAATTATTTATAAGTTAAAACTGAATTGTTATGTCTAATCTTTTTGCACAGTGTTCATAGGTCATAAATTTGTATATGGAATTCGTACTTACCCAATATGTCCTTTGACAACTGTATATTGATTTGATACATATTTTGCTTTCTTTCTTTAATATACAGGACAATGGAGCTGGCTGTTTGAAGTGTGGAGACAATTGCCCTGGACTTCAGCTTCATGAATGGAGGTATAAATGATATGAAAAATCATCAAAATCTCTTTGTAATGTAACATATACATTTATACTAAACATAATTCCACCAGGGTACATAATTCGGCCACCCTGAAAAGATGCATCCAAACAGATCTCCAACCCAATGTCCTCCAGTATAATTCACTCCTGCACTAGAGATCTCTCAAACCCACTGTTTTTCAAAGTGGCAGATTTAAGTAACCCGGCGGATTAAGTTTAATGGAGGTTACATGAAACACCCTATATGAAAGAGACTGTTTCTGATACTTTTATTTTTCTCCTTGAGGTAGAGTGAAGATTAATGTTATATAATTTCATTATTGATAATTTGGACAATTACTAGCTCTAAATTAGTCTAAGCACATCATGTACATGTACAGTCAAACCTGCCCAAGGCGACCACCCAGGGGACCGAGCAAAAACGGTCGCGATGGACAGGTGGTCGCCATGAAGAGGATTCCACTCACAACATGTTTCCAGGTTGAGGTGTTCAAATACAGTGTACTACGTAGATGGATGGAAAATTATGTGATTTTAGACAGTATGACCCCCACCAGGTTCAATTGTCATACACAAAAAGATCCTACAAAAATTATATTTTCCGTTATCGTTGTAATGTTTGTATATAGTTAACGTTACATCGTTTACAAATTTTCGTCATAATGTTGACAACAAAACAATGTTTGCCACGATGATCTCGCAGTGCCCTCCCGCACATTCAATCGAAGTTTTAAGGCCTTCGATAAATCCCTTGAAAACACCTGCTGACCCCAGCCTTTTTTGGGCGCCGACCGCTGGATAAAAGGGGCAAAAGGTTTTTGATCTGACAACTGAAGATGAACACGGAACGGTGTGATTTCGTCGCGCCGCGCCACACCACCAAGCTCTGTGCGACCGCATCGAAAGGTAAGTCAGTGCAGAACAGAACGCAAAGCGTCCAATAAAGTACATAAAGGTTTGTGAGATTCATGGAAATAAAAAGAAAATAAGAATATTAATTTTCATCAATAACGAAATGTTCATACACAGAAGCGTCGTGTTTTACAAAGGTCAGCGGTACGCCAATCTGGGCCGTGCCAAAACCAAGATGGCGTCGGGACCAAGAAACAACATGTTTCGCCCGATGCTTTGCCCGCCGCAAATTCATTTTTCGGCGGAATTTAGTAAGATACAGACACATCTTTGTTGAAAATACAAGAAATGGCTAGTAATTTCTGTGAGATCTGACTTTTTGACGCCATGCACTACGTACGTATTCGTTTTGAAAATTGAGTTTAAACCGAACCGAGCTTGCGGTAAACTATAAGATTACGATGGGCACACCAACATCGATATTAGAGTATTCACAAACATTTGTATTTACAATGTTTATAGTGGGAAAGTTTTATTAAATCACTCAATGGAGGAATCGATGCTAGTCCATATATTTTTGTCCGTCAAGGTCTTAAAATCATTTCCGCGAAATCCGACAGCAAAATGATCCGATGTCACCACACGCTTGGAAATGAGGCGGCCGCCATGGGCAGGGATTGTGCTCTTTGCGGTCCCAATTCGTGGCGGTCGCGGTCGCGTTGGACGGGTGGTCGCCTTGGGCAGGCAGCTTAATGCTTGTGCCTATGGGGAAAATTTTCGGGACCGAGAAAAAGCGGTCGCCATGGCCAGGTGGTCGCGTTGAAAAGGTGGTCGCCTAGGCAGGTTTGACTGTATGTACTACATATTATATGTAAACCTTATAAAGAAGTACTGTAAATGCAGAAATTTTTGCGGTTGTTTTGTTTTCGCGGTGAACTTTCAGCGCTTACATAAAACACCCGCGAAACTTTTGCCCACCTATGACTGAAGCTCTACTATTGTTTCAAACGCGAACTTTACACCACTGCAAACACTCCATTTTCTTCCTACAGCGAAATAAAAACCATGCAAACTTAAATGCATTTACAGTATCCTCAAATTCTTCATCCTCACAAGTTGACCTGACCCTGAACCAGCATTTATAGCACACATAAATACCCCAAGTAGTGATTACCTAGCTCAGTCTTTAATACTCCAATCTCTGTTGCTAAACATATATTAAATGTCACTAGGTACTTCAGGGTTGCCAATCTCTTATCCTAATCATACTGGAATTTATGATGCTTGTTTATAGGATCTCTTATCCTAGCCAAGGGGTTGACAAGGGTTCAGTTTAAATTTCTGTGGTTATTGTTTAATTTGGTAAACTGTAGCTACATGTAGCACAGGATTGTCCAGGAATATCCAATTTTTGATTGACATAAGGCCATGTTGATTTGATTTTATGGATGATATCCACACGTGCATCAATTTTTGTCCATTTTCAACAAAAAAAGTTTTCTCCCATACTGTAAATCGTACAATGCAGCTGCAAAATGATCAAATACATACCATATAATGCCAAAAAAAATATTGGAAAACAATTATGATTATACTAATTTCGTACTGTCAAAATCAATTCCAAAGGCAAAGAAGAAGAAGTGAAAATGAATCTATAATTCGCTAAACCATATTTGTGTGTTAGTTATTTGTCCAACCTTCCTGACCATGTAGATTTCATAATTTGTTTTGGGGTCGAATTTTTTTTTATTCGCCTGCTCGCACCAGTTCTGGGGTTGCCTGAGGATGTCGTCCATATAATAAAATCAACATGGCCTACCTCATAATAAAACGTTGGTACATGTAAGTCATGCAAGTCACTGGTGACCTATTGACCTATGTTATATTATACATGTATCT
Source organism: Branchiostoma lanceolatum (assembly GCA_035149815.1). Lineage (NCBI taxonomy): Eukaryota > Metazoa > Chordata > Leptocardii > Amphioxiformes > Branchiostomatidae > Branchiostoma > Branchiostoma lanceolatum. The sequence goes on from CM068866.1 coordinate 16,181,908, forward strand.
GCTCCATGGTTTGGCCTTGTTTAATAATAATTGTATTAGCTGGGCTGGATTATTGTTTCCCTTCAAAGACAATTTTGAAGTTTCAGATGATCAAAGTTTCAAAGTCATGTTTAGAAACCTAATGCAGGGAAATTTACTGTACAGCAAAAACAAAACAGACAAAGTAGAGAAATTTGAAGAAAGACTGATTGCAGCTGCAGGGTGTCCAGATCACTTCAACAGCAGAACACAGTGGACTACTACTAACAGTACCTGCAATAAGTATCACTTGAAGGTGTTCACACCATACTAATCAATACAACAATGATTGGAAGATTCCAACTGTGTAGTTTAACAGTGCGCTATAACATGTTAACTGTTAAGTGTAACTATTTTTGTATTGCAGGAACTGTTGTACCCAGTGTAAGTGTAGAAGAGAGGATCATGATGTGTTCAGCAGAGATGTTACCACCCTGTTTGAGAAGTTACAGATCAGTCAAGACACACCCGTTGCAAAAGGGTATGCCTGGGTCCCACCTGGGATTTCCTCAATGGACAAGGTAAAACATGACATTTATTGATATTTATACCTTTCGCCTTGTTATGATTATAACAAACTGTGTACTGTAATTTTTGATTTGTTAACTGTAACTTAATTTTAGCTGATTTAACGGTCACTTGTCAACCGCTAAAATTTCATAATCACTAATATTTGATTACTAGTATTTGAGACAGTAATGTCTGTTCAAACCGTCAGAATTAAGTGCCCTGACCTACTCTTTTTTCCCCAAATTTCTCTTTATTTGCATATCAATTCATAGTTTGTGGTTGAAACCGGTTGTTCAACAAATCTTGCTCAGAGTCACTGACGAAAAGTAGAGGATGCTACTTGAAGCGTCTGACCGTTTCCAAAATCATATCCAGTTGCTTGAGTAACTGTTATTTGGCGTATCGTATTACCTGGATGTCTAACCTTCATCGACGTGAAGATTTTAGGTTAGAGATCCAGTTTCGATTGTAACTACTGTGTCTCGTAGCGCATGAAATTGTTGTTGCCAGTATGCTTATTCTAAAATATCTGTATATAAGTCCATTCTTATTACTTAAAGATAAAATACAGCACTGATTTCACGGATTGTTACCGTATATATATATTGAGACTTACCTTGTTGTGAACTGACTGGGCACTTGTTGCGAGCACTTTTTATCCTATATGATACGTTTTCCTAATTATCATACCTTCGTAGTAAGCAAAACTACGCCTAGAGCGATTTTAAATTTGTTGCGTACTATAGAGTAATGTTAGTGCTTTGATGTTTACAGTTGATTGTTTTAAGTGTTGCAGTAATATCATGTAAATGAGCGTGCAATTCAGCCGTTTAGGCTGCCATATGCTTGTGCAATAAACCAATACAATACAATACAATACACTTTGGTACATTGTACTGCAATGAAACATGTTTTCCACGTGGCATAATGATCCAAGCTCAGCCAAATGTATGTTCGCAAAAATTGACTTCTACTTATCATCTGTAGTCATCAGAAATAATTGTTTTTAACTAATTTGAAAAATCATTTTGTAATAACTATAGCCACTTCATAGATATCAATTTGTGCGAACGTACGTTTGTAGCTTTGATCATTATGCACATGGAAAACATAGTTTGATTGCAGTGTATAATGTACCAAAGTGCTGTTTTTTTATCTTTGAAAAAAATCATATTAAGGGCAATAGAATTTGATGACATCATCCATATGGTAAAAAAATAAGATTTAGAATTCTTTCATGACCAGCTGTCAATATTCAGTACTACATGACTTTGTACAACAGTTCTTTCTTAATTCATTTGCGTCTTGTTTTCATTTGCAAGAACCATCATTAGTTAGACATGTATCATTTTCAATGTGTTTGACATAAGTTTTCACTACACCACTGTGGCATCTATTGGAGAGAATTTGTTTTAGTGCCAACAACTGGTCATGTCCTCGGTGCTGAAATGACATCCTTTTGATGTTGTTGTGTGTCTTCTTTTGGATTGCAAAGAAGATAAGAAAAAAAATAAGATTATAAACAAGTGTCTAAGACTCTAGCAAGTTTGTCCATCTCCACACTGATTTTCGGTCTGCTTTTAGACATGAACCTGTAATACTTCTCTTGTGTTTTTCAGCTTTGAAGCATAGTCTCAACACATGCAAAGGTTGCTTTGAAAAAAAATTGTTAGAACCCTTTTGATAATGTATGGTGATTTGTCTGTGTCTTTCCAGCTTGAAGAGTACATGAATGCACTGCCTGATGACAGGGTCCCCAGAATAGGCACACCCGGAGAGAGAGCCAGACAAAGGAACCTGGTCCTGCAGTTACCACTACAGGTGCTAGATGTCTCTTCTTTCCCTGTAAAATTAACAAGGATGTTGCTTGGTTGTTGCTGCCATTGTAGAACAAAGATGTTGATATTATGATACAAAATAATATTGTGCAATAGACAGAAGTTGCAGGAAACAGGCAACATAAGGAAAGGCAAAACAAGAAAAACAGTTTCAGTTCCAGGCTGTTTTGGGGCTTGCATACTGTCTTTCTTCTTGTACACACTTGTATATTCTTGTCACACTTGTCAAAATAGAGACAGGTGCTGTAACCCTTAGCATATCAAATAAGATCTGCTAAAGCCTAGCAAAATGTTGGGGCTAAGTTTACAAAGGAAGACATGTCGAGGGACCACAATACAACCACCATAGCTAATTGCGCAGAATATTATATACAAGTGTCATATTACACCTGAATGCTTATCATAAATGTGCATCCCGTGGTAGGACTTTGATGAAGCGTTTTGTGGCAGCGAGCTGACGGACCCAGAGAGGAGAGACTTAAAGTTATTCCGACAGAAGAGAGATTACCAGTCCTATGGGATGGGAACAGTCAAAGAGAGTATTGAACGAGACATGGTAAGTGCATCATCACTTTCCTTTTGAGTAAACATATGCTGGGTCAGTGGAGCATTCACCAAAGTCATTTCCATTCCCTTGTGTGCATGCCTAAATATGGAAGGTCATACAGATAAACATCATCTTTTACATCATGCAAAAGGAATGTCATGATTAGATTCTATATTTAGCTGATGGCATGCTGAACCCTTTGGCTATTATCAAGATCTGTGTGATAAGCTATATCCAGTTTATCAAGTTTGAAATACAGCATATCTATATATATATATATCCTAAGTAACCATCCAAGGTGTCTGTAACTTTGCTGTGACAAGGTAAAGTATGTCTTTCAATATTGCTAGAACTGGCTTGTCCCTTTGGGTAATACATGAAGTTAGGGCAACAGCTGCATGTTTACTATTAATGTATTTCATTTTCAAGGGACTTTGTTCTGTGAACAAGTTTGCTGTCAGTGATAATCAAGTTTTTGTTGTCTTCAACAGAAATGTCACAAATGTGAGGGTACAATCCCGGAGGGGAGCATAGCGGTGTTCACTTCTCACACAGGTCCGGACGTCTGCTGGCACCCTGGCTGTTTCTGCTGCAGTACCTGTCAGATCCTCCTGGTGGACCTGCTGTACTTCTACCGTAGCAGCAGCATATACTGTGGCAGGCACTACGGAGAGTCCTTGCACCCCAGGTGCTACGGTTGTGATGAGGTAAGGGCTTTTCAGATTGACTTCTTTGAAAATGCCTTAGTGGTTAAGACCATGAAGTATTATAATTGTTTTCTTCTGATCAGGTTTAGAGAATATAATTATAAACGATCAGATCAAGACCGTTGTTTAAAGCCTCCATAAAAAAGTTGTTGACGTTCGTTCATACAATGGTCACCTTTTCATGATATATCCATGGTTTGTCTTTAGGACCCATCCTTCTGGATTGAAATTTGCTTGTTGAGATGGACCAAAATTTCATCCCATCTGTCCAAAAAATCTGACCTTAATGACATGAAATTGATGAAAATGTATTTTTGTAAGGCCACACCAATTTTTTTCTTGCTTCATGGAATAGCCTCTCCTGTTTTTTCCATTTAAAAAAAAATTAGGTTGCTATTCCCATTCACAAATTTTTACTCACGATTTTACTGTTTGTTCAGTTGTTAAACTCAATAACCACCAAAATAGATTATAAAGGCCTACACATACCTAAAAAGTGTGGTCACATTTTATCATAAGCTATAATTTTCCATTTATTAAAACTATATTTCTCAAAATCAATCCATATATTACCTGGCAAAAAGGTAATTTTGTTACTGAAATAATAAGTACTAGATCAAAAGAAAGGGTGCATTGCATGAAATGAGCCATACAAAGTTGAAACTTGAATAATCCTCTAACTTATTCTTTATGTTATGTAAACCCTTATCTTCAACCTAGACTATACCAAAAAAAATTTAAAAAGATTTCCGCCCTGTCGCTCTAATTTTTTTCTGAAAAAATCTGAGAATGAACAAATAAAATTGGTATGGCCTAAGCTTGAAATGACAGATTTAACTACAAAGATTAACAACATGGGATCCTAAATAATGAGTAGGACGGAAAGAAATTCAAAGCTGTAGACAGAGAAAGCTGAAGTTCAAATAACTGTAAATGCAGAAACGTTCGCGGTGGTTTTATGTTACAGTTTTTGAGGCAACCATTTTACCGCAAACTTAAAACCATTGCGAACATTTTTGTCCAATACTCACAGTAGCAGTATGTGACTATAGCGCTGCCGCAAACTTAAAACTACCACAAATACCCCATTTTTGCCTTAGTGCGAAATAAAAAACCACACGAACTTAAATGCATTTACAGTACCAGACACTACAAGGCTGTTCTGTAGGGTTGACCCCTGACAGTTGATGTAGGAGCCAACTGGGCCACGTTCGTGCCACAAATAAAGGCCTTGTATGCACAACAACCTGCCCATGTTGACTGGAACTTTCTCCCACAAACTGACAAATGCCAACAGTGTCAGCCAGTGTTGTCACTGGGTGGGTTGCAATGCTAGGGTCAGGGTTTTGTCTCCCTCAACCATGTTTCACTGCCTTATGTGTCCCCTGTTTCTGACTTACAACTTGTTAGAGGGGTATGTCATCTTTTTGGGTTAAATTGTGCTGTTTTATATTAGCTTTGAGGCATCGCGATAAAAAAAAAAGATGTAATTTTCAATCTTGATAATGAACAGAGAGGATCATTTGTAGAAGTGTTTCTCCTTGTGCGGTTTGGGACAAAACAAGTCATCCTACTCGGGCCCACTTGTTTACTTCAGACAAACAAGTCGGAATGCCACATGTTTCTCTACTATGCCTTACATGTACAGACTGTCCAATAAGTCTTGTAATGATTTGATAGCAAAAAAAAGAGCAAAACTTTGTTAGAGATCAGAACTTTAAAGATTTTCCTCAAGTTCATTTTGTATAATGTATCAATTGATAGAAACATTCTCTTTTGTTTTGACATGGACTTTCTTCAATAGATTATGTCTCAGGTCGATAAGTTTTACATTTGTTCAACTCTTGAACGTTCTGAGTTACAGCCACATGATGAGATTCTTAATTTTTGATAAGCAACATATCCTTCTAGTTGCTTGTCATGCTGACTTGACAAAATATGTTCATGTTAGTGCCTTAGAATTCATTTTTTGAAATGACAGTTTTCCAATCTAGAGTGTGCACAGAGCCCAAACTCTGTTGATGACATTACTTGTCTAAAACTGGATTTGTGATGAAATTTGATGTTTTGTCCAATTATGTTGACATAACTTACCTGTCATGATGACTATGACATTTCATTGTCTTATGTCATTATGATATTCATTTCTGGAGATAACGTAAGACTTAAGAGTGCAGTGCGCACAAAGGCCATCTCTATTTATGACATCACCTGTACAAAAAACAATTTTAGATGCTCTAAGATGCCAGTCATGATGACTATGAATAAATGTAAACAACCTGTCTCATACCTTTATCTAATAATTAATATCCAATACTTCTTAGTAGCGTTGCAGTACAGGATATGTTCAATATGTAACCAAAGTATTTTTTAGTCTTACAAGGGTTGAAAAGATTTTGTTTGTGGTTTTGTGCAGTGGGTTCACCAAAGTCCACCATATAAATGCCCATATTGTGTTATGTAGAGTGTATAATGTAGTTCCATTGAAAGGTGACTGCCCGGGGATAAACAGCTACTGACAGTGATTGGTTGAGATCATGCAGTAATGCCGTCCGACAGCATTCCTCTGGTATGGTGTGTTACACCGCCGTGGGGTCAAAGGGCGGCGTGAGGAATTTCTGTTAGTCATAGGCTTCATCCTGAATATTTGAACTTTCTGATGGTCTCAACTTTTTAAGGTGCATGAGTGAATTGGATCGTTGGTCAGAAGTTAGTTTTTCAGAGGCAGGATGTATTGATATTTTGTATCCCTCTGTTAAGGCTGGTCTCAAAAACGTGACATGTGCCAATATATAGACTTAAGATATCCTGGATGGGTCATACTTTACACAAACATGTGTCTTCAAGATACAAATCTTAAGATTAGAAGTCTCTGATTAAAATCTATTTGAGCAGCCAAAGACATTTGCCTTTTCAAAATCTCTAGCATCCCAAACACTGTGATGATTCATCTGTGATCACAGAGTTCAGATAGTAACGCTGAGGTACATAGGCCTTAATTAGCTCACAATGTACAACAAATTCCTGTAATTCCTTTGCTACCTGCTAATACCTTGGGTCAATAGGATGGTACAGATAATTGCTTATACCCTCTGGCCACTCCAGATTGGCTTCTTCTTGATCATATTGTTCAAGAAATTTCCATCCAACGTTGAAAGGAAAGAAGCCTTTGAAAATTCTCAGATCAGTGCTGTTGATTTTAATTTGGGGTCATCAAGATTTTTGATACGGGATTTAGTTATTAACTCCAGGTAGAATTCAGTACTTTGTTTTTGGTCAATTTCACATCAATTTCCCAGATAGTTGCTACTAACAGATGCTCTAATGTTTCAACAAACTGCATGGTGGGCAGCCAATAAACAAATCCACTAATTACTACAATTATCACACTCTGCTAAACACCAACTATTGTCTCTCATGCCATCTGTTCAGATATTAAAACTTTCTCAAACAAACTTATTTTCAGAAAGTACACTGTTTTTAATGTTACTTGTTGGTATGTCTAAATTTGGCAATGTTTATACAGAAGGTGAGAGTTTGAAGGAGTTGTTTCGTGAGTTACATTCACCTGTTTGTAAACAGTTGGTGGTGCCAGGTCAATTACCCCTTTCTCCAATCCCAGCCCTCCACTGTAACATTAGCTATGCATGCCATCACCCAGGAATGATAATTGCCCTGCATAATGAGTAGTCTTCGCAAGGAGTTGTGCCACTTACTTTTGCACTCGGCACCATGGAAGATGTTGTGGTGCTGGGTGCAAAAACTTGTACATCTGCCCATGCTTGGTGGGCCGGGCAGCACTTCTGCACCGAGGCAAGAATCGTCTGGCAAGCGCTCTTAGATCATCCACCCGAAGACAGCCAAGAATCTTCACCGCAACTTCTATCAGGTACTTCTTATTGTCAATCGGTGTAGGGTTAGGAATAAGCCGGTGTTCACGGTGTTGTTAAAGCTTTTTGGTGAGTCTTAGGTAACTTTGAGTTTGAGAAGTTGGTATGAGTGGGCGTGTGTGCCACATGTGTTGTTGAAATGCCAAGTGCTTACTGTGGCCTGTCAGCCCAGAAGTCTGGCAGAGTGCTAGCGAGATCGCCATTTGCCCCAGGATTTACTAAGCTTAAAGAATGGGTGACAGTTACTTCCTGAGTTTCAAACTATATGTGAAGCCTCGCAGATGTCAAAGGACTGGTATTTGCTGTTTTTTGTCCAGACGGTGTACAGTTGACAGTTTGTTTCTTCTAAGGAAGCTGTTTTGTGACAAAATGTTATTCTACGGTAGGCGACAGGATAGGAAAAGTCCAGTAAACTAGTTCAGACCCCCCAAATGTTCTGAATTAGATCTCAATCTGTAAAATGGGTATTGACACATTGTCCTGAGACATACTAACAAGACATTTTGGTCTCAGAACTAGTTGTAGACAACTTTCTGAGTTGATGTGACTTGCAGTATTTGCTTTAGGTTAAAATTTCTGGTACATTGTACTAATTTGAAGATGACTGGCTGTGACGTAGAAGTCACAAATTGTCAGAAAGGTCAAGAATTCTTGCTTTGTCATTTTGAAGGTAACGAAGGTCAGAGTTGAGGCATGATCAAAACTCTGTACTTACAAGTCTGAAGGCTGAAGCACATATCAAATTAGAACCACAACGGGCTAAAGATTAGACAGTTCTTTCGATTCATCCTTTTTCTGCATTCAGAGGTTTTCCCTTGTCTAAAAATTTGCAGTGTCTTTGAACAAAATCCTTGTCTTCTTCGTAATCTGCAATGCTGGGCCGGAGCCCCTCCCAACACACGCTGAGGCCAGGGAAAACTTGTCCGACAGGTTTCGCTACGCCTGGTGGCATTTAAATGCACCGCACCCATTCCCTAAATTACCTCAGAGGCACAGCACTATCTAACATGCTCTAGTTTTTACAATTAGTACCTGAGGAAGTTAGGACATCTTTTAGTTAGTGGATAGCTATTAAATCTCTGGTGGTAATTCTAAGTTATTTTATAGAACACTAAAAGCTTTTAGCAATCCCTGAAAAAAATAGGCTGAAAGGTATTCAGAGTAGTGATAATTGAGGTGATTCATTTTATCTTGCGTCATCAAGGACCAATTATACTTATTGAGACGCCAGGTAAGTTTTGGGACACACCCTTTTTTTCTAATTAGGGATGGAACTTACCCCCAAACAGTCTCAATCTTAGAAATGTTGACTATTTGTGTCTGTACTAGTGTCATGATTAAGTTTCAGTTGAATATATCCAAGCTTGGCAAGTCACCAAAGACTTTAAGAAATGTCCTGTGTGTGGATATGTGTTGGCAGCTTGTAGGGAGGGGTGTTGGGGGAATCTATGGGAGAATCATAGTTTCATACCAACATTCTTGACAAGGGAGGAGGCACATGTCTTAAGACGTCATCCTTGAGTCTGGGTGTGAAGTGACGCATTGTGCTTGGTGCTCATAGTTGTCTTACATGTGTTTGACAACTTGTCTATCCTTCCCACAACAATGCAATGTTTAAATTCTTGGATTTTAGACAATCCATTTAGTTGATCGTTATCAGCAGTATTGTTCGATGAAAAGCAAGACAAATCCTGATTTTCAATAGTGGTTTCAAATTAGAAAAATACTGATCAATTGTCTCACAATTGTTGTATTGTGATATGTTTAAGACTACCATCCAAGATATGCATCTATTGGAAAAATCAAAGTATCTCTTACTCCAGGAAGTTGTCCTAAATAGGGGGTATTTCTGAAGTTTTATGTTAGAGGAAAACAGTAATTTGTTCTTAGTGATTTATGGACCTTCCCTCTTGTCCATGTATGGTCAGTAGTTAAATTTGTGCTAGACTGGGATCCTCATGAGCCTATTAAACTCCTCCAACTAAAGTGGTAAGAAAGGGTCATTTATGTCACTTACCACCCAGTCGGTGGATGAAATCATTCCCTTGCCCACCTCAGATTGGAATGGAAACTAAATCATGTGTTCAAAATCATGCTGTGCCGTTGACAGCTACAAGTGTTAACAGATGGCCAGAGCTGGGCCAGCAAGTGTTGAAATTGACTGAAATAACAGTTGTTGAGATGTCAATGAGAACTTTGATTTATTTTGGAAGAGAGGTACCTCCTTGGAAGGAGTTTGTTCCTAACACCTTAAATGTAATTAAAAACATCATTAAGTTGATTGGCTTCTGAATATTGATAACTTAGGACAACATGTAATTCCTAGGTGTTTCCTCAAAAGGAAAGGTCATTTGTAATCTAAGTAATCTAAAGAACTGTAGGCTGAAAATTGAGGTGAAGAATGCCCCCTGTTCAATCCTTAGGTCATGATTGGGTCACTGAGCATATCAGGCAGCATGTCATTCAGCTACTGTGCAGCCATACAACATCTGTTTACAATATCCCTCACATCATCTGCCTACTGTGTAATTCTCATGTTTTTCTTTCTTAATGACCCTTGAAGGTGCTAAATACAGGAGATTTGGAAGTCTTTAGCTCAAGATGGGATATTGTCACGTCTTGAGGGTGGCTTAAAAGGCGAGGTTTTTCTCCAATCTTGGCCACGCCCCCTCCCTCATTAATCGTACTACTGTATAAGGAGGTTTGGCCTACCACTCCAGGGGAAGTGTAGACAAGCCAGGCTTCCCCTGCTATGTTTTCAATTCCGGTAATGACATGCATGTGTCTGGTAGTTAGGGGCAGAGAGCCAGTCTGGGTTTTGCTGGGCCTGTGTAATGAAGTGGTGAGAGATCAACAGGAAACTTAATCTAGAGAAATGATGGGGGTGGCTCTGATTGAAGCCCAGGGGCTGCAAATTGCTAACAGGTTCCCTATACAAAATTCTCAACAAGAGGGAGGATTATATTTGGATAGGCAAGTGCATAAAGACCACATGTGTCTTGTAGACTTCTAATACTCTCCAAGCAGAGGAGTGGGTCCGGCTGGTTTTTGACATGTTTTTAGATGTTTTTGTCAGGCTTTCTACTTTGTCATGTTTTTTTGTCTCTCTAAAACACAGAGAGAGATACGTTTAGAAAGACAAAAAAAACTGACAAAGTAGAAAGCCCGACAAAAACGCCTAGAAGCACGTCAAGAACCAGTCAGACCCACTCATCTGCTTGAGTATTAGAACTTCAAATAGAAGTCTACAAGACACATGAGGGCTTTATGCACTTGCCTATCCAAATATAATCCTCCCCCTTGTCAAAAAACAGCCAGACACACTCCACTGCTTGGAGAGTAGACTTCTACATGTAACAGTTTGTGATTCATCACAACCACACATCAGCACCTGCTAGTACTGTCAACAAAAACACCACCAAGTGTTGCTAGCTGTCAACAGCTAAAATTAGAGGGAGTGGGAATATCTGTAAACATAACAGTGGTGTGTAATGGACAAGAAAACTTCTGCCGATTTCTTTATGTAGATGAAAAATGTAGCGAGCATCCATCCATAGCCAACTGCCATCTGTTTCTATTGTAAGACTTCATTAATACACCTGTAACTATTGTATGATTGTCATGCATGTCCTATTAAAAGAATGAAAATTGAAATAGTTGTGTCCTGGAATTTGGATTAAACAGAAATAGAAAAGAAAGAAGCAAAATTTAAAATGGAATTTCTAATTAGGACTGTTAGACAAAACTGATCAATTGTTTGGACCCAAGAGAGTCAAATTTTTCTTGACTAGGGTTACCTGCTTATTGACATGCATCTTAAAGGTTATCTGCATAAATCTGTGCCTTCCTTTGTAATGACTCCTAAATCTATTTTTGACACTGACAGTACACAGTGGCACAAATCTTGGATATGTGGAAGTGACATCTGAGGATAAATCATGTGCCAATGCTATATTGGCAATTAAAAAGATATGAAGAGATTTACAAAAGCATTAAGTTTAGCACAGGACTTGTCTGTAAGGGTATGTTCCCAGATATACGTGCATGTATGTCCTCTTCAGTTCTTGGCAGCGTTCTACATGTAGTTGAGTATTAAAAAAACATCTGTCCTTGTTAGCACGCGAAGGTTTCCATTTCATGTGGTCTTTTACAACAGGAGTATAATTTTTCCTGACACTTCAGGTCATGATAGATATACATTATTAATTGTTTCAATTTTTTGCCTGGTGTTTCACATGCAGGATTTCTACTGCTGTGAACAGAATTAAAAACAATGTAATATTTGTCTGGATTAGTTCATTTTTTAAGAACGCGAAAAATGGCTTTGTGTTTTAAAAAAATAAATACTAGTATAATGTCACGAGCAATAAGTATTAAAACGGTTTGACCCAATGGTGAAGGATGGAGGTATAACTATAACAAAACAGCTATGGATTGATATGTCCCTTGGGACCATTTCTCATCCAATCACGAAAGAATTCCATGGGTCCCGAAATATTTCACAGTCCAGCCCTCAGGCTTTCAAAACATTCCGTATGGCAACTGGGCCTGCCAAGCAGGTCTACAACTACAAAATAACCGGAGAGGTTCAGGTAAGAATTTGCCAAATTTCAGCACAATTTTTGTATCAACCTTTTGCAATTTCTTCACATATATTTTTATTGCACAGTTAGAACAAAATTTATAGAGGATTTTTTTTTTCAATCATCTTTTCCGAAAGATAATATGAACCACAAAGCAAATTGGCCTGTTCAGTTTTAATTAGCTTCATTTTACGTTGGAGTAATTACATAGGGTTGAGTAGAAATAAAGGTTCAGGAAGACTCTTCCGATTATAATTGTAGCGTACAGTTTTTACAGCATCCGTTCTGTGTAGTTATGATAGAAGTGCTAAGTGAACACTAAGTAAGTGGGAGGTTTTCTAGAGGTTTTATTGCTGTTTGTCAGCCCACCTGTGCTACTGTTGTTTTCTCTGTTTCCACAATCCTGTTGGGTGTGGTGTGTTAGATGGAATTTAAACATCTTACAGAGTTCAGCCCAAGGAAGGGTTGGGTCAAGGTGTGGTATATTGTACGTCAGTTCATCCCAGCTTAGTTCAATCAGATTTACAAGGTCGCTATGATAATGGTGGATAGATCTTTTTGGCTCTATAGAGCTTAAGAAGCAAAACTTGGATATTTTGCAGCAGGTTTACTACATTTCCTGCTCATAAACATTAATCTTTGTCTTTAAGATAATTGGAGTGATAATGGCACAGATAGACGAGATGGTGTGGTGATTCGACTAACTACGTGGACAAAGACGTCATTGTGTCGCCCACACCAGGGCAGGGCACAATGACAGAGAAGGACAGTTAAAAAAGGACACACCCACCTTCTTCTGGTACATACCATTTACCGAGGGGGGTGACAGAGTACACTTTCAATGACAATCATAAAGTGTTACAAGTCCCCAGTTTTATAACTTGAATTTTTCACCGTAATAAAGCATAGTTTTGAGGCCGAGTTAGACCTAGAGTGATTTTCCGCGTTAAAGGGGGATCGTAGATGTTTGAGAAGGTCGCCATGTTGTCTACGTGCGACCACCTGCCCTTGTGGCAGGATGAATAAGACCTGTCGGACCAGTTTCACCCAGCAATACTTTAGATCAAAGAGTGTACGACTCCTCACAGACCCCCGAAGGTGCCTTACCAACACTGTAACCTCATATACCTGTCAGAGAACTGTGGTAAGTGGGTTTAAAACCTTGTTGTTTACTGTCCATAGTGCCGGCTTCTCATTCTCAAGGTCCTTACAATGTCACCGTAAGGCTATGAGCTAAAAGCTTTCTCTTGTTCGTCTGTCTTATACGTAAGTGTCAGACTTTTGGTGTCTTGTTTGGTAAAAATGGGACGATTTACACAGTTGGCATTCCAGGTTGTGAATGGTACATTTCTGGCATAGGTGGGAATGTATATAATGTAGCCTGCAGGACTTTTGTTGATACCAGGTACATGTAAAACAGTGTCAGTAGGAATTCCGGGGTTGGGTTTGAATTGTCTTGTAGCCCTGGGGCAGGAATTTGTTTATGGAGGTCCAGTAGTCTACACGTACATTCCTTAAAGTTTGTAGAACCAGTAGCTTGTCACTTCGTATTGCTTCCAACTGACCAGCTGTAGGAAACTAGGGCAGTATAACATTGTCTGAAAAATCTTGAGGCTTAGAATTGAAGGATAGAAGGAAAGGAAAAGTTGATACATGGTAAATTTAGATAAGGTTTATCTCAAGCCTTGTCATCAATGGATACAGTTTCAAGTCTTGTAGAAGCTGTTATGGGTCAGTGGATTCCTGTGATGTTTGGCGACAATGCATGGCCTACAGACAGTGTCTATGTATCAGACCTTGCAATGCATCTGATATACTCTGTCTGTCCTTCAGGAAAGACTGGCCATGTAAGATACTGGCTGGCAATTTAAGATAGCCTAGAAGAAAAGTGATAGTTGCTTTTTTAGTTGTTTGTCGTAACAAATCACAGAAATTTTGCATTCTTATGAGTCGTTGAAATGGTCATGAAATTTTAATGCACAGCCCAGGTAATTTGCATATAGCCTGCTTTATTTGTTTTGTGGAACTGTCAGAATGCACCAGTGCACTGTCTGTGTATAATATTGATAATTCATCATTCAGATTTTTGTCTTGTTTTTGCAAGGTGTCATAATGCACTACAGGGAGTAGAGAAGTTATTAATTTTTCGTAAAAACAAAATTACGGTGTCACGCAATATTGTTTATATGTAATCTATACCATTCAAACACTAGCAACACCCATTTTTCCCAGAAAGACTAAGTTGTCTCAAGGAGGTTTAATCTGATTAAACCTCATTGGTTGTCTTAACCAATAGACTACATTTCAATACATGACAAATCCTTGGTCTTAAAGTATTGCATGCAAGCAAAATTCCTCCTCATAATCATAACCGTAGACTGAACTCAATTTAATGCATGGGAAGATCTCGAGCTTTTGACAAGCTATCAGTTTTCCGTCATACAAGCCTCCTGTCATTTTCAATATTCTTTAATTGAATGGCCACAATGAAGTTATGGTGGGCTAGCATGCAAGGTAGTGATCCCTAAGGAAATGGGGGAACCCAATTTGGAGCAGTGTTTTACTTAGTGATAACATATATCAGTATTACATCATTGCTATTCAAAGCACTATCTTTCACTTAATCTTTTGGTGTCCAATTTTCTGCCATAAAAATTCCATCAGATTTTTTCCAATCTATTAGTCAAGAAGGCTTAATGTATTAATTTTTCATACAGGCTATTAGGCATGAAGGTTTATAAATGATTAGCAAAGTTATATAACTTTACACAACTGATCATTAAAAGAGTCTTTTAGCTTTTGTGATATTTTCTGAAATGTTAAGTTGTAGTCAACAATGAAGAAGCTTTGTTTTTTCATCAGCAGGAATTATAGAACACCTTTCAAGCTCACATTAAAAAGATTGCATCAATCCATATGAACCATTTACCCACGGGGGTGGCTTTGTACACTTTTGAGATTTAAAAAGACTTCCAAGTCCCCAATTTTACAACTTGAATTTTTCACCGTAATAAAGAATAGTTTTCACATGTGTCAACTGTCAAGTGAATTTTGGACAATTCCTGTATTGAATTAAACTTTCTATCTCTCAGTCTATAGTTATTGCTAGACCACGATGTGTCAGTGTATGCTTGGCCTAGCATTGGGCTATGGAATAAAGATTTATCAGTTTCTTGAAGATTTTTCCATATATGTCTAATGTTTTTCCTCTGTTTTGCCCCCCTCCCCAGTTGATCTTTGCAGGTGAATACACCAGAGACATGAGTAAGCAACAGTGGCACGCTACGCACTTCAACTGTTTCAACTGTAACAACAGTCTGACTGGGCATCGCTATGTCAACCGTGACACCAACCACTACTGTCTGAAATGCTACGAGAAGCTGTTCGCCTTCCCCTGCGAGCTCTGCGGCCAGAAGATCGGGACTGACGTGAAGGTACGCCAAGAGACGACGCCATAATCGTTCTGTCTGAACCCGTGCACTTTTTACCTTCACCCTCTTATACTTCCCCTGCACCCACCCAAAGTCTACTTGCCATACTGATAATAGCTCAAACAGGCGTGTACATTGTACCATAACGTCCTAACCAAATACGGAAGTCTCAAGCGGATAGCATATCTCAAAATGTACGCATCTGTGTATGAATATCAGTCTGAACAAATAGACGAAAGCTTTTAACAGTCGTCAGATTTGTCGCTATTAAATTGTGTATGAAATAGGTAGTGAGCAAGGTGTGTACACAGTGGCATTTTGAGACACACCCAGATAAGTTACAGCACAAGAGGGCAAGTCTACAGAGTGCCTTATGCTGCATGGTTCAGTTAACACCGCACTTGTAAACAGACACCGGTGTGTCATTGCAATGGGGCAGCTGCTTAAAACTTGTAACATGCGAAATTTAAGGAGCTAGCCTTTAAGATCAGTATCGCACATTCAAGCATGTCTGAAGGCAGCAGCACACGTTTCATGTCAGTGAAGATCGGACGTGACATGGGGCACGACAACCAGTTGTTCCAACCATTTGGTGTGCAGAAACGGAATCAGATGGTGTCACTACAGTCAGACCTAATGCATCACACACTTTGGGCAGCAGTCTTGGCATTTATGCACGCAACATTATCCTCACCTCATTTGATAACAAGGATCAAGTAAGAGTACAGTTACAGAAGCGTTTGTTCATCCAACCGTTTAGGATCCAGCCTTCTTTCCCGCTGTTTATTCCTTCTGTCTATCCATTCATCTGTTTTGCCCCCCCTTTTCCATGCTGCTCTATCCCTGGACTCTGACATTCAGGTCAGCAGAGGTAGACTTATCATGAAGGTAAACTACATGTAATTAGAAAATTCCAGAAAAGACTCAAGAATAAACACAGCACAGCCTAGAATTACCGACAGAAGCCCAGGAATTCCAGTTCGCTTAGCACATTAGGAAGGTCAGGGCTCGAAATTCATTTTAGGAAAGACATGTAGATGCACTGGTGCACCCAACCAAAATAATGAGGTGCACAGAAAAAAATTTGGGTGCGCCACACAAAATAAAGTTGAATGTCAGCAAAACATAAAATTTACAGTTTAATGCTCTTTTGATTGTAATCAAGAACTTCACAATCTGTAATCAAATTTCAAACAAGTAATACATCAAATAAAGTGCAACAAAGGGTTCTATTGCTTTTTCTGATACTGTTTAACTAGTGTACAATTATGGTACCTATAGCCTACAAAAATATCTAGGTGCACAGTCAAAAATTAGGTGCACCGCTCCAATTTTGGGTGCACACAGGTGCACATGCACCCTGTATTTCGAGCCCTGAATGTCCATGACTTATCTAAAGGGCAAGGGTAGCTCCTCACTTAACTTATACCAGCTTCATGAACTTGAGCTGCTTGAATAACTTTGACCCTTCGAAGTAAAAATAAACATGTGTGAGCTTTAGCAAGCCGAGTGTGAGATTACTGGAGATGTGTTTACAGCCTTGAAGAACGTTTAGCCATGGATATGATTGAATACAGCTGCTTGGTACGTGTGAGATCAGAGTTGAAGAACATCTTGTGTATCAAAAGTTGAGGCAAACAAGATCAAGTTGGAACAGTGTACAGCTTGGATAGCCCTAGTATTCTAATTGAATTCTTAATCCAAGGAATGTTTACATCAGCAAATTGATGAGGAATGTATACTTCAGCAAATTGATGAGGAAGTGATAATGAGAAAAAAGGAAGGACTGAGGATGTGAAATACAGTTCCTGTGGTTTCCTTTAAAACAACCATCATATCATTATAAAAATCTCCTAAATTCTTACTTCAGCTAGTTACGTGAGCAATCATAGCAATCTCTCTTCTCTTACATTCAGCAAACAAGATTCAAGTAAATTCATGTTACAATTCCATTTAAAGTGTAACTGAAGCCAGGCAGTCTTGCTGGATGTGAATCATTAGCATTAAATTTACCAGTCATTGTTTTAATGGGAACCATTTTGCTGATATGTTGAGCATGAAATTGACTAGTAGCTGATATTATATTGATGAACGGGACAAGTAAGTGTAGTTATAAATCCATGAAATTGGACCCATCCAACCATTCACACAGCTCAAGAATTGCCAAATCTGAACACTTGCCAAATTTGAACATGGAGCCTGTAAGTCTAGGACATAAGATAGTAATTCCAAGTTTAACATTTGTTCTAACCCAGTAGCTTTTCATAAATCTTTGTTTATTTTTACAGGTTTGCGATAGCCAAACCTGTATTGTTCCATATGGATGAAACAGTGGTGTGACTTTAACCACCTGTTTTGGTTTATTTTTTCCGCAGGATCTCTCCTTCAACAACAAGCACTGGCACGAGCAGTGCTTCAACTGCTCCAAGTGTAAGAAGTCCCTGGTGGATCAGCAGTTCACCCAGAAGACCGACAAGATCTACTGCGCCCAGTGCCACAAGGAGACCTTCCTGGGCAAGTGTGATGGGTGCAGCCAGCACTTCGACCCTGGTATGTACAGGAAGGCAGTCAGTTCATTCTGCTCTCTCACTATCCGGTTGTGGTTAGACATACTTGCACATAGATGGCAGACGGCTGGGTGCCTGAGTTTTTCCGGTTAACACTCTGTAGGTTAAGGAAGTGGAAGTGTTACGGTATGTTGTCAATCAGGGCTGTCTACAGGACCCGTCCCTCTGTCACGGGACGGAAATTCGCTTGCTGGGAGGAAAAAATATCACCCTTTTTGCCCCGACCTTTATGACATGAAATTGATGAAATTGTTAGTATTTTATGAGCTTAAAATGACGAATTCAACAACGAAAATCCAAAGCATCGGCTCCCAAACAATGAGTGGGATGGAAAAAAATTCAAAGCTGGAGACAGCCCTGTTGTCAATCCATCTCTAACATGGTCTTTCCATTGGATTTTGTTATTCCACGGTCATTGTCATGATCTTTCTGGTCCACTTCTTTTCATCCATTCTCTGAAGGTGGCCGTAATCTCACATGTGTCCTGGATTCTATGTACTCCAAGCCTGCTTGAATCTCTAGTATTCTAACATTGGCTCCCAACATGGTCTCCTAAACATTGAGTGGAATGGTAAACAAAATTTAAAGCTGGAGACAGCCCTGGTAGGGATATAGAAATATTTAAATTAGAAATATAAACACTGGCCTGACATTTGTACACGATGACAGAAAAGATAAATATGTTATGATTTTTTCTGCCAATGGGAATTGGGATGACGGAAAAAAAATTGAGTTGGCTAGAGCCCTTGAGCATATGTGTAACCATTTAAAAAATGCTCTCTTTTTTTTTGTTTCAAGGCATACTCATTTGAGGTGAAGCATGATGCTTTTTCAAGTAGCTAGTGGTAGTGCAATGCAGCTTCGCTACAGCTCGCTTTTTTGGCCAAGCATGCGCACACCGGCTCTTTTACGTGCAGAGGTTTGACGCTTGAGGCTAATGCCTGAAGCTCCCTCATACACGGGGCCGCTGGCTTTATGTCACCATCCAAAATGACGAATGCAATCCCTTACAACATGTCCGAGCTGTAGTCGACCCCTAGGATCGAGCTCGGGCCCTAGGAGGATAGCGTCTACTCTCAAATTAATCTAAACTAAATGTCATCCCCCACCTATAGGTGACAAGAAGATGGAGTACCAGGGGAAGAACTGGCACGAGAAGTGCTTCACTTGTAAGGAGTGCAAGAAACCTGTCGGCACCAAGAGCTTCATCGCCAAGGACGACAAGGTCATCTGCCAGCCCTGCTACGAGGACAAGTACGCCAAGAAGTGTGAGAAGTGCAGGAAGGTGGGTGCTGTTCCTTTTATCCTCCTTAACATCCGCACATCACTGGGACTGTCCCAAGGACCCGTCCTTCAGTCCCAGGACGGAAATTTGCTTATGGGGACAGACAAAACTTTCACCGATCCCTGTCCGACAAAAAAATCTGAACTTCATGACTTGAAACTGATGAAAATGTATTTGAGTGAGGTTAGAATGACAGATTTAACAACGAAAATCATGGGTTCCCAAACAGCAAGATCTTCATTCAGTTTTTTCCAAAAGCTTAAGGCTTTTGCCTACAATGGTAACATCATGCAACATGGATTTAGTTTAATCGGTATTGTTGGTTTGATGATTTAATATACAGTCCAATATCTTAAAAATTGGGGCTTTTTGTCTTTCTCTGCTTCCAAAAATAAGCCAAAATCCTGGTTGACTAGATATTTTCAACACTGATATTTGAATAAATCTCTTATTGCAGTAATGTCAATTAACGTCCATGTTTCATATATTGTACAATGTATGTCTCTACCACAATGTTTCACAAATTCTTGCAATTAGCCTTTAACACGAACTTGAAATTAAACTTATCATATCTTCCTAGGTGATCTCCATGGGTGGTATCACCTACAAGGACACCCCCTGGCACAAGGAGTGCTTCGTCTGCACCCACTGCAAGAAGCCCATGTCTGGGGAACGCTTCACCTCCAAGGACAACAACCCCTACTGCATCAACTGCTATGGGGACCTCTTTGCTAAGAAGTGTGCCAAGTGCACCAAGCCTATCACCGGTGGGTAGTCAGACCCTTGTGTTAACCTTTATTGGTCCAAAATTACCCGCGCAATGGCAGCCAGTGCTGAATTTTTGCAGGGTTTACAATCACATAATACACAACAGATACATATTTGCTCCACACTTTGTGGAACTGTCGCAAGGGTCAGGGCGGTTGACATGCGGCACCAGCAGGTGACCTCAATACGAAGTCACACTGAAGTAGCCATTTGGTACCCAATTCCCTATTCCTTACAGAATTAGGCAGCAGGGAGACGGTTAAGATATATTGTTAACACCTGAACAACCCGCAAACGATGGCAAGGGGGGGATATCAAACTGTAGAACAGAATCTTTTACAAGTGACTCACATTCAACATGGAAATTTGGAAGAAAGATAACTTTCTGGGCTTTACGTTTTATCCTAACCAACTTACCCTCTATGCAGCTGATTGAAGTTTCCAGCTGAAGATAGAAATCACCAGATACAGTGTCTGCTACAGAAAATGAAGGCAGTGACTGGCCAAAGATAACCAAAAAATTGAGTCAATCAGATCAAGGAGGTTCTTTCAAACCCCTCAGATCATTATGTGTGATACCGGTATGTCACTCTGAAGTTTAATTTGTTCCCCTCTATATCCTTCAGGTTTGTTCCAATGCAAATTAAGTTGTCTTTGTGATAAGTTAAACTTTGTTAGTAATTTCTCTTAGACTAGAATTTTTGGTATGGTTTCTGACTATATGCCCTGTGTTTTATACCCTGTGTTACCACATGTAGAGGAAACAGAAAGTCTAGAGGAACCCTCGGGTGGTAAGTGAGGTGCAACGCTCGCCTCTCTAACACCAGCCAGGTTCACAAAGCAGTGTAGTGGCTAGTAAAAATGTTTAAAAACATCCCTTGGCCTTAGAAACTATCCACAGGGCAAAGCTCAGTTGCTTCACAGTGTTTGGTAGATAGAATGTAAATCTTTTAAAAGGCTTTTGTCCCAATATAATGCAACTACTGATTTGGAAGCAAAGCTACTTTTGGACTCATCAACTGACAGTCAATTTCATTTCCTTTTGGCTAGTAAAACAGGTTAATACTTTAAAATTGGCTTGGACACTTACAATCGACTGGTCAAAGCTGATGCTTCACAGTGTTTGGTGATATAAATCTAAAGGCTTTTGTGCCATTATAGTGCAACTATTGTCAGCACTGCTACGTTTGGACCCTCATCAACTGACAGTCGGTTTCTTCGTTTGTTGTGGTCATTTCTTTATTATCAGTTCTATGATGCCAATCTTATATCTTGTTTTGTTTCTATAGGTCTTGGTGGCACCAAGTTCATCTCCTTCGAGAATTCGAACTGGCACAGCGACTGCTTTAACTGCACTGGCTGCAAGACCTCCCTGGTCGGCAAGGGCTTCACCAACGAGGGTGGGCGCATCCTCTGCCCCGACTGCACCAACCAGGAGGCCCAGGTCAAGGGGCATTAGAAGGCACGACACCGTGCGTACAGTCTCACAACGTTAGTACGGTCATACAAGATCGAACTAACACACATGTCATCTAGTCGTTGTGAGACTATATACTCCTGCATAGTCAACTCCAAAACTTGGCATTGCAGGAGATTAGAAACAAAACTTGAAGAGTTAAAACTGGACAGTAATAAAAAAACGCTGTTTGATTTTAGTGCATGTTGACGACAAAAATAGCAGGACTTGTTAACGTTATTTTTCAGCCTATAATAATGAGCATTTTACGTGATTAAGTTAGGCTGTTTGGAAATCTGAAAAGGAAATGTCAACTGGTTTTAGGTACCATACACCACACATACTCTAGTATATTTTGTAACAGTTAAGAAATTGCTGAAGGAATGTATGACACAAAGTCAGCTCCACAAAGCTGTAATAGCTGCACTTCATATCAAATGATTGTGCTTTCAAACGCTAAGAAAAAGGAATGATCTTGAATAGAGGTGATAAAATAGTACTTTCTGTTATGGCAATCACATAGGGTCTATAGCAATTCTATCATTGTAAGAAGTGCCACAGGTGTATCATAAACATTACTAGTATATTGTTAAGCATCTGTTAAGCAATATTATAGATGGCACATATGTAAGAACACGTTACTATGTCGGTACTCTAATATTGGTGAAGGCTCTACAGCCAATGCTAATCATAGTGGCATATGTCATTGTTAACACCAAGTCAAATGTTTTGGAAGGCATGTTTCAATCAGAAAGTACATGTATGACCACAATTTTATGTTTACTTCACTGCCATATCAAAGGTTCTCCAAAGAAAAATGTCCAAAATTTTGCCAGTTATGGAAAACGTTTTGTAATCAGAAAATGCAACAGTATATATGTATGAACAGCAACATGAAAGACTTGCCAAAAAGAATCATTATATTGAGCTGTATGCAGCATTGAAAGATAGACAAAATTCCCTACATTATTACTACAAAGTTAAACTTTTGTGTACTTTTACACAATTGATCCCTAATTGAAAGAACATATTGTTTTGTACTGTTCACAGTATTCAAAATGAATTGTACGTGATGTTTTATTAAGTTCGTCTGTTCATCTGTATAGCAAATTTCATTCTTCATATCAAGATGTATTTTGTAGGGGCTTTGGCTTCTTTTGTTGGTCTTAACTGTAAAGAGAGAGGAGGAACAGGCTTTTAATGGTCAGAAGTATGAAAAGGTACAATTGTAGATCTGAAATAGAATATTTCATTCATCAAGTAATCAAGTTTGCCATGGGATATGATGTACACTGGATGTTAGATGAACTAGTATATGTATTATCTGTCACTTCCACTATGCAATACATGTACATGTACTCTTTAGCCTGAAAATATCTAGTTTTAAGATATGTGTCATGGTGTGATTTACTTCTGCTTCTATAATATTTGGTTGATTTTATACATATAGCGAATTTTGGATGAGTTTTAGAACACTTGAGTTTTACTACATAGTTTGCACTTTAAATTTTATTGATGCATCAAATATCTTCAGTTTTAGCTGGAAAGTTATTGCTACAGACTATATCTGGTATATTATGCTATGGAATATGTTGATCGCTGCTGAGAATATATGTAAATGAGGCTTTAATGAGGAATTATATATATATTAACTGGTGGGTTTTGGTGCTGTGATGAAACGTTATCTCTTTTGTTCTCGCAAATCAAGCTAATAAAGTGGATTAAAGGGGGAATTTGTGTATCATGTGTCTTATTTTATCATTGTTTCAAAGTTAGGTAAATGTATTGTCTTCATAGAATATTTACAAATCTGAGAAAGTAAGAAATATGGCCACATATATTCATAAGAAGAATAAGTCATGATACATATCATACAGTAAAATATTTACAAACCCGAGAATTTAAAAAGCTAGTCTTCATCAAAAGCATTATCACATACGTTGAAGACATGGTCGGAACTGACGTTACAGCAAAATCATTGAAACCATATAAGCTAGTAACGTTATAACATCAAATCCATTGATCGTCAAAGATATACAGAAGCTTTTCTTACGATTGAGCCTTTCTTGAAGTAAAATAGTTCCATTATCAGGAGGTAGGTTGTCATGTTTCAGAAGATCGTACCGGAGTAAGAAGAATTCAGCCAATCAAGAGGGTCCATGGGTGCTCAAGG
This sequence comes from Branchiostoma lanceolatum, assembly GCA_035149815.1. Classification (NCBI taxonomy): domain Eukaryota; kingdom Metazoa; phylum Chordata; class Leptocardii; order Amphioxiformes; family Branchiostomatidae; genus Branchiostoma; species Branchiostoma lanceolatum. The sequence goes on from CM068866.1 coordinate 16,205,681, forward strand.
TCATCGTGTTGCAATGTGAAGTACAGTACTAGTAATCCACGTACCTTATGTCCCCGTGGCGCAAGCTGTATTAAACGCAACCCCGCTGCTTCGTCATCTGGATCGAATTCCGTGGATCTTAGGGCCCGAGTTCGATCCTAGGGGTCGACTCCTGCTCAGACATGTTGTAAGGGATTGCATTCGTCATTTCGGATGGTGACGTAAAGCCGGCGGCCCCGTGTATCAGACATTAGCCTCAAGCGTCAAACCTCTGCACGTAAAAGAACCCAACACACTTATCGAGAAGAGTAGAGGTACCGGTGACCTGGTGTGCTTGGCCAAAAACGCGAGCCGTAGCGAAGCCGCATTGCACTACCACTAGCTACTTGAAAAATCATCATGCTTCACCTCAAATGAGGATGCCTTGAAACGAAAGCGAACGCACCTTGCAGAATTTGGGATTCGGGGAAAATCGAATTTATTGACAGAAAAACGAACAGAAACACATTTGCATTAGTTCTACATAAAAGGATAAAAATTTGGATGTGGTATCCCGTCAGAGTAAAGTGTCAATCTACCGGGGAGGTACACTCGACCACTTCTATTGGTGAATAAGAAAAAAACAAATCACTTATGATCTGAAGACCCCTTGCTATGTTTGCGAAATATATTTAATATTTCAAATGGTCGCATTTAAAAAAAAAAGTCAATGAAGCTTCAAAAGTGCAAAACCCTCTGCGAGCCTTTCTCCATTTCCCCATTCCCGAAAAGACCGAAATTTTGCAATTTGGCGGTCTTCATACTATTAGTCACTTTTGCGGTTGCGGCCGGGAGCGGTACTGCAGATTGGGCTCTGATTGGGTTTATACTCCCGACTTGTAAAATGTGAAAGTATGCAGGACATTAGGTTTAACGCCGTTACATAGTTTTCCAAACAGGTGTCAATGTCTTCATTTACATGTAGGATGACTTTTAAAACCAAGAATTTAAAAAAAAAAACGATTGATTTTTTGGCGCCGCACGCCGAACCCACATACCACCTTGGCCACCCGTGGAAGCGCCGCCTTCATACGTGCACATATCACTTTTTGTAACCAATGAGTAAGTTGAGGATACAAATTGACATCATCTTCCTTCCCTTTACAACTTTGGCCGTCTCCTCAACTTACATGATAGATAGATGGGTACCACACCACAAAATGATATATAAAGGACATTCATGATCATGGTGAAATTGTTTCCTTTTCTCCTTTCCAAACAATGTTATCAGAAATTAATAAGGCACAATCCAAGCAGCTTTGATCGTATTTCTCTAGCTCTTACTTTTTTTTTATTGGATAGACATGAGGGATCTTGACAAGCAGATCTAAAGATCTAAACAAGTCGCTAGTTGGCCCAAACTTACACAACTTACTTCCTGTTGCATGAACTATCTACTGCACAAAAAGCTTGACCATAGCACTTGCAGAAAATATGCCCTCAAATTTTAAGCTCGGCTACAGTAACTTAAGTACCCGCTAAAAGGCCCAATATCGAACTTGACCTTCCTTTTTGTAAACCCTACCCATCCACACATCCCTCAATTTAGATACAACTATATTTTCGATAACAAAGGCGCAATTTATCAGCCAAGCTGTTTGATCCATAGAATGAAGACATCGATGTAGATGCTAGTATATCAGTGAGGGGGATACATGTGGATGTAAACATCAGTTCTTTTTTTGCGAAATGTTTAAAATATCGTAATACTTGGTTTTACATGGTCACAGTTTCAAGCTTAAGGTCAAACAAGCCTGAAAACTTCGAACCCCTTTGCGAGTCTTTCGCGATTTCCCTATTCCCGAAATGACCGAAATTTGGCAATTTGACGGTCTCCTTTGTCATTTTTCACGATACGGCCGGGAGCGGTACTGCAGATTAGGCTCCAATGGGGTATTTACTCCCGTCTAATAAAAGCGCGAAACTATTCAAGGCAGTATGCTAAAAGCCGATGAACACTCGACCAAATAGGTCTGAAAGTATTTACTTACATTTAGATTACCTAAAGTGTTCAAAGCACAAGCTGGCACAGAAAGAGTCGATTCTAAGTGCGTGAGTGGAGCTCATGTCATATCCGCCGAAGCGCCTCCTATATTCATGTACACATCAAGTCTAGTCCGTAATGAGTAACTTTATTTGGGTATGTGTGGACACCATTTGCTTCCCTCAAGAACTTTGGCCTTTTGACTCAACTATTACTCCACTCATATGGGGTAGGGACTGTCAGAGAAGCCCGGCCGTCACTCGGAAAATATTACGATCTTTCATCCCAACATCTACTTTGAGATCTTATCCTTTTTTTCTACGACAACTTTGGTTTTGCCTTGACAGTTCATCCGCTATTTATATGATAAATATCTGAACACTAGACCCTAAAATGATATGAGAAGGACATACTGTACCTGTAAACTATAGATTATAGACTATAGGTTCTATCCTTACTAAAAATTGCATATGGTTCTTGTCCTATGTTGCCTGAAATTACCTGTTTATATAAAAAAGATACGTCAAACTTGATTTGATAAAAAGAAGTCAAAACATGTTTAATCTACTATTCTAGACTGCTGCAAACATGTGCAGCCTTTTAAGCAAGCGCAAAGCCTGTCTGTAGTAGTCTAAAGTATAGTTTAAAGACTATTGTCATTCTGTGGTCTGATGTCCAGTTCTCTGTCATCTTATTCATAACAGCGGGTGAATTTGAGTTTTAGACTTTAGTTAACAAGGCCAAGTTAATTTAGGGAAAGTGGATGCAGTTCATATATTCCCTTAACCCACTAAACTTGAAATATGTATGAATATAGGAGGCGCTTCGATAGGCGTGATATGAGCTCCATCCATGTAATGCCCCGTATCTAAAAATTGGTCCTGTATGGAGACGCATGATTTCAAGATCTTTCAAAAGTCTTACATGTCACCCTACATGTATTTGAAGACCTTCAAACCTGTTTGGTCGAGTTTTTAAATGGTCTAAGTGTAATGCCTTAAATATTTTCGTATCTTATAAGACGGGAGTATGTACCCTATTGGAGCCTTATCTGCAGTACCGCTCCCGGCCGTATCGAGAAAAGTGACAAAGGAGACCGTCAAATTGCGACCTTTTCGGGAATGGGGATATCACAAAGGACTCGCAAAGGGGTTTGTTGTTTTTAGGTATGTTTGACCTTGAACTTGAAACTGCGACCATGTAAAAGCAAGAATTACACAAGAAATTTTGCCCCCAAAAAAGCAATGGGATATTGGGTTATGGATGATATGCTTTTTTGTATCTTACCAATGGTAATTTCCCGTAAGTTCTCACTTTCTGAAGGGCGCTATTCATCATAATTTTAATCGTAATTGATGTAAGAATAGCGCGTTGAACAAATGCAACAGTTTTTGTCTGATAGTCAAGAAATATACCAAAGTCTTCACCGTATGGTGTGAATGCACCGGTGAAACTATTAGCATGATATATTCATCTAGATATGGGAGTTAGTTATGATCTATGTTGTTGTTTGATAAGGAAAGTGCATTTTGTATGTTACACGTTGGTGTTTTAGTGCTATAGCAATAGTTGATGATAATAGTTCGGCCGACTTATTCCGCTGAAATGCTGATGTTGCACATTAGTAACAATTTCAATATTCGGAACGCATGTTAACGTTCATATACTTGTACATATAAGCCCACATTCATACAGATTTTTTTGTAAGATGCAATTACTTGTATAACATTAAGAGCGACAATTATTCCACAAGAAAGGCGTTAGAGGAGGTTGCTGTGCCCGTCGTGTGGCGGTTCCAGACGCCGTGACTTCCGAGAAAGTCGCCCGGAGGGACACGTTTTCAGACACACTACCTCCTACATTTCTTCTGTCACTTGTATTATGTATCTGGCATTCTTTAAGGAGTTTTAGCTTACTAAATAAACCTATGTTGCTATTTGATTACAATTCGTACCTGGGTCAATACGAAACGCTATTGGCTCATGAATATAGGAGGCGCTTCGACAGGCGGCCATGGTGGTTACACAGGCTCTTTCCCGGGTCTAGAAAATGGCCCTCTATCAGTATGTGTCAACCCGCGTGTCTTGAAAACTCTTCAAAGTCCTTCAAAATGAATGTGAAGACGTCTGGATCAGTTTGAGAAAGTTTTCTCTGTCTTTAGGCCAAATGTCTTGCATATTGGAACATTATACCCTATGAGAGCCTTATCTGCAGTACCACACCCGGCCGTGTCGAGAAAAATGACAAAGGAGGCCGTCAAATTGCCAAATTTTGGTGTTTTCGGGAATGGGGAAATCGCAGAAGGGTCGCAAAGAGGTTTTGATTTTCCAAGCTTCTTTGACCTTGAACTCGAAACTGTGACCATTTGACATCTAGATTGACAATATTCAGGACTTTTCACAAACGACAGAATTGCATATCGGGTCATTTATGATCATCATACATGTATGTTTCCTTTACTGTTTACCAATGGAGGTTCGTGACTCTACTTTTAGCTGCAAATTTTCCGAGAGGCTACTGACTCCAAATTTCTATTCTATTTTTTTAAAACATAGTACATGTGACTTTTCCGTACCTAGCAGTGGTGCAGTTTTAGTGCAGTGTACTCTCCAATCAGAGGAGTGGATCCGGCTGGTTTTTGACATGTTTTGAGGTGTTTTGTCGGGCTTTCTATTTTGCCCCCTTTTCGTTATGTCACCAACCGTGTGTTGGACAAAAATGCCTAAACTGGTGACATAAAAAAACTCTGCTTGGAGAGTAGTGAGTGTCCCATCTGTTTATTTATATGACCTACTTTTCAAGTCCCTCTGTTTATATGACCTGTCCCGAATATGCAAATAGCTGTTGGACAATCAGTACATCTGTGTATGTAGATAAAAGTGGTGGAACATGGAAACCTGAAATAAACTGTAGGTAAATTGGTTTTGACACAGCATTCATTGATCCCACAAGCAACACTGAAAGTTTCTTACGATTACAGAAAGGCATGACAAAAATTGTATTTTAATAAATTACAAACATGTTTATTTATAGAGATATGGCACGTAACAGGCTATTACTAGTAGGACAAGGTATACTTATAATAGCTGACACCATCATTGTACTAATATCAGATCACACTGATATCATTATTATTGATTTTTGGTCAATGCATGCCATGTTGTTCTACTTGTACAATGTGGATATAGTCACAGTATAAGGCCACATCAACCTAATTTCTTGGTTAACAGATTTTTATTGAAAATCATGAAAACAGAAGTCTGGGGTGAAAACTTGCACCTGACCCTGTTCACTCCCTGATATTGTGTGCACCAAAGTATAAACATTCCTATGAGATTCTGTTTTCATGTTGTTTTTCCAATCTAGTATTCAATTTTTTTTTTTAATTCCGTTGACCAAGAAAATATATTGATGGGCCTAAGCCAGTAGAATTGGTTGTTTTTGCTAGTTTCTAGCAGGGAAACAGTCACTCTATAACTTGTATACAGTACTTATATATCTCACACCACAGCTAGTTCACAGAAATGGCCAACATATCAGGCAAGCACAACTACTTACATTATGCATGTAATGGTACTTTTTGATACTTTTCAAGTTCTTGTCTCAACTCTATTTGACATTTTTTTGTAACCTTCCCTTCCCACTTACAGTTGGAACTTTTATTGCCCTGTCCCTAATATTATGTATCAACCCTTTCCTCAGAGATTTTTTAATACACTGTATGGAAACCGGAAGTTCTGCTGCAGTGCCGTAGAAAGCTGCAAGGAGGTCCACAATCGACCTCGTCCTTTGTTTTGCTGACTGTGGCCTATGCACATATCAAGTACCATACAGACCCATCCATAATTTCTCGAGGCATGCTGTCCACCAGTAAACAAATCCACATAGAGTACAAGTCTCAAGTCTACAATTACCAGTTTGCCCGGCTTGAATAAAGAATCAAATCAAACTTACAATATCTTATGCTCAGTGCCAACATTCTCTATGTTTAAATCTTATAAGATACACTTTGTGGTAGCCCAAATACTCAACATTATGTTACTGTTGTTATCAATCACAACTTTATTAGGAAATACTGTAAATGCAGAAATTTTTGCAGTGGTTTTATGTTTTTGTCCAATACTGTAGCAGTATGTGACCATAGCGCTGCCACTAACTCAAACCCACCGCAAACACTGGCTTGAGATTAAAATAAAAAACATGCAAACTTAAATGCATTTACAGTACCGGAAATATCAATTAACAACTGCTATGGCAATTATATAAAGAAAAATCATCTAATGTTTTGCTTTTATTTAAATCTACTACAACTACTGTCTCTTCTGTCCTTTGGCAGTCCAGGCTTCTACTAACTTCCTACTGTAGTACAACCCCAACACATGTAGCACTGCTCCGACAGCGATGCCTGTATAGTATATATAGACTGCAGGGTATCCAAACATAAACAGGGTCGCAGTTCTGAGTTCAGGCACCAAGTCCACGACTCCCCAACACAGCGGCAGTAGGCCCAGTACGATGACGCCGTAGAAGAAGCCGTTCATGTGATTAACTTTGTTCCTTGGAAGGGATTGAATACCAAACAAGGCGGGAATGGCGCTGAGGATCCAGATCTTTTCCCAGATCTTGGCGGGCGGTTCCAGGAAGCCCAGCTGGCCTAGGAGGGCGTGACTCAGGACCAGCGCTACTAATACCAGGTGTCCCACCATGCACTGCTTCGCTGTGGTCTTCATCTTGGCACTGAGAAGAAATAATGTTTGGTCACTTGAGTGGATTTTTTTTCAACAAAGCATGTTAAAGATGCAGCATGTAAAAACTATCTTAGATGTAGAATATAAATACTTGTAACAGTAGGGATCAACCTCCACTAACTGACCAGTCTAACTGGTCCGGACCTTTTAGCCTAGTGGTCAGCGCGTTGAATTCCCAAGCCGTGCGGATTGGGATCGTCGTGAGTTCGAATCCCGGGAGCGGCGTACTTGCCCCTTTGGGTTTTTACATACTAGCTGTAATGACTTTTATGTAGTTTGTATGTCTTATGTTTGTATGTTTTATTCCAGGGAGAAACCCAGCCGTTTGCAAACCTTGCCTGTTGGCTAATGGACTTAATAAAGTATCCAAGTACCCAAGTCTTCTTGGGTGGTTATGAGGAATGTCAATTTGCTTTGGTTTAATCAAGAATGTCATTCATAACATGCAAACATTAACAATTAATGTTTCACTTTAAAGTTTTATCACAGTAAGGCCAGGGATTATCAAAATATAATTTTCATTTGCTTAAATATACAATACAACATACACAGTTTCACGCAAAAAATGCAATACTGTAAGTCTATTAATATTCGCGAGAAAATTAAGTTCGCGAGATTCGCGGAGACCTTCCCTTCGCGAACTCACCATCTCGCGAACTTGTACTAGTAAGTACTTTTAAAGTTGTACAATAATGCATAGGGGATTACTTGCATGAATGATATTATTATAGTACTAGATAAAATAGCATATTCTCTTCTCTAGCAGAGGCGGTTGACGGTTCTCAAGTGAAAATATACACCCATTACAAACATCTGAAGAACCCCTATAAGCATATACATTACACGTCCTTTGATATAAGTTGCAACTAGTTCATAACTTCCAGCTGGCAAAATTATACCGACGCCCCCCTCCCCACCCCTACACTCACCTCGCTAAATAATGGTCTGCGACCCGTTCTCGGTGTAGGAAGTCACTTCCGTCTGATCCGATCACATGTTTACCACCTCTGGACGCCATGGATATACGATATGTCGCTTCTAAGCCCTTAAGAAACGCAACACGTGCGGAAATCTGCTATCTTCACCTGTACAGTCACCAAAGTTAAGAACTTCCGGTTACTGAGTAAAGCATAGTGGGAAACGGACCAATCACTTCCGGGTCGGGCAGATTTTGTCTCTGGCATTTGTCTGAAGATTTTCACGTTATAAAGGAAGCACTTTATCATTCCTAACTTTTGTATTTCTATTCTTGGGACTTTGTATCATCAGGCGTATAGCACATGTATCAAACCAAATTCAAACGCCTGCCTCCTTCGTGTATTTAATAGGTTACTTGCGGTGTTACTTCTTGGCCGTGTTTTCTCCTGAGCAGAATTTTCGTCAATGTATCTAAACAGCAAGGACTTATTTTTCCCGTGGCTTGAAATAACCATGCTTTGAGCGTTCCACAGTGCCTAGCTTTTTATTCGTAGCGTTAGCTCTGCAGAAAGTTTTAAAGGAATGCTGAACAAAAATAAGCTGAATAGTGAACTATATACATAACTGTCCTTGGTGCTGAACTTGCAATCAAATCAGCGGTAACGTTAACAGATTGCATCTTCTCTAGCTTTGCTTCGGCTTTCAACATTAAGGAATAGAATATCATAAAAGGTAGTTCTCATATAGAATCTTAAGACAATTCAATTGTTTTTGTATAGCAATGTGAAATTATAATGTAGATTGTACATGTATTATAAGCTGCTTGACAAAGAGATATTAACAATTTGTTGATCATGATTAGCATTGATCATATTAGCGTACCTTATTATGTTTGATACCTTAAATGTTGCATGTTAAATGTTCATGTTGTATTTCCTCGTATCTGTTCATCTATTGGGATTTATGATAGAAGTTCAACTTATTTTCTATCATTAATTTTGTTTAGTTTTGAGTTATGTACAATTTATGATATGATTCCTATTGTCAAGTTTCGAAGGAAGGCCCACCAAAAGCCACCTAGGCTTCTGCCCCCCCTGCATATTTTGTTTTGCCTTGTATTTCTTTGTTTTAAAATACTTGTACATATGCGATACACTAAATAAATACTGTGCATTACACAGTACCTCTTTGTCCAAATGATTATAATACTAACTAAAATGTATGTTTGAAGTACTATTGCACTATACTATAACAGCGTAAAAAAATGTGCACACCAACAACTTGTAACAGAAATGACAGTAAACGAATTTATTACTATTAGAATCCTGCTTTATTATTAATCTGTCATTGCACTGCAAGACACACAATGTAGGTTAATTTACAATTTCAAATTGCATAAATCAGTTTAGCATCACAATTAATATTCATCAAAGATTATAATTACAAGCAAACCAGCAAATGATAAGGAAAACCTGAAAAATAATATCACAGAGTATGAAAATTCACAATGTTGGGCTGTTATTCGTTTCAGAACTTCTAATGAATGTCTATAATTCAAAGTCCTGCACTGCCCACTAGAAAGCACCTTATTACCTCTGGATAAATCATTGTATTTGAACAAAGAAATTTAAGCCAATTTCATCCAAACTATAGACTGAATAGTATATCTAGTGATATACAAGGTAACATTGTGTAAGATGTGTGGTCAATCTGCTAAGGAAAGCTACAAGACATTAACACACTAAAAAAAAGAGATTCGTGCAGTGCAGACTTCGACATAGTGGGCATTTGTGGGCATTCGCTAAAAAGCCGTTCCGACCTATACTAAAGCATTCATGTTTTACTATGGCTTAAATCCTATGTGCTTTCTTTAGCTGTAAGGTGGCACCATGATAGCCTATAAAAAAACCATTTTTCTTGAAGACATGGCTAATACAACGAGTGGAGAGAATTGTTCCATTCAATCTGGAAAGTCACATTGGGAACCCACTATTCTTAATTTTATATTATTTGAACAAGAATGCTTTCTTCATATAATGTCATAATGTACATAGTCATGGATATATCTTGCCTTCAAAATCTGTTTGACATTCCAAATCTAAGTCTTTGGAGGACAGAAATTATGCCACAATTCAAACCTTTATGATCTAATAAGCTTGAGTTTGAATTATTGTCTATGTGGGGAAAAAAGTAACATACCAGCTCCAACTTTGCAGAATTTATATCAGGTTGCAAGTTATCACAATTATGATTTAGTTATCTCATGCATAATTACACTCTATCAGTAAGATGAATATACATTTGGCAATGATAGTCACTAATATCATTACACAGTGAGAAGTTCAACAAGTTACTTTGTAACATTTTCTTGGATTCATCGTCTTTGTAACACATTGTCTTTCTTTCCATGCAAATATTGTATCAATATTTAATTCTATATTAGATAAACACAGGCATAGAAACTATTATAATCTTCTCATGTGAAAATGGTCCACTGTTTATGTTAATTACTATTAATTAAACCAGATGCACATGTAAATGATAGTAAGAGATAGTAATCTATGAAGAAAGCACTTATATTGGCCTACATTTGCTATTCAAATTAATTCAAAAACAAACATGAATGTAACATTTACAATTATCATAACGTTGATTCTAGACATAAGCTCTAATAGGCAATTAACATATTTTGCAACAAATTGATCTTGGCAAATATCTTACGAATTACACAATATTGTACAAATTAGTTCAGGGTAGCCTGCTTGAAAATACAGCCAGGAAAACAATTATATTCTTTCAGAAAGAGGCAGACACTGTTGCTGAAAAGGTGATAAGTAAAGATGGCAGCGTCAATCCCATATAATCATGTAACACAACAACTTATAAAATAATACAGGGTTTCTTACTTTGAATATTTTTCACTCCTTGAATATTGATGCTCTATGGCACAATTTTTTGAAATGATCACTTGCTAAGCTAGAATTTCATCCAGTGTATAATATGATGTTAGACATCAAATGTACAAAGTACGTATCCAGCTCATATATTGATGTCACAGTCATTAATCTCATAAAACAATATGCTTCAAACAAATACATTTTGCACCAGCAAAGTAGTAACTGCATAATACAGAGCATATTCAAAACAAGTCAAGGTTATATTTTTTTTATGGCTGATGCATGAAGTTAAAAAAAAATCTCTTTGCTAGCACACAAAAAATCATGCATAGAAAATATGAAAAAATAGCCTGGGTAACATCCTCGCTAGCCACTGGCTCAATCTTTACACAGAAATATGAGATGTGGGTGAAAGGACAGCATATTTTTCATTTTTATTTCAAAGCCAGCTAAACAAAAGTTTTTTGTTTGTTTTCGATACAGAGTGAGTGGTTCTTAAAATGCCTAGTACTTATCTTACATGCATCCAGCAGTCTGTATCTAAGGTAAAAAAAATAAGATACTGCCCCTAGGAACATGTAGATATTCCTTAATAATGCTGAGGACAACATCTAGAGTAAGTTAGATGGTAGACATGATACCACATGTTTGTTAGTAAGGCCATGTTGAATTGATTATATGGATGACATCCTCTGGGAACCCCAAAACTGATGCAAGCGTGCGAATGAAAAAAGTTTCGCCAAAAAAAAGTTGCCTTCATTATGAAATCTATGTGGTAAGGAATAATGAAGAAAACTAAACACACATGCAGAATATGGTACACAGCAATATAGATTCTTCATCTTTGCTCTTTCCAAACTTCAGTATATTGTGTATTCATTTTCTGAAATACACTAAATTTGCAGTGTACAGAATGTATTTTTATTTTGCAGCTGCTTTTCACGATTTACAGTAGGGGCGATTTTTGTTTTCTTTTTGGAAACGGACAAATATTGATGCACGCGCAGATGTCATCCATATATTAATCAAATCAACATGGCCTAGCATTTATGGAATGGTTTTGAATCTATGGAATTCACAGTCTTCCTGAATATTGTGTTTTTACTACAATTTAAATCATCACGGACATAGTCACTTCAGATTGAGTTCTAGTCATGTTTGCAATCACAAGCAACAATGAACAAAACATAAATTCATAACATAATTATCATACTAATTGAAGAACAAGAACACTACTTTTGTTTTCTTCACATTTGCAAAGTCCCATTTTTTTGTACAATGAGTACTGCATGTTGATATATACAAGTTTATCTGTACATTGCTATTATAATAAGAAACTCCATGTACCCCACTATCTAGATATTTCCACAGTGTACACGAGCAGCCATTTGCTTATCTTACATGAATTTTAGAATATGTGTTAATTTTTTAATATTACTCTTGATGATAAAACGAGCTGGCCTTATAGTCATGTACCCGAATGCTGATGCAATCTATGAGTACTTCCCTCTTCCAGCTTGTACACAATGACATGGTTTCCTACAAAACTACGCTTGATTTTAGAAATGTCACACAACCTATGTCTGATCTACAGGTCTTGGGAAACAACCACAAAGGGGTCTGAGATGTCTCCCAAACCGGTTTAGGATGTCTCTCAAACTGGTCTAGGATGTCTCTCAAACTGGTCTAGGATGTCTCCCAAACTGGTCTAGGATGTATTTGAAACTGGTCTAGGATGTATCCCAAACTGGTCTAGGATGTATCCCAAACTGGTCTAGGATGTATCCCAAACTGGTCTAGGATGTATCCCAAACTGGTCTAGGATGTATCCCAAACTGGTCTAGGATGTATCCCAAACTGGTCTAGGATGTATCCCAAACTGGTCTAGGATGTATCCCAAACTGGTCTAGGATGTATCCCAAACTGGTCTAGGATGTATCCCAAACTGGTCTAGGATGTATCCCAAACTGGTCTAGGATGTATCCCAAACTGGTCTGAGGATGTATCCCAGACTGGTGTCGGTGGTATCCCAAACTATTCTTCCCCCCCTTCCTGAAGAATGAAAACCGTACAATTTCATAACCCATTTTTGACCAAAGCTAACATGGTATTACATCCACTGTATTTAACTCCCATGATTTTGAATAGTAATGAGAGGAAGTATTAACATTAATCTTATTCATTTCTGTTTCATTCAGCCAGGGTGGCCCATCTCAGAGTAAGACACTGCTTTACAGTGGGGCCCTGGAAAGTATCACATCTGTTCAGACATTAGTACATGTATAAACTATGAGAGCACCATAGCGTTACTTGCTCCTGTCATAAAGTTGCAGGTCCAGTTTGACCTGTACCTCCCCCGTAGGGACCTCGTGAAGCACCAGTTTCTTGACCAGCGGTCCCTTTCCCTCCTGCCTCTCCTTCAAGATGTCTGCAACACGGATCTCGGTCCTGCCAAGGAAGTCTGGAAGGAACCAATAAAAGAAAAATGTCAGATCCTTTTCATGACTCCTGATTGTAGAAGGTTGTCTCCAAAACAGTATGAATATCTATCTTAGTTTCTAATATACTGTTGGAAGGAATTATTAACAACATAGATGACATTAAGAAGTGTCAATGAAAGTACTGAAAGGAAAGCAAAACTTGAAATCAAAAAGCCTGCTACATGTGTACTGTTCTAATAGTGCATGTATACCCAAAAGTCAAGTTCTCACTTGTTTTACATAAATCTGTCATGCATAGTTTAGAACTCGAGTTCCACCGTTTGCAAGTTGCAAATTGACGCCTACTCGACTGATTGAATTTGGTGACGTCAAGAAGCGATATGTACTGTCCCCATCAACGGACTTAAGTAAAACAGGTGAGAACTTAACTTTCGGGTATATCTAGCATAGTTTAGTCTTTTCAATCTTAAGTTTTTGCTGTCCTTTAAAAATAAAATTTGTAATGAGAGAGCATAATTATGTAAAGCCATGCCAAATATCCTATTGATAAATACATGAGTAAACTTTCGAGCTATAATTGGTCATGAAAAGTTCAGAAAACGACCACAGACCGTTTGGTGAGAAGAAGTCCCTGTCAAACACAGTTATGCACAGCACGTCCTGCTCTATGTCGTACACAAAGAACTGCATGGAGGAGTTCCACTTGGGGTTGAGGGTGCCAGGGATCACCTTGGTCTTGTGCTCCTGTACTCCCATGCTCACCTCACAGTAAGGGTCACTACGGCCTAAGGTAAACACAACTTGGTTTGATTACAAGTAAAGAAAAGCCATACCTTTCTGTCTTCTGAAGACAATAGTACATGTACTTGGGATAAGCAAAATGTGGAATGCAATGGAACTTGTAGTATACAAACTGTCTATTAGATACGCTTTACGTTTCGTTTCAAGGCATCCTCATTTGAGGTGAAGCATGATGCTTTTTCAAGTAGCCAGTAGTAGTGCAATGCGGCTTCGCTACGGCTCGCGTTTTTGGCCAAGCACACCGGGTCACTCTTCTCGATAAGTGTGTTGGGTTCTTTTATGTGCAGAGGTTTGACGCTTGAGGCTAATGCCTGAAGCTCCAACATACACGGGGCCGCCAGCTTTACGTCACCATCCAAAATGACGAATGCAATCCCTTGCAACATGTCCAAGCTTAGCAGTATCAATTTGAAAGCATTCATCAATCAGCTGCTGTTGTGATTGCCAGCCATCTTCTCTGACTCAAAATAACAGGAAAAAGGAAAATGAGATAAACTATTGCAACACAAGAACACACAAATATGACATACAATGTACTTTCTGTAAATCAAAAGCAAGAAGAATGAACAGAATTCAAAATCATGTCCAACGCCCTGGTCATATTGTAAATGCAAGAACGTTGGACAGACCAAATCATTGAAACCAAATTAAACAAAATAAAAGCGGGTACCATTGATATCGGATGGCTGTAAATCATACCCCTCCTGCATGACCACCAGGAGTCTGCCCATCCCTGTGGACCGCAACGAACGAGCTGCGGGCAGAATCAACCGTTCATCATGGCGCAAGCTGCACGACATTACCTGCTCCGCCTCAGAGCAGTTGCCAAAAACGCATAACTGTTGGCTGGTTCTCAGAACATTAAACATTCCACATATCTGAAGGGGAATGTATTTTCTAGAAGGAAGTCAAGAAAACGCTTTCTTTTTCCCGATGAACAAATGCAAAGGTTTGCGAATGGTTGGTAAGTCATTGAATAAAAGACTCTTTTTACACAACCAAGACTTTCAGTGATGTTCTGACACCTTCCTCAGGGCAATTCTGATTGGTTCACTTTGCACAGCAGCTACAGAGGTCGCTTTTTGGAACCACATCTATAAGCAGCGCCACCTATAGCTGCAGTGCAAAGTGAACCAGTCAGTATTGCCCTGAGGAAGGTGACAGACTGTCACCGAAATGTTGTCTGAATAAAAAACTTAGTTGTGTACAAAGAGTCGTTTTATTTAAATACAAACTTTAAAGGTTGTTTATCAACATTGACACTCTGGGTTCAGAACCAGCCATACAGTTATTCTGTGCAGTTTTATACAGAGTAAAACCCTGGACTGTACCATTAGAGTTGCAGGGTTGCAGGCGGTGTCCGTCCTGTATGACTACAAGAAGTCGGCCCACGCCCGTGGAGCGGAGCATGCGTGCTGAGAGACAGGTGGGTTCAGGTGAGAGAGAGAAGTACAGGTGGGACACACAGGTAGGACAAATACACTTAATCTAGTCAAAACTAAAGTTTCTGTTTTCCTGAAGTTTTGCCTGAATTGACATTGATTTCTTTTAGATATATCTAATAAATAGTATGGGAAGTCTGGCAAAAGTAGAAAATCAGCATAGAGATATTAGCAGATTGAGAAAATCTGTTAGTATGTGGCTTACAACAAGTTCACATAAACCTGAACATTTATAATTCATTTACATGCAAAAATTGCATACACCTATAGGGTATCAAATTACAAACATCAAGTACACAAGGATGTATTTGACATACAGAACTAATTTTAATCTATATCTAATAGTATTTAGCTTCTGCAAAGACATTGTCTAATTTCAATCACTTTTCAATGAATTTCGGGGAAATGATATGAAATATCAAAATGTACATTATTGTGCAGAAATCTATAACAGTGGTACCTTGATGAGCCTTTTCTCTCTTCTTCCTCTCTGTCTCTATGTACTGTTTGGAGGCAGACTCCATCATTTTCATCCACTGGTTTCTGGGGGTACCATGGGTACAAATTATTTTCATCTTACACAAAGCAATGACCCATATACTAGCAAGTGACAGTAACTCAGTATTGAGTTTATTGAGGTACCCTTTAGCCCTTCTAGGATGGACTGACTCTAACATTTCAAAGGCATTGTAATTGATATAAACAAAATTCTAACTTTATTACCATACGGCTGACGACGCAAATGTGGAAATATACATTGTACATTAGTACCTGGGGTTAAGCTTTAGTATTCGTTGTAGAAAATTTGCAAAGGCTTACCTTTCACTGGCCTTTTCTGTCCTAAACTGGTACACTTTGTCCACATGGTTTAAGAAAAATACTGGCTCATCTGAAAAATAATTAGAAAGTAGTTAACTACACACTTCACATGTCCCAGTGGCACGACTGATGATATCAAAGATGCAACCTTTTCTAAGTCTTTATCATTGACCAGGGTTACTACCGTATTTTCTTGATTAAAGTGCGCACCCCAATTAAAGTATGCACCCCTGATTTGGGGCTAGTTCCAGACAAGTTTGCAGAACTGAAACGTAAAGTCAAAAACCCCAAATAAAGTACGCACCCCTTTTCCACATGATCTTGAACAAATTTTGAACAGGATAAATTCAAATTTATGGTGTTCCTTCTATTATCTCCAGGTCATTTTTCTTATATCAAGGACTTCTATATAATGCCATTCCTTAGATTCATAAAAGATTCTCTTGTTCACTCCGCCAGCATCGTCTCTGCAAACTTGAGGATTGCCCATGAAAAGTTACAAATTGGCAGGTATTGAGCCATGTATTGTTTCACCGCAGCTGGGTTCCTGGTTCTATTAATTTGAGCTTGAAGTCCTTTTCCAATTTGTCCTGGCAATAACCTCTAATAAAGTATGCACCCTGACTTAAGCAATGATTTGTGGTGCCTTTTGAACTTTGAAATGTTTCAAAAGTGCGTACTTTATTCGAGACAATACGGTATTATCATTTTTTTATTCTTTGCATCATTCATGATGCAGAAATAAGATACATTGTATTCACATTCCTTGTATCTTACCTGCATCTTCTTTGTCCGTGGGAAGCTTGACTATAACTTCATTGAGGAAGATGGGCTGAAGTAGAGAAAACAATGATGGATTATAGGTTTAAGACTGTTTTAAAGATATGAAATAAGTATGAAAATCAACTTGATTGTAGGCTCAACCAAAGAGGTTATAAGTCTATATCATAACCTCCTTGGCTCAACAGGTACCCCAAAAACAAACACAGGTACAGACACTATACATGATACAAATTTGTATGCACTGCTACATGTAAAAACCTAACTTTTCTGATCAATAGATTGAGTAACTTATTATAACTAGAGTTCCACGACCTCATAACTTCGCCAAATAATATGAATTTTACCGACAGATGCAAGTACCAAATTACCGCCATTTACCAATATGACATTACATAGCCGTTTTTCTCAACGACCATTCAATTTAAGTCTTTATTTGCTTAAACAATATCTATCAATGTTCCCCTCTTTCTCAGTGGCTTGATATGCCACATGTCTTAAAGTCCTCTCATGGAATGTCAATAACAGTTAGACATCCAGGTAATAAGGATTTTTCTGATTTGTTTATTCGGCTGTAGATAAGTACAGCCAGGGCTACCCAAAGGCTAAGGCTATTACGGGTTAGCCCTAGTAACTGAACAATATCCCCCTGATACAAGCTTTCACAAAGACTGAAATACGACTTAAATGCATATGAACGCGCCCAAACATAGAACTCGGCAGATTTAAAAAAAAATTCATTAACCATGCAAACTAGGTCCTGTTTGGCATAATTATCATCTAACGTCAATCATCAGATTCATTTTTAAATCTAGCTATCTTCATACCAAATATAACAGATACATTTTAGTCCTTTCTTTTCAATCGCCCAGCTAGTAAGCTAGCTGTTGACCTAGATTCAGGACGCCAGCTGTTGACCTAGATTCTGGACGGCAGATGTGTACTGTCACATGCCGCGTGCTATGGTGCAGCAGTGCTATACATTTTCCTCAATGATTACGTAAAGTAGGTCATGATCTGCATAATGAGCATATCATTAAGTTGATCATCACCTAAGGTACATATATACCAAATAAAAGAATAATCCATCAATCACTGCTTGAGTTATCCTCCTCAAAAGTTACAAACAAATAGGCCCACTGCAGTTTACGGCAAGCCGCAAGGGGGCCCAAACTTACATCACTTACTCCCTGCCCCAAGATCTATCTACCACTCAAAAATCATAACCATAGCACCTGAAAAAAAATTGACCACAAACTTTGAGCGGATTAATAAACTTTCCTTATTTATTATGCAAATTAGCTCCTGGTTTTCATAATATGCATTTGAGTATGTAAAACATAACCTAAGCTATCTACATGCCAAAAATCATGACGATCCGTCAACCCCAGGACTCAGTCTTCTTTAGTTATTCGCCTCCAAAGGTTTCAACAAAAACGCCAACTGTAGGTCCAAACAATCCGCTAGGGGGCCCAAACTTCCACCACTCATACCCTGTTCAAGATTCAATGTATTACTGAAAAAACATGAGCCTGGCACCTCCAGAAAATTCGACCTCAAACTTTAAAACTCAGCTGCAGCACCTTAAATATCCGCTAGGAGGCCCATTATCGAACTTGACCTTCCTCTTTGACACTCTTACCTACCCACTTAATATCATGCACAGCCGTCAACAGCACCTTGAGTTATGCTGGCGACATACAAACTCACACAAATACAAAGCCCGCTGCAGTACTGTAGGAAAGCGCCAGATTAATAATTTTCGAACTTGACCTTCATTCCTACAACCTCTTCTGATCTACGAAAAATCATGAAGATCCATCAACGTTTCCGTCACTTTTTTTGCCTACATACAAACACAAAAACACGCAAAGTCCGCTGCAGTACTGATAGAATATGCCAGGTGAACGGTTTTCGAACTTGACCTTCCTTTGCACAACCACTACACACCTACCAAAAATCATAAAGATTCATTGAAGCTTTCTTGAGTTATGCTCCTGACATACATACAGACCCACCCAACAGATTTTTCAACCGAAAACATAATCTTCCCCGAGTACAAGTACTCGGCGAAGATAATAATAGGTCAATCAGTCATATACTTACTTGATACTTGATGAGGTCTCCTCAACTGGTCATCAGTCATATAGAAAACTTAAATCTCTTCATTACAACCTTGTATCATGACATCAACATGCACACTGCTTTCCAGTATTCTTTTTGTTCTCACCTGTCTGTACATCCTGTATGTGATGTCAGCCTTACTGTTGAACAGAGCTCCACTGATGGATTTGGAACAAGTGGTCAGGAGCAAGAAGTCATTGAAGAGGAAGGCTTGGAGTTCCTTGTTGCTTTTCACCTGATAAAAAATCACTGAGATGTGAATATACAATTTAAGATGAGGTACAAGAATGCACTCCCTCACCTGATTTGCTTACAGTTCACAGGTGCCACCTAGTGGCTTTTGATAATACTACAAGCATGACAAGTCAGAAAAGAGCAGCCTTCAGTCTTCAAACAGCTGCATTTGAAGTGTTAAGATTTATCTTCCATATTGTCAGTTAGTACTCTTGTTGGCAATGTAACAGGTTGGGAAGCTCAAATTTCTTCCATACTGGTATAATTTCCACACATGCAGTGTTGTCTATTCTGGAGTTGTCCCTGCTGCAATTGTCCAAAGCAATTTCAGGGCCAAAAAATGGAAACAGAAAAAATTCTGAAATCTTTATGGTATTGATATTTACTAATACACAGTTTTGCTCATTTGCGTAATAACTTCATACTTTGAGCGTTTTAAAACCTTGCAAAAACGTGCTGTACGATGATCGCCTTAGTTTTGCGAGTCTACCTACAAAAACCCCAGCGACGATTTTCAGTGAGTTCTGAGTTCTCACATCACAACGACGTCATATGTTTGCATCATGGACGTCATTATACACATGTACATTGTGACAGAGTTGTTTGAACTAATCATTTCTATATGTTGTATAGAAACTAATCATTTCTATACATTGTATAGAAACTAATCATTTCAGATCTATACATTGTGAAATGACAAGATAAATTGACATTCAAAATCCTATTTTCGTACCCTGATATTACTTTGGGCCCTTTTAACCATGTTACCCTACCTTGAAGAGTGTTCCATAGTGCAAGAACTTCCTGGGTCCCAGACAGTTGGTGAGTGAGTTGAAGATGAGTTGTTCCGGCAGCCCGTCACAGTTCACGTGGGACTGGAGCCACTCCAGCCGGTCCGAGTTCTCCTTCTCCCGTACGCCCTCGTTCACCTGCGTACAGAGCTCCTCCGCACGCTCCAGCGCCGTCTTCACGTTTATGTGGTCTGGGTGTGTTTCAGGGGTGTTGTTTAAGATCTGTAACACCAGCCAGGGGATTAGCATTATAACAATATCAGAAAAACGTTGTGCATTTAATGGCAATTTAAGTGTAAAATACCATCAATGATGTTCAAAATCAATGCATAATATTGATTGTGTGCAGTCTGCATACGGGGTAAGCTCTAAACCCTGCAGGGTGACTTGACAATCCCGACAGGTCAACTTGACAAACTTGACGGGAACAAATTCAAATATTCCTGGGTTTTGTCTCTACATACGGTATATACAGCGGTGTAAGTAATTTTTTAAGTCAAAAATCTCAATAAATTTGTACGTTGTGACCATAAAAAAGCAACCTGATACTCAAGATAACATGATCTTTCCAATGATACCGGGGGGTATGTAAAACTTTGATGTACATCAAGGAAGAAAGAAGTTGAAAGATTGGGATTTCGTCCTGGCTGCCTTGATATTTGGAAAGTGACCTTTCAAATTTGAAGTAACTGGACAGGTGTTATATCATGATATGTAACTTACATTCATATCTACAATATACCGTCTTGTAATTACTGATAAACAAGCCCTGGGGGTATCTAGAGAAGTTCTTATTACCTTGGTAAGCATTAGGGGGTACTTGGTGACTCTTTGCATTGGTTTGAGGAGAAAACTACTGAGTGGCATGCCTTTTGTCCTGGTGTCCTGGGTACCTAGCTGCAAGGGACAGAAATGGTTAGTCAAGAGTACTGACATTGACATAGTATGTGTTTCATTTTTGTATAGTGCAACTTCTCGTAACCAAACAAGACATGACCTACCTTATTTTCAGATTGCCATGAAAACTGGCTGTTGCTCCACCAGGCTACCTCACACATACAGACTAACTTTACAGGGCTCGAAATACTGGGTGCACGTGCACCTGCGTGCACCCAAAATTGGAGCTGTTTACCTAATTTCTGACTGTGGGTGCACTGGTGCACCTAGATATTTGCATACGCTATAGGATTAAGGCACTATAATTGTTCACTAGTATACAGAATATTCTTGAAATGTAAGTATCAGAAAAACCTTTCGATGTACTTTATTTGATGTATTATTTGTTTGAAATTTTGAAGTTACAGATTGATGTTCTTAAGAGCGTTAAACTTTGTAATTATGCTTTGCTGACCTTCAACTTTATTTTATGTGGGGCACCCAAAATTTTTTCTGTGCACCTAATTTTTTGGTTGGGTGCACCTATTCCCAAAAATGAAGTTTGAGCCCTGCTTTAAAAGTACATTACATTTTCTTTAATGAAAGCCTTTAATCAAATCAAAATTGCTCATTGACAAGATATATTTAGTGAAAAAGCTGAAGAAGCACACAAATGGCTGGTTGAAGAACAGTCTGAAGACATGACTCACCCGACAGAACTCCTTGAACTCGGGGTCGTTCTGGTGCTTGTCCTGGAGAAACGTGCTGGCGTTGAGCTGACAGCTGCAGTACCGGATGTACGACGTCATGTGGGGTAGCTGACCAATCAGAAACATCGGGCAATTAGTAACTAAGCTGGGGTTGTGACATATATTTTAAGGTAACCTGGATGATGCGCATGTAACTCCACACAAGTCAAAGTCCACTGCTTCAGAAAAATATGATAAGACAGTGGTTTAAAAGCTTAACCCCATAGAACTAGTGTGCTGTAAGATGGATCCAAGGTTTTCTTGTGCAAGATGGAGTTATAGCCAATCATTTATTGCACCATGAACATTTTGTCAAAGGAGCATTTTATTTCTATCACAGTATAGCTATGATACTCAATGTCTGCCAGTCCTGTTTCTATATTTAAAAACTTATTCTATATACTAGCTATGATGGGACATAGTTGAAT
Organism: Branchiostoma lanceolatum; assembly: GCA_035149815.1. Taxonomy (NCBI): domain Eukaryota; kingdom Metazoa; phylum Chordata; class Leptocardii; order Amphioxiformes; family Branchiostomatidae; genus Branchiostoma; species Branchiostoma lanceolatum. The sequence goes on from CM068866.1 coordinate 16,227,731, forward strand.
GCAACTTGTTTTTCTTACCTGTTCACAGAGGATGTCACCAATCATATGAATCACTTTCCCTTCTCCACTCATCTTTTTTCTGACTCTAAGAGCCCTAGAAAAGAAGGTGCAAAGTTACTGAATGTGTTGTAGGCACCAAAGTGTTATTAGTGATTACAGTTATATAATCAATCTTTTACTTCGTATCCATGATTCATTCATCAATAAGCAGTTTTCTTCATTTTACCTGCATCACATTAACATTTCACATCTTTTTAATATACATGTAAGTGTGCAGGTTTCTTGATATCTTTTTAGTTGAGCATCATCTAGATTTACTAAATTAAAACTGTTGTACATCATTGATTTACATTGCAGAAAAAAGGACAGAAACCTTGCCACACTTAAAGGCATCCAGAGCATTTTATGAGGCTTGAAACTTGAATTAAAAAACTCATTTCTACTCATTCCTACACATATCGAAATTAAATGAGCGAAGATACAATGTCGGTGTGTGGTGAGAACTGAATGATAGAATATCCAAGCCCTATAATAGACTGATCCTGAAAACATTTGCATTTTCATGTTTCAATTTTGCATTTCTACGTTTTGACGGAGGTGGGCGAGGCTATGGTATCTACAGTATTTACAGTAGGCGCGTGAAACTAAAAGATCACCATGTAGATTATTTTTGTGCCATTTTTGCGCACTTTTGATAAGAAATCCGAACGCAAATGTGGTAAACAATGGCAATGGCAGTTGCCAATTTCATAAAGATTACAGCAACTAGAATATTTCCGGTTTTCAAGTCTCATAAAATGCTCTGGATGCCTTTAATAATTGCAGAGAGATAAGAGTGCAGCGCCACCCACTTGTTGAACTTGCTATTGCATGTCTTGACCTCCTGTATGTTAATAAAGAGAGTGTTGAGCTCCTGGTTGGTCAGGATGCCTTCTTCTCTCATGGGTTTCATGTACACCTGCACAAGTAGAAACAACATTATGGTCAGTCTAGGGCACCTTCTAATACTAATAGGCTTGAATCATCCTAAATAATATTTACTAATCATTAGATATTTTCTTTTTGAGGATTTCGGGTAATTTGCTCAAAGCGGATACATGTAAGTCTTTCTCATAATCAGTGGGTATAGCAACGTTACGTAGTTAGTGTGCTACAAGTATATACTAGTAATAGACAAAAAATCAAACAGAAAGAAAAAAACCCTCAGGGAACAAGATTACAGACAAAAGACATTTTGCAGCAAGCATGGCAATATCATACAAACTGGTAAGATAAAAGGCACAAGACTCAGTCATAAATTAAACATTCAAAACTTATGTTATTCTGGATTTAATAGGACATTCTTGGATATGGGTTTGAGTCTGCATAGGAGAATGGTTGTTCCCATACAAGTTCATAGTTCTACACAGCCCCTTTGGGCCCCACCATAATTTAATTTCTTGGTTAACTGAATTTAAAAAAAAATGCTAGATTGGAAGTTCAACAGGAAAACAGAATCTCACAGGAAAGTCTTTACTTTGGTGCACACAATTTCAGGGAGTGAACAGGGCCAGGTGCAAGTTTTCACCCCAGCCTTCTGTTTTCATGATATTTTTTGTGCTAAAATTGAAAAAAACCAAGAAATTAAATTGGTGTGGCCTTAGTCAAAATAGATTAGGGACAGTGAATAATGTACTAAGCTACTGACCTCAATGACCAGAGCCAGGTCGTCCACGTAGGTCTGCTCTGTGGTGATGAGTTCGTGGATCTGACCCTGGCGCTGTCGTTCCATGGGCGTCATCGGTTCAAATACGTTTAGATCCGCTGTCCCTGTAAACATGGTGGGAAACAGTTGTACCAGGAGGCATAAGCCTGAACATTCAGTATTGTGCACTGTGAAAGGTACACTGTGTTGTATGAGGTGAAGACCAGTGGTCATGAGGGTGATCATAGGCTTTGTGGAAATGACCTACTATATAAGCTTGTAGGGGTGATACAAAAAATTAGAACTACATGTAGTTTTTAATTTGAAAGTAACACTTGCAAAATACTACTAGACAAGTCTTTCACAAAATGCAATATACATTGTACACTTCTTCATAATTTTTCTTTCTTCAATGAAATTTCTATTTAAGATACACTACAACACATACAGTGCAATAAAATAATGGACTGGTCTATATAGCCCTGTTCTTCGGCAAGCTGATGCACTCCTTTCTTCTAAGGACTTATAGTCATCGGCACAGCTGGTTCCTATGATATAGACATGGATCCTGTGGGTTATCTATGTTCCCTTATAGATTAGAATCACTCTCCCACTCACTCTTCCTTCAACTGTGTGGTGTAGAAGTACCTTAAAGTTAAAGTTTATATGGAATCTTGAAAGGTCTATCACGATTATGCAGACTATTCTTAAACAACTTCCAAGGTTCCATTTTATATGATCTTCTAAAAGAAAATTAAATTTTACTTCTTCTACCCGGTAAATGTGTACAAACTCAATTTAAATTCTACATCTTTTAAAAGCAAACTCAAGTTCAATTTTACATCCAAATCAATTTCAATAGAAATACCTTGTTATGGCTGGTACTTTAACAGTGGTAATAATCAATTTAAGACTTTTAAGTTGTGCTGTTTATTATATATAGACCAGGCCTATCTCCAGTTTTACATTTTTTGTCTGTCCCAGTCATTGCTTGGGAGCCAATGTTGTCAAGTTTCGTTGTTAAATCTGTCTAAGGCCACACCAATTTAATTTCTTGGTTAACAGATTTTTTTGGGTAATTCTAGCAAAAAAATTCATGAAAACAGAAGGCTGGGGTGAAAACTTGCACCTGACCCTGTTCACTCCCTGAAATTGTATGCACCAAAGTACAAACTTTCCTCTGAGATTCTGTTTTCCTGTTAATTTTCCAATCTAGCCTTTTTTTTAAAAATTGTGTAAACCAAGAAATTAAAAAGGTGTGGCCTAAGATTTGCGGCAATACATTTTCATCAATCTCATGATATGAATGATGTTTAGCTTTTGGGGGCGAACTGGGTGAAATTTTTCTTCATTCCAACAAGCAAGTTTCTGTTCAAGGATGAGTCTTGGAGACAACCTTGATTTTGACCAATCCTGGCGGTCCATTAAATCTACCAGTATCAGTTCAACCAATCAGAGATTTCTATGTTTAAGAGAGATGGGTTGGCTATGATCAGTATGAGATACAAAATGTACTGTAGGTCAATGTCTCCAAAAGATTCTTGTCAGTGTTCTTTCAAAACCTCCTCAGACACTCTTTTTTTTTTCAGATGCACAATACTTATAAGTTTTAAACCACCTCCCTGGTTACCAGGCAATTACGATTCATTACTTGAGTCACGTGTCCCTAAAGTCAGGTGCTCTGAGTAATTGAATCACACTTGAAGAAGGTCGACGTACTAGTACAACTGAAAATTTGAGGTGAGCTACTTTTGCTTGTGTTGATGTAAAGATCGAACTTTGTCATGCATTTCAGCAACACAGATGAGCTTTCATGCTAATAAGAGAAGCATCTTATTCTACAATCATGTATCTGTTGACTGGTTGCTTAAATGAAGACTTTGAAAGTAAGAGAGAAACAGTGGAAGAGAAAGACAGACACACGACATACTCAGACAGACAATGATTCACAAGAAATAATTCCCTAAAACAGGACGACATCTCAGCCTTACAAGTGAATTTATTTCATTCTAATGTACAATAAATTATACTTTCCATAATAGTATGTGGCTAGGAAAGCCATAATTTGCCAGTACCACAACAATGACAATCTTATTACCAACTGTCCACAATTTTTTCCATTATTACCTAGATCTTTAGCTAAGGTACAGTAATAAGCATGTTGGCTTTTCTTTTTCCACTGAGATTTCAAGACAGATATTCTCAAACTACACAATATACATACAGGGTACAACACTTCTGATAAAACATAGGCAAGTCTGCATCTGAATTCGACATCTTGTAGCTACAAAAATGCACAATCATGTTTGTGACGGGGAACTATACACATTGACACTTAACAGACCCACATTTGTTAATATCATTATCCTCAAAGTACATCTTGGAAATGGTCTGCCTATAGAATAGCTTAACTTATGAGCTACAAACTATTAACTAATGCTTGGTTGCATCAGTTTTGCCATTCCATGAATTGTGGCAAGAGTTTTCTGGAAGCATTCTGCAACATTTATGGAATGACAATTCAAAACAGGCAGCAAATTCAGTTTTCAAAATAAGGAGAAAAAAATTAAGAAGTCTTCACTTTATACCCTACAATTAATAATAAGTATAGTAAATAAACATGTACAATATAAACTTAATATAGTTACCATAACCCTTCTATGAAGAATTCATATTCGTATCTTGCCGTATACCGGTATACTTTACATATCAAAAGAATGTGACAGTGACTGAATATTCATACATGTAGTAGCTTAAGCTTAAGTCTTGAAAAAGTATCTAAAAACAATATACAAAGTCTAATATATCAAGCAAAGTTTACAAAGCAAAAATTGTTTGTTTGTTTAATAAAGTTTAATGTACGTTTAAGTCTCCAGTAGTCATGAGTTTTACAAAGACTTACTGGTATTGGGCAAGACCTTTAAGAACAACTGCCAGACTATTAGTGCAAGAGTGGCACAGCTACTACATGTAAGATGCTTCTTTTCTGCTTTGCTTAGAATGTAGATAGGGTGAGAGTCTACCGGTGCATTTAACACTACACTACACACCTTTGGTTCCACATAAACACATCCTGTCCAAAAAAGTCCCCAAGTCTGTTTGGTGCAACCTATTCAGACTATTCCACTCCTACTGTAGGGGTGCTCAGCATTGCTCTACCTTTCCTCTATAAGCCACAGCACGGTGCTACATGTACGACCCACAACCGGACACCTCCCAATCCCTGCTTCCGAAATCCACACTTGCTGTTTATCTTCACCTACATCTGACAACAGGACAATCTAGACGCTGCTACTTCTTTCTCTACAAGTACTATCCAAGCACCAAACTATCTAACTACTGGTACCCCCTGCTATAGCAGTGTGAGGTCCAAAAGGACAAAGCCACGAGCTCACTGATATGATGCCTGTTCCCTGCATAGCTACATGTTAAAATGCCACATAGTCTCTGTATGTACCAAGACCTGCTGATATGCCATTACTACAGCATATCTGTGTAGCTACAGATGGAGGGGGTTACCACACATTATGAATGACACCTGACTTATTATTTGCAAATTCTAAACTAAGGACGTTTCTTCGCATCTCCTACATTGTTTCAGCCAGATCAAGGCTTTAAATATATGGGAAACTACTTTTAGTTTTCTTCAGCAATTTGTACTGAAGTCTGATCTTTCTTCAAAAACATTGTATCCGCAAAAAAGTCTGGGGCATTCAGAGACACTTGAAACACCTTCTTTTTAAGAAAATGGAAACCCTGGTACCATCTGATGAGTGTTTAGCACTGTTTGTCTGTAGGCATCAGTGTCAACAAAACCCAAACTTTTTGAGGAGAAGCTGACATACAATCAAGCATCATTCTCCAATGGCGCACTGTGCAGAGGTATGTTAAGTTATGCTGTAGACATTGAGTTGCCAAGTGCTAACTGTAAGTCCGAACAAAAGTTTGGCATTCTTTTGGTTGTAGTAAGTAGAACAATACTAACACTGGTGTGTTTCATTCCTAAAACAAATTAGGGTACAGTTCTGTAGGAGATGTTGTGATGTGATGTACAACTTTTCTGCCTTCTTGATTTAATGGTGCAATTTGCAGAATACAACTAGAATTTGAACATTTCTGTTTCATAATATTCTGATTTGTCCATCAAACTTGGTACATAGAATTATGCAACGACTGCCATCCAAAAATATGTCTGTAGCCTTTCTGTGATTTTCAGTTGAAATCAAAATGAAAGCAACAAAAATGAGAGGATGGAAAAGTACATAGAAGATGACTTTGTGACGGATTTTTTTCTGTTTTCAGCATTAACCAGTAGGGTAAATAAGCACAAAGACATTCCCTTATTTCATTGAGGCAGAAAATTTGCAAATCTATCTTGAACCTTCCGATAGTACAGTGTATACAGTGCAACTACATGTGGCACTACATCATGTATCACTGTATGTGTACCAGTTAACACAAATGTCACATTTGCTGTGGCTGAAAACAACATGTCTGTCTGTCAATCTGTGCACCGTCCAAGATCTCAAAATCATAGCTTAAGGTGGGTCTTTCTTCGGAGGAGGTTCTTTCCTGCAGGTTCTCAGCGAAGATTACATCATCACAACCATTCTTATACATGCAAATGACAGGGGAACATGTAGAAAAAAACATATGGAGCTAAACGTGACATACCCTCAGAAAAAAGACCCACTACTTTATGTGCAGCATGCAGTTTACACAATTTGTGAATCAACATCACATCCACATTAGCTCGACGTTACAACATCATCGTTGGAAATGAATCATTAAATAGCGTCTGTTGGAAGAGCTAACGGGTTCCAAATGTGAATGCCAACATTGCCCAAACAAGCAAGGATTTTTTTCCCTTTGTGTATTTGAATTTGGACTGTAATATTTCCTAGAAGAAAAAATAAAACAATTTTCATGGACTTCTTTCTTGTATGATGTTGATTTGTAAGACATTCAGTTTGGTAGGTCCTATCTGATCTTCCAACAGGCATCAAGTTTGAAACTACAATTTCATCAACAATATCTCCATCGGAAAGCTGGCATCAGATTTATGCAATTACACTGTCTTGGTGCATTCAAGGTAGAAGCAGCTCCCCAAAGCTGGCAATAGAGTAGTGGGTCTCTTTACGCAAGGGCACCCCAACACTCCTACAGAGGGGAAGGAGAGAAAGAGAGAGACATGAGGGGATGAATAGTGTGGAAGACTTGAATGTTTTTTTTTCCGTGTTTCGGAAACATGGCCCTTGTATATCACTGACATGGTAGTACAGCCAAACTACTGCACTTCAGTATGGGTGATTTGGTGTAAAAAGTCTGAAAACTACTCAAAGGAAAATCTCATAATTTTCTAGATGTACTGCCACCGTGACGATTGTTTCACCTGAAACTGCAATCAGGTGCCTAAAGTTGAAATCACCAAACGTTTACATGTATCTCCCTTTAATTGTTTCCAGGAACTGCAAGATTCCAACACATTTCTAAGACGTTTTAAAGGTATCCCTTTTGACTGATTTCTAGAATGTCTCTTTCACTGACAACCAAGATCACAGTTCAGGAGATGACATATAATTAATGTGTAGAAAATGCACTGGGTATGAAATGTTATGCAAAATAATGTTTAACAAAATCCAGTCATGATCCAAGTAGGAAAAGAAAGTGTGATGGGAAAGAATATATAATATAATGTCCTCATATTTCCTTGTCCTTTTATTTGTTTTCAAGCTTGCCATGCCAAAGAAAATTAAATACATGTCGTCACTAATTTGAGTTCATCTAAAGTTACTAACTGCATTCTTTGGACTCATAAACTTAACTTAAATTTAATTGCCTAATGAGGTGTATGTGAAAGATAAGTGTTGGAAGAAAGGCTGTACTTAACAACTAATCAAATTCAAATTGTGTACTCACATTGCTGACTGCTGTCAGAGAGAGGACGGACGTAATTGGATGGAAACAGCCCAGTTCGGCCCTCCACTGTGCCTTTCCACCAATCAGCATCCTCCTTAGCTATGACAGTTATTGTCTGGCCTGCCTTGAAGGACAATTCATCATCTTGGCCTGCGATGTAGTCGTACATGGCTGTCACATCAAAACCTGGGGGGGGGGGGGGGAAGGTCAATTATTAGAACGTTCTTCCATTACATAAAGGCAAAGTGTTACCTTACCTTTTATGAACCAGTAGAAAAACTAAAACTTCTCTTATGGACTCCTGATGCTGAAAGAAGACTGTAGGTTGACAAAGGAAACCCAAGCAATAATAGGGCCCGAAAATTAGATTTTGAAAGTCAATTTATTTAGTCATTTCTATACAATGATTAGTTCAAACAACACAGAATGTTTAGTGACATCCAAGATGCAAAAATATGACGTCAGTGTGAAAATCGTTGCAGGTTTTTTTGTAGGCTCGCGATACTAAGGGGCTCGTTTTTGAGCGGTTTTAAAATGCTCAAAGTGTGAAGTTATTACGCAAATATGCTAAACCGTGCTAGTACACGTTATTACGGTCAACCACAAAGATTTCAGCATTTTTATCATTTCCATTTTTGGGGCCCTAATATTGTTTTTGTTGGTTGCCATTAAAGAAACTGATTTAGACTGAAACATGTAAATGTGGACAGTACTTGAAAGTATGATAAGGAATACTGGAGGATGAACTTTGTTTTTAATAATTCATCAATAAACTTAAGTAAGTGAATACACTACCAAAAATGCTGTTTCTTATTTTTCTTGTTTTCTTATTTTTTCTTATTGAGAGAAAGATTTTCTTCCATAAAGAATTTCAAGAAAATCAAGAAATCTTACGCAAAACCTTTGTACGTTAAATCTTACATTAAGAGTTTTATTCTTGTTTTTCTTAAGTGAAGAGAAGATTTCTAGTCTAATCTTTTATCAGCAAGAATATTCTAGAAATTCTAGTCAATCTTTCTTCCTTATTCTTCACACAATATTTGCTTCTTGTTTGGTGAAATGGAGTATTTTACAGAATCTACTCTTAAGATTTGTATTCTTGCCATACATGAATTTTTCTTTAGACTTTCATTTCACTAGGAAAATATTCTTGACATTTCTTGTTTTCTTGATTTAGGAAGTCTGAGGAATATGATTCTTGCTATTCTTAGTATATCTGAGAAGATGTAAGGATTTTCTTGACCAAATACAGTTACATGTAAGAAAAATGAGAAAATCAAGAAACTGTAAAACAAGTAATTCCCAAGTGTTTTTCTGTTCGAATTCCTTTTCCACAAAGTTAAAGAAAGATGTTTCCTGCTTTTCTGTGTTATCTAAAAATGAAAGTTCGAATTTGCATGATTTCCTTTCTTTTCTTAACATTGTAAAGCTCAAGAAGATAATTATTGTTTTTCTTGTAATGAGAAAGTAAATTATGCTAATTTAATACTCCCATCATCATTTGCTGTAAAGAGAGTTTGAATGTGGACCGTTGAGTTTGGGCTCCAGCTGTATTTGCCTGATGTGCGGTTTAGATCTTACAATAATAGGGAAAGATGTGGCTAGTTTCGTGAGGACACTTTTTGGTATCATGTGGGACTCACTACACAACGTAGATGACTTGTTTTAAGTTCCAAAATGCTTCCTCAGGCCAACGCCATCAACAGATATGCTCCAGGTATGTTATAGCCTGTCTTGCATGAAAATAACTTATTTCCCAAGTAGATACTCTTAGTTTTGTGTTTGTGGTTGCATGATACAGCCAACCAGTAATTGCAGAGCATGTACGTTTAGTGCAGTTATACCTAAAAGGTACTAAAAAAGTTGAACTATATCATTTTCAAGCAAATGCACAAGCCCCCCCCCCCTCCCCCATGCATGTATATGGGGGAGGGGGGCGATATAGGAAAATGAGTCACTAACTCTTTGTGTGTTTTTCTAGGCTTAGAAACCTTTGTTGTGTTTGTGGTTGCATGATACAGCCAGCCAGTAATTGCAGAATATGTACGTTAAGTGCAGTAATACCTACAAGGTACTAAAAAAGTATAAGTATAACATTTTCAAGCAAATGCACAAGCCCCCATCCCCATGCATGTATAAGGGGGAGGGGGGCGATGTAGGAAAATGACAGTCATCGTCATCTTTTTTGTGTGTTTTTCTAGACTTAGAAACCTGTTGGACCAAAGAAGATGCCCCCGTCTCAAGTTTGGAAAATCTTTCAACAATTACAAGTCATTGATTATAAGAAGGACAGCTACAACACTGCAGAACTGACAGTTTTAGAAGGACAATTAGTTATTTGTATGAGCACAGAGAAAATGTGCTTTTATCACAGCATCAAATGTGAAACATTTATGGAAACAATTGTATTGCAAACTGGTTGATCTTTGCAATCCTTGGTTAAGAATGGGCATTAGAAAGAAAAATCCAAAACTGTGTATTAAACAATTAGATCAATGATAATAAATATGATTGGAACATGTTTAAATTATATTATCATTGATTTATTAAATGGTATTCTTGATTCAAGACCTCCATCTTGATTCAAGAAACTGTTTCTAGGTTTAAGGAATTCATTCTTGAGGACAGAAAGGTATTCCTACAACAAGAACCTCACTCTTAGTGCAAGAAACTCATTCTAGGTGTAATAAATTCATTCTTGAGGACAGAAAGGTATTCCTACAACAAGAACCTCACTCTTAGTGCAAGAAACTCATTCTAGGTGTAATAAATTCATTCTTGAGGACAGAAAGGTATTCCTATTACAAGAACCTCACTCTCAGTGGAGGAAACTCATTCTAGATGTAAGAAATTCATTCTTGAGGTCAGAAAGGTATTCCTATTTCAAGAACCTCGCTCTTAGTGGAAGAAACTCATTCTAGGTGTAAGAAATTCATTCTTGAGGTCAGAAAGGTATTCCTATTTCAAGAACCTCGCTCTTAGTGGAAGAAAGTCATTCTAGATGTAAGAAATTCATTCTTGAGGACAGAAAGGTATTCCTATTTCAAGAACCTCGCTCTCAGTGGAAGAAACTCATTCTAGATGTAAGAAATTCATTCTTGAGGACAGAAAGGTATCCCTATTTCAAGAACCTCACTCTTAGTGCAAGAAACTCATTCTAGGTGTAAGAAATTTATTCTTGAGGACAGAAGAAATAAGGAAATGTCAGTGAGGACGTAACAAATATAAACTTTGTCTTAGAATATTTTCCTCTGAAATCTATATATCTTAGATAAAAATTCTGTGCCAAAGAAGAATCATAACAACAAGAAAATTTATTTCGAGGTTTTAGTCACATATGTGTGAGAAAAAACAACTTGGTCAGAGAAAAATATTCTAAGAAAAAGTTTATATTCCTTACGTCCTCACTGACATTTCCTTATTCGTTCTTATTCTTGCACACAGAATAATTTTCTTTCTGGAAGATAACTTTTCTTCAACAAAGAAAAAACAAGAAAAAACGAGAATGGCATTTTTTGTAGTGTAGATAGTTACTTTTTGTACTTGAGACCTTACAAAATCTGGATACCTGTGACTGTGTATCATGCTACATATCAAAGCCCTTTTTGATACAAACACATATCCTAATGGGGCTAAAGGGCATCTCAATAAACTCAATCCTGATGCCACTGTGCATCAGACCTACGTATGTAGTAAACTCCTTAGGACTTACTTGTAGCTGCAGCTGGTGCAGGTGAGGCTGCAGGTGGAGCACGTGGTGCACTTTCCTCTTGCTAATAAAGACAGAAAATCAACAGACATATTAGCTCTGCAACTCAAGGGACCCAACAAGAAGTGACAACATAAATGCAGAGAAAAATAAGTGCTATGATAATGGCTTGGTCATGATAAATAATTTGTTGCAATTCTTCTTGAATTTCTAATGCTCTTTAGACTTCCTTATCCATAGAATTCTTTTAGAGAGAACAAGCTGACTGGAAGTATCTGACTAATACACTACTTTAATTTGCTGTTTCAATGAAGATAACTATGTTCCATTTTAGACAAAACTGCACTGAAACAATGTTCCTACTAATGAGGATCAAGAAAAAAAAACACTTAATGACAGAATCAGTTACTGTATATATAATAGATCGAATTTTCGACGACCACTGACGCCTTCTTCAGGATCAATAATGACCAATCACTGCTGAACGTAAACTCGCGAGAGTTACGAACACGTGACTTTATTGACACGTGTCATTGCGGATACGTGACGTCAGCAATTGGTCAAATGTGCCAGGAAGTTTATAATGCCCACTGTCTCTGTTGAGTGATGGCTGTGGCTCTGATGTATATGGCCTCCTTTATACATGTACCTCTCATAAAGTAGTCCTGCTCAGTGTCCAGTATTCTGACTTTAATAAAGTCAATAAAGTCATGTGTCCGTAACTCTCGCGAGTTTACGTTCGGCAGTGACTGGTCATTATTGATCCTGAAGAAGGCGGCAGTGGTCGTCGAAAATTTGATCTGTGAATACCTTAGTGTTGGAAGAAAGTTTAGCATTGTATTATGATTACTACCGACACAGATGAGTTACATTATAATGACAGAATCAGTATAGTCGCAGTAGTGTCTAACTCACCACAGCAGACATGGTCGGGGTAGTTGACACCGTGAGGGGGGATGCTGACTTGATGGAATCTGTGGGGGTGGACTTCCCACTTCCCCCTGCACCCAGCAGTTTGACATAGTTGGCAGGGAACCAGCCGACCTGACGCTTCTGTCCACGTGCCTACAGATGGAACATTTCACATACAACCTCTTAGTCTTACAGCCTTAGGTGTTTTGGTGTGACCTAATTGCAAGTACAAGTAACACGGAGAGGACAGACAATGATGAACAGTATAACACGTGACTAGTCTACTCTAGTCTTGACTACTGACACTAGGTTCTAACTTATTGGGTTTGACTTCTTTTTCCAAGACAGTGGAAGACGAATGATCCCACTTTTTCTGTAATGTGTGGGATTTGTGAGGGTAAGAGGAGTTTTCTTTTTGTCTGTAAACGTGGAGAAAATATGATGGAAAATGGGGAGGACAGCAATGATGAACAGTATAACATGTGACTACTCTAGTCTTGACTACTGACAGTCTAGGTTCTAACTTATTGGGTTTGACTTCTTTTTCCAAGACAGTGGAAGACGAATGATCCCACATTTTCTGTAATGTGTGGGATTTGTGAGGGTAAGAGGAGTTTTCTTTTTGTCTGTAAACGTGGAGAAATTAGGATGGAAAATGGAGAGGACAGCAAGGATGAACAGTATAACATGTGACTACTCTAGTCTTGACTACTGACAGTCTAGGCTCTAACTTATTGGGTTTGACTTCTTTTTCCGAGACAGTGGAAGACGAATGATCCCACTTTTTCTGTAATGTGTGGGTTTTGTGATGTTAAGAGGAGAGTAGTTTTCTTTTTGTCTGAAACGAGGAGAAAATATGATGGAAAATGGTGGCCTCTTTAAACAGCTCAGTTTTTTTCGTGGTCGTAGATTGGGCAACCTGACTACCAACAAACACAAGCATGTCTTTGAAATACTACATTGTAGATTTTTATGTCGCACAATTAAACAGAATAACGAAATACCATACTGAGCGTTTTGTGAACAAACTATATATATAGGGCAGGACCAACTTGGAGAATGTACATTGTAGTCTAAGAGTTAACTACTAACAGTAAACGACTTTTGTTGCATTGTACATGTACATGTATCATGATCAGGGCTCTAGGGAATACAAAGAGCTGTCAATCAAAATATCATTAAGCAGTTCAACCAATTAGAAACTGGATGCAGGTCTGTCAAGTTTGTGCATGTTTTGACAGACTCTGAGGTACATGTGTGTGTGAGCTGCTTTTAATATTTGGCAAGATGGTAATTTAAAAAAAACCATGTAACTGTTCTGTACAGTGATTGTAACTTTTCTCTGATATTCCATTCTTTTCAAGGCAGCTTCATTTTTGTTAAGTATACAATGCTGATGCATGTCACTTACAGAATTTACAATTTGGCATCTCCAACCAAAACATCTTTTAGTATTCTTGGATCTGAACCAATTTAACACTTAATGGTAACTTTAAAACAATATTTATCAGTTAGCTTGAGCAGACTGCCAACACTTTCAATAACAAACTCAGGGCCATTGTAATAACTTTCAGAACTTTTCATCTGTGTTTTCTCTAGCATTGGCATTGTAAGGCAAGTGGCACTGTTTATTTATACTGAAGTTCAAAGGAGTGGGGCATTGGTATAAGCTTTGAGCAAATATATAAATACAGTCTAGTTTTAGGACTTTACATTCGTCAAATAGAATCAATGAAAAGCGGCCCTGATGGCCGAATAGAGTAAAAATCGTTTTTCTTATTTTTCTTGTTTTTCCTTCAACAAAACAATTTTTTCTGTCAGCAAGAATATCATTCTGTATACAAGAATCCCTGTTTAAGCACAAAAAAGAATTGCGTCTAAGAATTGTTTTCTGAAACCAAGAAAGTTCAAGAAAATTATTCTAGTAGAATCAAATTTTCAAGAAAAATATCTTAAGGAAAGAATCTATAAAAATACCACATACAGAAGAAAACAAGAAAAATAAGAAAAAAAAGAAATGGATTTTTGGTGGTGTAAAGGCACATTCAAACAAACAAACAAATGTTGAACAAAATGGTTGAAAAGACAGAAGCAGAAAAAAAATAAATTATGAATTCCTCGTTCATACCTGCAGTTCACCCTCCCACCATCCAGAGCCGCTCTTCTTCTTGATCTTGATGAACTGTCCCGGAGACAGGGACAGTTGTTCATCCCCCTGTGCCTGGTATGCAGCTAAAACCTGGGCTATCTCTGTAATTAAACACACAGAACAACACCATCAAGTTGATATTCTATTGAACCATCTGAAATTGTCTTTACTTCATTAACATCCACAGATTTGGTATAAAAACCTAGTTCTACCAGATCTGTCCTTAGTCACTGACAAAAGATAGCGGATGCTGTCTGAAACGTCTGGCTGTTTCAAAATTTTATCCAGTTGCTTGACTAACTATTTTTGGACCATCAATTGTTACTGGTGTTAGGCTGTTATAAACACAGCTAATTTCAGCTTGGGCCCTGACATAATTGAGTAAACATACATTGTACATACAATGATTTGACAGAAGCCTACATAGACACCCTACAATTCATGATTTATGAACTTCTAAAATATCATCACAATTACCCAAATCAAAACTTAACAATATGAAAAGATGTCTGGTATATAGACAATACTATTTTAATATCAACACATGCACATACCTGGTCTCTTTGTTGACCTTGTTGAGGTTATCTAGAAAAAACAAAACAAGTTCAGTTAGTCTACCACAACTGACCAAAAACAACATTTCAATTATCTATCTAAATAGAAGATATCCACCATACATGTAAGTTACCTGGAAAACTTTGGGTAGACGGGACGCCACAGCCTTCTTACCCAGGCTCATACTTGCTCTACTGCTCTATAAGAGCACAATCTCATCATGTCTAACCTTAGGGGTCTTGTGGGGACCATCTCAACACTCGAAAACACTTCCTTAAGGTAATTAGTTGACAACATGGGAGTCAGAATACATGTTTTTGCTGCTCATTTTTCCTTTTTGTTGAGCTGTGTTTTATACTACTGCAAGAAGTGTAAAATTAACTGGAGTTCATACTTTTCTTTATACAAAAAGGAGCCTATTAAGCTAACATGTTTGATTACAAGAAGTTTTGAATGCAAAGACTGAAAGACAGAGTGTGATTACAAAGTCTGGCATTTCTCAGATTACACCTAGGGGAAACTTTCCCCGCAATCTGTATTCTTGGTTTATCTCAGGAATGCTAACAGGAAGCTGAGCAAGGCAGGCACCTTCAAGTATAAATCTTAAGGAGTGAGAGGTGTAAGCTTAAGGGTGTTGTCAGAGAGACATGCCAAGTATGTCTGCAATGTACCTCCGAGTCAAGAAAAACCTATCACTCAATTTGTTGGACAAAGGATCACTATTATAATACAAAATTTGGATTAATCAGTCCATATGCAATGATAACATTTCCCTTCAGTGACACATGGTATTTGAGTGACTTATTCAATTTTTTCATTTTCTCTTCAGAATAAATCTTAATGTCAACTTACAGTCACTACAGATTCTTAAAGGCAACCCAAACAGTATTAGGGCCCGAAAATCGGATTTTGAGGGTCAAATTTATTTAGTCATTTCTAGACAATGTCATGATTAGTAAGTTCAAACAACACTATCACAATAGCGACGTCCATGATGCAAAAATATGACTGCGTTGTGATGTGAGAACTCACTGAAAATTGTCACTGGGGTTTTTGTAGGCTCGCGTAACTAAGCAGTTTTATCGTATGGCATGTTTTTGCACGGTTTTAAAATGCTCATGAAGTTATTACACAAATGTGCTAGACAGTGTTAGTAAACGTCACTACAATAAAGATTTCAGCGTCTTTTTTATTTCCATTTTTTTGTCCCTAATATTGCTTTGGTTGCCTTTATATTATAATTAAGTGTTGGTGACTTCTCCAACATTCCTACTAACAATGCAACAAAGAGACAGTGTTCCTTGTCAGGGATAGATGTTTGCTTTTTTTGGCTCAACTCCAGTGAAATCTAATCAGCAGTACTGCCTTTGAAGGGACAGTCTTGAAGGATTACTTCTTACAGTGTTTTTACTGTACAAAGTGAAACACATCTGGCCTGTAAGTGGACTAGACAGACCAATTATAATCCGATGAGGCTGTTATAATGAGAAAAGGCTTGTCCTGTCACTATAGATGTCGAATTCTCTCACAGAATACATTTAGAAGAGACTTTCAAGTAGCAAACACAGAAGACTTTAAGTTTAACATCATTTCTGTATGTATTCATTATTAAAGTAAGGTACCTTAAATATAGGCGAAAATTACTATAGTCTAGATGCAAATGACCTGACAATCTTTAAAACCGTAATAATCAAATCATATTTTTTTTGATTTTTTTTTCTATACACTAGAGTCTATAATAATTGATAATTTGATTTATACAATCATGGCAAATCCTTGCAATTAATCACTAATCAAAAACAAAAATATGACTGGACAGTTGGCAAGTGAAGCAGTACACTAAAGATGAGGTTCATAGACAATGAAGTGAAGTGACTAGACTGATTGCAATGTAGTTGTTCAAGCTCAAGCTTTTGCTGCAGTAAGTTGTTTATAATGTTGTGGTGTTCTTAAATGTAGTTTCGTCTAAGTTGGTGCAAAAACTTTGGTGAAACTGACATGATCCTGCAAAAGTTCCTTAAAAATCAACTTGATATATCAGATTCTAAATAAATATTTCCTTTCTTTGTTCAAGACATGCAATTCAAGTGCAAAGATCTCACAGCTCTACAAAGAGATGAACAAAGAGAGGAGCACAACCCATTAAAGTTAAAGGCATCCAGAGCATTCTATGAGGCTTGAAACTTGAATAAAAAACTCCAATTTCTAGTCATTCCTACACATAGTAAGTTTCAATAACACTATACCATGATTACACATGTACATACAATGTATCGACATAAAAGGAGCAAAGTTCGATGTAGTTGTGTGGTGAGAATTGTAGAAAATCCAAGCCCTAATAGTAATAGACTGATCCTAACTGTCTATCACAATTCGACCAATGTGAGAGTGACTGCATATCCGTCAAATTTTTGCGTTTTTATGTTTTGTTATAATTTTTGATTTTAACTAAAAGATTACCATGTACATGTAGCTTATTTTTGTGCCGCTTTTGAGCACTTTTGATAAGAAATCCGCACGCAAATGTCACTGTGGTAAACAGTGGCATTACCGGTAAATGTCAATTTCATAAAGATTACAGCAACTAGAATATTTCCAGCTTTCAAGCCTCATAAAATGCTCGGATATCAACAAGGTGTTACATGTATATCCATCCTAAAGGCAGTCTAAGAAAATGCATGGATGGTTACATTGTCTTCCATGGGTTGCTTTGGTGGAGGCTGCTGCTGGGTGGCCTCCTAAGTTGTTACATACATATGGACGGCAGGGAAACAACACATATTTATGTTAATAAGCTGGAAAGGAAGTCTGGGATTAAATAAAGCACAGACCCAAGGAAAAGGAGATCACCGAGATTCTACATCCAAAGAGCTCAGTTGTTCTTATACGTTCTTATAAATACACAGATTTTAACAAAGGCAGATTACAAGCAGAATACTCATTGAAAACAAGACATTTTATCTGTTGAGTCTAACTACTGAGGATACATGTACAGTACTGTAGCTACTTCAAGGTCTCGATTTCAGACAGGTGTTAGAAAACTACATACTACACAGGATTTCATAGAAGACAACAAGATTATCTGCTGATGACTGAATATCAATATAATAACATTTTTTAGTAGTGAGGTGTTATATCAATCCTATTTTGGGTTAAGTTTGTAACAACCAATTTTCAGTACTAAACCTCAAAAGGAACACCCATCTCCTCCATTTCTCTCAATTTCTCCCATTCATCCTGAAAACATCAAGATGACATCATTGTATTTACATAAAACTCTGTTTTAGGTGGTCCAATCACAATCAATATTCACTGGACAGGTCCAATAATCACAATTTTTTATTTATTTTCCTAACTTAGGCCACACCAATTTTATTTGTTGATTCTCAGATTTTTTTCAGAAAAAAATTGGAGCGACAGGGCAAAAACAAATTAATAATAAATTTTTTGCAAATAGTCTGGGGTGAAGATAAGGGTTTACATAACATAAAGAATAAGAGGATTATTCAAGTTTCAGCTTTGTATGGCTCATTTCATGAACCTCTTTCTTTGGTCTAGTACTAAATGTATACTTTCAGTAACAAAATCACCTTTTGCTATGTAATAAATATGGACTGATATGGAGAAATAGTTTTAATAAATGAAAAATTTTAACTTGTGATAAAATGTCACCACACTTTTTAAGTATAACATATATGTGCAGGCCTTTATGATCCATTTTAGTGGCTATTGAGTTTTACAACAGCACTGAACAAATAGTAAAATCGTGAGTAAAAATTTGTGAATGGGAATAGTTATCCAATTTTGTTTGTTTTTTCAAAATAGGAAAAACAGGAGAGGGTATTCCGAGAAGCAACAAATAAAATTGGTGCGGCCTTATATTCAGATCTAGATCTTTGCTTTTTTTAAAAACTTTGTCATAGTCAAAGACAAAGCCACATTGCCATACAGAATTTCTTGAAATGCAGCTCTTACAGCAATGATTTTTACTACTACACAGCTGAACAGTTTGTAATTGATTATTTGATGATAGGATGTAGAATAGATTTGTTAATGTTAGTATAAGAAGCAGGGAAAGTTCCGAACCTCAGCTGCCATTGCATCCTGTGCTATGTCCTGTGCTATGTCCTTTTGCTCATCACCCGTAGTCTGAGAACAGCAGTAAGAGATGGAAGTAGAGGGGGTTAACAAACACCTTAAGAGATCTAGAGAGATGTTACATTTTGAGACAACATTGACACCCAGCAGAGCTATGTCTAGAACAAAGTCAAAGTTGTGACATTTCTACTCTAGAGGAAAAAAAAGGTTACGGAAGAGTCATTATTAATTATAAGAAAAGTTCACCTTTAGTACCCTAAAGGCTGTCTTTTCTACAGCCAACTTTTAAAAAAGCAATGTGTATTACTAACAACGTTGATATCTGCAACTGCTACTTTTATTCATTAATTTGATACTACCATGTCTACTCAACGTACATTTGTATGTGAAGAAGACATATTAAGTGAAAAGACACCAAAGTAAAATCACATGAGATGTATATGAGTAAAACAAAAATAATGTATGATAAAAAGTGTCCTTCCAGTTCCACCATTTTCACCTAAAACAATATTAAGCACCTCTTCAAGTTTGAGTTTCCCCTGTAGTTTAGTGATGACTGATTTATGATAATGTGGAGATGATTACACCTTTGTCTTGTTTCTAAGTTTTATCATTATAATTTATACTAATCACAGTGAGAATCCCAGCAATACAATTGCAATGGATATACATTTGTACCTCATCTGTCAGTGCAAGGGTTATCTGGGAGGAACCACAAGAATGCAACATGAATACAACAAAAAAACATTTTTCCAAAAACTTTTCATAATTCTGTTGAAATTACACCACTTTGAATAAGATGATTCATCTGCTGAGTCAATGTCATATATCTGCCACTTTGCAAACAAATTTGCAACTGTTTGAGAGATCCCTAGTGCAGCACCTCCACAGGCATATGTACTGTTTAGATACATTGTAAGCTTGAGTGCATTATACTTGGGGGACATTATATCAATTGAATTAATTCTACTGGACATATCTTTAGGCACATCTTTTCAGATGGCGGATATACATTGTACATATACATGTACATGTAGGTGACCTGACACAAAAAGTCAATTATAGATACTTTGAAAATGTATTTTGTAATGCAATACAAACGATACACCAAATAACAGTTACTCAAGTAACTGGATATGATTTTGGATTTTATATGATTTTTCCAAAATCATATCCAGTTGCTTGTCAATGAGTAACTGTTAATTGGCATATCGTATTACCTGGATATCTAAAATTCATCAACATAATACGAAAGATACTTATATCAGTCTAAAAAAACTGAAAGGGCCTTCCAACACCACAATGGGTACCTGTTGCATTTTTGTATAAGTCTGTATATAAAACTCCATCCATGTTAAAATTGGATAGGAGGAGGAGGGTGATGTTCGTCCGTGATACTCTCACGACAAGCTGATGATGATATCAAGAAACCTACCGTGATGGTGGGTATGTCTTGCTCCTCCTTCAACCTGACGTAGTTAGCGGGGAAGATGCCGGTACGCTCCCCTGCGCTGCCCTCCCACCAGTCTCCTTCTTGTTTAGTGACCAGGATGAGTTCACCCACCATAAAGGTCAGGTCACCGGGCTCACCAGAGGTGTATGTGTACAACGCGATGCATTCTGGAAAAGCAAGACCAAGTTCTGATTTGAGACCAAAGTATCCAAGGGGGTAGGAGGGCAAAAAAGTTTGCACTGGCTTTAAGTTTGAGGCAAAGAGCTTACCGCAAAAACATAAAACCACCACGGACATTTCTGAATCTACAGTACTGTGGGTACTAGGGATGGGTTAAGTCTTATTTTCAACAAGGTAATCTCCTAGTATTAAATGGGACAAGTTAGCTGTAAACCTCACACATCACAACATAGTAAGCATTATTATTGAAATCAAATTCGTAATCAATTTTTGTGTACTAGCTTGGAGAAGCAACAAGGTAAGCATAAAGTGACATTACAAAATTGAAGTCTGAGACTTGTTAATTGTATAGTACCGACCTGTTCCTGCTGGCTGTACTGAGGGTTTGGCTTCCTGGGGTGGAGGGGTCGGGGCCTGTCCTAGTGGAGTGGATGGTTGTGAACCAGGGCTGTTTAAGAAGAAAAAAAAAAGGAAAATTTTTAAGTATATTGATACGTCATGATAAAAAGTTAATGCAAAGATCAATGATGTAGAGATGGAATTGCTGGCCAACCAGAAAAACACTAAAAAATACAGCTATGATGCAACTACACTTTTCTTGCAGAAATGACACTGCAGTAATCATCACATAGTATTTTATCACATGTATGCTAGGGGTCTCTTCTCAGGGCTCAAAATTCATTTTTGGAAATAGGTGCATTGGTGCACCCAACACAAAAAATAACTTTTTTTAAAGCAAATTGATATGTCAGATAAAAAGTTAATGCAAAGATCAATGATGTGAAGATGGAATTGCTGGCCAACGCGAAAAACATTAGAATATACATCCACAATGCAACACTTGCAGAAATGATACTGCAATAATCATGACATATGCTAGGGGTCTCTTCTTTTAAAACAAAAAAGTGCACATCCAGAACTACACAATATGGAATGTTCTTACCTAGCTTTCTTTGCAGGGGCAGAGACCAGCTTGACGTAGGACTTTGGGAACCAGCCCACCTGAAACAGACACCAAAGTCATGAAATCCAACAGAAGATGGTCACACACATGATGTCATCACAACAAAAGGATATTTATTTATTCATTAATTGGTTCAGCATGTACATGCAAGGGTTGCCCAACTAGCCAGAGGCTATTACTAAGGGCGAACCCATGTACGGTCATAGGACTGTAGGTTTTGAACCATACACTCACACCGGGAAGGACCCCCTACTCTTTTCGATGAGTGCAGTGGGTTCTTTAACATGCTCGAGGTGTGGCTCTCCTCAAACACGAGACCTCCATTTAACGTCCTATATCCGAGGGACGTCCCTAACCGAAGCTAAGTAGTCATTTACACCTGAGTGAAGTGAGAAAAGTTGTGTAAAGTGCCTTTCCCAAGGGCACAACATTGAAGCATATCGGTGATTTCGAACCTGGCACCTCTCGGTTGTGGGCGTTTGGGCAAAACACCCTACCGATTGCGCCACACGATGCCACAAAATGATACTTTCTATTGAGTGGTCTTTACATTGTTCTTATCAATTCAAGCACTTTGCCCAACTGGTCGGCAGGATTTCAGACTTTTTAGTAATTTTTCTTAGTGAATAAAAATACTCTTTGTACACAACTAAGTGATTTATTCTACCGACGTTTCGGTGATTATCTGTCACCTTTCTCAGGGCAGTTCTGACCGGTTCACATTGCACTGCAGCACAGGTTTCGCTGCTTATAGATGTGTTCCTAAACACAAAGTACCAGTAAGAATTGCCTTGAGAACGGTGACAGATGGTCCTCGAAACATCAGTTGACAAAATCACTTGGTTGTGTACAAAGAGTCTTTTTATTCAGTGACTTACCAACCTAATCTCTCTCTCTCTCTATCCATTTTAACGTCTTTTATTCCCCATCATCTGGGGGTTGGACGTGCTTGCACATGGATGGGGGAGCGCCCAGACTCCTCATCAAGTGCAAGTCTTTTTTCTAGCAAGAGTTTTTACGACCGAAGACCCTTCCTAACGCCAACCCACCCCCTACTGTAGGGCTTAGGACATGGGAAATATGTGTTACGGTAAGTGTCTTTTCCAAGGGCACAACGTCTGGGTGCATGTCCGGACATGTCTGGGTACATCCCTGGGGATTGAACCTGCAGCTGGGTCTCATTGGTTCATAGCCGGATGCTCTGCCACACAGATGCCACAATGAAAATATAATAATTCACACTAAATTTTCTGCTTTGTGTACCTTGCCATCTAGCTCTCCCGACCACCACATTTCTGCTTGCTCCTTGATTGTAATGATGTCGTTCTTGTTGAAGCTGAGGTGATTATCTTTCTTGGCTCTCCAAGGGTACAGGGCTTGTGCCTGGAGACCCTCAGGTGCAGCCTGGCCCTGTAAGGAGTTTCAAAGTACGTGTATGACGAAGGAGTCTTTGTCATTTTGTTGTCCTAAACATACATGGAATATAGGGTTATTGACCCGCCTTGAGGTCTATATGGTATGATAAGGGATGGTCACTCCTATAACCACTGAATCAAGTGTCGAGGTCGCGAAGCAGTTTATGAGGTGGTTATATTATATAGGAACGACCATGCCTTATCACACCATATAGACCGAAGAAAAGCGAGTCATTAACGTTATTATCACATCACCATTGCCCATATACATGTAGAAGTTAGTAGTACTGTGTGCAGTATTTGATTTTGTGTCATAGCTGGGCCGCAAAAACATTTGCTACGGGTGTTACGCATCACACAGGGTTCTATAGAAGGTTTAGAATGTATTTCGAGTGTGCCAGTTTCCCCTCTGTCAAAAATGTGAATACCGGGTTTATATGAAGATTACAGACCCGCAAATGCGGGTTTATATGGGAAAAGAAGGACCCGAGCCTTCTGATTGGTTGACGACACCTGTTATATGATAATAAGAATTAACAACATTATCTAATCTTCCCCAAACCTCAAAATCTTGTGATTTCTTTGCTCTGTGCCCATAGAGGTCTTCTGGACAATTATTTTCGAACATGGTTGTTGTGGTTGTTGCCTTCGAACATTGTAGTCAACTACAGTAATTTCTCTTTACACCCGGTTCGAAGTCTCGCAGAACTTCCGCTGAAGTGTAGCACTACAGCCTCGGAGGGACTGTAGTAGACTTCTGTAGCAGACTATGCTTTATTTCTTTTTATACCCAGAAAAAAGCTGTAGTCTACAAATTGGGCCCAAGATGTTATTATATAATAAGATTCCGTACCTGACCAGGTGTTGGAGAAGGTGCCTCTGCCTCGGGCTGGGACACGCCAAGACTCGTCATCTGGTTGGATGTGTCTTCTGGTTCCACTTCGGCCACATCTTCAGAGATGCGGCTGTGAGATAAATACAGGACTACTGTCATTCTATTTTTCTTGTGGTTAAGGTCCACAATGATGAAACTTTTCTCCATTAAATGGTCCAACCGTAACAGTCACTGGCTATAAACTTTTCATGTGTACTTCATTTATGTTAAGAAAATCAAAACATAGATACTGCTATGCAAGTAAGACTCAATGAACTACAAGTATGACTGTCATGTCAATTGTAGCCTATTCAAACTATGGGTTCTGTACAAAATACTGAATCAAATGCAGAAAAGTTTGCGGTGGTTCTATGTTTGCATTTTTTGCGGTGAACTCTTTACCGCGAACTTAGAATCACAGCAAAAAGTGTTTCCATTATGTGACTGTAGTAGTGCTACTATTGTTTCAAATGCGAACTTAAAACCACCGCGAACACTCCATTTTTCCTCTCCGCGAAATTGAATCCTTGCATTTATAGTATTGTGAACATCAAATTCAAATTAGATTTACATTACGAAAGTTGCACAAGCAACTGATACATTTACATTTTTGCTTTTGTAACAATTGTATTGTGTATTTCAATGATCATTTTATCCGGCATTATGTAATGTATTTGTGCAGCTAGGTTACAATAGCCACTGCTAGTCGGGTAGCCTTGGCTGTTGTACCCTGTATACCACGAAACAAATGAAATAAAAATAAAATAGACATGAGTACCTGAGTGGCCTCTCCACATCACCATCCTCAGAAGGGAGTCTTTCCACATAGTTTGCTGGGAACCAGCCAGTCCGCCCTTTACACTCACCACCTAACCAGCCGGGCTCGGCATCTTCTTGGACTTCTGGGATCTGAAACAAAGAACGACACATTCAGTCCTGTTCATCCAATAACGGTACACTTAGTCTACATTGAATAAAAAGACTCTTTTTTACATAACCAAGAGATTTATTCCACCAACGTTTCGGTGACCATCTGTCACCTTCTTCAAGGCAATTCTGACTGGTTCACATAGCAATGCAGTACAGGCATCGCTGCTTATACATAATAATGAGATGCATTCCCAAATGCAAAGTATTTACATATGTACAATCACAGGGGATGACATCACTATGCGGTCCCAAACGTACAGAAGTGTAACACATACACAAACGAAACGCCGGTGGAATAAATCTCTTGGATATGTAAAAAAGAGTCTTTTTATTCAGTAGGATGAGGTACACTACATTGTATGCCATTCCATAAAAGCTCTGTCAAACATAACAGATACACACAACACATTGTATGATATGCTATACCATTCTACAATTATTTTAAGTTAGATGCCTTTCTTTTTCTTTGCTTCACAGATCATGCTAAATTCACCACCGTTTTGTCAGCAATATTCTATCTAAGGAAAGATAGGGATGTCTAAATGATAAACAAATCATAGACAGTCAGCTATCCTCCAAATCCCTTCCCCCTTCTCCATAAGTTTTAATAATAAGTTTATTTGCAAGTTCTTGTCCGCGGGTAAATTGCAACATGAAACAATGTATACCAAAAGCATACAGACAGTGCAAGTTAAGAATGGTGACAAGTGGAACAAGTGACTATTCTAAAAACTCCTAAGGATTACAATCTAAGCTTTTGGATTTAACTTAATTGTCCTACCAAGACAATGTCTCCACGTTCCAGTGACATCTCATCATCATTCCTCGCCTCAAAGTTATACACAGCCTGGTACCGCATTAGCTTCCCTCCTCCCTCCTTTGGCGACAATGGACCTGGAAAGAACCAACATAACACTGTCAAACTTAGTCATTCAAAAGTTAACTCTGAAGTTACAAGACTTAATTATTCACCACTGCAGCACAGATTAGTAAAATATTTAAGGTTAAGGTGGAATGATTAGGCCATTGCTTTTGGTTAAGTGCCACACCATGCCATTTGATCAAACTTGAAAGTTTCTAAAGTTATGTTCCAAATTTCACAAGCAATTCTTTTAACTCTACTATATTTTTACAAGTGATCATTTCAATTGAATGCATTCAAGCAGTCTAGGTGTGTTAGCATTATGTATTAGAAGTACAACACAAAAAGAGTCCTGGAAGTGACAGATTGTATTAAGATCAGTGATCACCACTCATTCATGAATTAGTGTTAACTAGAGCTGTGTACCTAAACAAACTTTAGGTACAGGTACATAGGTTTAGGAACAGGTCCAGACCTGAACCTGTACATAAACTACTGGTTCAGAAAATGGTAGATTTTCAATAAGGACAAAACAAGCATGTTTGAACTGGTAACAATATCTAATTGCGCTAGGTATTATTTTTATGAAAACACAGATGAAAATTTGACTCCAGCCTTGCAAATGTGTTTTATGTGCTGGAGTATAGTATAGATGTGGCTTAAGTTCAGTGCACTGCCACAGTAATTTCATAGTAATTTTATCTGTCAAAGCGGCCATCCTCTTAGTCAGGCTTGAACTGATTAGTACACGGTACATCAGGTATTTTGGACCTGTACCTTATTGATTGTACCCGGTACTGTATTGGTATACTGCACAAGTGTACCGGTACACAGCTCTAATGTTAACACCAGACTATCAATCCCAGGAAATCATGGTTTGCACAGAGCAGAGGTAGAATTGTGGTTAATCAAGCCATGCAAAGGGGCTCAAAAGGTCCCATTTCTGGGGCCAGTCAGCCAGCCCAAGAGAAGTACAAGGCCCCACACCTCCAAAGTTCAGAGCAGGATGAGTGACTGATTCCATTTCCAGACCCACTGTGAGTGAAACAGTAAATACACCAGGTTATCCATTCACCCTTGCTGCTGATATAATAAATTTATTTATTAATAAAAAATAGTCTTTATCATAATGTTTTCTCAAAATGTTAAGTTGATAAAATTTGGTGGCTAAATTTTTGAATGCGAAATGTGTTGTTTTTTCTTGGAGATTTTTTGAATAATGAACTAAGTCTTACATGTATGCCTGAAATTGCTGCTGATATTAATTTAAAAATAGTCTTGATCATGATGTTTTCTCAAAATGTAAAGTTGATAAAATTTGGTGGCTTAATTTTTGAATGCGAAATGTTTTTTTTTTCTTGGAGATTTTTAACAACTAAGTCTTATATGTATGCCTGAAATTTCCCAGATCGTACATGTATTTCACTAATAATATGTAAGAAACACTGCAATTTTCCATGCCTTTCCCTATGTGAAAATTTTAGTTTAAAACAATACCAAAAGGTTGCAGACATGTGATGCGGTTTGTGAATATTTTACAAAATTTTCAACCATTTTGGGTACTCAATTCTAAACAAGTTTTGTTAGTTCTATTTTACAGGTCTTGAATGTTTCTAATTCTAACTGGCAGATAAAAAGATTAGGAGACTCTCAATAACCGACCAAAGTCTTTATAACAAAGTTATTGCATGATGGTAAAATTTAAAAGCAGCAAGACTTGAACACAGAATCATCTAAATTATAAGCTTGGACAAGCTTTATGACACTGTGAATAAAAGATAATGTAAGCATGGCATAATAAACATTAGGATACAGTCACCATCAACAACCTAAACCTTAAACCCTGGAAAAGTTAGACTCATGGTGAAAATTAAAATGAGTGAAGGAAAAAAGAAAAGAAGACATTGTGCAAGTTGGTAGAGATTTGTTGTGATAAAAGAAAAGTGAAAATTACTTTCTGGAGGCTGCTCTACTGGAGAGGGAATATTGTCTATTGGTTCCACTATTCTCAAAGGCTCCATAGACAACTCTTCGTTGTCCGCTACAAAACACACAAAGAACAAGAAGGGAACAAAAGTCAGAGGAACAAAAAGTATTAGGAAACTGAAAAGTAACGTTGGGTAACATAAATTCAGGATTTTTCCGATAATGGTTGACTGAAATCAATCTAGCAGAACAATAAACCATCCTTTTTTTCTATTATTCTGTCAGTATCATGTACTATCTTTGCACTAATCACATATATATGGTAGATTTTGTCTCTAGTCGTGCTGACACCATAATATTTCAACTTGAAACTACCGTCCGCCGCACGCACAATGGCGGTGTTGTCGGACAGGGGGGCACATTAATTCGGGAGAGAAGATTCGTCTTGAATATCTTACCGCTAATCACATTTTATACAGCAGCTATTCGTTCCATCCTTGGCTTGAGGACAGTGCTATGGATATAGACGTGTCCAAGTAAAAAAAAACACGAAAAAACGGCCGTACCGCACGCATCAGGCCTTCGGGAACAACCCGTGTGTTGAGTCGGTAGAACGTCACTCAAAGTTCACCCCCACCGTCATGGAAATTTGTACATTATTCATCGGGGCGTTAGCTGGATGCCGTAGAAATGGTAATACTACTATGTCCATGTGTTTCTGCTGGTGCTAAGAGCAAACTTTGAGGAAAATATCGCCATCAGTCCACTATCACACACAACATTTAGACAAAAAAGTGTTCCTCGCAAACGTTTGTCGTCTGCCGAATAGCAGGATTCTGGGTAACGAATATGGCGGCGGGAAAATTCACCGTAGTGCCGTAGCCATTGGTTGTAGCAACACAGAGGCGTTTTGATTATTAATCACGCTTAGAGTCCAGTTGTAGGTTAGCAAAAGAGATTCTAATAAGTTGTATTGTAAATAATTGTGTTTAGCAGGAAGCGGATGTGACATTTGTCTTATAAACCAGCGAACAACTATGTACATATAATTCTCCCACAAAGCCCTCAGACTGTGACAATAAGGGACGGAGAGTTTTTGACGTAGCCAACTTCTAATGCATGGTTATCGAAGCTTTTCAGACACTGTTCTGAATGCGTTAGTCTGTCAAGTTTGCATTTCTAGCGGTATTACTGATGTTGCATCTAGCACATATCCCTAAACACCCCGTTTTCGAAAAATCCCGAATTTAAGTACCCCGCGAATTTATGTTACCCAACGTTACAACAATCAGAACCACAATGGGCAGAGTAAACAAGCTATCGGCTCTAATTGTTGGAATAAATAACAACAGTTGTTGACACTTATTTCATAGCATTTCAATTGTATACTCATTAACATATTCTTCCTAATACACATTTAGTATAAATCACAGCATTCAGCATACTAAGCCTTCATCTGAACTACATGTATCATCATTGGAAAATCAATGAATTTGTATTGCATGTTTTTGTCACATAGTGACATACTTTCAATTGAAAGAGAAGCCAGTGTAAAGCTATTGACAATGCATTATAACGACAATACACAATATATCACACATTAGATAATTAGTATGTAAATGTATAATTAACCACAGCACACAGTAAATTAGTAAGATATTTACTTTTGGCAGGAGGTTCTGGGGTAATACTTGTTGGTTGAAAAGCATCAAAACCACCTGCAAAAGCATCAGCTGCAAAGAAATCTGCATTGTCTGAAAGAGAGGTACCGTGCAGGGGTTAGTGTTTTATCAATAGATTTCTCCATAATATTTTTCTATGCATGCTTTTCAATAAATTTGTTAGAAAATGTTACCACAAGTCACAATTGATATTAAAGTTTTAAAAAAATTAAATCATTCTCAATACATTATTTCCATATCCTTTGCTATTAGATATCAAATTCAGGGAGCATAGATGCATAGGTCATAATATAAATCTATAATTATGTATAGTACATATATCCATGCAATGACTAGACTGGGATGAAAAGTTGCACCTGACCCTGTTCACTCCCTGAAACTGTGTGCACCAAAGTACAGACTTTGTAAGGACTTGTTTGAGTCAAGAATATCCAATTTTCAATGGAAACTAAGATATAATTTTTTCTCCAATGGCCCATTGTGTTTTTTTGCACAAGTGAACATATTCAATCCTACTTCAAATCTCATAACTACAGTACATCAACAAGATAATATTTGTCAAAATTCTATGTATGAATAGATGAACATGCTACAGTGTGTATGCACTGTTAGTAGTATTATATATTATCGTACAAGTGGCCATATAGGCAACACTTTCTGTTATTTTGAGCGAATTTATGTCCTAAATCTTTGTTTGTAAAATTTTGTAATAATGAATGGAAAATAAGTAACAAACAAACATGCAAACGTTAAAACCTTGTCAAGTGATTAATAACAGTTACATACAACCAAACAGAAAACAACACAATGCAAAGGAAAAATAAGATTACTTTCTACTGGTTTCTTCTGCGAGCTTGCCGCTGATTGGAAAGCATTCATTTGGGATTTGAACGCTTGTGCAAAGAAGTCATCCCCATCTGTAAAAGCAATGCATTAAGCTCTATCACAGGCAAATCACATGCACTTAAGAAATTATGACAAGTCATCATGCAAAAGCAAAATCATGCTAAACTGCTATGATTATGAACAGTTAATCACAGACTGCTTTAAACCATTAGGCCACGCCAATTTACATGTAATTGCTTCTCGGAATCGCCTCTCCTGTTTTTCCCATTTTGAAAAAAACAAAAAAATTGGTCGCTATACCCATTCACAAATTTTTACTCCCAATTTTACTATCTGTTCAGTTGTAATACTCAATAGCCACTAAAATAGATTATAAAGGCCTGCACATACCTAAAAAGTGTGGTCATATTGATAATAAGTTATGTTATATTTTTCATTTATTAAAACTATTTCTCAATATCAATCCATATATTACATGGCAAAAGGTAATTTTGCTACTGAAATTAAAGTCTAAATCAAAGAGGTGCATTGCATAAAATGAGACATCAAAGCTGAAATTGGACTAATCCTCTTATTCTTTGTTATGTAAACCCTTATCTTCACCCCAGACTATTTGCAAAAAAGTTTATTTTCATTTTTTTTCCACCCTGTTGCTCCAATTTTTTTCTGAAAATATCCGAGAAGCAACAAATTAAATTGGTGTGACCTTATCAACAGTTAATCACAGACTGCTTTAAACGATTATCAACGAAAAACGGCAAAAAAATTAATGTTCAGAATTTGACTAAAATTAGATGTGTATAACTATAAGTTGAGTAAGATGAAGCCTTAGATGGACAGAGGAAGTTCAGTCAAAAGTACACTATCGGTAAAATCGTGAGGAAAATATACAATTTTTTTACTGGTGTCATTTCTTGCAAAGCACAGTTTACAGAGCAAAGCTTTGTAAAAAGAACAATGTTTTTTAAACACCCTACACTTCAAACCTTGAAGAGAGATATGAAGTACAAGCCAAGAAAAAGAATGTCTTGAAATTCAGATCATTCATACCAGAGGGCCTACATTATATATGTTAACGAACGTCCACATAATACATGTACCCAAGGCCTAAAACAATTGTAGGGTTCTTTCTGACTCTGACTACTTCGGGGTCCATAAAACTTTCTTAAAGTTTCTCTAAACTTGACTTAAGACCCTCAGCAGCACCCTCCCAAACAGGCCCGCTATCGCTCGGTAAACGTTACCTCCCATAGCGGCCCTGCCCTTTCAAGCCGGTAAAATCGTTTCTGGCGAAGTCACCACCAAAACAAGTTTCAGCCAATCAGAGGGTTGGCTTAAGCTCATCTAGAGCAAAAGTGCAAAGGATGCTGGGATGCTATAAACCTATCAGGTTACGTCTTACATCGGTACTTTGGGTTCAAAGAAAAAGTAATGGCTGTTTGTGCCAAATAAGGCTAGCTCATTAATTATTCATGAGCAACTGTCAATAACGTCACCAGAAGCGATTCTACAGGCTTGAAAGGGCAGGGCCGCTATGGGAGGTAATGTTCCCGAGCAATAGCGGGCCTGTTCGGGAGGGTGATGAGCAGTGAATCTAAAGAGTTTTATTCTTGTCAAACAACAGAAATTTCCCCCTTTTGATGTTTCTTCCTCTGTCCTGTCTCCTGTTAGCATTTTCTGACAAATGATTAGTGGAGAATAGTCATTACTTTCTACTGGAGTCGGGGTGGATTTAAACGGATCATCAGCTTCTGTTGTTTTGAATGGATCATCTTCTTCGGACGTTTTAAACGGATCCTCTGTAGTTGTGGTACTTTGAAAAGGGTCTTCGGTAGATTTGAAAGGGTCTTCGGTAGATTTGAAAGGGTCTTCTGTATTTTTGAAAGGGTCTTCAGCAAAGGCATCTTTGTCTGAGGGAAGAGACAAGACAAGAATACACAACTACTCTCTACAAATAACTACTACAGTTAGCCAACATGCATTATACATTGTAGTATGTTCATTTAAAGTCTAACTGAATGTAGACTTCCATACTGAAAGCTAAACGAGAGCAAGATATAGACCCCGTTAACACTAAAAAAAATGGATTGGATTAAACGTATCATCGCCATAGAATGGATCCGATTGCGATTGATTTTTGCATTGTGAACGCTCCAATCGCGATTGATTTCCCCTGGACCGGATTATTTGAATCCACCTCCCAGAGGTGAATCTTTAACCACAACCTATGACCTTTAACGAGCGTCACATACATGTATATGTAGTATACTTCTGTGAAACGCAGCATGCTTCAATCAGACTCGAATCACGGCATACTTTAATTCACTTGGCGAAAAGCAGTGTGAACAAAAATCAATCGTGATCGGATTAATTCTATCGGGATAAATGTTTAATCCGATCCATTTTTTTGAGTGTGAACGGTGTCATAGTCCTACATAACAGATCATGCAAAAGTTATCTCATGGATGTAAGAAAGAAGTTAAGAAAACTACTCAGAGAGAACTGATTACATCAATTTGATATATGTCACCTTTAGTCATGCTCAACTATCTTTAACTTGTAAAAAAGGCTATTTCATCTACCTGGAATATTCTCACAATAAGCTACCAACTACACAAATCAAAAACCAAGTGGACTACTTGTATGAGAAAGGACAGGTTGGGGGTAGGGTGTGGTGGTTGGAGGGCTGGCCATGGGGAGTTTATCATTCTGCTTAACCCTTAGCACACTGAAGTACAGTCAAACCTGCCTAGGCGACCACCTTTTCAACGCGACCACCTGGCCATGGCGACCGCTTTTTCTCGGTCCCGAAATTTTTCCCCATAGGCACAAGCATTAAGCTGCCTGCCCAAGGCGACCACCCGTCCAACGAGACCGCGACCGCCACGAATTGGGACCGCACAGAGCACAATCCCTGCTCATGGCGACCACATTTTTCCGGCGTGTGGTGACATCGAATTTTGCTGTCGGATTTCGCGGAAATGTTTTTAAGACCTTGACGGACAAAAATATATCAAAAGCATTGATTCCTCCATGAAGTATTTTAATGAAACGTTCCCACTATAAACATTGTAAATACAAAGGATTGTGAATACTTAGATATCGATGTTGTAGTGCCCATCGTCATCTTATAGTTTACCGCAAGCTTGGTTCGGTTTGAACTGAATTTTCAAAACGATCACGTAGTGCATGGCGTCAAAAAGTCAGATTTCACTGAAATTACTATCTATTTCTTGTATTTTCAACAAAAATTTGTCTCTGTCTTACTAAATTCCGCCGGAAAATGACTCCGCGGTGGAGGGCAAAACGTTGGCCGAGACATGTTGTTTCTTGGTCCGCGATGCCATCTTGTTTCAGCGCAGCATAACGCTGACTTTTCTAAAACACGACGCTTCTGTGTATGAATATCTAGAATACTCTCTTTATTGATGAAAATTAATATTCACATATTCTTGCTATTTTCATGACTCTCACAAACCTTTATTGGGCGCTGCTTGCTTGTAATCGCCGACGCTGTGCGTTCTGCTCCACTGTTACCTTTCGATGCGTTAGCGTGCTCGGCTGCGGTATCACAACTTTCCGTTCTCATCCTTCAGTTGTCAGATCGAAAAATTTTTGCCGCTTTAATCCAGCGGTCGGCTCACAAAAGAAGGCTGGGATTTTCTAGGGATTTGTCTCAGGCCTTAAAACCTAGATTTTATACGCGCGCGTGTGTGTGTACTCTTACTTTAACGTAACATGTGAATGCGGGAGGGCGCTGCAAGGTCATCGAGGCAGACATTGTTTTTAGTCAAAATTACGACGAACATTTGTTCACGATGTAACGGTATACAAATATTACAACGATAACGGAAAATGTAATTTCTGTAGGATCTTTCTGTCAATGAGAATTGAACCTGAAGGGGGTCATGCTGTCTAAAATCACATAATTTTCCATCCATTTACGTGGTACACGGTATTTGAACACCTCGAGCTGGAAACATGTTATGATTGGAATCCTCTTCATGGCGACCACCTGTCCATCGCGACCGTTTTTGCTCGGTCCCCCGGGTGGTCGCCTTGGGCAGGTTTGACTGTAGTCACTTGGCAACTCAGTCTCTATTGGTTATAGAGTTAGGCAGCAGGGAGAAGGTTAAAGGTCAAGGTTTGAACCTGAAAGAGGAAGTCAGCTTTGGGGTCATGTTTAGGATAGACTTGTGTGCAGGATTTTGCAAAAATGGTGAGACCTCAAACTTAACTATAGATACTGCATAATACATTAACTGTTGAAAAGCTTATAAGTCAAAATACCATTGGCGAATGGGTCAGTCTGGTCAGCCATGTTGGCGAATGGGTCGTGGTCAGCGGGCCACTCGGTCTCGATTTTTGGAGCAGGCGGTCTCTTTGGCGGGGCGGCAGGTTTTGGTGGTGCAGCGGGCCGAGGGGGTGGAGTTTTCCTTGAGATAAGATAAAAGAAGACAATTGAAAGTGAAATTGAGCCATTTCATGTAAATGTCTGATGGTTTCATTTAGGAAGCACAACTTTTCAAACGCTGTAGATATGGGTACACAGATACATGATTATGGCTGTCCGTTTCAAGCAGTCTTAAAAATACAAAGTTTAAACATAGAAATGGCCTTTCCTTACTTACAGTTACAATATTCAGCTTTTGATTCAAACCTTTACATTTTTGAATTTGAATATCACAAGTAGTGAAGTAACATTTTGGAATACTTCAGAGTACTAAATAACTAAAGACAACAATATCACATTACGCATCTATGCATGTAACACACCGTAAATTTATCTACTTTTGTAATGGTTTTATTTTGCGGTAGGAGGGAAAAGGAGATTTTTGGCGACGTTTTAGGGGCGAGCCTAATGGTATATATATTGTGTGCAGTTTGCAAGAATTCTAGGAATTGCACAAGAATGTGTCCAAAGGAATGTAGGACCACAACTCAAGAATGCCTGAATGGATTGTCTTCATATTTGGTAGGTATATACTGTTGTGAAGTTACGAGAAAAATACAACCGTCGCAAAAGTTTCCAGATTTGCAGTTACTGTACTCACATCTTGGATTCTTGGTCCCGTAGTCTTTTGATCTCCTCGGTGGCGCGGTTTGCCCGTTCTATCTCCTCCATTTTCTTCTTCTCCTCCCCCTCCCTATGTGCCCGCGCTGCGGCCTCCACGTTGTACTGCTGCCCCTTCATCTGCAGTCTCTGGATCTCTCGATTTGTTGTTCCCATTCCGTCTTTCAATTGCTGGAAGAATGGCATTGGAACATAAAGGATCATATGCATCTTACATGATTAATAATAAGTTTAGTTTAGTTTATTGCAAGTTCTTGCCCGTAGGCTAATTGCAAGTACATGTAACAAGGAAGGAAGGACGGACAGACAATTAGTAACAATATAGCATTATTCTTGTCTAAATACTAACACTAAATTTTATCTTATTTGGGTTTGACTTCTTTTTTCGAGACAGTGGAAGGCGAATGATCCCACTTTAATAATACATAACAGTTTGATACAGTCAAACTTCTAAAAGTGACAACCTCTACATAAGGCCCACCTGGCCAATTTGACCACTTTTGTTAGTCCTTAAGATATTCTTCCATTGACACAAGCATTAAAAATACTGTCAGTAGTGACCACCTGTCCTCATTGGCCAGATCTTTTTGTTTCCCTGAGTGGTCTTCTTGGGCAGGTACAATGCAATGGCATTTCAGCGATGCACATACATGTACTAGGCTAATAGTGCAAAAATAGATGGTGACTTGTGACAAATGTTCTGACAGTGTTACAACTTTGGCTCCACTATAGGAGTGCTGTACAGAACTTGATCAGAAAGTAAAACGATTACCTTAAGAAGTCCTTGAGTTTGTTCCAGTTCTTTTGTCTTTTCCATAAGATCTGCTTCCAGTTTCTCCCACTCTGTTCGTTCTTTCTGTATCAGCACCTGTTTGTTGTTGTAGCTGAACCGTACGGAAGCCTGGGAGTCCACTAAACAAACAAACAAACAAACAAACAAACAAACAAACAACAACAACTCATCATGGGAAGGAACTATGAAAAATATTTTCTGGTAAATATTGAGACATGGATAGACTAAGTGATAAGGCCACACCATTTCTTGGTTAACGGAATTTAAAAAAAATGCTAGATTGGAAAACATTATCTCAGAGGAAAGTCTGTACTTTGGTGCACACAATTTCAGGGAGTGAACAGGGTCAGGTGCAAGTTTTCACCCCAGCCTTCTGTTTTCATCATTTTTTCGGGGCTAAAATAAAACAAAACAAGTCCGTTAACCAAAAAATTCAATTGGTGTGGCCTAAGGATGGATACTGTTGACTCTTTAAACATGAAATCACTTAAGCCAAAGATATCGTAGGAAATTCAAATACAAACCTAGTGTTTAAGAACTGTAGTAAAAATGGTACCCACGTATATTTGATGTTCCCTCTTTGGTCCCACTCAATTTATTATTCAAATCCTCTTTTTCTCTCTTCAGGGCTTCTAGTCTTTGCTTGTATTCCTGTGAAGAAATTAACAAAAATTCCTTAATCCTACATTTTTCTCTCACTTATTTACATTGTATACATGCCTGATAAATTATTAATGTCAAAAATGACAATTTGAACTATATACTATAGTAAGTCAAGAATTACACCATACATATGTATATATATAAGCCACGGCTTGAATCCTCCAGTTCTTTAATCAAACAACTGAAGTTTCAGTGGTAGTGACAAGAAAGCAACTCTTCATAATACTGTAAATGTATCTAAGTTTGCGTGGTTTTCATTTCGTGCTAAGTCGAAAATTGAGTGTTCACGGTGGTTTTAATTTTTCGGCAGCTACAGTATTGGACATATTATTAAATGTTTGCGGTGGTTTTATGTTCGCCGTGAAACAGTCGCCTTGAACATACAGTAAAACCAACGCGAACATTTCTGCATTTACCAGAAGTCTTGCTTAGATATAAACTATATTCTGACTTATAATTGAACAGTTTAGATGTGGCATCATAAACATATAACTGACCTCTAGTTCATGCTGCATTGTTTCCACCTTTGATGTCCGTGAGATGAGGGTCTGGCTGAGTTGCATGATGGCATCCTTGTGTTCTGAGATGCCTCGGTTAGATTCCTCAAAAGCCTTTTGTAACTTGTCTCTCTTTTCAGTCTGCGTGGAAAAATATTCTAAAGCTTTCGTTGACATGGAAAAGGTTAACTCCAACACCGAGCACAGGAATGGCAACAAGATATCCCTTAAAGGAAACCCAAGCAATATCAGGGCCCCAAAATTTTGATTTGATTTTGAAACTCAATTTATTCAGTTATTTCTATATGATTAGTTCAAACGATCTATCTCAATGTATAGCGACGTCCATGCATGATAAGGCTGTCGTTGTGATGTGAGAACTCACTGAGAATCGTCCAGGGGTTTTTGTAGGCTCGCAAAACTAAGGGCATCATCGTGCAGCTTGTTTTTGCACGGTTTCAAAATGCTCAACGTAAGTTACTACGCATATGTGCTAAACAGTGTTAATAAATGTCACTATTATTAAGATTTCAGCATTTTTTAATTTCCATTTTTGGGGCCCTAATATTGCTTTGGTTGCCTTTAAAATGCACAACTTGTGCTTGATTAATGTAAAACAGCACAATCAATAAGAAGACCTTACATGTATAACCCTAGCACAAGAGTAAACAAGAGTCCAATACAATTCATTGAACATCGTTGTGACATGCTCTAATACCTTGACATCAATATATTACTGTGCGGGTGTAGCCATGAGTACTCCTGGCTCTCAACTACAACACAATTGGACCAAAGCCAGACAACACTTCCAATCCTCCAAGTATCCTATTACACCACTTCCACCTTACATGCTGCAATATCCACATAACTGTGGGCACACACCAAGACAAACAAACACGCCAACTGATTACAACACCTCGGTGAAAAGCAGACAGGATCACTTGTTTACCAAAAATCCTTTCTTGTTTTTTCTTATTTTTCTTGTTTACTTATGTTGAGAAATATTTTCTTATACAAAGACAAACAAGAAAATTCAAAAAAACCTTCTGCGAAGTCTTGTTTATGTCAATTCTTACATAAAGAATTTTATTTCTTTTTTTTCTGAAGTTAAGAAAATATTTCTAGCATGATGCTTTCCAATAAGAATTTTCTAGAAAAATAAGAAAAATTGTATTTTGCTATCTTACTATAAGATTCGTTTTTTGTTTGGTTAGATATGGTATTCTTACAGATGCTTTCTTATTCTTTCTTATTTTTTCTTGAAAATTATATTCGACTAGAATAATTTTCTTGAACTTTCTTGGTTTAAGAAAGTTCAAGAAAAAAAGTCTTAGAAATATAATAAGTTAGATGCAATTCTTGTTTGTGCTCAAAACAGGGATTCTTGTTTGTGATTAAAACAGAGATACAGAATAATATTCTTGCTGACAGAAAAAAATTCTTTGTAGAAGGAAAAACAAGAAACATAAGAAAAGCGATTTTTGGTAGTGATATAAAAGTTGAGATACTTACCACAGTCTGCCATTCGTACACCACTTTGTTCTTGTGTGCCTTGATTTTGCAGACCTCCTCCTGTAACTTGACCCGCTGGTTCTCTAGAGCCTGCTTCTTTTGACGTTCCAACTCCAACTGACGCTGACGCTCCAGTTCTCGCTTGGCCGCCTTTGGAAAAATCAAAACAGAAAAAATTTGATACGTAAATTTTTGTACTTAAATGAGGGGCTCCCTTCAGCTTTGTGAAGGCTTTGAAAGAAAAAAAAGCAATGTTCTACCTTTTAAGTTGATTATCATTTTTCTTTTGATAAGGCCACACAAATTTAATTTCTTGATTAACGGATTTTTTTAAAATTTTAGCAACAACAAAAAAAATCATGAAAACAGAAGGCTGGGGGTGAATACTTGCACCTGACCCTGTTCACTCCCTGAAATTGTGTGCACCAAAGTACAAACTTTCCTCTGAGATTCTCTTTTCATGTTGATTTTCCAATCTAGCATAATTTTAAAAATTCCGTTAACCAAGAAATTAAATTGGTGCGGCCTTAGGAAGAAAAATGTACCAGTACCATTTCAATGCAAGGAGACAGAACAGTTTAATACATTGGAATGTGCTGGATAGAATAAGATGTGTCACAGCGCCACCTACTGACCTCTCTTTGTTCTTCAGCTTTCCTCCTTTGCTCCTCTCTTTCCATCTCTATCTCTCTCTGCTTAGCCAGCTGTTTTTCTATCTCCATCTGTCTTCTGCGCTCTTGCTCCAATCTGCACAAAAAAGTCAACTTTCTGTTTGAGAGTGCCTCACAAGTCTCCAGTCAGAATTCAATCATTAGCTGCTTTTCCCTAACTAGTCACTAGGGGGCTCTTCTGCACAGCTGCAGTCAGCAGACAATACAACTTTCCACTGTCCAATAAATGAAACATACTGCAAAAGTACACTTTCGGTTTGAGAGTTCCTCCTAAGTCTACAGTCAGTATTCAACCATTAGCTGCTTTTTCCTAACTAGTCACTAGGGGGCTCTTTTGCACAGCTGCAGTCAGCAGACAAAACAACTTTCCACTGTCCAATAAATGAAACATGTATGGCAAAAGTACATTGAAATCTTTTAAATTCAAAACCTATTCAAGTTTAACTCTTTTAGTTTCAGCCTCAGAACAATTTTGTACAACTCTTAGAAAATCCAGAACTTTTTACTACTGAGTCAAGAGCCACTTAAGTCAAGAGGGCTGACTCCAAGATGAATAAATGATGTTAATTGATTTGATTTTACCCTGCCATTCTTAGCCTTACCTTTCTCTCTCTCTTCTTTCATGCTCTGCCCTTTCTTCTGCAACTCTTCTTTCCTATTGATAAAAATAGAGCAGCCAAGTTGGTGAAGATTTTAAGTACATCATACTACATGTACATGTACCATCAAAAATGTTGGAAAAAGTTCAAAACAGAATCATTCAGATACATTTCATGATATTTACCTTTTCCTTCCTTTCTACCTCCAGGAGTGCTTGTCTTTTCTGTTCCAAAATCTGTTGACCCAGCTCAAAGTTCTCTCTTTTCTTATCCTCGAACGACACTGAAACAAAAGAACACCTCTGTCATCTCTATAGCCTGTTTGTTTTGCGTCTATATTTTCATTCATAATTTTGCCAGAAACATGTACATGGAATTGTGTATAATCAATGTTCAGAGTGCATATCATAATTCCACATGCTGATATTAGTTAGTTAAAATCCTCCCACACCATAAGGTGTATAGGGCGGTGCCCATCCCAGTTTCATAGCCCTGGGCCACACTGTGGTGCAATCACTGCAGCAGGGGGCTAGTCCACTGGCAGTGGAACTTGTGTTTAACTTCCATACTGTTTCAGAAGTACATTTGTATGAAGTCTTTGGTATGACTCAATGCGCCTCTTGTCCAGAGGTGTCCTACCCGGGAGTTGAACTTCGGCCTTCTGGTTCCAAGTAATCAGAACCAGATGTGGTAAGTAACAGAAGCGCAGACCACTTCACCACAGGGACACTATCACTCACTAAAACATCGTCTCTTCTCCCTCAGTCAGAAACAAGTTGACTTACCAGGAGGGATTTGTTTCTTGTCAGCTTCATCCTCACTGCCTGCTCCTGACTGTCCATCCAGACTGGGCTGTGTGATGAGCTGAGCCACTCCTATACCCATGGGGGGCTGTATCATTGCTGCAGGACCTACAACAGTCGGAAAGTAACAACCATCAAACATAATTTCTTATGGAATGTTGATGTTTTGACTCACCTTGTACCCAATTTTCTTCACAACCAACCAAAGCTTAGAAGAGAGTTAGATGGTATAGTGTTGAATGTGTTATACCATATTGATGACAAAGAGGCAATGCTGGAAACCAATGGGTTAAAGTTTGTCTTATAGAGGACCATCTCAAAAGTTAAACTTTGGAGCAAACTGGATTGAATTTTGGATTGGGAAAAAAAAAATTGACCAGGAAATACATCAGGAAGTAGGAGAAATTAAAATAAACAGGCAAACACAAAATTTGCATGATTTTGGATCCAAGCATGTCTTATTATTCATAATTCAGAGAATTAGTCAGCGTGTGTTATTCTTTACTGTGCATTCACAATAAAAAAAGCAGATATTCGAGCCTTTGACCATCCAGGAAGCCACACACAAGGCAAAACTAGTCCGGATGTGGGCTTGAATAAAGTTCTAAACGAAAAACATGCGGCTACAGCGTCTTTTCTGAAGATACGGCGTGTGTACGGTTGGCTTGAGGTTGCCCACTACTACTGCCAAAAAAGCCGCTATCTTCACACTTTTGAGATAGTCCCTGCCCTGAAACTTCAGAGTATGTGATCTGAGTTACATGTAATCTATTCTACACTATCACCTCCACCACCTGCATGCCTACAGGGGATGCATGAGTTTTATTGCTTCTCAGTATTACTAGTATTAGCACCCTCCTTCCTGCCACACCTACATACCTGGGGACCGCAGGCTCCCCCACCCCCGCGGGGAGACAAGGGAGGCAAACTGGGCTACGAGCAAAGTGACACAGAACGACAACCATAGTATGAATCTGCTGATTGTGCTTGTACAGTGTATAGAACCTTATTCACTTTCACCTCTAAACAATGCAGTTTTCTTTGTAATAATCTATCACTACAAACTACAACAAAAATATTAACTGCTCTTAAAGATTCTATAAGCTTTACCGAAACTCTGATGCTGAACCTTTAATCTTAAAGTTTTTTGACAACAGAGCTTTTCTTCACATGCACATGCCATCCACTTTTACAACTTTTCTAGGAAAATTGCCAGCTAGAGCAAATACAAGTTAAACCCTAAGATTTGAAGCGCTGAGATGCTTTCTGTAAACTACAGAAGAAACAGTATTGTTTGAGAATCAAGGGAGACACATCCAGAGAAAAATCCTTAGTCTACGATTTAGACCTTCATGCCACTCTAAGCCACCATAATTCTTTAACAGTATAGCAGTAGTTCTAGTAGTATGCCCTAATAGAAATACCATCTCCCTTGCCACAGGAGTTCAGAAACAGTACTGTAAATGCAGAAATGTTTGCAGTTGTTTTATGTTTAAGCTTCTTGCGGTGAACTCTTTACTGCAAACTTTAAAACACCGCGAAAAGCCGTTCAATTGTGAGACTGTAGCGCTACATATACATTGTATTGTTTCAAACATGAACCCGAAACAACTGCGAACACTTCATTTCCTCCCTAACGCGAAATTAAATCCCCGCGAATATTTCTGCATTTACAGTAATTCTAGTATGCCCTGACAGTATACATGTACCCTTCACCCTACCCACCACAATGTTTGTAGGAAACATTGCGTCACCTACCCTTCCTACCTGTCTGGCTTCCCGAACGTACGCGGCGGTACGACGGTGGCACGAGCTCGGGCGGCAGCGTTCCCGGCAGAGGACCAGCCTTTGCGACATCCGTGAGATGCATGGCCAGGACGAACTCTTCCTGCGTAAGCTTTCCATCGTTGTCAACATCTGATAATTGCCTGCGTAAGATGCGACAAAAAGTGATTAGAAGATTAAAATAATATGAATCATTGATGAATGAAGACCTTTATTGTACATGTTTGCCCCACTGGGCTAAGCACAGGTCACATGTTAACAACTATATACAATATTCATGAGTATTACTCAGTTTACTGTATATAAAAATCTAGCATACTCTAGTACTTTAGACTTCCTCTCACTTCTTGGTAATTGTATTAGATGTAGGAGGCTGCGTGATTAGAGTTTAAGTTGGTTTTATATCGAAGGCTGTAAGACATATAAATTTCTCTCTACTATTCAGGTATCTGAAGTAGGGGAATTTACTTAACACATCACTGAAAATAATTATTCTATCGCTATCGTACAAAAGGACAGTCTACAATAAAATGTACTTCAACTTCTACTTTACCTAGACTACAAAATTGGCAGATTTTTTGCTCTAGAGGATAACGGTTAGACATCAAATTAATAAACAATTCTAAAGTTACTCAAGCAATTTGATACGTTTTCTTCAGTCAGATGTTTCAGACAGCATCTGTTATCTTTCCTCAGTGTCTGACGAAGGATAGTCACCAGCGAAAGATAGCAGATGCTGTCTAAAACATCTGATGGTTTACAAAACTTGCTTTCTGAAACATCTGACGGTTTACAAAACCTATCTACATGTATAGTTGCTTGACTTTTGTATTCTGTAAAATACTTTGAAAACACAGAGAATTCATTAAAACATCCTTACCAAATTTGTGCAAGCGCTCCCTGTGGTAGGCCAGTTTGCAACAGTATATTCTTGGCTTGTGCACCTTGAATAAGAAAGCAAATATGAACATAACCAT
This sequence comes from Branchiostoma lanceolatum, assembly GCA_035149815.1. Classification (NCBI taxonomy): domain Eukaryota; kingdom Metazoa; phylum Chordata; class Leptocardii; order Amphioxiformes; family Branchiostomatidae; genus Branchiostoma; species Branchiostoma lanceolatum. The sequence goes on from CM068866.1 coordinate 16,271,263, forward strand.
GAGTAAAATGTTATGAAACATCCAAAATGTACATTCTGCATCTTAACGTCCATCAAATTTTTGACAGATTTATATTATTAGTCGACTTATCTAACATCAATAATCATTCCTGCACATATCCTAAACTTAATGATTAATCTTCAGTATACAATTATGTATACAGTAACTGTTCAATATATTTTTATGGTATTTTACATCCAGCATACGAGTATCAATAATTTCATCAGGTTGGTAGAACATAGGATATTGGAGTTTTTTTTTTACGTACACAACCAGTGACTTCTTACCTGCTGACGTTTTGGTATCTGTCGGACACCTTCTTCAGAGCTTCTGGCTTGAGTACTGCTTCTCGCCACTATAAGTAGCTGAAGTAGGTGGCGCTTTTGCGGCGAGAACACAATTCCAAACATGGCAAAGCTTAGCCCCACCTACTTTGGCTACTCATAGCGTCGAGAAGCAGTACTCCAGTCAGAAGCTCCGAAGAAGGTGTCTGACAGACACCGAAACCTCAGTAGGTAAGAAGTCACTGGTTGTGTAAAAAGAAAACTCCAATATCCAAAGTAGGTACCTGTTATAAAGCCTGTTCTTGTCCTGTCATGGCTGTTGAAGAACTGGTTGTACTTGAGTTTGGACTGCGTCGGTATGGCCCAGTCTGCGGTGAACGATCCCGCCCGCCCGCGAGTTGGCGACGTCGACAACTCCTGCGACCCAAATGAGGAAGATCGCTGGAGAGGCATAGCCGACTTGGGTAGGGTCTGGCTTCCACCTGGTTGGAAAATAATTTGATTAAAACAAAATTTAGATACTTACCACTTACTCAAGCAACTAAGTAGATTTAAAGATCTAGCTGCTTGAGTAACTGTTACATTGCATACATTAATTTCCTGGATATCTGATCTTCATTGACGTAGTAAGACACTTGCTTCTCAAATACAAAGGTAAAGTTGATAAAGGTTAGACATCCAGGTAACAAGATATACAATACAAAAGTTACTTCACCAAAGATAGCGTATGCTCTCTGAAACGTGTGATCGTTTACAAAACGTATCCAGTTTCTTTGACAACTTTTGTATTGTGTAACTGTAGTTTCAAACAGTTGAAATTGTTAATGGTATGTAGGTTGACATACAACATTTAGTTCTGAAAGACAAAGTCACATTTATGTCATATTATACATTGCAGTACATATATGTCATATCATAACCAGTTCATAATTATGATACAAGATATGGGCACTGGGTCATCTTTCATATAGTTAACCAGATATACTAGTAAGGCGCATTGAATAGAGATAACCTTTCAGAAGGAGTAACAAAAGGTGAGAAAAAAGTAAAAAGTGTCTTCACAACAGAAAACAAACAAAAGACTTACTCATGGTTGGCCCAGGGGTCATTGACCTCATCATGCCCATGCCACCATTGGCCACAGGGGGTGGCAGCGTGCCATATCCAGCCGAGACGGAGGCTATCACAGGCTGAGAGCTGGGAATGCTCATGGCTGGACCACAAACACAAAATAGGGAAATAATACATAATTCATGCCGAGAATATCTAATAACCAAAAAACTAAAGGTTTCAGTGAAAGTTGAAACAGGCAGTATTCACTGTGCCTTAAAACAAACGAGATGTAAAAGATATAGAAAAATGTTCTATCTACGAAACAATGACAAAAAAATAACATGTAAATCTGTCGTTCCTTTGTTCAGTAATTCTCCTTGGAAGATTTTGACAAAAACGCCAATGCAGTTCCAGTGTCACATACTAGGCGGCCCAAAATCGACCTTGACCCTTGTTCTCCCAACACCTACCCACATACCAAATATCATTACAATCCATCCAGCCGTTCTTGAGTTATGCTGACAACAAGCATCCGGACACACATACAATCACACACGGAAACACACACACAAACATGCTCAAAACAATATCTCCATTTTTCATGGAGATAATAATGTAAGTAGGAAATGTTATCCATCTTTGTTCTCTCTTTTTTAAAAAAAACAGTTGTATACCTGGAGATGGAAATGATCCCATGACGGGGGTGGGGGGCCCTTTCAGGACCGCAGGAAGAACTTTGGGGAGCTCAAAACCCTTCAGCTTCATCTGGATGAGTTTCATGGCAATGGAGAATTCGTGTTTGTCCATCCGGCCATCCTGGTTCATGTCTGCCAGGCTCCTAAAAATTAGAAATTACAATGTCACAATATAATATAGGGGTGTCCCTGTGGTGTAGTGGTCTGCACTTCTGTCACTTACCACATCTGGTTCAAATTACTTGGAACCAGAAGGCCCGAGTTCAATTCCCGGGTAGAACACCTCTGGACAAGAGGCACATTGAGTCATACCAAAGACTTTATAAAAATGGTGCATACTTCTGAAACAGTATGGAAGTTAAACACACTCCACTGCCAGTGGACTAGCCCCCTGCTGCAGTGATTGCACCACAGTATGGCACCAGGGCTACGAAACGGAGATGGGCACCGCCCTATACACCTTATGGTGTGGGAGGATTTTAACTCAACAATACAATATGAGTCTCCAAAATCTTGGCTAGTAGTTTGCACTTTTTGAAAAACAAAAATCGATGCAGTTATCTCATAGAAAGATGAAAGAGCAAAATTAATCTTTAAACATCACCAGTGTAAATAACAGTGAAAAGACTGACCATATTTGGGCCAACATCGGGGGTGGAAGCTGGGACTGCAAGAAGAAATCCTTGGCTTGTCCACCTTTGTGATGAAATTAAAAAGTTAACAATACACTAGAGGGGCAACATTTGCGAGCAAATGCAGAATGTTTACCTTCACATGGTCTATCTTTACGTTTCTACCAGGAAGGATAAAGTGTAAAGTTTAGTTGATGCGTTGGCACAGGTCTATGACACAGGATAAGTCAAGAAAAGGGGAATGAATTCTGATAATTTTTGACCTGTAAGTAACCTTAATGAAGACCAACGAAATGGATGCATAAATTACAATCAATAAGGAAGATTTATATTTCAATTGTGCTAAATGATATGAAAAGCATACGTATGACAAGGGTAACAAGGCTCAAGAGCAACATTTATTGATATGAATGATGCAAAATAGGACAATTTGAATTTGTAATACATTGGTGACAAATGACAGAATATCTACTAGTATGCTAGTGACACATGTAATGTTAAGATAAAGGTGAATATTATCAAACACTATTTGCATAATTAATGAGGCATTTCTGCAGCAACTTTGATATTTGCAACATATGTAATCTAAACATAGGAGATAATGAATTCATATGGATCATTCCAATTTTTAGAGACTTCTTTGCATATCTACTTAGCAAAGTCTGCACTCGTATCTGTAATTCGGCTACATGAAATCGTCGGTGGTTTCAGTGCTTTGTTTGCATTCATCTCGCAAGCGCATGTTGAAATCCAAGTAAATCAATTCATGGAGATGAGAGATTTATTAAATAGCACGGCGCACACGCCTTCCAATGTAAAGTTGTTATCGAAAGTTTCACCGACAACACAAGTGTCCATTGAATTGTATACATAAGCATATCCTCTCCTTTGCTCTCTTTCAACACAACTCGAATACCATGCTTTCTTCTCCTGTGCCCTTTCCAAAGAATGGCATATAGTCGCACAAACAGGTGAGCTTCGGTAATTTTCGTCGAAGAGACGGAAGCGTAGCGTCAAATTGCGAGTTAACACTGTGCTCGCCGATAAACGAGTGCGTACATTGTCATTTCCCATGTGAAGACCGAGAGTAGGAAAAACTATGTAACGTTACATTTCCTATTTTGTGACATCTGCAATTTATGTAAAAGTAAAGGATTTTAAGTCATATATATTGCAATCTTGAGAAGATTTTAAGTAAAGACAAGGATGACTCGTGAAAATAATTTCAATTCCACTCTGCTGGTGACATGCTATTTAAAGGTGCCGCTCGCCTACATCGGTAAAACTTACGCACGGCACCTTAGCGACCGTTTTAATACGCCGTGTTGCTTTTCAATCCAGTGCATGTTGACATTGATTGACGATTGATTGGTATACCAAAGACTTTGTTTTACAGAAATCGCTGGTTATCATGATCGCAAAAATTGACAAATCTATATACATCTATGTATCAAAAACGTCAAACTGACCTCTGCAGTCTGCAAAATACCGCATGTACATGTACTCCTAAAAGTACGCAGACAATCCATATTTCCTATTATTCAAGTCAATCCAGGGCAAAGACAGGTCCAGTCATGTTTTGAACCGCACGATCATTTTTCTTAGCCTCGTATTGTGTTCTTTTTAGTTTTTATTTTGTCAACGATTAAAAAAAAAAACAAGATCTACATTTACGTTGCTTTGCGATGATTCCCACCCCACGCAGATCACAAGCGGGCCGCCTGTCAATCATAATCAACATGCGAACTTCAAAGGATTACTTTGCAACATTTACGACGCGCCGACTTTACATAATACAATGTGCAAGCCGACCACGAACCTTATCAAACACTTATCCGACCTGTATAAAGGAGGTTATACGGAGAACCTCCTTGCGTGTACATTTACCCTGATGGCGTTGTCCGACCTCCACCTGTGTAGCTGGACTGACGTTGCCCACCGCTGTACATGTAGTACTGTATCACATGGTGAACGGAATGACCATGACATAAGGTAACATTACAAGGGGGAGGGCGTTCTACGCTACGGCATATCTTGTTTGTTCAGTCAGTTTAATCGCGAAAAGTTCTCAAGTCCCACGTTTTGTGTGTGTGTGTGTGTGTGTGTATTTTGCATTTCACCTTTTTGTCTCAGGGTAAGAAAAAAAAATCGATTTTGCATGACGATTGTTGTATGTGTTTTTATGTAGTAGCCACCACTAATCGGTGACCTTGCACCGAACGTAGCCGTTGCTTATGCTCAAATTTTCTTGGTAATGCAAACATCGGTTAACTATACACCAATCCGTGTTTCACACAGACGACAGCTAGCGCTCTGTGCATAAACTTCTTATTCAGCACGCTGGACGAAAACAAGGAGGTTTAATTAAATACAGTCAGGGGACAAAGTGTAACTTATGTCACCCGAAGACGATACCATATAACGTTATCACAGTTGCCGGCCAGTCAGTGAAAAGTTTATAATTTGGGTACGGCATCGTCGGTATGAGTTTACCACTCGATGGCGAGTCATTTTAAGTTGACTCGTTGTCAAGCTGATCAAGTCGAGCTTCGGAAGACTGCTAGTGGTTGAAGCTGCAAAAATGTTAACATTTTGGCGTCTGTCAACATTCAAGATCGCCAGCAATGACGCCGGTAGCTAGATTTGCTACATATTCACCCGTCCACAGTAAAATGTCAGCATAGATTTATTGTGTAGAAAAATGGTTTGTATTTGTGAAGAAGTAGGGGTTTTTTTTTATATACATGGCATTCAGAGAAAAAATATGACGGCGCTGGTCATGACCGTGGATGACCCCAAATCGGTGTTCCACTCCTGGGTAGCGTGTCAAAATGACACCGGTTTGGTGGTATTTCCAGTGTTCTCATACCGATGATGGGGAAACTTAAGAATGTTTTTACCTCTTTGAAGGTAAACATAAAAATCAACAAATCATCCAATTAGCAACGCCGTAATGTCCTTGGTTATCCAAGGTATTTAGCCTCCTTGGTATATCCGAGCGCCGTGAAACCAACCTAAACACATGTTTCATTCTGCCCGGTCGCGTGTTCCAAAGCTGAGGTCGTTGACCCCATTTCGAACGCAGTGTTCGGTGTCCACTGGGCGGGCCGTTCGCTACGGTCGTTGACCTGCGGCCGTGGAATGTGTGATTCTAAAGTTCTGAGCGGGTTCTATTAGGGATTCTGAAGTTCCAAGCGGGTTCTAAAGGGATTCTAAAGTTCGATTTTGTGCTTAAAATGCCAGTTTTTTCACCACTTTTTGCCGCATAAAACCATTTTTTTGCATCTATATGGGACAAAAAGACCAAGGTACAGTGTCTTCTGTACAGGCCTACCTGCTTGCTGGATTTCAAGTTATTCCAAGCTCTAGTTTTGGAGATATTCATGTTTTTTATTTGTGCGGAGAAGAGGAAGAAGAGGAAACGTAGCAAAAACAATATGTTTACTTCTGTGAAGGTAAACATAATAACATACTTTCAAATTAGTACATATATCTTAAAAATATCTCAACAACTAAACAGGACAAAAATTGAGATTTATTTGTTTGGTTGTTTGTTTGTTTGTTTCGCACAAATGTCTCATTATTTTTAACCACTTCATACATGTACACTCAACATGCAGATACATGTACTGTAAATCACTTAAATATAGCGATAGGAAAATATAGCGGTTGGGGGGAAAATGGAGTAGGTCACGGCACTTAATTTTAATGGTGAGAACAAACATTACTGTCTCAAATATTAGTGATCAAATATAAGCGATGATGAAATTTTAGCTGTTGACTAGTGACCGTTAAATCAGCTAAAATTAAGTTACATGTACAGTTAACAAATCAAGAATTACAGTAGTATGTTGAAACTGCACGATACACTTTCATTTAACTACATGTATGACAGAAAACAGACCTGTGATGAAACCATTGACAGGTTTGAGCCCATAGAATTGTGCATCATGCTTGGCCCTCTCCTCTACTGTGATGGCCCACGGGCCTTGGCCTGGGTGAGAAACAACTTGGTTATCATCAGCACAGTAGCAGAGTTTGTTCTTTATGCTTGTAGTAAGTTGTACAAATATTCTGTATGGTACCAATCAAATAGTCTTTTGCCCTAATAACAGCAGACTACTAAAAGTCATAAATCGAAGATGAACAGCACTTTATCCTAGATTGTTCACGATATCGTGATAAACGCTCAAAGCTGTTCAACCTTCTTTCCGCTTGCTCAACAGAATTTGATTCCTTCCATTCTATAAATAAATTCAAATACATTCTAGAAGGAGATAACCCTTACTGTGTACAAGTAGGTAAATATATCAAAGAATGTAACTGTTTAGATCTTAGAACTAGTAGTGTTAAGTGATACGTTAAACTCGACATGTTGAAGTATTCATATAAATGTAGGATAATAATTTTGTATACCATTGTTTGTTGTTTGCATGTATAGTTGTAGAAGACCTTACGAAAGTCGCTGTACTTTTGTTGTGTCAATAAAGATTTTCTATAACTATCATATCCAATCTATTAGTATTACTAAATATTGTATCTTTGATCAGATTTGGAAATTGACAGTACAAATAGCAATCATAGTATCATCAGAATCAATGACAAAATTAATTACATTTCAAGCTAGCAAAGAACACAATCTAAAAAGCACCTACAGCTATGATAAACTCATGAACGTAATTCTAAATGTATATCTCAGATATGTGTGGTTCTTACCTGCAAATCCTCCTCCGACTTGAGCCATTTTTGTTGCTCGTCACAGCATCACAAACCTAGGAACACAGACAGCGAGTACAAAGTGAATAAATGCCACTAACTAATATATGGAAGTGTGTCCTATCTATATATCACATGGTAATGAACTTACAATGTCCGGTGAATTACTAGATGTCAGGAAAGCTTAATCTTGCCAACAAATGTTATTCCTCACTCAGTCTGAAAAGTCAGATGTTGATCATGAGGCCTAGGTATTTCTGCTTACATGGCTTAAGGGTCTTTTATCTGGTCTGGAATCTAAGGACACCTCTAGATCTGACATCTTTTTTCAGTGGGTTTGGTAGGGATGTGTGCCTAAAACTACTGTACGGTGTAATGGGCTAAGAAAACATGCTGGAAAGAAGTCTCCCAATAAAGTAGCATTTCAGTTTTACCCAAAGTACATGTACTAACAACTAGAGAAGGGAGCCCCACTGAGGTGGAACCACTACCTGAGCTACAACTTTTAAGTGGAGAAAGGAATTCTCAGGTCAAAGGCTGTCAGAAACATGCAGCCCTGTCAACAGCAGTGGGTTGGGGATAGGTAAGGTAAATAGGATCCAGATGTCAGATCTGTGTTAACTACTTACAAAACCTGGGAACCAGAAAGTAGAATGTTCAGGAAGTACTACCTTCAAGTTGCCAAGAATATTCTGTTTTCGGAATACTGTAAATGCATTTAAGTTCATGTGGTTTTAATTTCGCGGTAGGGAGAAAAAGGAGCTTTCGCGGTGGTTTACTAAACTTTGAGACAATAGTAGACAAGAGGGTAGGAGGGCAAAAATGTGTCACAATGCATCACATTCAAGCTGTTACACATTGGCCTGTGACTGTAAAAAAGACAGTAATTCAAGACTATGACATTGTATAAAAGAAGTACATTATTGGTATCAATATAATCCCCATAACTATGTTTTGAAGTTACAAAATCAATTCTCAAGGACATTAAGTCCTTGTTAACAAATGTACAAGGTCATTACATTTCATATCATGTGGCAAAAATAGGCAATTGACCAATATTCCAATCAAAATGTTTGAGTGGCCATCTGGTGGCATTTCTTTTTTATATTAGTTTTATGACAGAAGGGTTAAAGTTGAGGATCAAGAAAATCTGATGCATGGAAAATATATGTACATATGTACATGGGGACATGAGTATAAGAATGTTACAGGTGCTTCATCTTTAGTTATAAGGCCACGTGAGTTTTATTTGTTGGTCCTCTAATTCTAAAAAGTAATTAATAATGCTGAATTGAAATACACAGTCTGATGACTATACTTTGATACACAGTTTCAGCAAGTATATATACCTGTTTTGTTTGTTTGTTTGTTTGTTTGTTTGTGCCTTTATCTAGTCTTGAAATTGCTCTATTCGGTCATCAGAGCCGCTTTTCATAGAGGTCGAGTTGGAAGGCATGTCAAGGGGTCAACATAACAATATATAACTAATGCTTGCTTGATCAACCAAGATTACTCAAACCATGTAGTACATTCTTGATTTGTTAATTGTAACTTAATTTTAGCTGATTTAACTGTCACTAGTCAACAGCTAAAATTTCATCATCGCTAATATTTGATCACTAATGTTTAAGCCAGTAATGTTTGTTCCCACCGTTAAAATTAAGTGCCATGACGTACTCCATTTTCCCCAACCGCTATACGTATATTTTCCTGCCGCTGTATTAAAGTGATTTACAGTAGTAAGCTGCTTCCTACATTTCTCCTATGTATTTTAATGTCTGTGAATCATAAATAAATAAATAACTTTATTGCACAACAATTGTACAAGGTACAAAGTATGGCATTCACTGGTACATAGTTAACATTCTATTAGGCCAACCAATCTATCTAATACAATATTACGTAGTAGTCTATCTTATACAATATGGTGAAGTGTATATCTTATACAATATGCATGGAATGAAATTGGTGTGGCGTAAGAATCTAAGATTATTTATACAGTGGTACAATCCTGGTGCTGTGGACGTTAGGTCCCATCTGGTGGAGTTACCTTCATTTCAGTCATGAATGATTCAGAGGGAAATTCTTGTTCGTCGTGATTGATTGGCCACCATGTTTTGTAGGTACCATAATAATGGAGGGGGAATTTGTTGGCAAAACAATCAATATTGTATGATGACGGTCACACCGATGACCTTGTTTTCTCTGACTTGTGTAAGTATATAATGCAATACTAGAACTATTTATAGTATTAACAAGCATTTTTGTAGAGGTGGCTTATCCAATAAAATTGCAATGTTGCATAAAATTACAAAGAATTGGTGGTGAAGAAATAATTTTCATAATATATAATATAATGCTGTAAATGCAGAAATGTTTGCGGTGGTTTTATGTTTCGCTGTGAACTCTCAGTGCGAACTTAAAACCACCATGAACGTTTTTGCCCACCTTTGAGTTTGACTGTAGCGCTACTATTGTTTCAAACGCGAACTAAAAACCCCTGCGAACACTCCATTTTCTCCCTACCGTGAAATAAAAGCCATGTGAACTTAATGCATTTACAGAATGTGCACATTGCCAAAAAAATTAACTCCTTGTAGTAATTGGTGATAGGTGAATTTGGTGCTTTGCTATACTAATTTTAGTCATACAGACTATGTATGACCTAGTGTTCCCTAGTACATGTATATGTATATTACGACCATCAGATACCCAGAAACAGATGTGCAAACGACCTTACTGGTGACCTCCAGTTGTCCTTGACTCTGAACCCTTCTGGGAAAATTCCATCTGCCTATTCTTCAACATGCCCAAACTAAATTCAATACCTACACACTGTACATGGAATTCTTAGGGATATTCTTATGTTTGGGGTGATATAAACACTAAAGATATCTATTTCTTAGGCCACGTAGGCCACGCCAATTTAATTTGTTGCTTCTGGGAATACTAGCAGCCTGTCCTGTTTTTCCCATTTTGAAAAAAAAAGAAAATTGGGTCACTATTCCCATTCACAAATTTTGACTCCCAATTTTACTATTTGTTCAGTTGCCTCAATAGCCGCCAAAATAGATTAAAAAGTGTGGTCATATTAATCATAAGTTATAATTTGTTAAAACTATTTCTCAATATCAATCCAGATATTTCATGGCAAAAGGTAATTTTGTTACTGAAATTATAGCACTAGATCAAAGAAAGAGGTGCGTTGCATAAAATGAGCCATACAATTACAAAGCTGAAATTTGAATAATCCTCTTATTCTTTATGTTATGTAAACCCTTATCTTCACCTGGGCAGACTATTTGCAAAATATTTTATTTTTATTTTTTTCGCCATGTCGCTCCAATTTTTTTCTGAAAAAATCTGAGAAGCAACAAATTAAATTGGTGTGGCCTTACATTATCACTTATAATTAGTTGCATCAATACATCTATCCCTAACATTTTGACTGGTATTACTACATGTATATTTTCAATGATTTCAATCATTTTTGTAGCAGTGGCTTGTCCAATAAAATTGCAATGTAGCATACAAAGAATTGGAGGTTAAGAAATAATTTTCACATATATATAATTATAATAATATGTTACATTTTATATATATTATATGTCACATGTGCATGCACATGTGTATTAGCACTTTCATTGTAAATAGACTTAACATACACAGTTGACTGATCTTTTATTCAAGGGAAGGGCAACTATCACTTCTAAAGGTCAAAATTGCTCTTCCATTTTCCACTACATTAGGAGAGTCTAGTCTGGTAATGATTATGACTGTATAACCACTCAAGTGTTGGATAATCACGGTACTACATGTAAATTACTGCTGAGTCTGTCAGAGAAGAGATGTACATGTATATACTGTAAATGCAGAAATGTTCGCGGTGGTTTTATGTTCGCGGCGCAGAAGAGGAGCTTGCGGAACTGAGTGAGTTTTCGCAGCGACCGCTTCACCGCGAATTTAAAACCACCGCGAACACTGTAGCAGTATGTGACTATAGCACTGCGGCAAACTCAAAACCACCGCAAACACTCCATTTTCCCCTAAGGCCACACCATTCCAATTACTTGGTTAACGGAATTTAAGAAAAAATGCTAGATTGGAAAATCAACAGGAAAACAGAATCTCAGAGGAAAGTAGATATACTTTGGTGCATACAATTTCAGGGAGTGAACATGGTCAGGTGCAAGTTTTCACCCTAGCCTTCTGTTTTCATGATTTTTTTGCTAAAATTTGAAAAAAAAATCTGTTAACCAAGGAATCAAATTGGTGTGGCCTTAGCGTGAAATAGAAACCATGCGAACTTAAATGCATTGACAGTATCACTTGTGACCTTAAACGGGTCATTCAAGTATAAAAGATATCTGAACTAGAGTTCCACGACCTCATACCTTCGCCAAATGATTTTAACCTTTATGATTGACGTATTAGGAGTGTTTCTCATCAATTATGAATCATACCATGCCAGTTGATTGTCTTAAAATATAACATGTCCAAAGTATGAGCTTAACAAATTATGAGCTTAACAAAGAAGGTTATGCTAATATTTATCATCAATTATGCAAATGAGGCCCTTATCAACATAATTTGATTCAACGATGTTCACATAACTTCCCGATGCCACAAAAAAAGTATCAAATGTATGAATTTGTCGTCATTTGCCAGTGTGGAATAATACAAGGTAGTCATTTAGAATGCAAATTAGGCCCACATTTGCATATTTTCTATCTATTAACAGCCCTCTCTTCCTCAGTTACAATTTTGAAAAGTCATATCATGGAACAAACCGGATTTTTAAAGTTGCCTCATTAATTATGCAAATCAGGTCTTCATTTGCATAGTTCATATAATTTACTATTTCTCTCTTCCTCAGGTACATATGTCACATGTTTCAGAGTCCTATCATGGAATTTGGCGGATGTATAAACTTTCCTCATTAATTATGCAAATTAGAAACTGATTTGCATAAGAAGTATCTAATCATGTACATCATCACTCAAGCTATCTACTTACCAAAAATCATTACCATCCATCAAGCCCTTCTTGAGTTATTCCCTTTCAAAGGCAGATGCAAAACCTGCTCCTGCAGTTCCAAAAAAGCCGCTAGGGGGCCCAAACTCGTACCACTTACTCTCTGTCCAAAGATCTATGTACCACTCAAAAATCAGTTCCATAGCATGTCCAGAACACGAGATATCAAAACAGGAAGTTCTGCTGCAGTACTGTAAGAAGCCGCTAGGGGGCCCAAAATCTAATCGTTTTCAGGTCTAATCAAGACCTATCGACATACCAAATATCAAAACAATCTATCAAGGCGTTCTTTAGTTATTCTGGTCCACTACAGACAGACAAACAAACAGACAGACAAACGCTACCCTCTGCATAACCTTCTCGGCGAAGGTAATAATCTGACTTCTACTAGATCAGCCTTATCTACACATGTAACAGCTTTGACTGAAATCAATCATTATCAATATCAGTGTTACTAAGGCCACATATAATATGCAAGATATCGTCATCTGGGACAGGTTTAGATGTACATGTAAATAGATAAAATGTACATGTATAGGCACTGGCAGGTATGCATATATTTTGTACTGGTACAAAGATCACTGAAGTTGATAGTAAAGATATGCAGAACATTTTACTTTATGTGTCACCAGGATATGTTGTAAAATTGTGCATATATATTGGGCATACTAGAAACAGGAAATGTACTTACTTGAACCAATTGTCAAACACAGACACCATAGTAAGAGTAAGACATGTAAGACACAAAGTCTACTAGAAAAAACAATGTACACTTACTTGTAGTGCATTTGTAGTTTTTAATTCCGAATGGATAGTAATATTTCAATGGCATGATTTATTCAACCATGTAGTTATCCTTGTTTACAACATTGAGTCCCAACCAGGCTAAAAATTAAAAACTTGAGTGGTCTCTTCCAAATGTCAAGGGCCAAGGAGAAACTGGAATTATGTGATGTGATTCACTGATCGCTAGTCATGATAACAAAATCAGCACACACCTAACTAGTTCCTTTAGGGCCAAACCGGCTTGCGTATAACTTATGCTAGTATTAGGGGCCTTGCATTAGGTTCTAGCATTTAGGTGGCTTGCCTGGAGTCAATTCTAGGCTACAGTCAAGCCTAAAGACCACTTTTGGGCAGAAAGATATGTAGTAAAGTAAGCAGAAATTCTATGCGTGTAGCAAAATATATCTCATGACTTTGTTTATGCACATTTCACTATACGCCTCAGTAACCTTTTTATAATCAAAATGATTTATCTGAAGTCAAATACAAATGTAAGATCGAACACTTTTCACTGATAGACACTCTAAAAAGTATAAAAATCATAGACGAATTGATCTTTCCAAACATTATGCATTCTAAATTATATCACCAAAATTTGTGCAGCTGCATTTGAAACTATATTGAAAGATTCACTTTTTTGTCTGTTTCTGCAGGAATTTGAAAACCCTGTTGTGGATACAACAATCAAGTTGAGTCAAGCGTGATTTTCATGCAGATCACCATAACAGATAAGCAATAACGTTAACCCTGAAGCAATCCTCTGAAATTCCTCTTCAGATTTATTTACGATGCACCAGCACGGATTCTGGTGTAGAGAAATTCTAGAATGCACCTTTGTCCATGCAAGCTAATTCCAACATGAGCTAAAGAGGTCATGTAGTCATGCTTTCATCTTCTACACTCAGGTTAACCAAACTGATGACACTCTTAATACTAGATGTTACTGTTAAAGTTAAAACTACTAAAAAGTAAAAGGGGAAACAGGGCTCGAAATTCTTCTTTTGGAAATAGGTGCTCTGGTGCACCCAACCAAAAAAATCAGGTGCACGGAAAATTTTTTGGGTGCACCACATAGAATAAAGTTGAATGTCAACAAAACATAAGTTTGATGCTACTGCGCAATTCTATCCAGATTTGAAATTTCAACCAAGCAATACAACAAAAGGTTATATTGCTTTTTCTGATACTTACATTTCAAGAATATTCTGTATGCTAGTGTACAAGAGAACCTTTACCCTATAGAGTACAAAAATATCTAGGTGCACCAATGTACATACCACAGTCAAAAATTAGGTGCACAGCTGCAATTTTGGGTGCACACGGGTGCACAAGCACCCACTATTTCGAGCCTTGGGTCAATGCTTGAGACGGAACTTTCACAGTATGGAGAAAAAGAAGTGTTCACTGTGGTTTTAACTTCATGGATGAAACTACCATACACAGTTTGCCTGTTGTTTGAGATGATTCTCATCTCAGTTTGTGGTAAAGAGGTCACCACAAAAAACTGTGAGCATAAAACCACTGTAAACATTTCCCTTTTACAGTGATGTACTGAGAGCTAGTTTATATGGCATCTATCTATCTAATGATTAACAGAAATATGAATACATGTTATGCATCATAAAGGTTCATTTCTTTGCATTAAAAGGAATGAAGTCTAGTTTGAGACAAATTATATACTGGCAATTTTACCAACCCCTTCAAGTCTAAGTGTCTACAATTAATCCCCATACTTTGCAACCTCACATAAAATGTACGGTAAGAACTAAAATGAATCAAATTTCTCTTTCTAGAGAATAGAAGCACTTTCATTCATACAATAGTATAGTGATGTCACTTATGCACCCATTTAGCTGGCAACAAGCACCTCTCCATTTATGCATGTTCACGGCCACGGAGATGACGAGTATTATCTAAGTAGGATGATAGTGTATGCTGGCACCCTTTAGCTGTCAAGTTTGTAATAGGTAACACTTCTAACATCATCAGACATTACATACACCCGCAGTTGGTTATTTCCTCAATATTTCTTTACAGAAATTTCACATTATGATTTATGGCAGCATACTACCATGATTATAATGTCCTATATAATATATAATTTGTTGCAACTCACCAACTCTATCTAGCCTGCACTTAAGCACCATACTTAACCAACAGACAGACAGACAGACAGATACACGCACACACACACACACCTGTATCTGTATCTATATAGCCGGTTAAAACTGCCCTTCGGCGTAACACACCAGCTTTGCAGGCACGCGGCGCGACAGCAGCTGGTTCTATCACACCAAACGACATACACACACACACACATGTACATGCAGGCAAGCACACACACATGTACATGTTGTACCACTTTAGAATTATGGGAATCCACTTGGGATGTTGTGAAAACAAGACTTGTTTACCTTGGTTTCACCTTGATGACAACTGCAGGTCTTATGACGTAAAAGCAGCTGTTTTCTGGCACAATGTCGTCAGTAAAACATCAATACTTCCTGGGCGGCTTCCACATCAGACGGTCTGCAAATGATATCATTACAACAGAGGTGAAGTTGATGACGAAAACATGAACTGTGTTTCCACTATCCAAGCTTAAAAATAGTCGAAAAATTACACAATGTCACAAAATTTTCCACTTTCTTTAAAAAATTATCACTTAATGGTAGCTACTTAAAGAGGGAAAAGTACAACAATATACAGAAATTTCGATTTTTTGGTAACAAAGCGAACGCCCCCCCTCCCCAACCCATCCGGTGCCACCTCCCACCACCAAAGTCGGACAGCGCCCGTCCGGGCACGAAGGAAAAACAGCAAAGCCCCACCTTTATCCCTCGTGTTTGCACATCCACAGCGCCCCCAGGTTCCTCCTCTTGTAGCGATTGATGAATTCTGAGCCGGTCCGATTGCTTAAAGTCGAAGATCGGCCCAAAATGGAGGTAAAACTGCACGGAAATTCTGTCACATTCAACGATTACACACTGCTGGGAGACCTAATTAGCATATATGCATTCCTTGTCGTGATTGGTTGATGAATCTTCAACCATAATCCTGGAAAGTGACCATTTACATGAGAAATAACTCATAAAAAGGCCCAACGGTAATGTTATCAACGTGTAAAAACGAAATAAAGACAAACCACCAGTCTTGAATCTTACGCTAACGACAAACTTTAGATTTTTCTTTCCAATTAGCTACAAATTAGATCATTGCTGGTGGCCAATCACAAGCCTTCATGCAAACTGTAAATACCCGCATTGTATTATGGGTCAGCGCACCTTACTTCCGGTCTAGAATTTCCGGTTTTATATTCTGTGGAAAGTCATCGGACTTTAGAGTTGCACAAAAAGTTTATCAACTGAAAGACTTCTCCGAGAATATTTCTTAAGGCCAAGATGAGGTCGGTCTATGCAGTGATAGACGAAGACGGGGCCCTCAAGTACCATATAGAGGAGAACGTGAGTGGGGTGTATTTTGATGCCACGCCCCTAAGGATCGGGCACCTGTCAAGGAAAATCTGAGGGGCCCTAGAAGTGGGATGGGGATTTTTTATTGTCGTGATTTGTCTATATTGCTGTTTGCACAGGCTGCAGATTTTTTTTTCACTTTGATGCATATGCATGATATGCATATAACGTTGGGTAACATAAATTCGCGGGGTACTTAAATTCGCGATTTTTCGAAAACGGCGTATTTAGGGATATGTGCTACATGCAAAATCAGTTATAACGCCAGCAATGCAAAGCAGATAGACTAACGTATTCAGAACACTGGCTGAAAAGCTTCGATAACCATGCATTAGAAGTTGGCGACGTCAAAAACTCTCCGTCCCTTATTGACAGAGTCTGGGGGCTTCGTGGGAGAATCACCCAGCACGGTTGTTCGCTGGTTTATAAGACAAATGTCACATCTCCTGCCTGCTAAACACAATTATTTATAAGACAACTTATTACAATCTCTTTTGCTAACCTGCAACTGGATTCTAAGTGTGATCAATCATCAAAACTCCTCTCTGTTGCTACAACCTACGGCACGTGTATTTTCCCGCCGCCATATTGTTAACCAGAATCCTGTTGTCAAGCAGACGACAAAGGTTTGTGAGGAACACTTTTTTGTATAAATGCTGCGTGTGATAGTGGACTGAGGAAGATATTTTCCTCAAAGTTTGCTCCTAACACAACAAGGAACACATGGACATAGTAGTATTACCATTGCTACGGCATCCAGCTAACTTTCCATGAATAATGTAACGTTACACGTTGCCCGATGATGACGATGGGCCGACTTTGAATGAAGTTCTACCGACTCAACACACGGGTTGTTCCCGAACTGGCCTGATGTGTGCGGTACGGCCGTTTTTTTGTGTATTTTTTTTACTTGGACACGTCTATATCCATAGCACTCTCCTCAAGCCAAGGATGGAACGAATAGCTGCTGTATAAAATGTGATTAGCGGTAAGATATTCAAGACGAATCTTCTCTCCCGAATTAATGTGCCCCCCTGTCCGACAGCACCTTTATTGTGCGTGCGGCGGACGGTAGTTTCAAGTTGAAATATTATGGTGTCAGCACGACTAGAGACAAAATCTACCATATATGTGATTAGTGCAAAGATAGTACATGATACTGACAGAATTATAGAAAAAAAGGATGGTTTATTGTTCTGCTAGATTGATTTCAGTCAACCATTATCGGAAAAATCCCGAATTTATGTTACCCAACGTTACATATTATTGCTGTTGAGCAATTTCCTAGTTTATAGGCCACCAAGGAGGTTTAGATAGAATGATTCAAATCTCCTTGTTGCCACCAAGTCATTAGTACTATTAGTAGGGGTATCCTCACTAGATAGCTTTAAACAATGCCCCTACTTGATGGCAGCCAAGAAAGAGGGCCTGCATGCCCCTTTTACATAGAGCGTAATCGGCCGTTTTAATTTTACGTAGAGCGTTGCGGACCACTCCATAATTTAGCGTAGAGCGTAGGGGGGGCTTTCTGAATTTAGCGTAGAGCATAGGGAGGCTTTCTGAATTTAGCGTATTACGTAGCTGGCCCTCCGAATTTAGCGTAGAGTGTTATTGGGACCCCCCATGCAGGCCCTAAAGAAAGGGGAGCCTGCAGGCTAAGATAATAAATAATGTACTAGTACAAGATACTGTGAAATTTCAGACTCATATTTCACCTGCAGGACATTTCTAAGGCTACACAGATGCTGAACACAGTGGATGATGATGATGACATGAACCTTTATTGATATAGATAAAAAGACTAACAACATTATTTTCTCTTTCATTTTCTCAGGTTGACCTTCCGTCAATGACACACCACAGTGTGATGATCCAAGTTCGAGCCTGTGCACTGTCACCCTACGTACACACACAGGTAACACTCTCACCTGGACAGTTCTTAAGATGATTTGTAAACTGATCATTTATAAAGCTAAAAGAAGTGCAACAATTTATCTGATAGAAAAGCATGATTTTCGTCTTGTCTCCATGAATTGATAATGTAATTCAATTTTTCAGATTCTCTCCATCTTGTCTTCGTGGTAACATATAACAATATATTATCACTCGTCATGTTCAAGTGTAATGCTGCTCTTAAATATAAAATCAATATGGATAAGTGAACATGATACAATATGTACAAAAATTGCATTTACTTGTAACCATTAGTATTTTGAATAAACACTTTACAAACACTGCAGCTGATTGAAGTATGTCTGTTAAACGTAAAGTTAACTTGAATTTTTCCTCCAAACCATTTTTAAAGATTCTACAGGATGTAGGCTTGGCACACAGTAGGCTTCCAGTTGGCAGAGAGGTGTCTGGGATTGTTACACAAGGTGAGGTTTTAGAAAATAGAAATGGGAATTTTAGACAAGAAGGCTTCCCATCCCTCATCTAATTTTTCTCATTGGCATATCTGTTTATGATAGTACTGTTGTTGTCATCATGTTTTGCATGTACATGTATGGTAAAGTGGATAATCTTTTGCTTTATTATTTTATTTCACTTTCAGTGGGTTCTGCAGTGACCAGTTGCAAAGAAGGAGATGAGATTGTAGGTACGCATCCAAGTTGGAATATTTCTATTTAGGACTGGCCTGTATTTGGGCCTACCCATACCATAATCATACTTTATACATGTCTTTACATTTATAATGATAGTTTAAAAGGCATTCATAATTGCCCCCCTTTTTTTGAGACACCACGAATTATATTTTCATGATTTCATCTCACGCTATCATTGGTTAAGACTAAATGTTTGTGTTAACTACCTGTGAAATTTCATTTTCTGTCTTTCAATTTTTGGCAACTGTACAGGAGTGGTTCCACTGGATGCACCATGCTCTGGATGTGCAGACATCTGTGTTCTTGAAGAACACAACATTGGTAAGAGACCATATTCATCTTGATACATCGTGACGTTTTATCCTTTATTTTTGGATTCATTGCTATTAATGTCGCAAAGGTTCAACTTTGCCATATTGCTCATGTAGAGCCTGATTATCTGAAGAGGAGTGATTAGCCAAATGTGTTATACCGGTATCATTAATTGTTGAGTTCTAACAGTAACACTGGCATTGGTTTGGGATTTCCCATCCCCTCCACAGTGCTGAAGCCTGATAAGGTCAGCTTTACGGAGGCAGCGTGTGCAGTATCAGACGGTGTAAAGGCCTACACGGGTCTACACTACCTGGCCAGAATATGTGCAGGGGAAATTGTCCTAATCATCAACGGCGCAGACGTAAGTTAAACAAATGATTCAGGGGTTAATCTAAACAAAGGAACAAGGGCGCTGCGCCCCCATGCCCTGGTCATATGCCCCCTGTAACCTAGGGAGCAGATTCTTTGACAAGCATAAAATTCTGATTGACCAGGGATGCTACTTAAGCCAAAGGACACATGTGGTACAGTCTTCAATTGTGACCTGTGTGACAGTGATTTTATCTCAGGAAGCCCCATTCTAACTTTAAATTCTCTGATATAACTCCAGGCTGTGGAAGGGGGGAAACCATCCTCGCAATGCTCCCCCTTGCAATTTTTACTAAGAAAATCCCCTGGATAATCCTTCTTTACATAGCGTGGTCATACTGTGTACATTCCAAGCTCTGTAATCAGCAAAGAACTTTAACTTGTTAAAACTATGTTTTTTTTTCTACTTTAGGCTACAGGGACAGTGATGATCCAGCTTGCCTTACACTGGGGTGCAAAGGTGAGATATACAATGTACAACTCCGTCGAGTTTTTATGGTATTCTCAAAGTCAGAAAAGGATCTCTTTTAGGTGTGTGATCTTTCAAAATTTGCTTCACAAATGAGAATGTCATTGAAAACAATTTAATATGGTTTGGGGTTTTTTTCCCACCAATTTGAAGGTCTTGACAACAGCCAGCAATGAAGAAGAGAGAACATACCTGGAAGGACTCAGACCCTCTCCATGTAAGATACATTATTGCCACCTGTCTGTTTTCCCTGGTAGTGCAGCTATTCTATTAATGCTGCCAGCTAGTGTCTTCCATGCTGTGTATGCACTTTGATATACTATTCATAGGTCTTTTCATTTCTGTTATCCTATACAAAATTTTAAAGACAATCTTCTTGCAAGTTGTGTCATGTTTTGTTGTGAAAAGCATTAAACTGAACATGATATTCATATAATCAATTTTAATCTTTATTTTAGCCAAGGTGATAGTGGTTGGTGAGAAGGCCAGCAGCCTTGTGAAGAGTTGTTTGGAGGAAACAGGAGGCCTTGGTGTAGACTGTATCATAGACAATGGAGGTACATGTATGACATTGTTTTGTGTTGTATGGTAGTCAACAATGAACATGGTCGCTACATAAAATGTAGTTTCTTCCTGTAACAATTGATATACAGTCATGCTTTTTCTTCTCTTTATCATCATTGAATATGATAGAGATGCATATGTTGTAACATTGCATTTTCCATATCCTTAAGGCCACACCAATTTAATTTGTTGGTTCTTGCAATTGCCCGCCGCTTTGTTTTCCAAATCCAAAAGAAAGTCAGGAATTTCTATTTTTATTTTTTTTTCGCCCTGTTGCACAATATTTTTTCTGAAAAAATCTGAGAACCAACACAATCAAATGGGTGTGGCCTTAGTTTATACTTTGTGACACTTTGTGGCATTTGACAAATACATCATGTTGTAACAGTGAATCTGTTTGAGTCCGAGGAAGACCAGAACCTGGCCCTGGCTGTGACATCCCAGTACCAACCACACAAACATGAGCTGTTGTCTTGTCTGGGGATGGGGGGACGATGGGTGACCTGCCAACCTGACCTCCAGGTAGGTCACCAGACACTCCAGAATTGTTGTCAACTGAATAAATTTAAGACTCATTTTACACAACCAAGAGATTTATTCCACCAACGTTTCAGTGACCATCTGTAACCTTCTTCAAGGCAATTCTGACTGGTTCAAATAGTAATGCAGCACAGGTGTCGCTGCTTATACATATTAATGAGATGCAATCCCAAATGCAAAGTATTTACATATGTACAATCACAGGGTATGACATCACTATGCGGTCCCAAACATACAGAAGTGTAACACCTACACAACTATCGATCAAAAAACAATGCAACGAGGATGCGGTCCCAAATCAGAGTCTATATCCCCCCTCATCACGGTTCATGACTGGAGTGGATTTCCTGATCCATACAGCCTGATGAGCTTAATCCAACGTGTCTTGAAAGAGTCTTTTTATTCAGTGACTTACCAACCTGATGAAACTATTCACTATTGTTGTCAACTGTATGAACATTCGTGAATAATTTCATCAGGTTGAAGAATGATTGAATAGCAAAGTCATTTTATTCACCAAGTATTTACATAAGCCACGTTTCGATGACTCACAGTCTGTCATCTTCATCAGGGCAATACTGCATGAACATTATCATAGGTTCTATTGTCATTTCTACGTTGATGAAGGTTAGACATACAGGTAAACAATACTAACATACAGTTCAAACTCTACTACTGGATAAATTATGGATATTATTTCCGGACGTTTCAAGTGACATCCATCACTCTTCTTCAGTTTCACTAAAATAAATTAGCAGAACTAACCAGTACTTATTTACAATAACTAGAAAAAACAACATAATTTATACAGTAGTAGAGTTTGAACTGAATGTTAGTATTATCATTTCTATAGAATGTAATGTTGTTACCATATGAATGTCTATAGTAATAGGTTCTATCGTCATTTCTATAGAATGTATGTTGTCACCACATAGATGTCTACATTGTTTGTTATATATTGCTTTAATGAATTTGTTACCTATATTTTTACAGCTGGACCCACCAGACTCGTCCCTACTGTATCTAAAAGGAGCCAGTCTTAGCTTTCTTTTCACAGATGTGTGGACATTAGCCACATCACAGCAAGGACGTTTTCTTCGTATCCTTCCACACTATATATTTAACAACTCCTATACAATACTGTAAATGCATTTAAGTTTGCCTGGTTTTTATTTCGCGCTAAGGCAAAAATGGAGTGTTCGTGGTGGTTTTAAGATCGCGGCAGTGCTAATATTAGTTACAAACTGCTACAGTACTGGACAATGTTCGCGGTGGTTTTAAGTTCGTGTTGAAACGGTCACCGCGAAAATTGCGAACATAAAACCACCGCAAACATTTCTGCATCTACAGTAGTAGGCATCCTTCCATCCCTGGGGATGATGGTAGTGCTCTGCTTTTTATCCATGGACAGCGTCTTAACTCTTATACTTTCTTCTTATCTACATGCATCTCTGTGTGTGCTTTTTAAATATGAATTTATGTTAAAGCTTAACTTTCCTAAATTTTTTCAACAGTAAGAAATGGAAGATGGCAGACATAGTTTGCATCATGGCCATATCATGCGTTTTTGTAGTTTAACGTACAATGTAGTATATGCCTAGCTTCTTTGTAAATCCTTAACTTCTTAACCAGACATCTTGAAGGACGTGATGGAGAAAGTAGCAAACAAAACTGTCAGGTGAGGGTATGATCTTTTGTTTTAACAATAGACCATAAGAAACTTAGGTCTTAGTAGTTGTAGCACATATTATCAACAAGGGTGGTACAATATTTTACTCAATATTGATGAATACATATGGGAAATAATGTGACTGTGGATTTTTTTACTAGTTATGGTATGATATGAATGCAAATCATGATAATGAAAATAAAGACTTTTGGATCAGAATTCTTAAAAATCAGAATTCTTTAAAGAATTCTTTGTGAGCTGTTACATGTAATAAGAATCCTGAATATTTTGGCCTATGTTTTTGTGATAAGATATTTTCGTGTTGAACTAAATGTAAAGATGTCCTTTTACCCACAGGCCCTGTTTTGAGCAGCCGCTATCCTTGGAAAATGTGCCAGATGCCTACAGACGGACTACAACTCACAAGGGCAGGCTAGTAATGCAGATATAAACAACTCAGTGCCAACTGAAACCTCCAAGGCAAATGTATTATATGTCTGGTTTGATATATGCATTGTCAGTATGTACTCTATAGTTAAAATGTAAAATGTAGGTAAATGTATGCTTTAACAAAAATATGAAAAATTCATGATCACAAAGTCTGTGTAAAATATGATTAAGTTAGCTTTATTCAATGTACAAAATAGCATGTTATGCAAATATGTTGGATGGATAGAAATGTACAAACATGCTAGAATTTATGTTGCAATAGCCAATCACAATACACAAGATCTTAATGGTCTTTTGTGTCTTTCAAATCCATTATTTTTTAGCAAATTCCTGATCTTTACTTGTAATGACAGCATTACCAGTACATTTACAAAGAGAGGACTGATATGTATGTACATGGATTTCAGTGGACCATTTGCAATACACAATTTGCAAAACACATTTTTGAAATGATGGCAATGATGATACATTCCAAGGCTGGCAACATCACTGATAATCATAAAATCACACTGCAGACATCATAAAATTACAAATTGATATGCAGTAGTCTTATTGTTCAAGATGTATACTCATTCACAGTACCAAACAATAAAACTGTGATCTCAACTGCTTGTGCATTAGTGGACTTTTTTGTTGCTTTGTAAGACAAACAAACACTAAATATTTGTGAGGTTTTAGTTGTCCATTACAAGGCTGTCTCCAGGACCCGTCCCGGGACGGAAATTTGCTTGTTAGGACGAAAAAAGTTTTTACCTTGTCTGTCCCAAAATCAGAACTTAATGACATGAAATTGAGGAAAAATGTATCTTTGTGAGCTTAAAATGACGAATTTAACAAGGAAAATTCAAAACATCGGCTTCCAAACAATGAGTGGGACGGAAAAAAATTAAAAGCTGGAGACAGCCCTGATCCATTAACAAACTTTTTCATGTTCTGTGTTTTTAGAATTTTAAAAACATTCCTCAAATTTCACATGTACAGATGATGGAATCCCTGGAAGGTTCTACTTCATAATTCAACAATTTTGAGGACTGATTATAGTATCTTGTAAGTAGATGAGAAGCACTACAGTACACATGTCCTTTTCCATTGTATTTACATAAAATTATTAACCCCTGAAAATCTTCGCTAGCGAAGCCAAGCCATGATACATAAAATTATGTAATTTAGACATCAATAATTTGAAAAGATAAGTTGAAAGATTTGCTTTGAAAATAGTTTTCTGTACAACTTTGGGCTCTTGAATTTTGCTTCTCAACAGGCACTTCAGTCACTTATTAAGTTAGTATGCTACCTGACAACACATGTATAGGAAAGGTCTTTTAGTCACCATATTTTTCAGGCAGCATTTTATATGGGTTTAGGATTCCCTTTGGATCCATAAGGTCTTTGATCTTCTGCATGAGCTCGACAGCGTTCTGGGTCTTACTGAAGTGGATGAAATCTTTCTTCTTGAAGCCCAGTCCGTGCTCCGCACTGATGCTACCCTTGTACCTTGACGTCCACTCGTAGATGAACGGTTCGATCTTGTCCAGGAGGTCGTGATCGTAAGCGGGGCTTGTGATGTTCAGGTGGAGGTTGCCGTCGCCGAGATGTCCGTACGCTACCACTCGGGTGGCCGAGTCGTCCACTCTTTCCCTCATGTCCACTACCAGATCATAGAAATTAGCAAGTGGGAGAGAGATGTCATACTTGTACACATAGCCGTCGTGTAGTAATGCCTCAGCTAGTCGCTCACGAATAGACCAAATGGACTGGATTTTCGTGCTGTCTGTTGCAACAGTGCCGTCCTCCACAATACCTTCTCCGAGAACCTTCTCTAAGAAGAGGTTTAGCTTCTCTTCGTCATGGGTACCGTTGGATCCAGCTGTCTCAATCAACACATAAAATGGCATATCACTGATAGGGTTGGACAACTTCAGGTTACTACGAACCAAGTCAATACAAGGGCTGTCCATAAACTCGAATGCTGACAGGATTTCTCCAAGCATTCCTTTAGCTTCTTTCAGTGCCTTCAAGCAGTTTTCAAAATTGCTGACACCGAGGATAGCCAGGTTGATAGACTGCGGTTTCCTGGGACACAGGATTGAGACAGCTGTGATGATACCGAGGGTGCCCTCTGACCCTATGAACAACTGCTTCAGATCGTAGCCAGTGTTGTCCTTTCTTAGAGTTGAAAGGCAGTCTAGGATGGTACCATCTGCTTGTACCACTTCCAGGCCAAGTACGCTTCCATGGAGAGAGCCGTACCTCATTAGCCTCAGACCTCCTGCATTGGTGGAGATGTTCCCACCAATCTGGCAGCTTCCCTTGGCTCCCAGGTCCAGAGGCATCATAAGTCCGATGTCAGACAGGTGCGTGTTGAGTGCCTCTAGAACACAGCCAGCCTGACACACTAACGTCCCCGATATCTCGTCCACACTGACGATCTTGTTCATCAGGGAAGTGGAGATAATGATCTCGTCAAACACCGGCACGCTTCCGCCCACAAGTCCGGTGTTCCCTCCCTGCGGCATCACCGCGAGATTACGGGAGTTGCAGTACTTCACGATCTCGGACACCTCTTCCGTCGTCTTAGGTCGGAGAAGCAGCTTGCTGTTGCCGCGACACATTCGGAGCCAGTCCGTGTTGTATCCGACTAATTCCTCAGGATCCGCTATCACCCTGCCGGGCAAGAGCTTCTCAAAAACAGCCACGTCTTCGCTACTTATTCTTGCAAAGTCTCCCCTCTGTACGTTGTACCTTACACTGGTCAGCTCTAGTTCTTCCTTCTGCAGAGATCTAGACTGAAGACAAAACCTTCTGCTTTGCACCGAAGAAGGCTGGTACATGACTTGGGTTTCTGCGTGCATCCTAGTGTAAGATGCTGCAGTTCTGTACAAGCAGCCATTGCCATTTTTCATGAGAGTTAGGTACTGACGGAGATAGCCTATAGAAACGGGCAGGCGTAGTGGTGCCATTGTGGTGCTCTGCTGTAACATTAGAAAAGAAGAAAATAAGTTACATGCCAACATGTTACCCATAAGAACGAAACGCCGTCAGCGTTATGTAGTTTAGAAAGGTGTGTCTAGCTTCTTTCATTAATTTAATTTGATAAAGAAATCAAACACTGAGTGTTTTAGCTGGTGTGTTATGCCTAATGGCAGTTATACCGACTATATAGCTACAGAAAGTGAAATGTGAAATCTACTGAACTACCCAACTTTTAAAACAACCTAGAACTTGCTACCGTTTTGATAGGTATATGTGCTTCTTCTCAAGTTAAGTAACGTTAACTTGTATGTCATTCTAATTAATGATAGCCACCCCACTAGCATTTGACCAGATTGGGCTATTCCAAAAAATAACTGAGGAGGGGGGGGGGGGTTGACGACACCCCAATGATGACAATCTGCATATTCTTCAACACCCTTTATCCCGGAATCCTGACTACTTCAACCCCCTTTAATCCTGCATCCAGACGACTTCGACCCCCTTAATCCTAGAAGCCCAACGACTTCGACCCCCTAAATCCCGGAATCCTGACTACTTCACCCCCCTATATCCTGGAATCCTGTCCTATGTCGTCAACCGGAACGGCCCATTGAGAGTGACACTGGGTATCGGAGGCTGTGGTACGGGACAGGGCTTCCTGGAGGAACCTCGTGGAGGTTAAGGGGCCAGTTACTGGCCTGGGCACGTAGGCAGTAGGCACCCCACTCCCACTATACGAATAGAGGGGTACGCTGAGGGCACCACGCCCCCCACCCCACTCATAAAGTTTCATCAAAACAATTGTCAAAAGTCGCAGCCACAGTGCAGTACCTACTCTACAGCTCGGCGTAACGCTAGATATGATGGACAGACATGAATTAAGTGTAAAACCTTCGCTTGTCAGTCCCTCAGTTCCAGTTCCTAGCTGGCCATAGGTTCTAGAGACAGGTAAAACATCGATGGACTTTGAACTTTTACCCTGGACGCCGGCCTGTGTCAGCTGTTTCGCATGCGCGGACTATCACTCTCGCAAAATCTCGCGAGACAGTATTGAGACAGAATCCGAATCCGACAGGTGTCATCATCATGAAAGAAAATTCCCTCATGATCAAACCAACTGCAAATACCGATATAGTTGAAGCGTACTGCTTTGAATTAGAGATTGAAAACAAACACTCTCGATGTAGTTAATTTCTGCAGCTAGAAAATGTTCAAACTGGGGGTAAATAATGTTATGTTATGTTATGTTATGTTATGTTATGTTATGTTATAAGAGTGCACTTGACAACTGTCAGAAAGTAGGACAGTGAGAACGATCTCCCCCTTCAACCTCTGCTTGGAGAGTGCCAATTATCCTCTCAAATTCTCTACATGCACACGTTTTGATTCTTTTTCGTCCATCCAGACACTGTCTCACAATCTAGGTCACAGGACAAACACACAGACACAGCCTAGCGGACCGCAGCTGAACCACACTTTGAAAGTGTAATTCGGGGCTCCTTCGAAAACGCGCAACACACATCACACTGTAGCCTGGATGCCAGACACCCTATCGTGTGGGGTAGATATTTTAGAGATTGGGGGTCTGGCATCCAGGCTAACCACACTGTGCTCTTTTGGATAACTTACATCAATGTAGCCGGGTCCCAGTCTCTAGGGGTCGGCTTACGGGTGTTTTACCGGGCACAGTCTGCTTTATTAAACCGTTTCTGATAGCCTTTCTACTTAGCTGCCATATAGAATTTCGCAGCCTGTCTACTTGAGCTGCCATACTAGAGAGTTCCACCGCCACCCTAGAGGGCGAACTAATTTAATCCAAGGCCGTAAACCCACCCCCGAGCGTAATACCCCGAGCGGACTAAACTGGCTGGGCGGGCAGGCATCACTCCCAGCGCCGTAGAGATATCGGGGAGCCCCGATGGTATGGTTTCCAGGCTAACATCAATGCAACGTTGGCATTTCACTTCGATTCACTTGAGTGTAATTCAGTCGTGGTTGTTGTTGTCTCTGTTACACCGCTGTCTCGTCGGTCTATGGTCGCGTGTCGTGGCATAGCCTCCTTTGAAGGCCATCTGGGCGGCGCCGGCATTTATTTTTTGGAGGAGCACTGATTCGCGATTTTGAACTTATCGGGTACAGGGATAGCCTGGATGCCAGACTCCCAATGTCTGGATAGATATTTTATAGAGATTGGGAGTCTAGCTGGCATCCAGGCTAGTACAGGGACTTTAGCTGGGGAAATCGTGGGATCGTGTATGTGGCGTAACGGCAGGGTGTTCGTCCCAGAACCCAGCGGTCCCTGGTTCGAATCCCCTGACGCCACCGATGTTAACGTTGTGCCCGTGGGAAAGGCAATTAACACGACTTTCCTCACTCCACCCAGGTGTAGAAATGGGTATATTGTTCTCTGTACGTGGCACTGTTAGAATAAATCATGAAAAACTTGAGTGCAGTGCCACGTCGTCCTTGTCTGTCCAAAAACGACGTAAAACAAATCGTGGCTAACGTTTGCTCGATGGACATATCAAACTTAGCACTAATAAGACCTTGAAGAAAAGGGAGTGTCAAGGTAGCTATAGAGTAGGGTATAACGTTACATTCACACGTACCAGCTCGATAAGCTATACCCTCAAAATGAATGGACGCATCTTGCAAATGAGGGTTTTCGAATGACCAAAATGAAGTCTATTACATTTCTTAAGTAGGTCAGATGCAGAGTTTGTCTTACAGAATCTGGTGACTAGTTATGAAAGTACTAGTAATCGAAATAGTGGTAAACCCATGGCAGGAGAGGCTAATCACAAGTGATAAAATATATGATAACAGACAATGAACATAGTCTATTGTGTCTTATCTAATGTAGATAGATACCATGAGACTATAATAATGTAAAGGTCAATGACCCTTCGGAAGGGCATCAACCCTTTGGTTGTGAAACAAGGGATTGCCTTCGAGCGAAGTCAATACCTTAAGGCGATGCTATTCTTGGACATCCTGATTTCGTCTGTCAAACACGTGCACGCGCATGTGTCACAGGCCACAAAGTAGACTTAAGAAGAAGATCCTTATTAAGACCCACAGATTGATAGAGGTTAACGCCTTTAAGACAACTCAAATGGAGCGAAGACGCCTGACTTCTAGTTCTAAGTATCGCACGAGGCTTTTAAAAAAAATCTTTTAAGACTCGATTCGCACAGCCCTCAAACTAGAGGGCGTGTTTCTTTGCCCTGGTTTCAGACCAAGGTTGTTTTAATGGACTGCTGTACACTCCAGCTGTACATGTCAAAACAGCCTTAAAATTCTCCCTGCTGCTTAACTATGTAACAATAGGAAATAGGGTGCCAAACGACTACTTCAGTGTGCTAAAGGTTAAAATACAGATCGATCGCAATTCATGAAATGGTGTTTCAAAATTGTTTTTATTATCATATGCTAACTTGGTGTGAAAGAAAATCCTCAGAGTGCCGAACCGAATTATCATGTTGCTTGATAACACTCCCCGGGATCAGCTTCATGTATAACAAGGCGAGAGAATTATCACTCTGTACATTTCCACCGGGCCCATATATTGGTGTAGCCTTTGCGACACTGTCAGAATGTTTGATTATATCTAAAAAGAGAGTAAAATATGTACCAAATTTCGAACGCACGTTCCCAACTTCAGATTTCAAACTAAGATTTCAATAGACGTGTAGCCTGTATAGAAAATCTCACGAAAAAAAACAATTCTTGCAATGATATGTCCTATATATAACGAGAGCCAGCAAACGACTGAAAAGCTGTTTTTATTTTTTCGAGTTATACATTCAAACGAGTCGACGGGCGCATGCGAGCCCGATCATGAGATGTAGAGGTCATTGACGTTTCGTATTTTGATAGAGGTCGTTGTCCTTTGGCATTTAGAAACAGTTTGATAAATGTCCCTGTCCTCGCTACAGGCGTTACCCATCTAAGAATAGCCGTAGACATCAATTATTTCAGCTACATTGACCTTTCAAATGATCACAAATAGCACCAGGGGCAACCCCTGACATATCGATGAAACATTTAAAATGTTGTTCGTGATATAAGAAGTCTTCTGTTTGATTTTTAAAACCATCTTTGGAGAAAATGCATGCATATTGTTTGAAGACATTTATCTATCTATCGGCCATCGACCGGAACTAAGCAAGTACATACATCACTCCATATTGTCCTATCCAACATTATTTGTCCTAAGTGTTCATATGCAATCCCAGTGTCTCTAACTAAACTATCGGTAAAAGTCAAACTTCTGCATTGCACTCGGCATAGAAGACAGAGAGAATCACGTGTTCGCAGTTTTCGCGGCGACCGTTTCGCGGCGAACTTAAAACCACCGCGAAATTTGTGTCCAATACTGTAGCAGCATGTGACCACAGCACTGCCGCGAACACTCCATTTCCCCTTGGCGCGAAATATAAACCACGCGAACTTAAATGTATTTACAGTATCTTGAAATAGAAATATCACACCTTCTTGCTACTAAACATTAGTCGACGCAAACCCCAGTTGTACTGTGTACTAGTATTGACTCAAGCTGCCAATTTCGTGATTCTCTCTAGTGACTCTGAATTAGAAGAGTGATGGATGTCACTCGAAACGTCAAGTAGTTATCTCCGTATCTTATCCTAGCCGCCACCAGGCCCTCCTACGAGCGTATGAATCGTAGAATTCGGCAGGAAAAGGAATGATTAGCCAGTAGAGTCAGTCCACGGTGAAGATCACATTTCGCCCACGTAGGAGCCTGCAAATAAAACCCTGGCAAATATTCTCCCTATAGCCGGCGTAGTTAGTCTGGTAGAGACTAATCTTATCCAGTTGTAGAGATTGATTTGTGTTTAGATACTCTGTTGGGTTAAGGCAGCCCAGGCTCCAAAATTCGTGTTCGAGTTCGGCCGCGTGCCTGGCCAGCGGCGCGGCCGAACTCGAACACGGTTCGAAATGTTCCACTACGGAGCATTACGGGGAGCGCAAGGTCTATTACTACCCAATCATATATCTCATCTCAGGTGTACGTATAATACAAAATTATTTTATTGGCCATGATTTGGATTGTATTACATTCTAAATGTTTCAATCAAATGGTTTGGAAGTTGTTTCCTCCACGAATGTTGTATGAGCCGCGCCAAGTCCTACTAGTGCTGTTTTGACGGAGGTGGTCCGAATAGAACAGGGGGTTCTATATGTTCGATATGGTGTTCGAAGGGAACGGCCGTTACGTCACAGGTGTTGGATTTCGCGGGAGACAACGAGCTGCTTGTGTGGGATTTGGGTTATGACATTTACGCAATTACGCGCAGCTCAAAACAACAGATATGATATTTGGAGTAATCAAATATTACTTATTATCTCTTTCTTATCAAAATAGTCCAAGGCTATTTTGCATAGATTTTAATCTTTTTTAACTGGGACGATTTTTCAACAAAATATGACCCAAAAATAGCAGTTTCTGATGTTTTTGGCCCAAAAAAACAATGTAATCGTCATTTTAAACAAAATAGCCTCGGACAAAAATGATTCGTATGGGGTTAA
This sequence comes from Branchiostoma lanceolatum, assembly GCA_035149815.1. Lineage (NCBI taxonomy): Eukaryota > Metazoa > Chordata > Leptocardii > Amphioxiformes > Branchiostomatidae > Branchiostoma > Branchiostoma lanceolatum. Next base: position 16,303,444 of record CM068866.1, read on the forward strand.
CCCTCTTTTTGTAAAATATCAAGATGAAAGGTGGTGTTACCGCCTGCGCGCGTAAACCCGTTAAATACACAGCTTTTTTTAACCAAAATGTGTTTTTCTAACCCAAAATCCAGCAGTAGAAAAACTAAAGTAACCTTTATTCAATGTGTTTTTAGTAGGTCTAAAACTGTGTGAAGTTTCGTCGTGGTGCGACAGGGCTATCAAAAGTTACAGGATATGTATTGATATGTATGGAATAATACTTCCTGGGCCGCCTTAACCCAACTGAGTATCAAACCCTAGTTGATTTTGTCACATCCCATACTTAAATGACAAAACCATATTTCTAATAATCTATATACGATATTTTTTTATATGTAACGTTACATGTATTTAGAATATTGTTACAGCTCGTTGTGCTGTCCATTGTAATGTCTTGTCGTTGTCTCAGGCTAGTTGGGCAGCCCTGGCTGTGTGTCCTGAACAGCCAAACCAATAAATAGAAATGAGAAATAAAAATTTATTCTCCTCTTTTATTGTGAATGGCGCGATGTTGACATCTACTAACATAATTCCGTCAGGGCATATAATTCCGACACCCTGAAAAGATACGTCAAAACAGATGTCTAATTACCCAACGTCCCCCAGTATAATACACTCCTGTATATCAAAACTGTGTAAACATGGGCTGATGCACTAGAGATCACTCTCAAACCCACGGTTTTTCAAAGTGACGGTTTCATGTATACGTAACCCGGCGGATTAATGTTAATGGAGGTTGTATCCAGCGGTAAGTATTAACGCTACGGGGTCAAATGAGTTCGGGGATGAGGTCATTGACTCCAGTCTGTAAATGTACAGTCAACTTAAATTGTTGACGCACTCCAAATATTGGGGGTGTCCCTGTGGTGTAGTGGTCTGCGCTTCTGTCACTTACCACATCTGGTTCAAATTATGAGGAGCCAGAAGGGCCGAGTTCGCGCCCTGCTAGGACACCTCTGGATAAGAGGCGCATTGAGTCATACCAAAGACTTTATAAAAATGGTACATACTTCTGAAACAGTATGGAAGTTAAACACACTCCACTGCCAGTGGACTAGCCCCCTGCTGCAGTGATTGCACCACAGTGTGGCCCAGGGCTATGAAACGGAGATAGGTTCCGCCCTATATACACCTTATGGTGTGGGAGGATTTAACAAAGATTAAATGTACCTATATCACGGTGCCTATGTAGTGTGTACACACTAATCTGCCGTGCCATTCGAATGCAAGACTATCTGATACATCTAATACAGGAATTTTGGATAGCTTTTTAACATGGTTTTCATATAGATACACAGCCTTATACACATGGTATGATATTTTATTTTCAATTCGGGGCATATTTGCCTAACTTGCATAAATTTGCATTAAAAAAATGAAGAGCCCTGAAACCATGATGTCCCACCTGGACCATAGAACATTATACCTAAATATAATCGACAGACATCGAGCTATCAATCTATGATAGTGGACTAAATCTATAAAAGGTGTGCTACGTTTCTCATTTGCTAGGCCTCCTCTGAGGACTATCATTTCTTCTTGGACTAGTCCTAGTCCTCTTGGGCTATCATTTCTAAGGCACACAATCTTATTTTATCTCTACCGACAAATATAATTTTATCTCTACTTACAGGTATAAGAAAACGAGTTTATTTACATAAGAACCTATGTTGCATTGATTTACAATCCTGATGTGTGTTTCTCATTGATTGTGCAAATTAGGTCTTCATTTTCATATTTGTCTATCTATCAACATTCCTCTCTTCCTCAGTTACAACTGTCACATATTTGAATAGTCCTATCATGGAACGCAGCGGGGATTTGAAATTTCCACATTTATGATGCAAATTAGAATATGATTTGCATAACTATGATTTGATTATACCAATCGTCACTTAAGCTATCTACATACCAAAAATCATAATGATTCCTCAACCCCATCTTGAGTTATAGTATTTTCTCATTAATCATGCAAATTAAATGAGGTCTTCATTTGCAAAGTTGATATCTATCAATATTTCTCTCTTCCTCAGTTACATATGTGACCTGTTTGAGAGTCCTATCATGAAATGCAGCAGATGTTTAAAATTTCCTCATTTACTATGCAAATTATATACTGATTTGCATACCACGTATGTAATTATGTAAACCATCATCCAAGCTATCTACATACCAAAAATCATGACCATCCATCAACCCATTCTTCAGTTATCCTCTTTCAAGAGAGTCTGCATCAAAACCTCTTGGGGGCTCTTGTATCAAACCCGGAATTTACGCTGTAGTACCGTAACAAGCCACTAGGGGGCCCAACATCTGATCATTTCCAGGTCTCATCAAGAACTAGTACCCACATATCAAATATCAAGACAATCTATCCAGGCCTTCTCGAGTTATGCTTTTCATCCACACACATCCACACACATGCACACATACACACTCATACATACAAACGTTACCCAAGACATAACCTTCTTAGAGAAGATAATCAACTAGTAAGAGGCAGTCCTCGCGTGTCGCTGTGAGAACTACTGCTATTCTCGTCTCGGTCACTAGTGGGCGTTCCCACTTGAACCTGACATTGGGTATTTTCTGACCGTTGGTGACGTTGAGCTGTTATGGTGTAGCTTAGTGGCTATGGAGATGTCGACTACGATGTTAAATTTTAACATTCTGACTTTGGTTGCTTGGCTTGGGATAATGTTACGTTACAGCTGCCGTTTTCTATATGTATTTTATAAAGAATTTGGGCGTCTTTTTATTACCTGATCGCGTTTAGACTCTACAAGCCCAGCTTGTCCTATGTTACTGCCATTTACAGTTTGTATCTATGTACTGTATTAGTTATATAATTAGCCTAATGAGTCTACTGAGGGAAGACCTGAAGGAAAGAGGGCAAGGACTGTACCGTTGTGGTCAGAAAGAAAACTGCGGGAGCTAAGGAAGCTTGCGATGGACCGGACAGAGTGGAGAGAATTGCAGAAAGACTGATTTCAGCTGCAGGGTGTTCATACCACTTCAACAGCAGAACACAGTGGACTACTGCTGGTGTATACGTTAATGGCTCAGCAATTTCTTGTTCAAGCGTTTGTTGACATTTTATAGACTGGTACCTTCGGTGTTGTACGTTAGAAGGGGGGGGGGGGGGTCAAAAAGGCAACAAACAGTGGAAGCGTTGTATCCTACAACTAAGTACTGCCGAAACTAATTCGCTTATTTACTAATTAATTCATCATGTTCATTCATTATTCCACGCAATTACGCCTTATCCTCCCATTTCCTGTGACGTGAAAATCTTGGTCCTTTTGTGTCATGAACGCATGCGCGGACACCTTAACAGGCGTTTCCATAAGGACAAGGTCACATTGTGACGTAAGCATGACCTTTCCGGTCAAGGAGACATTCCAATTCTAGCAACGTTTTCATTAAGATAGCAACAGCGCAAACAGACCGATAAAATATGAAACCTTTATTTGTTCCATATTACTAAGTATAGATAATGTCATACAGAATCTCGTATGAAAGATTAATGATTAACGTAAGGCTGATGTACCCTTGCCCGGTGGTCTATCCGTTCAATTACACGACTTACACATATAATGAATCAATTATCTAAGACCGCTGTTTTTTGTCGTTATGAATTCTTAAGAAATCGTATTATTATAACATTATTCATACATGCAATATGCTTTCCACTTGTGTGTGTGTGTGTACGTGTGTGTATGCGTGTGTGTGTGTGTGTGTGTGCGTGGATGTGTGTGAGTGTGTGTGTGTGTGTGTGAGTGTGTGTGTGTGTGTGTGTGTGTGTGTGTGTGTGTGTGTGTGTGTGTGTGTGTGTGTGTGTGTGTGTGTGTGTGTGTGTGTGTGAATGTTTTGAACAGTCAGGCGGAACTAATGGCTATGCTTGAAATGGTCAATTCGTACGTAAAACATGTCCTTGGCCTTTCAAGACACCCTTTTCGATGAAACCCCTGGATTTATACAACTAATGAATCCTTTCATAACGAAAAACGGAATAAAGCGCGTCAATCATGATCAATCATACATATCCATAATTTTCTCATCACAATTCTCTCAACGAATTCGTGATGCCACTAGACAAGGCTGGTTCAGACTTGACCGGAACTGACCTCAGCCGGCTCACCGTGTGTTTTTATAGCAAACTAAACCGGTATATTCCTGTACGGAAATGTCAAATCAGTTTAAGCGATAATGTCTATTTTTAGAAAACATACATCCTACACGCAGAGTAAATGGACCCTTATAGGATGCGCGCGTGTGTACGTGAAACCCATGTGTCCTCATATGACCTTTATGATGACGTAGCGGGTAAGTGATGGCTAAGTGGTATTGCGATTGGCTGAGGGCTAGACCACGTGCCTACGGGTGGCGCGACTTTATAAAGCCGGTTTGCATGCTGTGTGATAAGGGGAGGTGCCACATGTCAATCAGTACGGAGGGAGACGCCCCTGCAGAAGGCGACCGGGTATTTCCAGAAGTGGCTGGTTTCGTTAGTTCCACTTGAAGCGTCGTAGCTTCAGATCGTGCGCAACCTCGTTGGCCGTGGGCTGACTGTGTATCGTACAGAATGGCTCTGACTCTGGTCACCGTAAGACTTGTGAAATTTCTGGCTATATACCTGGCACTCAGCACAGCTTTTCTCGTCGCCAAGATCACCTTGGTTTTTCTGGACATTTTTTCGCCGGACGCGAAAAATCGACTTTTCCAGCGCGTTATGGCAAAGGACAAAGCGATGTGTCCAAAGGGAGAGACGTACCAAGTCGAAGAGTTCCTGACGTTAAAGTCGTACAAGTCTCTGTTGTATTCCCAAGTTGTTGGGATTTTCAAGGTGGTCGGGAAAGGACGCCCAGCGGAGGATTCTGCTTTGGTACGGCTCGACGGACAGACCGAGACCACCCTGTTGAGCTACGCGACCGGGAGCCGACCGCTGGTGGTCTGCTTCGGCAGCTACACCTGCCCTCCCTTCCGCGACGCCCTTTCGGACTTCGCAGTGCTAGCAGAGGACTATCGGAATGTCGCCGACTTTCTCCTAGTGTACATAGAAGAAGCCCACCCGTCGGACGGCTGGCGCTTCCACAGTGGCCCGCAGATCCAACAGCACCGGACGGTGGAGCAGCGCTGCGACGCCGCCAGGGCCATGCTTCACGACCGGGGTGGCCGGTTCGACGTCGCCGTGGACACCATGGGGAACGCGGCCAACCACACCTACGGAGCCTTCCCGGACAGACTCTATGTCATCCAGAACGGCGTGGTGGCCCACGAGGGGGGGAAGGGACCTTTTCTCTTCAACCCCACTGAGGTTCGCGACTGGCTGAACGAACATTTGGACGCACTGGACAATAACAATAACACAAACGACCGGAAGTGAGTCTTTCCGAGACCAAATGTTAGTTCTTTTTATCATCGCGCATTCAAGCGACCTTTTAAGAGAAGTTTATCTTTTTCTTATGTACACAAGTGAAAGTGTTTGCCAATCTCCCACCTAACCTATATGTTGTTTTGTTGACTCGAGTTTAATGTAAAGGTACGTGTATATGTAACTTAAGTTAGAAATGTAGACACTCTACGAACTGTATATTCTTCATGTTCTGATCGACGGTTGATTCATTTCATATATTTGTCTTGTTTATGTCATGTAAATTCATCAAGTATCATATCTGTAAACGCCCAGTGCAATAATATTATATGCTACACACGCTCTCGTATCTATATCTCCATGTAAGCTCCGACATGATTATTTAATAAATTCTTCCGGTCATTTTTTCCCGGTAATATCATAAAAACAAGCGTGGGAAATGATTTCATGCCTGTTGTTGACTTGAGGTAGGGCTGAGCAAATGTCAACATACTTGGTTATTTGACCTGGGGAACGCTAGTATCAATTAAGTGGTTTCTCTGGCACGTACATTGGCCTTTAAATTTGCAGAGTAGCGAACTTTCAGTTGGGTGCACTGCCTGTACTCTTCAGTACAGCTACGGTATAACTGTTACCGTAAGACAAGCCCAGACAGACTTAGTCAGTATAAACGTATAGAATTGATTACACAACGGCTCTTGTGTAAGATTCATTACACTTACAGTAACAGGTAGAATTAGACCGTGATTAAATGGTTCCCTTTGTTACTTTGGGCGGAGACTGCATACCATCGACTTGTTTAGTACTACCGCCCTCAAGGCAGAGGAAGGAAAATGTCAATATAGTGCAGTGACTGCAGTTCGTAGCTGACGTCAGCTTTGCCCCGTAACAATTCAGCTTTAGCTAGAGGATAGGATTTACCCGGGGTAGTACGTGAGGTACATTTGTAAACATTGCACGTGAGTATGAATACCGGGCTTGATATGACTAACCTGAAGTGAGTATACAGTTACGCCGACATTTGCCAGTCGGTATATCCACCCTCTGTGGTATTACACCAGCATTTCCCCGGGTAGGCATCTGAGACACGATGTTACTTAACTAATATGTCACACTACGTGACCATACATATTCACTTCAAGCTTTGTTTGTAACTCGGTGCGTGCGTTCAGACACTTGTAGTGCTTAGTGGTACACATGGCAGCAAGTTTCCTTGCTGTTTTAGTAGCAGGGTATATATTTTTACAGGTGGTTGCTAGCCCTTCCCCTTAAACGTGCTCGAAGCACCTCTTTGAACATGGGACCGCCATTTTACGTCCCTTCCGAAGGACGGTGCAGTTCCAACCGAGATATCCTGACCCCGGGACATGAACCGGGGTCTGACAGTCGACAACTACCTGGAAGCAAGAGCTATAGACTGTGAGGCCGCTATCAATCGAATCACAGGAACATCCTCTCATAACTCAGTACCATCCCAAAATCTGTATTAGCGCCTTATGTACATGTATACTGCCGTCTTATATTCGTAACACAAAAGCATATCTGCTGCAGGTCCGAAAAATGAACCGCGCTTATGAAAACATGTGTCCATGCACGGAATTTTAAAACACAGTCCATGGAAACTCACATAGAAAGCTAATTTTCATACGTGCCGCGTGGGCTGCATGCTATTTAAAGATAATCATCATTTAAAAGTGTCTCTTGTGGTTTTGTGTACGCTGTGGCACCCCAAGCATGCACGGAACAAAATTGTCTGCTCTGTCGTAAAGAAATATCACTTCGCAGTTCTGGGAAAAACGTCATTAAGCTAACCATATATGGGGAATAATATCAATCGTTGGCCAAACCAAGTCTATAAAGGGGTGAATATTGGTATCTATTTTCTAGCCTTATAGTATCGAAAACGAAGAGCCCGGATTTGCCGATAGTTTACGTGTTCCACACAGGGCCATGCAATATAACCAAGGCGTTTTACAATATTTTTCACGCCTGATGACACAATGAGATTTTTCAGTATAAAATACATGTTAAATCAAATAAGCTAGATGTAAGTTTATGGCGCATACGCTAGACGTACAAACATGTACCATATCTTTGGGCCAGTACTTGCTTCGAGAATATTGGGTTAGATACTCTACAATGTTTTTAAACTACAAACTCATAAACCCACACTCCATTAACTATCAAAGCCTACGTGACACCATACACATCACACTCATTAAGTACTGAGAGGTGTTTGAGGTCTCATTCATGTGTTATACTCCGAGTGGGTATCCTAAAAGAGTCCGTACCCCAAAAATTAACGGCTGCATGAACGTGTGTTTATATCGGTGGGAAATTTCCTTTTAGCCAGCTGCAGCCCAACTGATCTCAAGCGTCAAACGGATGAAAGCTTGTTTGTAACTGAAGAAATTAGCAGGTAAAGTTTGGCGGTCGCGCGCGAGGTCGGACGTGCACAGCCCGACATTGTAAAAAGAGATTGTTTGTAGTGAAACTGTTGGCATTTTTTAAATCTAGGGTAAATGTTCTCAACATAACATGAATAACATTGGTACATTTTCAATAGCTTCATTACGAACGCGCCCATGTAAAACACGTATTATAACATGTAAGCCCATGGCGCGAAAAAACTCATGAATGAGACTTTGACTTCCGGTATATTTATCATATATTATTTCTCGATGTGGACGTCCATGCAAGTATGCCTCCTGTCCTTAAATATGTGCCTGAAAAACAAGTCGTTTCTCTGCATGTTCCGACAAGGTGACTGCCATTTAGCTTAATCCTGAGAAATGCCGGGGAGGCTAAAAGGGGCTATAAAACTAGGCGAAGAGACCTTGTCCTTAGATGCCTCACCTCATAAAAAAGACTGAATGAAAAAGTCTCTATTTTTGGGACAGACCTTGCCTACATTTCAAGTTTTTTTGTCTTAAACTGTCAATCACGGAGCCTTGGCCTAATTGTTTAATTGTTCGTAATCTCATTTGAATATCACCTGTCCTCTGTTGACACCAGTCTGGAGATTCATTTTCACGTGACCAGGCCTAAAGCTAGACTCGTTCTTGAATGTTTCTAAAAAGAGCGAATGTCCTTAAACACAAAGTAATGGTGGCATTGGGGATGTCAAAATTAATCTTGATCAATGCTAGGACATGAAGAGAATGAGGCCTGACTTAACCTATTCCTGGACATGTACAAAAGGCGTTGAAGTTTCCGTGAACCAGAAACTAGAAAAAGGACAGTCTAGAATGTAGATTGTGTTCAAAACTACGCAAAGTTTCATGTTTTGAGATAACCGAATCAGCTTGAATTAAAACGATAAAACTGTTAGAAAATATAACTAGCCATTGATCAATATCACAGGTTTTTTTGTTGAAACCTACGTCAATTTTCATATTTTTGATTATCAAATCTGGTTGAATCAAAACGATATAACACTGTTTTCCAACTGTAACGTACCTTCATATACAATTCATTGATACTACCAAAGATTTTTTACAATGTTTTTCACGCTGATGACTCAATGTGATTTTTTAGTAAAGGATATCCTTCATTTATGTTATGTGAAATAAGCTAGATGTAGGTTCATATGTATATAGCACACAAGCTAGATGTCAACATGTATCATATATGTTTGGGCTAGATTTTGCTAGGAGAATATTGGGGTATATATAAACGGTACATACAAGAAGGCTGAGGTGGTTTGAACATGTCATAAGAAGACCCCCACAAACATTAGTCTACAAAGCCTACAGCCATGAGTTCGCTACCCCCAGACCCCGGGGAAGACCACCGAAGAGATGGAAAGACCAGATCGTGAAGGGCATTGGGTTAAACATTCGGGAAGCAGAGGCTAGGGCAAGGGACAGGACTTCTTGGAGGATCCACCTGGAAAGCAAGGGGCCAGTTTCTGGCTTGTTCAGACTACAAACTTATAACTCCACGCTCCATTAACGATCAAAACCTATGTCATACCGTACACATCACATGCCTTTTAAGTACCGAGAGGTATTTGATTTCCGGGAGAGAGCCATTCAAACATCGAACTTGATGACGTAAGGGTCATGCAAATAATACGTCCAACGGTCCCGTACTCAACTCTATTTATAGATAAGCGCCGGTTCATTCATGTTTCCGCCAGTGTTGGACCGTATGCGTACGTCATTCCGTATCGATCAATGTGACGACAGGTGATACCTACGACTTGTTTAATCAACAAGACCGGAAGCCATTTACTCTGCCATGTCCAAAATCAATATTGAATGACGTCATAGCCATCCGACTGTGGGGGTGATTGATTGCTAAGGACACGTTGAGAACATGATCGAAAATTACTGCAGGTGAGATTGAGAAGGGAGCGACGAGGGGGCACGTAAAGTGACGTCATTTGTGGAGTTCGAACTGCAGTTTTGCTGACGGCCTGCGTCCCAGGGGGCGTGTTTATTTCTCACTAGGATTTTGTGAATGGGGCACAAGGGTAACAAGACCATAGCACGTCCAGGTCAAAAGATACAAAAATTGAAGTTCTGCTGCAGTACCAAGGTCACATACCAGGGGGCCCAAAATCGACCTTGAATTTCGGCTTCACAACACCCGCCCACATACCAAATATCATCGTAATCCATCGAGAGGCTCTTGAGTTATGTTGACTAGAGTAGTACGGAAACACAAACAGACAGACAAACAAACACACACACAGACACACCCAAAACTATATCTCCATTTTTCATGGAGATAACAAGCAGATCTACACAGTCAGCCAGATAAACTCCAGTGGCTAGCATATACAATTTTAGCACCGTGTAGATCTGCTTGGAGATTTAACGCAAGGGCACTAAGGTAGTATGGTATCAATTTATTACTTTGGAAAAGTGTATTCGGATTTTAGTCGGCGGTGCGCCTGGAAAATCTAAGTATCTAACAATCTTTAGAATCTGTAGATGGATTTTATGCGTTGCGGTTGGGTTTACCGGCAATTCTCCTACGGATTTATTCTTGGTTTATTCGTTTAGTAAGATATTACCCTTTAGTCGTATCACGACTAATCTTCCATGGTTCATCATACATATAAACATTTACGGGCATACAGATTGCAAGAGGTAAAAGGAGCATATATGTCTATCATCATAACATAAGGTATACAGACTGTTAACTTAAGGCAACCAAAGCAATATTAGGGCCCAAAATATGGAAATAAAAAAATGCTGAATCTCTGTGGTAGTGACATTTACTAACACTGTTTTAGCACATTTGCGTAATAACTTCATACTTTGAGCATCATAAAATCGCGCAAAAATATTCCCTTAGTTTCACGAGCCTACAAAAAAACCGGCGACGATTTTCAGTGAGTTCTCACATCACAACGACGTCGTATTTTTGCATGACGGACGTCGCTATACATTATCATAGTGTTGTTTGAACTAATCATATATAGAAATGACTAAATAAGTCTATTTTCAAAATCCGATTTACGGGCCCTAATATTGCTTGGGTTTCCTTTAACTTACAAACTACTGCTTGTTATATAAGTCAAAAGGCGTGGGAGGGTGAAACTACAAACCTACGCGGGGGAAACCTGGAGAAATTTCAAATGAATATCAGTTATACATTCTACATGCAGCCGCCATATTGAGTTCAAATTAAGGACAGGTCTTTCGGGTAGTGGTCAGTTCACGAACTGAAACACGGGACACGATAATTACCATATCTGTCCCGACAAAGCGAACAAATGTCCTGTCCATTGTGTCGTGAGCTATTTTTGAATCCTGTCCTAAATGTTTAATTGTGCATTATGGAAAGGTAGACTGAACCTTCCTGGAAAAGCGGAAGGTGCGCGGCCGCGGGGACGTCTCCGTCGGTCGTGGATCACAGATCTAAAGGGGTAAACCACCGCGAAGCTTTTTGCCCACCTATGAAGGTAGCGTAACTATTGTTTCAAACGCGAACTTAAAGCCGCCGCAAACGCTCCATTTTCTCCCTGCCGAGAAATAAAAACCACGCGAACTTGAAATGCATTTACGGTGATGTGAAATGGAAAAATAGACAGCGATTTTGCAGCAGAAAGATGACAGAAAAATATATTGTTCAAGTAAGACTTAAGCTTGGAAAAACGGGCACCATTTTTTTACATTCTCACCATCCTTTCTGAGCCGCCCTGACATGTTTTATGACTCCTCCCCAAAAACGCGCCCCACAGATTAACGACCTATTACCATATCGTTACCCCGTCCGAAATATATATCTTGGACAACGTCCTGAAGGGACATCTTTGCCCCCGATTTACCCCTGTGCACCTTTAGCTTTCACGAACAATGAAAAGTGACCTCCAGGCCGATTTCAGCTTGTCATGAATAAAGAAAGGTTGAAACAAATAGATAAACACAAATTTCCTTCTCCTTGAAACAGAAGCCACAACGTTTCCTCCATTCTAAGAATTATAGAACCAATAACCCGATCCCATAGGACGGGCAGCTTCAGTCAAACTGTAGAAATTGAAAACAAAAATGTAAATTAGCAAACGTTGATATGAAGCTAGGTTAGACATCCAGGTAGTAAAATACGCCAAAAATAGTTACTCAAGCAACTGGATAAAATTTTGAAATTGTATCCAGTTGCTTGAGTAACTATTTTTGGCGTAAATTAGCAAACTTTCGAGCGACGTGCTGCCATTGTCATATTAGATGGTGCCACGCTGGAACTGCTGTTTTTTCATTGTCAGTGGAATCTGGTCTGTTCGTTGAAGTGCACATAGGCATTTAGACTTGATATTCATAGACTTTAGGCATGGCCTTCACATATCCCCAGGCACTTTGCTTTTGTAATGTCAATCTCAAATTAATAATTTTCTAATGTCAATCTCAAATTAAACATTAAATACACACACACAGGCGCACACGGACAAACACACACACACACACACACACACACACACACACACACACACTCACACACATAAAAATCACACAAGCGCGGGTATTTCGTCGAAATATATGATAGAAAACCGAAAACTCATGCACAAAGAGTCAAAGATACAGCATACTACAAAGCATAGATAACTTTTAGTAAGATCGATACTCTATTTACAGGTAAACTACAACGATGAAGGGAATGTTTCTAGTTTTGGTCAAACGTCTGAAATTTTCTCGTTTGTTTCAACAAGGTGGTTTTCAAACCGACATCAGACTACGGCCTACATGGACAGGTTTTATGCCGATAGCCGTCATTTTAACAAAGCTGGAACTAAAGAGCTTTCAGACGATGACCTCTGACATTAAAACATCGTTAAGACATGAAAACTTCTATTATTGTGTATTGAGAATATACAAAAAGTTTAAAACCATATAACAAACACTACTATGACAGGTTTGTGTCTTGGTGGCGATGGATTGGTTGACACGTCGTCTGAACATGGCCCGTGGTAGGGCAACAAATTGTACGGATACATGACCTCAGAAATAACAATTAAAAGTGTAACCAAAAAAGTTCTACTTCCTTAAGTTGAAGAGTCCATAGAAGTGTTCAACAGATGTTTAAGGTATGTATTGTTTTATACTTAACCTGGCGTAATGTTCATGTCCGCGGTTAGTTCTTCTGTTGTCCAAGGTTGTCCTGTAGCCATGCTCTTGCCTCTTGCAGGCTGTATTTGAAAGGACCCTTGCCACCTTCGTACGCGACTTGTCCATGCCGTATGATGTAGACCCTGTCTGGGAAGGCACCGTACTGGTAGCTAGCACTGTTAGTCATAGAGTCCACGGCGACGTTGTACTGCACTGTCCTGTCGGCAAGCATGGCCCGTGCCGCCGTACACCGCTGGATGATAGACCGGTGACTGGAGATGTCAGGCCCGGTGCGGAAGGACCACCCGTCCGTTGGGTGAGCCTCCTCGATGTAGACCAAAAGAAAATCGACGCTCTCGCCGAACTCGGCAACGATCTCGTCAAAGACGGCCAAGTCCGGCACGAACGGGGGTCAGGTGTAGCTGCCGAAGTTGACGAAAAGTGGTCGGTCGGCCACCGCAAAGCTCAGCAGTTTCTTCTCAGTGACGCTGTCGAGGAGAACCAAGGTGGGGTCCGGGGCGGGCCCGCCCTGCCGTGCTCTCTTCATGATGCCGACCATCTGAGAGTACACCAGCCCCTTAAGAGAACTCCAAGTTAGAAACTCGTCGATGTCGTACTGAGAGTGATATGCCTCCTCGCTCTCCTCGCGACTCAGGAGTTTTGCCAGCAGGTTTTGCTTCTTGGCCGGCGCCACACAAGTTATCAGTACACTCACTGCTTTTAGCAGAGCGAAGGCGAAACACAGAACGATGAAAACGACGGGGGCGACTAGGACCTTAAGAGGCCTGATTGCATCACACAACATGTTTGCCATCGGTCTCTCGACGGTTTGCGGTGAGAGACTAGAATGATTGCCGCAGCCCATGTCTCGCTGCCACTCTGTCGAATCAGGTGTGGCGAGATCGGCACGTGTACGTCACATTATAGCTCCAGTAAAAAGACAATGCAAAGGGGCGGGCCCTCAAATAGTTCGATTGGACGTCTACGACAAAGGAGGAACTATTGCATATCAAGGGGTGGAAGGTTGGATTGACAAAGCTATACCGTGAAAGGGCGATATGGGACTTCGAAACCACTACACTAGGAGAGTCTATAGCTTAACTACAGAATACTGCAAATGCAGAAATGTTCGAGGTGGTTTTATGTTCACGGTTTTCGCGGCGACCGTTTCACCGCGAACTTAAAACCACCGCGAAGACTTTTGTCCAATACTTTAGAAATATGTGACTATAGCACTGCAGCGAAATTAAAACCACCGTGAACACTCCTTTTTCCCCTTAGCGCGAAATAAAACCCATGCGAATTTAAATGGATTAACAGCGTTCAATGGCAGAAGGTGATCCGTGATTTTTCCTGATAGGAAAAAGAGATAGGCCTCTTGTGGAAAGTAGACATGAGAATGTTTTATTTACCTTATTCAGTAGGTCAGAACTTGGTACAAAATTAATAGTCTAAATCCCAACCTCTTCAAATGGCATGGCTCGGCGTTTGTCTGATACTCAAAGGCAGAGGCTATTGATAGGATGTTCCTGTCAATAAGAATCTTTTGACACTATTGACAGGATGTTCCTGTCAATAATAATCTCCAGACGGTACATCCCCGTTTCGGCAGCCCTGGGCCACACAACTTGTTGTGCAATCACTACAGCAGGGGGCTAGTCCACTGGTAGTGATGTGTGTTTAACTACCATACTCTTTCCCAAATGCTGAGTGTTAAGCAGAGAAAGCAGTAAGTACCATTTTTAGTCTTTGGTATGACTCAGCCGGGGTTCAAACTCACGACCTACCGTATGCAAGGCGAACACTCTATCCACTGGGCCATTGCACCGGTTGGGTGGATGTCCCAAATGATTAGGCTTAGAAGATCTTGAAACAATGATAGGACGGATTTCGGATCATTTTGATGTGGAACAGCAAAACAACTTAAGCATGCCGTGTTACTGAACTCAGTGAGATGCTCCTGTATGCATTCTCTATTTTACAAGTTCTTTTATTCGTCCATGTCTTTTCATACATAGTTAACGTTACAACCAGAGCAACACGCACACACAGTCTCGCAAACAATGGCCCGAGTTTATCTTAGGTCATGCGGCAACCACCTCCACCCCCGCACCGCACACACAGGCCGAATATGTGCCGAAATTTATGTCCAAAAAAACTCAAAATTCATATCAAACCTTCCCGTTTTTTAAAATGTTTAAGCTACACTACAAATAAGGAGATCAAAAATGGACAGAATCATCATTCAAAGATACTTTCAAAAACCACGTTGCAGTTGGGTCAGTGGAAAACACTGTGTTATATACTGTTTTCAAAGTCATATCATAGATCAAATAAAACATCTTAACACTAGGGAAGGCTTCTTTTGATAATGATTATGATACATCATTTCAAGCCACAGTCTTGTCAATATAACGAACAATGGATGATCCAAAACCAATCAAGCACTTATAATTATAAGCAAGCGACCGGTTAACCAAACAACAAAATTCTTCGGGCAAACCCCCATGGCTCGGCTCCAACGGCCTTCACCCCAGAGCAGGTCTCTCAAAAATCAATCAAACACTCATCTTGTGGCCTTGACTACAGGTCATTGCTCCCAGTGCCAGAAGGGCTATTCCTACTACCCTGGCCAATCAATATTTAACAATCAAGCAATCAAGATGGCATCACGAAACCTACCTGGTGTAAGAAGTGGTAACGAATGTATAATCAAGTACATTTTGAACATGATTGTGCCCTTTTCATCAATCAGAAGGGAAAATAATATGAACTATGAATTGAAATTAAAATGACAAAAAGGAAGGATACGATATTTGCCAGCTGGAACAATCATGTTTCCGTACAATTTTGATCACTGCGATTGTAGAAATATTTGGTTAACTGTTTTGTAAACTGGGCAGTTTGGGATGCATTGTGTCTTCAAGGTTAGTAGCAGGTCAAATGAGTTCACCGCACCAGAGGTCGAGTTCACCCCAGGTCGACACCAGGACACTGACACATACAAATATTCATATTCCCCCCGTACCATTCCCCAGTGGAATGCCCTTCCTGGCACGGCTGTGACGGCTCCCACCGTTCAGTCTTACCGTGCCAGGTTGGAGGCCTGCCCGCCTTAGCCTGGGACCTCCCCCCCCCTACTTTGCCCCTCGCGGGGTCATCAGAGGGTATATATGATGACACCCAACAGATACTATAAATGCAGAAATGTTCGCGGTGGTTTTATGCTCGCGGTCTTCGCGGCGACGTTTCACCGGGAACTTAAAACCACCGCGAACTTTTTTTTGTCCAATACTGTAGCAGTGTGTGACTATAGCGCTGCCGCAAACTTAAAATCACACCGCAAACACTCCATTTTCGTCTTAGCGGCGAAACGAAAAACACGCGAACTTAGATGCATTTACAGTAACATCGCCAAGCCAATTAGCCAACTGGCAAACGTTAGTGTTGGAACACTGTGAAATACAGAACCGTTGTGTGTTTCTTAATATGGGTTTTCCAAGTCATAAGGGACCTTAGATTCTGCCAAAATCGCGGTGTTAATCTTTGGCAAAGTCCCGTAAGTCTAGACTGGAGTATGTGTGTGTACGTGACTGTTTTGAGCCATTAATTAGACGATGGTACAAGCAGAATAAGCCATGGAGTATGTGTGTGTGTACGTGACTGTTTCGAGCCATTAATTAGACGATGGTACAAGCAGGATAAGCCATGGAGTATGTGTATGTACGTGACCGTTTCGAGCCATTAATTAGACGATGGTACAAGCAGGATAAGCCATGGAGTATGTGTATGTACGTGACTGTTTCGAGCCATTAATTAGACGATGGTACAAGCAGGATAAGCCATGGGGTATGTGTGTGTACGTGACTGTTTCGAGCCATTAATTAGACGATGGTACAAGCAGGATAAGCCATGGAGTATGTGTATGTACGTGACTGTTTCGAGCCATTAATTAGACGATGGTGCAGAGTACTTGCAGGGTAAGGCATGATTTATAGTTATGACGTCAGTCGCGGTAGTTAAATGGTGTTTTGTAGGGTCATCTGAGGGCACGTCTGGCCGGAATGTCCACTGAGCTACACATTCGGGATCTTCTTTTGACCTTGCCACTGTTGGCGGTAGGTTGAAAGCAGTCTGACCAGTTTTACGCCACGCCTTGTTTTTTTTAAGCAAAAACCATGTCCCAACCAATTCACAACCAGTACACGACTTATTCCCAACCGAACCCGAATGCTTTCCAACCTACTTCCAACCATCCCGACCTGTTTGAAACATTTTGAAACATTCGGCTGGCGCAGACGACCAGTAGCCAACCGTGCCGACCAACTGCCGATCTCGCTCTCAACCGACTCCCAACCATGGTTGTTGGAAGGTTGGGAGTGGTCGGGAGGCCATGCTAGGCAATGTGTATGAGGGGTGCTTAACCTAGCAGCTGTGAGCTAATCTCTAAGAAGATTTTCCGCTGGCAATATCGTAACTGCCGACCAAGACTGTATCCATGCCCATGGCTGGCTTTACAACCTTGCATCTGCTTGGAGCTTAGCTATAAGCACATTTAGACAAGGTTTAGTTAAGCCCCCCTCTCACTGGGCCCACGGCACGCTGGCGGCGTCGCTGCGGCCGATCGAATTGACAAAGCATTCAACGAATTTCATCGACAAAAAACGAATATTTTTAAGCTTTGTGTGTTTTGTTGTCTTTTTGGTCATACTTGTACATTTTGAATGATATCCCCATTTTAAAGTCAAGGGTAACACAAATCCAGTTTAGGACGCAGCGACGCCGCCAGCGTGGCGCGGGTCCAGTGAGAAGGGGGTTTCACAAGGACGGTTTCTTGGAACTGGACGTTAGGTGCTGTCCTCAAGGATCCCCCAGGCAAGGACACATGACCAATTTTGTTTGTCCTCCCCACCCTGTAATAAAAGGTAATTACCATTATTCTCGACGTATTGATTTATTACAAAAGGTATACCATACCATCACAAAAGGTTGTGTTTTGTAGGTTTGGGCTCCTTAAGGCCCCCTCTCATTGGGCTACGGTACTGTTGCGGTAAAGGCCCCCTCTCATTGGGCTGCGGTACTGTGGCGGTAACGTGCGGTAGCGTGGAAATGGCTACCGTCGCAGTGCCGTGCACAGACCTCAGCGTACCGTCCTAGTGACGTCTCAGTGCCGTACCAGTGCCGGTCCACACCGCCGGCGTGCCGGTTGAAATGGCGATTTTTTTCAAAATTTGAAAAAAAACGCAAGTGGCAAAGTGCCGCGCGCTCGCCGGGAGCTTACCGGGAGCTCACCGCGCGCGCTATTGTATAAAAAGTGATATGTCAGTTTCAAGGTTATACGTATATTCTATAACATGTTACCTTTGTTGCACCAAGTGTCATAAGTGAAAATCCTTTTATCATTTGAAATCAGTTTTTGATGCATTTTTTTAATGATTTTGTATTGTATTTTGATCCATTAACAGCTAGCACTGCGATTTCTGATTAATTGAAATCACTACCATCAAAATACAATCGGTTCATTTCCCTAGCTATTGATCTGTTTAAGACTTTGGTTAAACCTATTTTACTACATTGTAGTGAGGTTGATGATTGTAGCTGTAGAACTTCTGATATTTTCATTGGGATATTGTTTTATCACACTTAAAATTAGATCATTGTACATTTATTCCAGTACGGAAGTTGGTAGATTAATCGCTCAGGAAAGGAATCAGACCACTCGTCTACATGCACTCGCCCCGCTCTTGTGCCATTCAAGAAATACAGTACAGTGATAAACTGAAATTGATATACCAGTCAGACACTGTATCGCAAATTGTACTCAATGTTTCGCCGTAAGGGGTGAATTGGAGGAGTTCCTATTGATCGTTGATAGTCAAACACAGTTGATTAGATACTCTCGCCAAGATTGAATAATTTACCTACTAACAGGATTATTTAAAAAACATACGACACTTCATCAGTCGAAGAAGAAAATAACTGTCAATACCAACCGTTTTGGATATACATTTAAAGAGAGTGTGAAACTCACGTTTCTCCCTGGCTGGAGGGAACCACTTAGAAATATCAGTAAACTCCACACATTTTATAAAATCAAAAATCACTTTAGCAGGGAAGACTTTATCACATCAATTCATAATAAACCATTTCTAAGAAGTAACTACACTGAGAATCAGCGCACGTTATCTAGAAGTTGAAAAGGATCGACACCACAACACACCAGGCACTCACAGATTGTGTCCCACATGTAACGAAAATATTGAAGATAAATTTCAATTTGTGATGGCCATGGCCTGTCCCACTGATGGCAAAGAGAGAGATGCGCTGCAAAGTATTACTACTAAGACTAACTTCACCACATCTGGTACACATAACGATGTATTGTTGTCATGTCCAACTCCTATACCACCTACATAGGTCAATTTCATTATACTTCATCCTAAAAGCGAGGGAAAAAATAATCCCTACATGGCTTTATTGTAATTCATGCACTGTTATCGATTATGTTTTGTACTTATAATTGTAGGATAGGTTAGCCTTGCAGTATTGTTGATTTAGTGCCATATATTGTACCATATACGATTGTCGAACAATAAAGTTCATTCAAGAACTTGCTCATCTAGGCTTCAAACGCAAATGCGCCGCACGTCAGTGAGAGTGCAAATGAGAATTGGTGAAAGAAACGCGACGGTGCCGTAAAAATCTGCCGTGGCAGTGCCGCCGCAGTGCCGGAGCCCAATGAGAGGGGGCCTTAACGTGCGGTAGCGTGGAAATGGCTACCGCCGCAGTGCCGTGCACAGACCTCAGCGTACCGTCCTAGTGACGTGTCAGTGCCGTACCAGTGCCGGTCCACACCGCCGGCGTGCCGGTTGAAATGGCGTTTTTTTTCAAAATTTGAAAAAAAACGCAAGTGGCAAAGTGCCGCGCGCTCGCCGGGAGCTTACCGGGAGCTCACCGCGCGCGCTATTGTGTAAAAGTGATATGTCAGTTTCAAGGTTATACGTATATTCTATAGCATGTTACCTTTGTTGCACCAAGTGTCATAAGTGAAAATCCTTTTAAAACTTGAAATCAATTTTTGATGCATTTTTTTATAATTTTGCATTGTATTTTGATCCATTGACAGCACTGCGATTTCTGATTAATTGAAAGCACTACCATCAGACTGCAATCGGCCCATTTCCCTAGCTATTGATCTGTTTAAGAGTTTGGTTAAACCTAATTGACTGCATTGTAGTAAGGTTGATGGTTGTAGCTGTAGATCCTCTGATATTTTCATTGGGATATTGCTTAATCCCACTGAAAATTAGATCTCTGCATTGTACATTTATTCCAGTACGGAAGTTGATAACCTAGTCGCTCAGGAAAGGAATCAGACCACTTGTCTACATGCACTCGCCCTGCTCTTGTGCCATTCAAGAAATACAGTAACTGAACTTGATGTACCAGTCAGGCACTGTATCGCAAATTTTCCTCAATATTTCGCCGTATGGGTGAATTGGAAGAATAGTCAAACATAGTTGATTAAGTACTCTCGCTAAGATTAGATAATTTACCTACTAACAGGATTATTAAAAAAAACATACGACACTTCATCATTCGAAGAAGAAAATGACTGGGCTACTCACGTTCAGGACATGCTATGTAGACATGTTTGGCTTAGCCTCGCAGTTAGTACCAGCCGTTTTGGATATACATTTAAAGAAAGTGTGAAACTCACGTTTCTCCCTGGCTGGAGGGAACCACTTAGAAATTTTAGTAAACTCCACACATATTATAAAATCAAAAATCACTTTGACAGGGAAGACTATATCACCACATGAAATCATAATAAACCGTTTGTCAAAACCATACCTAAACTGAGAATCAGCGCATATTGTCTAGAAATTGAAAAGGATCGACACCACAACACACCAGGCACTCACAGATTGTGTCCCACATGTAATGAAAATATTGAAGATAAATTTCAATTTGTGATTACCATGGCCTGTCCCACTTATGGCAAAGAGACAGATGCGCTGTTACAAAGTATTACTACTAACTTTGAAGACAAACTTCACCCTATCTGGTACTCAAAACGATATGTCCCATGTATTGTTGTCATGTCCAACTCCTATACCACCTACATAAGTCAATTTCATTATACTTCATCCTAAAAGCGAGGGAAAAATAATACATACATGGCTTTATTGTAATCCATACACTTTTATCGATAATGTTTTGTACTTATAATTGTAGGATAGGTTAGCCTTGCAGTATTGTTGATTTAGTGCCATATATTGTACCATATACGATTGTCGAACAACAAAGTTCATTCAATAACTTGCTCATCTGGACTTCAAACGCAAATGCGCCGCACGTCAGTGAGAGTGCAAATGAAAATTGGTGAAAGAAACGCAACGGTGCCGTAAAAATCTGCCGTGGCAGTGCCGCAACAGTACCGTAGCCCAATGAGAGGGGGCCTTTAGCAACTTTTGTTTAGAACTGCAGGGGCCTCATCGTGTTATTTGTATAGGAAACGTAGAGTAAACATTCGTTATTGTTGCCATACATTGTACCATGTGTAACTGTCGAGCAAGAAAGTTAATTCTATTTCTATCAAGTGCTTAGTGAACGGTATCTTACCGAGTATGCGACGTATTCCATTGGTAAATGGATGTGTGCGTGTGTTTAGGGGGGGGGGGGGGAGTTGTTGCAAACGCTCGTGGCTTTGAACGTTAGACTTTCCCACGAAAACATAGCGTCACTGACACAAGTTCATGTACAATCTGAATAAAAAGTGTCATGTTTTCGTTGAAGAGCCATGTTAATTACTTAAGCACCGACAGGGACAAAAGGCCACTCTCTGGTCATTTTCCTGCTGACTCCTAAAACCCCCCTCTCACTGGACCCGCGGCACGCTGGCGGCGTCGCTACGGCCGATCGAATTGACAAAGCACTCAACGAATTTCATCGACACAAAACGAATCTTTTTAAGCTTTGTGTGTTTTGTTGTCTTTTTGGTCATATTTGTACACTTTGAATGATATTCCCATTATAAAGTCAAGGGTAACACAAATCCAGTTGAGGACGCAGCAACGTAACGCCGCCAGCGTGCCGCGGGTCCAGTGAGAGGGGGGCTATACTCTCTTACATATTTCGTTACCCTTTGGAAAGACTAGATTAGCAAAACTGTTGAAATTAGCTGACTGTGGTGAATGGGAAAACCGAACACGACTGTTGATGAGACATTTCGATTGGTAAAAAATATATGCAGGCCTGTCATTGACAAACATAAAGTAGTCTCTACCAGACTAACTACGCCGGCTATAGGGAGAATATTTACCAGCGTTTCATTTGCAGGCTTAGATTGGACCCTCTCTCCATAGCCGATTCCCTTAGCATACTATTCACTCCATTAGGTCAATTTCTACTACTGTAACTCTTAATTTGTTAAGTGTAACTTTATTTTAGCTGATTTAACGGTCACTAGTCAACAGCTAAAAAATTTCATCATCGCTAATATTTGATCACTAATATTTGAGACAGTGATGTTTGTTCCCACCGTTAAAATCAAGTGCCGTAACCTCCTCCATTTCCCCCCAACCGACATATTTTCCTGCCGCTATATTAAAGTGATTTACAGTATTTTCCCAGCCATCTGCGGCGCCTGGTAGAGGCTAGACATAAAGTACAGAATTTGATCGAAGTGTCAGTTTCACCTTAAAATATAAAACGTCACGAAACCCGCAGTTATACCTCCCCAAGCCGTTGACGTGTCTATGTTTTCTGAAAATAGAAAATTCAAATAATATCGCTGCCTTTAGGTGACGTGCTTATCTCCAATATGACAGCACCACATGACACATGAGATAACATCAAACGGAAAATATTTTGATGCTTGAAGTCGTTTCCATGACAACAATTGTAGATGAGAATGTCAACTGGTATCATGAACGTCATGTGTTTTTGTCCAATCTCTATCTATATTTATTGTGACACGTTTTTAAAACATGTTTTTCAAAGAATTCTTGTAACCTAGTGCCTCTTCTAAGACCAAAATAACATTGTTTCTTATGTTCTATTCTTTGAAACTGTGGTATCGCCTAATGCATGGACAAACAGTCCAAATGTATTGCTGTTTGAAGCTAATGGCATCACATGGCGCAA
This sequence comes from Branchiostoma lanceolatum, assembly GCA_035149815.1. Lineage (NCBI taxonomy): Eukaryota > Metazoa > Chordata > Leptocardii > Amphioxiformes > Branchiostomatidae > Branchiostoma > Branchiostoma lanceolatum. The sequence goes on from CM068866.1 coordinate 16,326,544, forward strand.
TCGGTAGGGTCACAACCGAGAGGTCCCGGCCGCGGCCGGGTTCGAAACCATCGATATGCCCCATGTTGTGCCCTTGGGCAAGGCATTTTACACGCCTTGCCTCAGTTCACTCAGGTGTAAATGAGTACTTAGCGTCGGTTAGGACGTCTCTCGGATAGGAAGTTGAATGGAGGTCCCGTGTTTGAGGAAAGCCACACATCGAGCACGTCAAAGAACCCACTGCACTTATCGAAAAGAGTAGGGGTCCTTCCCGGTGTGAGTTGTTCAAAACCTATGACCGCACATGGGTTCGCCTTAAGTAATAGCCTCCGGCTAGTTGGGCAACCCTGTCATGTACATGCTGAACCAATAAATGAATGAATAAAGCTAATGAATGCTGATAACAGAATAATCTTAAGCTTAGATTCTTACAAATATCGTAGAAATATTGCGGTGGTCGAAAACGTGAATCCTGATTCGAAAAAAAGTCGTGTAGGTTTCAGGGCCTAAGAAGACAGTTTGATATTTCTAAAGATTCGATTCGAGATTCCCCCAAAATAGAAGCTTTTTGTACCCAAACTCTATCTGGAACTCAAACTAGAACTAGATATGAATGAATGAATGAATGAATTTTATTGCTCGACAATTGTACATGGCACAATGTATGGCAACAATAACAAGGCAATCAATACAATACTAAGCTAGTCAATTCTATACTGAGAGCTATGCCAACTAGCTATATGTACCCGTTGGCTAAGACCGGCCGTTATAATAATAATAATAATTATTGCACAACAACTGTACAAGGTACAATGTATGGCATCCACTGGCACATATTCTATTAGGCTAACCAACCAACCAATCTATCTAATACAATATCATGTAATAGTCTATCTTATACAATATGGTGAAGTAGTCTATCTTATACAATATGGTATAGTAGTATGGGATGACAATGGGATTTTACAATCATTGGAGGAGTTTCTTACGTCTAGACATTCTTTGATATATTTCCCTATGTATACCATGCATGGGTTGTCACATGTCATTATGTACTTATATTTGCTGTTCAAGTCCATTGAAATAAATCCTGGCAAATCCGACAATAGTATTGAGTATAGTGAATTACGTATAGCGAAATATTTGGGACATACAGTTGTATAAACAGTGAAATTCTTACTTGCCTTGTAGACAAATGACACTCTTGAACATCATATTTTCCTAAGTTTTCATTATCATATCTAAAGGTGTGGTTCATAGTTTTCAATATCAAATGTACATATTTCACTTGCTTGATCATTAATAGCAAGTTACCACGAAATATCACTACTTTAACACATTCACGGATTAACAAAAAGCTACTTTTCTCTTGAAATCACAGAACCCACAAATTCTAGAAAAAGTGGGACTTTTCGTCTTCCAATGCCTCCAAAAAAAGAAGTCAAACCCAGCTTGTTTAGATATAGCCAACAGTCGTATTTAGTATTTAGTAGCCTATTGTTACAACAAAGTCAGACACAGTTTACTGACGCATGTATGTTTTTCTCTATGTTTTTACCATGTATTTACAATTAGCCCACGGGCATGAACTCGCAATAAAACTTTATCATTATAAACAGCCAAATTCTTACTTGCCTTGTAGACAAATAGTACTCTTGAATATCATATTTTCCTAAGGTTTCCTTTTCATATCTTAAGGTGTGGTTCATAGTTTTCAATATCAAATGTATATATTTCACTTGCTTTATCATTAATAATTGTACTTAACGTAATATTAAATACGTGAGTTACGCAGTGAGCTATCCAGCGCCTGTTGTTGTCGCTGCCAGATACGTACTTCATATAAATCATGATTTGCGAATTCACCGAAACAAATCGATATCAAAATGCCTTCCTCGAAGATGAGCATAAAGTAAGAGAGTTTCTAGGAACAGTCATGCCGTGGTGAGACGTTACCGTGAATCATGCTTCTCGGTTCAATGCTTTCCGGTTATCTTTCACACACAGGAGGTTGCGAAATCCTGCGACTACTGCAGTCTTGACTTCTAATTGCACCGACGAGCTTTTCCACAGAGAGCCTTTTCTGGGAAGTATTTAATAGATTCCTGGAACAAAATGAGCGTCTTATCTGCACGGCCACGAACATCAGACTCTAACGCATTATAAGTGGGATGGAAGGCGTTTGTCAGTGTTATCCCTGGGTAAACCCAGACCTGCAAATTTTGATAAAGGAGGCTGATCAGAAAATCTACTTCAGTCATGAACCGTGATGAGGGGGTATATAGACTCAGGCACGTTTGGACCGCATTCGTAAGAAGTAACCGACAATGTTAACTTCCTTATCTATGGCTGCTGAACAATATCTATTTTTGTATATATGATAATGATTACTCTTCTGAATCAAAGTTGAACTGAAATTGCCAACACAAAAATTGGACAAAATTTTCGACTGATCAGTTCAAGTATTTGTCAAGGAATGAGCGATTTACTGCGTCTGTGACGCCACGTTATGCAGATAAAACACGCGACTCGGTGAGCAGTGGATCATATGTTGCAGAAAGTCCATGGCGTCCCCCGTCTCTGTTGGGGGATGGTTGTAAAGCCAGGATGTAAAAAAGCCTCTTTAATTCCTCTTGCAAACTTTCAAGTGAATAATTACTCTTGTGTATATGAAAATAATTACTGTTGTATATATGACAACAATTACTCTGACTTGTGTATATGACAATATTTTACGTTTGGGACCGGATTGTAAGCAACGACACCTAGCGTGCAGTGTGGAATAGTATCAGTCAGTATTGCACTGAGGAAGGTGACAGAGGGTCACCGAAACGTCGGTTGTCAGTGAGGCCCATACCTACATGTTTCCTACCTCCATCTTTCCATTCTATGTCTATTCCATACTTTTAGGCCATAACCTTTTAATATTACTGCCAAAAGGATGATTGACAAGGGAGGCGAATAGGTCTGACGTTATAATAAGTACCTATCACAGCCAGGAGGAATTGAGTCATACCCCGCCCCCTCGTCTCATCGTGTAGCGCTGATAGCTTCAACCGTCTCAGCCGGGTAGTTTAGGTTAACGGCTTACTGGTGTGACCTGAGATGAGGACCCCAGATGCCATTAGGCCTAGGAAAAACGTTGTGGATCGACCGTACCCAAAATCTGCCCACCCTAACTTTTCTTTTTAGTTCAATGACCCAGCGGTAAAAATAGTGCGCCCCAAACTTTGAACCGTATGTAAAAATATTAACTTGCAAGCCAGTGAAGCACAAACTTGACTGCATGGTAGTATAATAAGTGGACCTTTAGATCGTACGAATAAGATTGTGAAGCTTGCCAATTCGGCGTATAAATGCGCGTGACCTTTACAGCTGCCTGCCGGGGTGAGTCGGCTGCAGTTCCGTATGACCCCGCATGACCCCATATCAAAGTGGCCGTCAAAATGTTCAAGAAAAAAACAAACCTTTTTTTGTTTTCAGTTATTTTGTAGATTGTACCATCAACTTAAACATATTCGTTTGTCATGCTTCTTAAATGCACCCTGCTATATTTTAATCGGCGTCGATGTCAGTCAGACTGTGGTCCTTAACTATAAAAATCCCTATAGGCCAAAAAATTAGCCTGGTCCCAGTCTCTAGGGGTCGGTTTGGGGTGTTTTACCGGGCCCAGTCTGCTATATTGAGCCGTTTCTGTCAGCCTGTCTACTTAGCTGCATATATAATTTCACAGCCTTTCTACTTTAGCTGCCATAGAGAGTTCCGCCGCCGCCTAGGGGGCGAACTAATTTAATCCAAGGCCGTAAACACACCCCGATTAAGCTGTCTGGGTGGGTGGGGAACGCTCCCAGCGCCGTAGAGATATCGGGGAGCCCCCGATGGTATGGTTTCCAGGCTACCCAAAACTGTGTTCTGCTACCTTATGGGGTGGGGGGCGCACGTAACGTTAGGCAGACTCAGGGGTGACTGTCAATCAACAACCTTACGTTCAGTCTCCTTCAGTCTGATTCCACCCTGACCTCCCAGACTCTAAAATGTGCCGTGTTGTTACTTCGTAAGTGTGAGACCTTACACTTCCCAACAGAGGACAGCGATTTCCAGGAACCACGTAGTCCCCTGCTGCTTAACGCCCTTGTACTTGTTGAGACAGGCAATGTGGGAGGTTTGCTTGGGTAAGAGTAGGAATGAAAGTTAGATATCAGAGAACGTTGTCCTGGGCGGCGCAGGTCATTCTTGTTCTGATGTCTTGGTGAGCAAATAGACATTTAAGAATCTCCTTACATCTTTGAATATCTCTTCGGTATAACCTCCGTGAAGGAGGTATCATTTTTGTCTTGATATCTCTCTGTCTGTCTGCCCGTCCGTACTATGTATGTCCGTCCGTCTGTCTGTCTGTCTCTATCTGTCTGTCTGTCTGTCTCTCTCCCTCTCCCTCTCCCCCTCTCTCTCCCTCTGCCTCTCTCTCTCCCTCTCTCCCTCTCTCTCTCTCCCTCTCTCCCTCCCTCTCTCTCTCTCTCTCCCTCTCTCTGCCTCTCCCTCTGTCTCTCTCCCTCTCTGTCTCTCTCTCTCTCTCTCTCTCTCTCTCACTCCCTCCCTCTCTTTCTGTCTCTCTCTCTCCCTCCCTCTCCCTCCCTCTCTGTCTCTCTCTCCCTCTCTCTCTCCCCTCTCCCTCTCTCTCTCTCCCTCTCCCTTTCTCTCTCTCCCTCTCCCACTCCCACTCTCTCCCCCTCTCTCTCCCTCTCCCTCTCTCTCTCTCCCTCTCCCTTTCTCTCTCTCCCTCTCCCACTCCCACTCTCTCCCCCTCTCTCTCCCTCTCCCTCTCTCTCTCTCACTTTCTCTTTCTCTCTCTCCCTCTCCCTCTCCCTCTCCCACTCTCTCTCCCCTCTCTCTCACTTTCTCCCCCTCTCTCTCTCTTTATATCCTTCTGCCTGATATATACACGCTCTTGCACATTTACTTCATTTGACATTTTGTGTCTTCTCAACACTTAAGTCAAAGAAACGATTTCCGCGTCTTTCCTTGCCAAGGTAGATGTTGCCAAGACTCCCAGAGGACGGGACAAGGGTAGATTATGACCGTTACAAATGATAGCATTGAAGAAAAGACGATAAAAAGCGAGGGAAAAACATCTACAAGAAATTGGACGGGGATGAGAGCTCAGCAGCCGAGTCTGTTAAGCCTCAGCTTTCACATTATAGCGGGAAGATTTTTTTCTTAAGTGCTTCAGTGAACTGATCAATACACAGCTCATGCATTGTTCCATGTCGATAGCTGGGTTGTATTGTACTTGAGCACACTAGTGAGAATTTCCCAGAACACTAACACACGCGGATAAACGGCCTATAGGGGTACCATTCCAATCAACATGACCTCAGTGGTGTCAGTTATCTCCCAGACACAGTCAGGAAAGAGATTTCACCCCGACTCCGACCTTCACTTTACTCTGAGGTGAGACAGCCCTTTCATGGAATCATTTGAATATTTCCTGGAAGAGACGTAAAGGCATGCACGTTATCTGCAGAGACCTTGAACATCAATCGCGTTAGGGGTAAATAGCGCTGAGGATAGATAAATATCCTAGATAAAAGCACTTGTTGGTCGTTTCGAACTCCACGAATCCACGTGGATGTACTTTTCACCCGGGGCATTCTGAGGCCGTGCTGACTTGGTTATATGGATGACGTCCGCGCGTGCATCAAATTTTGTCCGTTTCCAAAAAATAAGTTTGCAACCATACTGTAAATTGTACGAAGAAGCTGCAAAATGGGTAGATATGTGCCGTAAATGGCAATGTATTGGAAACAGGTACTTACACAATACAACGTCTCTTTTCCTATCGTAAAACGTACCGATTTTGTTGTAAACTTATTAGGCCCAATTTACACTTGTCCTTTTAACTGTAGTACTACACAAGGTAGTCTACTACTGTAGTAGACTACAGCTTTTTTCTGGGTGTAAAAAGAAAACTACTGTAGTCTACTACAGAAGTCTACTACAACCTCGGGGGTTAGTCTTTGCACAAATATTTTCGGTATTTGCGGTCGCAGCCTCTAGTGGAATTGGGGTGCAGTACATTTACAGTTTCATCACTCAGTTCTCTAGATCTTCGGCCAGTTCTCTGAGATTCTCGGACACACTGCTAAGTTAAACACTTTATATGACAACGCTGAACAATCATTTTACGTGGTAATTCACTTTGTTCTTCCCACGTCACGATCCACCGATCTCAGAAGCCACGCATGTAAACCAAGGACATCACAACTAAATTCATTTTAACGATGACAGTACCATATGGTGGCACACGCGCGCTGTAGAAAACATCGAAGGAAAATTATTTTGATGTTTGAAACCGTCACTATAGAAACAACTGCACATGAAATGTCAGGGGTCTTCTTATGCGTCACTTTCTGAACTCTATTTCTAGTTGTGTGAGACTCGCGCCCTCACCAGTGGCACCCTATGGAGAACCTGTACATTATCAAAGATACAAGCCCTGAAAGACAGTTATTCATCTAGTCATAACAAAAGGGTAAATGTCACGGCCCTATTAATATGATTTTATTGTGAGCAGAACTTGATGTTATCTGGTCCTAAATGCATTACTGTAAATAAGTTTGCGTGGTTTTTGTGGTTTTTGTTTTGCGCAAGGCGAAAATGGAGTGTTCGCGGTGGTTTAAATTTTGCGGCAGCATAGTCACATAATGCTACAGTATTGGACAAAAATATTCGCGGTGGTTTTAAGTTCGCGGTGAAACGGTCGCCGCAAAAACCGCGAACATAAAACCACCGCGAACATTTCTGCATTTACAATATATGGCGTAACAAGGTATTAGTATACGACTAGAAGGTGATCCCTGTCCATTACTGACTGTGACCGCCAGCGACCAAAGATTTGAAAGATCGCTCCGTGACCGTCATAGATAAAGAACGTTTTGTTGCCTTTTCAATAATACTTTGGAATCGTGTATCATATGCCAATTTTGAACTCAAGGGCTACACAAATTAAATTTTGGTCGCTGTACTATTGTCGTATTGTGGAAAGAGGGACTAAAACGAGTCCTGGCACCACCCCATGCCCCCCTCCCCCCCTTCCCCATGAGGAGGGGTTGGGGGCATGGGGTGTATATGTATGTTCAGACACCACTTACGTCAATCCATGAACATCTGTTAAATAACCCCGGAGCCATTTTGCGTCAGCCCAGCCCTCTGACGTGTCACTCGCCATGCAACCTCACCGGCACTTGCACACAAAAGTCGTCTGACATTTGGTCATGACGTCAGCAGGTGACTGGGCAGATCTTCCAGACTTTTCTTTTGTCCATGTGAACCTGAAGTGGGCGTCGAAATCTACTGGACCGTTCATGAATAAGAGTTTTCCACGGAATGACAATATCTTTCTGTAGCAAGTGCCGTGATGTACTCTCCAAGAAGAAAAAGGGTTCCGGCTGGTTTTGACGTGTTTTAGGCGTTTTTGTCGGGCTTTCAATTTTGTCATTTTTATGTGTGTCGCCAACCCAGATCAACCTGGAGGACCATATGCAGAGGCGCTACGCTCCCCTTGGGAGCTTGCGGCCTTGAGTGAGTGAGTGAGAGCTAACCCACAAAAAAATGACAAAGTAGAAAGCCCGACAAAAACGCCTAAAAACACGTCAAAAACCAGCCGGAACCCCTCGTCTGCTTGGAGAGTACAAGCCTTTAACTTTTTTAAAATGATCTGTCGTTATGAAATATACAGATGACAACAGGTGTTGGTTTAGCCATTGTAACACTAGTGATCCCTTTTAAATTTGCCATACATTATAATGTCACAGATTGGAGTCAGTGTTTGTAACCTTGACCGTCTGTACACGTCTGTACTAAGTGAACATGCATGTGACTTGTGCACGTGCGAAGTCAGCTGTGTTGGGCAGGGAGAAGTTGGTATCAGGACAACTCGGCCCATTTCCAACTCGGCCCATCGCAAATCTGGTCAACTCGGCCCATCGCGGTAGTAAACTCTGCCTATTGCCGAGGTCAACTCGGCCCATCGCCAAATTTCCACAAAATAAAACAAACAAAAAACTCACCTTCTAAACCACAGCCTCATAACTGCAAGTTTTAATGTTTACCCGCCGTGTCCTGGGTAGTAATATACATGTACATTTTTAGTAACAATGTCTCCTTGCGTAATTGTCAGACAACTTCTAATTGTTGAGGTTTTTGGAGCTCCATACCGCCGGTGCTTTTAATAGGCAATCAACATAATTTTCATAGAGACCGTGTTTTTTTGTTGTCAGAAAACTTCGAACTGTTGACTTAATTTCAGGTTTTTGGAGACCCATACCACCGGCGCTTATAGACAGTCAACTTGATTTAATACAGACCACGTCTTTTTGTCAGAGAACGTCAAACTGTTGACTTTGAGGTTTTTGGGCCGAGTTGACTAGGGAGATGGGCCGAGTTGACTCACCTAGGGAGATGGGCCGAGTTGACTAGGGAGATGGGCCGAGTTGACTGGGCCGAGTTGGTAATGGGCCGAGTCGTCAGACATCCGAAGAAGTGAATGTGTGTACTAAGTATTTCTACAGGGCCCGTAACCAGTATGACGCCCTTATCGTATATTGAAAATGCAGAAATGTTTGCAGTGGTTTTATCTTCGCGGTTTTCGCGGCGACGTTTCACCGCGAACTTAAAACAACTGCGAACTTTTTTGTTCAATACTGTAGGAGTATGTGATTATAGCACTGTCGCAAACTCAAAACCACACCAAACACTCCATTTTCGCCTTAGCGCGAAATTAAAACCACGCGAACTTAACTGCATTTACAGTAACACAAGACAAAACAATGTGAGACCATGCCAGTCGCTTGGGTGGCGTTGGAAACCTGACAAAGTAGTTAGACCGTTCCAAAATATGTACAAGCAGGAGGAGGTACTAAAAGTTAGCACCTGAGACAAATACTTTTCTAAACAACGGGATACACGGCAAAAATATGCTCACAATATCGCATCTTTAAATATGAGACGCGATACGATTTCTATGTTCTATCTTAAGTCTTATTTGTGGAAAATAGACCCCTGGTTCTAGTGCGTGACTGTGTCTATCATATTGTCAAAACATTGTCAAATTCAATAAGTGTGGCAATTAAAAATTATTGCCATAGCGAAGGTGTCTGGACTGGTCTTACTTCGCTGTAAGGATACCAACGTATATCACTCTAGATCTTAGCTCTGCCATAATATTTGTGCAAAATGCACTTAGAAATCAGAAAGGCATCTGCCAAGCAGATATAGAAAAGCACCATGTAACTCGAAGAGTTCCTAGCATATATGGAAAGGCCGGAGCACACTGCCGTTGAAGTCTCTTTTTTCTCTGGCATTGTTGGATAGGTGGAGTGAGAAACTAGGCCGGAAGTTTAGAAATTCAGTTTGCTGGGGCTCCTATGATCGTTTTGGTTGTTATTCGAGCTCTGTAGGATATGTTTTCGAGGAGCTACTGTTGTTTTTCCGACACCGCACGCCTCCCCGTAAAGCGTTCAGTGTAGACTGCCCAAGTGGTAACCCATGTTATTTATCATTCCGTTAAAAACTTTGACTTTCTATATATGCTTAAATCTCCTCAAGTTTTGGTTTTCACAGAGGTTACTTGGTGGGAGGCATGATGTTCAGCACGTTCTTATGATAATAGATCAACGGGGATGTGCAAACCCAAAGCTAGAATACTAGATTCGGTGAACTCCCTGACACACTCCCACCAGTACGAAATCGGACACCACGTAAAAGTAGGTCATCTTTCATTGACAGCTGAGTGCCTGGATTCCAGATGTGCTAACGAGGTATAAAGTGACAGGAGGGCATCCACAGAGTTCGCCGTACGGATTCCTGACATTCCTGTGGAATTCTGGGAATTCTTGCAAATCGGGCGTAAAGTATACTATTAAGCTTGCCCCTAAGGCTTCGCTAAAATGTCAGTGCCCCGTCAACATTGTCAGTCCCAAGGCCGGAAAAGAAGGTGAACTTTTCGAATTCGACCTGTCCACTGCCATGCCTAGGGGGCTGTCCTCACTGTAACGAGCATAGTGACTACCACAGAGGCTGGCTAGCCTCCACCAGGGCCTCCTATGGGCGTATGGATCGTAGAATTCGGCAGAAAAAGGAACAATTAGCCAGTAGAGTCAGTCCACGGTGAAGATCACGTTTCGCCCGCGTAGGAGCCTGCAAATGAAACCCTGGCAAACATTCTCCCTATCGCGCGTAGTTAATATGGTAGAGACTAGAGGCTGGCAACTATATATAGTCTACCCTGGGAGCCATTGCGTACATGCGAAGAATGCTTTTGAGAGCTATTCTTTCATCTTAGAAAATAACCCATGCCGTTGCAAAGTATACTGACTCGTAAATACCATTAACATTAATCCGCCGGGTTACATAAATCCGCCACTTTGAAAAACGGTGGGTTTGAGAGATCTCAATATCGCAGCACCCCCAATGTATGCACAGTTTAGAGAGAGATCTTTATTGACACAACAAAAGCACAGCGACTTTCGTAAGGTCTACTACATCTATACATAACGTTACATACAAACGAATAGGTGCATACAAGTGATTTGATTACACCAATCATATGGGATAGTGCAACATAGCGTTATTTCACGTGTCGTATTTGTTCTAATGTCTAAACATTCTTTGATGTAAATATCTATCTGTACACAGTAATTATTAAAACCTCCTAGTATGTAATTGAATCTATTGAAGCGGAGATAAAGGTGAGTAGCTTTGAGCGTTAATCCTCATATCTTGAACAATACATGATGTAGTGAAGTTCGTCTTCAATTTCAATTGGGCAGAATGGACAGAATCTTTGATCACGGAGAATTTTACGATAGCTTCCGGCTTCAAAGTTCAATTTATGGCTACGAATTTCATAATTATGTATGCTTGCGAGGTACTTTCCTTGTCCGTATTCTTTCTTTAAGGCGGAATAAATGGACAGTTTTGAATTGTTTTGAATAGAACTATGCCATTCTTGTATACATATATCCTGCAGACGTTGTCGTAACTGGTTAGTCAACATATCGGTCTGATATAATCAAGGGTTGATCCATACATGCCCCAAACCGTTTTAGTTAATAATATCATTTACATGGTTCACCCAGACATGATCACCAGAATGTAGAATGTCGTATGCTTCACGTAATAGGGTATCTTGGAGTAAATTCAATAAACGTAAACGATGCCAGTATTTAATAAGTTGTATCTCGGCCTTAATCTTGATTCGGAATGTTTATAATTCGCCACGGATGCGGCCATTGGATGATATACAGGAGTGCATTACCCTGGGGGATGCTAGGTTGGAGATCTGTTTTGATTTTTTTAGGGCGGTGGAATTATAGTAGTAGATGTTACTCTTCATTTCAGATTGGGAATATTTTTTGGGTTGACCTTTTTTTCCTCACACACGGGTTAGATTTGAAATTTCCGATTGAACACCACCGATAAAATCCAGTTTGTATAACCAAAACGTTAGTTCAAAATCTTTTTATCTGAACAACGCCTGAGACGGGCCTTCTTTGTTGAGTTCACTGTCAGGTGATCAATCATTATTTGCTCGATGGCCTGAAAGTTCACCACAGGTGAGCGAGTATTGTCTGTGACCTGTAACGACTACAAAGATCATGTCAGTATGATTTTTCATGCTGAAGGGAGTCTGACAGTTAACAAATTTGTTTGTGAGGTTCTGAGTTCATCTTTGATGTATCTGGATGCTATCCCTGCTGATTTCCTGCCACTAAATAACTTCTGATGGGGTTCGGGCAGTGAATTTAGCTGCTACATGTCGTAAACATGGTAGAGAATCTTTGTTTGCTCTTATGTCCTACTCCACTCTACTTTACGTCTCTACTGTACGCTACTGTACTCTTCTCTACTAGTCTACTCTACTCTGCTTAACTCTACTCTTCTGTACGGTACTGTACTGTACTGTACTGTACTCTGTTCTATTCTTAGTCTCTACTCTACTCTACTTTTAGTCTCTACTGTACTGTACTGTACCCTCACTACCCTACCCTACCCTACCCTACCCTACCCTACCCTACCCTACCCTACCCTACCCTACCCTACCCTACCCTACCCTACCCTACCCTTCCCTTCCCTACCCTACCCTACCCTTCCCTACCCTACCCTACCCTACCCTACCCTTCCCTTCCCTTCCCTACCCTACCCTACCCTTCCCTACCCTACCCTACCCTACCCTACCCTACCCTACCCTACCCTACCCTACCCTACCCTACCCTTCCCTTCCCTTCCCTACCCTACCCTACCCTACCCTACCCTACCCTACCCTACCCTACCCTACCCTACCCTTCTCTACCCTACCCTACCCTACCCTTCCCTACCCTACCCTACCCTACCCTACCCTACCCTACCCTACCCTACCCTTCCCTTCCTTTCCCTACCCTACCCTACCCTACCTACCCTACCCTACCCTACCCTACCCTACCCTACCCCACCCCACAATACCCTACCCTACCCTACCCTACTCTACTCTACTCTACTCTACTCTAGTCTACTCTACTCCCAAACATCTCTGCCTACGTGACAACAGGCCTACTGTCATGTCCTCGCCGGTTAAGCTTTTCTAATGTGTGGCAGAAAAGTATCAACACCGACTTTTAGGTCGCAGCGTGGTTGCAGGCAGGTCGTCGTCGTGTAATAGTAGGTCAATGTAGAAATGGGTATATTATTCTTTGTACTTGGCGCTTTTGAAATAAGTTATGAAAAACTTGAGTGCAGTGCCACCTCGTCCTTGTCTGCCCATAAGCGAAGTTTCAAAAAATTGTAGGCCATAAATCACAAGTCGTGCAGACAAATCGGCGCCATTCTGAAATCACTTTAACCCCCTCACGGGTGACTAGGGAAACACGCCGCTGACGTCACAGATGGACGTCAGACCGAAATAGTCGCCCGAGGTGGCCCCAGTTCGTGGAAGAAGAACAATACACGAGTTTAAAATAACCCAGACGGAGCTGCTCCACCCAAACACCGCACATTAACCCACAGGTCAACCGGAGGACGCTGACATTCATCCGATATGTAAATGAGGCTTCATGACGCAAGAAAAAGTACAGTGACCTTTGTGAGCTACAAGCTACAAAGTCACCTTGACAGGTCAAGGAGTTCCACTTCAAGACAACAAGTTCGGCACACCGCCTGAAGACAACAAAATAGCTTTTCGTACTTGCGGATTTCTTGTACTACATTTTTTACTTTATTTTGAGTTGGAGTGGGACTGAGAGGTGATTTGTGGGAGAGATTAGTTTCAGTGCTTCTTCAATAATTCATCAGAGCCGAGTTTAATGGTCGCGTGGGCTTCAAACACAACACGTAAAACCCCAGGGGGTCATGATGCTGTAGTGAACGGGCGTGATCCTTGTTACCGTCGGTGCATAATTAATGACCTGAATCATGCGTATGGTTCAACCGAGAGGACGGGACCATGCGGGCGATGAGACTGTAAATGCAGAAATGTTCGCGGTTTTCGCGGTGAACTCTATACCGCAAAATTAAATCCCCGCGAACATTTCTGCATTTACGGTATTCATACTCTCCAAGCAGATGTTGGTGGAGAGGATTGTGACCTTTCTATCAATGTTTGTCTGTGGTGACTAATTTGGTGCAGAGTGCCGACAGATAACGGCTCATATATGATAGAAAAGCTCACGATCTTCTCAACCAACCTCTGCTTGGAGAGTAGAATATTCATAAAACAGCTCATATACTTCTTTCTTCATAATATTCAATGCCAACTGAAAGGTCTTGGGTGTAAAAGAAACATACTGGTATGAACTTACATCTATGTAGTATATCATAGACACGTGTTTTAATATAGTTACAGACACAACTTCCTTAGCGTACTACCTTGTTGTTGTTGTAAAGTGTTACTGTAAACGCGGTGGTTTATGCTCGCGGTTTTCGCGGTTAACTTTCTGCGTGAACTTAAAACCACCGCGAAACATTTTGCCCACCTATGACTGCAGTGCTGCTATTGTTTAGAACGCGAACTTTAAACCACCGCGAACACTCCATTTTCTCCCTACCGCAAAATAAAATCCCCGCGAACTTAAATGCAGTATTTTGGGAAGATATCCAGAAAAAAACTTCCTTTCCCAACTTTTACAGCTTATAATAGGTTTGGTCAGGTTAGAACGCACGTGTTAAGTTTAATGGTGTGTATTTGCTTCGAGTGTAAAAGTCGTTTTGATTTAACTCAAGCCTACTCACATGAACGGTCAGTAGAATACCGATGTTTGGCCAGGTCTAAAATTGACCTTCGTACTATAGTACTGGACAATAAAACTCTCAACAATTATTTGTAAAGAATCAACAGTGTTGGAGAGTGCTGTAAACATTAAGGTAAAGAGAAAGGTCGTAAACACTTTTATCTACCTGAACGGTCAGTAGATTACCCATGTTCGGCCAGGTCTGAAATTGACCTTCGTACCATTGTACTTGCGTTGACTTGACTTAAAAACACTCAACAGTTATTTGTAAAGAAAAGTCAACAGTGTTGGTGAGTGCTGTAGACATTGAGGTAAATTTAAAGGTCGAAAACACTTTTATCTACCTGGTTAAACGTGACCTATTGTTGAGGCGTAACAGATCAGAACGTCGTCATGCGCACTGGGTCTTTCTACAACATGCGGCACGAAATGGCCTCGGATCCTGTCGTTCTGACGACAGGAAAACTCGGAGATCCGGAACCTCAGATCCGTATAAGAATCCAGACGTATACGGGGGCCGTATTGTAATAAAACAACCCAAATTTACCTGAATTAACTTGCATGTGCAAGTGGTATACCACATCAGTGTACCACTTGCACATGTAATTTATTGTAGGTAAATTTGTGTTGGATTCTTACGGATCTGAGGTTCCGGATCTCCGAGTTCTCCTGTCCGGATACGTCAGGATTCGAGGCCATTTCGTGCAGTGATATTCCTCCGCAAGTCCAGCGGGTCCCATATCACTTAAGATTTGTTACCTGCAATAAGGAATTGCGCAAGATCTTCCATTATATATATCCCATATAACTACGAATGAGAAAACTTAACATGGTTAACTGCAGTAACGATATTACATTGACTTACCTGACAAAACTAACTACTAGTGGTCTGTCGGCACCACAAACCAAGACAACTGAGCCCATGTGTATTAAAAATGCTGAAGTTCCGTGCTGTTTTACTAGGTGGCGCTTTAGATGTGCATATATGAAGACGAAGAAGTACACATTACCTCGTTATCTTCAACCTGCGTGGTATAAGATACATGTCTCCTACTTTATGAGTCCAGATTTAAACGACAATTACTTCTTAATCCCATTTCATCGTCAGGCTTTAGCTCTGGTTGAAGATTATACTTGGCGCGATCTCTATGTCTACAAATGTATACTGTATATTGGCGTGGTTTAAGGATAGAGTAGCGTCTCTGCTTGCCCGTTGACAGTTACAAAGAAAGCAATGCCGTGTCAACAACAGTGATCTGGCAACGTACTGAGTAGTGAGCGCCCCCTTGCGTGCATTCATATCATAACAGGACGGTGGTGCCAAAAATGTCCCACCTTTCCATAACGCCTAACGGCTTACGTGCGATTCGTTATGCAGCTGTAAGGTGTCGCTTCAGCTTTGGTTGATGTGTAAATACATAGACACCTTTAGTAGTTGTCAAATCGGTCAATTCCTGTCGGTGAAAATTTTATTTCCTTGCTTTCTTTTTCACTCCAACAGCATTTTTAAGTTCTATGACATGAATGAGAGAGAGAGAGAGAGAGAGAGAGAAAGAGAGAAAGAGAGAATGGGTCGGTACTTTTTTATGCGTAGCCCCAGGCCTCATCAGCTAGCTAGGCTGTCAGTTATTCCATTGACAGGACGCTGTCGTACGGCACTGAGGGGGGTGGTGTGGTGGTGTGTGGTGGTGGTGTTATTGAGTTGGCCGACGGGGCTGAATCGCAAGGGTCTGGAGGCTGACATTTTGGCGCCAAGGTGACCTCAATACGACAATTGCCCCAGGTGCGGCCATTGAACTGTATATGGTTATGAACCACTCACACCGTGAAGGACCTCTACTCTTTTCGATAAGTGTGGTGGGATCTTTAACGTGCGTGAGGTGTGGCTCTCCTCAAACACGGGACCTCCATCTAACGTCCTATCAGAGGGACGTCCCTAACCGAAGCTAGATACTCATTTACACCTGAGTGAAGTGAGGAAAGTCGTGTAACGTGCCTTTCTCAAGGGCACAACATCGGGGCACATCGGTGGTTTCGAACCCGGGACCTCTCGGTTGCGGGCGAAACAGCCTACCGATTTTCCTTCACACGATGCCACTACTGTATGAATAATGAAGAAAAGATAGAATAAATGAGGTTTAGAAACGTGAGACTCCCTCTCGCCAGCAGTCCACAACCTCACTTCAATGCTCCAAGACCAAACATCGGCCGACGTACCGAGATACACCTAATGATAACCCCCAGGTCTCAGCAGCTGTTTTCTGCCTCTAGATTTATCGACGCTACGAGTCGGTGAATCTTGGAGGATTTATTTGTCTTTTCTCCACGGCTGTGATACCAGACTGTTACAGGGCCTGCGGCGAAGGGTCACCGATGGATACACCATCAGACGTCGGCCCCTGGCACCCGAAGTCGAACCGAATCCCTCGTCCTTACGTTGCCTTATCACTATCGATTGAAAGAGACTATACGGATTACGCCTTTCAATGTACTTCACCGATGAGTGATCCACCAAGGATTTTGAAGCCATCTAGTGAAAAGACTATGGAAGGAATTTTCCTGCGGCAACTACTGGTATGATCCAAGGACTCAAAGTATTAAGAAGAATGTGTGTTTAAAATTCAATGTTTCTCCTTCCGAAAAAAAAACTCTTAGAGTATGGTTAGACTACGCAGGCAGATACTCGAGGAAGTGATGACTAGCTTAACTACCCAGACAGGTCAGTAAAAGTATTGAGCACTTTTGATAAAGGCATCTCAGGCCCAAAACTATGAAAATGCTCGCACACAAATCATCACAGAAGTTTTTTTCCGAATCCTATAGCCTCCATAGCAGGATTTACCGCGGGCCTTTTTTTGGGGCTTATAATACACTTTTTACAGCCAGCCCGTAATCATCAGCCAGACTGTAACCACGGCTAAATGGTTACAGTTACAGTCTGGCTGATGGTTACGGGCTGGCTGCAAAAAGTGTTTTATAAGCCCTCCCAAAAGGGCCCGGTAGAGCCTGCTATGGAGGCTACGAATCCTACTCGTAAGCTTGATGTATTACTTTTCAAAACGATTTCAAAAAGATGCAGCGACAAGGAAAAGAAGACATACGTCATTTATAGGGACCCACAGACTGAAACATTTCATCAACAAACCCATAGAAGGAATCTGCCAAACGTCAAAGTCCGACACATTTGAAGGTAGAGGACGTTCTAGAATACTGTAAATGCAGAAATGTTCGCGGTGGTTTTATGTTCGCGGTTTCTGCGACGACCGTTTTACCGAGAACTTAAAACCACCGCGAACATATTTGCCCAATACTGTAGCAGTATGTGACCATAGCGCTGTCGCAAACTTAAAACCACCACAAATTTTTGCCTCAGCGCGAAATAAAAACCGAGCGAACTTAAATGTATTACTTTTCAAAACGTTTCAAGAAGATGCAGCGACAAGGAACAGAAGACATTCGTCATAGGTACACACAGACTGAAACATTTCATCAACAACCCATAGAAGGAATCTGCCAAACGTCAAAGTCCGACACGTTTGGAGGTGGAGGACGTTCTGGAATATCATCCTTGCCAGAAAAGGTTACCTTCTCGATTGAAATGAAAGCAAGCTCGGGATAAAAAGGTCATTTAAGTCAGAACGTGAAATCGTGAAGACGGGATTAAAACTGTATCAGTCCGAAAATATGAGAAGTCTAGAATATCGATTCCTTCGAAGATTGCCGTGAAAACTTGGTAACTCCATTTTGCTTCGGACCAAATTGAAAGATTTACCATATAGATGTGGAGGCTTCCGGGGTATAATTTATCTCAGTGAGCTTACGTACTTGGTGGAGAAGATATCGAACTTCCTAGAAATATAAGATCCCCAGAGGAAAGGCTGCGAACATTGCGTCCAAGTATATTACTTCCTGTGGGGTAGCTATATTGATAATCTTTTGTTCCATCTTGAAATATCACGAAAGGCGTAGTGGATTTTTCTTTCTATTACTGACGCTGTAGCCACATATTCCCTGCGTGAAGTGCCATAGTGCAAGTTTCAAGGAATGCAACTTTTGCTTTCCGGTGAAGCACAGAGAGATCAAAGACGACCAGGCTGTGATGAACTGTGTCCTCGTTGTTAAAGGCATCATGGCAGAGCATTTTATGAGGCTTGGAACGTGAAAATCAGAAAACTCCAATTTCTAGTCATTCCTACACATAGTAAGTTTCAATAACACTAAACCATTACATATCGACATTAACGGAGCAAAGATACGATGTCGTTGTGTGGTGAGAACTGATAGAAAATCCAAGCCCTAACAGACAGATTCTAAATGGCCATCACAATTAGCGGTTCGACCAATGAGAGAGTGACTGCATGGCCGCCAAATGTTTGCATTTTTATGTTTTGATTCTGCATTTCTACTTTTTGACGGAGGTGGGCGGGGCTATGGTATAGGTCTATATTTACACTAGGCGCCTGAAACTATAAGATCACAATGTAGTTAATTTTTGGGCCGCTTTTGAGCACTTTTGATAAGAAATTCGCACGCAAATGTGGTTAACAGTGTCATTAGATGTCAATTTCATAAAGACTACAGCAACTTGAATATTTCCAGTTTTCAAGCCTCATAAAATGCTCTGGGTGCCTTTAAAGCCCCCATTACACTAAACTGCGCTTGGACTGCGACCTCGCTGCGACCTGAGCTGGATTTGTGTTACCCTTGATTTCATAATTGGAATGTAGAAGATGTAAAAGTATGACTGAAAAAGTCGTTCTTTATGTACGAAATTCTTTGGGCACCCTTGTCAATTTTAGGTCGCAGAGAGAGCGCGGCGTGGTCGCCACCCTTGTGGAATTGGGGTGATATGGAGATGCACACCTTGGTGCAGTAAAAGCCACTTAATTGCACTTCGGATTAACGCACATTCTATTGAACTGCACCGAATCCCAAAATCCTAAACCGGTTCATATTCACTGCATTGTAAGTGACTCCGCATATCTGCACGCGCATTGTCACCAATGCCGGCTCCGCATATCTGCACGCGCATTGTCACCAATGCCGGATAACTGCACCAAATTTTTTTCACAAATCCTCGACAAGTTAACTAAAAAGGTGCGCTATAAAACGGCAAACGCGGTAAAAATGAGCCGATGTGTCTATTTAGAGGCACGATACCGCCAATATGTCTAAAATTGTTTTGACTAACAAAAGAAGGTGGTCTCCATTGACAATCACGTGCTAACAAGTTCATACAGCACACCGAAGTTTAAAAACTATTCACCTCCTGTATGATACAGTGTACTGGTCCAGCTGGGCAATTTAGCATAATTACACCAGCCGGATAATTGCACCAAATACGCTGACAAATGGGATGTGCAGTTAAGCGGATTCTACTGTACTTTATCATCCATACATTTGCCAGACGCGGTCCCTGATTAAAGAAACTCGCGGATGTCCCTCTATTAGAACCATGTATTAGTTCAGAGGAGCTAAGTGGACTTGGTCTACAAGCTTTGGCTTTCACTTCGTATCACCGGACCTCTTTGATATCTCGGCCGAGTCGTAAAAGAATAATACAAAAGTTAGATGCACTCTTGGAGTCGAAGGGTAACAAAAACATACCGCAGACACGTCGGCGCGCACTAATGAATGAACCCTGCCTCTCGGAGCGCCATTACGAGGAGAGTACGGTCTAGGGTCGAGACCTCCTGAAGCGATTTTGTGAAATTCTCGGGATGTCACCGCTCACTACTTCCCATATGGGGGAAATAATCCACTTTGAATAGCGAGGCATCTAATGGAATCTGGTATCCAGAAAACAAATGGGATTTGGGACGACTTCAAGTGCATCATGCCAACTGTCTCCACAGCATTGAGTGTGCTCTCAAGAGAAAACTATTGGGATGCTTCGGTGAAATTTTGCAGCTAGAAAAACTACTATATCCATTACCCGAGGATGCGTTGTTGTGGAGAGATTCACCAAAGCCAAGTGTGTTTAGGTCGTAAATGAATCAAAACGCCCATAGCAAATCTCTCTCCAATGCAAAATGACAACGTTCATTTGTTATACTGCCAACCGTTTCACCGGTTCTACCTCTTCAATTTCTGGACAGTTGATTTTTTTGTCATCGATGATATCCAGGACCACAAAAGATTATAATGTAAAATGACTGGCATACACTGAAGATCCACAATTCTTATTTTCAATGTACTTAAGGCCATGTTGATTTGACTATATGGATGACATCCACGCGCACATCAATTTTCGCCCGATTCCAAAATTAAAAATTAAAGGTTTTCCACCATACTGTAAATCATACAAAGCAGCTGCAAAATGGTCAAGTGTATGCCGTAAAAAGATATTGCAAAATGATCCCTATGTCGTACAATACCCAAAGCAATGCCAAAGTCAATGAAAGAACAAAAATAAAGAACCTATATTTCGGTATATCATACTCTGTGTGTTAGTCATTTGTTTGAGTTTGAGTTTATTGGGATCCACAATTTAGCTTAACAGCTACTCTTCCTGTGGTCCAAACTGACTGGACAAAACTACATGACACATATAAACACCACAGAATTTACATATGTACATAAATGATAAAAGAAGCATAAGGCTGTGCATATACAATTTTTTTTATACAAAGTTGACAATCTCAATATCAAACTACTTTACACTTTCAAACCATTCCAGGTGCTGGACATTCTATACAAGAAGCGCTTTTTCTGAGCATTTGTTCTGGGCTTCGGTAAGAGGATGGTTTGTGATTTAGATGATCGTGTTTGATAACCATGTGACTGCGTTGTGATTTGTTTATACAGAGAAACTGGCTGTTTGTTGTCTCTGATTTTACGGAAAGTAATCATGCTTTTCTGTTGGATCCTGTCTTTCACGGACAACCACTCTAGCATCTGCAGCAGAGCGTCCCTGCTTGTGAACCTATCAGTTCCAAGGGCGATTCTGGCCGCTCTGTTCTGTATGACTTGCAGTCGTTTTATGTTCTTTACAGATGTACTTGTCCATACCGAGCTGCAGTAGTCTAGATGTGTAAGCACGAGAGATTGAATCAATGCTATTCTCACTCTACGCGAAAGTGACTTCCTCACCCTGCTCACTTGCGCCATGCTCCTTTGTTCAACTTTCCTCACCATACTTTTTTTCTTTGCTAAACTTTTTTTATTTTATTCGCACGCTCGCATCAGTTTTGGGGTTCCGGGAGGATGTCATCCATACAATCAAATAAACATGGCCTAAATTTATATAGGACGTTTTGAAATACAAACGCCAGTACGTACAATGTAATCCAAGTTAACTTCTTTGGTGTAGATTGGAGCACACATCATACAGGCAGATACCTGTTCATCGAAGAGCGGAGTGTAAGGGCGCCATGCAGAGAAAGTCAAAAACCATAACGGTTATTGAATGAATAAGCAAGCCATGACATTTTCAGCTTACACATATGTGCCTCTAGTGATAGGGATGTAGAAAACTCCTACCGGAATTACTTTGCAATGTGTAATCATTTTTTCCTGCGAGTCCCTTGAATAATTGGATGTCACGGGACGTTAAGATACCAGACCATTACTGTCAGGTTACGGTCATCTGAGGTAATTGTTTTGACAGACCATGTAGAGTTTCCAGTGTGAGGCACATATCAGAAGGTTACACAACTTCACGCTAGTACCTCTCAGTGTTACTTTGTAGTCGCATTTTTATAAGTAGATCACCATAGGATATATAACTGCGCTTAGCCGGACTTCTGCAGTATTTGAAATTCTGGAGTAGCATATACATTAGTGTGAACAGTTGTAAGTTTGAAAATACATGATGTGTATCGTAGTAATCACTGACTGTGAACGATTTTTCTATCTGCCTTCAAAAGTTGTAATCGAGTTCCTCTCTCGTCGGCATCGCGTTCATTAAATGCGAATTACGCTTGAGACAAGATTATAGATATGATTTGGAAATGTGTTCCCTTAAGTAACAATTGGGTCCCGGAAGAATTCTATGGCAAAATGTAAGTGTAGGAGTCCATTAACGCATCTCATCAACATTCAGGTTTCAATCTTAATGATTCATGCCGACACCCCAAACTCTACATTTTGACTATCCTCCTTAAAAGCTTACCAATGGTTGCTAATCAAAAACCAAGTCGTACCCTTAGCGATCCTGGGACCAGTTTCAGCCTGTTTTCGTTATAGTGATCGACAAACAACACATTGCTTAAAATTGTCTTCGTCGCCTTTCTCTGGTTAATGAGATGACATGCAGCGAGAGAGGATTGTTTGGGCAAATGATAACATCCTGCCATCAATCATATAAAGTTATGCCAACAGCTTAATAGGTAGTAACTGCAGGAAAGTTTTATTCGCTTTGTTTATGTACCAAAGCCACCAGTTGTTAACATGCAGCTTGGATCCTGCATTTTGAGGAGCTTGAAAAATGCCTTATTGGCGGAGTTATAATGGCATGTTCTACAAAAAGCCCCCCGTGTGAGTTTAGAAATGTCTTTAGTTAGAAAGTTATAAACTTCATTTTGTATATCTATCTATCTATCTATCTATCTATCTATCTATCTATCTATCTATCTATCTATCTATCTATCTATCTATCTATCTATCTATCTATCTATATATATATATATATATATATATCTATATCTATATCTATCTATATCTATATATCTATATATCTATATATCTATATATCTATATATCTATATATCTATATATCTATATATCTATATATATATATATATATATATATATCTATATATCTATCTATCTATCTATCTATCTATATATATATATATATATATATATATATATATATATATATATATATATATATATATATATATATATAGATATATATATATATATATATATATATATATATATATATATATATATATAGAGAGATATATATATATAGAGATATATATATATATGGCCTCCGTCGGTCAGTATTGACCATGGTAAAATCCTAATTCACAACAGCCCTACAGCATCGACTATGGCTAAACAGCCCTTTTTTTTGTAAGAGCTACCAAATGGCAGTGAGTTATCTTCTTACTTCTTACGTCTTGATTGTTCGTATTTTTGTTTCCCTTTCTACTAAACGATAATCAAAAGATGGGCCGTCGGTCATACGATTGTGTAGAGGAAACGATGATAGAACGATGCGTTAGCTTATAAGAAACTCGCTGATTTTTCTTCATACATCACCCACTGTTGTGTGAATTATACTGATCGTAAGTTGCTTAATTGCTCAAAGCTTCTTTATGTCTTCATAAACTGATAAAATTACACATGCTGTCCGGGGAAATTACGGTCAAGTCTACAGGCCCAAATGAGGCATTAACGTACCTCTCCAAATTTACGAACACTTTATGATTTAAGCTCAGAACTGCATTAGTTCATGTATTTCCATTTATTTCTTTTGCACTGATTCAAAACAACAACCGAATAACGATCTCCTCCAAATAAATTGTAATGGGTTGTCATGGGGTATTAAGACACCTCGGTTGTATAAGTCAGCCTGTACGCACGGTCATTTCAGTTAATTGCCTTTGGCGGTATATCTGCATTTGATGATCTGGTTGTCGTTTTCATGGAGAGCTTTCGTGGTCGCCATAAAGCGTGTGGATTTGTTTGTCGAGACCTATAATATACGGGCGATGATTCCTACACTTTAGAAGGCTCATATTGCTGTTCATCCCTGCGTTTTAAAATTCATTTATCATCATGCCACGTTTAGTGCTGCATGCTGTAAATCTATACATTGAGTCCAGCAAATGTTAGTACTGTCTAACTTTAAGGTCGTATTGCCACCCTGCTTTGGTCTAGTCTTTGTGTATTCAAATAAAGGCGAGATTTGTCCGCAAGTAGATAGTAACGTCTTCATATTAAGCAAAGCCAACATGGATACACTGTACAGCCAACGTATCTAATAAATCTTGCCATGCCAATAAAAGGAGGATTTCTCTGAAGCTCATGTATGTATACTGCATTTATATATGTGTGTTCCCGTACGTACCCCCTTGTGTTTTCATGGACTGCAACATGTAAATGGGTTTCACTTCCAATGACCATAACAGTGTTACGGCTCTTGACGATGACAGGAGACGATGCTGCAGCAGAAGTGCCCCCACGCAGTGCGTTTGTGTCCCCCGTCAGCAATAATTGGGTCCCGTGAGAAATTGAACTTGACTGATAGAGAGTCCCAGTACGACTCCATTAGCTCACTGCCTGCACATCACTCTCGGCTCATGTCGTCTGATTCGACTCGATAGTCACGACAATCCACTCTCACCCGCCACAGCTGGACTCCAAGTTAGCAATTTCTCCGCCAATCCACTTTCAGAAGCCGCAGATGGATTCTAACTGTGAGGAAGTTGTAGACAATCCTAGAACTTGTTGAAGGCTTTTTGCTGTCTGCAGGAAGTAGAGTTGAGCAACTGGACCAGTGCCAGTATACTGTCACTGTTTGTCAGATGTGCTTTGCCAAAATAAAATTTGCAGACTTTGGGCTTTCTATATTCCACAGGCAATGCTCTTCTTGTTCTGATATTCTCATTTTGCGTATGTATGTGTCTCTAGGGGTAAAACCCATAAAAGATGTGGAGTTTCAAAGGCTGCCAGAATCCTCCCTCTACGGTATGGTTCTATCTCTGCATTTTTAGTGAAAGATTCAGAAACTCTTACGTTTTCCGTGGCTAGCATATACAACCAAACTCGATAAATACCTTTGAGGTAAAATATCATATATGTAAAGTCTAAATCATACTGCTGGGAGTAGGACAGAATGCCATTAAAACCGCGGGGTCTCTTATTAAGAGTCGTAGATATTGTCTTCAATCCCTTGAATTTGAATATTACGGACAACTGCTGTAAACAATATCAATAAGTAGATTAAGATCGAGGTTATCTAATGCATTTTATTTTCGTATACAGTACTCTCCCGTGCGACATGAACCTTATATATGAGTAATATAGTCACTCAAGGACTCCATTAACAACCTGCCTCATAGGACCTTATTCATCTCGTCAGCATAAACTACTAGTGTGCGTAAGTGATTCTCTGGTAAGTTCAATCTTGACAGATCATACTTCAAGATGAAAGGAATATGCTGATATTTTGCCTCCCGTTCTTGTTCGATGTCATGAAAACTGATAGTGAAACTAAACAAATCTGACGATGTTGGTCCTGATGGTTGATCCGTAAACCCGATGTCGGTCCTGTCACCAGCGAAGTGCCAATTATCAGCTACTCTTAATGTAACATCTGTTTCTGTCGTGACCGATCGGTTTTAACGGTTGAACCTGATCAGAAACCCATTAAAATTCAGGTTTACCCCACGAGACAGCTGCACCCTGTTCATGGTAATTAGGTTCGTGTGCAGCCAGCCAATCATCTAGTAGTAAACAAACTTTTATTCAACGGAGCGGCAGTAAATACATGGAGTAGGAACTGCATTCGTACGTTGGAAGTTAATTTGTGATACAAAGACGTAATTATTTCAAGGGGATATAAAACGGAAGACGGTTGTACGTACGTACACACAAGGGAACGTTGTTAATGTCTTACTCTAAAAATGTAAAAAGAAAGTTAATTTTTTTAAGTCTATCTATCTGCAGCATATGTAGCATGTGTGGTTATATAACACATCAGGAGTACTTAAGTGATGAAAAAGCTGTTTCTGCATTGGACTATAGAAAGAAAGAATACTCTAACTATAGTATATATAAAATAGATGAAAAACAGTGCTACTTTCGCTGAAAATAACCAGTGGTTGATAATTGATAGCCCACTGTAATGATAAGTGTTTTTGCCTAAAAGCCTTGGTATAGGGGGAATTTCTCTATGTTCTATAGATAGCAAAGTGGCATTTAAAAGCTTTGTGACGAGCAACAGGCTCCGAAACAGCAATATATACTCAAGATTCACATACTGTAATTCATTTTATCTTCACGGTGTAAGGAAACTGGACATTTTTACTGAACTTCAACTTCACGGTGGCAGCAAGTGATTTATAGAACGGATATGTGAAGCAATCATAAATAATTACAACAGTTTTTTTCACGGTGATAATAAGTTCATGGTACAGAGGTAACCGTGAAAACAGTGATAGAAGATAAAGTTACAGTGAAAGAAACAAGAATTACTGTATGCGACAGTATTTCCATGTTAAAACATGTTATCACAGCGTTTAAAGCCTGTTTAATGATGCCATTGACATTGCCAGTTACATAGCTTGTTTGCAAAAGAAAACATTCATCATATGGCTTATCCGGTTAATTTGATTTGAGTTATTAGGCTGTATAAGAATAGACATGTCCCCGTGGCGCAAGCGGTAACGCAACCCCACTGCTTCGCCATCTTGATCGAATTCCGTGAATCCTGGGGCCCGAGTTCGATCCTCTTCGACATGTTGTAACAGATTGCATTCGTCATTTCGGATGGTGACGTAAAGCCGGCGGCCCACGTATGAGGGAGCTTCGGGCGTAAGCCTCAAGCGTCAAACCTCTGCATGTAGAAGAACCCAACACACTTATCGAGAAGAGTAGGAGTGACCCGGTGTGCTCGGCCAAAAACGCGAGCCGTGGCGAAGCTGCATTGTACTTCCACTAGCTACTTGAAAAAGCATCATGCTTCACCTCAATTGCACACACATCACTACCAGCGGACCAGCCCCCTGCTGTAGTGACTTACACACATGTGTGTGGCCCAAGGGCTATAGAAATGGAGATGGGCGCCACCCCTATGCGTCTTTTCAAGACGCCCGGGTCACTTTAACTTAACTTCACCTCAATTGAGGATGCCTGCTTTACCTTTCTTTTATAAAAGACATGCAGCCACGACTTCCCAACTAGCCGGAGGATCACTTTAAAGGATCTATAAAGGTTCTCAACAATAACCAAAGAATGGAATTATCCTGCTTTACCCCACAGGCAGCGTAGACAGCGCCTTCATCATCACAGACGAAGCCGAAGAAACACATAATGTCTACAAGTAAACTGCCGGTAAAAAGCACCTCACCATGTCACGCAACATTATTAGACTCCTAGGCCTAGAGCTCTCAGACCAAGACTTGTAAATGGTCTGTGAAGTAAACATCAATCTAACTGGAAGCTTTTAGAATGCCCAATACATTTCCTGTCGACAAAAATACTATAAGCTGCCATTGATATGCGACGTAAACTTTCCTCGCAGGAAGATGATTTTACAGACCATATACTTTTACGTTCTACATCTGATCTTAGCGTAAGCAATCATGTAAGGGATCAATACTTAGTGTTGTTGGTAACGGAAAATAATTCTCAAGTCCTCAAGACACGAATATGGTTTTAAATCATTGTCTTTATTTTTCCTTCAGGAGTGAAATAGAAAAGATAGATTCTCTCATTACCATGGACTCAATACGTAAGGAGAGGGACCGGTTAATGGACATGCGCACAAAGCCCAGTTTGCATGTTCTTGTTATCATTTTTGAGAATTTTTTGCTGGTGAAATCTTTGGTCAATTTTGGCCAGTTTTCAGACAGGGAGACCAGCCATGTGTTTACTTTTCAAATGCAGAAAAAAATTGTGACCTTTAGCTTTGTTGTGGTATAGAATTACTTCTTTTGGGAAGGGGTTTTCCCCTACTAGACCAGTGTTTCCCAGCTGCAGGGGGTAAGATCAGGGGTTGTTTACGTTCATACAGGTCTAGTGCGTTAAAATGCAGGAGTCGAATCCCGGCTTTTTCCAAAAACGGCAACTAGACATGTTTAGCTGTCCAGTGCATGGAAGTTTTCGGACATTGAAATGCTGGAAAGCGTGCTTTGAAGCCTGTTTTTGTTCCTTGTTTTGTACATAATCTGATGTACATCTGTTCAGGTACTCCCTCCCCGTAAAAGGCTATCACAGTTACTGTTCATTTGTTGCAATAGATTTTGTATGCGGCAATCTGAGAGCACCTCATCCTACAGAGGTGCGCTACATGGATTCATACTTGAATCTGATTATACATAATGCTGGGCATAGCACTGACTTATGGATCTAATGGTGGTCGCCGAGGACGTACGTAAGGGAACAGAAGTTAAGGTCATCCGCATCATTAACTTCCAGTAGCAGATTGAAGCATTTAGTTCACCTGACCTGGACCCCGTCCGCTGACACTGCTTCAGTCACGTCAGATGGTAGGGATATGGTTAGCTGCCAAAGCTCTCCCTAGTATTGTGTCATACCCCCTGCGGATCTGTTTTAAACGCAGTTGTCATTGTCAAAGTCCATAGCGTCACTCCTTTGATATTTGCATTTTAACGACATTCTGCACCGTCAAAGTTATCTGTCGATGATGGTATCCTTTGACGACTATTCGTTAGAATGACTCGGGGTGAAATTTTAGCTCTATTTCGCACGTAACAGATAGATATATCATATCCATTAAAGTACGTGGTTGATTGCCAGCCACAGCAATGCTCAAGGGCCGCTTAGATAGTGCTTATATCTTATCTTGAGTTGAGTTGTAGATGGCTGATTACCACAATGTAGTCATACTTTTCAAAATATACAAATATTTTTTCCTTCTTCCTGATCATTTATTTCTTGTGA
This sequence comes from Branchiostoma lanceolatum, assembly GCA_035149815.1. Taxonomy (NCBI): domain Eukaryota; kingdom Metazoa; phylum Chordata; class Leptocardii; order Amphioxiformes; family Branchiostomatidae; genus Branchiostoma; species Branchiostoma lanceolatum. The sequence goes on from CM068866.1 coordinate 16,355,364, forward strand.
CAGACTGATCTCAAAACAGATACAACGGTATGTATAATGGTAACAAAATCAAATAAGGGGATCTAGCACTGAGAGCTGTTTAGAGAATCATCATTATCATAGTTGTTCACGATTCTATGTCGTAAAACAGTGCTGCAGGAGGCATACATGTTTAAACTGTTCTGGGACCAAAGGTCTGATGTGGCTTAACATAACTTTGCACGTCGCGTCTCAACAAATCCCTTTGAAACTGTGTCTTCGGGGCTTATTGAGTTCTGGTCTTCCAGGAAAACAGCTACAGAATCAAGTCAAAGTTCAAGGCTTATTGTTGAATAACAAGCAAGACTTAACTTTATCAACGAGGTAGACGCTGTGCCAATTGCAGGAGGTGTTTGCCATCATCTGTAGCTGTCACCTGATGATTGATAATGAGGTTTAAGTCACCAGCTATTACAATGATCGATTATGGCAATGCCGCCAAGTGTAGCATTATATAGGTTTGTACAAAATTGTTCAAGGGCAGATATGTACAATACTAGGTGTGATATATAGATCGATTCATCAACCGGTACGTTGGTCATTCATCGTGTATGAATGTTCGAACGTATGCTATACTCACGTGGGTGATACGTTATGTTAGATGTGCTGAGTCGGCATTCATTCAAGTTCTGAAGACGGCAAATGAATGGACAGGAATTAGGATTCATCCCTTTTGGTCTCTTTCCTACTAGTAGTAAAGTATGAAAAACTGCACACTAAGACTTCGATACTACTCCTAGACGTCTCATTAAGAATATTGTATTAACTTCTTCGTCTTGGCCTGTTGCCCTTGGAGGAGCTCGATTGTCAATAACAGAGCGGCGCTCACAATAGCCTTGAGGTTTTGAAATTTTGGTAAAGTAGTAAGCTATTCTTAATCAGGGTTGGGGTAGCAATGAATGTTTACCTTTATAGAAGTTATTTACTAATCAACCCGATATAAGCGAAAACTCGCTGAGCTTTTATGTCTTCATTCTAAATTGGCATATCGAGCCCTCTTCCCCCCTGAAGTTTCCATGTACTTGGCACCGGCGTTGGGCAGAAGGAGTTCGTCTGAGAGAATCCAGTTGACCTCCCAGACATAACGTTTTCTCTTGGGCAAAGATGCCAATATTGCTTAGCTAAGCCTTTATCCATAACTGACCCCACACGATGTTAGGTCATTTATGTCGTCCTGTCAGCAAACGGAATCAGGTGGTATTTCTTAACTTCTGAATGACACTGTTAACAATTGACCATGACTAAGGTATTGACAACTAGCGATTTTTCCACCTGGGATGCATTTCACGTCCCTTGAACTAGTTTCCTCGCCATTTTTCAGTCGATCAGGCAGATTGTGTCGGTCCAGATTGCCAATGAGGCTTACAGTGTCTCTCGGTACCCCCTTTACAAACAGTAGGCACTCATTCAAGCAAGCATTTCCTTACACCCCCATTCCACTTGGACGGCGCTCTCATCGCGCTCTCACGGCGACCTGAAATGGTCCAGATCGCCGTGAGAGCGCCGAACTCCTGGAAAACGTGCTCAAGTGGAATCTCTACGGCGACCTTTGCGCGCTCTCAGCGCGACTAAAATGTCAAATGTCAGCAACTTTTTAAAGATTTCACAGATCACTCAACGAATTCCAGAGATAAAGAACGAATTTTTGTTACGTTTTGTGTGCTTTGTTATCTTCTCAGTCATACCTTTACCTCTTGCATCATATTTGAATGATAAAATCAAGGGGAAAACAGATTCAATTTTAGTCGCTGCAGGGTCGCTCAATGTGTGTCTTAAGTAATATATGTATGTTCAACTTGTTTTTTCTGTGTTGTCTGTCATGTAAACTGTTTGCAATAAATATATCTTATCATTCTACGTTATAATAAAAACCTAAATCACAGAATTTTGAAACATATTTTGAACCACTGACAATAAAACTTGGAGGGAATTTGATTTGAATGGAAGCAGGTACTTGTAGGTATTGGTCAATTTGTATTACCCACGAGCAAAACTATGATTTGACCACAAAATTTCCAGAAATTCAAGATACAACACTTCAAGAATGAAATTTGTTTGAACTACAGTTGAGACCATTCAATCCTCATAGAGCGCTCGCTGCGATCCTTGAGCGCTCGCTGCGGCCCTTTGATCCCACCTTGGGCGCTCTCACGGCGCCCACCGCGCTCTCTCGGCGCTCTCACGGCGCTCACCGCGCTCGCTCCGCGCTCTCTCGGCGCTCGTTTTTTGATCGCCATCCTCGGCGCTCTCACGGCGAAGGTTTTGAGCATGTTCAAAACCATCGCCGAGGTGACGGCGCGCATGGCGCTCTCGCCGCGCTGTCGGCGCTCTCGCCGCGCTGTCGGCGCTCTCAATGGCGCTCTCGCCGCGCTGTCGGCGCTCTCACGGCGATCTGGCCAAAATGAGGTCGCCGTGAGAGCGCGGTGACAGCGCCGTCCAAGTGGAATGGGGGTATTACACATTTACAGTCCCCCTGGGAGGCGTCACACTACCTGTTGATGTAGGGACAAAACCATCAGCGCAGACAAGCTGAATGGGCCAAATTTAACGCTTCATTAGCAGCGATAGCTTGACACAGTTGAAAGAGGAAGTCGCGGGACATCTGCTTAAAAGAGATAACATAGCCAGATGTTTCACTGTGTCAGGTACAATAGATCCATGTTGAAGAGTCAGTGTGCTTACCTGTCAGGAAAGTTGATTTATACAAAATGGTTTTTGTTTTCAGCAGTTGGCTATTGTAAATCTTATGTTTTTATGCACAGATGTTATTACCTTTGATAGACGTTACATCATCTGCCGTCTTCGATAGGAAAATCATGTTCTATGGTATTCACCAGACCATGTGTATTGTAATAAGCAAGGGATTTAGGCTTTCTTCGCCGTTTTGCCTCCAGGGGACGAAAACTAGGTGGCGATTCATGTATGTACTCGTAGATATAATTCATCGTTACCGAAGCAGTATGCTACGCTTTTCTGGTGTGGCTTCAACACGTGGTTTCTTAATGCACTGTAGATAATCGATTTTAATCTTTATCTTTTCTTCTTTAATGGCCTGTTGCTGTATAAATGATTTCTTAATAAGTCACTTAAGAATTCAAACTCAAGAGTACTCTACAGATAAGGACTTTTATTTATATTTTGGTACGTATATCTTAGATAATTTTGGTGAATAGATACTGCAGGATAAGGTAAGTAGGGCGCTCCTTTGACGGCCTTTATTTTAGTGACACTGCCGGAAAGGGTGAAAACATCTTCAAGGTTGTAATTAAGTCGAATAATCAAGATTCCCTTCTTTAGTTGCACCCATTCCTACGCCATGAATGTATCTTATACCCCCATTCCACTTGGACGGCGCTGTCACCGCGCTCTCACGGCGACCTCATTTTGGCCAGATCGCCGTGAGAGCGCCGACAGCGCGGCGAGAGCGCCATTGAGAGCGCCGACAGCGCGGCGAGAGCGCCGTCACCTCGGCGATGGCTTTGAACATGCTCAAAACCTTCGCCGTGAGAGCGCCGAGGATGGCGATCAAAAAACGAGCGCCGAGAGAGCGCGGAGCGAGCGCGGTGAGCGCCGTGAGAGCGGCGTGAGAGCACCCAAGGTGGGATCAAAGGGCCGCAGCGAGCGCTCAAGGATCGCAGCGAGCGCTCTATGAGGATTGAATGGTCTTAACTGTAGTTCAAACAAATTTAATTCTTGAAGTGGTGTATCTTGAATTTCTGGGAATTTTCTGGTCAAATCATAGTTTTGCTCGTGGGTAATGCAAATTGACGAATAACTACAAGTACTTGCTTCCATTCAGTTTTATTGTCAGTGATTCAAAATGTGTTTCAAAATTCTGTGATTTACGTTTCTATTATAACGTAGAATGATAAAATATATTTATTGCAAACAGTTTACATGACAAACAACACAGAAAAAACAAGTTTAACATACATATCTTACTTAAGACACACACTGAGCGACCGTGCAGCGACCAAAATTGAATCTGTTTTCCCCTTCATTTTATCATTCAAATATGATGCAAGAGGTAAAGGTATGACTGAGAAGACAACAAAGCACAAAAAACGTAACAAAAATTCGTTCTTTATCTCTGGAATTCGTTGAGTGATCTGTGAAATCTTTAAAAAGTTGCTGACATTAGACATTTTGGTCGCGCTGAGAGCGCGCAAGGGTCGCCGTAGAGATTCCACTTGAGCACGTTTTCCAGGAGTTCGGCGCTCTCACGGCGCTCTGGACCATTTTAGGTCGCCGTGAGAGCGCGGTGAGAGCGCCGTCCAAGTGGAATGGGGGTCTTAGAAGGAAGTATGAAAATCTAAATGCTTAAACTTACCACTTTTGAGAGAATAATTATGCTTATTGCTTCAGCATCAAAGGAAGGTTGAAAACGTAATGCTAAAACGTATAACTTTTTTAATGAATAATTATACTTATTTCGTCAGTATAACTATGGCAGTTGACAACATGGCATCATCTATTGTTAGATAAGTACACTCCTGTCAATTTCTATAAATGTTGTACGTCGAAGCTGCAGGCAGATCATCACACGTTTAGACTCACCTTGTAAAGAAAGTATATTCTGTGTAAGTGTATTTTGTATGTACGTCTAAAGTTATAATTATTATAGTTCCGTGAAGGAGGTCAGTGACCTCAAACGATGGTATTGCTTCTCTCAGTGTTTGTGTGTTCGCACCCTTAACTGAATATCATTTTGATAATTTGTTTGAAATTTAGCATGTCGGTAGTTATTAAGGTCCCGATGACGCATGGTCATTTAAGGCACGTAGCAGTATTTTCAGGTAATGCAGAGTTATAGAACCACCCCAGCATATTGAAAGTAGTATGGTACCATCCAATAAAACACCTGATGGTCTCCAAGTAGAGCTAAGTAGCTATTCTCCAAGCAGAGGTTAGGCCACTATATTGGTCACGGCCTGGTGTTATCATATATATAAACAACTACCTGGAGATAAATGAAATCATGTTTTAAGGACATTGTTATTCCTCAGCGGGTACCAAACACATTAGCCCACTCCGCGAACACCAAAACTACATCACAGAGGTTTGTGTTCTGCGAACTCTTGTTCAGGTTTTTGTTATGTAAGAGGCATTAATTTTGCAATGACAAATAACATAATTGTTAATCCAAAGAACATTATCGAGAAAGCTTTCCTCACAGTGCCTGACTCATTTAGGAGGCAATATGTCTACCTCAGTTATTTCTAGAAACCCTTGCTCTTCCGTCAGTTATTTTTGGACATCTTCAGCGTAAGGTGGAAAGTGGTTTAACTCTATTACTGGACATGACTCTGGATGCACAGACTGAAGTGCGTCACCTTGTATAAGTAAAAATATATCAAAGGTTGGCAGTGTGACAGTGAATGATGTTCGCTCCATTTGGTAGACGATGCCTACAGAGATAAGTTTTATAGCATTTACAAATATCACGGGCTTCTGTCATCCACGCTGGCCATTCTAGCACAAAGCCTTTCAAACCACCAAACAAGCTTATGCTCGTGAGTAAGGCTTTTATGTTTGGGAGCATCGTAATGCTTAGGTCACATTTCCAAAGCGGGGCCCGGTCGGGCAGCTTGCGGGAACGAAAAGTATAATAGAAAATACAACAAAACGTAAGAAATTTACTCCTAACTAGAAATTGTGTACTTTCTTGATATGCATATTTCATTTTTCGTTTTCGCGAACATCCCGACCGGGCCCCGGCTAGGAAATGTGACCCTAGCATTCCTGCCTACCTGCCTACCTGCTCAGGCCAGAAACTGGCCCCTTGCTTTCCAGGAGGATCCTCCAAGCAGTCCTGTCCCTTGCCCTAGCCTCTGCTTCCCGACTGTTTAAGCCCTAGCATTATATAGTCCCATTTGACGGCTCACAATAATTGGGGCTGACACTTTCTTTACAGCATTGCTGCAAATTTGCAACTGATGCTTAATGTAAAAGGACCACAATGTATTTAAAGAAATGCGAATTTCTAACTGTCCATTGGATCCTACAGTTTGTGGATTATAACGTCTTATAGAGAGGACGTTGGGGTTTCAGACTGCCAGTTTGTTATAACTGTACATGTAAAAAGCATGCCTCTGTGAAGAAAATAACACCCAACTAAGTCAAACAATATGCTTCACCGCCTTTCAAGAAGTTTAGTGACTTCTGCTTGGATGAGATAAGATGGCCCAATTCGTCATTGTGTCTGGAGCAATTAAGGTAGAAGGTTCTGAATAAGGCGTTCATTGATTTTTGTACACGTAGGAATTCTGGGTTATTTAGTCCATGCATATGCTAATCGTAAAAAAAGAAATAAGTTCCTGCTGTTACTACTGTATCTTCTTTTTCTTTCTGTCTGGTCGTCCTCTGTGTCCACTAAATTGAAACTTAGCTAGCTTATAAAGACACACTGATCCATGTTACTGTTAGAATCAGCGACTGTTAAAACGCCGTTTTTGATGCAAACCTTTATGGTGATTGTAGGTTTATCGTTTACAGGTAATGAATATCTACAACTGAATATATTCGTTAAGGTTGGCCACTTTAACAACAATACCAAGTGCATATCTGCAGCTGAATATATCCGTTTGAGTTTGAGTTTATTAGGATCCACAATTAGCTTAACTGCTCCTCTTCCTGTGGTCCATTCAAAAACATGACTGGACAAAACTACAAGACACACAGAAAAGGTTCGTTACTTCAACAGAAAATATCAAGTGGATCTCTGCAACTGAATATAGTCATTAAAGTTAGACCTAGTTACTTAAACAGCAATACGAATTAACAAGTAATATAATCAATAAGCCTGTCCGGGACAAATCAAATACGTTAGTGTAACATCAGTCAACGTATGCTTTAAGTTTGTTCATCACGGCCGAGACAAATCTTAACAAGCTAAGTTTGCTCCACGTTTCCGGCTTGGGTTGACTATCAATATAAGTACATACTATGAATGTCTCTTGCCATGAAGAAAGCACGCCATTAGTGATATATGGCGCATTGATATGCAGATGTCACATTTCAAGCATGTTTGATAGGTGGATGTGTCTTATCATAGGTGGCGCCTGGCAGCTTTATTAGACTAGATAAGTGAACTAATAGGCCTATGAGCTTTGCTGGGCTACATGGTGCAATTCCATCCCTTCTTAATACGATCAGAAGATTACAAGTTTCAGTTTGATCATTCATCCAGAGGCATCATGTTACCTATTGATTATCATAACATGCCCGTGGGATATAATATCTGTCTAGACTTTAAAATGTAGGTTAGCATCTAGAATTCATCTTCAGGGACCGCATGAAGAAGTCGTATCTTTATAAAAAATCTTGGCAGGTAAGACTGCCCTACTTGGGTATCATAGATATGCTTGGTTTTCTTCGTTTAATATGCGGTAGAACTGGTAATGATGGACGTTCTTACCAGTAATGGGAAGCACGTACAACGTCATTGTTGGCAAAAATCATCCGAAAAATCATACTATCATTAGGGATTGTTCATAGTACTAACAACAATAAGTCATTTCAACGACATGATAGTGTATCATGAATTTTATTTAAATAAAACAATAACAAATACCACGGCCTTGTCGTGGCCCTAGGGGCCAAGGAAACTCGTTGATAAATGCTGCGAAGGTCAATTGGCCCTATTAGTAAGGCCTCCATTCCACTAGACAGCAATGTCACTGCAACATAAATTGGATTTGTGTAACTCTTGACTTCATAATTGGAATATCACGCAAGTCGTTTAAGTATGACTGAAAAGACAACAAAACAAACAAAGAGTAAATTTTTGGATTTATCTTAGAAATTCGTTGAGCGATTTTTTCTAAAATTTTGGTTCGCAGCGAGGTTACCGCCTTAGTGGATAGAGGTAGTCTTCTACATGTACTTCATTACATGAGACGGATCGTGTCTGGTACCGTAAGTATTTGGAAGTAGCGTTTCCTTTTGGCCATCAATATTTGTGAATAATTATATCGTCTTCTCTTCATTATAGATTCACACGAGACACATTTTATCTGGTACCGTAAGTATTTGGAAGTAACGTTTTCTTATAGCCTTCAATATTTGTGAATAATTACATCGCCTTTGCTTCATTATAGATTCACACGAGACACATTTTGTCAAGCTGGTACCGTACGTACTTAAAAGTAACGTATTCTTATAGCCTTCAATCTTTGTGAACTTGATAATTCTATCGTCTTCTCTTCATTATAGATTCACATGAGACACAAGTACAAGCATTTGGAAGTAACGTATTCTTCTGGCCTTCACAGGGTCAAGTGCTGAAGTGCGCATTGATTTTCTGACATGTGTGACTAACATCCTAATCACTTCTCTCCGCTTTCTTTATCTACGGCCAGCTGCTGGGGGAAAGTAGGCCAATAAATATACGGCTACTTACGACTTCACCATGGGGTGTATGTTGTCCAGTTTTAACCCGTTTCTTGGACACGTCTGGTAGAGAAGAAGCCATGTATGTGGGTGATGGGACGAAAGAAAGTTTTGCGTAGTAAATGACTGATAACTGAATAACCTAAATGAACAAAATGGTTATCAGATACGTTCAGAGACCTGAATTATAGGATGGTATGAACAATTTATGTGCAGATGGTAAGAATGTTGAATATTACGTTAATGAAGTTTAGTAAATACCTTGTCTTCACGTCATTAACATATCTATTCAGAGTTTTGGTATAAAAACTAGTTCTACCAGATCCTTCTTTAGTCACTGACGAAAGATGGCGGATGCTGTCTGAAACGTCTGACTGTTTCAAAATTTTATCCAGTTGCTTGAGTAGCTATTTTTGGCGTAATGTTGAATATTATTGCTTTTAAAAGTACAAATACGTTCCTGACACGGACGATTGAATATGGCTCCGTGGTTTGCTGTAAATTTAAACCTGTATTGATTTGGTGATGGAGCCTCCAATCTTCGTCTTTAATCGGCAATGCTTTTATGCAATCGATAGCGGAACTCAGACGACTTTGACGCATCGACCGTTCATATGCAGAACGTCTGCCGTTTATGCTCACAGCCTGTTACTTGTATAATCATGAGTTTCAATTTTCCACCGTCTAAACGGCCTGATGCCTTTCCTTACCATCCTGCCGTTCTCAACGCACCATCTGGCCATGGCGGATTGATGATGCCTCGGTAATAGCCTCGAAATAAAAAAAAATCACCATAATTTGTGACCGAAGTTCTCAGTTTGGCGGTCATACCTAAGGTCATTCTTCAAGCGGTGACATAAAAGGTCTGACCCAATCACGACATAGGAAATATACATTACTGGCTTCAAAAAAAGTTATGAAAAAATAACCAACTACCAAAGTTCGGACACAAAACTTGTCAGATATTAGTATTATTTCATTTTAATCAAAGTTCAGGTAACGTTATTGCAATTATTTTGATCATACCCCCAATCCACAAGGGTGGCGACTTTACTGGGTTCTCTCTGCGATCTGAAATTGACCAGCGTGCTCAACCATAGAGTGTGTTTTCTTATCTTTTCAGCCATACTTTTATTTTGCATGATATTCCTACTCTGTAATCAAGGATTACACCAACTCAATTTAGCGCGATTGCCGTTTGGTGGAATTGGGGCCTATCCTTGAGGAATCAAACCGACGTGATATGCAGACACTGGCGCGCACCTACCAGAAAGTTTGGCATTTTTATGAATAATGGTAAGCTTATATGATAGGATATACAACACGTATTACAACACGTATTTTGTGCAGTGAAGCTCTGTTGTTTAGTTTCTTTTGTAGCGCATGCGTACAAGGAAAGTCTTTGGCAAATCATTTGACACTTGCCATCTCTTGATCTTACTAGATGCATCCTCATAACGTTGACGTCGACACGCTGCTAGTGCTTATGCCAGTGATGTACTTTTATTACTAAAACACGTGCTCATAATGATTTCTGAGCTTATATCATCCTATTTTGTTACACTAATTTACGACGCTTAACTTTGCAATCTGGTTCTATTCACTGGACTATTTTTACCAGAAAACCTTGTACTAGCTTCTCCTCATCTAATATTTAAAATCCATTTCAAGTTAAATACCTGTATTTATAGGCGAGCATTACCCATACAGTCATTCTATCTCGGTAGTGAACTTTTAATGCCTTATCTATCAAGGCCATGTGTCCAGATGTTAATAAAACGTAGAGCTATTACCCCTAAAGCTAGGTTCGTTACGTTGATGCACTGCTGACTTTCTTGAAAAGTGCTTGGTGAATGTAGTAATTTTGGTAATCATCTCCACAAGTCATTACGTTTTCGATTGATATAAAATGTATACAGACGCCATTTACTTGTTGTGAAAGGTACATTAGGCGCTAGAGACATTTTATGAGTTGCTGACTTAAAGGCTTACTCCGTGTTTTATGAAGTGTTACTTCGGATAAGTGCTTCATCGATCAGTATAGAAGAGGCTGTTATAGGCAGGTTTCACCATTTATGAAAACTCCTTCCTTGCTATTAGATACACTGCAATTAGCACGGCCGTTTTACTGGGTGTAAAATTGTTGTGAATTACCCGACTATGACCCTACGTTAATGACGAGTGTCGAGTGAACGTCTTTTGTTGGAGAGACGACGGAAGAGAGTGTTCTCCAGGGGGTCTTTCACTCCGCTGAAGTACCTGCCAGGTCAACCAGGTTCTCGACTTTATACTGTGAATACTTTATGCTGAAGGTATAGTTCTTGATGGCAGTATGTACTTACATAGTTCAAAGGAAAAGGAACAGTGCGATTGGGGTGAATACTTTGCATGTTGAAGATCGTGCGTCTTAAATGTACTAACATACTAAGTTCTTAACGATATTCAGTATATCTCTTTATAGCTGTTCTTGCATGGACACTTGATCCCAATTACGCTAGACGCCGATCGTGCTGCGATCTCGCTGCGACCTAGATTAGATGTGTGCAGCCCTTGATCTCATAAGTGAAATATCATTCAAAATGTAAAAAGTATGACTGAAAGCACAACAAAACACACAAAGCGTTGAAAATCGCTTTTCACCTGTGAAATTCGTTCAGCGATCTGTCAAATCCGTCAGAGTTGAATGGGGGTATAGCCATCACTAGATTTGCACCGCAGTATCTTTGCGAGCGAATTTTTTTTTGCCTCTACCCTTTTTTTCTAAAAGAAAAATCATGACCTTATATTTTCCAATGGTGCCATACTATAAAGAAACAGTTGCATGATTTTTTTCACCCTTTCGTCCCAAGATAATACCTGTCTTATGCCCCCCTTCACTGAACCCGCGGCACGCTGGCGGCGTCGCTGCGGCCGATGGAATTGACAAAGCACTCATCGAATTTCATCGTCAGAAAAATGAATCTTTTAAAGCTTTGCGTGTTTTGCTGTCTTTTTGATCTTACTTGTACGTTTTGAATGATATTCCCATTATAAAGTCAAGGGTAACACAAATCCAGCTTATGGCGCAGCGACGCCGTCAGCGTGCCGCGGGTTCACTGAGAGGGGGCTTTTGAGACCGTCGAAGATCCTCATGCTTCAAGAATTCCCGGTTGAACGGTGGCTGCAGTGGTATACGACAAACCTCAATTAATCAGGTGTGATGAATTTCGAATGTGCGATCACCGCTGGTGCGTAAGATTGGACCAGGAGCAGTTCGTTAATACTAAGCATGACCTGATTGGGGTGCCCAGGAACTACCCAATAGCGTCACTGCACCAAAATCTGGATTTACCATTGGTGGTACAGTGGTAAAGCCCCCTCTCACTGGACCCGCGGCACGCTGGCGGCGTCACTGCGTCACAAACTGGATTTGTGTTACCCTTGACTTTATAATGGGAATATCATTCAAAACGTACAAGTAAGTATGACCCAAAACACAACAAAACACACAAAGCTTAAAAAGATTCGTTTTTTGTCGATGAAATTCGTTGAGTGCTTTGTCAATTCGATTAGTTGCAGCGACGCCGCCAGCGTGCCACGGGTCCAGAGAGAGGGGAGTTTTACGTGAATAGTTTCATCAAGTTAGTAAGTCATTGAGTCACAAAATTCTTTGTACACAACCAGGTTTTTATATATTTTTTTATTCACATCAACGATTTGTTGACCGTCTGTCACATTCCTCAGGAAAATTATGAGCAGTTCAGATTGTACTGCAGCTATAGGTGTCGCTGCTTACAAATGTGTACCTTATTACGTGTTAATACATCATTTCTGTAAACAATTGATGCTGCAAGGGTGCGTTTACGCAAGTTTCTAAACACCAAACTGCACAATGTGTAACACATTGAAAGTTGCATTAAATAAAGTGGCTGAGGAGCTATAGCTTCTTAACTTAATATATCACATTAGTTCTATAGAGGGCTGATATAAAACATCAAACGACTTTCAACGTGCAGAATATTCACCTCAATCGCACTGTCCACTTTCATCAGATTAATTTGGAAAGGTTTACGAACAAATGAATATTGTAAGAGCTTTAGACTCTTCAAGTCACCACGTGTACATTCTTATTAGGACTTAAATCTTAAGACTTAAACACACATCTTAAAGCAGACTGAGCTCCTTACATTTTAGACACCTGTCCGTCACCTTTGGTCAGCTACTCATCACCTGCGGACGACCAAGAAGGAAATGGAATCTTATAATTCGGTATTTTCCATATACCAGATCCATTTCTAATTACGTTAATCTCGGAATCTACTAGCGAATAGACCTTTGGCGCTAAAGGTGGTGTACGTGATAACACGGCTTTTTGGAACTCATCAATCACAAGGTTTGCTCAGCCAAATCCGTTCAGTCGCGTCCGAGTAATGCACCCTACCTAATCCAGAGGGCCGAGAGCTTTCAATTTGGATCGCTCACATGGAAAATGGGATAAGGGACTCGCAAGACACCGGGTTGGTGTACGACTAACGTTGTTTGTTATTGAACTGCGTGGGCCATTTTCATGCACTCACCACTAAACACGAAGATTGGATATCAATGATGCCGTGACACATTTGGTTATGGGCGAGACACTGAGTGTGTGTCGGTGCTTACCCTAATTCTACATTCCATATCATACGGTTTTGGTCAATTTCGTGTCCTTCTAAACGCCATGTTGACAGGCCAAAATGTGATATTCTCTTAGCTGTTGGCTGATCTTTATTTATTTATTTATCTATTAATCTTTAGGGTGGTCCCTTCAGTTGATAATGTAACTGATCGTAGTAAGTAATCCAGTTTCATAAATGACATATGATGATGAGAAGCAGATACATACCAACAATGAACTTATATGATAATGTTTAATAGCACAGTTGATAATAGTTTTGCACTAGAACAGACATTAGATGCAATCATTACGTACATATTGTGAAGACATGATAGTCAACATTTATCCCTGTGACTGTTCACAATACTTTCGCACTCTACCTTGTACACCTCTGGTAATGGCGGCCATATAAGACTTGTGAATTATTTATTCTCTATTTCTTTACCGACCAAGAATGTACGAACACCCGTCTCGCCACTTCATCAACCCGAGGAAATACACTTTATTACCGGGGGTAAGGGCTGTTTGGTGGAATGAATGTTTGATCCCATGGAAGTGTCCCCCATTAGAGGAGATACAGTGCCCATCTGCCACTGCGATGTGATAAAGATGATTCTTGTTCGCTGTACGTCTTGTAAAATAACGAGTTATTCACATGTATCATGTCGTCTAAAAACTACGATATAATTGAATAACTATGTGAATTTGTGTACAAACGTTTCAAGAAGAGAGAAGAGACTCTGTAGATTTAGATGGAATATAGCATAATGTTCCTTTTCTTTTACTTCATGTTACCTAATGCATTTAGCCCATGTTGGGCATGAATATGCAATAAAGTTCATTGTCATTGTCACTGTCATTGCATACAACTGCTTGTCAAAATATTCAAAATATTTCATATGTTAGAGTACGACTTCTTATGATAATATGGATGCAGTCCTGTTTGGTATTCAGCTACATATCCAATGCGAAAATTATGCAGTAATTTGATAAGCACATTAACGTGGTTGACAGCCTATCATACCTTTAATAGTAGAATATTTGATGTTTAGGATTACTGTAACCCTGGGGACATAAACTTGGTTCGTTAGCTTCATCTTTGTCAGCAGGTGATGGGGGAAAGCCTTGTCTACGGTGACAATATCAGATCCTGGGATCTAGAAAAGATCATCATTAGTTTCTGTAGAGATTTTGAGACTTTCAAAATGCGTTTTGCAATCAAGCAGATCATTCGTTATTCACAACGACAGCTATGTTACTGGTCATTGCCTCCAAGTTGTGTGACAATCAATGATTGCATTTGAACACCGAAGTACAGATCAATATTACACATGCCGATACGGCATACGGATTACGTCATTGATATGATATCATATCACATCGGAATATTGCTGCTGGTTCCCATACGTTTTATATATGTGCACTGCATTGCCAGTGCTAGAATATGGACCTGTTTTACGACATGTATATTGTGTTGTCTATTGAAGGAGAGCGAGAGATGACAGTTTCCACGCTCACTCCATCCGTGACTGTCCACTCTGAAACTAAACAAGTTTTTGAAGACTTCATAAAGTTCACATGTACGAGAAGAGAGTCTCCTATTGGATGATAGAAGCTGAGAGAAGACGCATCTCATAAACCAGGGTCAACCAAAGGTATCTATCCATCAACGACAACCTCTTCAAAGCAAGATGATCGTAACTTAGATACAGAATTTAATTTTGTATGAGCACGGGAGCGCAGCGTAGTGTGATCAATAAATGATGTATGACAAAACGCATACAGCGCTCGGCAGAAGTAATATTAGATCCCAGGATTAAATCTGGTCATCCATTCTTGGCGTCGACGGCACATTATGGTTTGATTTGTACCTTTTATGACTACCTTGCGGACACAGAAATATGTCCTCATACGGTTGGGGGCGCGAAGGGTATCGGTTCAGGAACACATGGCACGTAATATGTCTCATTTTCACGACACTGAAGTATTACCTGTTGGTGACGGTCGTAGTGCTGTTGAGTTAGCGTTTCTACCAACGAGTGGTACATATTTAAACAAGAGCCCCGCTTCTGAAATATTCAGAAGCAACAGCTTGCATGGGTCGATCACTAGACTTAACGACCATGTCCCGTAGCCAGGTCCTGATACTTTCTCCTCCTTTATGTCTCGTCTCCTTCATTGTGATATGGCTTCAGAACTTTTTATGCATTCTCCTCTCATTTTTTCCTTTACGGCAACATCAAACGTTGTGCTTAGAAAAGAATTCTTCTCCTTCTGCACTTGTTCATTCTGTCAAATCATATCCTAGTCTATTGTCTCTCTTCATGTTTTGATTAATGGGTGATTTGCCCCTGTATAGACCGATGATTTGCTCATCATTCATCAAGTCAATGCTGATTGCAGTTCCTCTACAGTGATTGTTGTTCTGCCCCGAACTGCCTTGTCCGAGAATAAAAATGTGACATTGCGTTCTTTGATAAATTATTGATTATCTTCGCCGAGAAGATTATTCTTTCGGTTACTCCAGCTGCCGGCTGGGTCTGTATGAATGTCAAATGCATAACTTGAAAAACCTTTGATGGATCTTCATGATTTTTGGTAGGTGTATAGCGGTTGTGCAAAGGAAGGTCATGTTCGAAAATGGTTTTTTTCCTGGCGTTTTCTAACAGTACTACAGCGGACTTTGCATTTTTTGTTTATAATCCTATCATCTGTTTCCTTAAATTGTTTGTGGCACAGGTGACTCAAACCTTCTCTGCTTTCCTTGTTTGCTCGTGTGTCAAGCTCAATGGGATGATGACCTTCCTTTGCACTTTACATTATAAATTCATCACACACACATCATCGGTACCTTAACAGTATCAATCTATCGCGGAACGAAACGGTGAGATAGATTTCAACTCTTTGATGTCCTCTCATGTCGTATGTTGTACACATTAACCTACTCATGAAATACCTGATCTGATTACTAGTACCCATTGGGAAGTACTCGACTTAACGTATTACCAGGTCACCCCAATTAACTATTGCGAAGATTAATGAGTTTGTAAAGACAATTAATCTTCACACGTCCCCGTCGTTATTAATGAGGTTTGCTTCAATCTTTTATTTCAACCTTTCGGAACTAGCATATGTCAAAGCTGTTAAAATTTGTCCTCATCGCAACTGGGTTGATTCCAGAAATGGCATTTTTTAGAATCATATCTGTTATAAATTTGCCAATGGCACTGTATCATACAGAGGTTTGCATGTCTGCTACTTTGTATGTTATCTTTATAATAGATATAAAATATGAAATTACAACGTCTCTTCTATTGATTTTAGCCTTGAGCCTCGTCCACACTATCTCGTCTGTGGAGCCAGTCTGGAAGTTGCAGATCATATAGACTAGCTAATAAAGGTCGTAATGCTTGTAAGGCCCCAATTTAGACGGCGATCGGTCTGCGCTCTTACTGCGACCTAAATCGGATTTGTATAAGGGCACCGTCACACTTGTGCGTATATACAAGGCCGCATGAGTTGCGTATTAACATGTTTTTGGTATAGGTTAAGTTTGCAGGCGAAGAAGTAATTTCTTTAGTTTGATAACTAGACTGCTTAACGGTGGGTCAAAATAGAAAACAACTTCCTCCCCGCAAAATTTACTTACTGCGGAACTCATGCGCACTTGAATATACGCACAAATGTAACAGGGCCCCAACCCTTGACTTCCTCATTGGAGTATCATGCAAAATGTGATTGAAAAGACAACAAAACACACAAAGCGTTAAGGATTCGTTTTCTTTTTATCTTTGAAATTGGTTGAGCTCTCCTTTAAATCTAAAGCCCCCTCTTACTGGACCCGCGGCACGCTGGCGGTGTCGCTGCGGCCGATCGAATTGACAAAGCACTCGACGAATTTCATCCACGAAAAACGAAGCTTTTTAAGCTTTGTGTGTTTTGTTGTCTTTTTGGTCATCCTTGAATGATATTCCCACCATAAAGTCAAGGGTTACACAAATCATAGTTAGGACGCAGCGACGCCGCCAGCGTGCCGCGGGTCCAGTGAGAGGGGGGGGCGTAAGGTCACAGAGTGAGCGCAGCGAGAGCGCCCTCCTTGTGGAATGGTGGTATAACCAAACATGCCCTCAAGAATACGTACATATTCTTATCACGTTTGTTATATTTTCTACAGTCAGACTTGGCAATCTGTTGCACCAAGAAATCCCGCCATGAATAAACGTCGTTCCAAAACCTGAAGCAACCCGTTGGGAGTCGTGAAAACTTTGTATTATGAACCATGAAATCCTGAAATTATTGCAAGGTAGTGGTTACATTTATCTGTATCTATGCATGGAATGGTTAGTGGCCCTGCAGGGAAAAAGAGTCTCCAAGATACGGAAAGATACACCATTAAGCGGAGCAGGTCTGTTTGATGTTTCAATGCCTTAGGAAAGTTTGCAATGTTGTAAGAGCGTCGATAAACCTTGTAATGGAAATATTATTTTACCCATCGTTCTCCTTCCAAGTCATAAGAGACTAGCAAAAAAGTAAGTCTCTTAGACTGGGCAGATACTTCTGTTGCTGTGAGTGTATCATATATCACACATTCTCGTCCATTGAAAATTGGCTTGGATTTTTGCATCATCTACTTTGATGAATATAATCATGAGTGGCAGCAGGAACATAGGCTTTTTACATGTCAATTTGTTTGGGCGCCTATACGTCTGCAGCTGTGATGAGATAGCAGAAGAAAAGTTAAACAGTTACAAGTGTAGGTTTGTTGATGGGAATAATGCCAGCTCATGTTCTACCTGTTGCTGATAGGGTTAGGCTTGTAGCCAAACTGTGGGATTTATCAAACAACACAGGCGTCTGATTCCAAATTGGAGCCGTGTTTGAGATATGACTGTAACGATACAGCTTTTCAATACCAGTTACTAGTATTGAAGTCTTAAACCCCCCTCTCACTGGACTCGCGGCACGCTGGCGGCGTCGTTGCGTCCTAAACTGGATTTGTGATACCCTTGACTTTACAATGGAAATATCATTCAAAACACACAAGTATGACCAAAAAGACAACAAAACACACAAAGCTTAAAAAGATTCGTTTTTTGTCGATGAAATGCATTGAGTGCTTAGTCAATTCGATCGGCCGCTGCGACGCCGCCACCGTGCCGCGGGTCCAGTGAGAAGGGGGCTTTAGAACTGCTCATGTGGAGTTTTCCAACTAGAAAACGCTACCAAGTCAACTCAATAACGTGTGTGTAAACCAAGCCTACGACCCACCACACGTGTTGCATTTTTAGGGGGGGGGGGTTACTTAGATAGGTACATTGAGTTTGTGAGCACATGTTGCTGGCGCATAGTTACCAGTGATGACATTGGTAATCAAAGCAGTGTGCCATTTCTGAAACTTGCTAATTTCCGCTGTGGATGCTGACAAGATCAAAAGACATATGCTTTGATTGGCTGTGGAGCCGGTATTGATTGCTTGCCAGACTCGTTGCTGTGCTTGTCGATGCATTCTGGTGTTGCTCATTCATGTTCTGCGGAAGGTGACGTAATTATGGTACTCGTCATAAATCACGTAGCATTGTGACAGGGAACAAGAGTTGGTTTGGGCACTAAAAGCATTAAATCGATCATGCATATGCAAAGCTTTACATTCCTCAACCTGTTGTGAAGACCCATGTACGCATACATCAAGATCTTATAAGGGCCCTGTCACACTTGTGCGTATATTTAAGCGCGCATGAGTTCCGCAGTAACATGTTTTTGGTTTAAGTAAGTTTTGCGGGGAGGAAGTTGTTTTCTACTTTGACTCACTGTTGAGCAGTCAAGTTATCAAACCAAAGAAATTACTTCTTCGGCTGCAAACTTAACCTTAACCAAAATCATGTTAATACGCAACTCATGCGGCCTTGTATATACGCACAAGTGTGACAGGGGCTTAAAGGTTTTGTGATGACCCAGGTACGTATACATCAAGATCTAATAAGCTGGTTCAACATTCCGAGTGCGCATGAGTAGCGACATGTACTGTGGATGATATGTTAACGGTAAAGGCCCCTGAGACATAAACAAAACACGTTTGGATTTGTATGCAAATCGAGACAATGGTCAGCTTTCACATTTGACCTTGCGTATGCGTACTCGGAATGGTGAATGAGCTTATTCTCAGACGTACCCTTTGTTTGAACGTTTCTTTTTATATCGAGTTACAGGAATGGTGAGGGTAGGGGACATCGTGATGTAGTCAATTTCCGAACACAGTTAAAACATTGAGTTCCCCTAAAACAATGTGACTACAACAGTAGACTGCATGGATGGGAATAGCTTGTATTTGAAATACATGTGGAAGAAAGGCAAAATTAAACAACTTTATAACTTGTTCGAACGTGTCTTACTTTGTGTAGTAATGGACATTAGTACGGTCACATGCCACGCGCCACGAAAGCTGTCTGGTCGAACAAACGTGCCTTGACAGCTCATTCATCTAATCGCCACCATGCAATTAAAGCCTGGATGAGATTGGCATCTTGCTTAATTAGGTCCGATGAGGCCTTTCACCTCACCACCAGGCCGACAATGTAGATATGGGCGCACAAGTAATTGCGTCTAGGTCACATGTCAAGGACCTGTCTCTGACTTAGGTCAGAAACTGGAGATCGCTCAGTCCTCTCAAGGACGCTGATCGTACTACCGCTATAGCAATCGTTAAAACAAAACACTCATGAGTTAAGCCCCCTCTCACTGGACCCGCGGCACGCCGGCGGCGTCGCTGCGCCCTTAACTGAATTTGTGTTACCCTTGAATTTATAATGGGAATATCATTCAAAACGTACAAGTATGACCAAAAAAGACAACAAAACACACAAAGCTTGTTTTTTTGTGGACGAAAATCGTTGAATGCTTTGTCAATTCGTTCGGTCGCAGCAACGCCGCCAGCGTGCCGCTGGTCCAGTGAGAGAGGTTTTATAAGCGTTGGACAATGCTGAAACGATACCTCACAAAACAAATTACTTCATCATTGAATACGTAATCCCCAAATGCTACTTGTCCAAATGAGGCTTACAGGTGAAACTTAACTAAAAAAAATGTTAAAAGGAGTAACAACCATACAATTAATGGATTGGATAGAAAAGTGATGACGAAGGTTTCTCAATGGCAATTCCTTTGGCGTTTGACTAGTAATTCACACCCATAAGTAGCTTTGACAAGTACATTGTAGTCGAGAGGTGGCGAAGGAAGTAAATTGCTGCCGTCTCAGCGTCTGACCCATGTATTAGTCAGACAATTTTGTTGCTACGTTTTATGGCAACATGATGTATCACCTGGAAGCAAAATACAGTTCATTTTAATCGGCGATATTTCACCATCAACAACGGAGAGGGATCCTGAATGTAGCCACGATGGAAATTTATGAGTTATCCAGGCTTCGGGTCATTTCTGCAACCGCTGCTGTCGTTCCGAAACCTCACCATCCTTATTGCAAGGCCAGATTAATGGCATTGTTTTAGTGGTGTTGGTATTTCTGGGGAAATCAATTTTACGAAAATAGCCAGTTTGGACGTTTTAACGTTTCTTTAACTCACACAGGAACAAGATGAATATTGCAGAATTGAGCAATAAATTCGGACGCCGCAAGAGTAACGATGTCCCAAATAGCCCCCCTGTAACAATTTCCAAGGACTTGCGCACTTAAAAGTTGGAAAAGGTGGGGGAGTATTAATATCTCTCTCTCCTTTCATATATAACACATAACTCTATATACTGCGTTTATGCGTGTTACGTGTACTTTTCTGTGAGCAATGACTGCACCATGGTTTCTACGTGGGTCGGAGTTCTAGAGGTAGTTCACCTTCTACTAGGTATATCGACATGCATAAATAGGATTTGATAAACTTTAAGTAAAAATGAAATGACTTAATCACTGATGCCTCGTTATCACATAAACTGGCTTGAGGTAGAAATTAGACAATACAGAAAATGCCACCGATCTGTTGCATTGTTTAATTGGATTATCTATCACTCTCGTATTTCTTCATTGAGTATCATATCCATCATACACCCCATTACATGATATTTTATCTTGCACGTACTACTCCCACACAGAGTATCATATATAACATTAGCCTTTAGCACTCTGAAGTAGCCGTTGGGCACTCCATTCTCTATTGGTTACAGAGTTAGGCAGCAGGGAGAAGGTTAAAGGAAACCCAAGCAATATTAGGGCCCGAAAATCTGATTTTGAAAGTCAATCTATTTTGGCATTTCTATACATAATTAGTTAAAACAACGCTATCACAATGTATAGTGACGTTCATCAGGCATTTTTATAAATGTGATGCTGAAAAACGTCGTCGTCGGGGTTTTTGTAGGCTCGCGAAACTAAGGGAATCATTGTACAGCACGTTTTTGCGCAGTTTTTGAATGCTCAAAGTATGAAGTTATTACGCAGATTTGCCAAAATCTGTTAGTAAATGTCACTATCAAAGATTTCAGCATTTTTCCCCCATATTTTGGTCTCGAATATTGCTTTGGTTGCCTTTAAAAGTCACAAAGACTCTTCCCGAAGGCATCGACCTTGAAATAAAGTCAGAGAGGATCATCAAGAACTTCCATCGTTTTATATTCTGATGTCAACATTCATCAGAATCCCCCCGGGATTGTCGTTGTCCTTGGCACTGCGATACGTAATGAGCGTGTGGCGCCCGCGCTGAATATGTGCGATTGATATGAGTCTGCGTCTAAATCAATCAACCGTGACGTGTGATACACTGGTGTATGTTTGCCTACTCGTCGTCAATAATTCAATCCGAAGTCTACAATGATTCCTTTCTTATTAGTTGGCTGTTATAGCTGTCAGCTAACGGAGGAGATTGTACCATCCCACTCATGTGCGTTTATTGCTGTATGATAAAATGTCAGTGACTTTTGCTACGGCGTTCTTCATGCAAAGCATGTAACCAAGCTTGGAACCAGCAATACATAAATAACGATAATGAAAATTGAAACAACCAAAAACCAAATCTTTTTTTAAAATCAAAACATGACAAAAACCAAGGTGAAGAGGAAATGACGAATTGATTTAAAAAAAAATGTCGGTTGGGCGAATGACGAATTAATGAAAAGAAAATGACGGTTGGGCATCGGGACTAGCTGTTTTCGCAGCCAGAGATTGAACCTGGCACTAGTCATTATTTTCTTCACATCATGGGATGTCTGGCTGAGACACAAACAGTCAACCGATGTATTCTCGAATTCGCAAGGTGTTTGCAAAAAGCCACAGTGACTGCTATTGAAACTTAGACGAACAAGAGTTCATAGAGTTCATCGGTCAAATTCAATTTGCATATATCGGTAAAAATCATCCTAGTATCTAACCTGGTATCCCTTTAGTGATGCTGAAGTTTAGTAAAGATCCAGCAATTGATTTTTATTTCTACATTTTTTTCCACAAGGAAGCAATATATGGCTAAGTCTGGAACCTGTCAAAGCCAAGTAGGGCGTGGTTATCACGAAGACAGTGGCTGAATACCAAAGGACGTTTACTGTTGCCGTATGTTTAACGTTTCACCGTGTCATCTCTTAAGTCTTCCCGAGTGATCGGTCAATTGTTGAGCGACATGGAGGCGATGTTGAGTTACCTTCTATGTTTAATTCAATCGGTAAATGTACATATTAACTTTTAACGGAATAGTCGCAATAGACTACTAGTCTGGCTATTCCTTATATACTTCACAATAGTTATCCAAAGTCTAAGTTGAGGCAAGAATAATTACAACTGAAAAATTTGCATCAACAGTTTAAAAGGATCTTGATATTCGAAACTCGTCACTTAGCGGCTCCTTGTGTCGTAATGACTTGACAGAAACTGAATGTTTCTACACGATTAACAATTACGGTTCCGCTTCTCACTACACCTGCGCCCGTTCTGTAGGGCTTTACATCGGCATCTGTGGCCTGCTCAGTTCTCTTGCTGCAGATAGCCGTATGCCTTAACTAGAACCTGCCACACATTGCCAACAAAATCTTACAAAAGCTCTTTAACAGGAAAGTCTATTCGGTAATTGTTTTTTAGTTGATAAGAAGGTCTTGCTGCATGTAGATGTTGGCCTTATCTGCTACATATTGCCAACAAGATCTTATAAAAGCTCTTTAACAGAGAAGCTTCTTCGGCAATTGTTTTTTAGTTGATAAGAAGGTTTTGCTGCATGTAGCTTTTGGCCTTGACTAGAATTTGACACACATTGCCAACAACATCTTACAAAAGCCCTTTAACAGAGAAGCTTCTTCGGCAATTGTTTTTTTAATTGATAGGAAGGTCTTGCTGCATTTAGTTGGCCTTAACTAGAATCTGCCACACATTGCCAACAACATCTTATAAAATCTCTTTAACAGAGAAGCTTCTTGAGCAATTGTTTTTTAGTTGATAAGAAGGTCTTGCTGCATGTAGCTGTTGGCCTAGAATCTGCTACACATTGCCAACAACATCTTGTAAAACGTCTTCAACCGAGAAGCTTATTCGGCAATTGTTTTTTAGTTGATAAGAAGGTCTTGCTGCATGTAACTGTTGGCCTTGACTAGAATCTGCCGCACATTGTCAACAACATGTCATAAAATCTCTTTAACAGAGAAGCGTCTTCGGCAATTGTTATTTTAGTTGATAAGAAGGTCTTGCTGCATATAGCTGTTGGCCTTAACTAGAATCTGCTTCACATTGCCAACAACAACTTGTAAAACTTCTTTAACCGAGAAGCTTATTCGGCAATTGCTTTTTAGTTGATAAGAAGGTCTTGCGGCATGTAGCTGTTGGCCTTAAATAGAATTTGCCACACATTGCCAACAACATCTTATCAAACTTCTTCAACTGACAATCTTTATGCGTTGATAAGACTTTTATTAGTCTTCCCAAGGACATCTGGCCTTCCATGTGGCGCCAAGCTTATAAGCTGTTCTATGGTTATCCTGACTTAGTTATCAACTGAGATCTGAATGGACTAATGAAAAATGTTTGACATGCATGCAGGCTTCATGAAAATCTGGAAAAAGTTCATGAAAAAAAGGATGGGGGA
Organism: Branchiostoma lanceolatum; assembly: GCA_035149815.1. Lineage (NCBI taxonomy): Eukaryota > Metazoa > Chordata > Leptocardii > Amphioxiformes > Branchiostomatidae > Branchiostoma > Branchiostoma lanceolatum. The sequence goes on from CM068866.1 coordinate 16,379,466, forward strand.
CAAACTATCAGATTGGGTTTATCTACATTGGTTTGTAGATAATGGGAAAAGGAATAATCTTAAAGACTTTGATCAAACCAGGTTTGCATCAAGGCGTCAAGAGCCATAATGTATTTTCTTTCCGCTGTCCATCTTTACCAAAAATGTATACATTCAAAATAATTATCAGAGGACCTTCGACAGGACAGTTGTATAAAACAAATAATGCATTTCTTCAGTTTTGTACATTTTTTTTTCTGATTACTTTGTTTAGAAAATTAGGACTCAAGAATACATTACAAATATTTCTATTTCAAGACATCGGTTCTGATGTCAACATAGGAAGATATATAGTGCTTTACGTTAGCCCCATGGGGTCGGCTGCAGTATAACAGATATCGTGTGACAGACGTGGGCATCTCTGAATAATGGGAATAGAATCAATTTGTCCTGCCGAGAAATGTAGTTCTGCTATTAACGCGGAATTTTCTATCGATTTTTCCTAAAGTGTGAGATTTGGGAGACAGAGCGCATATCCCACAGCTTAGCTAACGTTACGCCACATGTAGACATCAACCATTAAGTGGGCTTTCTACGTCCGCAGTACGGATCTCGGTAATTGGTTTTCAAATCCAGTTTACGTGCGTAATATTGGTGAAGTCGAGGCGAATGCTGTGGGGACATATGTATCCATGACTCGATTTAATGCAAGCCCACGATATAATTTTGCCAGTAAATGAGAACTTTCAAAGTCTGTCTAGACTCATTCATCGTAGCTGTGAGAAGCGCTTCGATTGTGATTCTATTTGATTGCGTATGTGCTGGGCTGTATTACAAGCTTGACAGACATATTATGTCCCCATCTCACCCCTCGCGGTTAACAGTGCAGTTATTTCCAATTGGTCATCCATTCAAAGCATCAGGAAAACATCAGTTTCTTACAGTCCACTGGCATCTGATGTCCTTCAGCCTAAGCATCAACGCCCTCTACGATGTAGGTGATCTAAATTGTCGTATCATTCCAATGAGATCCTACTGGCTGAGATGCTGAGAAGCTCTCAGCTTATCCTTGGCCATATTCCCATAAAGGCATAATCTGCTCTTTTGGTTGCTATCCCTGCCTCCCACCAGCAGGACAAATTTCTCCAAATAAGGACGATGATTCAGACCATCATCAACTGCATTAAACTGGTTTACTGTTTACGTGTGTGTTGGCCTTGGTAGCCGAGTGGAATACAGATGCTGTTTCTTCCGCTGGGTCCAAAATGACTTCGTTGACTTTGACCATGTGGAGTTTAACTAAATTGCAAGGCTATAATGTTCCTGTCAATACGGTTGAAAAAAAAAATCTTACTGACAGAAAGCATAGAATACCTTTAAATCGGCAGAAATACTAAGGAACGGTACAATGACCAAGTCGCTCGGAAAGCTAAAGGTTGCTTGTTCGATCCCGGCCATGTTTTTTCAATATCCTTTTTTTTCATTGTTCTAGTACATCAGTCTAGCTAGGGATTGTAAATAAGTCTTATTTCGCACCATTTTGTAGGATTATACTCAAGGTTAGGGTTTTAGGATTGACAGGATAATGAAGTGTTAATAATCGGAAACATCCTACTGATGGTGGAAAAAATCTTATTGACAGGCACATCCTGTCAATAGTGCAAAATATCGTATTCTGCATTCGACCAGTATCATCGTTCAAATATCAGAACAAGATGTTAACGTTCTAAATACCTAAACATAAGTTCGACAGTAATTTCATTGTGCGTTTCGTTGTATTGCCGACGATGATTTAACGTGTCTACCAGATATTCATGAAATGCAATATTAATCCTAGAGCATCAACTTAAATTTAATACTCCTGTTATCTCGTACGATATTGTGAAAGCTTCAGTACGGAAGACATTTGCCAAGCCTTAACATACATGTACGTCAGAGAAACGTCCTGAATGTTAATTTGAATCCAACATGTTGTTCATTGGGAGAATACCTTACTATTGTGAAAAATAGTACATTTGTATTCGTTGCATTCGTTATAATCTTCGATGCGTGGTAACTCTGTATATCGAGAAGTGTGTAGGTGTAAATGTTAAGTAGGCCCTCAGAGTTAGTGTAATCAGCTACAGCCAACTGTTCCACGCAGACTTACACTTCTTCTGGGACAATCCCATCAACATATCTAGCTGCCATACACACACGTTGGGTTGATCCTTAAATACGATATCTTAAGAGGATATGACACAGTCTTAATACGTGTTGACTCCTAGCAAAGGTGATGTCTGTGCTGTCGTGATATTTTCAGCGTCTCGTGGAAAGATGGTCGGATATATCTCATTGGTTCCTGTGCGGGGCTGATGCCGATAGCTGAAGTACGCGCCCCCCTCCCCCATCACATCGTCCGCTACAACGCTGCTACTACTATCCCTCTTATACCTAAGCGAAGTAGATAGTCAGTTGTAGAGAGATATGTAAGTTGAATAGTATCTTCATGTTTATGTTTATTCAGACTTACAACATTTGGGGAAGAATTGACATAACAGGTGACTATCGCCTTTCGAAGATATCAACCGGGACCAGACTGTTGGGTTAAGGAATCTAAGGGTAGATAACACATTTGTCATTGAAATGATGTAATGTGTATATTTCATAAGCGACATAGATAGTTGGTCGTAGAGAGATATGTTAAGTTGCGCATGCATAGTATCTAAAAAGGGTAGGTAACACATTTGTACGCGAAATTATGCAATATGTATATTTTGTCCCAAATGTGGACGTTCTGTGCTTTTGCTTCGATAGTTAGTAAGGTAGGCAGTAGAGCTCGTTGTATGTTACAATCTTTCGTGACACATTTTAGCCGTCGACTGATTATATCATTTGCCATGTTAAACACGCACGTATGTATGACTTTGCGTTAAAAGATTCTGCCACCATTAACACTACCTCGTACAGCTTACCATTTTATAGTATATTTACCATTGATATAGCAAAGCTACACTAAGACCTAAGGGTCAAGGAGAGGCTTACAAGTGCCAAATGGATACCAAAGTGGTCCCGAATGGCTCTTCGTGCTGCTTTTACAGGTCTTTGGCAAAGCGTATCTTTTCTCCCCCCCTGGGTAGTATACAGAAAAAGTCGTAACAGGGGCTTTCGTGTGCAACACTGCCTGAGGAAAATCTAATAAAGGAAATGTTTAGGCATCTATGGGCGGCACGTTTCCTACAAACGGTTTATTATACAACCATTTGGTACATGGGGCTATTGTGCGCTTGGCTGGTATATCATTCATCAAGTACTTGCCACCATTCTTATGTTAGCAGGCAATTGGCCACTTGCATTGACGTCATGGGTCAGAGGTCACAGAGGCGGGCCGCCATGTTGGGTGTCAAATTGCTTACACTGGCCATCTCTGCCAAATGAATGAATCTTTAGATCTTATTTATTCCTTGTTCTGAGTCTTGTTATCACCACTTTGTTTTCATTACGCACTTGGTTCGTACGCGGCGTAATGATAAGTTTTCAACTTGCCACCGTGACAATGACTTTGATATGAAAAAGCTTATTCCAGGCCTAATGAGTAGTGACGAATTGTTACCTTCATCATTTATTAAACTTCATATGTAATAAAGTGGAAGCTGACGAATCCCGTAGATATGAGCGCCGTGGAAACTGCTAATCAAAATTTCTACCGGACTAAATTGATCTGTATATATAGTATAAGGTAGATTAGCCCTTATATATATATATATATAGAGAGAGAGAGAGAGAACTGTATTCATGTACCAGCCATGCTTTGTACCTTGTACAATTGCTGCGCAATAAAGTTATCTATATGAAGTTTCGCACCAGGTTTGGAAATAAATTAATGCACAATGACAGTAATACAGTCTTCGATATTAATTTTGTCAAGTTCTGGTCTTACTATTCGGTAGTATAGTAAACAAAAAGCGATGTAGATTAAAAATTTTCATCTTGACAAACGCACTCTTGGGCAGCACAAAAAGGTGTTTCTGCATGTGCGTTTTTACTCTTTGAAGTGTCAAATGCACTATGAGCTCCCAGATCCTCCCTTATGATTGATGAGTATTGATTGCGTACTTAAGAAGTGCATGCCTTCAGACATAGATACCGATAAGAAGTAATGGATTTCTATGATTGCTTATGAAAGAGACATTACGGGAAAGTAATGATTATGATTATAATGATCTATAAGCGAGGTTTATTTAATCCTTCTATCTGCGTGCCACCATTGATTAAGCTTTCTCAGTCGCAGTCGTTTTACACGCAGGCGTTTATCTTGTTTTTTTTCCCTCTCTAAGAAGGTAAGCCTCTAGGCTATGATTAACCGTTTAAGCGTCCGAAGTGCTTCTCCCAGCAAGACCGTGAACGTTATCAATATTGTGTGCAGTTGCGTGGCATAATCGCAAAGCCTTTTGTGACACTGACTAATACATCATGATATGTGATACTAGAAAGATCCTAAAAGGGAAAGCTTTGCAATGAAAGATGAAGTACTAGTCTAGTCTAATCTCAAATATATAGCTATATGGCAGTATCTTTTTCCTTAACGTGCTAGTACACAGATGGCGGTAATAAACACAGCGTAGATCCGTATCTTGGAGAAAACCACGCATATTTATTGATGGAAAACCACCATAACACTGTAAGATTGACTTTGCATCTTAAAAGTGCAAAGAGTCGACCTTGCCATCTGATTCTAACTTTGCTACAAGGTTGAACGGACCATTTGTGATGTGATGTAACTGAGGGAGAGCAGGGGTCGTTTAAGTGGAAAGCCCCCACACGGGCTTACAGTAATGTATTTTCCTGCAGCTTTCAGCCACCTCGTCGAGACTAAATGTGTTTTGTTGCTTATATTCTGTGGAATAAGTCCAAAACGCTAAGACATATCATCATCTTTAAAGCATAGAACTGGAATAATACTGTGCTTAGTCGGACTCTTTCCTCGTGCCAATTTTGTCCGGTGTGGAAGTCGACAATAAAGGAAAAAACAGCCAGATAACTACTCGAATGGCAACTGTAAGGTTTCTGAAGGAAACTTTATCTATGGCGAACAGAGACGTGAGTTTGCGGAGAAGACAGTGTTATCATGAGTAGTCTTCAATGGACTTTTGTGGAACGATGATTTCAGCCGAGCTCAGACGTCAGTGTCAGTCGTTGAGATTTTGGTCACCATGAGCCATCTCAACGTTTCTCTCCGAATATCATACCGTTCAAGCCCGATGAAATGTCGAAGTGCAAGCATGTCAAAACAATAAGATAGATCGCAGGAGCTATTTCAACCCTGCCCTTTGATAACGTCTCTCGCCCCCTTGTCCACGATCAGGTGACACCTTCATGACATGAATGACGACTCCTGAAATAAATGCTGACTACGTGTAGCTTTTTTTAAAACATTTTTGAAACCAGTTGGAAACATTCTTACAATTATTGTAATGGCCTTTTATTGTGTACAACAATGTGCAAGTGTCGAAAAAAAGTAGCTAACTAGGTTGGTAAAATCATACATAGTTATTGATAAATTTACAGGCTAATTCCGTTCACAAAGTAAAGCGCTTACCAACAAGCTTTCGACCAGTCCTTTGGTCCTTATCAAGTTGATTTGACCCGAAGCTTACGTCACTTGACCTGTGACCTGAAGTGTGACGTCATAAACGGGTCATCGTTATGATGAGGTACCTGATTCCGTGTGTTTTCTACGTAGTTTCCATGTTGATGTGATTCAAACCGTCACAATCTAACCAAATTGGTAAAATAGCAAGTTACCATTGAGATTAAGATGTCCTTTCTGGCGTTACGTGGTTGGAGATATCAAAATGCAAATTAGGGGCTGTTCTGCAGAGGATCAGACTCACTGGTCACGCCAAAAATCGTTACTCAAGCAACTGGATAAAATTTTTAAACAGTCCGACGTTTCAGACAGCATCCGCTATCTTTTGTCAGTGACTAACTTAAAGGAAAGATCTGGCAGAAGTAGATTTTATACCAAAACTCTGAATAGATATGTTAATGTAGTGAAGACAATTTCATATGGTTCAATAGAATAGTAAGTTAAGCTCATGTTGTTTATTCATCTATTCAGAGTTTTGGTATAAAACCAAGTTCTGCCAGATCTTTCCTTAGTCACTGACGAAAGATAGCGGATGCTGTCTTAACATGAAACGTCTGACTGTTTCAAGATTTCTGGCGTATCTTATTACCTGGATGTCTAACCTTCATCAACGAGACTCACTGGCTGTCTGAAAAGTTGTTTCATCAAGCTCCCTTTCTCGACAAAGAAGCCGCCACTAAACCTGATATTCCTGGCTCCCTGAGCGTGGGCAGACCGATAGGTGGGTTGTCAAGGTTATTTTAGGGCTCCATTAATCACTGTCGCGACGCAGTCCGTCCTAATATTTTCCGCGGCTACGTCGCCCAATCATCGCCATGGGATCTAATTCAATTGGCCATTTGTCACGTCTGACACCCCCATTAATTGTCGCTCGATAAATTTCTCGGGGTGACGTCGCCATTTAAAGCATCAAAACCCATTAACGTCATAAATAGGCTGAAGAAATAAGTTCACGCCATCGAATAAACGAGTAATGGGGGTGGGGGGGGGTAGTTGTGACTATGATAAGTGAGACAAAATGTTCTAAAAGAAAACTGTTGAGTATCGATGTTTCTCCCTGATATTACTCTCTTTTAGTTTCTTGGACGATCTCAATAATTCGGAAGACACTGTAGATTTGACGTGAAACCGTAGCGTTTCATGAAAGTAATTCCCAAAATTATTTTTTTTTCTGACGAAGCCTTCTAATTTGAGAAACGTGTTTATATTACTCTCTTTTAGTTTCTTGGACGATCCCAAGTATTAGGAAGACACTGTAGATTTGACGTGAAACCGTAGCGTTACATGTAAGTAATTCCCAAAATTTGTTTTTGTTCTGACGAAGCCTTCTAATTTGAGAAACGTGTTTCTAGAATCATGTTAATACCTATATGAATTCGACCGGACCAGTATAACTGTCCCTGACGACTGTGGGTGGGCACGTTGACAACCAAACTTGAGGCACCAAATAAATTGAAGTGCTATTTGGAGTTCACGAATTACCTCTGCTTCGGCTATATATACACACATCATGTATAGTCAGTGATTGGCTTGGTGCTGGGTAATTCTAGTGAAGCACACATTGGCGCCATGCGATAAACATTGATATACACTTTCAACTTGTGCAGTGTTTCTGGTCTCCACGATGTCAGACATTAAGTGCAATTGCAATAGATCACTATAACATTTGGACAATTTAGCTGAATTGCCTAGCAATAAAAACTCAAATTGTTTCTATGATTGTACGGCAATTTGACTGGTATTACTGCTAAGAAAAATGGTGAGGCTACAGACAAGAGACAAGAACGGCGAGAATGAATGAATGAATTTATAATAGTAGCAATTTCAAAGCTAATTCAGTTCTTTTCAATTATTAGCTGAGTATAATTCAATCGCCGATAGAAACGTGTGTCATCTAGTCGTGACGGTAAAGTAAGCTGAATACCACTTAAAACATATTCATCACATTTATTCCTCAATAAACCTTAAACTGACTTCAGACGTCAAATTGTCATCTTATGTTACTGAGCTGCATGTCAAAATTAGGGATAAGCTTTTAAAGCTCGACATTGTCGTTTTCGTTTCATCTTCTAGAGTGACCAGAATCGATACCAATGCCAGTAGGATGGAAATCCCCCCTTATCATGTGCGTGTGTTCTTTTGTCGCGTACATAGACTCTAAAGCCTTGTGGAGATTGAAGCTGATAGAGTCATTAACATGTAAGACCCTGGATACTCCACAGCCCGTACGGACGTGCTGGTCTTAAAAGACTCTCCAGCGTCTGGGGAATTGGAAAAGAAGAATAACTTCCACAGCCAATTTTCCTGCCCGGCATCCCACATTAAACTTATTACTTCGTAATAAATCACACAGCGTTGTTGACAGCTAACTTGTCAGGTCCAGACTCTAGCAATGTTTCAACTTCAAAATCCAATTTGGAAAACGGCTTTGATGGAGGTTGTTAGACAGCTTTAAGCTAAGGTAGTTGCCATTATGTACTGCCAGAATCCACCACGGGGACTGCGGATCGTTGAAAAGTCCGATAAAGAACACAAGACAACTGGTGAGTTCATGCGGTAACCCAATATCTCATTTCAATACTTCGTTGTTCTTGCCACTACGAGATAAGACTCAATATCATGTTTTGTGAGCTACAGCCAAGGAAACGATCGAGAGAACGTTCTCCACCCACCCTGCTACTCATCGATCGTGAACGAATATCATCAACTGCAACACGGCATCACGAAGCTACAGACGCGTGAGAATGACTAACATAACCCAAAGCGATTCTAAGTCAAGTCCTATATTACCAGATATCACCAACTTACTCTACCATGTATCCGTTATAATTTCAAAATTACGATTAGTTGAAAGTTAAAATCCTCCCACACCATAAGGTGTATAGGGCGGAGCCCATTTCAGTTTCGTAGCCCTGGGCCACACTGGTGCAATCATAGCAATCACTGCAGCAGTGGGCTTGTCCACTGGCAGTGGAGTGTCTTTAACTTCCATACTGTTTCAGAAGTATGTACCATTTTTATAAAGTCTTTGGTATGACTCGATGCGCCCCTTATCTAGACGTGTCCTACCCGGGCGCGAACTCGGGCCTTCTGGCTCCTCATAATTTGAACCAGATGTGGTAAGTGAGAGAAGCGCAGACCACTACACCATAGGGACACCCCCCCCCCCAAAATGACGATGAAGACTGTTAAACTTTACATTTTACTCATATGCAAGATTGTATTTTCTGTCTACTCATACATCAAAGAAATATCAAAACATCTTCAGTGCACAGTGCAATAGATCTGAGAAGTGGCACAGAAAAAAATGAGTTCTCACTCAAGAGACGGCTTCAATACGATACTGTTTCGATGATTAAGTCCGGAATACCGACCTTGTAGCATCCTTCGGCGCCGTGTCTCTCACATCAAACATGGCCGGTGTCTATGCTATTATTAAACTTATCTCGCTGGGAATTAGTACGATTTCTCATCTTACCGCTTCCACGCCCGGGGAAGGAGAATGCATTAGATTCGTTATTAGCTTGAGAAGGAAGTTAATTACATGGATTTTAGAAGATCTGGTTGGCTTTCCACACGAAGAGTTTGAGTCAGAACAGCGAGCACTTCCGCCAACTGGAAAGTATTGATTGCAGAGGTATCAATTCTCGGGTAGTCATAGGCAGGATGCAATCACCATGTGTTCAAATCGAAGATGAAAAGCTTGTATTCAAAAGAATCGAAGAACTGGTCCTGACATTTAATCATAGTCTATTGTTTCGACGGGGTTGTTGTAGCCAGATATCTGCTGTCAACTTGCCTTGTTCTGCGATTCTCCGACTTAGGTATCAAAATGTTAATAAAGTCCAGCCCACCAGCAGAAGTTAGCTATCACGGCGAAGTAGTTACTCCTTCAAAAGGCACTCACATCTCCCATGTTCGTTTGTTAAAGGCTTGTAGTCGACAGGTTGGCCACAGTCACTGTCAGTTTTTTGGTGCGTTACACGATTGGATGGCAGTCTTTCGAAAACCCAGTTCCGTTTGAAATGGTCTCGGAGTTCCTGTGTTTCGTCGGGGTCAGTTTTAAGGTTTCGTTATTGGCACCATCTTCGATTCCATCCGGTACCTTAAGGAAAAAAAAAGTTAACAGTTTTCAACCTGTAACTATCCTTTAGTCATGAAAGTTATCACCACATCATTGCACCACAATGAATAAGTAGCTTCATCTTCGGCATTTTGTTTTCCATGCATCGCATTTACTATAATATATCATATGTCTTTTTGTCAAATTTTGGACTTCGCTCTACTGATTATCGTACTTACTCCATAAAAGATCAGAAAAGTACAATGCTCGGACATAAATGTCTGCAATTTTAAATCCTGGATGTGTCAGCGTTACAGTTATGTTTTACTACGAGCAAAACTATGACGTACACGATCAGGTACAGCCACTCTCAGCTTCAGGTCTTTGATGTAGTAGGGCCGGTTGATGACGTATCTGTCCCCCATGTCTCTGCCCATCATGGGTGAATAACTGTTCGTCGACTGGACCGTCATCTCTGCGGTGGTAACAACAAGCCACATTTCAATGTCACAGAAATCGATTACGAGATCAGTAGCGAATCGCCCTGAGGTTAAGCTTCGTCCAAACGTTGCAAAAACCTGGCGACTGTATATTTGTCATGTACAGATTCAGGTTAATCGAAAACATACAGAATAAGAATAGAAATTCCAAACCCAACATCAAAGAAAAGGTAAGAAGTAAATCTGGAAGAATATCAACCTATTTATAATCTCCAAGCCGAACAACACGGTACCAAAAATCGTATATGCTTATCTGGCTGACTGGAGCTTCTCTGGCTAGCATATACAATTTTTGGCACCGTGTAGAGCTTATCTAGCTGACTGGAGCTTATGCTTATCTGGCTGACTGGAGCTTCTCTGGCTAGCATTTACGATTTTTGGCACCGTGTAGAGCTTATCTAACTGACTGGAGCTTCTCTGGCTAGCATATACGATTTTTGGCACTGTGTAGATCTGCTTGGAGATTACCTATTTACACATCAAATCGTTTTCAAGCTTATACAATACTGAATCTCAGTTGGTAGATACCTACGTGAGCAGGGATGACATTCGCCACTGTCATTGTTTACAAGAGGAGAGAAGTGCTTGGATGGAGTTCCTGTCGGCTGGAGCTCAAAAACATTCGCACAGACGGTTGGGATGTCACCTCGTGGATTTCTGGACAAGATTCAAAAGATGATAGTATTATACTGTCTCGGAAAAAGAAGACGAACCCAATAAGTTAGAACCTTGTGTCAGTAGTGAAAAATAGAGTACTCATATGTTACATCGTTCATCATTGTCTGTCCGTCCTCTCCATGTTACATGTACATGTACTTGCAATTAGCCTACGGGCAGGAATTTGGAATGAACTCGCATTATACGTTTGTATAAGATTTGGTACCGTTTCCACTTCTAAGCATACCAAGGCAAACATACCATTTTTCCCTTTTTAAAGAGAAGTAGGACAATGACATAAGTAAAAGCCTAGGAAAAAGAGCTCATTTCAATCTACATTATTAACGGGACGTATCGCAGGATTGACAACTGTAATCCTCAAAGTACATTGGCAAGAAATAGCTTGTGATAGATACAGACTTAGGGAAGTGGGTGTTAAGATATGTGGAACTTACCCCAAGGGATTAGATATCATCCTTCCACTAACATCGTTATCAGTAGGTGCGCAGTAAGAGAACGACTCAGACGGCCTCGTCACACTGTCTGTAGTGACAAAAAGCACTTTCTCAGTATGAGGAGATATACAGCTCTTGTCAATCTTGTCCGAACACTAAGAGACGGTGACAAAGATTGCAACACGGAGCTGTCCATCAATTAAGCAGCAATAAAGTGTCCTTGTACGCTTTTTCGACAGTATAAACGCACCGAAGCAGCTAATTTATTGGCGTCCTAATTCAACTGACAACACATATCATTTAAATTAACACATAAATTTCACACCTGTTGACACCTTATTTCAGCATGCAAATTCCTTTCCATTCATTTTTGTATCTAGATGTTTTTGATTTGCTGAGCAACAAGGAGCTGCCCATCAATTGAGCAGCAATGAAGTGTCCTTGTACGCTTTTCGACAGTATAAACGTACTGAATGAGCTAATTTATTGGCATCCTAATTCAAACGACACCACATATCATTCCAATTAATACATACATTTCATGCCTGTTGACAACTTATTTCAGTATGCAAATTTCTTTTGCTATATTTGTATCTAGATGTTTTTGATGACCTAATTTCTCGTACGTTTGTTTGACGTGTAACATCGTATGTCATCACTTTTAAAGGTCACATTACATTAAAACGAACCGCAATGTAGTTCATCATGCCATATCGTGAAATAACTACAATCCATCATTACGCCACATTCCGTCACACCACAGTGTTATCAATCGCATGACTACACATTATACGTTTCGTCAGATCGCAATTTATTAATCACATTCTCTGTATTCTATTAATTGCCTACCAGCTTTCCTGTGTCGATATTTCCACATTTTTCTTGTCCTAAGACACAGCATGGCAATAATGGCTATCAGGATTCCGACGACAATTCCCATCGTAATGGCAGCAATGAGTACCGTCCAGGACTCTGAGGAAACATAAACAGAACATAGTTCATCACCAAATTGGTCTGACCTACAAACCCATTGACGTATACCCGTACAGCATGCGCAGTACAACATTATTGTTTTTGAAAAATTGTATGTCTGGGAATTCAAAGTCGGTCAAGAGCCAGTGGTGTTCCATTACACTTTATCATTGGCCTTTAATAGCCAGGCTCCCCTACTGATTCAGCGGCATGTGTGGCCCTTGATAAAGCAAGTTATTGATCTTAAACTGTGTTAAGGGGATTGTTTTAACGGTTCATCTTAATTAAAGATGGGGGTTTCTTTATTTCAGTTTTAGCCGCAACAAAGATGGCGAATGAATAAAGGAATCTACTTGTCAGATCAACATGCTCCTACAGTCGATATTGTTTAACACTTTGGTTGAAAGCATACATATGCATCTGGGCGGATTTTAATTTCTTAATGGGGATTACTTGATTTGCTACAGGCTTATATCATACTGCCGTAAAATGCATCTAGAAGAGCCCGGATCATCAGCGACGCCCACTTTCCTTAATGAAATTGCAACGGCGTATTAAACAAACATCCCATCACAAGCATGCAATATGGTGCACACGCCTGTCGCTAATATTTCACAAACGGGCTGCCATAACACAACTTCCCAACTTTATGAATCTTAGATGTATCCCATTCATCACCGATTCTATTACGCACGTCTTTCTAGATGAGATATGAACCGTTCCGTCGTTTGCCGACATTCCCCGAGACAAGAATATTCATCTTAAAGGGCAAATTGTATTGACGACCACACACGTAAAAACACAGTAAGCTTTTCAACGCCTACGCACGAGCAGTCAATCACAATAGTATAGAGCTTAGCTAGAAAAAAGTATTGTAGATATTGTCAGCCAGAAGAATAGGAAGAAGAGTGATAGACTGTAAGGGAAACGTAGTCAGCGGTTTAAGAACAGGGACCACTGACGTTAAGGGAAACATCTTCTTTGTGTTTGAGATAAGCACGGTTTATATACATATATGTGGGGGTATATTTCGGATAAATGCGACGAGGGACGTACAGAAAGAAATAGAGTGATACATGTATCTACCTGAAACTTCTACCCTGAATTTTTCTTGATCTGATCCAAACATGTTTGTAGCGGTGCAGATGTAGTCTCCACTGTGCACGGGATCCGCTGTGCCGATGGTTAACGTGCTCTGTGAATCTCCGCTCATCTTTACCGTGATGTCTCCCGTTCTTCCCGGCCGGTATTTTTTCTGGTGTCCCGAGACCCCCTTCCAGACCCAGTCGACGTAGTCTGGAGGGGGGTCTGAGGTGATGTGGCAGGTTAATCTGACCGTGTCTCCTCCAGTGACCATCACGGGCGCAGCGTCTGCCAGGACGTCTGGTCTGCCTTAAGTGGAAGGACAGTGTTGATTTGTCAGTCGATAAGTTCACGAAGTCTGGTAAGATAAACTAAACTGTTGCTTTTGACAAATATTTAAACATAACTCACAACAAAAAGAGTAGCTACTTTGGGGAGCTTTCGAGACGAACTCTTATCTCTTCATCAACCCGGTTAAGTCAGATCTCGTCTTTGAGTTCTCCTGTCACGTGACTGATGTTGTTTATCACGTGACAAGAGACAGTCATATACAGGCTATATCTGTTGCGTCATCAAAAGGATCAAGACATTAATTAGGTATGGTCTGGGCTAATATACGGCAATTCTGGTCAACCATTACAACTTATGTAATGAATTGATTATATATTTTATAGTTAACACACACAGGCAGTGTTGATATGAATATATATCTTTATGTCTATCTATCTATCTATCTATCTATCTATCTATCTATCTATCTATCTATCTATCTATCTATCTATCTATCTATCTATCTATCTATCTATCTATCTATCTATATCTTTCTCTCTCTCTATATATGTATCTGTCTCCAGGTCCTAAACTCTTATTAACAAAAATTAGAAAATGTTGCTGCCTTTGATGTTGCATTCTGCCCTACTCATGCATATATGCACGCCGACACTAACCCATGACATTGATGAAGGTCTCCCTCGAAACTTCCGGGAATCTGTCACTCCACGCGACGCACTCGTACAGGCCCTCTGTCTGGTAGGTCAAAGGTGAGAGAGATAATGGGTTGTCTAGGAGAGTCCGGTTGTTCTTTCGGCGCCATTTAATCTTAGGTTTTGGATTCCCGTTGGCGACACATTCTAAGTCCCAGTCTTGGCCAAAGAGAACGCTGACTTCTTCTTCAAACGTGGGTTTGATGAGTGGAGGACCTAGAACAAGGTCGGAATAGTAATGAATTATGGCTGCACAATTAATGGGTTACTACGGGGCAACACACATGGTATGGCAAGAAACGGCAATCGATGTATGCAATATAGAGAGCCGGGTAGCTTTGATGTCTGCATGAATAATGGTCGTTCAGTCGTTCAGTCGTTCGATTCGATTTTTTTAAATGAGACACACATCGATAGTCCTTGGTTGTCATGGCAACGCATTATCATGGGATGTTTCACAATGTATCATGGTTTAGTTTGAAACTTTTTGCTACGTTCAAGATTGAATAATGAAAGCTTGTGTTTGCAGAGTTTGCGATATTTTGAGTACAGTATTTTCTTCATATAGATGCGATGGCATATACAATGTAGGGTAGACAGGCACCTCAGATGCTCGCATGCAGGCTCCAGCAAGCGCCACACCCCGGCTGGGCAGCAGGCGGGCCCAACCATTCAAGGTGCCACCTCACTGTAGTTAAACCTGCGACAGGGTACCAGTGTAGGATCACAGACAAGACACGTGCACCCTGTAAACCAAATGTGAGCCAGTCGTCTTGGCATTTGCTTGCCACCGGAGCACTCACGCTGAGCACTCAGAAGACAGTGGACTGGGGGCTGTACGTCCTCCATTCACGCAAAATTTCCTTTGCACATGATGTGTGACATGGTCTTGAAACGGAACTTGAATAATATATCACCGCTAA
This sequence comes from Branchiostoma lanceolatum, assembly GCA_035149815.1. NCBI lineage: Eukaryota > Metazoa > Chordata > Leptocardii > Amphioxiformes > Branchiostomatidae > Branchiostoma > Branchiostoma lanceolatum. The sequence continues at coordinate 16,394,710 of CM068866.1, forward strand.
CCTTGATGACACTTCTCCCAGCAACATCTCTATAGCCTGAGAAAATCTGGGCATGGCAGTGCATTAATCACCACTTCCACTTGGTTCTTGGTATAAGTATATAGGACAGAGACCCTCCTTATAGCCTCTACCAGGCTCCACAGGTCGCTGGAAAGATAGTAGAAATTTACCAAATAGACAGATAACATGCAAGTGTAGTTAGCTGGCCAGGGAGTACAGTTTGCGTTTTGTAAAAGAATTACCTTCTTTATAATCACGCCCGACTGCACCCCACTGGGCGTTGGTTGGTTTATTACTTAAATGATCTTCAGCACTGAGCTAGTTCATTTGTATGAATAATGGACGGATTACTTTTATATCGTTTGAAGAAGCCGACTCCCGACAGGCTCCCTAGGTCGCAAACTGTACTCCCTGGCCAGCTAACTCTTCTGGCATGTTATCTGTCTATTTGGAAAATTTCTACTATCTTTCCAGCGACCTGTGGAGCCTGGTAGAGGATACCCTCCTTACAGAACAGCACAAAACACAGGCCATCTTACTCCGAAACTCAAACCAAGCTAACCGTGACAAACTAACAGCATTGCGGTCCCACGGTCAAAGCGAGCTTAGAAAGATGAATAACGACCTGCGGGCAGACGTGCCCAAAGAGATTTGCAGATAGTGGTAACCAGCTGGGCTTCTGCAGTAATCTGAAAGCGGCGCGTGGACCAAGGAGGTTATATGACCTCCTTGCATGGACAAAGACGTGGGATACACCTCCCCGTTTGGACCACAGACGGTTCTTCTCTTATTACAGACAGAATTGCCGTTCTTGGGCATTGGACTGAACACTATAAACAGCTCTTAAACAGGCATACATACGTGTGTGGCGTCGTGTGGCGTAATGGTAGCAACATTAGGCTGTCAAACAAGTAGACCCGGGTTCGGTCCCGGGTTGCCCCCAGACATGTCTGGACATGCGCCCCGACGTTGTGCCCTTGGGAAAGGCATTTAACACAAACTACCTCACTTCACTCAAGCGAAAATGAGTATCTAGCTTAGGTTAGGGACGTCCCTCGGATAGGACGTTAAATAAAGGTCCCGTGTTTGGAGAGAGCTACGCTCCATGCACGTTAAAGAACCCACCACACCTTTCGAAAAAGAGAAGGGGCTCAGCAGATGGACATACGTGATCAGGTAGAAGAAGAAGAAGGACAGTGACATTATGGAAGACATCTTAGAGCTCCCAACAATGACAGAGATGAACGATCATGCCAACAGTTAATGAAGTTCGAGCGGAAGTGAACTCCCTCAAGAACAACACGACCGCAGGCCCGGTGAAATCCTGAGAGTTTGGAGTGAGCCAGCCGCCATGGTCCACTCATTCATCACCGCTGCCTAGAATTCTGGAGACGTCCCTTCCTGAACGGAAAGGCTCTGATCTTGTAAGAAGAAGAGAGATAGAGAAGACTGTGGTTTCAGCAGAGCCATCTCACAGGGAGAGTACTCACAAGCATACTGTTTCTCCGACGTCTCAAAACTGCTAAAGATCTACTACCAAAAAGCAGGAGGGGTAGAAAAGACTGATTCACCACAGATACGATATTTGCTTGTTTGTTATCTCCATGAAAAATTTAGATTTTGAGCGTGTCTGTGTGCGTGTTTGTGTGTGTATCCGGATTCTTGTAGTCAATTGTAATTGTAATTAAGGAGAAAATTGGTAGATAACTGGAATTTCATACTTGTGGCATTTGGAAGTTATGTGACAATGAACATAGTTGACTATAAATAATGCAAATAAGGGCCTAATTTGCATAATATATTTCACGGAGATTTGAGGTCTCCGAACTCTTTTCAATGAGAAGCTCAAATCGGTCTGCAAACCGCTTGTAAAAAGGCAGATCTGAGGAAAATGCAGGGAACAACATCAACCGTTACCTTTCCATGATCTTCGTTGACCTTACTACCAGGGCTTTGCCCTGGACAACACTTACACATGTTCGGGCCTGAACACGGGGAAGACTCAAAGAGCTACACACAGCCCCAACAAACTTGCACATCAGGAATACGACACTTATGAACATGTATATATGAAAATGCTGTATTATTACTAATCATTTTTATATGCGAGCAATGTGTGTTAAAAAGGTCGAAGGAGTTCAAATCCCATCGCACAAAGCAATGTAGATAAATCACCTTTGTTACTACATGTACATTTAGATTAGTTCGCAGACCGTTTGTTAACGTGACATCTGACCGTCGTACATTTTCTAGTCTATGAACGTTTGTCTTCTATTTTCCATTAGGTTTCAACGCGCTCTTTGCTCCCGGAGCCGACTCGTGTCCAGGTCCACTTATTCCACGTGGAAACTTAGCCTAGGGCTAGTAACACGACTTGTACTCACATATCACTTCCACGCTGATGGTTCCCACGCCCCTTGGTTCGACCCCGTTGTCAGCGACGCACTGGTAGGTGCCACTATCCGCCCTAGACACCCGAGGGATCCTGAAGGTATAGCCCCTAAACACACAACGGGATCGATTCCAATTTATGGCACCGAGATTCATAAATAAAACGAATGTGTATGCTTACATGGGCCTTACTACCTCATTTGTTTTGACGCTAAGAAGCCGTGTAGGTCAGCCAAGCTACCCCGTGAGACCCAGCGTCGGTCTGACATCGGTGACCATTTCCACCAAGTAGCCAAAGAATTGAGAATTAATGCAACTCTACAGTACTTCAGGGGATTGCGAAACCCCCAGTTCGTTGCACTTTGCCCTGGATAATCCATTGCACGGCAGCCCGTGGTGATTTTGGGTAATGAAGTACTTCATCTTCCTCACCCTTATGGAGGGAGGGCAAGGTAGAATGTCTGACTCTACTTAGAATACACCACAGAAAATGGCATCTTTAGGGGATATAAACTAGCACTTCATATATATGATGAATCAGCTCTCAACTAACTCAGTGCAATATCCATGCTATTGCCTGTTGATTGGAACTTCAGACGGAGAAAACTATAATCATGGAAGTGTGTGTGTGGTTGATAGTTTCTGCACGTTAACTACATGGCCCTGGGTTGAACTTGCAACACATGGGTATGATAGAGACACAGAAAAACTGCATATAGCATAGAGAGCTCAGTTGGGTAATTCTTTCAACATGTTTTTCACATTTCGCTGATGATCATTGGGCAATTGTAAAGAGCTGCTCGGAACCACCTACACACAGTTCAAACTGCAATTACGGACAAAGTAGTTATTATCAGTAGTAGTTATCATAAGTAGTTATCAGTAGTAGTTATCATAAGTAGTTATCAGTAGTAGTTATCATAAGTAGTTATTATGATGAAGTAGGAGGTAACATGGAAGTTGAAAGATCCTAAGAAAGATATATCCCCTCATTTGTGTATCTTGTTCACATCAACATAGACGTTAACATTGATGATCATACCTCCTTTGAGCTCTAGACATTGACTTTCCGCCTAGTTTTGTCCATTGTAAGACTGACGCAGGATTACTTTCCACCAGACAAGTCAGATTGGCGGGCTCTCCCTCCACGACCCGTACGGATTTGACAGGCAGTGTGACCGTCGGGGGATCTGGAAAGGCAGCATTCATCATCAACACCCAGCCGTTAAACAAGTTAGCATAATTTGTGATTGTGTGGTGATATAGGATGGTTTAAGATAGAGGCTCAACAGAAAACCGCCCCTATCATTGCTTTGCTTAAGCCCCCTCTCACTGGACCCGCGGCACGCTGGCGGCGTCGCTGCGGCCGATCGAATTGACAAACCACTCAATGAACTTCATCGACAAAAAAAACGAATTTTTTAGTCTTTGTGCGTTTTGTTGGCCAAACTTATACGTTTTGAATGATATCCTCATTATACAGGATAACACAAAAGGGCAACAAAAATCCAGTTTAGGGCGCAGCGACGCCGCCAGCGGGCCGCGGGTCCAGTGAGAGGGGGGCTTCACAGATATAAGATAATCTTAGATAAAGACTCTACGGAGCACCTCTCTTATCATTTCTTTGCTTACACTCCCCGTTTACATATGATACGTGATATGTATGTTGTGAATACAGTGGTAAAAACATTTTGTTATATATGATAAGCCGTTTTCAACAGCACATAACAGAAGTAACAGCTGGAGTCATTGCTTTGTGCTAACGCAGATTTCCACTGTTACTATGGCGCAAAAATATCCCCTTCATTTCATGCTGGGAGGTTTAGATTGAACAAATTCCCTCACACTTGCCCCACACCTGACTCGTGACTTCACCTAGGTGTGAAAAATGCTTCCATCGTGCGCGAGAAGAGGATGGCCTACTCGTGAATGTCAACCTAATTGTCGTGGCAAAAGTTCACTGCGATATTGCCCAGGGTGCGTAAAATAGCTGATATAAATTTTCCTGATGTAAAGTGGTGCGCGGACGCTCCCGCTGCTCTTGAACCCAAACGTGGGATTGGGGATAAAGTCATGTTCTTCATGCTTTGTGGCCCGCAAGTGTTAACCGTTTGGGGGTAAACTGTTATTGATCAACATTCTTTATAACTGTGGGGCGTTGCAATAGACGAAGGTTCTTTCAATGTGTTGCGGTTTTTACGTTGTCGCTAACTGCTTGCAAAATATGATGAATGATAAGTAACCGAGGTGATTTGAGATTGGAGAATCGATCTGCAAGCTAGCAAAAAATAATTTCTGCAGCTTTCTATAATCAATATTTCATTGAGAGCAAAATCGGTATATTTGTGTTTGTAGGAAGTTTGGTCACAATTATGACTAGCCATTCCGGCAGACAGGTAATGGCATGGTATGGTCCTCTGCTTCTGTGCTCATGTTTCTTTATATGTATGCATGGCAAATTCACAGCCAAACGCTCTGAAATGTCAGAGCAAGTTTTGACGCCAAGGATATAGGATCAGGACCTTCGGTATCAAGTGTAAAGGTACAATCCTGCATATAGATGAGCACTTGCCCCGGAGGTTGGCAATTAGTGCAATTTGCGCATTGACACAAACACACCCAGTAGTGCTGAAGGATTACCCTCTTATAATACCGGGGTTTTTGTGATTTACTACCCGTTGTTGACACCTGGAATGTATTCTTACCAAATGGTATAGCTTTTCTGTTAGTTAAAGTTAAAATCCTCCCACACCATAAGGTGTATAGGGCGGTGCCCATCCACGTTTCATAGCCCTGGGCGACACTGTGGTGCAATCACTGCAGCAGGAGGCTAGTCCACTGGCAGTGGAGTCTGCTTAACTTCCATACTGTTTCAGAAGTATGTACCATTTTTATAAAGTCTTTGGTATGACTCAATGCGCCTCTTGTCCAGAGGTGTCCTGCCCGGGCACGAACTCGGGCCTTCTGGTTCCAAGTAATTTGAACCAGATGTGATAAGTAACAGAAGCGCAGACCACTACACCACAGGGACACCCCGATAGCTTTTTCTGTATCTGTAGGCATTTTAGTTGCATGAAATTACTCACAGTTGATCCGAAGCGTTCTGGAAGTTGTTTGTCGTGTCGTTAGCCCGGGGAGTACTTGCTCAGCCACACAACTGAGGTTGACGCCATTGTCCCACCTCTGTAACTGAGACACAACGAGGTCGAGGGAAGCTGATGACACCCCTGCACTCTGGCCGGGGCTGCTGGTCGGCAGGACGTACTGCTCCGTACCGTTGTACCATTTCAGGCGGGGAGGAGGCCGACCCCCCTCCGAGAGGCAGGACAGAACGAGCCCTTCACCGGCCAGACGCGGCCCAACGTCGCCTGAAATTATGGGTGGCTGGGAGGGGGGAACTGAAGGGTACAAATATTGTAAAATCAGCAAAAGCACAATGAAAATACATTAAAGACCTATGTAGAAATGCTCCTACTTTAAAGTGCATAAGACATCAATAACATCAAGATTAAGAATTTTCTGAAATTACATACACCATAATACTATTGTTTAATTACATAGAAATTTTCACAACATATTCACACTTCGGATGTTATTGAACATCGAACCATCAAAACATCATACCTCCAGCTTTTGATTCTTCCCTCCAGGTAATTACATTAATTAGTGACTTGACCACTCATTACGTCACAATGAACATGGCAGCCGATTTGGAACTTTGCACTGCGGCTCGGAAAGAACGTTATTTTGAGAAGCATGCACAATTGATATTAAGTATTTTGATTAAATTTTATCACGATAATTAAGCACTGTTTGCTCATCAAATAATATTTTTCACAAGCCGTGGTGTAAGTTTTCGAACCATCTGCCGTGTTCATTGTGATGTCATGAGTGGTTAAGTCATTAATTAAAATTACCTGGTGAGAATATCAGATACGATTCAAGAGCTGGAAGTACGGTTTCTGATGGTTCTATGTTAGATAACATCAGAAGGGTGTGTATTTGTTTTAAACGTCTATATTTCATTGAATGATGCTATTCGTATCACAGCTAATATGAGGTTGTTGCATTTTGGTGTCTCGTGCACTTTAATCGTCCTTGGCATAGAGTGCATAATAATGGCAGAACATTTTTCCTGTCAATAATGTTACAGAATCATTTTAGCGCAGATACTACATGCAGCATAATTGCTGCAGATTTTTAACAACATGTTAGGATCAGCCGAGGGCATTTCATCTATCACCATGACTGATCATGAGTGTCTCAGTATCGAGGAAGACATATTGATTTGATTACTCTTCACGGTTCTTGAATATGAATTTTGGCTTCTCTGATATTTTTAGAAATAAGACATAGACTGTGACTGAAGGAAGACAATGACACAGACAATGACTCAGCCATAGCTTCAAGAAAATTACATATCTTACAGATAGAGTTTGGTTGAATAAGAGGTTGCCAATAGAGATATCATTATCTGCCTTCAATAACTGGCTCAAATTAGATTTCTTATTTGATTGGTACTATTGTTCAAAATAACACGCAATTATAAGGTTTTCTTTACTCTTGATGAATAGAATTATCGTGTTATTATTTCTGACAGGAACAAGGTACTTTAATGTGTGCTTGGATGGAGTATGATACGACTTCTTTCACTTCAAATACATGTTCCAGTGCTACAATAGTAAGGTGTACTTTTCATCAAAACACTGTAATATTGTACATACAGACTCACTCGCAAAAATGCCAGTTTGATGTTGGTTTACAGTACCATTGTGGTAGACATTATAGTAAATACACGAAGAGCGCTGTCCAAAGAACACATTCCGATCCACCACCACCATTGTCAACTCGATTCAAGAAAACATTAGGGAAAGCAGTTGGGGATTTGTGTTTACGGTCACTTGGTCAGATCCCACAAGGCTTTCATTTCCCGTCTCTGCCCTGGCATCTGGTATATATATTGAACCTCTGGTTCTTGATGTAATATTCCTTTCATCAAACAGCCACAGCCCCCGCCGAATTGAAGAGGCCTTTTCCTTCAGGGCATCCTCCCTTTGTTCCTAATGAATAGTTTTCTAGCTATGATGTACAGTAGCGGGTTGAAAAGGTCAGCAAGGTCAATGAGCAGTTCCCTACCCCAGACATTCGTGGCCACTTAAACCGAGGAAAGTCAATTATTAATAGCTTTTAGGAAGACCATCATGGCCCATGGTATATCTAGCAAAACATAAAAGAATCCTTAGTAGATGACAGCGCATCTGTTGCATAGCATATGAAACTGAGTGGTACTGTATGATTGCCTTTGCAATTGATGTTCTTCTGTCTTTATTTGAAAGCAGCTTACGGGGAGATTTAGACCCATGAGATGACGTCCTGGGGAGCTTTATACCTGAAAATAATGGGGCATAGACTTGGGTATCGTTTTATATCACATTCTGGAAATTATGTCGTCCCCTGTGATGCCTCTACGCTCTACTGGGTCCAGTCGATACCATTCATTAGCATGTAGCACACGTATAGTATTGAACAGACGGGTAATTAGGTATCGGCCATAGCGACAAGGAGACCGGCACGCCAGGATCGTTAAGACAGACGTGAACAGTGTGTCTAGAAATGACTCTGATTCCATACTTTCTATCTGGACTGCATGGGTAGGTAGAGAGGGAATATCGCAATATTGACTCGACGAGGTTTAATAATCCGTCGGTTATTGCCTGATGTTCGGTTTGCTCATTTTGGAGAATATCTGATGAAATTGGCCTGGCGGTTGCAGCGGAGACATAGCCGTTGACGGCGGCTAATGGAAGCATTGCTTCCGAGCAATACCAGCCGGGTTTGCCCAATCCATCACATATTTAGGGATCGATGAGGTATTAATCTCTGTGGATAGACACGGCATCAACCACCACACCTCACTACGTCAGATCAAATGGTAGCACGGCCGCCTCATATATCTAGTTGCATCTTGAGAGGTCATCACATTATCCGTCCGAACAGTTGGGATTGGAAACCATTGGAGTTCACCAATCGAAAGAGGATGGATAAATTGGTCGGAGAAGCATACTTGATCCTTTAAGAGCACTTCACCGACGAGCGCGTGTGTTGTACATGATGAAGCCAGGATGAAAGCATTGCCATCATCTACAGGCCGTTTGTAAAGTTTTTCTTCAAGCGTCAAGCAAACAAATTTTGTATGCTTAGAATTGATGTTCATGTACACGCTGCTATGATTAATCAAGTATTGATTGGAACAGGTACCTGCTCGTTGGTATATAATTGTAAGTCCAATGACATCATCTGAAGTTGTAATGCTTACGTTAAACTCAAGGCCGGGTGATTATGGATCGCTGTGCAGGGTCATTTTATCGTAATTGCACGGATATAGTAGCTATTCTTGGCGTCTAGTATTTTGAATTTTCAAGGTCCTTTACATATTGTATACACACAGTGGTCAGTGTGGCTGGATTTCGTGCAATCGCATAGAATGAAATCATGACTTCAGACGCAAAGAGGTCACAGGTTGACCCAAGGGCATCTCTGTTGACTTCCTCAATGTATGGACATACTGGTCCGCTGGAATTGCTAGGCACTTAAAGAAATATGGAAATTATTTGTTTACCGAAGATTTAAGAACATTAGGCCATAATCTAACTTTGGCTTGGATTTTTTTACATGTTAAATTCGAATGGTAACATTTTGCAGGAATTATATTAGTCTAATTGTCACGAATGCATATCATGCAGTACTTTGAAAACACGAAATATTGGGACGTGTACACAGACACATTAGGGATGACCCTTTATTTCCTGAGTAAGGCAATTTATTGGATAGGCGTCAAAACGAGAAGGTGGTGCCGTCGAATTCAGTCTAATTAGGCCCACTTTCAAGAGAAATGCTGAAAATTGGAAGTAATTGCTTCTTTGATTGATGTGATCTCTTCTCGAAGTCACCTATTGTAGTTTAGGCTGTAAAATTAAGTTATCTAAAGGTGGATTATCTTATCAAAAGTGCGCCAATAAGGGATGGCTGTCGTGATCCCCGCTAATCTAATGCCCCTAGGCCATCCACGGGTCTGGATCTCTTTAGGGTTAGGGTACGGGTTAGGTTATGGTATGGGTTCGGGGCTAGGGTTTGGGTATGGGGTTAGGGTGCGGGTTGGGTTATGGTATGGGTTCGGGGCTAGGGTTTGGGTATGGGGTTAGTGTGCGGGTTGGGTTATGGTATGGGTTCGGGGCTAGAGTTTGGGTATGGGGTTAGGGTACAGGTTGGGTTATGGTATGGGTACGGGGCTAGGGTTTGGGTATGGGGTTAGGGTACGGGTTGGGTTATGCTATGGGTTCGGGGATAGGGTTTGGGTATGGGGTTAGGGTGCGGGTTGGGTTATGGTATGGGTTCGGGGCTAGGGTTTGGGTATGGGGTTAGGGTGCGGGTTGGGTTATGGTATTGGTACGGGGTTATAGGGTAGCACGGGTTGGGTTATGGTATGGGTACGGGGCTAGGGTTTGGGTATGGTGTTAAGCTACAGGTTTGGGTTAAGGCACGGATACGCGGCTAGGGTACGGATTCGGGGTGTGGGTTAGAGTTTTGGGTAAGGGTTAGGACTAGGCTCGTTTCTGGGAAAGGGCCAAATTTTCACTGATTTACTCAATCACCAGGTCATAGACTGTAGTACCACAAGTTCGTAATGAAACACCACGCGCAGCGTTCCCTTAATGACGTGGTAGAAATCTTTATCACGACATTTATGTTCAAATGTTTCTGTTCCAATCAACGCACTGCTACTATTTTCCCACGAAGAACCCGTATTATGGACACAATATATCTATGCCGTATGGAACAAAGCCATTAAAGTATCGGCAAATTAATAACAATGGCAATCTTCTGCCTTGCGTCAATAAGGTGATAACATCTTCCATTAAGACAGTTTGCATTTCGCTATCTGATAGGACTCGACTGAGGGTGTAGAACCCTTGTTGAACAGTGCAATCAAGGATAACTGAATTTAGTTTGAAAAGAGCACAATTCAATACGAAGGGAATAACAAAAACTTACCATCGTAATGTAATTCAGAATATACGACTACTCTGTAAGCGACAGATGTTCAACTTTCCTGAATGGTTCTTTTATGACAACCTCATTTGTTCCAGCAGCCTTTTCCCCCATTTGTTGCAACAAGCCTGTAGCCACGCTAGGAGAAGAAGTCATCCGAGTAATCTTATAACCCCAGCCAAAAGCAGTTTCCCTAATTGCAGGGCAACAGTAAACCAACACGGTAAGCCCCAAACGTCCAGGGCCCCAGGTTTTTTTCCCAACGAGGTTGTGTATTACCAAGACCAAGACCAAGGTCAAGAGGGTATAGTTATTGATTCTCGAGGAAACCTAAATTTGTTTCACAAAGGCATCTAATTTCCTGGGAGGTACAAATCTGGTTTTAGCCCAGATGACGTACATGCCTCGGAAACGCGGTATATTGTGTCAGGGTCTGTTTCCTATCTTTGCGTTTATACCCCGCATATTACCCCTGTTCCTTTCCACAGTACAATACCCTGGGATAACGTCATCACTCACAAGACTCCACAAGCCATTGGCTCGTAAGGTTTATTACCTATCAAGGCCGAAGTGTGTTTTCAGACTGCACCGAGCGTAATATCTCACCCCCACGTCTTTAGACCTACATTACAAGGCTCTTTCGGTTTTTTTATAAAAAGTCATTTTTGCCCGAAATCATTTCCGTGCCTTATGATACATCGCCGCACACCAGCAAATATGCCTGCACTTTATGAATGCCTCTTCGTCACGCGGGTTATTGAGGAGGAAAAGCCGATGTAATCAGAAAGCGGGTAGACAGAAACAGTACATCATCGAGAAGGTTGTTGGCAACCTAGATTCAAATCACGATATTTGATATTGGATCCCCCGCATATTCCTTATCTTTTCTGTTGGGCACTGTCTCTGTGGGCCTTGCGAAGTGAGGTACAGAAAACAGATACCCGTCAGGTGATGACCCGGTTGGCAATCCATTATTCAGCTCACGCGGAGTTGTAGCGACGAGAGAACCCCCGTGACATAACCTCGGGAAGAGATTAGGAGATAGGCATTAAGAGCTGACAGCATTAATTAGCCACATCAAATCCAGACACCTGTTGGAAAGATGCCTTCATTGGAGAAAGTACAGGACTTGGTGACTCGTAGTAATGGCGAAGGCTTTGCGATAACGATTGGTGACTTTTGGTGTGCCATACTCCGTGAGCGCAATGCCCAGACAGGTGGTTTGTGGTGTGAAATGTGTTTGCCGGCTTGACCTACACCCCATTAATTGTATTCCCCCGAAACAAGGTGATGTGGTCATGCTATTATTTTATCATCGTGCGCTCTTGGACAGACAATATCGGGTGGGCGTGGGTTCAAGCGTTATTGTTACGCGTATAGAGGCGTTTTTATTGTCTTCAAAACGACCTTATTCCAATATGTTCAAATTAACTTTGCCTTACGCCAGTATTCATCATGCCAAACGGTGCACTGATGGACGCACGAAGTGATTGGTGTAGTTTGAAAATCTCAATTGCTCCTCCGTGCTGGTATTTCATACTCGCTTGCATTTCCAGTTTTGGGAGCGCGGGCTAACATCTATCACATGGAGCGCACTCCGCATTTTCCTGACGCATGTCAGAGACGTTGGTTAGAAGAATCTTGTAGCTAGTTACTAAATCATATTTTACATTTTTCCTTCGCATTGTAGCGTTAAGAGTCATTTAGGCTATATGATACAATATGTTATACGCTTCTCTTCAAAGGTCATAGAGAAAACCTACTCTTTGGGACAAGCATTTATCATAATCATAAGTATATTGGTCACTAAAGGAAACTACATCAATAAGACCAACGTTGCCTGCTACCGTGATTCTTAGTTCATTAAATGAGTAATAGTTCACACAACCAATGAAACATAAAGAAGAGATAACCGTCCATCGTTAGATATACATATAAGGACTGAAGATGTACTTGCCTACTACGGTTAGCTTGGCGTCTCCAGCATCCCTCACGGAGAAGACGCTGCACCTGTAGTTCCCCTCGTCTTCAGGCAGGGCATTCTGAATCTTCAGATGATGTTCGCCTTTCCTTTGGTTCCCGGCGATTAGGTATCTAGGAAACTCCGGCGCTACGTTCAACCCCGACGAGATGTGATAGAGTTTGGCGGCGGACCGTGGGTTGTACCAGTACCAGTTGACCTGGTCCTTGGCGGACAGACCATCGAAAGCACAGCGAAGGGAGACCGTGCGGTTGATGAGGACGGCAGTTGATTCTGGTCGGACCCGGTAAGTGGCCGTTGCCGCCGCCGCTGCTGAAGAAACGAATACCAAGAGAAGTGAACAATGAGTTGCCGTTGCGGCGTAATTCCAATGCGACGAGGTGATCATTGTGCTCGCCTGATGAAGGAGTACTGTGTTTACGGAGTGTTTATGAGCTGCACTACCAGTCCCGGCAGCCAGTCAAGCCAATGGCGCGCTGATAATCCATGCGGCAACATATACTGCTCATCGCTTCTACGTCACGACTATCCCACTGCATATCGGGGGAAGCCAACAGCGCCTATTATGGACAGCCCCTTGTGTGGCAAGGATTTTTGTTACCCTCCTGAACAAATGGACCATTCGAGAATTCTTTGTAGACATGTTGATATACTGACCAGTGAGTGGGTTCGCTCGCTTAGCAATAAGGTTGCTTATGGCTTTTTCTAGTTTTATCTTTTTCCAATCAACGGATCACGTCTCAGGTCGTAAAGCTGCTCAGATTCACACACATCGGCGTGATAAACAGTCGATGCGAAACAGTCTGTTTTTCCAGAGTCATTGTAGCTGAGTGCATGCACGGATCGGTACGTTCTTTCGCCATATCAATAATAATTTCATTGGAGAGAAAGGGCCGCGACTTGGGTGTTTGTCAGATTGCCGCTACCTCCCATTTTTTGCTGATTGCAATCACGCTAATTGTATTTAAGGGTTTTCCTGGATTGTTGGCAGCAAACGCTCCTAGCAGTAACACCCACCTATATTGATTCATGGGCCAGAGCTCTCGGATTATTTGGTGTAGATAACAAATTCGGTTCCATTTACCTGACGTGTCGGATGCAATACGTATGTGTTTGACAACCAGGGCAATCGGCGGGGAGGATCGTGTAATATATTACTCCGTTTTAACAAATAACCGCCCTCTGAAGGAAGCAATTACTGCAATCGTCCAACTTATGCACGCTTGGTAAAGGGCAGGGGCAATACATCAGCTGTATGAAACCGGTCTGGGAAGATGATAAGCTGCCCAAGCTGGTCTCTGCACTTGGCCCTGGTAAATCCGTCATTCATAATTTAATGGCAATATAGACCAACGATGGTGTCCGCGCGGGCTCATGCATACGCAGGTTTTAACTAGAGAGGGTTTTCAATTTTGAATGTAGGTTAGGCGGTGGCAGGCAGCAGTCAATTCAGCAAGGTTGATTTTAGAAACGTGCTCTTGGGCTGACAAGTGCAAAGTCTTTAGAAGATAACGTTGTATTTGCTGTCATTTTCGAAAAAGAATGAATTCTGCCTAGAGATCAGTAGCAGTGTAGTTTCCAGTTTCGATTCCTATTTCATATCAAAGAAAAATATTGGCGTTGTTGAATGGCAAAATACCATATAATTTTATAGTAAGTTCTGTGAATTTTGATAGTCAAAATTTTCTTTAAGATGTTCTGGATGTATTTGAAAACATTGTCTCGAAGTGTAAAATGGGGAGATATGTTACACCTCTTGTCATGGATAACGTATGCCAACAAATAACTGTTTGGGATTCTAGGACGATATCCAAATGGAAAGAACGCCAAGATTAAGGAATTCCTGCAAGTCATAATTAGTTTTCAAGCCTATTACCGGGATCTCATCAATCCGACATGGACCAATGACGTTTCAGCAGCATGCAAATTGCACACAATAGCAGGAGAGAGCTCGGCGGCGGAAAATTAGACGTTACGGACATACAAGTAATGGCAAAATGGTGGAAGTGATGCATGAACAGTCGTTAAGTCAATGTCACTATGGTATATTCACTGATTGCTCCTATCAGGATGGAGCGGAATGGTAAGCTTCTCACTCAAATCGATTATACCCAAATTGTATTCGTGGGCAGGACGAACGTGAGGAACTGGCAGTGGGTACCAGTTGGCTGTAGTCCATCATTGTCTTTTACACAGTTCCATTAAGTTTGTATGAAGAAATACGTTTGGATAGATTCTCTCTAGCCATGTGAAGAAACGAGCTGAATACCAGATGTGCATTTGAAAGGGCTTACAACAGTTTGTTCAAATAGGCATTGACTGCAGTAATTGTAAGGTATCTCCGCTTATCACAAAAATCACTCTGTGTGCTTTGATCAACAAGATTGGAAACATTCTCTAGGCCATGTGGATGATTCGAACACTTAGGAAACCGTCAATGTCCTACTGCCTTTGGCAATCGGCAATAACCGGTGCAATACACAATACACTTACAATTCTGCTGGTACGCAATGTGGCCTTTGGAAAAATACAGGTACGGTAGGGAAGAATGGAGAAAGCTCGTGCTGAAAGCGACCATGGTCCCCGACCCTCAAGATGAGGATGGGACTAGGTGAGGTGAGGTGAGGATTTCCTTAGTACTCCAAAAATAGTTACTCAAGCAACTGGATAGAATTTTGAAACAGTCAGACGTTTCGGTTAGCATACAACCTTGTCTTAACATGCTATTCTATTGAATCATCTGAAATTGCCTTTCCTTCATTAACATATCTATTGAAAGGTTTGGTATAAAAACCCCTAGTTCTACCAGATCTGTCCTTAGTCATTGACGAAAGATAGCAGATGCTATCTGAAACGTCTGACTGTTTCAAAATTCTATCCAGTTGCTTGAGTAACTATTTTTGGCGTATCTTATTACCTGGATGTCTAACCTTCATCAACGTTTCCTTAGTACTGTTTGTAGTGTGCGTGTAGATTTGCCTTTACAGCCAATATTTCACAACGACCACAAAATAACAAAATGAACATAACATAGAGCTGCCGTTTAGCTAGACCTACAAAACTCTCAAGCTTGGCCCTCAGACTATGCCACCTGTCGCATTGATAGGCAACTATGACGGGTAAATAATATTCACACAAAAGAAATTCTAAAATATCTTCGATGACTTTACCAAAAGTGTAGGCAGACCAAGTACAACCTACATACAGCAGCTGTGTGAGGATGCAGACTGCAATTTAGAAGAACTACCGAGAGCAATGTAGGACAGGGAGGACTGGAGGAGGAGGGTAATGTTCACCCGTGACACTGTCACGACAAGATGATGATGGGACCAAAAGCAACATGATTGTAGCTAGAATAAACTCTGTCTGCCTGTGTTGCTCATCCACTTCAACCATCACCCATGGACGTCCTTTGACCGTGGTGGAGTTATCCATGTCATTCAATAATCATCCACGCTTTTATGCCTCTGAACTGCCGGGTAAAAATAGGTGTTAAGCTTGAAAATGACCAACCGTTAACAGCAAATGGGAAGTCAGCGAACTCTGAGACATTTTCCTCTTGAAAGGTCAGGGCATTATACCTACTTCAAGATGAGCTTTTAAAGTATCTGTGCAGTACCTCTAGCAGATTACCAATGTAAGCCGTGGAACGGGTGTGCCATTCAAACTCGCTGTCGACTGCGTGCCAACATCTAAGTTGAAATCTGCTTGCACATTACATGTACATTATAATATACAAATATAGAAATTATACGGGGTTGCTGTACATATATGAATGTGGCACTGGATAAGCTGTATATTCTAAATTATGAGGGAAGACTTTCAAACAAAACTGGCATCCCTTGGAAAGAGTTTGAAGGTGCAGCAGGCGTCAGATCTGCATGGAAACTTGCTACCCGATGTGCCTTTAGGCATAGGAGGACCTAATGTCTAAGCTACGAAACACCATGTCTTGACATACTTTAGTTATTCCTAGATCCTGTATTCAATCATAACAGACAGTCTTGAAGATAGATGGTAGTAAAACGAAATTCGAATAATGCTCGGTACATTATTCGTACAGCAAAGATATGGCCTGCAGTGTATGAGAATGTCTGTTTGATGCACGTAAAAGTTTGTGTTCTATCCTTACACGTTGTGGGTATGCTGTATTAAATATAATCATCATAATTAGTCACAGGTATGTTTGCGTTTTACCAATAGAACTGATGATCAAAAACTCAACAAAAAAGTAGAGAAAAGTTTGTGAAAAGTTTTGCTTTTGAAGGTGCAAGCGAAGTGATTTATATTTTACGTAGAGCTGCTAGTCACGACGAGCCGACAATGCATGCTTTTGTAAACCTTTGGTGATCTTTCCTTTGGCCACTACAGTTTCTATTTCACAGTCTGAGTTAAATCGTAGCAGCTTAAGTGGATAGGCTTTTAAAAGGTCGTGTGCCAACTCATGTTTCAACGGTTTCTTATCGCAATTTAGAACCAAGTGATTTGTCAACTGGACTTGGAACTCTTCAGTGTACAATGCACGCTTTTGGCTGAGTATTTATCAATAGCTTTGAAGCCTGAAGCCCTGGTCCACTGCCAAAAAGGCTCCTGTTTAGACTTCTGCTGAATATCTAAAGTCGATCACTGGCCTCTGTTTGTATATGTCGTCCCCATATTGAAGGCACTGGTTCATACAAGCGCAAATGTGGCTTCAATGGGATACACCGTGAAGAGTACATTGGAAAAGCTGCACGCGATAGCTTTCCAAGGAAGATACAGACGGATGGAGGCACACCGACTTAAAGATCTGAAGCTACAAAATATTGCAAATCCAGATGAAAAAGCCAAGGGAGGGACGCCCATCTATTGGTATCATAGGGGATTCCAGGTCAAAGGAAGCCGACAGTCTCCTTAGCAGGACAGTAATAGACCTATTGATCACAGAAGGTTTTCCTGAATTCAAAGGAGCATTCCGTCTTTCCTGTCAGCGATGTTTGCGTTGTTGCCCCAGGGCACAAATGTATTTCAAGAGCAGCACTTCGTACTTAAGGAATCACAACGCATTCTTTCCGTTGATATTTTACCTATTTGCTGAGAGAGCAAAGTGGTACATGAACAGATGCACCCGCGGGTGTGTAGTCTAAACCGACACCATTTACTAACAATAGTGCAATTCTGCAGAATCAAGTACTTTTATGGAAACACCGCTCTGCATTTCAAAGGTTCTAGAGAGGCTCCCAGGCTTTTCCGTTCGCTCGGTAAAACATCGGTACATCCGTCTTCGTAGAAGGGGAGCCTGAAGTAGTTAGCGTTGCGGGGTACCTGTGTCATAAAAACGACTGCTACGTTTTCTAAACAAGATGGATATGCCCATAGCGGTATAGTCATTGGAACAAGTAGGATCATATTTACAACCTTCCCTAAGTTGTTATTAGAGACAAAGGTTTTATATAACTTCAGTACATCAACATGATTGGTAAACATTGGAGACAAATGTACAATGATCATCAGAGTAACAAAGTCAAATTATATAAAACAATGAGTTTCTCTCTGAGTATATGACAAAAGAACTGGTATAATGTGCATATTGTGATGATAACGCTACAGGTGGCAATGCTGATGAGACTGTCTAAAATCCATCAGCAAATATAGAAATAATATTCCCGTGAGGATCCCTATATATTGCTTCGCCTTACCCCTGCCATCCATATAAATTAAACACATATCTGTAGTAATGTGATGTGATGTGAGCTACCAACGCCCGTACTCTGCCAAGTCAAGCAGACGACTTTGAGGAAATCAGTCTGCGTGGCCGTAGACGAATCAGAATAATGAGGCCGTACAGTACATGGTAATACGTGAAATGTGTCAACTGCTCGCTTCCTATTACCTCAGCACAAAGTACATGTTCCTGCAGATCCGCGCTCTCTCAATTGTTGGTACTTTAAGGTTTTGCTCGCCAATGTTATCTACTTTGTACATATGTCCATGAACCTTCTCAACTGGATGCGTCGCAACAATGATCCATACAATAAGATGGATGTTACAACTTTTGGATATAGATTCATACCACGTCTTTTGTCATGAGGTCCAAGTAGTGAATTGTAGTGGTGAATACCTAATAATTTAGGCGGTGATCTCTGTTGGAAGACCCGAAGGAGGTGACTTTTTGTGTAAAAAGATGTGACAGCATGCTATCACTCCTCATGAACTTACTCCTCCTCGAGAATTAATGAGATATCAAGTGCAGCAAATAAAGACGACTTACACAGCGATTTGCAGTGAATTGGCAATGGTTAACAATAATGTCATAATGCTGTGTTTGGATATGCACGACAGCACCTTTGTGTACTGTTGATTTAATCCAACATTTTTCCGACTGTTATTTCAAGAGACTGATACATCAAATCTCACCCATTATTTTGATATCCGTAATATCCACGTAATCTTAAGACAATCTGGTAAGTGCATGTTAAGCATGTTATACAGATAAAAGTAATAAGGAAAGTATTTTGTCTGGTAATTTGTTTCTATACTTCCTGTTCACAACAAGCTGTATCGCGTTATGAGTTCTTTCATATTCCCCATACAGATGATTGATCACAATAATTTAATTGAGCTTCGCAGGAACTTTGTTTGGCTTTCGTCTGCAAATGACACCGTGAATATAAATGTACCTGCCAAAATTACGACAAGGAGCTATTTTTTGTTCCGGGACAGAAATTCATATGAGTTGAAGGAAGCCACATGTATTTTAGCTATTCTAAGTATCAATATAATATTTCGCTCCCACCATTTTAAGAAAAGAAAACTCGCATAAACATGTTTTTCAGTAGGTTACTTCCTCTAACGACACCGACTCACTTTCATAAGCCCGTCCTGTTTGAAATGATGAAAAAAGTCATATGGCCCTATAATACTTTGATACTTTGAGTACTTTCTCACTACAAAGGTTAACTTATCACTTTTTTTCCAGTGGCGCATATCTAACGCTATCATCCAAGGGCCTACCCTGGTCAAACGGGGCCTGAAGCACTTTGAAGGCAGAGCGGTTTGCTGCCCAACCTCCGACATCTGACTGCTCGGGGACCAGGAATTTTTGACAGTTGCTCTCCCTAAGAAACATCAGCGAGTAGATTGCTTTAGGTGATGAAATCAAGGTGTCGACACGGACCAGTTGGGACACCACCGCGGGAAAACATGACAAGGCTGAAACACGTCCTAACGCTACCATTACGTTTCCGGTCACGTAGTTGTACCGTGGTGAGAGCGTCAACCGCACGATTCCGAGGTGTCCTTTTTGTCACAAACTGACGAGGCACTGACACCCATGTCCAGGTGACGGAAAGCTCCTACGACTGGAAAAGAACACACCGTGACCCTCTCCACCCGAGTAATGATTTCCTATCGCCTCCTGGGGATCAGCTTTACAAC
Organism: Branchiostoma lanceolatum; assembly: GCA_035149815.1. Taxonomy (NCBI): domain Eukaryota; kingdom Metazoa; phylum Chordata; class Leptocardii; order Amphioxiformes; family Branchiostomatidae; genus Branchiostoma; species Branchiostoma lanceolatum. The sequence goes on from CM068866.1 coordinate 16,414,547, forward strand.
CTTCATTACAAAATCAAGGCTGCAGACCAGCTATAGAAAAGATGACGAGATCTCCTTTTTTCAGGAAAATTACTTGACTTCGCATATGATTCACTATACTCAATGTTATCGTCGGATTTACAAGTATTTGTCTTAAGGGACTTGCATAGCAAATCTAAGTACATACATTGGTATACATTGGAAAATATATCAAAGAATGTCTTGACGTTAGAAACTCCTCCAATGATTGTACAATTTCATTGTTATCCCGTACTACTACACCATATTGTATTAGATAGACTGATTAGCCAAATAGGATGTTATCTACGTACCATTGGATGCAATACTTTGCTCCTTGTACAATTGTTGTGCAATAGAGTTATTATTATTATGATTTTAAATAGCGAAGATGAAATATGAAAATCAAGTCTGCTTTTCCCCACTCAATGTTAAGATGGTAGGATATTGATGCCGTTTTAGTTTATCTTATTGGTTATTTCAATCTCCGGCTGAAGATCTTCAAAACTTGTTTCTTGCTTGCGAATTCGCTGATGCTTGCACTTCCCTCACCCACATGACCTTTGGAGATTCTCCAGTAAAATTTATTGGCCATGGGCTACGTGGTTTGTGTTCTGACATTGGGTGAATGAACTTTTAAGCTTGAACGCTGAGGAATATACCAAGGGCAAATGAAGATACACACTATCTCACCGTCGAACGATATCTTATTACCTTCGCCGAGAAGGTTATGCAGAGGGTAGCGTTTGTCTGTTTGTCTGTTTGTCTGTTTGTCTGTTTGTAGTGGACCATCATAACTCAAGAACGCCTGGATGGATTGTCTTGGTATTTGGTATGTTGGTAGGTTTTGATGAGACCTAAAAACGATGAGATTTTGGGCCCCCTAGCGGCTTCTTACGGTACTGCAGCGGAACTTCCTCTTTTGATATCTCGTGTTCTGGACATGCTATGGAACTGATTTTTGAGTGGTAGATAGCTCTTTGGACAGAGAGTAAGTGGTGTGGGTTTCGGCCCCCTAGCGGCTTTTTTGGAACTGCAGGAGCAGGTTTTGCGTCTGACTTTGAAAGGGAATAACTCAAGAAGGGCTTGATGGATGGTAATGATTTTTGGTAGGTAGATAGCTTGAGTGATGATGTACATGATTAGACACCTCTTATGCAAATCAGTATCTAATTTGCATACTTAATGAGGAAAGTTTATACATCCGCCAAATTCCATGATAGGACTCTGAAACATGTGACATATGTAACTGAGGAAGAGAGGAATATTAATTGATATGAACTATGCAAATGAAGACCTCATTTGCATAATTAATGAGGAAATACTATAACAAGATTGGCTTGATGGATGGTCATTATTTTTGGTATGTAGATAGCTTGTGTGATGCTTAGTATGATTGGACAATTATTATGCAAATCAGATTCTAATTTGCATAATTAATGAGGCAACTTTAAAAATCCGCTTTGTTCCATGATATCACTATTCAAATTGTAACTGAGGAAGAGAGGAATGTTTATAGATAGAAAACATGCTAATGTGGGCTAATTTGCATACTTAATGAGTAACTTCTCTAATTCCACACTGGCAAATGACGGCAATTTCATACATTCAATCCTTTTTTTTGGCATCGGGACGTTATGTGAATGTAAACATCGTTGAATCAAATTATGCTAATAAGGGCCTCATTTGCATAATTAATGAAAAATATTAGCATGACCTTCTTTGTTGAGCTCATAATTTGTTAAGCTCATACTTTGGACATGTTATATTTTTATTACCTTCGCCGAGAAGGTTATGAAGAGGGTAGCGTTTGTCTGTCTGTTTGTAGTGGCACAGCTTAACTCGAGAATGCCTTGATGGATTGTCTTGGTATTTGGTATGTTGGTAGGTTTTGATGAGACCTAAAAACGATGAGATTTTGGGCTCCCTAGCTGCTTCTTACGGTACTGCAGCAGAACTTCCTCTTTTGATATCTCGTGTTCTGGACATGCTATGGAACTGATTTTTGAGTGGTAGATAGAACTTTGGACAGAGAGTAAGTTATGTGGGTTTCGGCCCCCTAGCGGCTTTTTTGGAACTGCAGGAGCAGGTTTTGCGTCTGACTTTGAAAGGGAATAACTCAAGAAGGGCTTGATGGATGGTAATGATTTTTGGTAGGTAGATAGCTTGAGTGATGATGTACATGATTAGACACTTCTTATGCAAATCAGTATCTAATTTGCATAATTAATGAGGAAAGTTTATACATCCTCCAAATTCCATGATAGGACTCTGAAACATGTGACATATGTAACTGAGGAAGAGAAAAATATCAATTGATATAAACTATGCAAATGAAGACCTCATTTGCATAATTAATGAGGAAATACTATAACTCAAGATGGGCTTGATGGATGGACATGATTTTTGGTATGTAGATAGCTTGTGTGATGCTTAGTATGGTTGGACAACAATTATGCAAATCAGAGTCTAATTTGCATAATTAATGAGGCAACTTTAAAAATCCGCTTTGTTCCATGATATGACTATTCAAATTGTAACTGAGGAAGAGAGAAATGTTTATAGATAGAAAATATGCTAATGTGGGCCTGATTTGCATACTTAATGAGTAACTTCTCCAATTCCACACTGGCAAATGATGGCAATTTCATACATTTAATACTTTTTTTGGGCATCGGGACGTTATGTGAATTTGAACATCGTTGAATCAAATTATGCTAATAAGGGCCTCATTTGCATAATTAATGAAAAATATAAGCATAACCTTCCTTGTTGAGCTCATAATTTGTTAAGCTCATACTTTGGACATGTTATATTTTAAGACAATCAACTGGTATGATTTATAATTGATGAGAAACACTCCTAATACATCAGTCATAAAGGTTAAAATCATTTGGCGAAGGTATGAGGTCGTGGAACTCTAGTTTCATGATAAGTTTAATAAGTTTATTGCAAATTCCTGCCCGAAGGCTAATTGCAAATAACATACATAAAAGAACAGGGTACAAAATAGGTGTAAGAGTGGCTGAACTAGATTATACAAACGTAATGAACTATAACTAGTGAAGGGTTTGACTTTTGACTTTTCTTTTGTAAGCAATGGAAGACGTAATGTCCCACCTTTTCTATGATTTGTGTGTTTTTGGTAGTTAAGAGAAGAATAGTCTTTTCTCTGTCTGTAAGCTTAGAGAAATTCGGATAAATTTTAGTGGTCTGAATAAACATTTCATTTCGTGCATTATCATGAATTGAACGGTTTGAAATAAAGTGTATTTAATGGCAGTTGGCTTAGCTTGTCTTACATACACCGTACAATGTCGGTTGATATACTTCGGTAATATCTATACACCCAGGTCTTCTTTGGTAAAAGCATATCATTTGCGAGTGGGTGCTTGAACATTCTATCTTCTATAACTCAGTCACCTCTTCATTGTACCCACAATAGTGTAGATAAATTTCGCCATCTACATTAGTAGAGTTGATTGTTCCAAAAGCCCTTAAATCCTAGTTCTCAGCAGAAATGGTCTCCTCCCTTGCTAAGTGTACGAGATAGCCAGTAGAGTGTGCCTACTTCAGAGATAAAAGGTCCATTCATCCATATGAGAGCTGCATTAACAACAACCTCTCGGATATGGGAATGTTGTGCGTGGGCTAAGATGAAACAGCGAAAGTCTCCGGGAAGTCTAAGTGAAGATGATTGTATTCTACCAAGATACTTGTTGCTTTTCCATATGTCAAATTGAAACACTTTATTCGCCGAGGTGCTGTGATAAATATGGATGTCTTGGTTCTTTCGTCCATTATCAAAAACAACAGATCTAAGGAATGAAAAAAAGTTTCCATAAACATGTATCAAAATTTTGCATTAAATTTCATTGTATGAGCCTGTCCTAAACAGTATTTCTTTTGATATGCATAATACGTCGCACACAAAGCTAGCATTTCAACATTCCTAAACATGTTATAATAAGTTTATTGCAAATTCCTGCCCGAAGGCTAATTGCAAATAACATACATAAAAGAACAGGGTACAGAATAGGTATAAGAGCAGCTAAACTAGATTATACAAACGTAATTGTCTATAACTAGTGAAGGGTTTAACTTCTCTTTTGTAAGCAATGGAAGACGTAATGTACCACTTTTTCTATAATTTATGTGTTTTGGTAGTTAAAAGAAGAATGGTCTTTTCTTTGTCTGTAAGCTTAGAGAAATTTGGATAGATGTTATCACTACTAGGTGCATAAATGTGAAAATTATGTGAATTTTCTGCAAAATTCCAAGAAAATGTGACATTATGTGAATCCAATCAAAAATATGTGAAACACAAAATGTGATTTTTTTTCAAAATGTGAATCACGAAATGTTATTATATGTGAAAAAATGTGACCCTTTGAAAAATGTGAAACCATTATGTGAAATCGCACAACCCTAAAACATGACCAAAAAAAATGTGAATGTGAAATGTGAAAAAATGTGAAGAAATGTGAAGCGATTTTCTTCCGAAAACTGCAAGGAGTCAAATGTGAAATTATGTGAAATTCAAATCACATTTTTTCACATAATCGCGAAAATGTTATTTTATGTGAAAATGTTTCACATAATTTCACATTTGCCGGTACCCTAGCTGATAATGTGATTTTATGTGAAACAAAATGTCCACCATACTTTTATTTCGCGCTCCACAAGACGAAATTTACCGCCATCTCTCAAGAAATAATGCATCACCTTTCAAACTTTTCATCTCCAGCATCTACCGACGCTCTTGTAAATGCTATCAGAAGTAATCTCTGGTATATTTACATTTCAAAATCAGTATCAAGTATGTGCGAAGTGAGCTCGTGGCTGGATGAAGTACAGATTTCCGCGCTGTTGTTTGGCTTCTTAGTGGGGCGCGGCCGGGCGTGATTGTAGCCCATGTAGGGAAGCCGGCTGTGTCAAAGGTCAAGTAGGGGGTGAGTAGAGATAAGGGTAGTCTAGATCAATTCATGCAAATTTATTCATGAGATGTAAATTTATTCATGAGATGTAAATTTATTCATGAGATGCAAATTTATTCATGAGATGCAAATTTATTCATGAGATGTAAATTTATTCATGAGATGCAAATTTATTCATGAGATGTAAATTCATTCATGAGATGTAAATTAATTCATGAGATGTAAATTTATTCATGAGATGTAAATTTATCCATGGGATGTAGATTTATTCATGAGATGTAAATTTATTTATGAGATGCAAATTTATTCATGAGATGTAAATTCATTCATGGGATGTAAATTTATTCATGAGATACAAATTTATTCATGAGATGCAAATTTATTCATGAGATGCAAATTTATACATGAGATGTAAATTTATTCATGAGATGTAAATTTATTCATGAGATACAAATTTATATATGAGATACAAATTTATATATGAGATACAAATGTATTCATGACATTCAAATGCATTCATGAAATTCAAATGCATTCATGACATGTGATAACTGATTGGATATGTTTGTAAAGTAGGGCACGTGTTCCACATCTCAATAGTCGATTGGATATGTTTGTAAAGTAGGTCACGTGCCGTGTAGAGATTGGCTGGCGTTCTATGGGAGGGGTCAGAAAATGGTTTAAATAGAGCGCGAAACTGCTAGAGAGGTCATCACCTTCCAGTGGTACCAAACCTGTGTTGAAGTCTCAGCTAGACCGAAGAACAAAAAGATGGCATCCAACGGCAAACCACGTCAGCAGCAGCAGCAGCAACCATCAAAGCGGAAGTCTGCGGGGAAGAAGGGAAGCTCCAAAGTGCGACGGAAGCTGTCGATGGAAGAGCCGCAACAGGCAGGTTACGTCGCGCTGTCACAGCAGCAGCTGGAGCAACAACTGCAACACACACAAGACATGCATGAACGTACGCTGGACATCAACGACCTGTGGGCGTTGATGGATGGTTCTCAGCCGTATGACGACACTGTACAGCTACCACCCTTTCTACCCACCACCGCCAGCAGCGTCGGTGCGTTCGGCGCAGGACCGACTACCCTGCCGACCACAACAGTCACTAACGCCGATGCATCGATCCAAGGACCCGTCGCAAGCAGCAGCAGCAGCGGCGGCGGCACCGGTACGTCTGGAGGAAAGACGATCCCTCGAACCTCCGCTGTAGCCGTTCCCAGTACCGGTAGCTCCGGTGTTAACACGGTCGATGCAGTACCGAACGCCCTACCAGCCAACGTCAGCAGCGTCGCTAAGTTTGCGGCAGCACCGGCCCTCCAACCCGGCATCATCCCGGCTAATGGTGGGTTCTACACGTCCCTGGGTGAGAACTCCCAAGAGGTTCGTTTTCCGCTGGGGGACAACGTGTTCCTCACGGTCGGGGTGTTCAACGGCACGCCGTTGGTCTCCGTCCGTCAGTTCTACTTGGCGGACGAGGAGGACCCGACAAGCCTGAAACCAGGGAAGAGGGGCCTATGCCTGAAACCGTACCAATGGAAAAGGCTGGAAGAAGCACAAGTCATGCTAGCCATTACCGACTGGACCACCTCAAAGATGTCGGTGGGCAAGAGCCAGGCCTTCAAACCGCGCAAGTTCCATCTAGGTAATCTACGTTTCCTGGTCGTGGAGACCGTGAAAGGACAGTTGGCGCTGAAGCTGTGGGAGTATGAGAGGCCGTTCAACAACCTCGAACCCACCAACAAAGGGGTTGTGATGAAACTGCCACAGTGGGAGGCGCTAGACTCACGAAAGGCTACAGTCAACCACATCCTTGAGGCCGTCGACAAGGGAAAGATGCCTCTCGACCTAGAGGTTATTGAAGGCATCCCCGTGTAGATTGATTGAAAAGAAAAATGTCTTGAATAAAACTACATGTGGTCAGATGAAATATGTGTCCGTCTCAGTGTTTAGAATGATGATGGTGAATGGGATACGTTGACTGTGATGAATGGTTAGTACGATTCGTGAATGGTATATAAAGAGTGTTAGTGACGTAAAGGTAAAGTCAGTTTGACGACCATGGCGAGTAAAAAGGGTTTGGAGTCGTGCTCTTGCGTAGAGAGGTATTGTAACAGGTGCATCACACGGTGTCGAATACTGTGTCCCTTACACATTGAAAAATGTGAACGCTGTACGTTATGTGTAAAACCTGCCTATCTCGGTGCTGGAAATGGAGACCAGTGCCTTTGGTGTAGGCGACGTCTACCTTGTTGGTTCGTTCACCGTCTTTGTCAAACGTGTTACGTGATGAGTGCCGATGTTATCAGGAGAGTCGAACGTTCGCGTATAAAAGGTGTCTCTACACCGCGTGAATCGTCAGTTTAAAAGCGACACCGCTGCGTGAAGTATTACTCATGGGGTGTCTAACAAACGTGTATCCGCTGAGGGAAGTCTTGTGGAGGGCAGTGGAACGTATTCACTGTGCATGTATGTGTGTTGGTGGGCATCTCTTTGTCTTCGTTAAGGGACTAGGATGGTTTCCACGAATCGTAGGAAAAGGATTAGCAAAGCGAAAAGAACCAGAGACAACGATTCAAAATCCCTTGATAGAATCTTCCGTACCATCTACTATGACCCCAAAAACCCTGCAGGACTTGGAAGTGTTGACAAACTCCATCGAGCTGTGAAACGACGAGGAATCAAGAGACAGCAAGTGACAGACTGGCTGCGTTCTCAAAACACCTACACCTTACACAAACCGATAAGACGTCGGTTTCAGAGAAATCGTGTAGTCGTTGGAGGTATAGATCACCAGTGGCAGGCAGACCTTGCAGATTTGTCTTCATTGGCTAAGCACAACGATGGGTATCGCTACATACTGACATGCATCGATGTGCTATCAAAGTTTGCTTGGGCTGTCACCATCAAGGACAAGAAAGGTGTAACGTTAGTTCAAGCTTTTCAGACCATTTTTGACGATGGTAGAAAACCCTGGCGATTGCAGACGGATCAAGGTACGGAATTTCTGAATCGTCACTTTCAAACCTTCTTAAAGAACGAGGATGTTGAATTCTTTACGACGTTCAACGCTGAGACAAAAGCAAGCGTCGTCGAAAGGTTTAACCGTACTCTAAAAACTCGCATGTGGAAATATTTTACTGCAAATAACACACATCGATACGTTGACGTGTTAGACGACCTTATGGATGCGTACAATCACTCGAGACACAGCAGTATCAAAAAGGCACCTGTGGAGGTGAACAAAGAGAACCAGCGACTTGTGTGGCACACACTGTATGGTCGCGATCAATCGTGGAAAAAAACCAAGAGAAAACCGACGTTTAAGTTTAAAGTGGGAGATGTGGTTCGAATTAGTAAAGCCAAGATGAAAATGGAAAAGGGTTACACGGCCAACTGGACCACTGAACTTTTCACCGTTTGTGCAAGAATACCACGTCAACCTCCAGTGTATCGTGTAAAGGATTATGATGGAGAGGAATTGCAGGGAACGTTTTACGAAAAGGAGTTACAGAGGGTTATCAAGAAAGACGACGATGTCTATCAGGTGGAAACCATCCTGGACACGAGGCGACGTCGCAGAAAGACGGAATATTTAGTCAAATGGAAAGGATACCCGGATAAGTTTAACAGCTGGGTGCGGGAGGAAGACGTGGTAACGTTGTGATAAATACCGTCGCACGATCACCCACCACGACATTGCATAGACGTATCTCGTCATGGCCAATTCGTTTTACGTGACGCTCCCCAGCGATAGCAGTATGGATGTCTTCCCAGACAACACGGTCACCAACTATCGGACCAAACTGGCACATCCCGTAGAACTTGATGGAGAGTGGGAGGTGGGACTTGTAGAGATACAATATCCCCACAGTTGGATGAACGTTCGGGAAGGTGAAAATACTCTGTTATATTACATAGAGGACGAAAAGGACGTTGAGGGTAGTAGAGCATACGAGATTGTCAAAATATCTACAGGATATTACAAGAACATTTTGCATCTCTTAGAAGCCCTGAACAGATCCGCCTCCACGCGTTACCCAGATCTCTTCAAGCAACACGACATGTTCACGTATAACGACGTTACGAAAAGAGTGACCATGGACCTCCCTCCTATGATACCAAATCTGTCGACTACCACGTCTTATCTGATGGGACCATTGGCCGAAAAACTAGGATGGGACCCAAAATCTGTCATAAACGGTAGCTGGATAAAGGCACCACGCGCACCCGACCCTAACCTGGGTTTTCACTCCCTGTACGTATACGGGGATATCGTGCAACACCGTCTGGTGGGTGATGTGAAGGTTCCACTGCTACGAATTATTAAGGTCTCGGGAGAGGATGGTGAGATAATTGATCATCCAATCATTACACCGCACTACATACCCCTGTCCAAGAGACGTTTTGAAACGGTGGAAATCGATATAAGGAACGAGCTAGGTCATCCCGTGCCATTTGTACAAGGACGAGCGATCGTGACATTACATCTCAGACAAAGGAGATCTTCATACTTCACATAAGTGTAAGATGTTTAAACAGCGGGGAGGTCAACTACCTGTGTATTACGGGCGTTCCATACAGCGCGGATTTGGTTTAGGCGGTATTTTTCGCGGAATACTACGAACAGCTATACCTTTTCTGAAACGTAGCGGCAAAACCGTTGGCAGACAGGCTTTGAAAAGCGGTATAGATTTTGCCCAAGACCTTCTGAACGGTCAAGACGTCAAACGCTCTGCCAAGCGACGTGTAAAAGAATTGGGACAACGTTTAACGTCGAGTACAAATCAGAGAGGCGGTGCTCGTAGTGTGAGATCCGGAACATCTACAAGAAGAGCAAGGGCCGTTGGACGTCCGCAGAAGAACAAAACACACAGTACGGGGGCTACATCTAAAGGAAGAAGAGTATTTAAACGGAGAGCACCGCAACGATCTACCAGTCGTGCAAAAGGTGCTGGAGGACGCAGACGTACCCATCGCGATATCTTTGACTAGAAAGAAAAGCAGACGTCATGACTCACATTCATCCCATGTCGTGTTCTTGCACGAAGTCAGAACTGGATCTTTTCGAAGTACCCCCAACTCAGACAGCCATCCAGTCCGGTAGATGGGTAGAGTATCATCCCGTGGCCAGCCTTGCCGAAGCATCCCCGATAGAATTTGACATTCCAGGAGCAGGAGAAGAATTTACGGACCTAAGTCAGACTCGACTGTACGTGAGAGCCAAGATCGTTCGTGCCAACGGTGCAGACCTGCCGAACGATGCAAAAGTAGGACCCGTCAATCTATGGCTGCACTCGTTGTTCTCACAAGTTGACGCAACATTGGGAGGCAAGCTTGTCACCGATGCATCAAATGTTTATCCCTATCGAGCTTACCTGGAGACTCTGCTGAACTTTGGTTCTGAAGCAAAGCAGACACAGCTGACTTCTGCCCTCTTCTATCAAGACACACCCGGACGGCTTCACTTGGCTGACCCTTACCCTACAGATGAAGGGGCAGTGGCAAACGAGGGCTTGGCCAAACGTGCCCACATGACCCGTGAGAGTCGAGAAATCGATCTCTTGGGTCCATTACATATTGATATCCTTTTTCAAGACCGCTATCTGCTCAACAAAGTCGACGTTAAAATCAAACTGCATCGTTCGAAACACCAATTCAGTCTCATGTCACACGGAGGAGAACAGTACAAAGTTGTCATCAGTGAGGCTTCCCTCTTTCTCAGGAAAGTCAACCTGCTGCCCTCCTATCAGCTGTCCATCGAAAGTCAACTCAACAAGCAAACTGCCAAGTGCCCTCTGAGGAGGATTCAAGTGAAACCCTTCACCATCCCAAGGGGAAATCACTCCGTATCTAACGACAACCTGTTCCTGGGCCAGATCCCCAAACGTGTCGCCATTGCCCTGGTGGACAACGCTGCCTTCCAAGGTTCCTACGGCACCAATCCCTTCAACTTCCAACACTTCAACCTGAACCACATCAGTCTCTGTGTCGACGGGCAGGAGGTTCCTCACAAAGCGCTGACACCTAACTATGACCAGGGTCTGTTCATCAGATCTTACATGAACCTGTTCGGCCCGACAGGAAAACAGGGACAGGACTGTGGAAATCAGATCGCCAGAGACGCCTTCGACAAAGGCTACACCATCTACTGCTACGATCTGTCGGCTGATTTGTCTGGTCTAAGTGGGGATCATTTCAATGTTGTCAGAGAGGGGAACCTCAGGTTGGAACTACACTTTGGCCAGGCTCTGGAGCAAACGGTCGTCGCCGTAGTCTTTGCAGAGTTCGACAACCTGTTGGAAATCAACAGACAGAGGAACATCAGCTTTGACTACAGCAACTAGAGAGACACACAGAGAGAGAGAGAGAGAGAGAGAGAGAGAGAGAGAGAGAGAGAGAGAGAGAGAGAGAGAGAGAGAGGGGGGAGAGATGGACACGAGACAGATCTACAGCGTCCTACGGAGTGACAAGAACACATCACCATACCTACGTGGTGTTTTTGCTTCTAATCAGCTACCGTCACGTGTACCAGACTATCCCAGCGTTTACGTCGTGAATACGGACCCTAGCTATAAACAAGGTCAACACTGGTTGGCCATCTATTTCGACACAGAAGGTCGTGGCGAATTCTTTGATTCGTATGGACGTTCGCCCGGTATTTACCCACAACCTATACTAAGGTTTTTACGTCGTAACTCACGTCTGCCCTGGATTTCTAACGAGCGACAGATACAAGCTAGATATTCGACAACTTGCGGACAACACTGTCTGTTTTACCTCTTACACAGATGTCGAAATAACTCGTTACATGACATCGTTGATATGTTTAGCCGTAATCTAGAACTGAATGATGTGTGTGTAGCACAGTTTATAGAACATCATTACGATATTGATGCCCCGGTATTTGACATGAACCACGTCATGCGACAGATAGCCAGATCATTTGAACACTTTCGAATGAACTAGTAGAACTATGTGTTTATGTGTGTGAGATAGGTCGTAGACGTCGCGAAAGTTTTTAAAAGTAACGTATAGCTTTAGAAAGACTAACGAAAGTATAACAAGTAACGTATAAAGTACAGTTGTGACGATTGTAGAAGTTTGTGAGGATTGTAGAAGTTTGTGAGGATTGTAGAAGGTTGTGACGATTGTAGAAGCTTTTTTGACGAATAAATCTTATCGAAACGTAAATCGGCCAGTCTACATAAGCCCTCTACGAGTATGGCGGTTGGACGTATGGCAAATAGCATGGGCTCTTATTCTACGCGCACGCACACACACACACACACACACACACACACACACACACACGTGTGCGCTCGCGCGCGCACGTGTGCGTGGGGCACACACACACACACACACAAACACACACACACACGCGCGCGCACGCGCGCGCGCGTGGGGGGCACACACACACACACACACACACACACACACACACACACACACACACACACACACACACACACACTCACACACAAAAAACGCAACAACTCGAGCATGTCTCAGTTCAACCTGTGTCCTTAATCACAGATAACTTTATTGGGTAGTTTTAACACAATCACTTCCAAGAACTTTCTACAAAGGTAGACGAAGTAGGATGCATGATTTTTCTCTTTTTCGCAGGAAGTACTTGAGCAAGAACACCGCGTCGTCGTGGTCGGGGTGTTGGGGCGTCGTCCTCATCTGATTCGTCTCCAACCTGAAGGTCTTTACCTAGGGCCGCGTGACTCTTGTGACGTTGAATCATAGCCAGACGTGTTGGGTGTCTGATAGCTGCCTCCGGCGCATTAATACGTGCCAGTCCTCTTGCAAATGATCGCCATCCGATAGGGTTGAAGCCTTTTCTCCTTTGCAGCGTATCTCTAATCAAGTCGGACACGTTTGAACCTGGCACTACTTGTTTATTGAAGAGTAACTGTCCCTGGTCGTCGTAACCGATGACATCACCTCCCTTGTCTTTGATGGTGTCAAGTATCTGCCGTGCACGAGATTTCATGGTCTTGGGAAATGCTCCCAGAATGGCTTTATCTTTTTCTGAACTGCTGACGGAACGTGTGACGTTGGTTGGAGAGGAATCAATCGTCTTCCCATCAGTGCTAGGCACTGTGTCGGTTGTAGTAGGGGATGATAACAACCTAACACTGACGGGTTCCGTGCGTCGCTTATCCCTGTACGTTAAATAGCGTTGCAAAAGTTGTTGGTACAAGACCGCTTTCTGATCATCTGGTATGTCTTGACGTGAGAGAATGGTCTTCATATCGTCATCAAGGCTCACGGTAGTTTTGACAAGTGGAGACATCTCTTCCTGTTGTTTTGCCTGGATGGTCGTCAACAGTTCCTGCGGAACCAAAGCCATTTTCTTTGCATGTTCCATCACTTCCTTCCCCCTCCGAACAGAGAACTTACTGCAGAGACGATGGGATTGAGTAGAAGTGACAGAAATCCTCCTCCCTTTTGGTTCAACGTCTTTCTTTTGCTTGTCAGAGATATCTTTTTATCGGCGAGCTTGCGCAGCGTAGTCTTGTGACGTGCCAATCCTTTCTTCTGTGACGGCGTGAGAGGAATGTTACCCGTCAACACGTTATGCGAGCAATCACAAATGCACTTAATCAGGTCTGTGGAGCAAGCCCCTATGATAGCTTTGCGCAATTTGGGGTTCGCTTTTGCCAAGACCCTTAGGCACTCACAGTGTCGCTGTAGTCTCTTTGACATCTCGAGTTAAACTGAGGCCTAGGTACGGACGACAGAAAGTTTTATCGCCTTCTCAGATACACGTATGGTTGTGACGTCAGCATGCCGGTTCTCACGCGTAGGTCTTGAGACGATTCGGGATGCAGGTCAAGAAAGAGATGACCATACGTTGTCTTATTCACGGCGTCTTCGTAACATTCTTGAAGGAACTTGCTGTGTCCGGGGTACATTTGTCGTGCTAACGTAGCAACCATGCTTTGGTCCCTCGGCGATTTAAAGAGAACTATGTAACTGGAATTCAGACTGATAGTTCTCAGGCCCTGGTAGAAGAGATTCTGTACCAATAAGATGACTGATATACCTCTGTGACGACTGGCTCTTGTAAATAATTTAGTGACCTTATCACCTTTCACAACCTGTTCCATCTGATCGTCGATGACAATGGCATTACGACAGTCAGCCTTGGTGACATCGTTCCAATTGTCGGGGAGACCTTCTACGAACTGTACATTTGAACCCAGTTTCGAACTCAGTTCGCGGTGAAGTGTGTCCTGATATTCCGAGTAACACCACACTATGTGTTCGAACGGACCAGGGTCGATCCATTTACTCCCTGCCGTCAAAAGTTTTTGAGCAAAATAACTCTTCCCAGACCCGCTGGCTCCAGCTAGCACGACCCTACATGGATGCCTTAAACGAACATCCATTCTTACAAATGACACCCAATCATGTATGCACCGATACTTATATCAATTTTTTCCCATTCCATCGATTGCATCTGAAGACTAAACCAATTATCGTAACAGAACAATCACCAAACGACGAAATGACACCGAAACCAACTCAACGTTTATTTACAAGATTTTATTTACATACATACATACATGTATACACACATACACACAGCAACGTCAACAACAACAACAACAACGTCTCAAAACACTAGCTTTTCTGAGGCCGAAGACGTCACCTGTTATCTAATACCCATAGGGTAACGTGTTGAAGTCATCCTGGATCACTCTTTTGTCATAGACCAGTCTGTACCTTTTGACTTGGCGTTTGCTCAAAATTTTCTTGGTCTTCTTATCACGTACGATTTTGTGTTCGTCTACAATGTCGACACTGTCTGTACTCCTATCGGTCACCATGTCTTTCATAACCGGGAAGTTGATCAGCTTCTGATTATGAAAATTTAAAGTAAACCCTCTGACCTTTGTCACGGTGCTATTGTCTGCCGCCAAGTAACTGTAGTTCTTGGCGCCTCCGCTACAGAATTCTTTAATGTATTCACCTCGACCCTCACACTCATTCGTGAATTCACCCAAGTAATCCCCAAGGGGGAGCTTGTTCTGTCCATCACATTTGTAAATCACACTGTCTGTGTCGTAGTACAATACGGCGTCTCCGAGCTGTGATAACGCCTTGTACAGCTTTATACGTGCCATCGCCGTTGTGAATAAAGCAAGGTAGACATTAGTGTTGGAGGGTTCGGGGATCAGTTGATCGTTGTAATTATAGCTAACTTCTATAACGTCTTGATTGACGACGTTCACATTGTGAACAATGAAATCTGTTGACCCCAATAGTTCAAAGTATTTGGCCGGTGAGGTAATGAATTCTGTCTTGACAAAGTTACTGCGTTGACCAAGTTTTCCCCAAAAACTGTTCAACATGTTCTTTGACACGCTTCGCATGCCGGGATTGACGGCAATGTTGGCACGATCCAGCTTGATACCTTCGTGACTCTCATACTCTCTGAGGTACCGCTCTTCAGCAGCCGAACGATCGGGCGCGTTTAACACCCACTGAGGCCACCCGCTGGACTCCTGTTTAAGCCGGAGGAAACAATCTATGTACTCGCGAAACAGCGTTGTAGACGAGTTCTGGAAATGGTGCACTTCGTATATTTGTAGGATTTTGTATCCATGTTCTACGGCAAGGTTCAACTCTATGGAAGCCCAAGTACCCACGAACGTACGTTCGTCATCGGAGTGATGACAGGGTGTCTGCTGACGAACGGTTGCACACGCACGACACAAATGAAACATCAGTTTATCTCCCACTCGGTCTGGCAGGACGGGGTGATACAGCTTGCGAGGGGCCAATACCTTGCACTTGACAACCCCAAAGTATGCACTTACATCTTTAAAGTTCTGTACAATTATATCAGCGTGGCCTGTAGGGTATCTACCGTACTTGTTCACGTAGGGATACAGGCTCGTAAAATCTACATATTCAATTGTCTCGCCTCGACCCGGTGTGACTTTGGCATAGAGTTTGGTGGCGTTAGTTCTTCCACCGAAGAATGCGTCTCTTGGGTTTAGAAATTCGATACCGTCCCTCTCTGCAGGAGTCTGGGCAACGATTGGACACCGTTGACGGTAATCTGTATAGTCGGGGTCGTTCTCTTTGATTTTGTCAAACTCGTGAGTCCACATTTCAACGTAGACCAGACCGGTTCTCTCAATCATACGTTTCTTGCGTAAGGTGTCCATGTAAAGTTCAATCATCAACGTATCGTTTACAGGGTTCCTTGTGCTTGGTTTGAAACAGGTCTGGCACCCGTGATAGAAACAACCATTATATTCGTACACGGGTTTGGTCTCTTCGCAGAAGCCATCGACCTTCCTGCCACATACTCGTTTCTCCCCACCGTTGTTGACATGTTGAATATGGACTCCGTCTCTGAAGGCTACGAAATTAAGCCAATCGAGCGCTTCTTTACTTTGACGCTCGTAGTGACGGTATCCCCCCGACGGTACAATTCCGATCGTGTTTGCTTTCAAGAAAAGCGTACGGAATACCTGGCTACATGCAGACGCAATCGTAATCGGTTTATCGATGGGATTTATCCCGCCGGTGGCACGCGCGAATATGTCACGGAAACTCAACAATCCTTTCTCGAGGACAAGTACGTCTGTGACACAGTATTTTGTCATATCCTTTACAAAATCGAACACGTAACCTTCCGACACTTTCTCGGCATGAAACGTCATGCACTGTGATCTCTTGTCAGGTGCCATGGCGTCTGCGTCATAATATTTCAGATCCGGGATTGGTCCTCTATAGTTGAGATTCTCCATAGAAGAGAAAAGGTGTGGAAAATAACCCTTACTTATGTCATTAAACCCGAACGTCTTAGGGAATTTGGCAAGGGGCATCTGTAGAAAATTTAGACTGTCTATGAACTTGATATTCAAACGGGGTATCTGCATGGTCATTATCTTTGCACCGCTGTAGATGATGTCTGGTAGCACAGCATTGTCTATCAAGTACTGGACGATAAAGTGTCCGTCGTAAGATCTGAGATTATGTGCAACAAATGTGCTGTCTTTGTGACTTTCGTGAAACAACCAACGACAAAAGAGGTCACGTGATTGATTACCTCTGAAAACAATGACCCCATTGTCTAGTTCACACTTCACAACTCCAGCGATGATTTTATGTTCCCCTGTGGTCTGTTCGCTTTCAAAATCAAACGTATAGATCACGTTTGGTTCGTCTACGTATTCATCATCATCATCATCATCATTAGCATCCCCATCAATCTCCGTCCCGTCTATTTCTTCTACTGGTTCTCCACCTGTGCCGTTGCCACGTTTGTCTTCGTCACCCTTTTTCTGTCGCGACTTCTTGGTACGCGATCCGAAATGTTTTTGGAAGTCATCTTCTGTCTCTATGACGATGGCAGACACATCTTCTCCGTTGTCGAGTTGTATGCGTTGAAGTCGTCCATTTTGGTGGTGGTCTTCAATCACGTTAGGGTCGTTGGTGTTGATGACTTCTCTGCGCTCATGTTCTTTTCCAATCACCTCGTTAAGGTCTTTGTCGACACGCTCTTTTTTACGCTTGATTTTTTGCATGTAACACAAATGGTTGATATCGACATCCTCGCGACAATGTCTACATGTTCTTGTAAAACATTGGTGTCTGGTATCTCGACCGTGAACTTTCAGACATGTGTTGCATCTCACCATGTTATCGCATACGCTGCGACCTCCTCTAGCTTGCCCGCCGACGATCTTGTGATTGTCGTAACACCGTTGCGACCGGAAGTTTCTGTTACAGTCCGCACAAAACACCCATTGATCACACGGAAGACAACCTGGCGTTTTACAGAGCTTGCACACGTTTTCACATTTGTGATATTTCCGATCGTTGTAACCTTTGTTACACGACCAACAGAAGTATGCTCGCTCCGTAAATGCTTCAATGCTGGTGATGACATTGTAGTGACCATTGATGAGATACAAAATAAGTTTTTGTTCCCTCTCCGGACCTTTGAACACTATCTCATTCAATTCCTTGGCAGAGATCACCACAATTTGGTAGCCAGACAGATGATCTTGGAATGTCTGTATTTCTCTTAAGCCGCAAGGACCTTCTGCAACTCCTGCGTCTTGGTACAATTCTTGGGCCAGCACTGTCTGGATTTTACGCCCCAAACGTATGCTGTTCCACCGGACATTGGGGTCATCTTTCTGTAAGTAGGTTCGGGCCACGACAAGTGCTCTACCGCAACAGAGCTCGTCTCTATTTTTGATCTGTATGATACACTGCTTCTTCTGTACGAACTCTTCGATGTTACAGAAGAACCTCCAATACCCGCTTCCTTTCTCTGGAAACTGCACGGTAAGCAAATCCACGAAGAACGTGTCATCAATAAGAAAATCTTTGTGAGACTGCATCACACGTTCGACCTCAGAAAGGATCAGTTCCGGCGACATATCGGTCTTGTTTACTAATTTTGTTGACACCGGCTTGTCTAATCTCTCTGAATTCATCACAAGACGTATTTTGTCATCATGTTTTAACTCCTTGTCTACATGATTAATCATTCCTTCAAACATTCCATTCAAGAAATGCATTATTGTGTCATGTTCCGCTAGGTCTACTTCACGATTTGGTATCGCTGTCATAGTCACTTGATTAGTGTTGAACTTTTTTACGGGTCGCTGTCGAATTTCTCTTATCTTGAATAACGGTTCGGAATCATCTTCCTGGCTAACCTCTTCTTCCTCATCGCTACTCAACATGGCCACGCTTTCGTCAAGTACAGGTCCCTCGAGTGGTTCCTGTTCAGACTCCGATACTGTGCTGTGTTCAGAATATACAACGCAAAAAAGATACATTACTTCTTTAATCATCCGACATAAACACAAGTCAAGAGACCGAATGAATTTATATAAACGGATGCAAATTTGAATTAATGCATAAATGAATAAATAGCTAAAACTCACCGCATCCTCTTTGCTTCACGACCGTACCCAGAGGTGGATGCCCTCGGTTCAGCATAGACGTCCTGCCACTGACGATTCAGATTTACAGTTTCTCTGCTTTCATTCCGGTCTTCGCTATCTCCAGAACTGTCGCTTTCCATCTCCAACCTTTAGCTAGCCCGCCCTCTCAGGAGGGCGGACAAAGCATATGTGCTCTACATGATACTAATCCATGATTACGATCTCTGACGGTCTACGCCACACACGTTTATCACAGCAGTCTACCACAGTTTCTCGACCCCATTTATACAATTTTCTGTCCCCGCCCATAAGACATCGACCAATCGCTGTTCAGCACATGACCTACTTGACAAACATAGCCAATCAACTTTTGAGATATGAAGCACGTGGCAGACACAGCCAATCAGCTGCTCCGCGGATTAATCCATTTACATTTCATGAATAGATTTGTATCTCATGAATAAATTTGTATCTCATGAATAAATTTACATCCCATGAATAAATTTGTATCTCGTGAATAAATTTACATCTCATGAATAAATTTACATCTCATGTATAAATTAACATCTCATAAATAAATTTACATCTCATGAATAAATTTGCATCTCATGAATAAATTTACATCTCATGAATAAATTTGCATCTCATGAATAAATTTACATCTCATGAATAAATTTACATCTCATGAATAAATTTACATCTCATGAATGAATTTGCATCTCATGAATAAATTTGCATCTCATGAATAAATTTACATCTCATGAATAAATTTACATCTCATGAATAAATTTGCATCTCATGAATAAATTTACATCTCATGAATAAATTTACATCTCATGAATAAATTTGCATGAATTGATCTAGACTACCCTTATCTCTACTGGGGTGCCAGCAAAACATATAAAATTGTATTCTTTATTGAGGTGCTTGTATTCTCGGTATTTTCTTGCTGAAATACAAAGGGAACAACATTTTTTCATTGTTGAAAAAATGGTCTAGAGTTGATTATTTTTTTGTAACAAAATGTAATATGATCATTGTTAACGCGATATTTGCGTTACTGTGCGGTCAATCTGCAGCGATCGAGCGGGAAAATAAACATTTTGCTTTGTTGAATTTTGATAGCCAAACTTGTCTTTTGGGTGCATTTTGATGCAAGAGAGGACCATTTTCAAGGCAATGATCGACAAGAGAGTCTGGTGATTTGAGGAAGGACGATATGGCCTGAAAACAAAATGTTTTACCGGCCCCTGTCGGAAGTCGAACTCTAACGTAAAAACAAACACATCGTGTCCACTCAAAATCGCCACGAAGGCATCCTCCTGGCCCTGTCGCAAACTGTTGTAGCCAAAAACTAGCATCTACCAGCCTCCGCTGATCACTGGGAAAATAGTAGAAATCGGCCAAATAGAGTGAATAGTATGCCAAGGGTAGTCCGCTATGCAGGAAGTTCAATGGGCGTTGTTCTACTATTTTCCCAGCGATCAGCGGAGCCTAGTAGAGGCTAAATTAATAGGGCTATGTTAGGCCAAGCTCTCTTCGGGAAAGACTGGGCTTTTTAAGGTCAGGGTTATCTTTGGATTTTTCACGTGGTAAAAATCTAATCGGCCACAACGATACACGGGGAACAATTGAACTCCGGCCACGTAAAACTACTACCGGGTGCCAAATATTACCCCGGGGCGGAAAACCCTGTCGTCCCGAAGACGTCCCGGCCAAACAACGGTAGACCGGATGCCAGGTCAATGGCTTCCTTGTGTAGGGTACTAGAATGGAACGAGCCCGAGGAATCATACTAGAATCCTGCATATCGTCTGGTGTTTTAACACTGGTGTTTAAAAACACGTCCATCAAACTTCTTACAGTGACCTTAACTTAAATACAGGAACAAGTACCCTCGGAGTCCAGACACCATAATCGGCGCGCCACCGAGCACCGCACGCGCGCCGAAGCTCTCCCGGCCCACCCTCCCGTTCCCTCCGACCCCACCCCACCATCCGCTGTAAGCCCAAGCTCCGAAATTGCTGTTAAGAATTTTTTTTTTCAAATCCTCCACAAAATACCCGTTATTCAAAATGTGTTTACAAGAACGGTGTAAATCTTGATACATTAGAATATGGATTTTCAGGGGTGTTGGAGGTTCTCCGGTTTAGAAAACAACACGGAACGATCAATTTTCCATTAAAAGACCGCCCGACAGACATTTTCATAACGTGTATGAAATCAGAGCTATACATACTGCTGCGCGGATGTAAATTTAAAAAAAAACGCTATACAAGTCAACAGCAGGCTATGATCTTATACTAGAATCCTGGATATCATGTAATGTTACAACAAGATTTCACCACTTCCAATAGTGTCCCTTATACCAGAAAACAACACGGAATTATCACTTTTCCATACGAGATGATTTACAATAGTGTTTCAGCGCGTGCACCCAAACTCTTTTAACGGTGCTGTTAATCTTCTATGTAGAAGCCTTTTTTTAATCCCATAAAGACGCCCGTTACTCAAAATGAATAACTAGAATACTGTATATCTTGCCATGATACAATATGTATTTCTACCTGTCTATAAGGTTCTCAGGTTTAGAAAACAACACGGAACGATCAATTTTCCATTAAAAGACCGCCCGACAGACCTGTTTCATAACGTGTATGTGATCAGTGCTGTACATATTTCTGCGCGGATGTAAATTGTAAAGCGCTCTACAAGTCAACCGCAGGCTATGATCTTATACTAGAATCCTAGATACCATGTAACGTTACAAGATTTCACCACTTCCAATAGTGTCCCTAACACCAGAAAACAACACGGAATTATCACTTTTCAATACGAGACGATTTACAACAGTCTGTCAGTGCGTGCACCCAAACTCTTCTGACTGTGCTGTCAATCTTCTATCTAGAAACCTTTTTTTAATCCTATAAAGACACCCGTTACTTAAAATGAATAACTAGAATGCTGTATGTCTTGCCATGATACAATTTATATTTCCACCTGTCTACAAGGTTCTCAAGTTAAGAAAACAACACGGAACTTTCAATTTTCCATTAAAAGACCGTCCGACAGACCTGTTTCATAACGTGTATGTAATCGGTGTTGTACATATTTCTGCGCGGATGTAAATTGTAAAGCGCTCTACAAGTCAACCGCAGGCTATGGTCTTATACTACAATCCTGGATATCATGTAGCGTTACAACAATATTTCACTACTTCCAACAGTGTCCCTAACACCAGAAAACAACACGGAATTATCACTTTTCAATACGAGACGATTTACAATAGTCTGTCAGTGCGTGCACCCAAACTCTTTTAACTGTGCTGTCAATGTTCTATCTAGAAGCCTTTTTTTAATCCTATAAAGACACCCGTTACTCAAAATGAATAACTAGGATGCTGTATGTCTTGCCATGGTACAATTCATATTTCTACCTTTCTACATGGTTCTCAAGTTAAGAAAACAACACGGAACTTTCAATTTTCCATTAAAAGACCGCCCGACAGACCTATTTCAAAACGTGTATGTAATCAGTGCTGTACATATTTCTGCGCGGATGTAAATTGTAAAGCGCTCTACAAGTCAACCGCAGGCTATGATCTTATACTAGAATCCTGGATATCATGTAGCGTTACAACAATATTTCACTACTTCCAATAGTGTCCCTAACACCAGAAAACAACATGGAATTATCAACTCTTCCATACGAGACGATTTACAACAGTCTGTCAGTGCTGCACTGAAACTCTTTTAACTGTGCTGTCAATGTTCTATCTAGAAGCCTTTTTTTTAATCCTACAAGAACACCCGTTACTCAAGATGGATAACTAGGATGCTGTATATCTTGCCATGGTACAATATACGTTTCTAGCGTTTTAAAAGGTCCTCAGGTTTAGAAAACAACACGGAACTGAAAGACCGTCCGACAGACATTTTTCATAAGGTGCATGAAGAAAGCGCCGATATATCTCTGCCCGGATGTAAATTGTAAAACGCTATACAAGTCAACCGCTAGCTATGATCTCATACTAGAATCCTAAATATCTTGCGACATTCCAGCTTATCTTTCTTACTTTCTAAAGTGTTCCTTACACCAGAAAACAACACGGAATTATCAACTTTTCAATGCGAGACGTTGTACAACAGTGCGTCAGCGGGTGCACCCAAACTCTTTTAACGGTGCTGTCAATCTTCTATGTAGAAGCCTTTTTTTTAATCCCATAAAGACGCCCGTTACTCAAAATGAATAACTAGGATGCTGTATATCTTGCCATGATACAATTTATATGTCTACCTATCTATAAGGTTCTCAGGTTTAGAAAACAACACGGAACTTTCAATTTTCCATTAAAAGACCGCCCGACAGACCTATTTCATAACGTGTATGTAATCAGTGCTGTACATATATTTCTGCGCGGATGTAAATTGTAAAGCGCTCTACAAGTCAACCGCAGGCTATGATCTTATACTAGAATCCTGGATATCATGTAACGTTACAACAAGATTTCACCACTTCCAATAGTGTCCCTAACACCAGAAAACAACACGGAATTATCAACTTTTCAATACGAGACGATTTACAACAGTCTGTCAGTGCTGCACTGAAACTCTTTCAACTGTGCTGTTAATGTTCTTTCTAGAAGCCTTTTTTTAATGCTACAAAAACACCCGTTACTCAAGATGGATAACTAGGATGCTGTATATCTTGCCATGGTACAGTATTAATTCTAGCGTTTTAAAAGGTTCTCAGGTTTAGAAAACAACACGGAACTGAAAGACCGTCCGACAGACATTTTTCATGAGGTGCATGAAGTAAGCGCCGATATATCTCTGCCCGGATGTAAATTGTAAAACGCTATACAAGTCAACCGCAAGCTATGATCTCATACTAGAATCCTAAATATCTTGTGACGTTCCAGCTTATCTTTCTTACTTTCTAAAGTGTTCCTTACACCAGAAAACAACACGGAATTATCAACTTTTCAATGCGAGACGATTTACAACAGTGCGTCAGCGGGTGCACCCAAACTCTTTTAACGGTGCTGTCAATCTTCTATGTAGAAGCCTTTTTTTTAATCCCATAAAGACGCCCGTTACTCAAAATGAATAACTAGGATACTGTATATCTTGCCATGATACAATATGTATTTCTACCTGGCTATAAGGTTCTCAGGTTTAGAAAACAACACGGAACTTTCAATTTTCCATTAAAAGACCACCCGACAGACCTGTTTCATAACGAGTATGTAATCAGTGCTGTACATATTTCTGCGCGGATGTAAATTGTAAAGCGCTCTACAAGTCAACAGCAGGCTATGATCTTATACCAGAATCCTGGATATCATGTAACGTTTCAAAAAGATTTCACCACTTCCAATATAGTGTCCCTAACACCAGAAAACAACACGGAATTATCACTTTTCAATACGAGACGATTTACAACAGTCTGTCAGTGCGTGCACCCAAACTCTTTTAACTGTGCTGTCAATTTTCTATCTAGAAGCCTTTTTTTAATCCTATAAAGACGCCTGTTACTTAACTAACTAGAATGCTGTATGTCTTGCCATGGTACAATTTATATTTCTACCTGTCTACATGGTTCTCAAGTTAAGAAAACAACACGGAACTTTCAATTTTCCATTAAAAGACCGCCCGACATACCTGTTTCATAACGTGTATGTAATCAGTGTTGTACATATTTCTGCGCGGATGTAAATTGTAAAGTGCTCTATAAGTCAACCGCAGGCTATGATCTTATACTAGAATCCTGGATATCATGTAGCGTTACAACAATATTTCACTACTTCCAATAGTGTCCCTGACACCAGAAAACAACATGGAATTATCAACTCTTCCATACGAGACGATTTACAACAGTCTGTCAGTGCTGCACTGAAACTCTTTCAACTGTGCTGTCAATGTTCTATCTAGAAGCCTTTTTTTAATCCTACAAAAACACCCGTTACTCAAGATGGATAACTAGGATGCTGTATATCTTGCCATGGTACAGTTTATGTTTCTAGCGTTTTAAAAGGTTTTCAGGTTTAGAAAACAACACGGAACTGAAAGACCGTCCGACAGACATTTTTCATAAGGTGCATGAAGTAAGCGCCGATATATCTCTGCCCGGATGTAAATTGTAAAACGCTATACAAGTCAACCGCAAGCTATGATCTCATACTAGAATCCTAGATATCTTGTGACCGTCCAGCATATCTTTCTTACTTCCTTAAAAGTTCCTTACACCAGAAAACAACACGGAATTATCAACTTTTCAATACGAGACGATTTACAGCAGTGCGTCAGCGGGTGCACCCAAACTCTTTTAACGGTGCTGTCAATCTTCTATGCCTTTTTTTTAATCCCATAAAGACGCCCGTTACTCAAAATGAATAACTAGGATACTGTATATCTTGCCACGATACAATTTATATGTCTACCTATCTATAAGGTTCTCAGGTTTAGAAAACAACACGGAACTTTCAATTGTCCATTAAAAGACCGCCCGATAGACCTATTTCAAAACGTGTATGTAATCAGTGCTGTACATATTTCTGCGCGGATGTAAATTGTAAAGCGCTCTACAAGTCAACCGCAGGCTATGGTCTTATACTAGAATCCTGGATATCATGTAACGTTACAACAATATTTCACTACTTCCAATAGTGTCCCTAACACCAGAAAACAACACGGAATTATCACTTTTCAATACGAGACGATTTACAATAGTCTGTCAGTGCGTGCACCCAAACTCTTTTAACTGTGCTGTCAATCTTCTATCTAGAAGCCTTTTTTTTAATCCTATAAAGACGCCCGTTACTTAACTAACTAGAATGCTGTATGTCTTGCCATGGTACAATTTATATTTCTACCTGTCTACATGGTTCTCAAGTTAAGAAAACAACACGGAACTTTCAATTTTCCATTAAAAGACCGTCCGACAGACCTGTTTCATAACGTGTATGTAATCAGTGTTGTACATATTTCTGCGCGGATGTAAATTGTAAAGCGCTCTACAAGTCAACCGCAGGCTTTGATCTTATACTAGAATCCTGGATATCATGTAGCGTTACAACAATATTTCACTACTTCCAATAGTGTCCCTGACACCAGAAAACAACATGGAATTATCAACTCTTCCATACGAGACGATTTACAACAGTCTGTCAGTGCTGCACTGAAACTCTTTTAACTGTGCTGTCAATGTTCTATCAAGGAGGTTGGTTCTATCTAGAAGCCTTTTTTTAATCCTACAAAAACACCCGTTACTCAAGATGGATAACTAGGATGCTGTATATCTTGCCATGGTACAGTATATGTTTCTAGCGTTTTAAAAGGTTCTCAGGTTTAGAAAACAACACGGAACTGAAAGACCTCCCGACAGACATTTTTCATAAGGTGCATGAAGTAAGCGCCGATATATCTCTGCCCGGATGTAAATTGTAAAACGCTATACAAGTCAACCGCAAGCTATGATCTCATACTAGAATCCTAGATATCTTGTGACGTTCCAGCTTATCTTTCTTACTTCCTAAAGTGTTCCTTACACCAGAAAACAACACGAAATTATCAACTTTTCAATGCGAGACGATTTACAACAGTGTTTCAGCGGGTGCATCCATTCTCTTTTAACTGCGCTGTTTAACTTTCAATTCAGAAGCCTTGTTTTCCAATCCCCCACGGAACACCAATTAGTCAAAACGAAATACTAGGATGCTGCCTATCTTGTCATATTATAACATGATTTAGGGGTGTCGATGGTTCTCAGATTTAGAAAACAACACGGAACTTCTAATTTTCCCAATACAAGACTGACCGACAGACGTTTGGCATGATGTGTATGAAATCTGCGCTGTACATATTTCGGACCGGATGCAAATTATAAGACGCGCTACAAGTCGTCCAAGGCTTATTTGATATCATACTTCACTTAGATATCTTGTAACGTTACAACAAGTTTTTCTCACTTCCTACAGTGTCCCTTAAATCAGAAAACAAAATGGAATCATCAGCTTTTCAATACGAGACGATTTAGTAAATGTGTATCAGGGCGTGCACCCAAACTAGTTGAAGTGCGTTGTTTAACTTTAACTTTTTAAAAGTATTTTACAAATCCTCCACAAAACACCCGTTACTAATTACTAATTACTAGGATGTCAGAAACAATACTTGTCGGTTCTGGATTAGGGCTGTTTCAGACAAATCACCACCATTGTCACCACCGGCCTTACTTTATCGTGCATTTTTATCGTGTTTAATCCCGTGTTGACCCTAATTTTCATATAAACGACTACTAGTACTCTCCAAAAACGTCTAAAAATACGTCAAAAACCAGCCGAATCGAAACCCCTCCTCTGCTTGCAGAGTAATAAACAACAACTTGTCATTCTAAGCCCAGCTTTCGCCGTTCACAGCGCGATATCACCACCATTGTCACCACCGGCCTTACTTGTTGCATATTTTATCGTGTTTAATCCGGTGTTGACCCTAATTGTCATAGCAACAACACCTTGGCCAGACTTGTCAACTTATCATTCTTAGCCCAGCTTTCGCAGATCACAGCTGCAGCGCGACAGACCTCGAAGCAGTATGGACGGATTGCATACGGCTTCTGAAGCGAATACGGAGACAAGCAGTCAGGGTTCTGGGAACAACGCATCTCCGGATTTGGAGACAAGGCAAGCTGATAATCCACTGATTCTACGTGCGGCCGTTCCCAGACGCCGTGATACTGACAAGCTATTTGAAAAACTGGAGAGGGTCTTTCGCCAGGAAGAGGAGGCTAATGGTGTTGTTAGCACTGCTGTGGAGTTTCGAGTGAACACAATGCAGACTAAATGCCTGATTCAAGTGGAGCTGAGAAAGAATAACGGCCACGGATATTACATTTGCCCTTGGCCTTCATGTCGGTACGGGAGAAGAAGGAGGCACCAGGTTGCGGATCATGTCCGTAAGGTACATTTCGGGCCAAACTTTTGTTCGGAATGTGGCCACATCACCAAGTCACTGCCAGCTATGCAGCGCCATTGCAAGCGAACAGGACATAACAATCGAGCACAGCAACCGCTGTTTTACATATACCAGGTTGCTGCTGTCAGAAGATACTGCAGAGAAGTGTGTAACGAATTCTTTGTTCCCTTTTCTGAAGTAGAGTAGCGTTTTGCCTTTTATAAACCAAGAGATGTGTAGATAATTGAGTTCAATACAACTTAGTTTCATCAAGCCTTGTTATTTCACAAGAACAATTTCACAACAGCAGCGCTATTAGCGCATTATGTAAATAGATACGACATGGATTATTTCCAAGCAGATGCGGGGTCCCGCCCAGTTTCAATCTTTTACGCGTGATTTTAGTTATGATTTTTAACACCACTACTCCCACAATAAACGGAGAGAGTAAGAGGTGAAGAAACATCAACTAATGTATGATTGGTGTGTCACAAAATCACGCGGAAAACGAGGAGACGGTGCCAGAGCCAGCATCTGCTTGGATATGTCCGACAATCGACAAATTCTAGTTGTACTGCCATAGCCTTAAGTTTGTAGTTTTATTTTAAATTTATAGCTTTTTTCTTCACAAATGTAGCTTTTGGGCATGGTTTTAGTAGCATTAAAAGCACTTATTTGTATCTAGTTCAGTGGTAATCAGTAGTTATTAAGACAGTCCAAATAACAGGGACGGGCGATATAGGCAAAAATAGCGAATACGTAAATGACGTGCACAGACAGTATTGTAAAAAAAAACACAATGTTTTTTCTGTATGTGTCTGAGACAGTGGCACATCCCTGATTCGGCACATGGGAATTGTATCTGTGAAAGGTCTAACATGTATGAAATTCTAGCATTTCACACCTTCGCGAAAAAGTAACAATTATTAGAATATCAAAGAGTCGTTTACTCAAGCGGTGGTTGCATGAGCCCTTTCAATACAATAAAGCCGCATATGTACAAGGAACACGGCAGAAATTTACAAAATAAATGAATGTCAAAGTCCAACAAAGAGTTTCTATTGTGTGCTTGCAAATTGGGAAAATACACTAGTGCGATGCTTGCATTTGTAGATCGTAATCATGTTTTCTTCAGAAACCTAATGCATTTGAATAAAATGTCATATGAGATGAAAATGAACATATCGCACTGCCTGTTTTGTTGGTTACAAGATTAGTGAGGGTGAATTGATTTAAAGCATTGTTTCAACCGAGTTAGAATATTCTCACAAATATAGCTGCTTGAACAACGGGCTTTAGGCTTTGGTATTTATGTTGAAGACCCGCCGCGGTACATCAACTACATGTTTTCGCTCACATGCTCTCGACGGTTTCTCCTGTCGTCCTTTGCGCTTAAGTACCTCTTACTTTCGGGGTTCGCTGTTCGGCTCGGACGAACCCTGTTCGGCTTCGCCGAACCCGCCGCTCGTGCCTTCGGCATCACTTCGGGTTTCGGTCGGAAGCACGATAATACCTTTGCCTACCGATATGGAAATGCGCTGAGGGGCCGCGTTACGGTGTACGGCCTACGATTCCGGTAGCATGTAGTCCATATTCGACAAGCAGAGGCTTTGGCCGAGAGGGGGTAGTTTTGTCCGGAGAGGGACGTTAAAAATCCCGGACAAAAGTATCCCTCTCGATCGAAGCCTCTGCTTGGAGAATATGGACTCCAGCCTTTTTAGCTACTTGCCAAGAAGGACTACCCTTGGCACACCATTTACTTTATTTGACGCCACTTATCTATTTGGCCAATTTTGCATTTCATAGGGGAAAAAGCCTCGCTTCTGCTTTGTAATTGTAGCTCGCCGGGTTACATTTTTGCGCAAGGGTGCTAAAGAGTACTGAAGTAATTATCGGAAAGCTACTACTTTATACAATATCTTTTCCCCGATGGCTACGGATACTTATCATGAAAATGACCCCGCCGGCGGGAAGGCGCCCTTTGTTATTGTTTGAAGCCGCCGGGCGGTAATCTCAAAGTCACTTTTAGATTTTTAGACGTTAAAACTCCTGGACAAAACTACCCCTTCTAGATCGAAACCTCTGCTTGGAGAATATGGACTCCAGCCTTTTTAGATTTAGTCTGCTACCAGCCAAGGACTACCCTTGGCATACCATTCACTTTATTTGACCCATTTTACTACTATTTTCCCAGCGATCAGCGGAGCCTGGTATAGGCTATCAAAAAGGCGGGAGCGGAGCTTGGGTAACGGACTCACTTGAAAGTTAAGAAAGCTGGACTCCAGGATATGATTCGGGGGGGGGGGGGGTGTTGGATTGGGGTCGGCGTGGTTGTGCAATGTTTTCACGTAATTGTCACCTTCAGCTCTTTGAGCAAACATTTTCTTCAAATCTAGATACATGTAGTTTGCATTATCTTCACTGAGCAATTTCAGTAACAGTCTAGGAATTCTTTGTTTACATTAAAGTGCATCAGAACAAGTGCATTATACAGTGATCAGCTTAGCCTTTATTGAACAAATAAAGCACAAATAGCAAAATGTGTTTAAACTTTTACGAAATACTATCTATCAAATTACTTCATATTCTATCAAATTACTTCATACTCTACACGCTCAACATGCTTATCCGCATAACACAAACACCGCAGTTACAACAAGAAGGTCCTTCATGCCAGCTTTTGTCCAAATTTACATACAAATTGAAACAGCGCGTGCGGCTTTTGTTATAAAAATATAAAGAAAATAACTATGAAGTGAAGTCGCGTGTCTTTAAAATCATATACATTGTTTTCTAGGAAATTAACAGTTTACTGCAATGGGATATACAAACGTCTAGTTACCTTAACTATCTAAAACACATCGCCAAATGAGCATTGCTAACAGCTTTGTTAAGTTTGTATACAATGATAGGTTTAAATTGATTGCAAATTCCTGCCCGAAGGCTATTTGCAAATAACAAACATAAAAGAACAGGTACAAAATAGGCATGAAAGTGACTTAACTAGATTAAAAGATCGTAAGTTTCTATAACTACACAGTAGTGAAGGGCTTGAATTCTCTAGAAGCATTCTAAACACCTTCGAAGTGTTGAGCGTACATGCTCTTCAAACCCTGGTGACAAGGGACAACATACTTCCCTTCTGTAGTGCCTTCGGTTACTGGCACATCCAGCATCAGTATATGCTCTGTGTTCGGCCTGTGAATGTCATCCTTCCTTGGCCATCTATAGTATCCCTCGCCCTCCCCCTCCCCCTCCTCGATGAACTCCAGGTATTTCACTGACGGACTTCCTTTTTTGTACACTTTCTGGACTTGGCCCACATACACATCAGTGTCATACGCAACGGCTACCCATTTGCCTACTTTTGGAGACAAGGCCCTCTCCTTCTCCTTGTGGCGGAGATTGATGTAATCCCAGGAGATTACGTTGCCAATCTCCACGTCCGCCCATTTGAAATGACTGTGCAGCTCCCAGGACACCTCTACCGATTGATACTCGTCTTCTTCCCCCTCCTCCGTCTTTTTAGTCACTTGTACACCACCCACCACGTCGTTCACATCCCCGGAATCTGCGCATTGTGAAAAAAATATAAACGTCATTAACAGTGTAAAATAGTAGCAGACTGCTTTACTTATCAAGTTTCTAAGAGAGTGAACAGGGACGAAGACAAGTTTTTCAGGTCGTTATCACTAAAGGTAGAAAAAATCATATATAAAAACTCTTTTTCAAGAAAAGTCTACTGGTACGGTTAACTTGTATAGGTTGATATTTTGCATAGGTATTAAATGAAGAGGCATGGAACACTCTTCGTTACTTTTACGTTCTCTTACAGTTCTCTGTACCACCAACACTTGGCCAATTACTAGTATTCTGATGTCGTCCGAGACTGTGTTTTACATGTGCATAATAATCGGCGCGAGAAACAGAGAACTTGTGAACTATAAGTTTGGTTTATGGCCAGTTTAGATGGTTGTGGAATGAACTTACCTATATCCGTCACTTCCAGCATGACCAGTATACCACGGGCGATGACAACTTCGTCCATTAGTAGCTCGATTTCATCCCTGGAAAAAAGCAATGACATATTTGAAACATAAGCATGTGCCCTCAACACTGAAGGTTCATTGTCTTCATTGTCTATTCAGCACTAAGGTTCAAATTTTGCAGGGCATTCAGAGTTTGCTGAGTATGAATACCGACATTTAATATGATTTGCTTTCAAATGGCTTTCGTTCCAAGTCTGATCACATGTGTTTTATCTGCTAACAGCCATTCCTAGAAGCTACAATTACATAGGGTAGCCTGAAATATCTACCAAGATGAAATCCACTGGTACGGGAGTCGAGACATTTGATGACCGTCAACAGATAACTCACACGTTTGCGATGTCGCTCAGACCAAGGAGGTTGCTCAGACCGAGTGATTTGACAGTGCTCTCAACGAATTTCGGCGGTAAAAAAAAACATATGAAAAATATTTTCTACGCTTTGTATGTTTAGTCACAACTGTACGTTGTACATTTGAGGTCGCCAACTTTCCGCAGGTCAAGTGAGATAGTGGCTTAAGTTTCTATTTTGAATGTACAACTCACCCCAATTTCCAGGTCTTTCCTCTGTGCTGTTTTGAACGCTTGGGGTGGGTCCCCTGCTGCTCGGTTACGTCATCCTCTGCGGGCACCGCTTTCTTTTCCCCACGACGCTTACATGGGCCTTTCACGTAATTCTCCCCTGCACGCCTGTTGTGCGAAAAAAACAATGATTCCACTATACAGAGTTCCATACGCTACTAAGTACATGGGCAGTAAATCAATCATTTTCGTTCTAACATAACATGTGTGCAAAGTTCAAGAAAAAAAACTTACTTGAAATTCTGGTGCCTTCGCTGGCAGTTTAGGGTGTTCCCTATTCTGTGCTTGATCTCTTCCCTCTCGGCCATTGTCCTCTCAAGAGCAGGGCAATACAGAAGTACCTGCGATAATTACGTGAAAGATGTATTATACATGGGTATCCAGAGCTAGATTATAAACTTGGAAAGTTACACGTTTAATTGTAAACCATTCTTTGATATTATATTCAAGGTTGCGAATGTATGAGAAGAGCCA
Source organism: Branchiostoma lanceolatum (assembly GCA_035149815.1). Classification (NCBI taxonomy): domain Eukaryota; kingdom Metazoa; phylum Chordata; class Leptocardii; order Amphioxiformes; family Branchiostomatidae; genus Branchiostoma; species Branchiostoma lanceolatum. Next base: position 16,447,476 of record CM068866.1, read on the forward strand.
ACTTAAACTGTTTTAAGTTACTGGTATCATTTCTTCACTAAAGCAAGCACTGTGCATAAGTACAGATAGCAGTTGTGAATTGTAAATCTATAAGTTATAAATGCTGATACTACTAGTAGTCAGTATATGGAAAATAAAAGTTTAAAATAATACCTGGTCCACAGCTCTGTCTATGTTGATGTGACGCTCGCCGGTTATTCCGTGGTCGGAAACTGTTTTGCGTATCTGCCGCTGAAAAGAAAATTCAACAAGTTTTACACCAGGACTCAATACACAACTTAGATTTTCATAATTCAAGAATGCTATCATGTTTCTTAAGACTAGTTTGTTAGGGCAAGGAGGTTAACCTCCTTGGTTAGGGTCTACGTCTGTACGATCTTTCCAGGCCACAAGTAAAATATGCCATGCTTCCCAGTGCATGCTTCCTTTATGTGGACGCTGTATAACTTTAACTCCTTGTCATAGTTTACCCCCAAACCAACATATTATGCACGAGTTTCGTATTACTACTGAGTTTACGCTATGCACGAGTTGGAAAGGGTCTGACATTATAATACAAAATATAAAAAAGGATTTACATACACAGAAGTAGCTTCTGCCCGATCGGCCTTTGCCAAGAGTACGTTTCAGTTCCTCCCTCTCAAAATACACGAATCCTGGCAGGTGTCGCTCCAGGTGAGCCCTGTACCGATGGAAGTCGCTTTCTTCCGGCGATGGGATAGGGTCGTCCCACTCAGGAACGGACGAATAGACGGTTGGGCGTCTGTCAGACTCAGATGCCGGACGATTCACGGCGGCAAGAATAGCTTGCAATAAGGCGGAGACGTCTGGCTGGCTGTGCCTGGATTCGTCTGTCTCTGAACAGACAGATGAGTTGTGACTAGAGGCTCCACTTGACCCCCTCGCCGGCTCTGGGGGAGAAGTCACACTTGCCGCGGCTGCCTGGCGGATAAGCTCAAGCAGAGTTGCATTTGCCCCAGAACTATCCATAGCTGACGAAAGACGAGCTAGAGAAAGAACTAGAATTACGATGTGATGGGGACGCGACCAGGCCAAACACTGAACCCGTTAGAGTGTTGTATTGTTGAGTGACGCCACTTATCTATTCGCCCCATTTTGCATTTCATAGGGAAAAAAGCTTCGCTTCCCTTTGTAGCTCGCCGGGATACATTTTTGCGCAAGAGTACTAAACAGTACTTAACTAATTATCGGAAAGCGAAAACTACTTCATACAATAACTTTTCCCCGATGGCTACGGATAATTATCATAAAAATGACCCCGCCGGCGGGAAGGCGCCCTATGTTATTGTTTGATGCCGCCGGGCGGTAATTTCAAAGTGCCTTTTAGATTTGAAATTGGCTCTAGTTTCTAGTTTGGCGGGCTGCTGTGCAGAGGCATGCAACAGTTTCTGTTGTGAGTCATGGCGACCAGGGCCAAAAAGCCTACGAAGAGAAGACTCGAAGGTTCTTCTATTTCTGTTGACAGCAGTGCCGGTGGAAAACAACGAAAACCACTCTCTGAGAAGGTCGCAAATGTTCAGAGCCCGCCAGTCTGCAATGAAAACAGCAGAGTCGGAAGAAAAAAGCGCGGAAGTGTCGACGCGGCTGAAGTGAACGAAATCTCACAGGAAGACATCGCAAATCTCATCCAACAGACAGCGCGCGATTACGGATACAACCACGATTACACGTCAATTCTTGCTGTCCTCAAAAACCCTCGCGATGATCGTAACAGACCATTATACAAGAACAGCAAGGTCTCTCAGGTGGAAGGAGTAGCATTAGTTTTAGCTTCTTTTGCGCTGTTCCCAGGAGCTTCAAAAGAAGCAACCAGCTATCTGTTCTATCTTCTTCGGAACTATTTGTTACCGGACGGCAACTGCATGCCAAGTTCTTGGGATGAAGCCCGGAAGCTGATAGATGACCTGCTGACTCCAAAGGAGACTATTCACGTTTGCGTGAACGACTGCGTCGCCTTCAGAAAGGATCGAAAAGACATGAAGAGGTGCCCAGTATGCAAAGAAGACAGGTAAATACGCAAGACTTCGTTCATTCTATACTGTCGCTGGCGTAAATTAACCTTCCGGGCAAAACCGTAACATATTCTGCATGGACCGTTTTATTTTTCCTCTGCAATCTTACACATTACCGAAAAAAATCAGTCAGAATACCTAGCGGTCTTGATAGCCACTGTCACTAGAATAACGTCAAGTATGATCATCGCATTGTGTCAAATCTTGCTAGACAAAGCCTATATGTTTTTGAAGCACTTATCTGTAAGGGGCGGTAATATTTCTATTATTTTAGCAGAAACAACTATAGGTATTCGGTATATGTTATTTCCGTAAGGTTTCTAGTCGTCCCACCCACTATAGCAAGAACAGCGCTCTCGCGGCGCGCTCTTTGCGACCGAAAATTTAAACAAAGAGCTTAATGGGTTTCAAAGATAGAAAACGGATCCTTTGAACGCTTCGTCTGTTTTGTTTTCTTTTAAACCATATTTTTACATTTGCGAAGTAAAGAATTAGACCAAGGATATCCTATATTAATATCCTTGAATAGACGAATGCCATTTAGGTCGCAGCCAGAGCGCAGCGCGATCACCGACTAGTAGAATGTGGGTCTTAATGAATAATTCATGTTGCATTGCCATAGAATCTACATCTTTTTCTTATGTTAAGTTCTTAAACTAGCATTGCCGTCGAATATATAGTTTGGACATTATGGTTGCATAATAACATGTTACCATATAAGTTCTAAGTATATTCTGTCGTGCCTTTTCAGGTATGTAAGTGGGACCACGAGGCCAAGGAAGAAGTTTCACTTCCTGCCCCTGGTACCGCGCCTGAGACGGCTGTATGAGATCAAGGCCTTTTCACACCTTCTATCCAAACACATGGATAGCGGTGTAGCCAACGATATCGTTAGAGATATCCACGACTCGCCCGGTTGGCATCGCCAGTTCGAACAGGGAGGGCTGTTTGAAGGAGACCCTCGGCATCTTCTGTTGCAGTTCTGCCAGGACGGGATGAATCCTTTTGACATGAGGAAGAACGCCTACTCCATGTCACCACAGCTCATCAAAATCATGAACCTCCCAATGACGGCACGGGAAAAACTAGGATTCCTGCTCCTTGTTGGTCTCATTCATGGTGAGCGATAAATATTTATATTTGATTAACGGTACATTCTCCCCTTTGATTATAGCGTGTCAATGGGAAAGAAGAAAAATTCAAACAAAAACTAGCTTTAACGAGTCAACAAATGTATTTGTTTTGCATTTTTATTACAAAAGGGAGTTTGACAAATGGGATGCATGCTATACACCGTATGTTGTCAATTTGATATTACTCTAGTCTGTGTTACACAACCTCAAGTTCTATCACCCCTCCCTCCAGACATGTGAGAACTGAGAAGGCTTAAATCCATATTTATGTTGTGCATAGTGGCACATAAAGGGAGCAAAGTTTGATGCTGCAACATTTTACTTTCCATGTAAATTGATTTGACCATCATATAATCATAGTTACCAGTCTCTATCCCCATTTCAATAGGACAGCGCTCTCGCTGCGCGCTTTCTGGGATCTAAAATTTAACAGTGCGCTTAACGAATTCCATAGATAAAATGCAAATCTTTTTAGGCTTTGTGCGTTAAGTAGTCTTTTCAGGAATACTTTTACATTTCACATGATATTCAAATCTTAAAATAAAGGATTATACATTTTCGATTTAGGTCGCAGCGAAAGCGCAGAGAATGGGGGCCTTAGGGGTGTTTTACTGGTCCATGTTTGGTATATAGCATTATGGCCTGGTAATCTGCCTGGGTGGGCACAGCTCCCAGCGCCGTAGAGATACCTGGGGCTCCCGATTATATTAATAGGTATCCTATACCGTTCGACAAAACTCGTCTTTCTAGTTATCAATCTTATACCCATCCGTATGATTATTTGTTTACAGGCCCCAAGGAACCTAAGAACATGGACCCATACTTGGAGCCCCTGGTGGACGAGTTGCTTCTGTTGCTTGAGGGTGTCTGGGCATTTGACGGGCTCAGAAAGGAGGCTTTCAAGTTAAAGGCAAAGATCCTCCTTTACGTGCTGGACTTTGTAGGACTTTGTAAGTGCGCGAAGTCAAAAGGACCTGGTGCCGTCAGCCCTTGCAGCAAGTGCTGGATAAAAGGTTGGTGTTGTTATCATTGTTTATTTCGGGCTCGACGGCCCATATTGACAGACAGACAGACACATACACATCAACAATACATCTAAATTAAGTATTTACAATGGGCGAGGGGGAATTAGTTGACAGTAAACTAATTAACTAGTTGTGTGTCTGCCAAAAGACCTGTTAAATATAGCCTCCGTTGCAGTCCTTCCCTCAGCGTTTTCCCCCCATTTGTGTGTGTGTGTGTGTGTGTGTGTAGTGGGGGGGGGGGGGGCGCCGCGTATCTGCTTGGGATCCCGTATCCGCCGTACCCCTGTGTCCGCTAGCTGTCCCCAACAGCGGACACAGGCACGCTCGTACCCAGCGCCCCGGAGAAGCCATAGGATTTAAATCGTGGGCTTAGAAAATTATATCACATCAAGCTCAACAAAATAAACTTTCTGGAATTCACAGCTGTCTATTTTGTTTTGTTTGTCTGCTGACAGATCCTCAATAGTTATGTGTGCACACCAGTACGGGCGATATTCTACATTGTTAGTTGAACCGTTATTTCTTCTAACTAGCACGGTCTAAAACACGACGCAAGTTTAGCCTCCGTTGCAGTCCTTTTCCCCGCAGCGTTTTTTTTTTCATTTTTTTTTGGGGGGGGGGGGGCACGTATCTGCTTGGGATCCCGTATCCGCCGTGCCTCTGTGTCCGCTATAGACCCTGTGTCCGCTTCCCCAGCAGCGGACACAGGGTCTATAGTGGACACAGAGGCACGTACGGCGGATACGGGATCCCAAGCAGATACGTGGCGCCCCCCCCCCCCCCCAAAAAAAAAAAATTGAAAAAAAAAAACGCTGCGGGGAAAAGGACTGCAACGGAGGCTACTGAGAAACGGAGATTTACAATGTACCTTATTGTTGGCGCTTCACAAAGAGGAGTTATGTCACGGAAGGGAGTTTGCCACGGGAGGGAGTTCGCTACGGGACCCAGGTTACTTTGGGCAAGCAGTTCCCTGATTGGCGCCCGGTCAGTCCTCCTCTTCTCGGTCCCAGGATCCGCAGTTCAACCAAAAAGCGATCTGTTTATGCACGTATTACACAAAGGCTTCCAACGCTATTTGGATGGGGTAAAGCTGGCGATCTTCTTTTTTGTCGACGCTGCGGAGGAGCGTGGGACACAGGGGCACGGCGGATACAAGATCCCAAGCAGATACGCGGCACCCCCCCCCCCCGAAAATGGGGGAAAATCGCTGTGGGGAGGACTACAACGGAGGCTATGTTAAATAAATGTGTGTTGGATGGCGGCTTAACATGTTCAAAAGCTTTTTACACAATGAACATGTTGCAATTGTCTCATTTTCCAGGAGAATACAGCCATAAGTTGTCGAAGATGGTGTACACTGGAGCGAGGCGGTACCTGGAACCCGACGACCCCATGAGAAAGGATACCAGCAACTTTCCCGACAAGGCGGTGGAAGACAGGGGGCCTCCTCGCTTACGCAGTGCAGGGGAAATGGAGACCCTCTCCAATCTGTGCAACCCGGAGACGACGGCCATGCCCAAGACCCTCCTGGCGACCGTACAGAAGGCTGCGGGAAAAACCGGGAGGGAAGAGTGGCGTCGTCTCCCCACGTACAGCCACGAGAACTACGTGGTAGACATGCAACACACTGGCACGGTAAGGACATACCGACATAATGAATGAGACAGCGTTTCATTCTTACAATTAATATTGCATTGCATTTTCATATTCTTTCGTTTATAATTGATTGAGTTCCCTGGCTTAACTTGAGAAGAATACGATTGTTGTGCTTAATATTACAGGACGTTATCGAGAAGGTCCATGGTGTCATGGTAGGTGACAACGACACCGAAGCTGTCCGAAGTGAAGAGAGGCGCCTCGGCCGCTTTCCCGAGTGTTGGGAGCAGAACGAGGAGGACGAATGGGAAGACGTAGAACAGAGCAACGAAGGAACCGGGCTATCGTCAAAGAAAGTGAGATGCCCTGATATACAATTGTTAAGTTTTCGAACGTGTTAAATCTAAAAGACATTACTTCCGAAATTGCGAGGTTATTATCATTTTTACTAGCTGTATAATGATCACAGATGTTTAGAGAATATTATCAATTCTATTCAATAGATATTGAATGGAGACAGAAATAATGTTCTTTCTATCATCTATTTACAGAAAAGGATGAGCAAAGAACAGCGGAAAAGAGCAGCTGACAAAATGAAGCCAGGGCCATGGACCTTGACGAAAGACGACCGGAAGAAAGCAGACAGCCGCAGTGCAGCCGTGAAAGTCCCGGTCCATTTCGGCTGGCATCCACGAGGAATCTTCGTGAGGCTCTCGAACATGAAATCCCATGATTGGAAGCAGGTATGGCAACTACTGCATTTATGAATAACCATCACAATTTCAACGTGCTAGCACCACTTTCGTTGCATTTTGTACTATGGAAAAATTCCGCTGATACTATAGAATTACAACCCCAAGTCTTTTAACACACGTAGTACTGTACAATTTGGCGCACAATTAAGTGTCTCATTGTTACAAAGCATCCACATTTGCGCAATTTTGGATCGTTTTATGGTTTCTTTATACAAGATGAAATCAAGCGACGTTGCCTCTCAATGAAAAATTAGAAAATGTAAAGTTTACAAGGTCAATGTATGATTATAGGATGCACGAGTTTTGCCCATGAGGGACGGTGGGCATATTAAGATAATGAAGTGATAAAGGTGTATGATGTAATGTATTAGAACCAAATAATAGCATAGGATCATTCGATTTTTTGTTGAACCTTTACAGCTGTTTTCACATGGAATCATGAAGTTCTGTGTCCGTGGAATGATGAAAGAAAAGCAACGCGACACGCTGAACTTGCTGTGCGACGTGCTGTCTGCACTGTGTGCCCCCATTGTGAAGATGTCCAGACTACCACAGCTAGAGAAAGACATCCATCGATGCCTTGCTCAGCTGGAGCGTGACTTCCCTGTTACTATTATGGTAAAGATTTATTTCACAGTTATACGTTTCTTTTGTCATGCTATTTTGCCACTATCCTTGTGTTCCATGACAATATGTCAAGGGCACACTCCTTGGTCACACTGGCAGGCACCGTGTAAGACATCCAACTACATGTTTTAGAATTTTCTTTGTCATAAATGCTTGCTGCTTGGGGAAACGTTTGATTTTACTTCTGGTTCGGAGACGCAAATACCCCAGATCAAGATTTTATCAATATTTTTCTACTACCTTGTACGTAATGAGTTGCTTTACGGCCGCGCCGACTAATCACTAATCAGATCGCGTGGTGTGAAGCAAAACAAGCAGATTTTATTTGCAAATAAAACGAAACAGAAAAAAGAAACGTATTCGACAGAAACATGAAGTCAGTCGGATCTCTGGTCAGAACTTTTTGAAATTGGTATCATTTCAATAAAGTCACATGTTACTATAAAAAGTTAACATATTTCTCGTTCCTCCTGTTCTAGACCGTCATTGTTCACTGGATGGAACACATTATACCGTACATTGCCGAGTACGGGCCTACCAAAGCGTATTGGATGTACCTGTACGAGCGCATGAACAGCTTCATATCAGGGCGGGTGAAGAACAGACTGCATCCAGAGGCTACAGTTGTGGAGTCTTGCAGGGTAAGTCTAATTTCTAACTACTGCAGTTCGTTTTATCATTCCTTGGGGAGAGTTGAAAACATCCTTGATTTCCCCATGTGTAACCGGGGCTTTAGGAAAAGCGGTTACAAAATCAAACCGAAAGCCTCGGCTTGCTTTTGTAATTTTTCTCTTGTCTATCACTCTATGATCTTATCAACTAGATACACTAATAACGTATACTAGTATATCCTGTGCCCTTCACTAGTACTTGCTCTGCGACGAAGCCCAGTTATAGAAAACTAGAAAGGGTAACAAACAAGCGATGGCACCCTGAAAAGGTGAAGAGTTTGTACCATTGTGGCACGTTTCAAATAGACTAGACAATGGCACAGGATATTAGATATTCATGTCCCAGGCGCAATGAGGGTCAAGTGACAGGCTTTCGGTGGGATCATGTTTGTTTTCATAGCTCCTACCAGCAAGGGGGCGTGATTAAACACGGGACGTCCTATCATTGTAGGGGGAGGGGAGACATCATGGTTGTCGCCCTGATCATTTTTAACTCAAGATTAAAGATTGCCAGCTTATGCGGTCTGGCTTACTGCCAAAGAAGTCTTAAAAAGTCTTAAATGCATGTCGCATCTATCGAATATTAGCTAGGGGAAAAATCCGATTTATTGTCTTTGCCCTGCAATGCATTGTTGTACTTGCAAATTGTGGTCAAAATAATGTTCGACGGGCGAGTAAAACACCTGATCACTACAAACATGGCCGCCAAAAATGTCATGTCTCTGTTTTAGCATGAAATTAGTTACAAGATAACTTTGTTGGAAATCGCAGGGTACCGGTTGTCGCTGAATTTCATGAAAGGAGATTTGCACTGTTGATGACTAGTTCACACCCATTCGCATCACTTTGTCAATTGCAAACCTTTTTTTCTCAAAAAATATTCGCCAATTGATGTCGATGGAACTATATTTTATTCACAGATTTACAGCTTCGTCCAGTACATGGCGTTAGGAGGCTTCCTTCCAGAAGGAGCGGTGCCAACTACTACCGCCCAGCAAATGGCGATTGTTGAAAGGGAAGAAGACGACGAGCAAAGGCCGACAGAGTCAAAAACAGAGTTATCCGGGCCCGAGCAACAGATCCAACTCGCCACAGCACAAACAACACAGCTAAAAGACTTCCACCTCAAGCACACCCCCGAATACCAGCGCCTCCGTAAACAGCTGAGGGCAAAGTACCTACACAGTCCATCAAAGTCAACCACGTCTTTCAACAAGTGGTCATCACCCAAGCTCAACACTGAAGAGCGGGAAGCAATGGCGGGGCCCTCTGCACACGGCATGAAGTGCCTGCGCGCAGTACGAGACCACGGTATCGAATACCGCTGCAAGGATGCCGAGACAAGGGCGGGTTCTGTAGTGTCCTCATACGTGGCGGTGGAGGGTCAGCAAATGGGCTCCCAGGTTGATGTTGGCAGGGTGAATTTCTTCTTCAGACATTCATTCTTGGGAGAGGAATTTTTCCTTGCCAACGTCACCTGGTTCCCGACAGCTACCCGAGATCCTGCGTCGGGCCTGCTACGCTCAGATACGACAAGACAACGTGCGACTGCCACAGCCACGTCTTTCTGCACATTGTCATATATATCTCACCCATTGGTGACGGCACGGGATCCAGACGATCCTACCACATTATGGATCTTAAACTTCGACAACCCATATACTTGTTAACCACTAAATTAGAAGTCCGTCCACAATTTCAATTTGCCAGTCTCTGCAGTATGGTACTAGGTTATCATCAAAATACTAGATTAAAACTCATTCATACTATTGCTGTAATTTCTTTGGAATGTCACCATAGCTTCAATCCCAATTCACATTCTAGTCTGTAGTCGAGTGAAGTCAGAAGTTGAAGTACAGTATGTTTGGGTTAAAACTGCCTCTCTTGAATGTTGTTACTTGCCTATGTTGTATGTATACATACGTTATATGAATATTTGTTTTAAGGTTTCAACGTTGAAAGGATATCTTGTACGTTTTTGTATGATTTTCTATTCAGACATTATGACAGATTGTGTCTAGTTATGATCGGACAGCAAACTGATAGTTTGGATAAATGCTAAACAGCAGAGTCTGCGGTTCCACCTTATCAGTACTACAATCATTATGGTACCTGTTGTATGAACACTGTATAATTGTATACTATATATGACGGTGGGAATTGTAAATATGACTTATCGATTTCTTTGTTTTGACTGTATAACCTCAGAGCAACGAGGTAAAAAGAGTCTTCTTCGATGTAATAATTCAAGCATAGTGCACTTCCTTGTTGAAATTGCTAAATTATGTATACGTAGATATACAAGCCGATGTTTACTATATACGAACAATAACTGACTTATACCTTTTATCTTGTATTTGGGGGAGTACGCTAAGCATAATTTCTTGAGCCTCTACCACAGGAGGCATTTAGCCCAATCATGTTGAAAAAAAGCCCTCCAAGATTTGTCCGCTACTTTCGATATGACATAATAAAAGGAACTCGGCCATGCTTATTTGATATCAGACTTGTGTGTCGGTTGTTTGAAATTAGTAACGGCAAATTAAGAAGGATGAGCTTGATATCCATTGGTGCAGACAACGATCCCCCAACAATGGGTCAGAAATGGGAATGTTTGACAAGGTCCTTCATTTTTTGTCCGTCGGGGGACTTGGTGACTCATTAATTCGGTTTTCCAAACAACTATCAGAGTTTGAAACATCTACTTAATGTCGGCCATAGCGCCTCCAAAAATATTTTGTTCAGACTACCTTTATGAACTGGGCCGACGAGTTTCAAAAAGATCAGGAACGTCTTGACTCTCACATGAACGCGAGGGGCTGGGCGTTGCTGTCAAAGTGTGAATGGGGCGTGACATTAGGTGCTTTCACGTGTAAATTAGTTAATCAACAACTAAACAGTGGCACGCGTGGGGAGAGGAGGAGTTTTTCACACCTTCTGTTAATTGTTGTCTGAATGCTAAATGATAGTCAAGTCGCAGCGCAAAGCGTTGGTTATAACAAGGAGGTTGGTTATAATAACTTATATCGTTTGCAACGAATATTTTGCGAGCATATCTCTAAAATGTTTAGCTTAATCGACGAAGAAAAGTGACGCGGGGGGGGGGAGCTACCTTCTAGCTCGCGTACAATGCTACCGTTCAATGATGGTGAATTACCATGCTTTGAAAGAAAGACTTCAAGTGTAAACGTGGGGCGCCATGTGGTAGCGGAAGTGTGTATTTAAATACAGTATAGGCGTCACATATAAACGTCGGGAAAAAATCACAACACTTACCTTTTACATATTTTGTTAATTCAAATGTCTTCAAATCTTGTGTAAGGCAATTCACATTAATTTCACATGTAAATAATGTGAATTTAATGTGATTCGCATATCACATTTTTTCACATTTCGCTTTTTTTGAACATCACATAAATTTCACATTTCTCCACTTGCTAGCTGTTTTCACATCTTTTAACATTTTGCAGCAAACCGCGTTTCACATAACTTTCACATGAAGTCACATTTTATAAAATGTGATTTGATATAACATTATTTCACATTTTCACCGAAGGCACGTTTCACATAAAATCACATAAATATAGGCAGCGGAAAAATGCTCTGGTAGTCACATAACTTCACATAATGCGTTAACGGCAAACTTCACATTTAGATAACATATTTTCACATTTGAAAATGTGATTTTTCTAGACCTTTCAGGGTGAATGTGAAATAATGTGACTCAAAATAATAACATTTTTTCACATTTTAGTGTCGCTCTTCAGAAATGTGACCTGAATGTTATTTTATGTTATAATCTGTCAACTTATGTGAAAAAATGTGATGCTGTTGGACCTCAAAATGTTTAACATTATATCACATTTTATCACATTTTCTTCAAATTTTGCCAAAAATTCACATAATTTTCACATTTATGCACCTAGTAGTGTATGGACACTGTTCCATTATGATACTCAAAGATAGGGGGTATGGGGTGTAGTTGCTTTGTCTACCAGTACTGTTTAAGTAACATAAGCTCACCAAGACTATAACACCACCTACACCTGCATTGAAAAATGAATGTGGCATTTTTCGTTGTCTCAATCTATATCTACAGTGCAGTTATAATATGTGCTGAATGTAGTTATTCCATACGTTTTTAATGGATATAAAGTAATGACAGGGGACTTGTATACCATCACAGATGTTACAATGCATCAACGTCAGCATAAGTTGTCTGGGACGCGCATTTTCTGTAACAGTAATTAAAGCATTTGGTCTGCAAATGTGTCTATGGCGCTCGTAACAATCCCGGCAATGCTGAACCCAAACTCCTTTGTTTCCATTCTCATAATACATAAAAGAAGCATTTCTCCCTCAAACGGGACTCATTTGTTAGTTGATGGTTCCTCTAACAGCCATGCACTTCCCTTATCTCATCAATATCCTCTTATGAGCTCAATTCAGCGGGGCGTTCCGTGACAGGAATACTAAATAAGAACACACCAGGGCAAGGTTGTGCAGATTGTATCAGATAACTTTAATATATTCAACAGGGACCTCATTACTACAGTAGCGGACACGTCCTTGGCTGTATCGACTATTAAATGGCCCTTCGTGGGCACACATGACATGTTGCTTTGATGCCTCGTTTCCCCCGTATGTTCCTTCCTCAGACATTCTATAAAACGCACATTTCTGTGGGGTGACCGTAAGTTCAGGCTTATGAATTGGAACTCAACCAAAATGGTTGACGCGCTCACTTCAAAGCGTTCCTCGGCTGTAAACGAGGACGTTGCTCCAATTCAAACCCGATGACCCTCGAAGACCCACGACCGTTGCTTCAATTGCACATCAACAGACAGGTCTCCCAGAGGACAGCAACTCATTAAACAGGAGACGCGGGCGATTTCGATAACGATTGCGGAGAAACATGGTATCGTAGTGATGGCAAACTGCCGGGGAGCACAAGTCCCAGCAGGATCCTAGCAATCAAGCCTATTAACAACGGCTTGTGCAGAGCAGGATCAGAATTATGCACGACTCATTCGATCGATAGACTTAATCCCTTCCCATTTTGCTGAAGCACCGTCTGGTCGACTGTTTTTCGGCACTTTCATACCGTAGAGGTAGACAATGAGGGTGATTTAAAAGATATACATACTAAAGCAGACTACCTCCGAGCGATTCTTAAATCCCTGTTCGCCAAGTGTCAAGAAACTCATTCAGGCCCGATCGTAGATACAGGTATAGCTACAAAATTAACCTACGTTATTACTTGTTCTGACGAAACGTCGATGGCAGGTGTCGAATATATGACTAGAATTGTATCCACTAACCAATCGTATCCATCTGTGTAACAGTGCCAAAAAGTTACGAAATGGCGACGGTCAAAAACATACATTATGTCTAATGGCTAGGTGGAATGGCATATGTTATTAGGTTCACCAAAGGAAGGTTCGAAATTTTACTGCCTGTGGTACGACCTTTTCCAGGGGCTGTATGACCGACCAATATCCTATTGGGCAGGCATCCACGCACGATACAAGCTAAAATTGATAACAGTGGATGCTTTGCCACCTTCGGGCAGCACTGTCAGCATTATGTCCGACCCCCTCCTCAATGCTTCCGCCGCCTTTCTGAGATATTACCCGCAGGCAGGTGCCACCGGGGACCCGGAACGGCTTGCAGCACGACCCATTAAAACAAATAAATTCCACTCCAACCATTGGGGTTCCCTCTCCTTCCCCATACCAATTCCCATCCTAGCTTCATGTTTGGCCAAGCGATGTCAATATCTCCAAATCCGCCCGAACCATTATGTGTGTGGCTAGGGCTATTCAGCGCGATTATGCAAAACTACAGAGGCAAAGGTTATAGATGGGGATAACATAAACTGGTAATTAAATGCTTCCGTGCCGTTTTAGGTCTGACCACAAATGACTTATCTGAAGATCTTCTTCACACTTAATTAGAGGAACTTATCTAGCAACGGCCTGAAGAATGGCGCTTATAGTTCACTGCCAGACATCATCTCGCGCATTGTTTCAGTTGGCAGAACCAGAAGGGAGCTTAAACGGACCGATATGATGTCGTCAGCAGAGATGCTGCCCCGTGAGCGCGCTAGCAAGCAATTACAGGTGTAATCGCTTAGAAATGAAACCCATGATGAGAGGATATATACATCCACATGGAGGATACGCCCACCAAAGTAAGTCCAATAGTACCTACCTGTCGGGAAGATGACAACCTGAAACAACGTAATGACGCGGATGAAGGACATCTTTGATGACACCTTGGTGAGTCCCAAACACGTCACACCTTTCACTGTCTGCGACGGCTTTAGAATGACGATCCTGTCCCGCTGCCTCCACCGCATATCTGCGGGACGTGACGAGCACTGGCCGATCGATACCACTTGCCATTGATCGAGACCACCGGCACATTAACATATCTAGCGTAAATGAGATTGCTGAATATGCTTTACTTCAGCAAATAAATCTTAGTCTTGCCGTTGAACGTGGCGTATATCTCGTTAAGGCAACGGCAAAGCAACATTAGACAAAAATCTTAACAGCTGTGGCGGGTAAACTGTTTGCCGTCGACATCATCCACAAAACTGCAACGTCGATTACGTTTTATTTTGTAATAGTATGAACGGTGAAGTAAAACATTTGAATCATTTTAGTAGATTTATTTTGCTACCTAGGAAAGTCTGCTTATTGTTTATATTTAAGACATACATCTTTATGTGATCAATGTTTGTCTTGTTTCAATCATACCAGCTTTTACTCTATGTACATCCTAACGTAAGATGAATTTACAAATTGTGTTTTCGAGTACAATGCTTGATTGCGTGACAAAAAGCTAAGTGCCAAATGGCATGATACATCGTTTCAATGTTGGCCATTCGATATAATTGCATCCATTTCTATATAACAGCAGAAACCTGTCTAATGTTAAGTGGCTGTACTGATGAAAGTAAACCAAACAATATCATCAGGATGGTACGAAATAAAGCAGGTAGCACGCGTTCTAGAGATATAGTCCTAGTCTACCAATTCCCTACTCGCGCTACATATATATAATGATAGCTTAATTGCACAACAATTGTACAAGGTGCAAAGTATGGCATCCACTGTACATAGGTATCATTTTATTAGGCTCATCAATCTATCTAATAGAATATGGTGTAGTAGTATGGGATGACAATGGGATTTTACAATCATTGAAGGAGTTTCTAACGTCTAGACATTCTTTGATATATTTTCCAATGTATACCATGCAGGGGTTGTCACATGTCATTATGTACTTAAATTTGCTATTCAGATCCATTGAGATAAATCCTGGTAAATCCGACGATGGCATTGAGTATAGTGAATTACGTATATAGAAACATTTGGGACATACAATCAAAAAGTGAAATTCATATTCGTCTTCAATTACCTCTGGACAAAATGGACAAACCCTCTGGTCGATAGGAAGTTTTTGAAATCTCATATATATATATATATATATATATATATATATATATATATATACATATATATATATATATATATAGAGAGAGAGAGAGAGAGAGAGAGAGAGAGAGAGAGAGAGAGAGAGAGAGAGAGAGAGAGAGAGAGGGGGGGGCGAAGATTTCATAGTCAATCATTTTATATTACCATCAATTCCGATCGGAAATTGTAGGGATATTTACCCATGTTGTCGCACCACCATACACAGTCAGTGTAATGTAAAGGCGGACTCTGCATTATCATAATCATGTTTCGCTACATTATTGACATCGCCACCTGCGTATTTCGTCATTTCATAACTATAAACATGCCGTTATGGAGTAGACATAATACGCAAAGACAGACAGGAATACCTGGTAGCAGTTGATTGATGTTTCATTGGTATTTGATATTACAACAGAAGCTCGTTCGTACATGCTGGTTAAAGGAGTAATTCTACCGTCAATCCTTGTATGTATTGGATTACTGAGTAAGTGACAACAAGAACTCAGTAGTAAATGAATTAGAAAAGGTAATGAAGCGAGATAACGATATTCCGACAAATAACTGTACCAAATGATAGCTCCCAATCTGAAAATAATTGTGATTTGAAGATAATGTACATGCCAGAAGATTCTACTTTGGCAGATAACCTATACCAATATAATATTCTTCATGCAGTATAGTAAGCTATACAGTATCTAAAAAGTGACCTCCATTCTTGTAACTTATTTAAAACATGGCCTTTTGTCTAATGTGTCCATACAGATTTGTAACTTTAACGTTATTACAGACTCTCCTTCAGGCACACAGTGACAGAAACTCGTTACGTGCCGTCAGGGCATAGATTGCATGTCTTGGCGAAATGAAGTTTGTGCTATCACTGAGTTATGCGTTAATATACAAGCATGTCATACATATCTTTCATGAAATCAAATATACACATGTCAAATATATGTCATGTTGATTAAGCAAGAAGCCCAGATTCATTGACGTCGTGAGAAGAGTTGTTGCTTAATACGTGCGTGGAGTCATCTTGGAGATGATGACTCCTCAGACTTGGACTTAATTGAATTTTTCACTTCAAGACTCAAGTTATTATGATCAAGATATATCCAGGAATTAAGAAACGAGATTATCTCAGATAAAGTGTCTAATCATATTAACTAACGGGATATGGAATTGGGTAGAATCATTTGGATAATTCAAGTATTACCAAATAAAAACGTATGATGTAGAACATCGTGGAATATTACAAGTCATCAACGTATAAAAATTGATCATCAAGTTCACTAAAGCACTAGTACGTGACTAAACTAAATATTAAGTTTTAAAAAAAATACTGAAATTCATCTGTCTTGATCGATGTACGGCAAAACCATCAAATACTCACGCAGACTTTACAAAAACCTGCTGATATGCAAGAATTTCCCACAATATGACGGCTGCACTCTCAACGTTAAGGAAATTATTTACTTCGAACCTGCAAATAAATCATCCAATATCTACATTTACATGTACAGATATTATATGCCAAGATATTCGCCGGCAACTAGTAATTGCTTTTCAGACCTGACTCTTCATTTAGCTAATTTCTCGCATGGGTGAATAAGTTCATAACTTATAATGTGCACACTCAAGTTATAACTGATAATGTAGCTCGCAGAGAACATTGTTTCAGCAAGCGTAAACACAGTCTCATGGGGTAATCGCAACCTTTTAACGAATCACATTATACATGACGGTTATTCACGACGCTATCTGTTCCTGTTTAACTCATGAAACGCTGAATTTTACTACCTGAGCTATATAGTAGTGTTACACAGTGGAATATCAAGTATATGTATCAGATGATTTCCTTTCATCTATATAGCTATTCCAATGCCTGTCCTGGCAAAATTCAACACAGGGAATATACATAATAAAAGTGATGTCCTCATGTGCGATACAAATTGTAGCCGTACAGATCCGAAAAGAGTACCTTCCGTTCCAAGTTGGGTGATTTTTCACTCGAGTAGCAGTTTGGTTAACGCGAGACTGTTGGGGGAGGGTCGAGTGCCGTGAGACTTCCGCTTGGTCTGACGTCATGTATTTTACCCGGGGACACCTTCGTGAGGACAAGGTAGCAGCATAAAGAGCGGAGTGACAAATCTTTATTCAAATAAAAAGGTACAAATGAGAATCATTAAACGCTATTTTGGGACAACCCGATTGACACTTACAGGGAATAGACCAGCCGTCTTGGTGCGGAAAACGCACAAAAAACGTGGCATATTTCTACCTTAAACAAGAATTATAAGCAATAAAACTACCTTTCAAACATGAATCTGTATCCGTATCTATATAGCCGGTATAACCGCCATTAGGCGTAACACACCAGCTTCGCAGGCACGCGGCGCGGCAGCAGCTGGTCATATAGAGCCTTGACGTACGTAGGGCAATCACAAAACTAAGACTCGGCTGTCATAAATTAAGTATAGAAACGGGGAGATTTCAAAAGCTTCCTATCGACAAGAGGGTTTGTCCATTTTGTCCAGAGGTAATTGAAGACGAATATCACTTTTTGATTTTATGTCCCAAATATTTTGATATACGTAATTCCCTATACTCAATGTTATCGTCGGATTTGCCAGTATTTATCTCAATGGACTTGAACAGCAAATTTAAGTACATAATGACATGTGACAACCCCTGCATGGTAAACATTGGGAGAAATATATCAAAGAATGTCTAGACGTTAGAAAATCCTCCAATGATTGTAAAATCTCATTGTCATCCCATACTACTACACCAAATTGTATCAGATAGATTGATTAGCCTAATAGAATGTTATCTATGTACCGGTGGATGCCATACTTTGTACCTTGTACAATTGTTGTGCAATAAAGTTGTTATGATAAAAAGGTCACAATCTTCCCCGCCAACCTCTTCATGGAGAGTAATGTGTCTGGACACATGTCTGGTCTGTTTCCTGTAAGCGTCAATCGAGTTGTCCCAAAATAGCTTTAAACGATTCTACTTTGTACATGTACATGTTTGATAAAGCTTTTGGTGTAAGATTCATCATATAAATGCATATTGAGGGGGATATAGACTCAGGCACGTTTGGGACCGCATCTTTAAGAAATAGATAATAATCGTTGCATTGTTTTTTGATCGGTAGTTGTGTATGTGTTACACTTCTGTACGTTTGGGACCGCATAGTGATGTCATCTCCTGTGATTGTACATATGTAAATATTTTGCGTTTGGAATGCATCTCATTATGTATAAGCAGCAACACCTGTGCTGCATTACAATGTGAACTAGTCAGAATTGCCTTGAAGAAGGTGACAGATGGTCACCGAAACGTCGGTGGAATGAATCTCTTGGCTGTGTAAAAAGAGTCTTTTTGTTCAGCGACTTACCAACCTGATGAAACTATTCACGGGTGTTCATCATATAAAGTTTCGAATCACAAAGCACACATAAGACTAATATGCGGATCGTTGAAATGAAAAATAAAAACATTAATCAGCAGTGATGAAGTAGAAAATGTGCACCAAAATCAATCAGAAAACATTAAAGACTGTTCACCATTGATCTTCAGATACATGGACAGACCATAAGCTTTAAAACTATTGCTTTTTCATTCATGTAATCGACTTTGTTATTATTCTGAGAAAAATGATGCTTGTGCAATACATATTGCCCTTTTTAGCGAATATCAGCCACATGCATGCTATAGTACAGATCCTATGAAGTTATTAGGTCTTAAATCATGTAACTGTGCACATGCACTTACTATCTTGTGGCGAAATTCGGTATGTTGGCTGCAGGCAGTTTTGAAATAGCTGCGGTAATTGGCTTACAGGTTGAGCTATTCCATAATGATAATTTGACATTTCAGCGAACCTGACATGTAATAGTATTTCAATGTATAGTACAAAGTTGGCAACCTAAAAGCCTATTAAATTGTGCCTTTGTAAGCCAGCATATGTCATTGTCAATCATCTTCTCACATAGTGTTGTAGTGATTTCCTGCAATTATTTAGTAAGGATATCGTTTTTAATCTGTAGCTGCTGTCACTGAACTTGCCTGCCCTTCGGCAAGAAAAATCAGCTTCGTAGACACCCGGATGAGGCTGTTTATATTACATTGAAAATGTAGATTCGTAATATCAGCGGGTGGCATATCTAACTTCAGGCGCTGGTACTCATTATTTCAGTGCAAGATTTATTAATTCATGATTTTGAATGTACCGATGTATATACATTATATCAAACGAAAGCCTTTTATGAAATTTTCTATATAGTGTATCTCATTCATTTTTCTTTCTTTAGAAATATAAACAGATAACATATGATTCATTTTCAAAGTATACCTCCCTGTATACGAGATTTTACTATGCTTTTGACAGGCAGAGGTGTCATCATAATGGATTTCCTGCAATTGGAGATAAGTGTGCTGCACACTGCATGCACAAAGAGAGGAAAATTAATACTTCTACCATTGCGCCCATCGAGAACTTTTATTGTCGTATTGGGGACAATGCAATTGGCTTAGTGTCGCATTAATGCCGCCGACGAAATGCTTTGAACATCAAACAGAATTCAACGGCACGCCTTTGTTGCTTCATATCGAACTCTGACTGTTCAGTCATCAGGACCAACCTTGTGATCCATGGGGTGAACACAAATAGGGACTCTAGATCATTTGTACAATCGACAATTCTACTGGCTTACAGCCATTTCCGCTCTGCATCGAAACCTTCCAGTGCCATTACGTTCAGCTTCAATGCACAGTCAGCAGGGCACGCATAATCATCGAGTGATAACTCTTGTCTGTTCTTTTGTGGAGAATAGATGAAGAGGAAACATTGTCATGGAGACTACAGTGATGTTCGTAGTTTGGATGATCAGCCTTGCCTAGCATTGCCATAAGGTATGCATTAGGTATCGTAAAAGCCACATTTCAGTGGATGATATAATGTAATTGCTTTACAACTGAATACATCTGCATTGTATCCTAAGGAGCTTGCTCACGATATGTAGATTACTAGTATTCTGGACCACAATTCTAATGAAATATTTATGAAAAACCGTTAAGTAAGATTGTATTCTTTATTATTCATTCCAGAAAATTCCTAATTGTAAATTCATGCACAGAAGACATCGAATTTGAACAAGAACGTACGGTTCCGATATTTTCTGTGATTCTTACAAGTAACAGATGTTCTAAACAGTTTGGTTACATCTTCAACATGACGCGTTCTAAACTATAATGAATTTTTCGGTGTAAATTGATACCCTTATACATGTTTTGCTTTCCCCGTCGCTCAAAGTGGATGTTCAAGGTTAGTTAAGGGTAAGAAAGGTTGACAATGCTCTGGCAGATGGTACTGTAACGCTGAGAGCCAATACACAACAAGGTTGCCAAAGTGTTTATATTTGCGTGACAGTTAATCACTCTTCCGTGCCGTCGCCAGTCACAGTGAGTAGATGATGCCAATTTTGCCTTGATTAGTATGATCATGTTTGCCACTTCTACATATTGATTAACAGTAATGTGGTGTGCTAGTCTTTCAAGGAACTTTGCCAAATAATTTTTACGACACTTTTGTGGAATAAAAGGCATCTATAGGTTCCCTTCAGTCTAAACTCCATGTTATAAATATTACACTCGTGGCATATGCTGATATGTGAGGTATCAGTTGTTAGATATAACATATTGCTGTATGCATATTATTAGCTTGGAAAAGCTGTTAGAATGGCAAAGATCTGCATCAGTGTTTCATATGCCATTGCTACGTAGGTTTCTTCTGTGAAAACAGCCAACTTTATGTGCAATATGCCACGCTGAGACAAACGTGGATAACCAACTAGAGAGTTACGTTACTCTCGAATATACAATAAGAAATTCTTTGTCTTCGGCTTTGATGACATGCAGTGGGAATATTCAGAAACAGACCGTGCCCAATTCGTAATAACAAGGGCATTCATGTTGAAAAATGGCCGGAGGTTGTAATCCTAACTGATTCCGCTGTGGTTCATTTGGTTGAAGCTGAGCTGTCAACTTGGCTCGGAATGTCCACCGCACACATGATCGACGACGACGTGTGGCGGAGAGATTATAAGATTGGTACAGATGTGCAATAAAGTCTGATTCGGGCAACCACGCTCCATTGGTACCGAATCGATACACGTGCCATTATCGATCGCGTCAACCAACTTTGCGTGAAAGAAGATCCCCGTGAGAAACTTATCATTTCCGGCCAGTATTGCCGTGGTCTGTGGAGCAAGGAAGGTGCTTAGGCAGTATGTTGATGGAGCTGCAAACCGACACTCCTTCACTGAAGATCGATTCCCCACGAGAGCCAATTGTCACTGAGAGGGAAACTATCTGTGACTCATGGGTTAGCAGACAAGACATCTTCTATTGTCTCAAATCAAATCGATAAGACTTCTATGGGCAGGTATCGAATTCCGATGACACTAAAGAGAGTTGAATGCACTTGACGGAACAGCGCTCAATGGCCGGTTGAAAAGACATCATTAATGAGGATAATAGTAGATGCATTCTACATACAAATTTGGTCACCCTATCCAAATATCGGTTTAAATCCGGTTAAAGTTGATGAGCACTCCGCTGGTACAAGTTCATACAAAGAATATTCGGACAGAAGCAAAGTACAACTTCTACATGTATATCTTTAACGTCTATTCCCAAATGCTAACGTTCATAATAAATGCCACACCTGCAAAGAATAGCAATGACTATTGTACCACGACTCAGAACAGGAATCTAACTATCTGATATCCCCTGACATCCAATTATTGAAGACATCAAATGAAAATCAGCTCTAATCACTGCCTGGTATCGTCAAAATCACCCCTTCTCATTAATGACCCGAGGGCCCGGGGCATAACCGTCAACAGAGATTCTTCAACTATTGATTAAGCTGCTTGTGAGTAAAATGCCATATTGTATACATTCGTCACACGTCTTCTAGCATTGCTACACGCTAACATCTGCCAAGAATATTGCTCTTTTGGGAGACAACCACGCAGCGTTCCAAAAGCCTCCACTGCATGGTACAATTTGTCATATTGTAAGTAAAACGTAATGAAATGCCAGAACTCAACATTCCAGCGAGCCAAGACAACATAGCTTGATTATGTGAATATTTGATGAGTCCTAGTCATCATCTGTCATAACCGAGTGTCAAAGTTACCATGAGAAATCTCTACTTTCGAAAAGCTGATAGTGGGTTTACAATCCGGGTCATGTATTGGAGCTGTGAAGAGACCCATTATCTACTAATGTACATGGAATCACAGCCACGGAGGACATCTTTCACAGTAGAAGATGGAAGCATTACCTGCAAATGTGCAGATATTGCTGCATGTATCAAGGTAAAAAAATTGCAGAAATTACTAAAACCACATTCCTCTCATTACATACATTGAAGATTATTCCTATGTCATATTAAAGAGTGTTAACTTTACTGATTTACTTTCCATCAACATATATCTAACTTATCAGTAGGTCATTGACCAATTTGAAGGTCGTGACAACTGATGAATTTGCAAGCAACAACGTTGACAAACATGTCAAGACGTTGAAACGTAATTTCAAAGATCTCAAGGCTAGGAATTCAAGAGTCAAAGGGCTTTGTAGGGAAACCAAAAGCACCAGAATATGGATAGAGTTTATACATGCCCCCCATATCTCAAATCATCCGTGAGAGGAGACTACGTTTCGCTGGTCATTCCTGGAGGAGTAAGGAAGAGATCATCAGCGACGTTCTTTTGTGGGCACCAAAACATGGACATGCAAGTGTAGGCAGACCTCGCAAAACCCATATACAACAGCTGTGTGAGGATGCAGGCTGCAATTTAGAACTACCGAGAGCAATGGAGGACAGGGAGGACTGCAGGAGGAGGGTGATGTTCATCCGTGCCACTCTCACGACAAGATGTGATGATAATGTGATGATGTTATACATGCCATGGGTTGTTCACTGCACATTTGAAGTTCTAATGACAGAGTTTTGGTAGGTAGTATTGGTTCTGGAAGAAATATCACTCTTTACTTCCGTATTGGATACTACAGAAGTGACCTCACATAAGTCTTACTAAGTGCAACTCTACCAGGGCTAGTGTACACTCTGTTAGAATGGATCTATGATATCTAGCCAAAAGCATACTTTGTGACGTGCTTTCAATGGTCATGAAAAGTTACATACTACCAGTGAGGCTTAAACCCCCACAAAGTTGATTCATGTTGTTATGTTTTGTCCTTTTAAACAAGCTTCTTACTTTTTGTGATAAACTAGATTCAGCAACTATCAGAACTCTTTCTTTATCCTTTCAGTAAATAGTTTATTACTTAGTATGTATTTCATTTGAACCATAAATCAAGTTGCAATTTTTAAATCATTCGTGTGGGGTCGTATGGCGTAATGGCAGGGTGTTCGGCCAAGAACCATGCGGTCCCGGGTTCGAATCTCCATGACGCTACCGATGTTGTGCCCTTGAGAAGGGCACTTTACACGACTTTCCTCACGGTGTAAAAATGGTTAAATTTGTTCTCTGTACGTGGCACTGTTAAGATATCAAAGTTATAAAAACTTGAGTGCAGTGCCACGTCGTCCTTGTCTGTCAGAAAATGAAGTATTAAAAAGATCATTCGTATTGATTGGTCATTTGGGCTGATGAGACAATTTAGTAGCATTTATATCATGTTTAGTACTTCCTTAAAAAAACTACATTTACGAATGAGAGCACATAGTACAAGAACCATATGGTTGATGGTAGTTCCTTGTGTGCGGGGGTTTATGGGGCTCAGGGAAAATATGCTTCTATACCATATAAATGTGTCTGCATGAACAGCCTCTGGCGTTGGATTTGTCTCTGGTGAAGCTCCATCCAGTCCCAGATACGTCATAGCTTTATGAGATGGAGGGGTAGCTACAAGCGACGGGAATGGTCTGAATGTGACGGATGACATGTGAGGGGAAAATGGGGGTCATTTTACTACTGGCTCAAATCCTTTTAGCCCAGCACTATGCCCTTACCTACACACATTATCCGACCACCAGAAAACCGATTAACATTTTTCACCTGTCATAAACATTTTTTGTCAGTGTTTCTCTTTCGTCTACCGTGGCATCATTAGATGTAGGGAACGAACCTGAAAACCTGAAATACAACAGAGAAAGACATGAGAATGTATCTCAAATGCTCCAATTCCTGCAGTGTTTCTATCACGATATATCATTGTAATCCAAGCATTCGTTTGGTGTTTAAGGTTTCCTCCCTGGCTAAATTGGCATTTTGACTTTCCATTATTTTCTCACTAATGAATTAAGGAAGAACTGTTGTAGTACTTTGGTACATAACACTGCAATGAAACTATCTTTTCCATGTGCATAATGATCAAAGCTACAAACGTACGTTCGCACAAATTGATATCTATGAAGTGTCCGTAATTATCAGAAAATGATTTTTTTCAACTAGGTAAAAACAATTAGTCTTTAAAACTACTGATGATAAGTAGATATCAATTTGTTCGAATCTACGTTTGTAGCTTTGATCATTATGCACATGGAAAAGATAGTTTTATTGCAGTGTTATGTACCAAAGTGCTGCATTTTCTCTTAGAAAAAATCCTATTAAGGGCAATACAATTTGATGACGTTATCCATATGGTAAAAAAATCAGATTTAGAATTCTTTCATGACCAGCTATCAATATTCAGTACAGCTACAGTTCGTTCTTATTATGTTAAAGAGAAAACAATGAAAAGTTAAAAAGCCAATTTAGCCAGGGAGGAAACCTTAAAGCGTATTTAATGTATTTTTTATAGGCCAGAAGGTCAACATTACTATTTTCTTTGTTGCTAGAAAGACGGCCTTCGGAGTACCATGGGTAATCATTTCAGCAGGTTTTAGCGATTTCTACACTGCCACAAATCGCTTTTCTTATTTTTCTTGTTTTTCCCTCTACAAAGAATTTGTTCTGTCAGCAAGAATAATATTCTGTATACAAGAATCCCTGTTTTAAGCACAAACAAGAATTGCATCTAAGAATTTTTTCTTGAAATTTCTTGGTTTAGAAAATTATTCTAGTAGATTCAAAATTTAAATTAAAGAAAAAATGTCTTTTGTAAGGAAATAATCTGAAAGAGTACCATATCTAACCAAACAAAAAAGGAATCTTATAGTAAGACAGAAAAAGACAATTTTTCTTTTATTTCTAGAAAATTCTTATTGGAAAACATCATGCTAGAAATGTTTTCTTAACTTCAGAAAAAAAATGAATAGAAAACTTTATGTAAGAATTGACATAGACAAGGCTTCGCAGAAGATTTCTTGAATTTTCTTGTTTTTCTTTGTATAAGAAAATCTTTCTATGAGAACATAAAAGAAAAGGAAACAATAATTGATATTGTAGAAGTCACACTGTAACCTGTCTGCCATGGATTCGGGCTCCTTTGCATGATCTATCGCCGTGATATAGTAGCCGTAGCTAATCTATAGAAAATACGTAACGTAGCACAGAGAAAAGCCATCAGCTTTTTGTTGCCACGGGGGTAATTCTGATGGCATATCAACAGGTGACCCGGTATCGGAGGTCCCATAACACCTGGCATCAAAGCTAAGAAGGGAAGTCAAATTAATCCTCCTAGATTTAAGAACTCGCAACGTCAATAAATCTAGAACTGAGGAACTAAGGTTATCAACAAGGGTATCGAGGCCGGCACTTCAATGTGCTGTACGCTTTGTTCTTTCACCTAAATTGCACTGATGGGAGGCATGAAGTTCTGCATATTTACCAGAGGAAATAACTCGTCCTCACTTTAACGATTTTAAGTTCAAGTCCACGGTACACTCCTTCACTTTGCATTGGATAAACGATAAATAATAATGATAATGATGTACATTCATGCCCTATCGCGGGCTAAGTACAGGTATATAGATACAAAATACATGGTAATATTCATATAATTACACAGGGTTTCTAATACTAATCTAAAACAATGTTCTATAACTACTCTAAGTCATAGGTTCGGCCTCTTCTCGTCTCTTTGTGATGTTAGAAATATAAGTTGAGATGGATTTATTTAGTATTGTATGGTCAAAACATATAATACTTAGTAGATAATTCCAAAATTCAGTCTGGGAAAATATGTTCAAACGTCTGGGAGGATTAAGAAGATTTTGATTTGAAAAATACCCCGGGGAATCGAACGTATTGTGCTTTATGGAATGTAAAACTTTATGGTAAGAACGGAAGATGAATGTAGTCTTAAATAGATCCGCTTGTTATTCCAACTTAAATACGTCCGACTTGTTTCCTTTATCAGGATAAGTGTTGCAATTGATGTGGTTCTATTGAAGAAGCAGCGTGCGTCTAAGCCATCTCCGGATTAATCCGGGTGATAATTCTCCCACTGATGAGGAATCCCACGGCGTCAACCGCAACATGTCGTGCCCAGGCAACGCACGGCGTGTCTGGAATAAGATTTCTTCCTTGACTCGATAAAACTTGCACAGTACTTGTGTAGCAAGACCTGTATGTGAACTGTGGTATTGACGCCCCGGTGTTTTTTTAGATAGCGCAGCTGTAACTAGTTTAAGAGCATTTCGTATCTGTCATTTATGACGGGTCGTGATTGATGTTGGTGGTTACAACGCTACTGTCAAGGACGCCGTTAGAAAAATCTATACAAGGAGTGCACTTATAGAATGACCTTTGGCAAATTTCGCAAGCAAGAAATAGGTCTATTGATACAAAACTGCAAACTTGTACTTGAGTGAGGAAATGAAAATGTCACAATTATACCTAGAGATAAAACAGTAATCTGTATAGATGTCACACTTTGCAGGCTAGGATTTGTACATCATATTCCCGGCTACCCATGTTGGTATATATAAGCAAAATATATCTACCGTGCCAGTTTCAACTTTGCACATGTCAGCTGTAGACTGTACCTTGAGACTGCTGAGTAGAGTGAGACATACATGTTTGTACTACGAACCCCGACGTATCTGCCTTATGTAATGTCCTTGATCTGTCTTATAACCTATCTATTTTAAGGTAGCGTTTATTTGTGATTTTAGAATATGTATATTGTTGGATAGGAACGATTGTTAATTGCCTAATGTTAACAGTTTTTAAGGAGCATATTGTATGCAAGAAAGTACGCAATTCAGCCTATGGCTGCGATGTAATCTTCTTAGGGATCAAAATGGTCAAATAAACAATTCGTTCATTCATATCACACTGGAACATAATGTTTCATGAACCAAGGGGTAGCAGATTAGAAGTTTACTTTTTCCCTTCTAGACTTGTACATGTGAGTAAAACTTCTTTAGACAGAAACATGAATCACCTCATCTACCACTTCTGCCAGTCCTGACAGGTCTGTGGGTAGACTCCGCATTATTGATGTCTCTAGTGCGTAGAAATAAATTAACATCTTTACTCATGGCAGATGCTGCTAGGATACAATACAACTTTCACATCGCTGGAGTCGTCTAGTCTATGAGTGCTTGTCTACTATAACGGTTTCATGACACATCTGTTATAAAGCTACACATCTTCTTGTCAGTTACAAAACTCGTAATTGATAGCTAGACATGAAGTGTGACTGAATGAAACAAAGTAGTTATGAGAAAAAAACATCTGTATCGCATCAGTGTTTCTCGAAAGTTCATGTAATATCCCTTTGGATGCCCTGTCAAAGCATCACGGACAGATGGAGCTTTTCAAATTGTAAAATCGCTCCTTCTCCCAGAGACGTTATCGATATCTAGAGTGCAAGCAAACTTAGAATTCTGCGAATAATAAATACACCTGACTCCAAACGGGCTGGACTATTACTACTCTAGCTGATGGAGCAATGCAATTTATGTACAGGTCGTTGCGATGTTAGTGGTATCGCCGAGTATAGGTAATGCTAATGGTGTAGGTAAATAAATAGATTAACATGCGGCACTGTAACTGCATGAGTTACTACAGTCGCCCACAATGATATTCAGTTACATGAAAAATTCCTGTGGATTTGCCAGATCGAGACTGGCAGTTACTGGTTTTCTTCCCAAGGGGAATCCCAAATTGATATCTTCACTTCCAGCACGCGTGTGCTGCATGAAGATTCAAGCAAAGTCAAAGATACTACAGATAACCTTTCCTGTTGATGATACCGAAGTAATCATTTCATCAGACAGCGGTAGTGACTCATTTACGCTGTTAATCCTTGCTGTCAGTCACAGATAATCAATGTTACATGCGTGAGTAAAAGTAAAAAATTGAATGATTTTTTTTCAGTAGGTAACTTTGAAGCTGATGTTGACGCAAGAGGGCGTTTTTAAGGTAACCATTGTAATTAAACAATTCGTTTCCTTGATATTGTCTCTAAAGCAAACGCACTGACAAGGCAGCTATCTCTGGAAAACGTATTGTCTCAGTTAATGGATATAGTTCCAGTTGAAGTAAAGTTTTCAGGAGACATTTTGGAACAGGATTCGTTTTTGATAAACAATATAAGGTAAGCTTTAACGGTGGGGTGAAAAGCAGAAAGAAAACCAAAAAATACAACAACAGTCACCATTTCGATTTCATCAATCGCTTCTCATGTCTTCTCAGAGACATGGACACGAATGTCCCTGAGCTGCTCTTCAAATGTTGCCTCACCACTTGAGGTTGACCAGTCGTGTCATTAGATGGGTTTGACAGTTGACAACGCCTCTCGTAGCGTAGCGAGGTCTCTCGGGAGCACGTCTCTGTGCCACCGGCTGTACATTCCATTACAGGACCCAAGGGATGCGTCTTATTGCTCTCAGCAACTCCAGTTTGAATTTCGGCTAGTTGAAAATCCGTCCCTACTAGAGGTGGTAGGAACACCTAGGGCATCACTTCATTTTAATTGGATCGGGCTTAGCGTATAAAGACAGCCCTCTACAGAGTTTGCGAAGACCCAGGGCGTCAATTTCGTTGGAATCCGCATCGCTGGATACGCATGGTCGGTACATACCATTTCCTTTGGAGTGTAGGGACCTGCTCGTTAAGAAAGTTTTTTTGGGGTATTTTTTGGTGGTGACTTGTAGTCAAATGCTTACGAGTACGAGTGTATTGACTTTATTTGAGTTGCAAGACCACAATTCACGTGGAAGCCACGAGTAAAATTTACTTGATACATTACACTGCAGTAGAAAATAATGACCCGAAGCTGCTTCAAAAACATTTGTCCCTATCATAGTAAGCAATAAGGATAGTTTAAGCCCTTTTTTAGTTCACCGTTTTGTTTATCATGCCCCTTTAATGATGTCCGCTAAACTCTATAATCTGAACTTCCATATCTAAAGATTGAAAGAGTAATACAACAACGGTTATACTTTTCTTTCTGACTCATGAATATATGCTGCCGTACACTAGTTTACGTATAGTAGTTTTGCTTTGCATACATGTATGTAACTCGACACAAAACTATATTTGATCTAGGTGCACCGGAGCACCCACAGTCACAAATTAGGTGCATAGATCCAATTGTAGGTGCACAAAAGTGCATATGCAGCAAGCATTTCGAGCCCGAAGGTCAATGTCCTACATGTAGTTCTAACGCTGAGAAATGTAAGACGTAAGGTTAATGAGGAGTTGCATAAGTTCTACACCCATTTGAAAAACATTAGGGAGAGACATAGAGGGGCTTAGAGCTTTCAATGTGATGTTGAAAGGCAGATAAGAGGTAACAATGTGGGCGCCCCACGCATTAAAACCAAAGAGGGTAGCCTATTTGTAACATTGAAGACCTTGGATCCGGTGGTAGCTGAAAAAAGGCGCCTATTCGGGCCAGATATCCACTTCCCCATGTGAGGCATGAACAGCTAGTGCAACCCAAGGTTACTGGTAGGTCTAGTGTGTGTCTCTCCCCTGAATCGTCTTTGCTTCTACCCTTGGTAAAGTAGGCATCAGCGTTTGTTAGACTTCGAGCGGTTTAGAGCAAACTGCTCCTTGGAGTCAAGATTGTTGTGGAAATCTTTTAACAAAACATTGGACATTCCTAATGGCAAACCACGAACAAAAATATACTGAGATTTCATCGGATTTTCAGATCAAGAATTTCAAATTTTTCATGTCTTTGCAGAAAGGATAAATATGTCTTTGCAGACCAACAAGTACAGATGGCAGAGAAATGGCCGATTGCCTCCCAGTTAGAAATATCCTTGAACGTCATGGCAAAACCACCTCCAGCATTTCTTTGCTGGTCACGACAACAGGATCTTGTCATCACGCTCGGAGGTAACTTTACTCCAACAAACTTTTACAGGTTTTCCACTGGGGACCAACTGGGCCAAAAGGTCGACTGAGAGATGCCAGAGAGCCGAGCGTGTGGGGGTACTTACGCCCAGCGTAGTCAATTATCTATTCCGATATCAACGTCCACAGTTCCTGGAGGCGTTCCAGGTGGTATTGAAAAGACCGGTAAAAGTATTACCAATGGACGGCAAGCCAAATTGGGTATACTTTAACAGTCATTTGCGTAATCCTCCTCTTTTCATGACAATTTCCAAAATTGAATACCTCTATATTTCAAACGGTATCATGAAAGGACTTCTCCTTGAAAACATAAGCTTCTCAAAGGTGGCAATCCTGACAATACATCAGCCGGACTTATAACATCCAACAGCGGCATTGCAATAGCGAACATACTGAAAGCGTATGGCATAATAAAGTAATAACGTATGACGAATTGATAGAGAATATTTGTAACGTCTGTAGATAATGGTTATAGTGGCCATTTCATTACTCCGTATTCATGTATGAAAAGGATCTGAACTGAAATAACGCCATCGTTAGTTGTCCATGAAAAGACCACATGAACGACTGGTGGCGACTTTCCATAGAGTGCAGTTCTCTATCACAGCTACTGAAATTCATTCTAAAGAAAGATAAGCCTGCCACGCGGCGTACTGCCAAAGGGACTAAAAGCTCTATTCCATGCCAGCAGCTGGATTACGAGAGCTTACAATGGTTAGAGCTGAGTTACGGCAGTCTGTACGGCGAGTGCCTCTGTATCAAATGGACCATACGGTACCTCCAGATATTTATAAAGCAAAGTGGACCGAGTGTGCAAGCTGATATGATGGGTGATGTTTTTAAAACGCACTCTGTAACGTAGCTAAAAGAAGAAAAACTATTGCTACTCTTGTGAACGTAGGAAGAATCGGGATAGGAAAAAAGTAGGCCACAAGTTGACCTTAAGCTTACTTTCAGACAACAATATACATGCCAATGTCGACGTGAAGTACTGAAAAAGAAGAGTTGTTGTCGTCATAAACCGGGAGGGAAAATATGATTGCAAAACAGTATCTAGCCGATCTGATACAGCACACATCGGAAGATGTAAACATCACCAAATAACGTTAACATAAAGGGTATAGCAAAGTTAAAACAAGCTTATCATTTTTTCTATGTTGGTGACTGTATAATCCTTAAAAGAATATTCATGATATTTAGCCCTGGTGAAACACCGATAGGTTACATTATGAATATGAACGCGCATTAGAATGATATCAGTATGCTGTTCACATCTTACACAAGTGATGGAATAGATAGCCACAGGAAAGAGATTAAGGTAAAGGCGCTGAGTGTGGAAGGCGTTAATTACCTGGGAAATGATCGCCTCCAGTGGGAGGAAAATCACGTTGAGATGGGCAGGTCTCTGACACATATATTGGTGTGAGCCAGGCAGCCAGCAGTAGATTATGATACTACCCTTCAGCAAAAGGATTACTACCTTTGCAGTATTTATACGCTGTGTATCTATCTTTATTTACATTGTATGATGTAGATAGAAAGCGCTGTAATGGTAGTTCAGGAGATGAATATGGGTACTGGTAAGTTTTTATTTGCTCTCTCTTAAAATACCTAATAAAGTCATCATGAAAAAATTAAACATCAATTGTTTTCCTATAACATGCTAGTTTGCATACAATGGACGAATGTATGGTCTCTCTCTCTCTCTCTCTTCTCTCTCTCTCCCTATCTCTCTCTCTCTCTATATATATATATATTTATTTATACATCTCTGCTCAGCATCAATTTGTCTTCCTATAACATGCTAGTTTGCATAGAATGTATAACTTCTCTCTCTCTCTCTCTCTCTCTCTCTCTCTCTATATATATATATATATAAATATATGTATACATTTATTTATATATTTCTGCTCAGTGTCCCCCTTGATACACACAGAAGACGGTATGGAAAGCTAGCATTTCAGATTGAGTATTTGACAGCCGCCAGTGCCTAAATCCCAGTGACGTATCAGTTCCAGCAGCTGCAACAAAAAAGGAAACCTCTTCCAGGAATGTCAGTCTGATGGATGACAGGATGACGTGTTGGAGCTCATTCAAAATAAATCTATCTTCAGCAAGACAGTTCCTATAATCACTGGTGATGACATAATATCATGAATTACTTCTGAAACGAAAAGTATGGCAAGACGAAATGCAAAATACTTCGAAATCAGCAATAATAAACATATGCATGTTCCTTGTGGACGCCTATGTGTCAACGCTGACGCCTGAACACGTGCTCATCTTCAGATAATCTCTAATATGGTAGAAGGACAGTCTGTAATCCTTAATTTGCATTACGAGCACGGAGTTAAGACGTTCCCTTGACATATATACGGTTTCAGGAAACCCGTGTCTTCTTTATTATAGATCATTGTGAGTAGCTTTAACTGCACTTTTACGACCTTTTACTCTTTTTCCTCGCCCCCAAACAACTTAAATAACGCCATTAATCATTATGGGAATGATGGTATTTTAAAGTGTTTCTATGTTATCAGAGCGAGAGTACTCATAGCAGATAGCTTTGGGTAGAAAGGCCATTTGCAGTGGGTAAAGAGGGTATATCATGCTGGTTACTGACCGAGCAAGCGGCGTACCTAGCCTATTGCCTACCATAGACCTGGGTTTCTAATCATTGCAAGCTCATACAAAAGGCAATAGCATCACCAAAAGTATCAACGATATCATCACGTTGGATTGGAAATACGACACACATAAATAATATGTGCGACTATGTACATGTAGATGGTAGTACAGTCAGAACCATGTCATCGTGGTTTTAAACAGTTCGTCCTTTACAAAGATATTTTGTCGTTTCTTTTAAAGAGTGTTCGCATAAAAGCATGGGCTCCATAAATGATTGAAGACCCATAGTAACCTAGACTTGGCAAGCAAGATGTCTGAATGAAAGATAACATGGATCGTCCTGTAATGAGCAAGGCAACGGGAATTCAGTCAGTGCCATGCAAATGAAGGTTTCCTGCGTGTCGAAAGGCTGTCGTGTCGAAATCATTATCAATAACTGTGGACTTCTCGGTGTGTCAAGTTGCACATAACCACAATTTTTGATTTTGATTTGATTTTTTAAAATTTCATTAGAATTGTATCAGTGCAATACACGTTGGACACATTCAGCTATTGCTGATGTCGTGACCAACACACATAATATACCCGTTTTTACACTTGGGTGGAGTGAGGAAAGTCGAGACAGGTACGCTGTTGTTACGGTCCTTTTTGGACGATCCAACACATTTGTTTATTGATAACCTGGTTACAAAAATGTGGTTGGTTGTGAAAGGAGTTTGATTATTTGTATCTATAGGTGAGTAAATGCAATGGAGGTTTATTGAGATTTTTTCATGTAGATATTGTTTTGAGCGTGTTTGTGTGTGTGTCCGGATGCTTGTAGTCAGCATAACTCAAGAACGTCTGAATGAATTGTGATGATATTTAGTATGTATGTAGGTGTTGGGAGAGCAAAAGTCAAGGTCGATTTTGGGGACCCTGGTATGTAACACTGGAACTGCATTATTATTTTTGTAAAAATCTCTTGTCATCGTTAGCACATGAGACAACTTTATGTTTTTCTTTCATTTCATTTTGAGGTTACACATGTGTGGTCCACCATTTTTGTACTAATGACATGATATTTCTTTGCTACGTGCAAAATTTTGAAGGTTCTACCTTCATGGTAAAACTGTATAAATTTGAAGAAAGATTTACAAAAAACTGTATTTGGAAAAACATCCCGTACCGATCAAGTTGGCAGTATATGAGAAAGGTAGGAAAGGATTGGAGGATGCCAATTAGACATGAAAATAACACATGGAAGCGATTCAAATGTCGTTAAAGGTATGACACAAAATCGATCATGCCGGGTGTTGAAATAGTTAACACATGGAAGCGATTCAAATATCGTTAAAGGTATGACACAAAATCGATCATGCCGGGTGTTGAAACAGTTAGGGGACTTCTATAACGGTCAGGTGTTGACGTCGTGTTTCATCTCTTTCACAGCTTCGGGCTTGTAAATTTCCACAGTTGCTATCCAAACACGGTATTCTTAGAATAACGCCAGCAACTGCTACAATTTCCCACGAGACAAAGTGGTCATTCACTTTCTAATATAAGAGATCTTTGGAATATGATATATCTCAGCCATAATTTGTCATATGTCAGATTAAATGTAGAATGCTACTATGAAAACGCTTCAGAACTCTTCATAGCGCCATGACAAACTCTTCAGAATTCATAGCGCGCCCACAGCTTGATATAAAGCACAACGATTGATAGAGCAAGTAACGTGTATTTACCTGTGAAAGAATTCACACGATGAAGCAATTTTCACTGCACTTGAAATAAGCTTTATGGTCTCTTAAACCGCATAAAGTCCCTTAACCCGGGTATTTCAGCCACACTGCCGGAAATGGCTACTGCCCAACTATAACCTTTTGTTCGGTAATGCGGCTTTAGAATAGCAATATACGTACATCAGAAAGATAAACTTGTATTCAGTAAAGCGCCATACAAAAGTACTTCAGCGGTGTGGTACTTAATACTTAAAAGGAAGCGGAGCATCCACGAATAGTATTTTTGGAGAGTAGAAATGCAACGAGAGTTATGAGTGTTTTCAAGTATATGTAACTTTTACTATTCACACGTCCGTCCATGTTGAAAACATTCTGCACAGCACGCTGTCTTCCAGGCAAAAAGTCTATCAAGTTTTGGTAGTTGCTTATAATCATCCCTTAGACCAAGGAGCTTCCCTTTCTAACCTCCTTGCTTCGACTGCAACTAATGTAACACTCGGCAGTCTCGGCTGTTGAAATTGGTTTGCGCTTTGTGATCTTTTATCACCTTAATTGGCCACCTATAATAATATAAAAGGAAATCAGAAAAATGTGATATAATAAGCAAGAGTAAATTGTATGCTGAAACTCAATAGAGTTATAGATCACTTTTACCATGATGACTTTTGTCTGGAAGGAATGACTACTATGATTTCCACGGAAAAGGTCATTGAGGTTGCTTCCCATAGGCAGAGTCAGTAAATGAAATGCATCTGTTATCTTGTGACTGCAGATGTCCCCGAGACATTCACGTCAAGATGCATCGCAACGTTAGCGGCGTTAATGTTGTAGCTAGTTACCTTGGCACATATATCATTTGATTCAAGGTTCCTCCATATTGTGCGCTAGAGACAAACCATCCATCGATCCTTGAACGTTCTATCTTGGAGTGAATTTGTATGTCGTTAGGTAGGTGAAGTAAAGCAGTCATCCTCTATTGAGGCTAATATATAGAATGTGATGATACCCTAGCAATTATCATAAATACCTCACGAAAGGCAGTAAACGTTGGAAATGGTACCAGTGTGTTGTAAAATGTTAACCAATACATACGGACAGTGAATGAAAGAACATGCATGGCATGGAAAAGAACAATCGCAAATATAACTTGAATTGACCTTCATGGAGTCTTGGATAAGGCATCAAGTTATGTAATTGCTATCTCAACACTTAAATATCTCAGCACACTTTTGCGAATAGTGAACCGACAAGATGAGCACACGAAAAAGGTGTATGCAACGTTCTATGTTAAAGACAATTGCTCCATCAACGTGAAGCAGAAAATATGTATTTGCTCTATTAAATGATAAAAATTTGATATTCTACTGTGTAATTTTCATGTCTATTTCAATTCTTACACTGATGATCCGTTTGTACAACAAGGCATAATTCAGCCCATTGTTTTAACAATAAACCGTTTGATTGGCTGATTGATTAATTGATTGAACCTGCCTCGTTTTCCTGGTCTGAGATTATCCATGTAGATTGTGTATGACAAGCCAACATCACAGTATTTAGGAATACTTTTCCATCTGCAGATCTACTCCTAAATATATTTTATTTATTTATTTATTTATTTTTATTTATTTATTGGTTTAATTGCTTTGGACACACAGCCAGGGCTGCCATGTAGTTCTAAAGAATGGCGTTAGTGAAGCAAGGCTGGTGCTCTGGTGTTTATTATCAGTAAGCATACAAATTGATGATTGCAGCGTATCAGCTTCGTATCGACATACTGTTGATGTGGAGAGCGGGCGGCCATTGAAGTCTGAAGATCCGTCCCTGCGGACTATCACCGCCACAGGAAGGTCAATCATTGGGGTCAGCACTTCACAATTACGATGATGTATTTTTTATGATGACCGCAGGTTTAGGCATTTTTTTAAAAATCTGTAAAGCATTTTTGTTTTGTCATATTTACCCAGGGTAGCCAACTCAATGATTGACACTGCTTTACAATGGGGCCCTGCGTTACACAAAATTAAAAACAAGTAATGTACATGCAGTAATAATACAAACAGAAAATTAAAATACAAGAATGATAATAATGATCATATTGAAAACAATGACAGTAATAAAAGCAATAGTAAATGAATGATAACTATAAAAAATGCAAATCATAATCCAAATTATAATCCAATCCGTTCCTGTTCATCATTGATGACCAAAGTATGTAAGATTAACATGTATACGTATGTAAATCCTTTTTGCCAAATTTTGGAATCAGACAGTCATAACGGAAGGTATAAAAGGGTGGTAATACAAGAAGACGTTTGCTCAAAATTTTGGAAAATGTAATAACAGCCGTTACGTGTTCGAAATATAATTCAGAGTTAGTTTTGGATAATGCAATAGCAGCCGTTACGTGTTCGAAATATAATTCAGAGTTAGTTATTTATAATAATAGAACGTGAGACAAAAATGATGGTATATTGAAAGCTTTGTCAAGCTTGTAAAGAAGTGTGATATAGGGTGCAATATCGTGCATCCATTTTGCCATGTACTATATTGATGTGCAATAAAAGCCCTAATTGATGACTTCAACCTTTAAGGATTAAAATTTGATATCATTCAGTGTTTCACTGGGACATTTCAATAAATACATCTTGAATCTTGTCATGTAAAGGATCTAGATCAGGGACAAAACACATAAGCAAATGTCAGGGACCCAATGTACAATGTTTGTGACTTGGACATATCAAACGAAAATTACGTCAATTTTTTTTTTCTTCTTCCATAGACATTCAAGCACCTATTCATAATTGTTGATTCAGTGTTTCTGTGTGTCTAGATTTATACAGAAAAGAACACATCTTTGTGCAAGCCCAGTTTTGTTTACTGCAGATACCACGTGAATATCGTTCAGTGGAGGAATGATGAATTCGAAAATACCTACCCATTCATTGATATTAATCATGTTCAGCTCTACTGCTCATCTGAAGGGCCGGTCCATGGCTTTAATTGCCCATCATTAAATGTTTTCCGTAAGGACGCCACGGTATTAGATGAGCAGGCGGTTCCAATTACATTTTGACGTCTTGCTTATTTGGCATGTGTGCTAGATCTCCTGGGAAGCCTTTGTAGCCAATCATTACCCTTATTACATCTTGTAGATATGTAAGGCAGAAAGGGATAGTTGTATAGAGCTGGCATGGTATGGTTGTGATAAGGTGGAGTTTCTGGACAACGATGGTAATTTGATAATGTACAGTGTATACATGTGATCACATTTATTACTAGTATACAAGTATATAGTAATCTTACTTATTATGTTTACAACTCAATTTATTTTGTAGTTCCTCTGCTTTTCCATTTGTTTCATTAGGATTCATGGTACAATTTCAATTTGTTCTTTCGTTGATTTTGCTTAGTTTTGATTATGTATAATTTCGTAAAAAAATCCCATTGTCTGGTTTAGGGGAGGCCCATGAAAAGCCACCTAGGCTTCTGCCCCCCCCTGCATGTTTTCTTTTTGCCCTGTTTATCTTTTTATAATTGTACATATATGCGAATAAACAATAAGGGTGCAACTGTGTGTTGATTAGCTGCTTATCCGTTCATTCAAAATATCCCATTGCATCAAACGAGACGAATGGCCTGACTGGATCATTCGAAAGTTTATGTGCAGCTCAGTTGTTGTTGAGAGCAATACGAGATATTGTGCTTCTCTTCGTGTGTTAGCTTTCAGTCCGTTCATACAAAACATCCCATTGCATCAAACGAGACGAATGGCCTGACTAGATCATTCGAACGTTTACGTGCAGCTCTGTTGTTGTTGAGAGCAATACGAGATATTGTGCTTCTCTTCGTGTGTTAGCTTTCAGTCCGTTCATACAAAACATCCCATTGCATCAAACGAGACGAATGGCCTGACTAGATCATTCGAACGTTTACGTGCAGCTCTGTTGTTGTTGAGAGCAATACGAGATATTGTACTTCTCTTCGTGTATTAGCTTGTAGTCCGTTCATACGAAACATCCCATTGCATCAAACGAGACGAATGGCCTGACTAGATCATTCGAAAGCTTAAGTGCAGCTCAGTTGTTGTTGAGAGCTATACGAGATATTGTGCTTCTCCTCGTGTATCTGGTCGTGATTGAGAACAGCTGTTCAACCAGTCCACAACGATGAGCATCTGTACAGCAAGCCAATTCTAGTTAACCCGACTTGACCTGCCTTATGAACATGGTGAAAGCCCGTGGCTGCTAAGCCTGGCTTCTGTTTGCTGTCTCTCTGTTCATGGTGTTAATTCTTTTCTGAAAACTATTCTGAAACTTTAAGTTTCAGTTTCATAAACCCAAAATAATACCAAAGCAGACTTTAAAATGTAGCCGGAGGAAACGCAGACGTCCGCCTAATTCTTTAATAGAGAGACATGTAATGTCTATGACAACCTTTTCCAAGGAATTCTTCTGCTCTTCAATCATGTCGTTGTTGTTTGATTATGGCTTATATATGTTAGAATATTATATGAGTATGCTAGCTCTCTCTTAACATTTTACAGCATGCAAACTGTAAATTGTACAAAATATTGTAAAGCAGCTGTACATCCCTTCCTAGTGTATAGTGAGTGTGTTCCTGGTGTATAATAAACACCTAAGGTGGTGCATGTTTGACACTCCAGCACAAAAGGCACTAGAATTTGCCACAGTGGGGTGCAACAAATACAAGGTCAGGAAAGGAAGACATTGCACAAAACTACTAAGTGTCCTGAGAACAGACCTCAAAAACAAAGGAATGGGAAACCTAAAAACTGCAAAGAAACTCAGAGAGCTACGGCAGCTTGCAGGTAAAAAGACTTATTGGAAAGAAATGAAGAAAGACAGACTGCAGGACGGTTGAACTGCAGGGTGTCCATTGGAGTTCTTTCACATGTTTGAAATTCAACATATTTGAGTCAAAACCTCCCTTATGAGATAGCATAAGGCGTGCAATCACTTTTGTTCATGAACCAAACCGTGTGTATACGACCGACCGACATCTGAACTGCTGCTTCAAACAGAACTTTCCATTCTGACTTTCTTTGTTTTCGAGATCCATACGCAGCTATACAGGGTTTATTACCATTTCCTTTTCAGCTCAATTACGTCCATGCACTTTAGGTCGTAGGCTAATATAGCTCTAACTTCCTGTCGAGGACAAATCAAAGCCGTATCCACGATCTAGTGCGCACAGACTGGAGGAAAGCGCACTTGGCGCCATCAAGTCGTTTCCAACGGACCGTTTTACAGACTGGTGATGGACCGAGAGACATTTGGACTTATGTTTTATGGAAGACGTCTTCACATGATGAGACCACATACAAAAGGAAATCAAACAAACTAAAAGTACTGCAAATCTTTCGCAGCCAAACTACGAGGAAATGTTGAGCTCAGGTGGAATTGGTGGTGGATTACCAACTGTATACAGTGTTCAACTTGACCAGAAGAAAGCAAAAGTTTTGCTCTAGTGAACGTCAGATTAAGCGATAGCATATGTGCACTGGACCGGTTGATGTGTAATGGTATCTGCGTGTTTGTGTGTAGACAACTGTGTCGGGCCCTTTTATTGGATCATACACGTTGCATATATCAACTGATCGAATGACAACTCTTATCAAAACCTTCGTAATGGTATTGTACTGCACAAACATATAACACACGGAGTTGGATTTCAGCTCAGTAGACAACAGAGCTCGCAACTATATATAGCTCAATGAAATAAAATACCCACATGATGTCAGCCTTTTATGACATGCTAACTAGTATAGGATTATATCATATGATGTTGTCAACTGTTGTTTATTCCGTATATTCTAGTTTTAACTGAATTTTAATCTCCCGCTATATATATCAATTTTACGATTTTAAGAAGTATGAATGTAAATGTTTTACAATCCACTGTAAAAAGGCAGCACAATTCAGACACAGTGTTTGCAATGTTACACTTAAAAAATAAAGAGTGTCAAGAAGAAAAAGCCTGCACAAGTATGTCTCTTTTCTGTTCGAATACCTTCTTCTAGTTCTGTTTGCTACATTTACATGCGCCCCCTTAAAAATAAATCATCGAGGATCACCCGCCCCAACTTTGCAGACTTTTAAGTGACGAAGATACATAGATTTCCATGATATGTACCTACAGAAGAACACCTACGGACGTCATAACACAAGAATACTTGATAGTTACATCATGAAAGATACATACGCTTTCAGTTATTTAGAAAGCAATCCGGAGTGACAATTGTGATTCATTGAATGAATCTCTACATTTCAATATTCTCCGTGGAGAAAAATGCGTTAGCCTTAGTCACTGTCGGTACATAGTGAAGATCTATACCCACTCC
This sequence comes from Branchiostoma lanceolatum, assembly GCA_035149815.1. Lineage (NCBI taxonomy): Eukaryota > Metazoa > Chordata > Leptocardii > Amphioxiformes > Branchiostomatidae > Branchiostoma > Branchiostoma lanceolatum. The sequence goes on from CM068866.1 coordinate 16,488,812, forward strand.
AAAGCGCTCAAAGAAATGAGAGCATTAAAATTTCCCAGGAGGGATAACATCTGAACCACAGTGGATGCGTTCTATTTCTCACAATTTTGCACTTAGATCCGCACAAACCACAGCTTCAGTGCGGCGGCATCAATCATGATATCTCCTGACAACTGAATTATTTATGGCAATATAAGATTTTCTTGTCAAAGGTGGGAAACGGCGGTTTCTGTGTCACGTCGTGTTCTGTACGATACGGGGGGCGGGGGATGCGTGGGCAGCATTTTACCATTCACTTTTGCACGATGCACTTTTTTGTCATAAAACTAAAGTATTTCCTCAACGAAAACCGGCACTAGATTGTGTGACATCACTTTTGAACGCTATCAAAGCTACACACAGATTTGCATACAAACAATTGCTATTGATTATAATTATTCCTGGCACGTTTGACCGATTGCTGACGTCACATATCCGTAATGACACGTGTCACTAAAGTCACGTGTCTGTAACTCTCGCGAGTTTACGTTCTGCAGTGATTGGTCATTATTCATCCTAAGGAAGGCGACAGTGGTCGTCGAAAATTCGATCCGTGAATACCTTAGTGTTGGAAGAAAGTTTAGTGCTGTATTATAGTTGCTATTGATAATGTTATAATCAGAAGCTTCCCTTAATCATTCTACAAGTATAAGTATTGAGTTTACTGGTATCTTCATTTTCTTGAACATCGACATCTTAAAATAAGCAATGAATCTTTCACGGGCATCAGCGTAGTGCATAAGATGTATCTAGCATCATATTGCAAACTTGGAAGTTGGCAAAACATCTTTCATGGAAAATTTACTAACTTTTACTTTTTGTAAATTATTAGTTCGTCCCAGCCATCATATCATGCGGATGTAAAGCCCCTGTCACACTTGTGCATATATACAAGCCCGCATGAGTTGCATATTAACATGTTTTTGGTCAAGATTGAAGTTTCAGCCCAAGAAGTCATTTCCTTGGTTCGATAACTAGGCTGCGCGACAGTGGGTCAACGCAGAAAACAACTTCTCCCCCGCAAACTTTCCTTAAACCTAAGAAGAGAGACGGCGTACCAAACTATCAACTATTTCAGCCACACGGTACTTACCTGTAGGTCACATCCCAGGATGACGCAGTAAAATTGATTAGTGAACCGTTGGAGTGACAGGTTTCATCTGTAGCTCACTCTGATTTGATCAATATCTGTTTTCCTTGTCAAGAAAAGCTCGTATGTCTCTCTCTCAACGACGGAGATAATCATTCACCAGCGGGCGTTTTACATCCGTACTATTTCCCCATCGATTTCGGATTGGATACAATGTGACCCCGCAGCCTTGAAAGCAGTAGCGAACTTCTGTGGTCATTGAACTGCCTTGGGACCGCCTTACTCTGATGTACCTCTTATGCAGAGCACATATCAAAACGCCAGATTGAAGATACGTGGTAATCCATGTTGTCCATCACCTCAAAGCAACGTATTCCATGTGAAGCCACTAAGGACCAAAAATGGGCTATTCAAATTTCAATATGAAAACTTCATAATAAATCAGTCTCATAGATTTTTTTGCTGTATATTTCATGTAACCAACTGCATGGTGCGGCATATGGTGTTGTGCCATGCGCATAAGTTTGGAATTGTGGAAAGTTGTCTTGATATATCTTGGGATATTCCCATGGTAACAACATAAACTCGTCCGTGGCCACATAAACCAACGATGGCGTGTATTCCATATTATTCAAACTTCAATGCTCATATATCGTACATGTAGTATTATTCATATGATACCAACAAAGGACAATGTACATGTCCAATACAGCATCTCTGACAAATGATTGCTACTTAAAGTTTATGCCTTATAGCCAAAGGGCGTCGGCTTACTGCAAACCTCTGTCAATGGCCTAAGATGATACCATTCTTTGATTAAGCTTCATATTCCACTGGTGATGAATTGATTTTATATCAAGGAATAAATACACGCTGCCTGTCTGAATAGGACGACAATTTGGATGTAGCGTTGGTTATTCTTTGAGGCCTGGTTTTGTATCCTAAAACCTTTATGCTAAGAGTGGTTTCCTCCTTTTCCCACATCCGCTGGTAAACGAACCTATCCATTGAGAAATAATCTATACACTGCTCCCTGTAGGCAAAGGTGGACTGGTAGTATCGCCATTTTAATGAATGCAGATCATCTGCTTCATATTTTTGTGGTCTACATCTGTGTCTGTGGATTCAGGTCCGTGAGAAAATGACTGAAAAAGACTGAAAAAGACTACAGCACGTTTTCCTCGCCAAGAAAACCCGAGGAAAACATTACTCCCACATGAGATTTTCTTAATTTGGACGTTTTTCAAAAGCTCGTTTTTTCCAGGCCAACCGATAACTTCATTAAATTTTTGAATTCTTTTGAAATTTTTGAAATTTCTAGAATATATATTTTTTTTATTTCAATTTTTAAAATTCTAAATTAAAAAAATTAAAAATGTTTAAAAAGAAGCATAGACACGCCATAGGCCCAACTGCTAAATCGCATTACACGTAAAGTAAAATGCACATCATGTCATACGTATACCCGTGTATTTCACATCGGCCTTGCTTCATTTCTCCTGGACCAATGCATTGGACGTAACGTGGCTATGTGCATTGCCCTTGTCTGGTGACATTGGCCGCTGGACAGCTCTACTTTATAAATGAGGTCCGGATACGTGTGTGGCATGTAGCCCTAAGTGGTAAAGTACAAAGTGTTGTTCAAACTGAATGGGCCAAATGTATCACGCAGTACGACTGTAGGCGATCACTAGTGCCAACTCCAAGGGGACGGGTGTTACGTGCATACACGAGCATCCGTCGGTCATGACGTCAAAAGGATCTTTCCACATTTCTCCATAATGGACACAGGTATCCCTATGGATAATCGATAAATCCCTACATTATGACCAAAAAAAATTGTTGGTACACTGCAAACCAGCTACGGTGACGGCGAGATGTGGATCAAATTTTCAAGAAAAAATATCTTAAGGAAAGAATTTGTAAGAATACCACATTTAACCAAACAAAAAAACAAATATTATAGTATGACTGAGAAAGAGAATTTTTCTTTTTTTTCAGAAAATTCATATTGGAGAACATTATGCTAGAAATATTTTATTGACTTCAGAAAAAAAGACTTTCGCGGAAGGTTTCTTGAATTTTCTTGTTTTTCTTTGTATAAGGAAATCTCAACATAAGAAAAGAAAAATAAGAAAAAAAGAAAAGAAAAAGAATTTAAAAAAAAGAAAATAAGAAAAATAAGAAAAAATAAGAAAAAATAAGAAAAAATAAGAAAAAATAAGAAAAAAGATTTTTGGTAGTGTAATTATTTCGAAACAAACCTATTATACCCCCATTCCACAAGACGGCGATCGCTCAGAGACTTCGCTCCGACTTAAATTTGATTTGTGTAACCCTCGACTTATTGTAATGTAATGCAAAACGTGAAAGTATGACTGGAAAGACATCAAAACACGCAAAGCGTAAAACGATTTTTAATCCATGAAATTCTTTTAGCACTCTACCAAATCGCTCGGTCGTAGCGATGTGGTCGTTCTAGCAGAATGGGAGTGTTAGCAACCTTTTGTTATGGCTATAATCTTTTCTTAATGATGTCTACCTGTAGATTTGGGTAAACTGTCTAATTTCATATGATGGGGATATTTGACAGGCAAGAGTTGATATTCAACAGTCGCAGTAACTTGTCATCAATCTCGTTTTTAGGGGACCGTAGATAACATCTCAGGTAGAGATGATGGAACACTCCGCGGAGTATCACAGCCGCACAGATGCGGAACGACCGTGACCCTGACTTTCAGGAAACCTGCCCGTTCTATGGATTTTTGTGCTATCCACGCTAAGCTCTCCCGAGGAACAAAGTTTCATGATGAATAGCTTAACTTAGTTTTGAGTTCATAACCAGCAGGAAACGATCTAATTGCGCTAGTATGCGCGCATTTAGACGCTCATAATCACGTCACCTCCCTGATCTGCACTGCTGGGCACAGTCATTCCTTAGTTCTTAAGATGGGGTCAAGAACCTTTCACGCACGTCACAAGGAAGAAAATTGCCTCTGGGGGTTAAATGATGGGATGTGCATCTCCATCATTTATAACTTATTCAAAGTGAGAGAACTACTAGACGTTACATACAGTACTTTAGTCTACCTTTCAAGACAAGAACAAACTTGAAGAAGCCGAAATGTTCCAGGAATTTAACGACCTGGAAGTCCCCAGCTTGGTCGTTATTCAGCGCTATTCATGAAGACAGCTCGTAAGGCAACATCGTTAAGAGGTTACCAACCTCCGGGCTCCAAAAGCACATCCGAGTGGAATAGAAAAACATGGCAGCATTTAGTTTACTTTTTATACGAGTCAAGTTTATCCATGGTAAGATAGTACATAAGATAGTGGAGTCTATAACATCATTCACATTTTTATGGCCTTCACTCCAACACAAGGCTACAATCCGCTTATTAAAGGAGTCCTTAACTCCAGAAGGCGGTGTTATTTTCCACTAGATTATGTATCAATCAATACATAATCAGCCGACTATGTACAGAATTCCGCTTGTGGTGAATTACACGAGGTGTGTTTTTTAAAACAATATGATACTCACTAAACCCCTGAAGACCCTACCAGTGTATTCCCTATGCGTAAACATACATTTTTAAACGTGGACATTTTCGGCGTAAATGAGGGTGGTGAACCACAATAAGAAGGCCAATTGTTAATAAGATATAAAAGAACACATAGCAATACGAGTTTTTCTTAACCACCCTGACATTCCTTTTGTAATCTAACTTTTGTAAGGCATTGTCAGGCACATTGTAAAAAACACATAGACTGAGGGTCACCTGGGGAATTTGGTAGAATACTGAACGCTTTTGGATGCGCATGGGACTAGTGGGTACTTTATCGTATACTGTATAAAAATATTTATTTCTACTTCCTAAAATTACCATCCATTGGAAATAACTCCCTCCTCTGGACTTTAGGACTCCTTTAAAGGAAACCCAAGCAATATTAGGGCCCGAAAATAGGATTTTGAAAATCAATCAATCTATTTAGTCATTTTAACAAGATTTGTTCAGACAAAACTGTCACAATGTATAGCTACGTCCATCATGCAAAAATACGACGTCGTTGTGATGTGAGAACTCACTGAAAATCGTCGCCAGGGATTTTGTAGGCTCGCGAAACTAAGGAAATCATCGTACGCCACATTTTGCGCGGTTTTGAAATGCTCAAATCATTACTGATGTGCTAAATAATGAAATAGTGTTAGTAAATGTCACTACCATAAAGATGTCAGCGTTTTTTTCATTTCCATATTTAGGGCCGTAATATTGCTTTGGTTGCCTTTAACGTAAGTTTTTAAAGATAATCATACACAAATAGATCATCATTTAACTAGTTTGACATTTTCATCATCATCTGTAATTCCTTCCCTTTAAAGTCTGCAAGATTAATGGACCATAGTGACATACACATCATTGTAAACTATCATGATATGGATCGATAAAAACACTTTTTACTACGAGATGTATGGCGGATACAACAGGTCAAGGTTTTGGATGATGCAATATGGCAGCTCAGACAAGCACCAATACTTCACCACTGCCTTAAAAGACCTTTTGAGAAATATGAGGAGACATTCGCCAATGGGATGATTTTGATGCGATTTGTCACATGTGTAAGTATAGCATCAAGGGCAAACTCAAGGTCAAGAGCATCGTAGGTCCAACTTTTTTACTCTTACCTTTGTTGACAAAATAGCAAAGCTTTGTTGTAATGGTGACAAGTGGCACTATATAGATATGGCAGCAAAGGTGCTATATCGTTCAAGTCATCCGCACATTCCCGTTGTCGTTGAATAATAATGATAATAATAATAATAATGGTTTAGTAATCCCAATCAGACACTAACGGTACAGATTGGCAGGGTTCCACAGTGTCCCTGAATTGCTCTGCCGTTTACATATTGTGTCTTACGTACATATTGTGTCCTACTTACATATGTCTTACATATTGTGTCTTACTTACATATGTCTTACATATTGTGTCTTACTTACATGTTCACATTGGTGCGACGGTGACGAGACTACATGCTTATTTACACAACCTAAACCACTAAAATCAAGTGTGTTATTTTCTTATCCTAATCAAAATGAATGCACATTATCTTGTGTATGCTGGCTTACCTTATTTATATATGGCCTTGTGAACCCAAGTACTTGAAATGTGATATGTATCATTTCCAAGAATAACGGTTTCAGAATGTATTGACAACATGAGATCTTAATAAACTGAAACTGATGGGACATGACAACAGACAGATGCTTGTGTATGCTGGCTTACCTTATTCCTATGTGGCCTTGTGAACCCAAGTACTTGAAATGTGATATGAATCATTTCTAAGTTGAATGAGAGTTTGAGAATGTATTGACAACATGAGATCTTCATAAACTAAAACTGATGGGACATGACAACAGACGTGTACAGATGCATCAGTCTATCAAGGAGATCGCGTAGACGTACATCAATGATTGTACTCCGGTAATGATGGCTGCGTCTGCGACGAATGGCCTATCTAGACATAGGCTAATGATAAGCCAACCATATCCAGAAATACTCAAGGTAATTGTGAATCCCTCTAGCCTTCATTATTGAAAGGTTAAACTGTTCTTCAACTAAAAACTATTGGACTCACCGGCATTTTTGACAGAATCATTCGAATGTGATTCACCAACTCAGTTTCAGTTTCAGAACTTTCATGCTGGAGAAATTACTCTCGCTGTTATAACTAAGTCCTCAATAATATATATCGTATGGTTGTGGTTGTCTAGAGCAAAGTAGTGCCAAATAAATGGGGGAACACCATTCAAACTTTAAACAATAAAAGAATATACGACAATGCCGGCACACATCAGAGTCTGACTAAGCTTAATGAGAGAGAGAGAGTATTTGAACTATTGACCCGATTGTAGAACGATGTGATAGATGCTATCCTGGCTGCTAGATGTGGTTGCATGCGGTTTGTTGATGTTTCACAAATTAAGGAAACAGCGATAGCATGCGAACAGGCTGCCATTAAACAAAAGACACATTATACAATCAACACATCTTGAATTAGTTGAAAAGTTACAGCCGTGCTCAATCATTTAATGGCAATGACATATTTTACATTTGTAGCAACTATGTGTAGAATGTTAAACTGGGTCTCCTACTGAAATCATATTCCAAGGAAAATACTTGATTGATGGCAAGTATTAAAAAGGTAGGAGCTGCAGTCAGTGCATATTACATAGATATCATTATCAATAAAGCGAAAAAGGTGCAATAATGTTGCAGATTTAGAAGATCTCCACTATACTTAAGCAGCTTATCGGTCATGTAACCCATACGGAAATTAAACTCCAGTAGGGGAGTGGTATGATGGTCCAAAGAGGCATTTGAGATAAATGACTGTGTCCCATGAGGTTCGTTTATTTACTGGAATAAACATTAGAAATGGCCGGGGGCTTTAAAGAATAACTCTCAAAATAGGTCCCCGTCCTTGAAACTCAATGAGGTAATATATCTGTGTAGAACTTGTGTAAGCTGTGCACTAGTAGCAATCTATAGGAATAATATCTGGAGGTATTATTGGGTACTACCATAACAAGTTTTACTATCAATGCAGCTAATGCATGTATTTGTGATTTTGCCATGTACAACCGTTTTTTCTTGTTATTGTATATAAGTAGTTCTGCTAGTTCATTCTAGTGACGCTGAAGAAGAGTGATGGATGTCACTCCAAACGTCCGGAAGTAATATCCGTGATTTATCCAGTAGTAGAGTTTGAATTGTATATTAGTATTGTTTACCAGGATGTCAAACCTTCATAAACGTATGTATCAGATTTAAATGCCTAGTTCAGTTGATTTTTCATCAAGCTAGAAATTGTCAATTTTCCTTGCAACCATATAGAGCTCATATTCACATAACATAGACAATGTAAAACAGTGGAGAAGGCTGCTCTGGAAGCTGAAGTGATGGCAGAGTTGAAGAAAAGGGTGGGCGCAAAGTTGCCAGCTAAAGGCCCCCTCTCACTGGACCCGCGGCACGCTGGCGGCGACACTGCGTCCTAAACTGGATTTGTGTTATCCTTGACCTTATAATGGGAATATCATTCAAAACGTGACCAAAAAAAAGACAATAATACACAAAAAGCTTAAAAAGCTTTTGTCGATGAAATTCGTTGAGTGCTTTGTCAATTCCATCGGCCGCAGCGACGCCGCCAGCGTGCCGCGGGTCCAGTGAGAGTGGGGCTTAAGGACCAGACTGCACCCAGCAGAAACAGCATCCCCAGGTTCAGTGCCTATAGCTACCTGCAGAAAAGCCCATCAAACCAAGAATCCAAGAAACAAGAACTGGGACAAGATCCACGACAAAGCCTTTAAGAAGATGAAGTCCATCGATGACAGGCGAAAGAGGACTGACGCGTTCACCGCTTCTTTCAAGAACGCAAAGCTGGTTGCCGATGAAGCGTAGAGCTGGAATATTCTGCATTCCATTTTTTTTGTAAAAGAAAAAAAAAGATTTTGATAAACATTACTTAAAAAAACGCCACAAAAATAAAACAAAACAACACAGACAACGCAAAGTATATTATTGATATTCAGATTTCGATCAAGAATGTGTTTACCATAATCATAATAATAATAACCTTTATTGTACATTCATGCCCTATCACCGGCTAAGTACAGGCATATAGGTACAGAATACATGGTAATGTTCATATAATGACAGACAGGATTTCTAATACTAATCTAATACAATGATTCTAACGCTACACTAATTCATAGGTTCGGCTTCTTCTCGTCTCTTTGTGATGTTAGAAATATAAGTTGAGATGGACTTGTTTAATATTGTATGGTCAAACTGCATGATAAAAATGAATTTCTCAATATAAGACATAAATTGAAAGTGTGGAAACGTTCCCATAATATAATCAAACACGATATTTCTATCGTTGCTATATAAACTATAATCTACAATAAAGGGGATAATGTGGCGTTGAGCCAAATGTCAATAGCAATAGCGTTACGGATCACATGTATGTAGGAAGGATAACCATGTAATGTCACGTAGGTTACACTTTCAAATGCCCTCGTGCTTTCAATAAAACTGAATTAGGTTTCGTTACAGGGCAAAAGGCCAAGTAGTTTTTATTTGTGTTTCTACGACAGCTCTATAAGATTTCCCAAACGGGTAGTTCGGCTCTCCATTAGGCTTGCCCTTACCTTCGGAATAATTCTGAACCGAACACCTTACAGAAGAAAGGTTCTTACGTGCCAAAGGTTATTGATCATTTCCGTGATACCCAGCCTGATCCACGATGTATTATAGAACCACCTAGACGCCAGTTTCGCCCGGATTTATATTCCCAGAGCTCCCGTTTCGCGAGAAATAATTTCCACGTTGCAATAAAGTCGTCGAAAGGAGGCGAAACCTTTGGAAACGACCTCTTGCCTCCTTCGGGTCAGGCCCATAGACTGTGCTCGCTTTATGCTCCACGTTTATGGCCAGCGAGCCAGGGGGTTGGCCACATTTTTGCTGATGAGACATCACCTGCCATCAGATATGGTGCCTCCTCGACGTCACAATTCATCACAGCGCCGTAAAACGCGCCATTTGAATCGTGTGACCAATTTGGTGGTCAAGTGGTTAGCTTGCAGTCGCCTCCTTTTTTACGTGCCGTATCAATTTTGAATAAAATGCTGGCATGGTTTGCAGGAGTTACGATGGACATCGCCGAAGAAGAATAAAGTAACACCATGAAAATCCTTACGGCGCACATGAGACAAAAGATAATGTAGTTGTTAAATTGTTACGGTTTATGTCTTCAGGCTGAAGCATTCAGGGAGAAAATACGAGGTGTTTATTGTACACGTTATGCCCATGGGCCTGAGTACTACGTGCACTAGCTGATGAATGAGCGCAGTGGGTAGTATACTCTAATGGACAACGTCTATATTTATGGGACAGAATAGCGTATAACACGTATACTTATCAAGAGAAAAGGGAAGCTGAAATAATAATTCCCAAACTAGACAGCCAATGGGTTTTGTATTTGACATCCTGTGGCGCAATCTAAAGAGTGTTTATCACAGAGCCGAGAGGTCCTGGGTTCGAAACCACTGATATGCTCCGCTATTGTGCCCTTTGGAAAAGCTCTTTACACGACTTTTCTCTCTTCATTCTGGTGAAAATGAGTTCCTAGCTTCGGCTAGGGACTTCCTTCAGGTAGGACGTTAGATGGAGGTCCCGTGTTTACGGAGAGCCACACCTCGAGCACGTTAAAGAACCCAACGCCCTTATCGAAAAGAGTAGGAGCCCTTCCCGGTGTTAGTGGTTCAAAACCTACAGTCCTATGGCCGCGACATGACGCAATTGTCGTATTGATGTCACCTGAGTTAGCGAATGTCAGCTGCTCCAGACCCTTGCGATCTAGCCCCGCCAATTGTGCGCTCCTCGCAATTCAGCCCCTGGCGCGAAGAGAGAGTAGTCGATCAAACCAATAATAATGATAGTTAAAAGCTGATACAGGAATAGTTCATATCGTTGTTAACATGAAATGTTGGTTACCAGCACATGTCAACCTTGAAATGATTGATCTAAACCGAGAACCAAAACTTTATACACACCATAAAGTTTACTAATGCATGACTCAAAAATAGAATGTTCAAAATGTCTTTTCTGAATTCACTGTCATAGGAAACTACACTGCTCTTGTTCTCTAAAAAACGTAGGTGACTGCAAGAGTAACTCTGCAGGGTGATCACGCCCCCTGTCAAAACAGCCAGGCTCTGCAGCAGAGATAACTCATCATTTCGTCACCAGCCAAGGAGTTAGTTTCTGCATGTGCAGAACCACTGAAGATCGCATGATGGCGTAATTCAATAAAGGAGTATCCATATACAGCTCTACTGCATTAATCAAATCACCCAACGTGGTTTTTACGAATTTGCAGACCATCGAGTCTATCAATCAGAATTTTATGAACGGCCGTGAGACTATATGGTGTTTGGACATAATATTGTTGCGAGCAAGAATTGTGTATGGAAATTAATATGTTAACTTTGCCGGATTTGTCCACATTCAGCCCATCACGACTTAACGTACGTAAGCATAACGAGATGTTCAATAAGCCTACATCAACAAGGTACATTAAGATGTTGCTCGGTAAAATTTGAGTTATAACTCAAAAAGGCGACCGAGAGGAAAGCCAAACTATGGACATCGACTCCTCAAGAGTTCACCATAAGCAAAGTTGGTTGTTAGACAGCCATGGATGTCAGCCGGGGATGCTGGGATGCTCTCAACTGTGTAGAGATGACAAAGAAACAAGGGCTGCTGATAGGTGCAACTTAGGTGAAAGGTGAGAACTCAAGTTAATACTGTTTGCTGAATGTTTTGCCGTGCAATCTGTCGAAAGGCTGTTCATGTCAATAACTGACGAATAGTGGCGTCGTGTGGCAGAACCAAGCGGTCCCGGGTTCGAATCCCCCTGACGCCACCGATGTTGTGCCCATGGGAAAGGCACTTTACACGACTTTCCTCACTCCGCCCAGGTGTAAAAATGGGTATGTTGTTCTATATACATGGCACTGTTAATATAAAGTTATAAAAACTTGAGTGCAGTGCCACGTCGTCCTTGTCTGTCAAAAAGCGAAGTAAACAAACAAGAGCTTTTCAAAAAAGCTGGCGTTTCGGCTACGTTTATGAGTGTGAATTGTCTTTTCCTTTTACTTGAAGTAAAATCTGCCAGAGAAAGTCACTCAAGGGCTGTTCAGTCTATAAGAAAAATTGTCATTTTGGGAAAGGAGTACTGTTTTAATGGAGAAAGGCAGATTGGGGAAAGCAATTTTGAAGTTACGTCACTTAACTTAAGTGCTTTTGAAAAAGCTGGTCTTGGCCTACAACTTGTACTTATTTGTAAAATGTACAATAGGCTCATTATAAAAGCTATCAATGTAATTATGTACATGGCACGCAATAAAACATAAAATTTGAAAAAGCACCATTGAATCATCAGCACTATGGTAATTAAGTGAAATAGAAGTTCATAACAGCTAAGGGTCTTTCTAAAATGACTACCAAATGTCAAACAAATCAACAGCTACCTCATCCGTATTATTCTGGTTTCCGCATTTACAACATTTCTTCCTTATTTTCCTTGGTAATTTTGCTAAAATTCATGAAAATTCCCATAGTTTTGTGCCGAGCGGCGTCACTTTCCACGTCCGTGTTGTCTGAATTAAGTCGATACTGAACAATGGAGCATTTGCTACTGTAACAAAGGATCGCTGTTTTGCAAACAACATCAAGAGCCTCTGTTTACATCGGGGATAGAAGTTTAGTGGCGAGTGTTTTGCAAGAATCATCTTACCGCGCATAGGAGCCGCTGCACGGTATTTTCCATTACAATGAACAGAAAAATTCGAATGCCGGGTTTGGAATCTATGAAGTCCTGTTCATAAGACAAAGGCCTTGTATATATTAAAGACCCACTATGTTGTTTTAGGCCAATACAGAAAGTAGATTTTCCTACTGTTTCTTTGCATAGCAAGCTTTATCAACTCTATAGAATTGCTTACAGACATTCAGGAAGGGAGGTTACAACATTACTGCACCATACAAACAACTTTAAAAAACTGTTATCCTCCATCCAAAACAACACACAGTGTGAAACTAACACATGGCCACACATGGCTTCTGTACTTCATATCAGGCTGACCGCCCAGTGGGGTGCCTGTTTACAGTTCACCAGTTTCTGTAAAAAATCATATTTACCAGAGTTCTTGCAGTTTTGAAGGGAAAATAACCACACTTTATTGATACCCTTCAAAGTAGACTCTCTAGAATAAATTAATAGTTGTATTCTACCCTCTTGGGAAAAGATATGAGTGTTTCCAAAGAAGAAGAGCTTCATGGCATCTGACAGTCTAAAGTGTGCCTAAGTGATTAGACCACCATGGGGGTCCTCCAGTGCACTGGGATGTTGTTGTTTATCTACTATTGAGGTGGTGTCCAGGAGTTTTTGTTTTGTTTTTGTACAGTTCACAAATATCAAAAATAGACGAAATAATGAAGAAAATATGCTGAAAAGGGGTTGTACATGTCAGTACCTGCCATTGACATTAAGATTTGTTCACAAGAATATTTTCAATTTTTGCGCCAATATCCTACATAGTGGGCCTTTAAATGAATATTTGAAAATAACAAATATAAAATATTTCTTTATTTATTAATGAAAAAATAAAAAAATGATATTTATAAATATGATATTGATAGATTAATATAATATCAATATATATTTTTGATATTCAATGCTAGTATCCAAAAAGAAAAAAAAATCCATGCACGGACACGAACCCGGATCTTCTGGGTCCGAAGTGCTTCGCGTTGCCAGATGGGCTGAGCTGCGGTATGTAACCCGGCTCTCTGTACGTAATGCTATAACCTCACTACATGGTATCATTTATGTCGATTTTTGGTCGTTTTCTTGACGAAATCATTTTTTTTCTTCTGCAATCTTGTGGTATAGATGTAATATGGTCATTTTTCAGGATATCAAAGTCCGAAACCACAATGCAATGATATTTCCGAACAGTTGTAGCAGTTAGATGCGGTTGCCCTCCTATGTGTCATGCAAATGAACCCTGCCTGAAATTTCTTGCTCACTTGCCATATAAGGCAAGGGCTATACAAGAATTTTGGAATGTATTGCCATATAAGGTCATATGGTGTGCGACACAGTGTTGAAGCATCCTGCATGCATCGAAGCATCCTGCATGCATGCATCGAAGGTAAAAGCCAGGACATTGCGTTCCGGCGCGAAGGCGCCGAAACGCAAAAAAAGACGATTGGATAGCTTGGATCTATAAAGGTAACAGAAAGGTAACAGTTTGAACCAGATCGAAGCATATGCATAATTCTGTCCGAAGGAAAGACCTGTAAAGCGAGTAATGCAATAGGTTGATAAAATAGGCGCACACATGTAACACCAAACTACGTATACCACATCATGGATGATCGTTAACGTAATTTCAAAAGCCCATTCTCTATTTAGGTGCTAACAAACTCGTTAACAAACCGAGAGCAGATAAGTAAAAATCGTGAAGACAAAAACCGTAGCAATCCAGAACTATAATGCCCTATATAAGACTGCTTTTGACCGTCTATCTTAATGGCTGAAAAAGTGAGCAGATACATAATTGACTGACAGCTCATTATTCATTTGGCCTACTGTACATATGTTCTGTGTAAATCCTATCCACTCCTTTTAGCCCAGCCGCATCACCTTGATACAGTTGATAGCATCTCCTGATGAAGGCTGCCCTAGGCTTTTAAGACCATTGACGGTAAACATTACGGTCTGGCGTCACGTTGTCTGATGCTCAGCGCTCTTTCTCGCCTGTAGATCCTAAAGGGAGAATGACGCTAATGGTACAGGCGGAGTATTAATTGTAAAGTTTAGATGCCTAGTAACCTTATCACTCTGCACAGTGACCCTACTCTTAACAGCTACGTACAGAAAGCGATAGGACAATGAAATGAAGAGCAGCGGGAGAATGTTCCCGGACAGACATAATTCCTGGAAACTGGAGATAGGCTATCTTTGGTGATACTGTTGAATGGTTGAACATTAAGTCAAGCCTGAAATTCATGACAGCAACGGGTGCATTACAGCTTGTACTTGGCCATTAATACCTCTCTGGTGTCAGTTTTTTTTCTTCACGAGACGTCGATATGTGTTTAAGATGTGTTGAACTTCATATTTGTTCCTTTGTGTCCGCATTGGCCTTATGTATGTTGCGTCAGCCCGGTTTGACGTCACGTGGTAATGTGTACAAACTCTGACAGAAGTGCCATGAAATGTGGACCTATTAAACTGAGCAAGCTTATAGTTATCTTGAGAAAACTCTCTGGGAATTTGAATTATTTCAGGCATAAGGTTTCGCCTGAAACTGAACCAACATTCCCATAACTTGTCATATCACACCCATTCCCAAGTACATTTTGCAAGTTAACGACGACATGATTATTCTTCTACATATCATCATATGAATCAAAGCAGCGTTAAAGGAAAGTTAGAACTCTCCGAAAAGCGACGGTGCCTACTTGCGACCTTTATACAAACTGCAGGTCCTGTCTCACTTTCCAGACAGTCCATTGGTCAGAATCCGTGTTCCTCGATCACTGGAAATCAAGTCTTCCTTCCACAAGCTCTGCATTACGGTTTTGAGATTGTAGAGATAGCTATTCTTTTCAACACTACCCAACCCAATGGATTATTCACCTAGAATTACGGTGTACGATAACGACACATTTGTAACATGTTGTTACAGAGGGCTATTCCCACTGGCTTTTTGGCTTTTTGGTGCTAGGATTTGCACCGTATGACTTTTTGACAGGGCTGTTTCACCCCCCTACGCATAGGGGAAGTTACTACTTCAATGATAATAAGTATCACAGAAAACTTCTTCATTATGTTTGGTGGGATGATAAGAGCTATCTTGGATGCATTCTGAAATTGTAAGTTAAGGTAAAAAAATTAATTTAAGAAACTTACTGCTCCTTAGTGCACAAATCTGAGAAGTCAACGATTTTACGTTGCTCATAACGTGAGCACAAAAAGAGGTCAGCGTAAGTTCAACAACTAAGAACATTTTAGAGCATCTAACCTGTCATATTTCACACTTCTCAAAATGCAATGCTCTCTGAAAATCTTACATCACCACACAAGAATCAGATAGCTGTCCGTATCAACCGTGCACGCACCAGTTCTTCCGCGACAGGGGTCCGTGGTAGTGCGCGACAAAGAAGTGACGAAAGGATTTGTGTCGAGGTTTGAGTTCACATTTCTCATAATTTGCTGCGAACTGACATTAAATACAAACACGACCATAAAGCGTAAGAATCGGTGTGTTTTTGGTGAAAATTGATTTCGGACCCGAACCTTATTTCCGGATAACCGTCCGCGTTGAAGGTAAACTGCCCCTTTGACCCAGATTGACCTTTGTTGCGTTCTGTTGGCCGTGTTGCATTACCTCCCGCGTCGGGTTATTGCGAAAATCTCAGTGTTAGGATTCTCTTTATAATTGGCTTGATTATACGTTGGAGTTTTCTCTTTCTGACACTGACAGTCATTTTTGTAGCAAAAATTCTGGTGATGTGTTTAGTTTCACGCGAAAATGCCCAATTTTGCGCCTCATTTTTGACGGGAAAATATTTTTTCCCTCTAATATTTACTAAAAGTATAGAGGTTGAAGAAACCGAAACTCGGGTTTTCTTGTAGCTAGAGAGATGTCCTTCATTCCCATACATAGTTGTTTTGGCTCAGAAGTATTTCCTGGAAGAGAAGGTTGCTAGATTTGAGGGTGTACAAACTCGAATTGCCCCCTTTAGCCCACTTCCTTTCGTGCAGGTCATCAATTTCTTCGAAAGGTCTTCACCAGGGGTCATTTATCATTACTTGAGCACAAACAGGGCAAAACAGGCCCGGTACAGTGATAGATAGGTCGATCGTGTAGATCACAAAGGCGGAATCAAGCAGGAAACGTCAGCCAATAAATGCCTGTCGAATTGGGATGTAAATTGCAACAAATGACCCCGTTGTTAAAGTAGATCGTTAATTGGGTCAATTGATCGAAGGTGCCAGGTATAAAGAACTTTGTTGGGCCGAATTCAATTATTTCGGTTGATTGATGGCTTTGTGGCTGAATGAATTCTAAAAGGCACAGAGAATTAGCTAGGATTAACAAAGGTAAAAGTTTGAACCAGATCTCTCAACTTAGCATATGCATAATTCTGTCCGAAGGAAAGACCTGTAAAGCGAGTAATGCAATAGGTTAACAAAATGGGCGCATACAAGTTACAGCATACTACCACATCATGAATGAGCGTCAAATTAGGCGCTAACGAAATCTAGAGTGGGTGAGGAAAAGCATAAAAGTACTAAAAGGAACGTGAATTGTTTCACGAGTTAGGCAGTGTACCCAAAGATCGTGTGTTTCAACGTCTCGTGAAATTCCCGGCCCTTTTGTATAATTAAGTATCATTTAACACTTTACACACTGATCGTGTCCTGACAGAAGAATGCTGTCAAAATGCCTTGGAAATTTAGTAAAGCATGTCGATAATATTGTACTTTATAAGCATAATCATAGGTGTGAATTGAAGGCGAATGCTTGCTCCATATCTTATGTGAAGGTAAAATCCAACGTTACAAAAATGGCATCCAGCGAACTCAATTAACTTAACTTAGCTCAACCAGCCCCCATTGTGTCAGGCCCAGTCCCCGATGTCTGGGTTTCCAAGAGACTGGACAGCTGGATGAATAACCCTGACAAATACACCCGGCCCTGAGTAAGCTGGATGTTTTGAAAAGAAAAATAAACATGAGAATTATGCCTTTGCTCTGTGAACATTAATCCTAATCGTATAGATTGAGCAGCTATCGTTGGAGCAGCTTCGTCAGATCGATACTTCTGCATATGGTTTTGAAAATGGTTGGACATGTCATACTCTAAAAATGGAGCTACCTGATAATCATTATTCAACAAAGCAGACTAGACCCTCACGATAGTGACATTACTTTACAAGTTACACTGCATACATTTCATTTACAGTTATGAATTAAAGCGAAGGTTGGGAATAGCCTCAGCAGCATTTGCCTCTCTGGATCGTGTGTGGCGCTGTAAACACCTCTCAAGATCGACCAAGCTACACACGTATAACGCTCTAGTCCTATCCGTCCTCTTGTACGGTGCCGAGACATGGACCCTTACACAGGCGCTAGCACACAAACTAGATGCCTTCGACTCTCAGTGCTTGAGGAAGATTGAAGGCATCCGTTGGGATGACTTCATTCCCAACGAAACAGTCCGGCGCAGAACTAACCAACTGCCGGTTAGTTGTAAAATCACTAAGCAACGGATGAACTTCCTGGGTCACGTCTCCAGGGCGGTTCCTACTCAGGACGTCATCAAACTGATCTCATCGGAACCAAACCCGTCATGGAAGCGACCTAGAGGTCGCCCTAGAGGAAGATGGGAAGACCAGATCTTCAACACACTCCAGGGGCTGGAGATCACCAGAACTGAGTGGAGGGTCTACGCCGAGAGCAGACCAGCCTGGCGAGCCCTATGCACATCTGTAGCCGCCATGCATCAGACACTGATGCCTGCGAATGATTGATTGATTGATTGAATTAAAGCTAATGCTAAATCAACGTAAATATTTAGCGACAAGGCCGTAAATCACAATGGACAGAGTCGGACGCAGACTTCAACAAATTCCGAAAAGTGATCTCGACCGGACTTTCCCATACATCCCGTTCACATGATCAGGCTATGACAGTAGACAAGCAAACTAGGGCAGCTAAGCTGGCCGAAATGGCGAATAAGGAAGAGGGGGAGGGGGGCATGGCTGAATCGATCTGAACATTCAAACTAGGCAAGCAAGTTTGCCCTCACAAATGTTACCTCGCCAAGCATGATTCTAAAAACCACATGTAATTACCAAACAGCACAATTACCAATCTATGGACACAAATGTATTAAAGAATGAGCAGTTGACTGGTACATTGTATCTATGATCCAAAAAACACCCAAGCCTGCATAACTTCTTTACCCCCCAACGTGCCAACTGCATCGTAACGAAATTCCAGGCTGCCGTACGTAGTGGTCTCGCTCTATCCATCCGCATAAAATCCTGGTCGGCTTTAAAAGTCAAAATTAAAACCAAAACGGGCTTTAGGTATCAAATACTCAACATAGCATATGTAAGCTACTGGAACCAAAAAAACATTCCACGCGTCAGAAGCCAGTCTATATTATATGATGGCAAAGCAACACATCTTAACAAATTGCTCTGGATGACCCCTTGGACCATCGTGTATCCAAAACAGCAATGATGTGGTCTTCTCTCAACAGGAAACAACCAGAATACTAGCATTGCCCCTAATCTGTCAATGACATGTCCTAGGTGACAATGCAGATGCTAATTTGATGATGAATGGTTTGACACTTCTGAGCGGTGCCCGGAAAGTGTTTTATTCACTTTCTAGAGATTCTCGATCGAGTTGAGGCTTGGGCTTCAGCTAGGCAACTCTATACATCAACGTTGTTAGCAGTGCGAGTTTGAAATCATTATCTTATAAATGTATATGATACAGGTTGAGCGGACGATTCCCTGCAGATTCCTTTACTTTTTCCAAGAGAATCTTGACGTATATGTACTGCTCCTTTTTCATTAAAAAGTAATTTGCGTGACTAGCATATCATGAAGTCACTAACATTTCTTGTCCGGAATATGTAACTGTGCCATTCTAGTTTCGTCTGTGATTGCTCCCTGTCCTTTTGCTGTACCGAACACGAGTCTACCTGCATGCGGGTCAACTTTTAATAAGTGACACTCAAAAAAAGGTTTCACTATATCAAGGTATGTACCAACATTCTGTTGCGCACATTCAACGGGTTCCATACCATAGTGGGGATAACGCTTTTATTGGAACAACCGCTAGATGGCATGTAGTAAGTAGCTCTTTTGGAAACTGAGAGCTATGGTTTGATATTACAGCTCATCTTGATAAGGTTTAAGTTTGTATCCAAAACTGCTGACAGGGTTCTCATATAGAAGACTCATTACCTAGGGGTAGCTACCAAGATCGGCAAACTTTTACTAAGGCAAAGCTTAAGGGTAGGAAGATCGATCGTTGCCTATAAAAGAAACGCAGGTGGAGAACGAACCAAGCCTAGGAGGCGAGAAGGCCGGGCTAAGGTAACGAGTGTTCTGCCTAAGAGGTATTGACACAAGAGGGTATTTCATGAATACCTAAATCATCCATTTTCTGTCATTTATGAGAAAAGAATCTGCCTTAAGATACTTAATCGTAATCAGGATATAGCTTTTGTATTTCTAATACCTATCATAAAATGATATATTTCTGGAAAATGATGACTACACACTGCCAACTTGAAAGTCTCTGGAAGCGATATTTTATCACGTTTGTCAGATAGATTATGTGAACGAAGGTGTTCTATGTTTCTTACAAATCGTTTCATCCGACCGGAAACACTGCCGTTAAGCCTAGTGAAGTGTCACGAAGGTTAGTTCTAGTGATGAAGAGGCAGATACGGTGTCACGGTGGCGAACAGGCCAATTATTCACACGTCATCGGCCCTTTCTTCTCACCACACATGAGAAAAAGGCTCGTTACCGTTAACGAGAAGCTACACACAAAGACGCCATTATAAAGCCCAGTTTGGAAAATGACGACCCATTCAGGCGGTGGATGGTCAAATCAAAACAGGTATGAGTGGCTGTGAAGGCTTCTCGAATTATTTGAAATGATGGCACCGTCCAAAACCTGTCAAGTAGAGTTAAAAGAAAAAGTAAGAATACAAGATGGGCTTCTGATACGGTGAACATAAGTTAAAGAAAGACAAATATGAACCATTGAAAAATAATAAACTCTACTGTTTCTATTCTATATTTTTGTATATGGGTCATGATTCATTCTGAGCTGCAGTTTTATTTGCTTTGATATGGGAATGATCCAAGGCATTCTTCTCCTTGCATGTAAAACATTGTTTTACCCAAGTTAACATCTAAAAATAGGTAGCTTGCTTGTACTCTTCCATCTACTGGTATGTGAAAGGACTGAAAAAAGGCAAAACGTAGGAGGCAGACTGAGTATGACAATCAAAGTCTGCAGAAAGTATACCCTGTATGTCTTTTGAGTTGTAATCGATTTACACTCCCTATTACACATTTGAGGAAACTTGTCTACGTACTTGCCAATGAAGTGCTGCTCTGGGAGTTTCATCCCTCCAGCCGAGATTGCTTTCCTGGCATCGAGCCAAGAAAGGTTCAAACAAAGTGCCGGGAAGCGCGGAATTCTTGTCTCAATAACACGACAGATTTATATAAGTTAACATCGTAATTTAAGTGTATGTAATCTGATGCTCCGATGTCGACGACATCATCCAGGTGGTACGGAACAGAAATCACACATCTTTTGAAACCCTCAGAGATCATAATTCTTGCTTCCTTTGCCTTTTAACTTCGTCAAAGTAAGTTTTCCAAGACCTGACGGCAGGCTATGGACTTTGATTGCAGTTACGTTTCTCAGCATTACCAGAGCTCTCGTAATTTTGGTGGAGACAAGCTAAAGGCTCTAGACTTTTACTTCAAGTTGCTCTTGAGGTCCTCAGGAAATCCAGCGCTCTCGAGCATCGAGTATTCTTGGCCGATGCAAGGTGATTTGGGCATTGTCATTCATTTGAGGGAATCGATACCTACTAGAGCTTTTAGATATAATAATTATTCAAAGTGTACGTTCATACTACAAAATACTCATATAAGACATACAGCTCGTGTGTTTTAATACTAAAAATGAAGGTACGGGTTCTACATCTTGAGTAGTGTTATTCATCATCATCATCATCATCATCATCATCGTCGTCGTCGTCGTCATCATCATCATCATCATCATCATCATCATCATCATCATCATCATCATCATCATCATCATCATCATCATCATCATCATCATCATCATCATCACCATCATCATCACCATCACCATCATCATCATCATCATCATCATCGTCGTCGTCTTGTCACTACATGAAGATATGTTGAAACTAACTTCCGGAATCTGATAACGTATCACAAGTGTTAAATCTTAAAAATTACAAAAAAAGGTAAAGTACTTGTGGGTGAAGTTCACAACTTGCTGAAGAAGTTATACACTTCACATGTGGATTAGCAAACATCAAACCCTCAATTGCTTTATCTCGCTGTAGATGCTTCTGCTTTTCCTGTTGAACCTGCATCATCCCTAGCCTGCTGCCTGAGTATCATCCTCCGTAGTGACCGCTGGCAGCAGCCCTGTGTATACCCCGTCCTGTGGAAGCTACTGGTTCCCTTCTTGTCCCTGTTGCTTGCCCTCTTGTGCTGCGTTCTGCAGTCTTTGTTGGCGTTGGGCACCCCCTGAATGTTCTTCCGCATTCAGCCGTTTCTCCTCCTCTGCCTTGAAGCGTGGTACCTTTTACATGAGACGCTGTACCACTTGATGGACATGATTGTCCTGCTGTTGATATTTCCTTTCAAAATATGAGGAATTGGTATACTCACGACTTGGAAGCTTGCGTAGCTTCCGAATAGTATCCACCATTCTTCTTCAGCTCTGCGACGAGGGATTGTCACAGAGTTCTTTGTTCTTGATCATCATAAGTTTTGGAGCTCGTCTTAATTTCTGCTTTGATTCTGGGGTGAAAACCTGCCCACATTTCCGTTACCTTTGAATCGCAAGTTCAGAACCTGTGTAATCATTGTTCTGTGCAAGTTGGAGTGCGTGGCATGCACGTCGTATAGCCTTTACTTGAACAGTTGAGTTGAGCATGGGTTGAGAGAATGAAGATGGGATTCGGACTGTATGGGCAGGAATAGTAAAGTGTAAGAATGGATGAGATTGAGAGAATTATGTACATGGCAAAGGATTGATAAGTTTCGAATGTAGTTAGACTAGTATAGAGTAAGTTGCAATTGAATGGACAGAATAGGAAATAGCGGCTACATGATCGCAAAATACAACTTTCGTTTTGTTGGCCATCACATGACTAAGAAAAATGTACATCGTGTAGTTATGAGTTAAAAAGTATGTCACAGTATAAATCTTTTTCTGGGGATCAGAGTTCAGTTGAAAAATGAATGACGTTTAATTTTGTTGAGCCCCTAAATAATGTACGGGATTTGCTCCTCCGTAAACGCTAGAGGCACTGGCACGAGCCCTACCAATTTTTCAAGTGCACTCACCACGACACCGCATGGTTGATACGTGAGTTTTGTCTTTTATTAGATGTCGCAGACGTTCTCTCTTGTTCAAGGCACTAACCGTAAAAATTATGGGAGAAACAATATGTTAGCGCTCGATCTCTCGTTACCCTGAAGTAAAATTTTGATATACAAAAGGCATGGTCTATTAACTAATCGAAATACTGACGTCAACTTAAGTACGTGTAATTTAAGATAGCATAGTAGAAACAGAAGTGATTGGGGTGTAAGGGGAATGCAGACACTCTTAACACAGCGGGGAACATAATTTACGTGCTTGACATGTAGGTACGCAAGGAAAACTGATATTATTAGTTGTACAAACCAATGAGCTTCCGATTTCTTCAGATAAGAACACAAAATTAATGTCACATAGGTTATACGAATAACAAACATTTCATGCAAGGTTGAACACCGTTCTTTAGGGAATACGTGAACAGCTACATGCTCATGGAACAATATAGCTTTCGGAAAATAAATCAATGAGATATGACAGGAAAAGGCATTGCTTGGACGGCGCTTCCCTTGTTACTCCTGTGCCTGCCATTAACTTGTCACTTCTTTGGTTGTCTTCAATAAAGCATGGCGTCCCAACAGACTACTGGGGCATGCCGGCGGGAATTGGATTTTTGGCGCGTTTTGCCAGAGGAGCTTTCCACATGTTGCTCGGCAACACCGCCATTTGTTAACGTGAAAACTTTTGTCAGAGATGGATCTATGCCCGTGACTTTGTGAAAACTGAAACCTCAGTGCCTATTTAGAGTAGTAATGAGTTTGCAGAGTAGGATATATAACGGAACGAGCTATTATTCCAGATCACTGCAGCTGAAGGGAAGATGCTTTTGTGATAAGAGATAAAGGACATACTAAGGTGAAGTAGGTAGCTGTAGTTTCCTTCGATGTCTTCATATTCAGTGTACATTGTACATCATCTTAAATGTAGCTCTGCGTCTTGAGATTAATAAAAGCTCTGTCAAGGTCTCTACATCTATCAGCACTGATACGGTAGGATAATCCTCAGCAGAGCTCGCTAATCGGCATACAGTCAAACCTGTCTATAGCGGTCACTCAAGGGACTGGCCAAAACTGGCCGCTAAGGACAGGTGGCCGCTATGGAGAAAATGTTGATTAATTGACCACGAGTGACACATGTTTTCAGTACCCACTGAGCACATTTATTCACCGTACAGTACACATGTAAACATTACATAGGTAAGGCACATTTTAGAAATTCGATTGTTGTTCTTTTACTTCTATTATGGGCTTGAAAAAAAGAATTATTGTATCTGCCAACTCCAAAATCCATGGTTTGCTCGAGCTTCATGTCTGAACAGACCAGCATCGCCATACTCAACTCTTGATCCTTCGCGACTGCTTCGCTGCCGGCAACCGCGTCACCAACGAGTTTTAATCATATGAAACAAAGTTCTTCGCAGCAAAATGCCCCCTAGTTAGTATAGAACAAAATATATGTTGCTCAGTTGCCACTTACTGTTCGTTTTCGACCGTTTTTAAACATAAAATCGTGGCGACAATTTTCCTAATCTGTTGTTGTTTACTTGTCATGATCAGCTTCTACCATTATGCTAATAGGGTAATGAGAGGAAGGTCGCTCTTTTGAGGGCTTTTTTCTTTTCAGAAAATTGCAACAGCCCAAATTTTACAAGATAGTAATGTTATCCATATTTAGTTTGAAGCTTTTGGTTCAGTAATTATCCTCAGTGATAGTTTGCAGCAAAATTAATTTAACACACTATACCTCCGCAACAGTGGTGTCGTCCGATGACCTTTATGCTGCTCCGCCATATTGAAAATCGTGTTTAGGCACATTTTCGGATGAATTCCCGGGGAAAACGGAAATATTGGGCCGACATTGAAATAATTCGCCAACTTAGCGCATCAGATACATGTGCGGGTTGTATTTTCCAAAATCTTCCGTCATCTTTGTCCAATCCAAATGCACAGAAATAGTCAAATATTCTACGATGTACAAACGCAAGCCATGTGAAGAAATACTTGACTTCGCGCGCGTCAAACCATGGATAATCTAACGAAGATAAAACATTCTTGTTTTCTTTATTATTATCCTGTCAAGTTGAGTTCACATAAACTTGATAACTGCATTAGAAAATGAAGATTTTGAACCCGGCGTGCGGTGGCGATGCGGCTTCCACCGGCGCACATTGGCCGTTATCGGCAGTGTTACTGTACTCGCGGGACCGAAAATCGTCTGGCCGCGACCGCGTTGGACAGGTGGCCGCTATAGCCTAATTCTTAATGCTTATGTCAATGGGAAAAATCCAAGGGACCGACAAAAAGTGACCACTATGGGCAGGTGGCCGCTATGCAAAGGTGACCGCTAATACAGGTTTGACTGTATCTCCAATACCTTGCCTTGGATTGCAGTCTTGGGGGAGGGGGGTTACCATAGACGTCAATTATAAGATACAGCCATATCGGAGGATCTTCAATCTACTTTTAGAGGATTACGTCCAGACACGGTCTCTCAGATGGTTTGAGTTGCCATTTCAAAGTGCTCTTCGCTTTATAAGTTTACGTGCTGAGGGCATCAGGAGGAAATTACCAATCCTACATCCCACCCCAGCTTATCATCGCACCATGTTTCGTACGCTTCGCTGATCCTGGTTATTGAGCGTGAAGGGTTGGCAGCGGTCCTCCTGAAACTGTCCATTCGTTATCTTTTATGTGTGATCTCTTGATCCCATCACTGAAGAGATGCCGGGATCGACAAACAGCATCCCCGCCTCACGTGTATGGCAATGCCCGAGCGAATTATCGGATTTCTCCGGTGAGGCAGAACTGCCTAAAGCACGAGAAAAGGTCACAAAGTTGTAGGATTATCAACATCAATTCTAAAATGGATACTTGTAGGCAGGAGGGATTTGGAAACGCACTTAGTCAGGTCTGCTGAGTACCTGCTTTGAGCAGCAGAAAAGTAGTGAAGAAATACTTGAGTGACAGTGCTATAGGACTGAGCCAAAGTTTTCTTTCGGGGTAAATAACAGATCTGACTTGTTTAGAACAGGTATGGCGACTTGCATTTATGCATTTGTCTTAAGACACAGCCGCAGGGCAGAAGTACTTCATGTGTGCTGAAATTATAGCAGGCTGTACAGTAGGCTGCGAAGTTATCAGGGCTAATCCACTTTCTTCCTGAGACGCTTTCTGGCCACGTTTTGTGATATATTTCTCTAGTTGCCTTTTGGTATGATTCGCTGAAATGAATCAGGATAAAAGTGATAGCCACCGGCGCCTTTTGGGTTGACTGGTGGTTAGTAAGTTATACTGCAATCCAGACTGTATATTGGTGATAACCTTGGCCGTGACTTTGCGGAAAGTAAACTCCTAAAGCTATCTAAGGCCGATGATGAGGCAGACGAAGAGCAAATGGGTTCATTATCAAACTACAACCGTTATCAAGTGATAGACTCCAGGCTTAATTGGTTGGCTACCGACCGATCGCGATCTCTTTTCATCATCGCTACACATAGCACATATATACAGACATCTAGACACACACACTCAAGATTTACGCGGTGAACATACCAATTTCTCCAGACGTCTCATATTGTCTTATTGTTATATGTTGTTATATGTGATGAATAAGGCAGAACGGTGTCACAGTTAAGCATATCTATGATATACTAAACACTTATTCAATTGGGCCGTCATATATTTTGCATACGCCTCATTAGTTTCAGTCCTTAATTCAAGCGATAAAATACCGAGAGGGTAATTTGAACGGTATGTACAGATTCAGGATTTACAAGTCTTTGTTCCGCAAAGTGAAAACAGATGTGCTTGTATTAGTTTGTCATTAACGGCCTTTAACTCGACATTCAGAGCGATTAGAGCATGCTGAGAGTAACTAATCAATGCTGCCTACGGCTTTGTTATATGGTACACAGGGACAAAGTCGTACGTTTGACTTCTTGAAAGTCATGTAATAGCTAAGTGCTGTAGAATTGTTCTCACTTGTTTTGATTTGGCTATTCAGCTGAACACATAGCTTAGTGTTAGTTAACAATGCCATGTCATGTCGTCTACTGACTACAGTGTGATTCCTACCACCTATGCAGACAGCCTTTGTCAATGAATCGAGCCGACGTTTCAAATATGCTGTGCCCTGGTGCAAATTGCTTTCTTATTACCCTAGCAAAAAAGTCCAGTTCTGCTCCCATTAATTCTACTATAACCAGTGATATGGAATGACTAGGTGATTCGATATGTAATTTTTACTGTTGTAGTCTACTAATCGTTTTGATTACTTGGGCTAACTGTTCTATCAATACTCTAGTAGACAATGAACAAAAGTCTGTAGTCGTGTACATGTTGCTGTTACACTAATACATTAAGTCGGTTGAGAATTTATCTACGTAGCTACATCACTCTTTAAATAAAAGTGTGACAAGCCTTAGGCGAACAAAACGTTCGAAATGCTGTCTAACCAACCAACCAACCAACCAACCAACCAACCAACCAACCAACCAACCAACCAACCAACGATAGTCACAATGTTCATCATCTTGTAGTCTCGTGTACTGGACAAACTAAAACTTTTCGTAGGCCCTTCTGCACGCTCTGTGATATCTGACAGAAAGCTGTCTGGTGTACAAATCAATTTAAATCAGACACGACAAGTCACCGTCTGATGAGTCAGTATCTCACCAGGGACAGCGGGGTATGCTAATAAAATCTCAGAAGTACATATCGATGTAAAATCCAATCAGGCGAAAGAATCAGATCCCTCGGTGGACAGCCACCACTCGTATGGATCAATGAAAACGCCAAGTTATAGATTTGTCTGTCAGAAACGAGATGTCTCTTGAGATCGTGTCAGCTTGCTGGAGATTTCCGTATCGAAAACATCCGGTATGAAATGAAACAGAAAATCAAAGTTTGCTTGGGGTTCGCAATCTGGTAGATGAAATTGACCTCTCAAAATGCTACATGGGTTGAAGTAACCTGAGCTTTTTTGCAACATGCTTTCACTGGTAATACGCACCAACCTTACGCTATAGAGCTAGAATATGAAGTCAGAAATGGAAACTTACGGCTCTGTATGCTCCAATGTAACCTTACTTTTACACAGCTAATCACTATCTCCATGACCATTGTATTTGAAATCTGCATTCGTCTTCTACTGTCTCGGAAAAATAAGCCGAACCCCATAAGTTAGAACTTAGTGACAGACTAAGACTGGAGTAGTCATATGTTATATTGTTCATCATCGTCTGTCCGTCCACACCGTGTTACATGAACATGTAGTTGCAATTAGCCTACGGGCAGGAATTTGCAATAAACTTTACATAAAAAAAACGCAACATTTTCCAACACTGGCCGAGACTGGATCAACTTTGCACTTGTTGTTGCGAGTCTTAGAATCTTTATCTTCCGAAGCTTTTGGTTAGATCAATCATTTGTATTCCGTGAGAAGTGCTGACGTTAATTGAGACGAACGAGTACAATTACGGCATCCCTAGCACATGGAGATCGCCCACGTCTGCATGTGAGATGACCTTTAGATGACATACAAGCAGATCACGAAACACACGCTAATGCACAATCTGTCTGAGGGGAATCACAATAAATTGAGCAAACACATTAGATTTCTTTTATATGGAAACCTTTCGCTGTGGTAAATGAAGACATAACTCTTCCATCTGCCTAATGGTTGTCAGAAGTTTCAATCGAGATTTCTGGGATTTGTTGGCTAACGGACTTGTGTAAATATGTGATATTTGTCTGAAAGCTAGCCTCATTTTAGGAAATGTGAATTTCATAATTCAAGTGGCGTCATGTGGCGTAATGGATAGAACATTCGACTGTCAAACAAGGGGACCCGAGTTCGAATCCGGGCTGCCCCCAGACATGTCTGGACATGCGCCCTGTCGTTGTGCCCTTGGGAAAGGCACTTAACACGAATTTCAATACTTCACTCAGATGTAAATGAGTACCTATAGCTCATCTAGGGTTAGGGACGTCCCTCGGATAGGAAGTTAAATGGAGGTCCCGTGTTTGGGGAGAGCCACACTCCGCGCACGTACAAGAACCAACCACAGCTTTCGAAAAGTAGTAGGGGCATGCCCCGGTGTGCGATGGTCCAAAACCTACAGTCCCATGACCACACATGGGTTCGCCCTAAGTAATAGCCTCCAGCTAGTTAAGTATCCCTGGCAGGTACATGATGAACCAATAGATAAATAAATAAATAAATAGAAAAATAAGGGGAATTTCGAGTTTGATGATGAATGAAGAACTAGAGGAGTGACGTTTGCTTCACGCCACTGAGCGGGCACATATCCTTTGACAGCATTTGGTACTTTTAGGATGGATGAGATAGGTGTGCTCCGGTCATGTGCTCATGTGTCGCAGACATCCTCCTGACAGTGTCTTCAATTGGCAAAACTGTCACAACACGTATTCATTTTACAATTTCTTCTTATATGACAGCCAAAGTTATCTTGCTTCTGATAAAGTTCGGCTGTGAAATGGCAGGTGGAGCCGTAAGTATTAGGTAAATCTATTTTGTTTGGTATTCAGACAACGTCTGAATCTGTCACGAAAATTCAGTTTGTTCAACCGGAGCATTTGTAAAGCCATACATACAACTGAAGTTAATATGTACCTGCCATACTTTGTACCTTGTACAATAATGTTGCGCAATAATTAATCTTCTGTATATACTTTAAATGTTTTAGTGAAGGATTCATTCTCTATGACACCAAGCCGCATGATCCAAAAGTTTGTTCAAGAATGATGAAAAAAAACACTGAGCACACACTAATACACAACTGCAGAGACGTTACGCACAACGGTAATGCGTTTCAATTTTCACCTTAAGTAAGTGTTCCGGACTCACCATGTTTATGACGTGCGCTAAAATGATACTCAGGCAATCTTATCGCACTCTCTAAGTACATAATCTGCCCGAATCCATCAATGCCAACGGAGCGCCGTCTCTCATGACCCCTAGGGACCGCCCAGAGCTCGGGGGAAAATGCTTGCAGAGTTGACCTTTTGCTATGACGTCTACAACATAGAGGCAGTATCGACAAGGGGAATGGATTTATGAATGCCTTTTTTGCCAAAAATCATCTCGTGTATTCATCATGTAGCGTGTCTTCTATCTCCTCCCTGATTTTAAGATAACAGTTCCCAAAGCACAGAGCGTTTTTGCAATTAGACGAAACGTTCTTCGGCACACTCTATCTTTCAAATGAGATATCAATTTCAAACAAAAGACTGAGTCGTTTTTTAGTGACCGTACACAAAGCATGAGTTTTATTGCTATTCTTCGCATTCCAAGTTTAGAGCTAGTTAAAGCACAAAAAAATATTCATCGAAGTGCTCCCACAGCGTTTTTCCAACAAGCAGCTTACAACAAGTAGTGCCCCCCCCCCATCAAACGACTTTGACTGTCTTATGATTTCAGCCTGTGTCATCTAACATGCTTAAGTGCAGGATCCCAGTTAACCAAGCATATAGCAAGAGTATTGAAGAGCTATTATCAACGTTACCATAACAAATGTTATGCAACTCAATGCAATCTCAGCCCAGTGTAGCCAGATATTCAAACACGTCTATAGTACGTTATTAATGGTGGTAAGGGGAAACTTCTTTTAGGGTCTTAACTGCAACTTCTGTAGTCACCTTGACACTTCTTAACCATACACGCTTTGCTTTCAGTGTGGTACCGTATACGTTTGTTTAGCATATCATAGATTCTATCGCTAGAATTGAGCACTTCCATTCAACCGTCTCAGTCAAAGATGGATGGACTAATTATTACTCCTCTCACGGGTCTTCTGAAATTACTTTCAAAATCCTTTTTGAATGAATTTAGTGACTTCCAAATCTGGCGCAGCTGGTCTCGAAAATTGCTCCTCTTTGTTTGACTGCTTTATCGCAATCTCCCAAGCTGCTGCACTGTACTGATGATTAGACTTTCATGGTTGAAAAGGATCCCTGCGTCAGGGCAGTATTACCTGCACGGCGTGGTAGCGTGTCCTGGAGATAACACTCCTGCCCTTGGCCATAGATAAAGGTTCCGGTTGGCCAATGTCAAGGAGATTCCAGCAGATTCCCATTTCTCCCCAGTGTGCCAGAAGAAAGGGCTCCAGCAGGCAGCGTAGCTTCATTATGAGCTGACGATAAGGCCCTTTATGGTTTTCCATCAGTACTTTTATAAGGGCTTAGCTTTGGGGTGTCCGATATTGCCCGTAATGGCAGTCATTTAACGGCGTGGCTTTCTGATGCACTCATTTGACGCGGTGCGTGTCATCAACTCTGTAAAACTTCGTCAGTATAAAAGAAATAGCCACGGCACGCCTTTCAAGTTGTAAAATCCTTTCAACGAAAACAAAATCACATTTTATGTCTATACACTGACGTTCATCCGATGATTTGTGTGCACTTAACTGGCGAATCTTAACCCTTAATAGATGCAACGTTATACTCAAACTGGAAGCTGCACAGTGGATTCTAATGATTTATGCTTTTCAATATATTTCTTAAGATTTTCAATTTCACTTAATCTAATTCAATTCTTTTTGCATTGTGATCTAATTCAAAATCTAAGCTTTTTAGCTTTTGTATGGTGATGCTTTATCAGCACTATCAAGGAGGTCTTCAGTATCGACTTTAGGCTTTGGCGTGCATATAGATTTGTGGACCGACTTGTCAAGATGGAAAGCTACGACCATTGACTCAACAAATCAGGCTTTACCAGATAAATGGAACCTGACAGAAAGTTACTACCAATATGCTTCGCACTTGTCTTGATATCCTCATATCAGGAGCAATCTAATTCGCAAAGAAATGTTTGAGTTGTATCGATAACTTGTATATGTCCGTTAACATAAGAGGAAAAATGTGATTCAGACCGCCAAAGGGACTTTCCAATGCCACACATGGTTAAGCCATCAAAAACAATTTCTTTAAAACACATGTATCTACATTTCAAACCTCAAATCTTTACCAACCCTGCAAAGCTAGATTTGTCAGGTTGCTTTAGGTAAAAAAAAGCAGGAGTTCAACTTCTTCATCTTACCGAGCTAAAGCCAGAAATTTCAGATGAGACCCGGATGTCACCCCCATCCTAATATATCAGTCCAACCAGAAGAGACGGGTTCAGGGGTCAATCCAAGGTCAAAACATACCAAAGGTCACCTATTTTAAGAATACACCTTCTTTTGTCCTCCCTATCAGTAAACTGGACAATTAAGCAAATTTGGCCAGGACAAAAATATGTAAACAAAATAATAGAGGGTATGCACCGCACACTCTACTGCGCAACTCATAAGGTGGTCCCTCCCCTACCTCTCTTATGCTATTATTTGACATTGACTAGGCATTTTGAGGAATGGAAGTTCTTTACACGAAATCTTCTGAAACTAGATTTGGGCAGAACAGACGTTCCTACTCAACAGTGATATCTTCACTGCAGCTTTTAACTGGCCATGACTTATGACTACGATAGTTCAGTTGATACTATTGTCTTCAAAGTACCTGGTACCGTGCTTCACGGTGTGTGTTCGTTGTGTTAGTTTAACTTTTGTTCAAGGTTATAACCTCTGTAGTTAAATGAAAAAAAACACAGTGACCTTACATGCATTACGAGTATGAGTACTAGTTTAGCCTTAGGGCGATTCAAACTACGAGCTCGGCCAGAGATGAGAGTGGGGAATTCACTCGATCCGTGACCTATTTTGAATCAAAGTCATCATGAGCCTTCAATAGTGTTTATCTTCTTGACTTTAGAAACATTTTCTGATATATTCATGAATAGCCCATCGACAATGGTCAGCAATGGTTTGCTAGATCATTATAGTTTAGAATTGATCTCCAAAAAATCGACCCAACCCACAAAGGGTTTCTATTTTCTATAGTTGCGAGAAATCAGAATGATGATACAACGTGTTTTATGCAGTTACTGATTGGTTAACTCCCACCAGTCGATTTTTCGCGCGTCTTTTACTTCCACAAGAGCACTTTAGAGATGTTTCGCTGACGGTGCATTACTCATAGTAATACTGACGACTCGTCCATTCCATTAATCTTTCAATCGTCTCCTTCGACCTTTATCTGCTAAAGCTCTTTTCACGACTCACCCATCCATACGCATGAGTGAGATCTATAATCTTTTGATGTGTGTTGTATACAGGTTCCTTGCATCGAGGTCAAAGCTTTGCGTTCAGTTCCAACGTAGGATGAAATGTTGTTGCGCTGAACGGAGCAGTGATTGCGGACATAAATGCATAGAATTCATAGGGATGTACATTAAGCGTGATCTTTGATACGCCCTCGTTTGACACTCAATCACATGGAGAATGTCCAGAATGCTCCTGATGTTTCACACAATCATCGTAATGTGAGGTCGATAAATGTCCGCCACAACCATGGCTAACTGCCAAACAAAACCTTTACTTTCTTACATTTCTAAACTACTAATCTGATAAATTACACGTGACTGTCTATATAAAGAGCATACAATGTACATGTAAGTAGTTCTTAAAGAAAAAAGAAGAGTCATCAATCAAAAATGTGCTTTTCAAGTAGACATACAGTAGCTAGCCGAAGCGGGTTGATCTCTTGACTTCTTTGCCGTAATGGACCGTTGAATAGGTTTCCTTGAACAGTCAAGAGATTTTCAGAAATGGATTCATTTTTGCGACCCTTTGCCCTCAGACGGGAAACTAAATTCCCCAATGGCAAAAAGGGTTTGGAAAAGGCTTCAAAGAATGTAGGCATTCCTGTGGATGTCGATGACACGACTATCTTGACCTTAGCTTTTGCCACAGCGACTGGATTGTATGCCCTTTTTGCAACCAGGAGCCTATTGAATTTGCCTTGGCGCCCAATGCCAACGATTGCTGCCTGGATAGACGTTGTATATTTTATTTGTGACTCCAGTTTCCTTTCACACTTACTCCAGGACCATAACTGTTTAGTCCCTTACAAAAACAGACACTATAGTTGATAGAGCTATAAAGAAGGGAAATTGCTTTGAAAGATGCCCCCTTTACGGTCATGGCTATGTATCTTTTATGTTGTTGTGATTCAGTTGCAGCTATATATCCATGTAGGGCGAAAGCTTTCAATAGCTACCAACTGAGGATAACAACACATTGGCACATAGTACATATCTTGGCGGTAGTTAAACCTAAAAGTAAACCTGTAGATGGCAATGAAATGCTATCTGAGCTGAGAAGAGACGTCACTGTCTCTACTAGTGACGACACTTTTTTTTTTACTTTGGTTTTTGACAGACAAGGACGACGTGGCACTGCACTCAAGTTTTTTTGTAACTTATATTAACAGTGTAGTGTACAGATAACAACATACCCATTCTTTTTTAAATACATCTGGGAGAGGTGAGGAAAGTCGTGTAAAATGCCTTTCCCAAGGGCACAACAGCGGTGGCGTCAGGGGGATTCGAACTCGGGACCTCTTGGTTCTGAGTCGAACACCCTGCTGTTACGCCACACGACCCCACATGTGGGGTTGCGGGATATGGTTGCGGGACATAATGGATGACACACTAGTTCTGTTACCCCTAGTGACAAGTTTTGGTTGCCACCTTCCGCCTTAAATCATATACCCCTCATAATTGAGGCGCATGATGCAGTTTTATTTTGTTGTAACTATATGATTAAAGTAAACATACCGCGCAGTGTACTGTACTTCGTGCTCTTTTTTTTCTAATATATATAGCAAATAACGTTTCAGTGTCACTTCTTTGGAACATATTCATCCTCGCAGCACATGTGATTGACTGATATGTTTGCTCACTTTGCCACTTCGCAGTTAACATAATCATACTTTCAAATCTAAAAGTACAACGTAAGCAACTTATCTTAAGATCAATACGATTATGGTGTTAAGTTCAAAACATCCCGTATCTAAATGCAGATGTCCATCAGCTCAGCAAGGTGCCTGGTCGAGGTTGTTAGATAAGAAATAATCACATGACAGAGAGACAGTCCTACTGTAAAGAACGTTTTCCCAAGTTTTGTATGTCTCAAGAAGCGTCCCTGAAGTTTTCCCAAGTCTTGTATGTCTCAAGAAGCGTCCCTGAAGTTTTCCCAGGTCTTGTATGTCTCAAGAAGTGTCCCTGAATCCAGAAGTGGATTCTTGGCGAATATTTGACATCCCCACACGTACCAAAGGCGCTGGTCTGTTGCAAACGTTGCATGCTTCTCGACGATCTTCGATTTTCTGTCTTTCTTTCTTGCTTCTCCAGAGAATTGGTTGTCAGTACAACTACTGGTAATATAAAGCTGGGCAAACCAAACTAAGATGTAAGATAAAAAAAAGTAATTAATCTGTTAGCAAGCTATTGTCATATTTGCGAAGAAAAATGTACTTTTTCCACTATAACATGAAAGTCGGAAAGAGATTGTCATATTATCACAACTTGTCACGAATCCAATAGCGCAACCCAAGTTCAAAAAGTAATATTGGTTTGTGAATCTACTTAGAACACCAAAAAATTGCTCTTCCCGTGTTCAACTCTTTGCTTTAATCATTCACCATTTTGACTGCTTCAGCTTCTTGATTCTACAGGTTAATTATCACCACTTGGAACCACTAATTTAGCGTCGGCGGCATAATTGTCACTTCTACGTGTTTTGAAATAAAGATATGTTCTTACTTTTTGTCAAAGGTTGAAAGAGAATGTTTGTCTATCGACAAAACAAATATAAACGTCAAAAGATACAGGTGAGCTTGTGAAGAGCTGTCGACCAGGCGATATTGGGTGAGCGTCACTTACATTTACGCCTCTGCACTATATTACACGTGTTAAGGATAGCTCATACGTACCAGAGCAATTTACATTCAGGAAATTGCTTCTTCAGAAGATTACTTCGAGGAATCAGAATTAGATGACGCTTGATAGGCTACAGCGTTCCTCCTCATCATGTAGGGTACCGACTTCATTTCCGACACGTACGCTACTATTTGCTAATCCTATACCCGGGTTGGCTGCTTGCTGTAGACACCGATACTACCACTACTATGTTCTTCTCGCGAACGCACCAATTTTACCTCATTATTCAATGTACAGAACAAATGGCGCAGAGTACTTCATTGCCTTGACTCTATTTCGATATAGAGGAGACAATAAGGGCAAAGATATACAAATGTCGTGGCGTAGAGTGTGCTTTTCATGTACGTGAGTTGGTCATTAAGTGGTCATAAGTAAGTCATAATGGACGGAGAATTGGTGAGTTAAACATCATCGGACAAAAATTAACAACTTTCGCTACTTGCATCAACGCTATTAACAAGTTTTACTTGCTAATTCCAACACACAAGAGCACACAAGAGTCTAAGAACTAATGACGTCGACTTATCCTTTTTACTGGAAGTGTAGAAAGGTCTAATGTGACAAATCTCAGTTTCACGGGTTCTGCATGTAAACAACCAGATGAATAAATGTCTGAATATGGTATGTATACTGAAGGGACACACGGGAACAC
The DNA here is from genome assembly GCA_035149815.1 of Branchiostoma lanceolatum. Lineage (NCBI taxonomy): Eukaryota > Metazoa > Chordata > Leptocardii > Amphioxiformes > Branchiostomatidae > Branchiostoma > Branchiostoma lanceolatum. The sequence goes on from CM068866.1 coordinate 16,525,241, forward strand.
ATTCGTGGGTTAAAAGTTACGGTTCTACACGGATTGCTCTTTCATGGTCTCGGGAGTTTCAATCATCGCCCAGCCGTAGCAGCTGCTAGATTGAAATTTCCTCGTAAGGCAAAGGGCTGTGCCTCAATTGATCCATTGCCACGTGTCGGCGATCAGAGGAGTGTTACAGGAATGGAACGTGACAGGGCCGTACGGTCCGGTATCCAAAGTGCTTTGCAGGGATTTCTGCGACTAAAAACCAATGCATATCTGACGAGACATTAATTCACATTAGAAATTCCATTTCGTGACTTTACATGGATGAGATTGATTTTTCTCAAAAATGAGCCGACAAAAATGCATTGTCGCCATTTTGTAGAAGAGTTAGGTCCAGGAATATTCAGTTCGCGTGTACATACTTTGCGTAGACATCCACGTAACAAGAGGATTGCCAAGATCGTGCCAGAATTATAGATCGTTAGAAATTTGGCTTTGCAACAACTGCCCTATCCCATTGTTACCAGCTTGAGACCAAGCACTTGGCACGTTGTTGATGGATATGCTGAAGGTGTCACCAGAGAATCCACCTCTGAACACAATCCAATAGAGACTGACACGTTATTAAAATCGATGTAGATTTGTTGGGATGGGGCTGGTGGCATTACGCTTCAGCGGAGGTATAGAGGCGAGCAATATTCATACATGACCAACAATGCAGTTGCTCCACCTGAGTACCTGACAGCTGTTGAAAGCCCCCCCCCCCCCCCCCCCCTTGGGGAGATGACTCTGGCAATTCGAAAATGTTTAGTCATATCTGTTTCTCCAAATTGTTTATTAAGAATATTTGACTCTTGTCTTAAGCCATTTTTTTTATATGGATATGAAATTCGGGGCACCGAGTTTTAAATGACAGCTCACCAATCGAAATTTCACAACATCATTCAATAATAATACTAGTGACAAAATGTCACGTAAAGCATCGATATTTCCAAGACGTCCAATGGTACAATCCAGTTTTCCACTTTCGCCTAACGGACTGTAGAAAAACAGTTGACAAAAGTACAGCATAATCCCTTTGAAATAGCTTTTGCTGGTAGGTTAGCAAGCTTATTCTTCTGCGTCGAGCACCATTTGAATTTCAATACCACACAAGGGACTAACGGCCCTGAGTACAACAGATATTAATGCACTGTTGGGACCGGACAGCACGATGTATCGTAAATCCCCAGTAAAGTGGTTGGACTACGGCCAAATTCTGGATAGAGTAGCAAGCACGGGCTGGTCTTCCAAAGTATTGTTGAGCCCACCGACTGTTAAACACATTACAAATCCATCACTGCGTAATGTGCGGCTGTTACATTTCATGCTTGAGATGTTACAAAGATGTGCTCCGGACAAGTCTCACCTGAGCTTGTCGAACAAAATGACTGTGTATGATTTTCAAGGAAGGGTACATGTCAGCAGTTGGTTAGCAGATTAGAGGCGTCGACGTGTTGGCGTAACGGTTAGGGTGCTTGGCCTAGAACCCAGAGGTCCTGTGTTCGAATCCCTTGACATGCCACCGCTGTTGTTCTCTTAGGAAAGGCACTTCACATGACTTTCCTAATTCACTCCACCTAGTTGTAAAATGGGTAACTGACTTCGGTTGAGGAGGTAAAGGTGTTACGGTGGAAGGAGACACGTTGAATTACAACCCACTGCAAAAAAAGGCTATGGGACTACCTTACGTCCTTACGCTATGTAACTACTTTTATCTATCTAGAGGGCTAAGATAACGTTTTCATCATGAACGGCAGACGCTATAGCATATGGCACTTTGACAGTTCCCGCCGCTCAGGTGGTGATCGGAAATTGGGATCGCGACCTGTGACGTAAGGACCTTTAGGGGCACAGAAATCCACACCCCGTTACTTCTTTAATGGAAATAGTTCTTTTAAAATGGTATCATTCTTCCCCAATAAGCTTGTTTCTTTCCAACTGTGTCTGTGTTATTTACTCCTGTACGCGTTGTCGTTTAAGCTTTGGCAGGTTTGGTTGCTTTCCAAATTAAAGAAGTGGGTCGGATTATCCTTGCTACCCACCGGGGGCAGAAATTGCGAAAGGCAATTCGACAAGGAAGTCAGTCATGGGAGGAAAATTGTCAACTTTAACACCATTTAACTCTTGGAGAGGGGTTGCTATCAATTACCTGTCTGCAATCGTAATCTACACTTCCTGATTCTCAAGCGCGTTGATAATTTCACTGACATCGTACAGTTGGGATGCACCCGTGAAAATTGCAGACCTGTCATCTAGGTGGGAAAAATTAATGCGAGTATCTGCGACTAAATTGTCATGGCTTCGTCTATTCAAAAATACTAATAAGATACATAGATGTTATGAATGTTTAATGAATAAGGTCTTAACCTTAATCACGCTAGAACTTTGCAACTCATTGTACAGCAGGCGGAGTTGGCGGATAGGTCAGAGGTCAAGTCACGCCACGGCACGTCTTGAATATCTGCTCCGTATTCGTGTACACTTTTCAAGGCTTGGAAGCCCTAATCGTGCGATATTCTTGCCCGATATCATCGATAAGAAGTTACAGAGATAATCTACGTCCAAATTTGGCCGAATCAATCCTTTGGGAACGTGTAAAAGTACACAAGAAGGCAGCGTACCCCCGAGGAACTTTCAAGAAGAAGCCAACATGGCGTCTGAAGACAACGCTTGGCGACGTGAGAGGAACGACCAGCCCATCGGAAGATCCGAGACACATCGTTCTGTCATGCCTGTATTTCTGAAGAACAGAGACATCGTCGGAGAGGATGATCGACCCTTGACGACACGAGAAATCTGCGGAGCGCTTGAAAAGGTCGCCGGCTACAACTCTATCGAAGGTGCACAGAGGATCAGAGGCCTATGGCGGATCTATCCCCTGTCGGAAAGCGCCCGTGTCACCATCCTGCTACATGGCGTCACCATACGATATCGCCACTTCCAACCCTACAGCGACAACCCTTTTATCGTAAAGGGAACAGCAGAAGTACCTACCACCAGAGTCTATGTGAGTGAGATTCCCTTATCTTACAGTAATGACGAAATCAAGGAATGCTTCGTAAATCTGGGGTGCACCTTCCACAGCAAGATCATTGACGAGAGGGACCGCGATGAAAACAAACGTCTGACCAGATGGAAAACAGGGAGAAGATTTTTCCACATAGAAGTGCCCAAACAGCCATTACCATCTATCCTGGCCATGGGTCCTTTTCGGGCAAAAGTGTACCACAAAGAACAGAAAGACACCGAAAGGAGACAAGCTATGAACTGTAAGAACTGTAAACAACATGGACACACAATGTCTAGCTGCCCAGAGCCACTGAAATGTTTTGACTGTGGATTGCAAGGCCACAAGAGAGGAGATCCCACCTGCCTATACATAGAGAGTGAGACTGAGAGCAACACCCAGAAACCTCCCCCTCCTGCTACTACAGACACCCCAACCTCTTCTACCGACCCGGACAGAGCAGCACTTATGTCACCTTCTCCAACACGAGTCATCGACCAGTACTTTTCCCAGTATATCTCAAGAGAAGACATACCCAACCCAGCCGATCGCGAAGAGAACACAGCCTCCACCAATACTTCCGCAAACGTCGCCATGACAACGGAGCACACATGGGCTGAGGAATGCGGAAGTCCCGTCCCGGAACAGTCCATCCCTACCCGGGGTCCCATTGACCGCTTCTTGCTGAAAGCAAGATCAACTGCCAAGGACAACTCAAAAAAGTCATCTCAGAAAAAAAAGAAGCCAACTTCTAGTCAGAAGCGTCCGCGTGACAGCCCACCAGCAGGAACAGCGGAGCCCTCCCGGAAACAGCTGAGGAACAACACACCCCCATCCACACGTGGCTCCGGCGGTGCGACCTAGCATTCCTGGGAAATTCTTTGGACTGACCTCATGTGCTAACTAACTCGGCTCGGCTACTGGACTCATGACTATGGAACTCATAAACAGCTGCGATGATGACAGGACAAACTGTGCATCAACAAAAGGTACAGAACTCTGTTGCTAGTTCCGAGGGCTCAAACGTGACTTTACTTTCTCTTAACGTCCGGGGGCTCCTCGATAAAAACAAAAGGAGATCATTGTTATTGTATGTAAAAAAACAGAAGACTGACATTATCTTTCTACAAGAGACTCACTTCACCCCAGAAACAAAAGATATTTTAACTAGAGAATGGCAAGGCCCTTGTTTTCAAGCCTTTGGGTCTAATTGTAGCAGGGGGCTTGCAATATTGATTAAACCTTCAACCAGATTCAAACTAATAGACATTAATTTCCTAGATAATGATGGAAGAACTATTCTACTAAAATGTACCATTGATGATGTAGAACTGTGTTTAGTCAATATTTATGCCCCAAATAGTGCAAAAGAAAGAAATACTTTTCTAATGAATCTGTCAGAATGGTTAAGTAGGTATGACCCCACAAACCTAATTTGTGGTGGTGATATCAACTGTGTTTTGAATCCTGAACTTGATAAGAAAGGGGGTAGACTAGATACGGCATTAAGGTCTGCTAAATCTGTGAAAAAATTATGTTCTAAATTGAAATTATGTGACGCTTATAGGTTAGTAAATCCCACTACCAGACAATTCACATGGCGAAATCTTGCAAAGAATGTAGCTTGTAGACTTGACCATTGGCTAATACACAAGACCCTTGAAGGAAAAATTGACAAATGTGATATAAGACCAGCAATCCATACTGACCATCAAGCTATATTTCTAAAACTCAAATTCCAAAGCTTTGCCAGAGGCCCTGGAATTTTTAAACTTAATGTAGATCTATTGAAAGACAGTGAATATTGTGAGAAAATCTGTGAGATAATCAAACAAGAGAGCAACAATATGATTACATCAAAGAGAGACAAACTAGATTTCTGTATGATCAAAATAGCTGAATACTCACGACAATATGGGGCTAAGAAAGCCAGAGAAAATAGAGAAAAGACAGAGAGGCTGGAAAAAAGACTCTGTACTCTGCAAAATGAAATGGATAAAAACCCTACTACGGATACTATACTCAACTATAATGAAGCAAAATCTAACTTAGAAAACCTATATATGAAAAAATCACATGGAGCATATATAAGAGCTAAGGCCCGATGGAGGGAAGAAGGTGAAAAACCAACAAAGTACTTTCTAAACTTGGAAAAGAAAAGAGGAATTGACAAGGAGATTGACTTTTTATCTATTGATGGGAGAGAGATAAGAAATGACTCAGATATTCTGACTGAATGTAAGGCATATTATGAACATCTATACCAAGAGGACAATATAAGTGATACAGCAATAGAACAATACTTAGAAAGCGTACAATTAGAAAATATTTTAAATGAGACAGACAGAGAATTCTTAGATAAACCAATTACAAAAGAAGAATGCAAGGAAGCCCTCTTCTCTATGAAAGACAATAAAAGCCCTGGCCTGAATGGCATTCCTTCAGAATTCTTTAAATTATTCTGGCCTATGATAGGAGACCTTGTTTATGATTCTATCCAGGAAACCTTAAGGGAAGGGAAAATGTCTATATCACAAAGAAGAGCTGTACTTAGACTAATACACAAGAAAAATGAACGCCACCACCTGGACAATTGGAGACCAATCAGCCTTCTTAACACTGATTACAAAATATTTGCATTTGTGTTTGCGAATAGACTGAAGAAAGTTCTACACAAATTAGTTAACAATGACCAGACTGCATATATCAAGGGTAGATTCATTGGGCAAAATGTAAGACTTATTAGTGATGTCATTGAATATGCTGAAACTCAAAACATCCCTGGAGCAGTAATTTTCCTGGATTTTACTAAAGCTTTTGATTCTCTGAATAGACAATTCATGTGGAAAGTGTTACAAAAATTTAATTTTGGTCCTTTCTTTATCCATGCAATGAAATGTATGTACTATGACATCAGCAGCACCATCTGTAATAAAGGATGGTTGTCTGACTTTTTCCCCCTAAAAAGAGGTATACGACAGGGCTGCCCCATATCCGCTCTCCTGTTTATACTTACTGTTGAAATTATGGCTGTAAAAATAAGACACGCTCAAGACATAGAGGGGATAAAAGTCAAATGTAACCCAGCTAACGAGGTAGAAATTAAAATCTCTCAAGTAGCAGATGACACCACACTTCTGATATCAGATGATGCATCTATGGAAAATGCATTTAGACATATACAAGAGTTTTGTAATGTATCAAGCCTCAAACTAAATATGAGTAAATGTGAAGGATTATGGATAGGCGCATACATGGCCAGACAAGACAAACCTTTAGGTATTTCCTGGCCCAAAACCCCTATAAAATCCCTAGGAATATACTTTTCTAACCGTAAATTACAGCAAGAGTGTGAACTCTTAAATTGGGAAAAAAAGATTGAGCGACTAAAAAATACACTTCAAATTTGGAAATGTAGAAACCTCTCTCTGTATGGTAAAGTTACGGTATTAAAATTCCTAGCCCTTTCACAGATAATCTATAACATGTCAATGATTCTCACCCCTACTTGGGTGATACAGACTGTAAAGAAAGAAATGTTTGCATTTCTATGGAATGGAAAAAAAGATAAGATTAAAAGACAGGTTATAAGCCAACCCATTGAACTGGGGGGATTAGGCTTAACAAATCTTGAATACCAAAAGCAATCCCTACTTGCATCTTGGGTACAAAGACTGGACAAAAACTGTTTAACTTTGGAAGAAAATGCTAGATGGAAAGCACTGCCCCTTCTGTACTTAAATTCTTTTGGCCCCAATAACCTTATACTACACATGAACTTTGAAAATGAAAACGATGGCCCAAACCTCAACAATATTCCCACTTTTTACAAACAAGTTATACTATCCCACCACAGAACTGATAAAGCGGGCGGTGTTAAGGCCCTCAACATAGAAGAACAAGTAATATGGTGCAACGAAAATGTGAGATCCCAGGGTAAAACCATCTTCTTTCCCCAGTGGATCAAAGAAGGAATTATTTATGTGAAAGATTTATTCCCTAGGGGACAATTCATTTCTGTTAATAACTATCCAACCCTTTGTAACAGACCCAGTACTCTTATTGAGCACATTAGTCTGTTTCAAGCCATACCCAGCTCTTGGAAAACTGTTGTTAAAAATACTCTAGACTCAGATGACAGCCCAATGCATCTTGTTATCCAGACCCCAAATCTGCTTGAACCTACAACAAAATTGAAAATCCAGACAAAATCCTGCAAAGCCCTTTACACTGCACTCATTCAGAAACATGCAGTGGTACCAAGCTGCCAGCAGAAATGGCAGGCACTTTTCGGTTCTGACTCTTTTGAGTGGAAGAAGATTTGGAAGATGTTAGGCACAACTTCATGTAAAGAAACACAAATAGCAGTATTCAATTACAAGTTACTTCAGCAAATTCTACCATGTGGTGAGAAACTAAACAAATGGAAAATACAAGATGAAGATGGGCAAGTAGTTAGTCCTATATGTAGATTATGTAGCAGTGGAGATATTGAAAATTATAAGCATATGTTTTGGGATTGTAAAAGGCTAAAAGACTTCTGGAACTCAGTTCACACTTATGTACCCTTCTGTCCCAGTAACCCTAACATTGATTTTCAAGAAGTGATCCTTGGAAAAGTAACTCAGCCACTAAGAATACATGATCTGAATAGAAGACTTCAAACAATAACTATAGCTAAGTGGGTGATTTTTAAAACATGGGTTTTTCTGAGGATGAACCCACAGGCCACTTCAAGGCAAAAAGATCTGGTCAGTATTTTCAACTGGGAAATAAAAAACAAATTTACCAGTATAAATGCACTTTAGCACCTCTTGAAAACCAACCTGCTGTATGATATTATCTTTTACTTACTATTTTAAGTTTTGTCTTGTAGGTAATGATGTAACAATGTTTTTATCTGATTCACATATTTGTCACAGGTAGTCAGTCGTGTAATATTATCTTTGATTTCTGTTTTAAGCTACTCTTTTGCATGTAATGATGTTAGGAATCTTATGTTATGTGCTATTTATCACAGGTAGTTTGTTTCTGTTAAAAATGTTGTGTCGCTTCTGTTAAGTTACTTTCAAGTGATGTTCCAACTTTATAATAATGTTGTGATTTTAACTTAAGTTTGATGTAAAAACTTCATTGTAAAAATCGGTGGTGGTGAATAAAGTGGTGAAAAAAAAAAAAAAAAAAAAAATCATTCTTCCCCAATAAGCTTGTTTCTTTCCAACTGTGTCTGTGTTATTTACTCCTGTACGCGTTGTCGTTTAAGCTTTGGCAGGTTTGGTTGCTTTCCAAATTAAAGAAGTGGGTCGGATTATCCTTGCTACCCACCGGGGGCAGAAATTGCGAAAGGCAATTCGACAAGGAAGTCAGTCATGGGAGGAAAATTGTCAACTTTAACACCATTTAACTCTTGGAGAGGGGTTGCTATCAATTACCTGTCTGCAATCGTAATCTACACTTCCTGATTCTCAAGCGCGTTGATAATTTCACTGACATCGTACAGTTGGGATGCACCCGTGAAAATTGCAGACCTGTCATCTAGGTGGGAAAAATTAATGCGAGTATCTGCGACTAAATTGTCATGGCTTCGTCTATTCAAAAATACTAATAAGATACATAGATGTTATGAATGTTTAATGAATAAGGTCTTAACCTTAATCACGCTAGAACTTTGCAACTCATTGTACAGCAGGCGGAGTTGATTGCATGAGACGATAACGAGACGTTTTATGGTGATGTGATATGAAAGATCGTTACGCAGCAACTTGACTTCCTGTCAAATGTTATGGTGTATTCCGCACCAGGGCAGACTTATACGACTCCCTTTTGTAATCCTGTAAGTAAACGAATCGTCTATATGTTCAAATTGGAATTCATATACTCTGGGGCCTCTTTGCATAACACGAATATATATATATATATATATATATATATATAGAGAGAGAGAGAGAGAGAGAGAGAGAGAGAGAGAGAGAGAGAGAGAGAGAGAGAGAGAGAGAGAGAGAGAGAGAGAGAGAGAGAGAGAGAGAGAGAGAGAGAGAGAGAGAAAATTACTAGAAAGGGCACTCTAGATTTAAAAATACTGGTCGTGCCTTTATATATCGCACAGATATGCAAGACATGACATCAAATTTTATTCGGAGAAATGCCATAAAGGTAATCAATATTTCAGCTGGTTGTAGCTTTTTGGAAATGGTCCTACGGTTACAGTAAAAAATATTTGATTCTACGCCGTGTTAGACATAACGTATTGCTTTAGCTACACCAGAGTCTTCTGACTATTTTTGACATAACGTTTTACCTGTTAATACTACAGACCTAGTACAAATCTACATAGGTCACAATGAACGTCACATCTATGTCATTACTATAGCTCAGATGTCATGTACGTTTACTAAGTTGTCATACTTTGTACGAGTTACAATTATCGCGCAATAATGTTATTCTTTTTCTAACAAACTTCTCAAAGTTTCAATTGTTTAAATTTATGTATCGTATGTCTGTGGTCGGTTTCTACCAAATGGCATCAGGGCAATGTGGGAGGGGGGCAAGCAGCGGGCACGTCAAAATGTTGTCGACCACACTACCACGCAGTATAATAGCTGCAAGATATGTAGTGGTCAGACCTGGTGGCCTAATTCAAATTGCAGATGAAGACCCTTTTCAATGAGCCAACCATTCAATCGATAAACATATTTTTCAGGCATGCAGGCATAAAATCAACAAATATTCTCCAATCCCTGTATGTATGTTGTCTCCTTTTAAAGTTCTTACGAAGAACGTTTTGAAGACTGGCAACTTCTGAATTTCTATTGCAACTGTCCCATGGAGTATCTACTTTTATTCCTTATCCCGGAAATCATACATGCAGTATCATATAGAGGAAAATCAATAAACTGAGAGTATAACAGCCCATAACTGTTATGATCTGATACGGGTGTCTTCGATCACATCAAATTATTCATCATGTAGGGTTAAATGATAAAATCGAATTTCAGTCGTGGATCTTTTTTCGGCAGATGCTGATAAAAAGCAAGAATGAATGTCGGCAAAATGATAAAAACGTCACCTACTAAAATGACAGTACTGCGTCCCATTCGTTTTATGCAGTACTATCATGTAGATATAGATGCATTGTAAATGCCTGTAGATGCATTGTAAAAATGAACGTGCTATCAACATATACCATAAGAGCGTCTTTGGCACATAGCGAAAAAAGCTTACCAATGGGGATATACATACAGAGTGAAAGCTCGTATAATCTAAAGTGCACACGCGAAGATGGTGTGATACGCCGAGGGGTAGTTATGCCAGCTGTTAAATATAGATACAAAATATACCAAAGGTGAAGGAATTACCAATGGCAACATGAGTGATAAACGTATAAGATTATTCGTAAGTTTGCCAGGAATTTTGTCCAATGTAACTTTGATAGATAGACTTCCTACGGGTTACGTATTTCTTTACGCGCAACTCCGGGCGTACATTTGGCACCCTTCATTAGACCTTCAGAAAAGGCAGAGACTTGACTTGACTGGTGTAAATAAGGTTATTTTCAGCATCACGCGGCTCTGCACAGTCCACAGAAGTCTTCCTCGGGCACCATACTGCTCGTCTTCCGCGTTAGCTGCATGAAAATTGTGTAATTAAATTTCGTATCCATGTATGCAGCATCCACGTATGCGACTCAAGCATTATCAACGTCGATCGATCAATGTCTGTCGCACACAATAACCATGAAGACCAATTTATCCGCGACCTTCTTCTTTTGGTCACGACACAATAAGATTTGGCTGGTGCTCCGAAGCCCCGGTGGTGTAACAAGACTGGTTACACGATGTAGTCTGTGCTACATTAAGTGAAGGGGTCAGGACAGGGGGCTTCTCGTTCAATCGGATATTGGCTTGTGGACGTCTCCTGTGTGTATTCGTATATTTTATTGCCATCCCGGACGTGCGTTGGTCCTAAAGCAGCCAGGAGTTTGAAGACACGACAGCAATTTGCATTTGCCCTAGACTAGAACAAAAAATATAACCTGAGATCATTCCTAACTCCAAAATAATTTAGAATACAAATTACTATCATTTCGTGTAGATCTACTCCAGGTCTTGATTTTATCTATCATATTGTTGTTTTTAATTTGGAACGTTTAGGTAGTCATGACGTGATGAGTTTCTATACCTCTAAGCGTTATTTTACAATTACTTCTCTTCCTCAGCCTATTTTTATGAACAGCAATTAGACATTAGATCAAGAATTGATAGCCTATCTTCGTAATTATACCTATAGCCTATCGGGACCTATTACTGGATTACTAGATTGTTACCCACTGATTACACACGATTGTTTTCAATTATGGATGGATTTATCGGGCTCATTTCAATATTCTCCTAATTTGTCATTGGCATAGCACGTGAAGATGTAAAAGACAGATAAAAATTTAAAGTGATGTTGTCTCCAGTTGAGTTGCTGAAAACATACAATCGCATTATTCAATTCACGCAATAAGCTGCGATTCACTTACAAGAAACTATGTTTTCGATGCATACGAATTTCTTCTAAACAATTTGACCTGGAAAACTTGTCTCCTACTCTTTTTATTTGTATTGAAATTTTATGACGTAAACTTGATTTATGCTCAATTTTTTTCAAGGAATTATTGTAAATGGAACAGTCCTAAGGTTGATAAAGGTCTCAGCCATAGCCGCTTTAGAATCTATCGATCTTTTGACAGCATGAAGACTTATATGCACCTGCCACCAAATTATGCAGGACCTGTTCCGGAGCCTAAGGTACCAAATGTCCTTTATCGTAGGAAACGTCCGAAGCTTAACATCTTAGGGTGAATTCTTCCCTAGCTGGTTTCAAAGAAATAAACAATCCATTATCGCCTTAGCAATGTTCGTCATAGGGCGCCTGGGTTGCCGAATGCAGTGAAGCGGGAACGTATTAATGATTCCCAAGTGATAAGAAAACTGCCAGCGTATTTCATACATGTATTTCCATATTGCCTCTAATATCGACGGGCATACGGGGGTCAAACATTACGTTATGTTCCCTGTCGAATAATTTGGTATCTGTCATCTTTTGTTGCCTATTAGAGTTATCTGGCAGATGCTGATCACATACATATGGTCTTTTGTTCAGTAAACATTCACCCCTTAGCTTCAGATGCCTTGACACTAGACTGACTAATGTAAGTGCTAGGAAGAGAGCAGGGACCTATTTTGAAACTTGACGCGAAAAATGCATCAAGAGCTACGGGCACAATTGCTCTTAAGGTCCCTAACGTATATACATCTCTACTCGAGATATTCCTACAAGGCGCCCCTTATGAGGCAATGACTAAGCTTTAGATCCTATGAAAGTTGTCAAAACTGATTTCAGCTGTCCCTTGTACCTCGTTATTTCAGTACCACATTGCTAGGACATTCTACAGGGACAATGACAGGTTCTGTTAGCACTTGTAAGAACTAAGCCTGGGATTTTACTCAAAGAGGGTCAGGTATGTTTAGCAGCCCAGTTGATAATCTGCCTGAACTGAGCTGACACGTTGAGAGTCTCCGCAGGCGTGTAGAATTCTCTGTGTTATGGCGTGCCTGTGTCGCACTCTGCATAATCAACTTCTGATCCCTACTAACACCACAGCTAGGTGCATGCAGTCTTCTTTGTTACCGAAGCAAACAAAACATACAGACAAAACAATGTGCATCTAGCTCCACTATAAATGATCGCCCTGGTGCTTTTTGGGGTCAACTTTTCCTGTTTATATAAATCCTTTACTTAATATTCAAAACAAGTTTTCTTGGGGAAAATCTTCAAATTTAAGAGAACATTCGAATGACATCCACTGAATGCAAACCGTTTTGATTTTTGCTTTATGACCCTATCTTTACATTGCTCAATATGTTAGCTCTGGTGTTAGCAGAGGGTGATAATCTTGAAAAACCATCTAGTCGGCAGATATCAATAACAAGAGCATTAATTTTCATTTATTCTTGCATATGACCTTTTATATTCCGCTTATACTGATGCCTCCATCGCCTTCTAAATAAAACGAGGCTCTGAAGAATTTGCCATCATATGAGATAAAATCGAGGATGGTGTTGCGAATAAATTTGTCCCCTTATGATTGTGAAGGCAGAAGCTAAGAATACGATTAAAACCTTTTGATGTTTCCAAACACCGATTTCTTGACCGATATTGGCTGCAAAATAGTAATCATCATATAGATCATCAATATATACAAAGTACGTGATAAAAGAAATATTTTTGCTTTCTATTTTACAGAAAGGTCATACGGCAAATATAGTCAGACTTGTATATGTTCGTGTTATATATTAGATGCGAGGATTCCAGACACGTTTCCCAATACTAGTAGACAGGCTAGGAACTGAAATTGGTGTTCATTACGATGGTATGGTCTGATCTTGTCTACTTGGCTAAAGATAAACTAAATTACACCCATCGTCTCGGCTCATATCTCTGCATTACAATACTAAACAGGATATCCTTACGTCTTTTATAATTAAAATGACATTGAATTAAACATACGTATTTTGACGTAATGTACAACTCATTATGCCGTGTCCAAAGTGTATCATTTTGCCTGATCTTGGGCGACCCATCTACAAAAAGAGAACAGCAGTGCCAAGCTATGGGAGAGAGAGAGAGATTGAGAGAGAGAGATTGAGAGAGAGAGATTGAGAGAGAGAGATTGAGAGAGAGAGATTGAGAGAGAGAGATTGAGAGAGATTGAGAGAGAGAGAGAGATTGAGGGAGAGAGAGAGAGAGATTGAGAGAGAGAGATTGAGAGAGAGAGATTGAGAGAGAGAGAGAGAGAGAGGGAGAGAGAGAGAGAGAGAGAGAGAGAGAGAGAGAGAGAGTATCAGCTAAAGCAATATCACAACATAGTTTAATACAACGGATGTCTATAGCTCCTCCCCAGCTGGAGAGAGTATTTTCGAATGTTTCTAGCAATCGGTGTCTTGAGAGACAAGCCCTGAAAGTGAAATGTTGTTTTATTATCTTCATCATTCAATTTCTCGGTTACGACGGATGAAGTAATGTTAGGCTGAGTTCAAAGGAACCATTAGAGAAAATTGTCTGCCATACAATGCAGTAAATCTAGGATTGGTTAAACGTAAGTTGGTCTTTACTACAACTGTGGCGCCAATTCGTTGGAACTTCATTTCGTTCATAACAATAAAAGATTCGGGAATATACCACTGTATAACTTGAAATCAGTGGGGGAACTTTGTTATGATGGAAGATCTACCCGGTCATTTATAAGACTCAGAGTAGAACAGTTAATCTGCAACAACAAATAACGTACATCGTATCTGAGATGCAATTACAACCTTATTATATAAAGTCTGATAAATCCAGTGGAGACAACTTCGTCGAAAACTTCACACAAAATCCTTTATAAAATGAAAGTGACGGGGGATGATATAGACTTCCATCAACCTTTGACCCATTGTTGACGTCACACGTGTACATATATATGCTCAGCGTGATTGTGCCAGATAGCTAAAGAGGACTGAGTTATTTGATCGAAAACTTTGAGTCCATTGTTTTAGTCGGAATATCGTTTATATTTTCCATAACCATAAATTTTGTTTAGAGATTGATACAAGCTTTGTGGCTAAGGTATTGCTACTTTGGCAAGACAAGAAATATGTTCTTCCATTGTGTCGTTTGTTCCTGGTCCCAAAGACTAATTTCTGTGCAGATTTCTGTAATGTTGGTTTCGTGAGTAGACTCTCTCTTTCAGACGTCCATTTAGAAGTCATGATAATACATCACGTCAGCTGCTTGAAGCAATATTCTGGCTCCATGGTATTGACGGCTGTGCGCAGCAATATAATGTTCTGTTCAACCAGTGAAAGTCATGATTGTCGAAGGGAAAAGGCTGTATAACATGTTGGGGACTGTTTTAGGCCAACATTATTACTTTCATGGATATGTGTTTTTTGTGTGACATTTGTCTTTTATGAAGCCCGTTTCAATTCTAACCCTCCTTCCGAAAATCACCATGCTTCCGAATTCAAGGCCCGACCTTTTTGTTGAAAGAAATGGGGCCAAGTAATGTAATTGATGTCATTATCTCGAAGTGAAAAATCATTAAATGACAAGTTTCTTATGATTGTGAATGTAATGTTTGCATGTTGCTCTGTTAATCCCGCTTTATCAATGTTTCCTACCTCTGTCATGTGCCATTGTTGCTTTTTTTACCCGGCCTTGGATCGGATTAAAACAAACATGTTTAATTGCGTGTTGCAGCCACTCTCACCTTTAATTGTTACAGATACAAGTGCCCTCGAAAAAGGGGTTGGAAGTTCATTCTTTAACCTTTTGGTATTTTACTATATCGTACAGGAGGTGGTGACGCATGATTTATACGCTTAGAGAAGGGAAGTCGTTCGCTTCGCACCAGGCACCATCTAGGCCATTTGGAATTAGACATTCCTATTTCAAGGCTTAGTTCAGCCTTTGACAAACGCTTTTCATTATCCAACAAGGCGACAAATCTTATTTCCTGTTGTGCTAAGATCAAATATATGGGGGCAATTGCGTTTGGGAATGTGTATGTGTGTGCTTGGGCCCCGGCGGAATATTCCCGGGTTATAATACCACTACTCCCTGCCGCCAAACTGGCATTGCAGGTGGCGTCAGGCAAATTCTAATTACTGACTTTAAATTCAGGTCGGGGTTAAATGGGAGTGCGTCGTTTTAGGGGAGAGACTGCTAATGATATACACGGTTTCTGGGTCATTTGTGGTGGGAATTGGTAATACGTTATGTTTCGTTTTTTTTTTTAAATCCCACAAAAGCAGTTCTATTCATTCGTTACCATAGGTACCAATACCAGCTTGAGTAGATGACTCAAATGACCGCATTACCGGTCCACTCTCTACCGCCAAATTTGTCCGAAATGTCCTTGCCGTAAAGTACCCAATCTCATTCCGTAACGTTTTTGACATCCTAAATAAGCCGATGCGGCTGTGCAATGTGCAAGAGGTTGATCCAATTCTGTAAAAGCTTACAGAAACACGCGCCGTTGCATTTTTGTTGGAATTCCGTAGAGACCTGCTTTACGGAAAGAAACGACATTACGACTGTCCAATGTTGTATCTTGCTGTAAAGCTTTTCGTAGAACAGACGTGATATGAATAGAGATATCTATTGGAAGCCTTTCTGTACGGTGTTGTCTTATATTGGATGGCAGCTGCCGAGTACATATGTTTCTATCTTTAGCCTCGCTTCGTGCAGTCGGTATCTTCGCAAGCCACCACCCGTCATGCAACGCTCATAGAGAAGTAGACGCTGACGGCAGTTAGCGATGATGCCATCTTCCGGTTTCCGTCCAATAGGAAAGTCGAACATTGCCAAGGACTCGCAGATATAAGCAACCACCCATGCCCTGCTAACCAGTTGCTGAGTGCAGACTGTATAGGTGGCTGTTGCTACAACGGTGTGGATAGAGAAGGATACAGAGGACCAACATGGAATGGGTAGGTGCGTTGCGATATTCTCTGGCACTCTTGGCGCTCCTACCTATCGTCAACGCTGCCTTTTACCGCATACGACCACAGTCTACCGGGGTACTGGTAAACCAAACGGTCACACTGTATTGTGCTTTCAACGGCCTGACCCCTTCGGAAGTGGTGAATTGGTACTGGTACAACCCTGAAACGGACGACAAACTGTACCACATTTCTGCCAGAGGCCGAGTTGCCTCCGAGTTCTCCAGACATTCAATCGTGGGGAGTTCACGGCGGGGTGAGTACAACCTGAGGATACGTGATGTCCAGCCGGGCGATGAGGGGAACTACCGGTGTAGCGTCTTCACAGTACGGGACGCCGGCGATGCCAGGCTCACTGTCGTAGGTAAGCCCATGCGCCACAGTATAAGAAAATACTTGTTTCCCCCTGATTTGTATTCATTTTGTAAGAAATTCTACTGTTCATTTGTACAGTAATGCTCATTGATTGCAGCCTTGCCCTGGTACGTTATCCGAATTATTAATTCATTCAACTAATCCATCAATTATGAGACCCGCCATAGTTTATTGCAGTCAAAGATCGGCCAATATCTTCGTTTGCTCTGTTCACCTCCCTCTTTAGTCTTATCGACATTCCGCTCGGGTTTCTCCTCTTTGCTGTACCTCAGTTATTGATATGCCACTTAAACACAAGCAAAGAACTGGCTTACGCCGATTGCTTTGACTTTAGTCTACTGTGGGAATGGATACATGGAAAGTGACTTTTATCCTTTTTTAAGATACTTTGAGAGATAACAGCTTGTAAAAAAATATACCATCATACGGTAACGATACCTTGAGGGCTGGACCACCTGCTATCTATACGCTTGGGAGCAATGTATTGAAGCGTGGCTAAGGCAGGCAGATAGCTTAGAGCAGAATCTGCTATTTAACAGTGAAAAGCAGCTGCGGGGTTAACTTTTCAGGGCGGTCGTTATGGGTGCGAAAAGAACTGCGGTGAAAGAACCAGGTGGAGAGGTGGGCCACAGATTGTGTGTCGATTTTAACGATGCTTGCCATGTCAAGGTATCGGGCGGATGACGACGTTACACACAGCAATTATTGGTGCTCATGCCGACAAACTCGTTGGATACTTACGAGAATGGAGCTCTCAATCTGACTCAACAACAATATTTCAAGAATCTCAATCATCATACGTTACAGTCCGGCGAAGATTACTTTTTAGATATATATTCAGCTTGCTGCCGGCTCTGGTATTTGATGTTGATGATGATGTTAGCTACCTTGCTATCTGCAGCTCTGTGTAATGAATGTACAATGGTATCAATTTTATTGTTAAAACAACACCTACTAAGTCTTTAATGCTTGCCTCTGGTGTTCCTCCCAATATGGCAGCTGGCGCCACAATTCCACAATTTCAACGGCATTAGTCTAAACCTGTGAGGGATGGAGCATTGGGCGCCGGGTAAAAACCATAATGATCGTTATTTTAACGCTTCATGAGCGCAGTATTACCCCCGTTGTCTGAAAGGTCATACAGATTGAAATTAACGGACACAAAGGTCAAGGTGATAGTAATTGTCTACTTGTACTCTAGGCATCCGCGTTGCTTAAAAGCCAAACATTATTGGGTGGGAGCTATGAGCAACCTTTCGATAAAAATGTTTTAAGTTTGTATGGGGAACGCTCTTTTTTCCTCTTCCGTCACCAGTAACCTCTTTAGCCTTTGGAACTGATCCAGTACCGTTGCTTTAGTTGAACTGAATAGCTCGCTAACTATCTCTGTGAACGCATTTGCATATGTCATGGTACGCTTTGTCAAAACCTCCTTGGAGGGTGCCAGTGTAGCAGTCTGGCAAGCGCACCGCCGAAAGATATGCAAATGCGTTCACAGACATGTTTGGCGTGCTGGCTAGTCCAACTAAGGCAACGGTACCAGATCAATTCCGTAAACTGAAAAGGCTATTGGTGGCGAAAGAGGAACACCCGAAACCTTTTTTCTCCTACAAGCAAGGCTTCATCTTCTTTCCATTTTGCTTTGCGTATGTTAGTTTCTATAATTTGTAGATGCCTAATTATACGCAAAAATACTTGTGTCAGCTGTGGTTCAAATTTCCTTGCACCGAGACTTGTTCAGCTTTACTATTGAGATCGTTTTGGTGACGTCATCGATTCCTTGTACAAGGAAACTCTCACATAGCAGAAAACACTGTGTGCGTCTGCTAGATTGACGACGCAATTGGCTCTAAATAGAAGTCTGTCGGTTTTATGCCGCCTTGAGGATGACATTTTATGGGAACCAACTTTATCGAGTAATAAGATCAACACTTTTTTCCTTATCCGTTTGAGTCTTGGGATAAGTTTGGTCAGATGAGTAATTTCATTAAACCGGAAGTTATTGGTAGGGTATCGACATAACGCAAGCAAATTGTCGCCAAGAGTGTAGTATTTCTTCGTATTAGATGACATATACTCGCTTTTCCTTTGGTACATTTGATCAATAAAGTTATCCCATGCCTTAGAGGCCCAGATATGAAAGGGTGTTTGTAAATTATTGTGACTGAACACGGCCTCATGAATGATAGCTTAGTCTCTCATACGAGTTGTTACCAATTTTGATAGGAATATCCTCTTAATCTAAAATAATATAGACCTGATTCCAAATCACTACCAAAATTATTAGTTCACGTGCAAATAGTAATTTAAATGGCTGTCTTGCAGTTTCCAGAAAGAGATTGCAGATATTTTGCACAAGCTCGTGAACGTATGCACAGTGCATGGATGTGATATAATCCCTCCAACACAATTTAGGATTTAAGATAACTGACTGGCAATATAACTGGGTGTCCTTGGATGTACAATAAATAAGGACAACTTATGATAGGTTGATGTTTTTAGGAATTGTTGCACAGAAACCAGGACAGTATATCTATCTATATCTCTATATCTATATTCTCGGGATGTATCGCCTTCATCTACTGGAAATTACTGCGTATTATATGACATCAATCACATGTGGAGCAGTTATCACAGTACGTGGGCCCTAGATCGATATGAAATATTCTTCCTAAGACGACTCGAACTTTGCAACTCCAATTAAGATTTGCCAATATTTGAACAGATCTGGGAACTCTAAGATGATGTATTACACTCCATTTCCACCCCAAGATAAGAAATGCCTGCCAGATTGGAACTTAAGATGAGGTATGCTTTGAGGAAAGGTAACTTTGCGGGCCCAATATTTACCCAAACATAACACCGATATTGAAATACAACCTTGCAGATTAAAACTGGTGCAACGTGGTGTCGTAAACGTATCTAATAGACGTAATATTCTCATGGAAAGCAATGGGACGGCACCCAAAACATATACCCCAAAATCGTTTAAAAACGGTACTAGTGGTATAAACCCTATTTTACACTCGAGAAAGTGCAGCATATCATTTAATTTTCTGCTAGCAACGTTGTCAGAAGGTTTTAAATGTCAAGCTGCTTTTAACTTCACAGCTATATGAACCAGATAAGTCATGGATTATTGCAAAGAGTGCGTTTCGAAGAAACCTACAGCAGCAAGTAATGGCAAATAACAGCCACGATGAGGCAGCTGCAACAAATCGGCTGTTCTACCCGCCTGTGGTTGTGAGACTCATCTTGATCCCTTATTCACCTCTAACAGGTGTAACAACATAGAATTCTTCATCTCTGCATGTTCTCTTAAAACGGGTGGCATTTAATTCAAAGAGTACGAAGCAATTTGGGAATCTGACAAAAACAAAGTATTATTTATCGAAGAATTTGTGAGAGAGGCGACGCTAAGTCTGCTATGATATAACACCTACATCCCTGGGGATAAACAAAAGGAATGAATGGTGACAGGGCCTAGTTATCGCTTGCTCGCATCAGGCTCTTCGATGTTCATTTCAATTACAGCCACATTCATCTGATATCAATGACGGAACAAATGTTTTTGCTGCTGCGCATTTGCCATTAACTTCCGATAAAGCAGGGTCCCCAAGTGCTTTTCAAACTAGTGCCAAACTTAGCAGTCCTGATTAACCGAGGGGATCAGGGAATGCACCCTGAGTGGTTTGCCCATAGCTAGCTAAATTGTGAACATAACCATTACGTGACCGAATTGCCTATAGACTTCTCAAGTTGTTGGCGAACGTCCTTCAGGGTCTTCGTACAATGCGTTTCTAACAGCAAATCGTATAGGGGCATTCTTGTGATAATTGTAGATTGTCGTACAACTTTCAACTGTGACAGAGGTTGTCGTAGATCGTTGTCGACCTTTTGTTTTACATGGCAAATACGTTGTACAACCTAATTCAAACTTATAGGTGCCCGAAAGATACCGACACTGTTCATTGTCCTACTTCAATATGCTGGATGGCTGTATGGGCAACATTTTCTTTATACAAACATTTTCATATAACTTGTGACAATTTTTAAGAGGCTGCCATATACATAAGTGTCATCTTAAATATCATCTATGGACAATGATTCTTCTGTATATTTACTGACAGATTTGTATTGGCACAAGTAAGCCCTCACCCACATTTGAGATTACTGACAAAAATAACACCTTTAAACATCATCTCCTTTTTTCATGGAGAAAGTGCGCACTCCACAATGTAGTTATAAAACCAGTCACTATTCTGAAGTTTGAAACCGGGTAAAACATTGGACACATTCTGGTCATGTTATTGTATATTCAGAAGCCCTCCGACCTCCTCCGACAGGACTTGAGGAAGTGTTTCGGGCTAAGATTCAGGACGTCTGAGGCTGTGCCACATGGCGCCAAGAGTGACCCCAATAAGACTATTTCATATTAATTATCCAGGAGGGGTTGTCGGGGCAGACTGGGACGCAAGACTTGAAACTGTCGCCCAGGAGAAAAACTTTCATTTTATTATTACAGACTATTCTTCTTTTAACTACCAGAACCCCACAAGTTATAGAAAAGGTGGGACATTACGTCTTCTATTGCTTAGAAAAGAGAAGTCAAACCCTTCACTAGTTAAAGACAATTACATTTGTTTAATCTAGTTTAGTCGCTTTTATACCTATTTTGTACCCTGTTCTTTAATGTATGTTATTTGCAATTAGCCTTCGGGCAGGAATTTGCAATAAACTTATTAATTATTGAATGAATGACCGAATGAATGAATGAATGAATGAATGAATGAAAGACCTTTATTGCACGTTCATACTCTGATGAAATAAGTACAGGTCATGGTGACAAGCAGAAGCATAGTTACAGTGATTACAAAACGTGATATCTAAGTACATCCAAAGACTGATTAATGCCGCTATGTACAGGTTCGATTTCTTCTCGCTTCATAAGGCAGTTGTAGGAGTATGAGCATATAGGGTTTATGACATATTGTTTGTCTAGTTTCATAAGGCATAAAAAATTTTCTGAGCTATATAGAAAACGAAAACTAGGACACCTATCTTGTATACAATTAAAGAGGACATTCCTCTCATCGTTGTATAGTGTACAATCAACAACAAAACGACACTCATTTTAAGATACGTGTGTTGTAATTCAACGTCAAAAAGGTCCACATTCCACTGGGTGGCGCTCTCACTGCCACCTCGCTGCGACATAAGCTGGATTTGTGTAACCCTTGATGTCACAATTGGAATATCATGCAGTCATTATGACTGAAAACACAACAAAACACACAAAGCTATTCGTTCTTTATCTTCGAAATGCGTCAAGCGCTCTGCCTGGTCAGTTTAAGGTCGTAGAGAGAGCGCGGCGAGGTCGCCGACCTAGTGGAATGATGGGGGTATAACCCATCTTAGAAACTGGTCTAAGTGGTAAAAACCTGACAGAAATGATGTGTAACCGAGAATACTGGAAGCAGAACTTTGTAGACGCTTCAACTAGTTAGAGTATGATTGTGTATGTATGTATGTATGTATGTTATCCTAGGAAGGTTTTTTTTTGCATTTGGTGCACCTGGACAATGAACGCATTCAACACGATGTAGCTACATACAAAACTCTTTATCGTATTATCAACTTTGTCTCCATTTATGTAGGTCATAATCCTCGTATGCTAAAAGTAGTCTTGGACAGGGACTTCTATGACCAGGGTATTGCCAAAGAAGGCAGAAGTAGAAACATGTAATAATCATGACTTCTTTTCATGATGATATGAAAACGGTCATCAATTGCTATGTAACATATCAAGGAGCGACTGAAGAAGTTTCCACAAAAGATGTCCAAGCACCCTCATGCATGGTAAACGAAAAGATGTTAGAAACAGACCCCAATGAATGTAGCAGTGTAGACAGTTTCTCGATATCTCTGCTTACTCATGCACACGTTGTAAGACCTAATGTCTACTTGACCTGTGGACAAGCTTCTTATTGGGCCCAGGTGCCAATCATGAAAATGTTGAGTTTTTGTCAGGAAAGACTGATGATGAAAAATCGATTTCCGTATAAGATTCAGCCTCAAAACCTTAGACAGAAGAAGCATAATATTGCTCTCATTCGATTAAAAGAGAAGTATGATATGTCCCTTGCATTCTTGTCTTCAGTCTTTTTGTTGGGCTCATTTTGGGATCTAGATCTGTCCCTTTAATTTGTTTCGTCTTAAAGGGAGGGCAACGTGGCTGACTGTTTTATACCTAGCATGGCAGTTGTACAGAACAAAGCGTTGCAAGTACGCCTAACAACAATCCGACAAAAAACTACTTATAAATTCTATATACTATAATTGTACTATAATAATAACTATATACATACTGTACACCATGCGGGAATCTACCTACATTGGTCAACCGAATGAATACTGGTCTTCCATTAGTCGTCCAACTTTCAGGGATAAGTTTTGGAGGTCCCATATGACGGCAAGATAGAGTATCGTTGCATTGTCGTCCACGTAGGTAGCCACAGGTCCGGTACCTTAATCTTGCACACTACAGCGTCACCTGGAGGGTTTTCAGGCTTTGTCGTGAAGGTGAAGCGTCGATAAAACATCTGTATCCACCGCTGTCTAAGCCCCGGAGCCCCGCCAGAGGATTGGAGTAAATCCCGAAGGATCGTCTCGGTACGAGTGATTTGCTGTTTCTCCTACTCTTCTTTAATGCTCTGGACTCTTCTGTCCCAGGCATCACCTGTTGACACTTCTCGCTCTTTGGTTTTTCAATGTGTATGATAAGATTACTCCGCGGGTTTTATTGCAAACTGCCAAACAAAATTACAAATGGCTGTCTGTTTGTAACGAGGTTGTAGCCTGTTACGAATGTGTCAATTATATGTTCGCCTAGCCTACACTTGTCGCTGGAAAAATAGTAGAAATTGGCCAAATAGACAGATAACATGCCAGATGAGTTGGTATAACATCACATTCACGTGTCATACACTTCAGACACTAAATTTGATAAAAACGTATGAAAGTTATGATTCTTGGAACTCTTTCGAAGTCTCACCAAACCAATAACTTTAAAACTTCCTGAACAGATATTGACTACTTACTTGACTAGGACAGAATCGGGTCATCCCTCAGAGTCGTTACTGAGAATCTTAATCAGACATCATTGTAATTTACTTCACTGATTCATTATCATAAAACTGTCTCGAAGACATTCGTCATCATAGTATGACCTACATAACCATGCTCTTCATATTTATCACTGTCATGAACGGGGTCATTCTAAATACCATTACCGTACTTGAGACATATGGCTTATCGGTTGATAAAGCCTTATCTATTCCTTCGCCGCTAGCTTAGCCCGAGGGCTGCCTCAAAAAGATTGATCTTAAGCTTCGGACATGTGTGCACTCTCATGATTTATTGACCCAAGATGACTTTCCAATGGTACTTCATGTTTTTCCCAACTAAAATACTTATATGCAAATGTACTCCCAACCGGGGCCCTCTCGTTGCTAGCCCCTGGTTGAAGAAAACATGCTGGAGCTCTGCAGGATTTCCACACCATTTCGTGGCACATTTAGAGTCTCCCAGAATAGGAACCCAGTCTCCTTATGGTGTGCTCTAAGTATTACCATTTTTCCGGCACAGTGCCCATATGATGAACCAATCTCAGAGAGTGCCTATATGTCGCCAGGTAAATGGACCGAGAACATTTTAGAGCCCGCTCTTCAGGATCGTTCCCTTTTTAACGCAAAAAGAAATTTTGTTCTTTTACTAGTCATTGTTGTCTGCAATTATAATGTAGAAGGAAAAATATCATTTATGACTTATAAAAGATTCCTCTATTTTGCAAAATTTTCTATCTTTTGAAACAGCTATATTTATCGACACGTATCCTTTACCTATGGTAGTAAAGGATGCCTCTATAGGATAGCGTTAAAGACAAATTTGTACGTTCATAAGATAAGAACTTTATTGCACGGCAATTGTACATGGTACAAAGCATGGCAACAACTCTTAAACATAATAAAAGATAGAAGTATAGAATAAAACTTAACATTCTAATTATCAATGCAAGAAAATAAGGGCTAGCATACTTTTTTGATAAAGTGTCATAATCGAGTGGGGCTAATCATTAATTTCGGTAATTTTTCTAATGACAAAGAAGTCGTTTAGATATTTACCTATTTTTGCATTGTGGGGGTTGTTGCATTTAGATATATACTCAAAACAGTCTGTAGCATCGAGACTCTTAGAAATTGTTGTACTGGATTTGAGAAATGTGGATAAATTATTACGTAAAATATCATATCTAGAGCATTCAATGACAAAGTGAAATTCATCTTTAATCAATTAACATCACAGCGACATTTTACAGGCTCCATGCGTTTTTTTAATTTTTTACTTCTGTTTTTGACAGACAAGGACGACGTGGCACTGCACTCAAGTGTCTATAACTTATATTAACAGTGCCACGTACAGATAAAAACATACCATTTACAATTCTTATACGGGCGAAGTGAGGAAAGTCGTGTAAAGTGCCTTTCCCAAGGGCACAACATCGGTGGCGTCAGGGAGATTCGAACTCGTGACGTCTTGGTTCTGAGTCGGACACCCTGCCGTTACGCCACACGACCCCACTACATTCTCCAGGTGTTTGAAGAATACATGTACGTCTATCTCAACCATGCTTTGAAATTGATGCCTTCCAAAAGAATATTAGAAAGAAAACAATCCATGCATTTTCAGGGGTTATATGTACTTCATTTTACAACTTCATGCTCAAATTGATGGCAATGCCAGATTGGCTCAGTTCAAGAAAATGTCATGTCTACCAATAGGCGCTCTGGAACGGAATGGAAGTCATCTGTTTTATGGACCAGCAGGCACCTACGGTGTAAATTGTGACAACATCTCTTCTGTACGGATCCAAAACAAAACGCTGACAAAAGGATATTTCTTCGTTCAATTTCCCAGCCTGATTAAACAAAAATTGAAATATGCAAAAATTCACCATAGAATATTCATACGATGCATATATGTGGTCGTTATGTGTTATGTCCAAATAAATGTAGATTTACGGCATTACTTATCAAAGTTTATGAAAAAATAATTGCACGGATGAAAGCTGCCTAATGCTGTGTAAGGGCAGGTGTTCTATTTGTTCTCTCTACATGAATAGTCTCAATATTGATATTTTGTAATATAGAATTCATTTCATGAATAGAACTGCATTATTGTTATTGATGATCGAGAGCTTATGGAAAATGAGGGAGAGGAAATAGGCTACATTATAGTAAGAGCAATGGGAGTAAAGCGCAGGTATTTTTCTCAGTATTACTGTGTGTGTGCGTGTGTGTGTGTGTGTGTGTGTGTGTGTGTGTGTGTGTGTGTGTGTGTGTGTGTGTGTGTGTAGAAGACCGACCTGGCTGGATTGCCTTGATATTTAGTAGGTGGGTAGGTCTTGATGAGACCTGGAAATGATTAGATTTTGGACCCCCTAGCAACTTGTTACGGTACTGCAGCGGAACTTCCTGTTTTGATATCTCGTTCACATTGCATAAATCCCCAATGAGAAGTACTAAACTCGCAAAGACGCTGTTTCTTGAGCGATGGATCCTTACAGTTGGCATGGCGTCACAGCCGATGGCAGTGAAGCCAAGACTAACTACGTTATCACATATAATCCCTGGCTTCCCTAGCTATAGCCACACTTGTCTGTCAAATACATGGGATTCTCAATCTTTTGGGAAAACAAGCAGGGAACTAATCCCTATGTACAGCGTGAGAAATGGTAGATTTTGTCAGGGGGGATCATTTCATCCACTTTGGCCGTGACAAGCAATTTATTATGCATCCCTTGTTATAAATCACCGGCTTGTTACGATACTGATTAAGAACACAGAAGCTTTAGACATCGAGCTTGTTGTACCGCGGATCCAAGTGGACATCAACTATAAAAAGAGATCGCTTCATCCACTTGCACAGTCACAAGCCATCCGGATCCGTTACGTTCAAGATTGCTTAGTTGTGTTAATGATTGAAACCACAACAGAAATTGAGCTTTGCGTTGTACGGATCCAAGTCATCAGCTTTACGAAAGTTTCTATGGGATGTAAGATTATTTTGTAACATCATATTCATCGGTCAGCTACTGCTGCGCAGGCAACTACAAATTTCCTCCAATTCACCATGTTCCTAGCAAGGTCAGAGATCTGTCTCGTCGAGATTTAGTTGTTGTAACCTCCCAGCCAGTAGATGTTGGATGTACTGTAAATAAGTGGTAGTCTGGCGACCTTGTCTGTGAAACAATTCGTCTGCAGTTCCGTCCCTGTTTGCTACTTATTTAACTATCTAACCTAATCACCAACATCATTCTAATAGCCTAAACATTGTGAGAAGACTACACTAGACTTGATATAGTAATATAGGGCAAGGACGTTGAAGGTCATAATCTGGACCCTTCATTGGAGGCTGCTGAGCAACTGCTCAAGTTTAAAATAGCAACCCCCAAGGAATGCAAGTCTGATGCAGTAGTGACGTCAGTAGTGTGGTATTCGCAGAGTTTCGACTTACAGCTTGGCGAGTTGGTTCTGAATGAGATTCAGGTGATCAACTCGACATAGTGTCAAAGGAAATAGGTTTTTCTCTGTTAGAACTAGCTTGAAATTGTTCTAGCACTTCAATTGTCCGGGAAAATTGAGGTGTGACCCAGGACTGCCCCGGTCACCGGAACCACGGAGTTGACTACGTGTGTTATACAGATGAGCACCCCGGGGACCGAGTTTTCTGACTGTGATTATGCAAATCTCCCCAAACTTTTCGTCCCGCATCATCAATCTTTCTTACTCGGGGATAACCAGAGAAAATTGATTTCCCGAATAGCTCTAAAAGCCTTGTCGTCTTGTTGACTGAATGTACGAAGTGAAAATCGACAATACAGACAGTACTGTCTGTTTTCTTTTAATTGTAAATGAGCTGCAATACCAATATATAGTGTCGGATGTAAAATACTTTAATTCCAGACGAAAGCAATTCAATAACGTAAATGAAAATCAAGATATCAATGTGGGTGTTAGGATTTACTATCAAAGCTCTCGAGATTGGTTTCGGTAAAGCTGTATGATATTGAAAATAAAGGTTTAAAGCTCTGTGAATATTACTAACAAAAGATGCAAAAGATTATAACGTCACCAAAACTGGTGGAAACAATGCAACTTGAAACGAAGGCTGTCATAGCTATAACCATCATTGCAGTCTTAACAACTCATCAACAGTCGCTGTAAGCTACATCTAAAGTCGTCTGCATGTTGTAACGATAGCTCGAAGTTAGTAGCTAAGATCCTGCCAAAGCTATACCAAATGAAATAGATGGCGCAGCATTTAGGATAGGGCGCAGAGGACGATCGCTTATTCCTGAAGCTGTCTAAAGGTAACAGGCTTGACACCTCATGAAGGCATGATTGAACACCCTTTGGGCAACACTTTTGAACCTATCTCATAATATTAAGACATACCCGCACTCCTCTAGAACAACTATTATGTAAACACTATACTTTGCATAGTATAGAAGACGAATGTCATTTTGTGGTAGAATGTGGATTATATACCAAAGAAATAGATAAACTGTATATGCTTGTAGAAAACCTATTTCCCTACTTCACACATTTAAGTACTGTACAAAAATTCATATTCCTAACGCGACTAGACAAACCTCCCATTGAAAAACACGTCTGTTCTTTTATATCTACTATAACCGAAAAGCGAGGAGAAGTAGAATTTATCTAATGATAGTCATATTCCTTTATATCCGTTAACTGTACTTGTATTTTGTTTTGTTGTGACCTGTACATAGCCAAGTGTGGCAGAAATGTGCAATAAAGGTCTTCATTCAATATTACACGTATATCGTATTTCAACAACGATAAGTGTTTGAGGTATCTTCGTTTCTATGTCGACGTGGCGATTTGATGTTCATTTCATTACTGAATGAATGAAATATTTTGGCTCTGGCTCCAAAATGTATGGTTTTGTCTAATAGTACGGGTGTATCAAAACATGACAATGGATCGGATTCAACCATACTGGCTATTTTGATGAAGGTTAGACATCTAGGTAGCAACTTAAAGATAAGCCAAAAATAGTTGCTCAAGAAACTGGATTAAGTTTTGAAAATGTTCAAGATTTTATCCAGTTGCTTGAAAGGTTTTTGGCTTATCATACTGGATATTATTCTATTCACCTCAGCTTTTTTCGTAGTCGACTAGTCTGTAACGAAACATATAGCCTTGAGAATCTCTATAATGGCTGTAATCCATCTAAATGTCTAAAATATTCCGTGCCGCACAACGTAACAATAGAGATCGTTCACTGCGTTGGTGGACTTGATTTGAAAAATGGACAGTATCACAACAACGAGATACCCATTTAATCACATAGGCCCTTTCAGCAAATATTTACTTGTGGCGCATGGCATAATTATTGGATCCCTAGTTTCCCTACGCGATATTTGTTTACAGTTCTCGCTGATATGATTACAAATACGTGGGTTTGAAAAAAATATCATTTTGTCTAATCAAAATTCATTCTCATGGTTCCAGCATTTGCAAAATATGTAACATGTGACTAAAACATCAACGACGCTGCCTCAGCGGGTGCATTGTGTGCTTCAGATTGATAAAGGATATCTTTTGCACAACACAGCTGTGAAACTGGATTTTGCTAGCCAAACACAAAAACGGGACGTTACAACGCGAGGATTACTCGCACTTAGAAAACTCGTATTGTAAGCCACTTAGATATTGACTCGGTGGGGAGTACTGGTGAGTTTACATGTGAATGATGGATGGTTGAGGTTCCCATAATTCCTTTTGCCGCGCATCGCAGCAGGGAAAGATTACACGAGTCTTCGGAGGGTGCTGAAGGAGAGCGTTACAACAAGATACACGTCTTATCATTATTTCATTCAAGTCTACAAAGATGTATGGTTTGCGGCAAATTTTCAGAATATGGGCTTTGGAAACTCAGTAGTGTGTAACTGATGCCGGGGAAGGTGCATCACCTCTAGACGAGAGAGTGAGAAACAAAATTATATTTATTGCAAATGTATGATGGTTCAGAAACAAAATTCAACAATTTTACCACTTCACAATAACGGTGTATTGACCATGCCATAAACTTAAACCAAGGTATCAATCTAATTTAATAAAATTGATGCCCAAAGCTGGTGCGAAAATGATAAGCAAATCTATCATGATTACAGAGATATGATTATGCATATAAACAAAGCTCTATATATCTATCACTTCATAATAATTTGACGCGGTATATTGGCTAAGCCATCAGCCTTAAATTGATGTATCAATCCACTGTCGCAAATTGATGCACAAAGTTAGTTATCGAGACTGACATTCCATACACTACCAACAATATATATTCTTGCTTTTCTAGTTTTTTCTAAACTTGTGGACGAATTTTCTTATCTTAAGAGTTTCATGAATGAATAAGACCGAAACATTGAAGAATTGGTCTGATTCTTTCTCTGAAAATTCTCACAATAAGAAACACTTTCCTAATTCTCCTAAGTTCAGAAACTATTTCTCAGCAACTATTTCAACCTCCAGAATTTCTTGAAATTCAAGTCTAAATTTCTTGTTTCTATTAACTTCAAGATTATTTTTCATGTTATTCTGATTAAGAAAATATTTGGATTTTTCTCTCCCCTTTGTTGAATAATCTTACTTCCAGACAAATTTCCAAAGGAAAAATTAATTGTGGACAAAATTTTTTTCTTAAACACAGAAAGTTTTTTTTTAAAAGAATTTTTTCTGGATATAAGAAGAAACAAGAAAAAATAAGAAAATGCATTTTTGGTAGCTATAGTGTAGAGGTGCTTAGTTAGACTGACGGCTGCCAACAAGAGGTGCTGTGTTTCTATCATCCATACTGTATACCGTTTAGTTTCTTATCGTTAATCTATTTTTCGTAAAAAATATGTTCACCTGAAGCTGTGTTTACAATTCAAACAGCACGTTATTGCAATGTCATACTGAATGGGCATACATGCTGCGCCCATGCACATTTTATGACTACACTAAATATCAACCCCTTACAGCAAATGTTGTGGTGATTAAACCACGTCTCAGCAATGTGTCGTTTATTCTCAGATGCGTTGGCCTCTCCACCAAGCATAGCGGGGAACCGCAAATTATACAACGTGGGTGAGGAACTCAGACTTAAGTGCCGCTCGGAGGGAGGGAAGCCATTAGCTCAGCTAAGGTGGTACAATGGTACCAAGTTGTTGAAGCCAACCGAGGAAGTCAAGCGGACAGAACCCACCGGAGACTCCGTAGAGATAGAGCTCCACGTCCTTTTCCTGACGAAATGGGAGAATGGGGCGAACATCACGTGCTTGGCCGATCAGGGGGTGCCCGGAGTCTCACCATCACAAACCACTTCCGTACAGCTGCAAGTTTTATGTAAGTAAGCGGCACTTTGAAGATATGCTACCCACTTTTATTTGTGAACGAGTCGTAGAAAATGTGTGGAAAACATGAAGGACGACACAAACTCTTGACCTGACAAAAATGTGCGCAGCATTTACACAGAATATCGATCGTCCTTCACCACTTTATTGGCTGCTCCCTTCCATACCCACGTAGGGACATGCTAGTTCCTTGATCATAAATTAAGCCCTGGAAGCAGACAGTATCTGCACATCCTCTGGGTACAAATTAGTTGCACGAAAAGTTTTTTTCTTGTGGACATAAAACCAGGTTTTGTGAAACACTCTGGTAGCAAGAATGTAATGCAAGTAATTGAAATAACTGTAACAGAATATATACATCAATATTGTGAATGATGGCCATTGACACCTTACCTATATGAAAATGATAAAAGATTCTGTTCATAAAAGGGTTTTCAGATTTTGCACATTGCCTCTTGTAGAAAGAATTTAATGCAAGTAATTGGAATAACTGTTACAGAATATAACGTTATACATCAATATGGTGAATGATGAGCATTGACACCTTTCCTATATGGAAAAAATAAAATATTCTATTCATAAAAGGGTTTTCAGATTTTGCATATTTAGGCCTCTCAGTCTGTCGTATTTGCCAACCGCCTGGGCAATGCCGTCAACCACTTAATTTCGTTCCACAAGCTCAACGTTCCGAACATGTTTCACTTCAGTTGGAACTTTCGCCTGAATAAATACATTGAATTACCCGTTGACATCTTCTGCACCAAATGGAAAGATAAGTTATCGTTTCCCGACACATTTCGCAAGTATTAAAAAGCAATGGCAGCCAGCTGTCACTTTGCGCAGGCAGACGCTGTTATTTCTGTCAAGAGATAAAAACGAGTGACAGTAACATGGCATTGATGCGCTCGTGCAGATCCTCCGGCCGTCAGCGTGCCAGAAAGGTCTGTTGTCGCCCTGGAGGGGAGGAATGTTAGTCTGAGCTGTCTGTCTGATGGGAACCCACCTGCTGGCGTCACATGGAGGAGAGACGGAGCGGTCCTTCCGCAGGATGCGATAATAAGGTGTGGTCAAGATTGCGAAATGGGCTATTAATCATAAACGGTACCCTACGCTCGTTCTCATTTAAATGTACACATTTTGTAATTTCCGTTACCGTTTGAAGTAAGACGTTCCTCACATTAAGATATGCCACATATAAGGTGCCAAACTGCCATTTTTATGAGCTAGCAAAGTTTTAAGTCGTCATAAAAACGACAGTTTGGCACCTTATATGTGGTATATCCTAATGTCAGGAACATCGTACTTCAAACGGTAACGGAAGTTACAAAATGTGTACATTTAAATGAGAACGAGCGTCTAACGTTACAGCAAGTAAAGACATGTTCATAAACACAGTCATTACGATAGAATACATCAATGTTCACAAAATTACATGTTACTGAAATTGTTGCATTACTGTCAAGTTAAGCCATAATAACGGTGAGACATACTGCTGCTAAGCCTTGAGGCCGTAGAGATGCAAAACACGACAAAATACCGCTGTATCATCATCACTCGTTGCAAGGACAGACATGTTCTGCATTGAAAAGGAACGGCTTTCATTTGTACTTCATGTCATCTTAAGCAGATTTACGTAAAAAGGGTGATGACATACTTGTCAATTTGTGGGTTATCGACCTGCCGTATTTCTAGGAACCTCTGGGCAGCTGTTATGAACTAAATCCCAAAATAACTTGCTTCTTAGCGCTTTCTTGGCGATATCAAACAACAAACCACTTTCACACTAAGCTCTTGACGCTACTAGGTTTGGCTTAAAAGCCTACAGTGACAGTGTTTTGTGAATCTTCACGGGGTTTTCTGTCAGCGAAAAGCCTTTCACTTCTCTCCATTCTTGTCCAACCATTCAGGAACTCGTCCCTGTTGATACCGCGGGTGTCCCAAGCAGCCGGCGGCTCTTACGTGTGCGAAGCCGATAATGGGATCGGGCCGACTGGGACCGGACAAATCACTATGGAGGTCATATGTAAGGCAGACATCCATTCTATCGATGCCTTCCCTATCTTTGCCATCAAGGGCACTAAAAGCTACCGCTGACCAGACGAGGGTTTTGTGATGTTAATGGTTTCACCGCATGGCAACTATAGAAGTATCCATTAACACTAACGTGATGCATGGATTGTCTTATCCTACAAGATTTCCCGTATCAGGGGGATTCTGGAACGTTTGAAAATATCCATTAGGTCTTTCCTGGTGGAGGGCATCAGGCCCTTGTTTTAAGTCTTACACATAGGCTAATTTCCATCAAAAAGTGTTAATGTGACAACTGCTTAATACAAGTACAAATCATCGGATTAGAGGGCTTAAGTATCTAATGTACCTTGTTTGTATGCAATTGAAACGTGTATGCCATGGCGTACCATCTATTACCTTCAACACAGCCATGTTGCTGAGAAACTATTCATTAATTGAATAACTTTATTTATTGTAAGTTCATGACCAAAGGCTAATTGCAGACAAACAAGAACATGGAGATACATGGAAATCGAAATTGTTATCAAGTCTACTGTGAAATTTCAATGTTAACTATGGTTGACTATGGTTGGGTTTGACATCTTTTTAGGCTTGTATGTATATATTTTGTCTTATGCGACCCAGAAAATAGGCTGATACTGCAATTCAAACTGCTGAGGTGTTTTTTTTTTGCAAAAGAATTATGACTGCACGATTACACATCATCTTAAAACGTTAAAATCCCATTTCAATTTTGTTTTCCCGAAATTACTTTGATTTACGTGGCTCTATCTTGGCAATCGAAGACATATCACCCAAAGGAGATGTGGCAACGGGGCACTGTAATTATAAGGTAACAGAACCTTGTGTTTGGCGATTTAGGCTAGAGAATATCCCGACCATCTTTACATTCTCAGCAATTTCTTTCCTGTTACTCTATTAGTTCCACCAAAGATAAAGCCGACCTTTGACCAGGAGATAAGTGTTTTATATGGACAAGACGTCTTCACTGTGGAGTGTTCGGCGGAGGGAAATCCCAAACCGGGTGTGAGTTGGCGGCGGAGAGATACATACCAGCCATACGACAACCCATTGACCTTGTCACCGTTGAATTATCAGACGGAAGGAATGTATGCCTGTGTTGCAAAAAGTAAAGGATTTTCCGAGATCACGAGAGAAACGTACATAAACGTTATAGGTAAGCAATAACTTAATGTATTATCTATATATATTCACGTTATCATTAGAATACGAAATAACTAGCGACAGGTTGACACCGAAAAAAATTGATCAATTTTCTGTAGATTGAGATTTCAACTCGTAGGTAGTTAAGATTAAAAAAAAAACACATTGTAAGCTGGAGTTATGATAGATACCACATGCATGCCATAATGAGTATTACATTTGGGATATTTGGAGTTCCTTTTAACACAACCAGGAATCTCACCTGCTGACGTTTCGGTATATGTCAGACACCTTCCTCAGAGCTTCTGAGTGAAGTACTGCTTCTCACCACTATAAGGAGCCGATGTATGTGGCGCTTTTGTGGTGAGAACACAATCCCAAACGTGGCTGAGAATGTATCACCCCTCGTCCCGTTTCATCACTGGTGTTGACTTCCTGATCCATACCGCCTCCTTAATCCAACGGATGCGTCTGTTGTCCTCTCTCTTTGTCTCAATCCACATTAGGGATTGAGTTATAGCGGCGAGAAGCAGTACTCCAGTCAGAAGCTCTGAAGAAGGTGTCTGACAGACACCGAAACGTGAGCAGGTGAGATTCCTGGTTGTGTTAAAAGAAACTCCAAATACCCTATGTTCTACTAACCTGACGAAGTATTACATTTTGTCTTTAAACACCAGGCCGACCAGAAGTTGTGAGCGAGCCTGCTTCAGTATCAGCCACAGGGGGAGACACAGTTAAACTCACCTGCACAATAGCCTCTGACCCTCTACCCGATGACGTCATCTGGGAACTATCGGAGCATGTTGGGAAAAAGATGGAGTTCCGAACCGGTAAAACTGGACAAATCTCCGTTACAAAAACCGTTATCACGGCAAACAGAGTACACAGTGCCTTAGTTATCACGTCAGCGGAGTCTGCGCACACGGGAGAGTACGCCTGCACAGCCGCCAACATGTTCGGAAAGGATAGGCAACAGTTCAGTGTATACGTCACAGAAGGTGAATGATGTCAATGCTTTTTCCGACATTGAAACCGTGAAAGAATTCTCAATACATTTACTCAGCAATTGTGCCTAGAGTGAGCCGTCTACTTAGTCATAATTCATAAACAAACGTAATGTAAATGCCAGAAATTACATGGACGACACTGCACGGATATCTGGATTTACCAATGGTGGTAAATGCCGGGTAAGTCTGGTAAAAAAGTAACCTTTACCAGACTTACCCTGTACTTACCACCGTTGGTAAATCCCGATTTTCGTGCAGTGCGACCTAGCTACGGATCATCCCTATTTGCTGTGTTCATAACCTCGTAAATGATTATCATTTGAGCAGTATGTTTTATTGATACGTGCCCCCTTTTCCACTTTCGCAGGTAGTTCTGATGTTCTGCTAGTTGCTGCAGTCACCATCGGAGTCGTACTGGGGATTGTATTTGCCGTACTTATCGTACTGTGCCTTAGAGCGAGAAAGATAACAATCTGTTGCTTCTGTAAGTCACCGTTCCCTAAATAACTTTACGGCTGACGTTATCCTCTAGACATTCAAAGAATGCATGGATGGAATATTTGACAAGAATCTCTGGCCTCTACTTGTGATGCGTTTTGGGGCACCAGTATGAATCTGTCAAAACCTCTCGAGTATTTTATGTGTTTTGATATCGTTAAGTTGGCTGTGGTGTGTCGTAACTCATAGGCTTCCTCGCTCAGGAGATTCTCTAAAAGGTTTCAAGAGTACATTGGGAACAATCTTTTCTTTGAAAGCGCTCCACTCGGGGATAGGCAAACGGTTTGTGAATGTTCAATTGTTGTTACAGCTGAGAGGGGGACAAGGACGTGTGCGTTGAGTCCATGTTGTTCCAGATCTAATGACGGTTTTACCACGAAACCACCTCTCGACGCAAGGTAAAATCAGATATCAAGAACTATTGATATAACATAAACGCATCAACCCAGTTATTGGTGTATTACCTGCCAATCTATTTCAATCTAATATGAGACTTGATTTTTACTACATTTATTTAGTTCTGAAAAGAATTCTTGTCAGAAAACGGGATAGTTTGAAAAGATGGGATAACTTGTATTTGCAAAGTTGTTTCATCAATTCATCATACGATACATCTAGAAATCGTTACTAGTAAATCAATGGGAAAGCACCTTTTTATCCCATTAATTCACTATAAAAAGATATAATAATGATATCTAAATTTTAAACCCCTTACTAGTAAATTAATTTGATAGCACCCCTTTATCCCATTAATTCACGAGAGAAATACTTAAGTGCATTATATTTACTGCAGCAAAGGTTCTGATATTTATTTTCCACTGCTTTCAGAGAAGAAATCAAACCCCGCATTAGTACCGTAGATATAGAAACTTACTGTAGAATATAGAATGATTTTGTATTCATGTATACCTTTGTTTTACCTTACATTTGTATTTCGACATTGTTGTCAACATGCAATTAGCCTACGGGCATGAATTTGCAATAAACTTTTATTATTATGAATATCTATGACACATCATCTCTCGTTTAATGGTTGTAGTGATCCGGATCCGATCTGTACATCCTCAAACTACATTATTCTAATCTTTAGCCACAAGCTACGTTATTCTTATGGTTGTACATACACGGAACAGAAATGATTTCAATATTTAGCTTGACAATGCATATGTCATATATCGTTATTGTTATCATTCTAGCTTGAAGATAACACAAGATCTGACAGCCACCCTGGAGCTGCAAAAACTGAATGGCGTATCCAAGCAACGGTCTACTATCAGTCTGGATACTGTTGGTCTATCCAGCCAATGTAAGTCATCTATTGTCGTCACGATCTCTGATAGCTGTGTGTGTTTTTTTCGTTATCTAAATCTGCCTTGTTATATTACCGGGAAATTCATCAGATGAGTTTCATCGATCGGCGGTTTAACTTGTCAGAGATGACGTGCGGGAGGATTGGTGATTTTATCCCTTTCCAATGAGACACGAAGCGTCTTCCTTATATCAGGACAGTTCTTCTTAATGGGCTAACATTTCCTGAAAGTCTGCACGCACGTCAACGAAACAAGGGGAACAGTCCATGGTTAAGCAAAATATACAATGTAGTAAAAGTATAGAGACATCGCTTGTTAGTGATGACATTTAAATGGAGCATACGATAACGTGGGAGAACAATCAAATAGACATATTGGATATATTTCTTGGAATAGAGCCCAACAGTCCAATGACAGAGCGATTCTGATAAAAGTATACATAATACTGTAAATGCAGAAATGTTCGCGGTGGTTTTATGTTCGCGGTTTTCGCGACCGTTTCACCGCGAACTTAAAACCACCGCGAAAATGTGTGTCCAATACTGTAGCAGTTTGTAACTATAGCACTGCCGCGATCTTAAAACCACCGCGAACATTCCATTTTTGCCTTAGCACAAAATGAAAACCAGGCGAACTTAAATGTATTTACAGTAACTCACTGGAGACATAGTAGATATTTAAAGCCGAATCTACCCACCTGTCTAATGACTTTTATTATCTTATAGATTCTTGTTCTAGTGAGTACACGGAATCAAGATTGCTATTTAGTGAGCCTATATTTTTCATCAGTTCCAGAGGCAAAGAAGTTCGAGTATGGAAGTCTGAACACACACAGAAGAGGATACATAGAGGATACCAAGTACCAGAGACACTGTCCGTACTACATTGGAGAACTTACACTCAGACAGGAGAGTAAGGTAGGGTAGCCTGGTGTATGTGAGGAGGCACTTAGCATTCTCTAACGTAATACAGTCCTAGGAAAGGGAATATAGTTTAATTGTGTCAGTTATATAGTCCCTGTGGTGTAGTGGTCTGCGCTTCAAGCCCCGGGTTAGGACACTCCTGGACGAAGGGTACATTGAGGCATACAAAAGACTTTATAAAAATGGTACATACTTCTGAAACAGTATGGAAGTTAAACACACTCCACTGCCAGTGGACTAGCCCCCTGCTGCAGTGATTGCACCACAGTTTGGCTCAGGGCTATGAAACGGGGATGGGCACCGCCCTATACATCAATTATGGTGTGGGAGGATTTCAACTTTAACTTAACTTAATTATATAGTTTACTGACGTGTGGAAAATATCTGCACATGGAGGTTGTTAACCTGTGTGCGTGATTAAAACGCCCACGCCACGCCTACACAGCTTGCACGTTCCTGAGAATAGAAAAATTACTTCTCGCCGAAATTTGACAGGTATTCACCAGCTGTTCGTACAAAGAAGCAATCAGAATTTCCAATTCATGTTGGACATAAACTAGGTTGACAGGTCATATGAGCTATTGGCGATAAACTATATTCAAGGACGTCTACGTCAATATTGCCTTTTCTATGTAATATCAGACTCAATCTAGGCAGTAGTATTTCAAAGCCTACCACACATGTACAATAAAGATTTTCGATACTTTTTTTGCTGATCATGTATGGAAAGGAACAGGCATAGGTCATGAAATGTTCTTGGTTCACCTCTGATTTTGCTAGTCGACACTGGGTGAACTCAGTATTGTGTTCTATGAATCGTGGTTATCGAGTCTTCGGCATTATGAGTGTATACATGTATGTTGCTTCTCATTGATTCAAACAGTGAACGTTATTTCATATATATATATATATATTGAATAGTTTGAATGGATCTTGTTTAGAAAGGCTAATCGATTTAATGAATTCCAGTTGATATCGAAGGTGTTATTATCTTCGCTGAGAAGATTACGATTTCGGTTACTACAGCTGTTGGGTGGGTCTGTATGTATGTAAAGGGAATAACGTAAAAAACCTCTAATGGATCTTCATGATTTTCGGTAAGTGCCGTGGTTGTGCAAAGAAAGGAAGTTCGAAAATGTTTTACCCTGCGTTTTCCAACAGTACTGCAGCGGACTTTTTGCGTGTTTGTCTGTAGGCAACAAAAGTGACGGAAACGTTAATGGATCTTCATGATTTTTGGTTGTCTATACATTTTTTTTAGTCAAGAAGAACAAGCCCCCACCTTTCCCCCCAAAGATCATCCTGTCCCAACTGCCATTCGCTGATAAGACATTAAAAGAAGGAAACGCAATGAACGCGAATAACACTTGAAAATGACAATACACAAATTGATGTTGCCTAGAAGCTATGCAAGTCGTTCTGTAACGCAGCATGCCAATCATTGAACTGCCAACATAAGACAAATATGCCATTCTTTCTCAACAGAACTTGATACATTCCATTCTATAGATAAATTCAAATACATTCTAGAAGGAGACAACCCTTACTGTGTACAAATAGGTAACTGTATCAAAGAATGTTTAGATCTTAGAACTATTAGTGTAAGTGATAGGTTAAAGTCGACATGTTGAAGTATTCATATACTTGTACGTGGGTTAATCATTTTGTATCCCATTGTTTGTTGTTTACATGATATAGTTGTGGAAGACCTTACGAAAGTCGCTGTACTTTGTTGTGTCAATAAAGACTTCTGGATGATTCTTTGTGTTGTTTACCAGCGTTCTTCATCTTGGAAGAGGAAACCAAGTAGTGATGGGGTTGTGGAGTCGAGAAAGGTTGATACAGGGAGTCTTGATGTCCGGTCTACAACAGACTGCCAACACCACACACGGATAGTGTAGCGATACGTCCGTCACGGCTCGTATATGTATAGTGCAATAAAGGTGAGAATTACATCGTATATACACAGCATAGCGCCGGCGCGCCGTAGACGAACATCGCACTTTTGTAGGTGGAAGTATAATGCAGATAGCCTTCTTAAAAACTTTTAAGTTTTTAAATATTTGTTAAAACACATATTTTACAATTAGTCACATGTTTTGCAATATAATACGTAAAATATTAACTTCTTAATGAAAGCTGTCAGCAATATTTTGTAAAATAGCAATGATATCAAGTAGCGTCGAGCATTATGCTGATTGATTTTATTTCTTTACTCGCCATTAACACTATAAACTATCGCAATGAATGCCGATCAATGTGTTGATGAAGCAAAAGAACCATATCCCACACCTACAATAGTTTTTTTGTTACAGTCCTCCTTGAACCGTATTCATGATGAAATTTATTTGGACATAGTTTACTTGTTATCCAGTAAAATCCCTTCCATGTTTTCTATGTTAGGCCACACCAATCTAATTTCTTGGTTAACGGATTTTTTGGGGTTAAAGTTTTAGCACGAGAACATCATGAAAACAGAAGGCTGGGGTGAAAACTTGCACCTGACCCTGTTCACTCCCTGAAACTGTGTGCACGAAAGTACAGACTTTCCTCTAATATTCTATTTGATTCATGTTGATATTCCAATCTAGCATTTTCTTTTAAAATTCCGTTAACCAAGAAATTAAATTGGTGTGGCCTTATGCTCTATTTTACATTCAGATTGAGCAGTAAGGAATAAGTTATGGCCTCACTGTGGCGGATGTGCCCGGGGGTTTGAACCACCTCACGGTTGCTTTTATGACTCTTTCTTACACAGGTGACGTGGAATCTGATTGATGAGGAGTTCAGGTGGGACTTATTTGCCTTGTGCGGCAGAACTGATTTATAGGTCATCCCAGATGAGCCCGGGATATGAATAGTTCAAGGTCAGGGTAATTACAAATTTTCCGTACCATTTCTCTCGACCTTCATTGACTGCAATCTTTAAGGGTTACGGCGTAAGACGGTGATTGATCGTAGGGCACTTTCTCAAGATCAAGACTGTGGATGATTCTTGAAGCTGGCCATGGTCCGTGGAGCATCCCCTGGATGTAGATACGAGACGAAGAGGATGGCATCCTGTAGCTGGGCGAAAATGGGAAGATACTGGGAAAAAGACTAGACTTAGACTAAAGAATAGAACACAATCTGTTGTCTTTGTTTTTCACCTCAGTGTCTTACACATTCGTGATCTGCATTTATTTACAAGAACTTAGTATATATTGGATTCACTTGTACAAAAGTCGTTTAAGAAACTCCCCGTGAATATAGGAATAAATCACTCTCTTGCAATCTAACAGGATAAAAGACAACTACTTTTACCCACTGTTGATACAGATGTACGAAGTATGAATTTTAACATATCAGCAACATAAGAGCTATAGGTGTCTTGTGAGTAAACCTTTTTTCATTAGCAACGTAAATATCTGTGTTATCTATATTAAACAGACACAGTGATGTCAGATTGATATTCAAGTTTAATATTTTTGTGTTTATAAATAAATATGTATCATGCAAGGATTACATCATGAGACAGAAAGAGTAGTACTGAATATGTCATATACCATATCTAACCATAGCATCTTGTGCGAGCATTTATGTATGAAATTTCCTTATCGGAGAAAATATCTTTTATCTTGCCACGTGATACTTTCCCCTGTGGCGTTAGAGTTCCAATATGTGATAGCGGTGGTATTTGTATATTGACAAAGACGTAAATCTAGGTAGGAATATCAATATTTTTGTACCTTATCATATCATGTTTGATCGACGTATACGAGTGAATAAAACTTTTCAAACTCGTCTTGCTATTTTTACCTACGTGACTATGATACGGTATCAAACTACGGCTCTCACAATAACACATATCTACTAGACACTACATGGACAATTTTAGCACCAAAGAGTGGGATCTTACACTCGTATTGTGTTTGAGGAGACAAATCGTAAAAAAATATGAACAAATCTTCAAAATGTTAATACTTACTCAAATATTATACTTTCCATCTTCCTAACATCCCGTTGATTTTTTGTAGAAAATAATGTAAGATTAAGTCCATTTTACACGCTTTTTGAAATTATCTATTACAGATAAGAATATAGATTTTATGGTTACAAATCAGAATGCAGAATAAGGTCATGAGAAGAGAGCAACTATCTACAAAGTATACAACATCTCATAGCAAGCCACTGGAAAAGTTCAAACATTTACGGCATATCTGCAAGACACCTCGCCTTCTGCCAGCAAGCTTTTAAGAAGGTTAAGGCTACGGGAAGATGGGACAAGTTCGTTCCGGATGGTAGCTGCCCTTTACCG
Source organism: Branchiostoma lanceolatum (assembly GCA_035149815.1). Taxonomy (NCBI): domain Eukaryota; kingdom Metazoa; phylum Chordata; class Leptocardii; order Amphioxiformes; family Branchiostomatidae; genus Branchiostoma; species Branchiostoma lanceolatum. The sequence goes on from CM068866.1 coordinate 16,567,882, forward strand.
GCATTTCAGGTATCCCTCCCAGCATGGTAAGATATCGATTTCTATATCATGGTCCATTTCCACGCCGACTCGTCCAGGCGAAGAGAAACTCAGAAGAAAAGTCAGGACATGTAATTAAAAAGGCAGAGGTGAGGGTACTGATGTAGCGTGATCGCTCCGTATAACTAGTGCGTGAAATAATGCATAGAGTCTGGAAGACGCCATGCGGTGTATCACGGATCTGCAGCCATCATTGCAACGCATATGGTCTGTTGGTCCGTGAGGCACTGCTGATCCACGAGTGCATCTCTGAGAAAATTGGCTCTGGGAACTTCATCAATAATAGTCATGTGCTTATACCGTGTACTTCTTTGTACTTATATATTTAGATGTCACTAGTTATATTGCGAAAAAAATATTCAATTAATCTTCAGACATTGTCTTGTCAACCTATTTTGACAAGTTTTTTCTGACAATGATTCTACGTGCCTTGAACCATCGGTAGAATGTTTTAGAAATTCGTCGATCACCCAGCAAGGATATTGTCTAACGTTAGCTCTTTTCAAAACAAAATTGTGAGTTGCAACACTCCAATTATCTAGAAAAACCTAGAGGAAAGTTACTGAAGTATAAATGACTGAAGAAAATGTACTTCAATTGAAATATATACGTAACTGCAACTGGTCCTCGGGATAGAGCTCTGTGTGTATAAGTCTCTGTTGGAGCTGAATTATGTTGGCATTTGCAGCCAAAACTATCAGTAGAAATTGTTTATCCCTTCAAATAAGCACACGCCTCCTTGTAAAATTTAATTGCACAAACTACCCGAAATACTCTTGACTTTGAGACTGCTTTTTCCTATATTCTATCTTGAGCGCAATGTCCTGCTAATGATTTACCGTCCAATACCTTTAAACTGCATCAACGTGCTATTCACACGCCTGAAACGGCTTCCAATAGTCTGGCAATATCACGAGATGTTCTCATTACGGTGCAACTTAGATCCTCGACAACGATCCGGTCAGATGAGAGAGGTCTAGCACGTTATCCCTGGGGTACTCTATCATGTCAGTAGTGAGCGTCATGCCATTAGCAGGAGAGGCTTTAAGGCAAGGATTTATTGTCCTCATTGCCCGGTCAAGCACCCATTGTCATAAGTCATTTGACAGGATTTCTAAGCTGATTGGATGAGAATACATATAAGATTATTACAAGGTGAGATGTACGTCCCACTGTAGTAAATGCGTCGGCTCCTCATTTGGAAGATGCAGTAGGGAAAACAGAAGGTTTGGTGCTGTCTTGCGTTATGCTTAGAACAGCATCCAGTTTAATTATGGCTTTCCTTCCAATTTCCTTCGACTAAGACCTTCCAAATTTGTGTTTTCTTCCTTCAACTTAGGGTTCTTCTTTCTGCATATCATCTCTCTCTTCCTGCATATAGATAAAATTCTGAATTCTGGTTCAAGTTCCCAGAATTCTGGCTCCAGTCCTCAGAAATTTGCAGAATTCTAACTTCGTTTCTCAGAATTTTTCAGAATTCTTCAGAATTCTGCAGGATTGGGTTAATCCCAAGGGGGTCATCAGTGGCTGCTACATATGTCTAACTTCATTTTTATCTACCAGATGTGATATTAAGCCATTTGGGTTTAAGATTGCTGAAATGTGGGAGATAGCCCTAAATTAAACTGGAAATCCATAATTAAACTGGAGGCTGTTTTAGGTATATTGGAACGTGTAAATTCCTTGGTAGATGTTGAGAGGTTAGCATCTTTCAGTATCATACTATATATATAACCCTTGCTTGGCCAAAGTCATAATTACACGGGAATCCGTAAACTGGTGTAGGGGGGGGGTATATGGTTCAAAATACACGATCATAAACATTATTCTATGCTCGTGTGCTTTGCGTGTTTGGTACATGTTGAGCGTTCCTGTTGAATTTGTCTTGTAACCTTCACCGTGTGCTCAATTACAATGGCATCGTACACGTACACCCTGTGGACTAAATGAGATATGTTCGGTTCGACTAATGGGAGAGGCACCCGTCTTTTCTCTGATAGATGGGAAAACGATGCTAGACTGAACTTCTAAATGAATGACCAGTGATTTAAAGTATAAGAGCGTGTAAATGAGACAATTTCTCCAAAGTCTACCGGTTAAACGGCGTAATCCATCTCCCCATCCTTCACGGTCACACGGAAATTACCGGCACGATGTGGAGCGTACGTATTCCATGTAGTTTCCTGCAGGATTATGGAACCATTTACTGAGGATTTATGAATACCTCAAAACGTCTTACTTCTGGATGAAAGCAAAAGAGCTTCTCGGTTGCATTTCGTCGCTACCTCTTTGTTTTCAGTAGCAATGAGTACGTATTTGCATTCAAGAAAGCAAAGTCACAGTTTACATTTTTCTATTCAATATAGAGGTCTTGAGACCTTCACATTCAAAGATAGCACTCGGAGGGTTCCTGTTCCTGGTCCCAACTACGCATGCGCACCATGCATTCTGGGTAATGTGTCAGAGATGAAGGTCAATGACCTTAAAACATTTCTTGTCTAGACCATTTTTTATACATGTGCAGCCGTGTTTTGTTTATAATGTCTCCAATGACCCTTGACCTGTTTATTACCCACAATGTTTGCGCAGTTGGGGCCATAAACAGGCTTAATATGCCTAACAGATCTTGCCGTCATCACTTTTCGAGCACATGGGTAACATGAGTCCTTTCCCATTGTAATCACACACGGGGTAAGCCTAAGTCATGACAGGCTTAGTCTACAGACAATTGGAAACTTCTGAGATTCATCAATGCTACCGGATACTGCTGTCGTCAGTGCTACTAGATGAAACACCCATGAGGAGATCCATTTTCATAATGAACTTCATGTCGACAGTTTGTATCAAAGATCAGTCAGCATAGGTCTGCCGTGTTACGTCGACTGGCGCCATCATAATGAAGCCACTGAAGTAGACCCAATGTCGCCTAGGTGGCAACCACCAGATTCCGTAGTGTGATATCCGTGGCCATAATGCTTATGTTTGTTCAGAGTGACCTTCATTAAGGCTACACGTTATCCATGCCTCTCTTAATGAATTTCAGGCATGAACTTGCACTACGATATTATACAACTTCGTGACCAGATTTCTTACGACCACTCGCCACTCGTATCGTTCTCGTTAAAGCGTGCATCAAGATGCTTTATCTTTCAAGTAGACCATACGAGGGTTGATCGATAAGTTCTCGGCCTCACCCAGAAATAAGGTCACAACTTAAATATTGGGGAATAATCTTAAACTATAAAGGCTTTTATGAATGTCTACCAAAATTCAAATCATTGTGATCATTACTTTTCAGGCGACACCCAGTAATGTTAAGACATGGACAATTGAGCTGCAACCTGAGGTGTGTGGGCCAATATTCTCTGCTGAATGTCAGATATCCGCTAAGAAATAAGAAGGAAATGTTCACAAAACATTTTGACAATGTCTTCAAAGATTTTATGCCGATTCATGGCATTCATGACATCAGGAGCTCGACTCACTCAGCTCTGATCACAGTTCAACCTGGTTTTTCTCGCCACTATCTACTGATTTTTAAATGGTCGTCGATTGAAAAGTAATGCCCGCGTTAATTTGACATTTGGTGCATATTGATAAAAGACGTTATAGTACATAATTATGCCCCGAAATTTGAGTTGTGCACCTTATTTCTGGGTGAGGCCGAGGACTTATTGAACAACCCTCGTATATAGCTATACGTCATTCAGCTACAAAACTTTTCAAGCCTTTGGCATTGAAGTAAGACCCTTGAACACAAAATGAAGTCGTGGCGACATGATCGATCACCACAGACGTAAGATGATCCGGGATGTCTTTCAGAATCTCATGATAAAGTTCTTCGGCTTAGTCAGTAGCGACATACAGATGTACTATCGACCTCATGTACATAACAAAAGCCAGTTAATGGCCTTAAATGACCTTGCGCTTTTCCAGAAGAACGTATTGACATGCGGGTCCGAAGATGGACGCCTCGGGCGATAAAAGATAATGGACATGGTTAAGGTCCGCCGTCCTTTGTTGTAGGATGAAAAGGATGTCCAACGGCATCCTATCTAAACGTAGGGAACTTTCTTGCTCATACTTCAAATGGATCCGACAGAAATGCATCAGGATAGACCTGACCTTTCTAACCTAGCAGGAAACATTTAACTTCAAAAGATCGCGAAACCTCCTCATGTCCATCCAGACGGAATATCCTGCCCCGTATTTCGTCTTCAAATTTTCTTCTTCCCCACCTTTTGCTACCTAAACTACACAATTCTCTAATCGTCTGCTTTAATGTGAATGCAAATTAAGCTGTAGTCTTAGTCTCTTTGCATGGTCTATATGGAGAGAATAAGGTCAGCCGTAATTCAGTCTCCATGGTTTTTACGCATGACAAGCGTTGATGGATCACCGTAGGTGTTGTGAATCCACAGGTCGGACCTGCAGACTAGGCAAGGAAATTGAATTACACAATTTGTGGGCAGCCGGGGTGGAAGTCCCAGCGGTGGATTAGACTAACATCAGTCACGGCCTTGTTAAACATGATATACAATGCCGTTAAAACGTGGATCTATCTTCCTAACAAAGTTTGAAAGACTAAAACGATTGGAGAGACAAATATTTTATTCGATGCAGTCCGTGACTAGATTCGTTAAGTGAAAGTTACAGAGAATGAAGACAGAGACGTTGAGAGATGACTCTGTGTTTCTATTTCCTTTAGGAAAATATTATTTTCTTATTTTCAGACCTACAAAGCGCTGAAGTATTGTTAGGTTTTCAGATACAGGCATAGTTTCAATAGTTTAAGCCCCTTCGCAATGACTTTATCTCTGTTAAGCCTCCATGGAGTCAATTAAGTAAACGTAGACATGATAATATTGAATAATGCCTGGTATTGATTAATGTCATCAGAAATGGTGTATTTTTTGCAGAACGACTCTCCCTAAAAAGGACTGACCTTCTCGTGACCAAGGCTTTGAGTCCTCAAAGACTTTCGAGAAATAAATAATTTACACTTTTGTGCTTTATCTCTTAGTTCAGTCTCCATACGTAATTGGTCTCCCTGTGAGTGATTTACCAATACCGATACGCTGCACAACGAGAAGTGTCAGACATCAATATCTCTGGCCATCCGCCGGTTTCCTGTTCTCAAGAGGACGCCAAGAAGTCAGACCGTGACGCTTTGAACGTATGTATGTTCAATACTGTAATACATCGATCTCGACATGCTCAATTGAACCTCGCTGCAACCTGCATGGTGAGCCAGGAAGTCTTCTCCAAGAGTTGACAACTGAAAACTGCCTGTATGGTACTTCTAACAAATCCAGTTACCTTGACCACTGATCATGTTAGTGCATTACGGTTCTGACGTATTTGCGGACTACAACTATCAAAAGATTCTTGTTGTGGTTACTGCACTAAATATCAAATACGAAACGAAGTAATTTGATTAGATGTATGAAGTGCACGAAGAAATAGGCACAGGAAAAGATGTTTCTTTCTTCGTAGACATCTACGTGCTACATATATCTGGGTAGAGATTGCGATCTGGCATATCCTCTACGTGCTACATATATCTGGGTAGAGATTGCGATCTGGCATATATCCTCTACGTGCTACATATATCTGGGTAGAGATTGCAATCTGGCATATCATCTACGTGCTACAAATATCTGGGTAGAGATTGCGATCTGGCATATCATCTACATGTACGTGCTACATATATCTGGGTAGAGATTGCGATCTGGCATATCCTCTACGTGCTACATATATCTGGGTAGAGATTGCGTTCTGGCATATCATCTACGTGCTACATATATCTGGGTAGAGATTGCGTTCTGGCATATCATCTACGTGCTACATATGTCCTGGTAGAGATTGCGATCTGGCAGAATCGATGGCTCTACCGTTAGAGATCCCGATCGGAGACTCCTTCGGCAGAGCCTTTCCTGACTCCCTTTCAAAGGAAAATCTTTAAATTTACCGACTCCAATGCAGATCTCTACCGGCGATTCTGTGGACTTAGACTTCGATCACGATCTCTACTGCCAGAATCGGTGATTCTTCCAGATTGCGATCTCCACCCGGACGTAGGGGATCTCGCCTATCAAACATTATCTCTGTAGTCACAACATTGGAACATGAAAAGTCGCAAGCATGTTTTTAAAGATAGTGGTGTGGTGGTATTTGAATTCTATAAAATGAGATCTATGCAAAACAAAACTATACATCATTACCAACACAAGTTAAACTCTTCCGTAAATAGTAACAAGGTCACTTGCGTTATTCCGGGCGTTAACCTGGCCGGGTCAGCTCGCCGTAACATCTGGACATCTACTGCACTTGGAAGAGGCCATTTCTCAGTCGCACTCAATGCATCTAGATATAACCAGCCTGACATGATGCCAACATCTTTTATCGGTAGATTCTAACCGAGGACGGAATAAGATATGATATTATATTTTTTGCTTGACTTCGTTAACAATTTTCAGTCTCTATCAACTTACAAATCGATCAGAGTATACACCCAATAAGTACGGAAAATTATATTGATCATGATATATGAATCATGTGATGTGTTGCAGTTTCCCAACTTAGCCCATGGAGTTGGCAAGTGATGGAATGGAGAAAAGGAGTCACTACTTATTGGGTGTACATGTGTCCACAAAGATCTAAATATTTCTTATATTTTCATATATGAGATATTTACTTATGTTAATAGTTATATGTATTGATATATTATGTTCCCTATATATTTCCCTACCGCACTTATATTCCCTCCACATAAGAAAGGCATTTTGTGAATGATATTCACCATTCGACGGTAATTGTTAACTTCAGAACGCTAGTCTGCCAATTGACCTAATTCACATCAATCGGCTTTCCCGGTGTTTGGGGGGAGACGTCCTTCGCCTTCTGTATTAATCTTCTTGCAATCTCCTGTCAGGCCGACACATGTATCGTCAGCTAAATTGAATAATGGATCATTCTTGGATGTCCTTACATAAAGACTTAACACAAAAAGGGAGACAGTCTCCAGGCAGAAATCGTAATGCGTCATGAAAAGATTGGCATTCCTGTGTCTTGAGGACTACTTCAAGATCAAGGTCTGTGTAGAATTAACTTTCATTCTTGTTGTCTTGAAATGTAATAATGTCCTAAAGCAAATATGACGTATAAAGAAAAAGTTGGAACTTCCTGCCATCACACAAATACTAGACGTGAATATGAAATCATGAGAATTGTGTTCCTACATAATATAAGTTCATGTTCCACCAAAGAAATTCAGCCCAAATTCAGTTTCTCTTACACTGAAGAATTGTCATTCGTATCATCTCTTTGAAACAGTGTTGGATCTAGGGGCACACGGTCTTCTAACATTGATAAAATTTACCTTACACACAGGGAGCATAACTTGTTTAATGTTTGATGAACATTTATTTCACGTCTTCAATCACGGATATCATGGTACCAAACCCTATTTCCTAATTCACCATTTTAAGATGAAGTGTACAGAATATCCTCTAATTACAAACCACGGGAGTTCTACGATTGCCTGTCTGCCGTTGTGTCGAAGACGTGTCCCCTGGTGTTCACCCCTGCAAAAGACAGATAGAGGTATTAACCTATGATATATTATGTCTTTGCGGTCTGGATGATTCATCAACCCCATTAGCGGTTGCAGATCGTCGGGACGAAAGATTCAACCTAATACTAGACATCCGTTTTCTATGATAAACCAAGTTCAACATGCATCTGAAGGTCATATCAGTCAGTAATTGGATAACTTTCAACAGCATAACCTTTGCTTTCCATCCTTTCATACTGTCTGATAAATCAGATATACGGTATGAGTAATTATAGACTGTGCAGTAGAAGAATGAATGCCATGAATGTACGTTCAAACAGTTCTTTCACCAACAGGTCGCATATGGTATATGTCAGACAGTGCTTATTGACTTTGACTCAGACTGAGCTTAAGTTTACCGCATGGCGCCACTTTCAGCTAGACAAATTATGAGACTACTCTCTGTTCCCCCTTTAGGAATTTGCGACTCTCAGGTGAACATAAGTTATCAAGGTACTGTACAGAGCACGCAGGGCAAATACATCAGGAGACTTCAATGTCTTAAAGTTGGACACACGGATCGGGTGGATGCGACTTGGTAAGACTTTTGATGGTCAGTAAACGTCCTGGAAGTTGATTTACCTCACGGCCATCCGCAGCAACCATAGCAGCTCTCATTGGGTGATCTGACAATTTTTCATCATCATTATCACTGCCTGCAACCATTTTGGTCATGAGCTTTTCGGGGCAATTCTCGTGAGACCAATATGTCCCGAGCAATTCTGTCGCAAATTGCTTGCGGCGACGCTGATCCAATTTCGTAGCAGTAACTTGCCGGCTGCTACCTTTAAGTTAGTGCTCAACGCACAACTACTTGGCAATAGCGGAGATCATAAAGATGCTGAAAGGCATGACTTTCATTTCATGTTTACATACTCGAAGCTTTTAATGAAAGTCTAGGATGTAGCTACGTGGAAAAATATCAATGAAATGAAATGAAAAAAAATTATGAATAATGTGTGATGTACTCAAATAAATAACGAGGTCGATATTAGTATTTTCAACAGCAGGGAGTATATCTGTGCTAAGCTGGTGCAAACTTAAATGGATATCAATCAACATGTACCATCAACAATACATGCATTACTTGTGAACCGGCAATGAATCAAATTCAATGTTAGCTACGTATACAAATGAGTGTGAATGTCGAGTGATGCAAAGCGGTCTCCCCTATTCTTTAGCAGCACCCTTGTCCCTTAGAAATGGTTCAAGAGTATATATCTAATTGAAAGCAAACGTACTAGTGCCTTAATGTTATCCTACAGGCTATAGATACATTTTACAGCAACATCCATCACATGGATTATAGAGATTACCTTCATTTTCACAAACGTATAATTCAACTCCACGATCTTAGAGTTAAGGTATGAAAGATGTCCGTAAAGGTGATGCTGCAATTAGAGCATAAATCATCGTACTAAGACGATTGTAATCAGATTCCAAATCAACGAGTTCACCACCTGATCTATAATCTCTCTATCGATCATAATTGATACCTCTACTCAGTCATCTTTTAGAAAGCAAACATTTTGTGCCCTGTTCCTGGAATAAGTCATGACTGTTCCCCGTTTCTAAACACAAACGCCGGATGTGTTTAAGTATCGTATCCTACCTTGGGGATTGTAGAATCCGTACATTTGTCATGCTGCAAGAATTATAACATGAAATTGAAAAGCGAGGCCTGCGGGTATTCAGTATTCTTGTCAAGAAAGCAGACAAATCCTCCGAAATGGAAAAGTTTGCGTGGTACACTGATGAAATTACTCCAGAACGTACAACAAGAAAATACCATTACCTGGAAGTGGAGGACGTTATTGCTAACATCAGTGACGGCTGCGCCTGCATTGATTCGCAATGACACATAGCTTGTGTTGATTGGATACGATATCGATTTACATTTAGTTGAAATCCGGAAGGGAAGAAGTTCGTTAGAGTTGAACGTTGGATCGTCAGATGGTAATATCATCAAAATATGATTTCAACGTTAGGCGCTGGATACAAATCAAATTTTACAAAGTGAGGAAAGAGCCAGGAATGGTAACAGAGTAACTTTTTATACCAGTTAGCATAGGCCCTATTGTAGATCACCACAGTAGATATTGTGATGTACAGAAACATACAGTTGTGCAATGCCGCCAACGCCATCCATGTGCTATGCCAAGAAATGCAGACTGTCGGCTTTTAGAAAACCACATTTCCGGTCGACCTTTAACGATAACTCAAAGTTCCCAATTAGCAAAGCTCCCAACGGTAGGTAAGCTGTCAGTCGTAAAAACTATTTGGTATTTTAGCCGTAGCTAATGGAACATTTGAAGCTAGACCTGAAGCCAACGTTGAAACTTGATCTACAGTAAGTGTACTTCCTACCATGTCTTATTCTAAAATTGTGGCTGCTACTGTGCTTGTTTCTTACCACCGATCACTAACATTGGAGGCATATCTTTAACCGGTCTTATCATGCATTAAATCGGTGATAGGGTTACAGAAACTGGAATTTAGGGGGACATTTGTCGGAAATTACATCACATTAAAAACACCACATCAGGTATTTCCCTCTAGCTCTGAAAATCTATCGTTGCAACCATAGGAGTTGTGCACAGATGATATTCTTATACGCGATTTAAACTTGATTTCACACACTTGATTGCATACATATACAAATGTACATCCAAGACTAAGAGTCACTGGTTTCAAGCCATGAATAGTAATAGGAAAACACATCATATACGTTATTTGCTATATATATATGTACTAATATATGGCCATGATTTAATGCGGCGTTGTCCAGCAACGAGCAATTTGCTGACTTATGTACTCCGTCTGGTGACCGGGCCGGATCATTATCTCTTTTACCTCGGGCAATGACCTTTTCCACAGACATAGTCATTTAGCTTATAATGGGTACAGTCTGTCGTGATAGCTGACCATTACTATTTGACAATGAGCAATTGGCCGCCTTAAACAGCACTGTGGTAATGGTACCGCTTTCGTGGAAGCAAGGCATTAATTGCTGAGGTTCTAAACATTAGTATATAGAGATACGTGGCAAAAAGACCAAGATACTATTTACATCAACAATTTTAGTCTATTACTGCAGTCCTTTCAAAAGATAGGACTGATATTTCTAATATGCTATACCAGCGAAAATTTGATCTATACATCAAAGAATAGCTAGAATATCTGGAAAATATAAAACACTTTGGTCTGATCCAAACCACCAAGTTTGTGGAAGAGAAATGACATTCTTGATAAGATTATATTGAACGCACCTTATGTTAGTCAATGCTTCTTAAGAGGGGCATTGTGACGACTGCATGCTTTAGCTGGGTTGTGTTAAAGAGATATCATGAGACAGGAGGTTGCTGACACTCACATATTCCAGCCGCAAATGGCAATACATAGATGACCCTTGTCTCACCTCAGTGGCTTTCCACCAGCCGTATGTAACAAAACACTAAAGTCTGACAAGTTTATTGATTCATCCAATCTATGGACGCAGTAAACAGAATCCCATCCCAAAACCTACATCGACTGTAGCAGTAGATCGACATCACTGCTGACTCTATCAAGCTGTGCGGTTTCTTTGAATTCCAGGTGTTCTGTCATGATAAGATTATTTTATCAGTACATCTTCCTTTTTTCTGTTTTTGCCGATCGTTATGCGTGACATTGTCGCCTATCAACAGGAACGCATTGCCGCCTATCTACGATTTCACCAGATGGTGCCACTTGAGTGGATGATCGAAAATCAGCACTGTTGAGAGTTGATACAACATACTCTTTGAACAACATGAAGCCTAAATGGAACGGACGAAATGAATCACTGGAACGAAATATTAGAATTGTAGACCGGTAACCGTCTGGTATTCGAAAAGAAAATTACATAAAACAAATCAACATGGACACTCTTTACACTAGAAATCTTCTGATTTCGGATTGCAATTAGGAGTAAAAAAGATTCAGCTGCGTGGACGAAGTCAGCACGTCATTCTTCTGCTGGTAGCCATGGTGATTTCGCAAGTCTGACTACATTTCTATTGATTACCGGTGCTACGATTGAATGAACCAATTCTGTATCCGTTTCGCAGAACCCAAGGACATGGTGAAAGCAATTCGATAAGTCCACTCAACTGTGTCACAAGCAAACCGTTACTTCATCAGATTCCCATTACTCATTGACGTATAAGATGCCAAACCTCCTGCAAACGACGCACTGTATGTAAAAGATGAAAGGCGAAAGCAAACGTAGCCAGAAGCTTTGTTAAAGGCGCTCATGAAGATTTAGATGGTTCACTTCTAGGAGGCATGTAATTTGATAAGGACCATGACTATCAATGGCTATGGGGTTCTACCGGAGCTAAAGTACGTTATGGTTTGTGACCAGGCTGCCAGATATTTTATATCCACTTTGAAGTCTGCTGGTCATGGATCGCCATATAGCGTGACCACATCCACCTGCTCTCAATGACTTGTCTAGTACCCTTAGCCATAGATAATCTGATAAAGAAATCAAAGCCACCTCATCACCAGGCTGGCAAGCCTAAGCAGTGAAGAACATAATCAAAAAGATTGACGAAGATACAAATATATTTGAAATCAATGAGCTTTTTTTGAAAATTTTGCTTATCGGAGATCTGTGAGATCAATGTTCTCGTCAAACCGTGGGATTATCCGACAAATTGCTGACGGAGAACCCATTATAGTTAGACATGGGCCATTAAAGTTGATACTTTGTGGAGTAGAAATGGGATTGTTGACCCAGCTATGCCCTTGGATCTTACCGGCATCTTAGAAACGTTTTAGTGCAGTACCTAGATACCTTTGTATCTGTTTGCATGTTGTTGTGTTTTATAAATTTTTTACTCCAAAATGGTAGTAATCATCATCTATGCTATCAAAATCATTTTACAAATATAATATTTTGTACATCTGTGTTCTCTGTAATGCATTTTCGTATGCCAACTGAAGATCAAAGGGTGTTTGAAGTAATGGTGGTCGATATAATCTTGAAAATCATACGTTACTTTTTTTCCCCAAGGGCGCGGCTGTCTGCCTGTTGCAGGTCGATCTGTTGAGAAACTTGCATTCGATATAGAGCCCCTGACAATAATAAGCTGCCACAACGGAAGCGTATCCAATACCGGTGCAATGATAGGGGCGAACAATTGGTTCAGGCCCAGTTGCCAAGGCCGGAGGTTGCAGTGCCAGTCCACGTATCAGATACGGGGAGGCGATGAACTCGTCGGCTAGTACAACGCTAGTGGCATTTAAAGGCCTCGTTGTTAAAAGCACTTGTACGCAAATTTTATGACTATATTTAGCACTTGAACATTTCGGATGCGTTTTCTTTTCTGCTCTTGCCCTCGATCTAACGGATTTCTGTCTGATGAACAAATAAGGTGGGCTTCTAGATGTCCATGCTAGCTTCAGAAGGAAATGTTGATAACTCATAATGTCATAATTGTGTTTTTATATCTGTACCGATGCTTTGGTAGTAAGATGATAGTGTTTTATCTTTATTTTGATATAAGGGCTCATCTCGCTTCGTCCAAAAAGTATACAAAAGTCTACATTAGTGTCATCAATACCGGTCAATTCAAAGAATACGCAGTCTGGCTAATCACTGAAAAATAGGGGACTCCGTTTAGGTTATTCATTAAGTCATATATTGAATAAAAAGCTTCATTGATATAAACTGCCAACGCCGTTCAGCCGCAGCCAATTTCAGGCTGGACGTTTTTCATCATTAGGTAGTCAGTGTGGAAAATGGTGACTTGCAATGAAATGCTTCACATTAAACCAGTATGTCAATCTAGACAGAGTACCAGCAACATGTTCAAGTTTTTCATGAGTTTCGTTAAGTTTAAGTCAAAAACGTTTCAAAATGAAATAACATGTTTAAGCTATTCTTCAGTTGCAGGGAAGACGTCTTTACGATGCTGCAGTCGAGATCTTGACAGACTGTCGTGTTATCTGGCTGCTACATGTCATAAGGACCTTGGTTTTCGTGACATTTACAGCTGTTATACAGCTAAAAGAGTCATTTTGCTTAATCTCCCATGCTATGGTAAGATATCTTTGTATTGATCCGTGCCTGCCATCTCAATCTTTACGCTGAAGCGCTTTTGGGTTTTCCTTTTTGAAGATAAGCGCCATCGTTGCATGGCTGAGTTACTGACTGTGTCTGCTGGCAATATGCCTGATGCCACTCTGTAGGTGAATGTACTTGTGCCCTTCAACAGTTCTTGTTCTTTTACTACTGAAATAAACGTTTTTCAACTGTTAGGAATATGAAAGAAAACGCCGCGTAGCCAATTACGTAATGACTTCTCAAACAATGCGTCTTTTCTACAAGTACATTAGTGACGTGGCCTGGGATGTCGATCTCTTGGTGTAAGCAGCCAAATAGTCTTTTTGATGGGCTCTCTCGGTGATGTGAAAAGATTTCGGAGGATTGATCAATTCCGGCTACCATTCGCATGTAGATGACAAGCATTGAACTTTCTCTCAGGCATAAACTGGACCAAGTTCAGTCGCAAGGTCAACAATGTTTCTCTGTCAGTACGCACATAGAAATTATCTGCAGTCTCGTTGATATACGCTCCGAGTATGACGGGCTGAATTGTCACCCTAGTGGATATATAGTGTACGAATTCCTTGTCATGGTCCACCTGAACGCTCAACGATTACATTTGTCCCAAGTGTGCCCTTTTTCAGATGGGTAACACGATTTGATTGTCTGTGGTGCTTTTCCCAAAGAACAGTTATTGAGTGGTACACCTAATACACTTAGTAGTATAATTAACAGAAGACAATTTCAAGTTGGGGTTGGTCCAGTATATAGACGTCCCCAACCTCCAGATGTGAATCGGACTTGAATAGTTAAGCCATGCACAGTTTTCATGTCACAATTTCTTCTTTGTTTTGGTCTGTGTCCTTTTTTATATCCACACCACCACCTCCACCGACCACACCCACCTGAACTTGGAGCTCTAGCAGAGGGTTTTATTCAGTACAATGAAGATGCAGATGTAGCCGCCGAAAGAAATGTGTAAGATGATTCTATTTCATGATTAAGCTTCCCTCAGTGCATCTACTTTACGTCAAAGAAAGCATTAAAAAAAATATACGTATGTATTTTCAGTAACGCCTTTTAGAGGCAAGGGGATACAATGGATAGGTTTACACACGCGGTTTCGGAATCGACTAAAATAGGAATTAAAAAAAAAGAGTTCGGAGACCTCAAATCTCCATCAGGTATTCTTATCATGCAAATGGCTTCCACATTTACATAATATACGCCTGGTCTTGTACAGTCTCCATTTTTCATGGAGATAAAAAAAACGTGTTTGTAAACCGTGCCATTGTAAAGGTACTGGAAACGAATTCTCCACAGATTGTTCTAGCCTTGAAATGCAGATGTCTTAATCCCATTGACACGCGAGCTAAGAACTAATGTAGAAACAGTCGACACTGGCACGGTAATAACGTACCGTAGCCCTTGTAAACATTTCCGTCGTTTGGCGTTTCGAAATTCCTTATTGAGTAATTTCATTCGTATTTGGCATACTGCGGCGAAGACATTGGTTTGCAGCATAACAGTATCCTTTTTATAATATCGTAAATATATACGCATTACCATTTTAATGTTTTGTATGAGTATCGATCTTTTTGAAAACCCGTCCTCTATCCCCGGAGACTTGGTTGATATTACCACACATTTCGCAAATATCTATAATAAGGTTTATCAGAATATGATTTCTGAAGCAAAAATGAGTTGTAAATTCTAACAAAGAAATTGGACTTTCGAAATCCCAACTTCAACTGATTTTTTTTTTTACAAAGACTGGCGTTGGATAGGCAATAATTTGGGTAAGTTTATTTGTTTGGAAATTATAGTTTATCTTTGTTTCAGAATTATTTCTACCGACACAGATAAACTCTTTAAAAACGACCAACGAGTTGTTTATCCATGTATCAACTATTCACGTTATCAAACTTCACGCTGTCAATGTTGAAGCACTTATAGTCGTAGAAAAGCTGACGGCCACTCTGACTGACTTGGGGGACGTTCGATTTACTGTCTGTTATTTGAGCTAATGAAAGATCGATTGTCAATACCAGCAGTCTAAGCTTTGTTGAGTGACCTTGCCGCAACCTAAAATACATAAGAACCCGTCACACCACTCTGAGACCAATTTATGTTTATGATTTATAGACTGTACCTGTGTGCTATCGCGAGCTGTAAAGTATTATGAAGTGTACTTCAAGACTTTTCTGTAAAAAGACTGTTCACTGTGGCATAGATATTAACATCTGCAAGTAGTAATCTTTTTTCAAATGATTTATCTATTGTACTGGTGCCCGTTTTCTATTCAGAAAAATGTAAATAAATGTCATGATGCAACAAACCAAGACGACTACTAGTAATCGAGTGTTAGCTGACATAATTCAAAAGTGGCTAAATAAACAAATAAAGTGATGCATATTGTCTTCTCCCCCCATTATTTTTTTTCAAATTTTGGTCAGAAGAGTTCTGGCTGTCAGGGGAATACCAAACTTTAGTTTAACAAGATTAGGATAAGGCCCGGTGGAAGGACAGACATAGTGCTAGCGTTGACGTTTTTATAAGTAAGACGGATGGCCAGGCCACATGTCCGCTTGTTAAAAGATCCACAATCCAGCAAAACTACCCAGCCGTATCCCTGGGCATCCATCAACTTGTCACAGTCGGATCTTAGGACCATTCTTAAGACTTTAAGCCTGGATGAGCGTAAGTCTCTGTAATTGCAAGGTGAAGACAATTTATCACCCGTGCATCTGAAACCAGAATGAATTGCAGCACTTTTTACGGATTAAAGATGTTCCTTGTACCTTTGGGAAGCGCCCTACATCTTCGGAGTCAACGACAGTGAAGATTCAATTACAGACGATCACGCACCGTGTGTCTGTGGCAACTGGTTGTAAATGTCACTCTGATATCTTCCTTTATACTCCAGGCGTTCAGCCACGCATGGGTGGATATTTCTGCAATAAAAGTTTGCTTTTCATCTGTACTTGACACAGGCAATCTGATTGGTTCACACTCTCCGTTTTCAAATTTAATTAGCCCTGTTTAGCTTTCAAAACGTTAGGGTTAAACATTACGGTTAGGGTAACCCTAACCCTAATCTGATGATAAAACGAAACAAAAGAATCTCTGTTTGGAAAGATTCCTTATTTGACAATGTTATAAACAGAAGATTGCTATGCCGGCCGTTAAGCGTGCAAGGAGTCATATGTAACACCAATAGACCCCTTTCCAAATACCGCGGCCATTTTGAATCCAGGGCGCGCGCACGTGGTTCGAGCGCGGGAAAAGTGAAGACCCGGTAAGTCCACACGCCAGCGGTAAGGCGTTCCCAATAGAAACCAGCGTTGAGTTATCTTCGGCGGCGAGATGTTCTCCTTCTCGGTGAAATCCATCGATATATTTGCATGGCACAAGTAGATGATATTGTTGTGGACACTTGGACTAGATATCGGCCAGTAAAATTGTGAATTTCTGCTACTTTTCCACAGTTTCTGCCGGGATGTTGAACGCGCGCTATAGTGATAAAATGCTGATATGTTTACACCGCGTGCTTGTAATTTCCCTAATAATGTTAGCTAAAGTCGAGAAAAATCCCACAAAACATACACTTTTCGGATCATTTTAGCTTCGTTTAGGTATGAATATAACTCTTGAGCCTTTTGGCTGTCGTGACAATGCCAACATCATCTTGAAATTACGTTAGTTTGAGGGAGGGTCGTGTTTTCTGTGCAGCGTTACATCGACTTCGCTCAGCAATATTTGACATTTCCGCTGAATGCAATCCCACACACAAAAAAAACGTGAAAATATAGACTTGAATTCAATGTCCTTAAATATGGCAACATTCCGGCGGCTTTTTGACGATCTTTTCGGATGCCAAGTATTTAGGCTTGAGGACTCTAAGTACGTGAGTGAAGGTGTGTTTTCCATTCTATCTGACGTTTCTTTAAATCGTTTTGCGCGGCAATATTTCATATATCTGTTGGCCGGATGGAACCCAAAAAACGTTAAATAATATTGACTTGAGGACTGAAGGACCTCAGGCCGATATTTTTCCTTTTGTTGTGGGGTTTCATCCTGTGGAAATCTAAAATATTTTCGCAAAAAGTAATGTAATGAAACGCTACAATGAAAACACGCCCCCTGCTTCACTCACGAACTTCATCAAGCTAATCTTGGCACTGAAATATCGTCAAAGTCAAAGGAGCCACCGAAGTTCCGTCAAATTTTTATACTCGCAAAGCCCTCAAGCCTATATTTTCACGCTTCTGTAATATCATGCGACGGAAATTAAGATATTACGGCGCAAAGTGAAAACACTCCATCTTCACTCACGTACTTTAGGCTTTGATATTTCAGAAAACTCGTCAAAAGAAGCCGCCGAAATTCTGCTAAATTCCCCCCAAAAATTACCTTTAGCTCAAGCCTACATTTTCAGGTCTTTTTTTGTGGGATTGCATTCAGCGGAAATGTCAAATATCGCTTGCGGAGCGATGTAACAAGAGAGAAAGGAAAAGCTAGACAGAAAAGAAAGAAAGGCTAGACAGAAACACGACCCCCTCTCAACGCGCGTTTTCCCAGGGGAAGTCACAACCGGTAAAATTCTGTATATTTCTATCTAAGTAGCTATAAGGATTCCAGCCCGAAAAGTGTATGCTTTACGGGGTTTTTCTCGACTTGTGAGTGAAGCAGGGGGCGTGTTTTCTTTGTAGCGTTTTATTACATCACTTTTTGCGGAAATATCTTAGATTTCCACAGGATGAAACCCCACAACAAAAGGAAAAATATCGGCCTGAGGTCCTTCAGTCCTCAAGTCAATATTATTTAACGTTTTTTGGGTTCCATCCGGCCAACAGATATATGAAATATTGCCGCGCAAAATGATTTAAAGAAACGTCAGATAGAATGGAAAACACAACTTCACTCACGTACTTGGAGTCCTCAAGCCTAAATTCTTGGCATCCGAAAAGATCGTCAAAAAGCCGCCGGAATGCTGCCAAATTTGTACCCAAAAGGACATTGAACTCAAGTCTATATTTTCACGTTTTTTTTGTGTGTGGGATTGCATTCAACGGAAATGTCAAATATTGCTGAGCGAAGTCGATGTAACGCTGCACAGAAAACAAAACCCTCCCTCAAACTAACGTAATTTCAAGATGATGTTGGCATTGTCACGACAGCCAAAAGGCTCAAGAGTTATATATATACCTAAACGAAGCTAAAATGATCCGAAAAGTGTATGTTTTGTGGGATTTTTCTCGACTTTAGCTAACATTATTAGGGAAATTACAAGCACGCGGTGTAAACATATCAGCATTCTATCACTGTAGCGCGCGTTCAACATCCCGGCAGAAACTATGGAAAAGTAGCAGAAATTCACAATTTTACTGGCCGATATCTAGTCCAAGTCTCCACAACAATATCATCTACTTGTGCCATGCAAATATATCGATGGATTTCACCGAGAAGGAGAACATCTCGCCGCCGAAGATAACTCAACGCTGGTTTCTATTGGGAACGCCTTACCGCTGGCGTGTGGACTTACCGGGTCTTCACTTTTCCCGCGCTCGAACCACGTGCGCGCGCCCTAGATTCAAAATGGCCGCGGTATTTGGAAAGGGGTCTATTGAGAGTGTAATGTATGTTTTGGCAACATACCCACAGATGTTGTTAAAGTTACTCTATCATTGCACTTACACCAAAAAGAAACACTCTTGACATTTAAGCTAGATTATTATTGTCTTAAAGTGTCCTTCTGGATAGACTATGACAATTGCATCGTTTTGCGTTGGCGCCGACTGGATATGCAGCACAGTAGGAGGCAACATTAGGCTGAAGTTTGAATATGTAACTGTTCCGTAGGTGCCTGGCAAAGCGTCGGTCTAACAGCTTTTAATGTCGCAATCAAAGGTACGTGCAACACAAGATAATAAAAAAATTCTAGATGCCCACTTTATATCATCATTTATGTCTCAAACATTTTGGATGCGTAGACATGGGAGTGGGTGAAAGAAAAAGACTCCCCATCAACATTTCGTCTTCCACACAATGGAAGATTTGTCTTTCAAGAATGAAAGGCACCTGAGTGTTCAAGTTTTTCGGGGGAAATGAATATGTTATGTTTTTAACTTTGTCGAAGTAGCCTTGGTATTAAAGCCTGTTATTGTAATGTCGGCAATTAATCTTTGACAGTTACCATATGCTGCTGTTGGAAAATGTATTGCTTGAAGCTGTTAATATGTAGAATGCACTTAGCTCCACAGCATAATTGCTTGAACGATTTTGTGGTGGGCAAGTTTACAGAGTCACGGGGAGATAATGTTAATCAACTACGAGAAGCTAAGTCGCCTTAGCCAAGAAGTAGAATAAGCTTGAGTTTGAATTATTTTTCTTTGACGAATAATTTTTCTTACCAATGTGACACAAAGTGACCAAATGTAGTAAAAAATCCAAATATAGTTTGGAACATAGAAAAGATACAAAACCAGCACACTAGTTCACAAATTACCGAATAACCAACAATTCCAACACAATTGCTGATCAAACAAGGTCTCTTGATGCCACCGTTAACGTCAAAACAATTATATTCTTTTTTCTTTTCAGGAAATAGTTTTGACATCAAGATAAAACAGCGACAGGGATAGTGAAGGCCCACCAAAACAGAAAGTGCAAAAAGAAAATTCGATCGATTCTCCTCTACGTGGATGTAGTCATGACTCAGTGACAGAGATGAGATTTGGCATGGGGGTTTGTTCCTACACAGGGAGACTTTTACAATCAGATACACAAGCGCCGTCATAACTCAAAGGTTAGAACTCCCATAAAAGCTGTATCCTCGGAAATTGAGTTTTCAACAGGGCTGACAGGTATTACGTGTAATCCATGCCCCATAGGAACGTCAACTTGAGGTGTGTAGATAATAGTGAAAAATAACGCAATTGTTGCCTCTAAGGTTCTCCTAAGGCGGTAAATGATAGTACTCCCGGACGGTACCAAAAGTACCTAAAATCGCTGTGTATCGCTGCATGTACCTAGATTTGATGCGTACATGCAACCAAATTGTTAACGAAAGTGAATCAATTGTGCCAAATTCTAAACTTTTATCAAAATATATTTTTCAGACTTTAGACTTGAATTATTATACCCGGAAAACAACGGGTAAGAAGAATTTCTTATATTGTAGGAGAGACAATTTCAAAGTCGAATGGCCGGGAGTAGGGATGACTTTGGCAACGAACAGTTTAGACACAGTATAGACAGACAGTATTATCGTAGTCTTTAGTCATTGACTTACATGGCGCCGCTATGCTTAAATGGTATCTCAAAAGTGTATTTTTATCACACGTTACATAACGGGGGATATTTTACCTATACTCGGTACTATGAGTTTGTCTGCTGATGCCTGTTACAGTGTTAATGGAATTATGCAATGGATTTATCTACTTGATAACAAAATTGGTATTCGAAGGAGCCAGCCTAAAAGTTTTAAGTTCCTGTCATCTTGAGGTCAGGCACTGCCATTCATGTTAGATTGCCATCACAAATGTTGTTCTGAAATATGTGTTGCATCTTGCATATAGTGCACATGTTCATCTGTCCGTTCTTAAATACAAGACCAGTTGCTTTTGTACTGTCTGTTGAAAAGGTCATCCCCTGAACATGCCCCTGGCGTGTAGATTAGATCAGGCGTAAAATTACGGCTGACAGAATAACATGCCCTTCACATAGACGTTCAGAATGATAGTGGTGGCACCGGAAGGCAAAACCCGCTGGATTGCGTACGGTGTTTGAGTAGTCAGACGCGCCATGAGATAGCTTTGCTGTTTGCCACGTTGTGTTCGGTATAATAAACATGTAGGTCTCTGTATCTAGATAAATGATCCTTCGGTGAGAGAGGAATTGCTTAAACAGTCAAATCCTGCCATCGTTCATCATTTGATTTGATGGCTCGTAGTGTTTTCTCATGTGCAATGCATCACAAGCCGACGGCAAAAGATGATCGAACGAGCCCGCACTGTGCTATTTACCTTTGATGCATTTTACAAGCAACATGATCGGGGCTTAGGGCTGGCCCAGAAAAACAGGTCGCTTAACACCGTACAAGGGTTAATGGCTAGGGTCTCCATGTAATCGGCTTCTATCCATGTAACAGATAGATAGAGTGTTATGTTGACCTGCCTGGGAACATCCACTAAAATACAGGGGTCATGACCAGGGTCAAGGGAGTGTTTCGAAGTTATAAATCGTCCAGACATAGATCTAGGCATCGCTACTCTACATAGAAACATTTATGTAAAACTGCTTGGTGACAACATGCAACTGGCAACTTGAAAACAGTATGTTTGCAGTATCCCATGGGAGCCATCCCAAGCTTTTAAGTGCTTCCTAAACTCTTTGGGACACATTAGGTTGTCCCATGCGTGTTAGCTATAGGAAAAACTGCATATATTCCAGCTAGTAAACGGCAGTAAGTGAAGTTTTGCTGAATCTCTCTTGACAAAATGACCATTTATATAATCGTACCTCCAATTTGCAAACAAGCATTGTCAGTGCAATTATGTTAATGCCTTAGAACCCGATGCATCAGCAGAGTTAACATGTCTGCCAAAAGACAATTTGAGCGACCACAAACGAATACCAATAATACTAAGAGGTTTGATATCCACATCAACTCTACATTTTAATGAGCACACATTAAATCCCTTTTTAAACATTGTCAAATTAGTTATCTATAATTTGAAATCGACTACTAATGTTTAAAATGATCATCACTATGGTTTATATTATTTTGCTACTTTTGTTACATATGTTATTAAATACTACCTGAGTTCATTACTTTCACAAATTGTGTTTGATTTACTATCATACAACATTTTGCTTAGACCTTTGACCTCTCCAACCCCAAATTTGAGTTCACGTTTCCTTTATTAAGTTTTCTGTTAATTTTAAATGTACATTTTGTTTGTATATTTTGCTGTACATTTGATTCATCTTATTTGACCTTGACTTGTTATTTGTCCGGCTTTGAGCTCATCTTATGTCTTTTCTCTGTAATTTTAAACGCATAATTTGTACTCTATTTCCGTAGCTTAGCTGTATAGTTTCAAAATAGACTCTAGGAAGAATAGTGATGTATCACGTATGGATATCTTAATAAACCAAACCAAACCAAACCCTACACTTCTATCGACCAGAGGGTTTGTCCATTTTGTCCAGACTGAGGTAGTTGAAGACGAGTATCACTTTTTGATTGTATGTCCCAAATATTTTGATATACGTAATTCACTATACTCAATGCCATCGTCGGATTTACCAGGATTTATCTCAATGGACTTGAATAGCAAATTTAAGTTCATAATGACATGTGACAACCCATGCACGGTGTACATTGGGAAGTATATCAAAGAATGTCTAGACGTTAGAAACTCCTCCAATGATTATAAAATCCCATTGTCATCCCATGCTACTACACCATGTTGTATAAGATAAGACTAATTAGCCTAATAAATTGTTATCTATGTACCAGTGAATGCCATACTTTGTACCTTGTACAATTGTTTTGCAATAAATTTATGTTATATTTCTTAATGAAAGCGAGTTGGTACATGTCATAAAAACGGTTGAGGTAAAGGAGATCTTTAAACAGTTCTCTAATGAAGATGTGGGCTGTTGATAAAGGAAAACTATGAAATATTCCGATAAGAAACTCTAGCGTCTCAAGGTTAAGTCGACATTGAGACTGTGAGTATACTTTGTCTTCCATGATATGCTGCAAGTGCCAAATAGTGCAATTATTTAATAGTGAGTCCAATTCCACTAAATCTATAAACATCTATCATTCACGCTATAAACGCCGCATTCCACTCAGAGCTATCATTGGTTTACGACATGATGATTTTTCTTGTTTCTGAACTCAGTAGACAAGAACAGTTTAACATATATCACACTTAGCTTTGTCATTGCGACAAAGAGGTTATATATGGTGTTTGGCGATACAGAACCATTTTTGGCTTAAATGCATAATTATGGATGTTAGTATTACAATGTGTTAGGTTGCAACGTGTTGGGTTTAGATCTACAGGGAGTTCTTCTTACGTGCCCAGGGAAATAGAATATGATCGGACTAAGGATTCTTACAGTCATGCTTACCTCTTCATTTTAGAGGTAATGACACGTACATGTATTATGCACACAAAGCTTGCAGCGAAAACATGACCTATAGTCTTATTTAAAGACTTGCAAAGTATGAAACTGCCGCTGATTCGATATTTCTATGACAACTCCAGTGATACCTTCTTGGTATGTGCTGTCTTTAACCCCTGCACTGATGGATTTCCAGAGCAAAAACATACCCCCACTGTTGAAGTGCCCATGCACCTTTGAAACAAAGGGTGCTAGTTTGATATTGCTCATTTTTAGTTACTTCGCTTTAATTACAACAACCGCACGGGTGCAATGTTCATTCTAAAAATACCCTCAACCCTACAGTTGTCAGGGCTAGCATACAGAACAAGCATGTGCAAACCGACAATTTTCGGGCTCAGCAGGACTAGGGTTTTAACATGTACCGTTCCTTTTGGGCAAAGTAATTGTTGACATTGAGAACATCCTGAAAGATCAAATAAAATATAATCCAGGTTTCTATTCCATCTTAATCTGTTATATCCAATGGCAAATTATTGAATTGGTTTACTTTAACTGTAACAATCTATTAATTAAAGAGCATGAAATTCTAATGTCGATACACCAACGTTAACGCTTTGTTGCATCTAATGGTTCTCAAGAGGGAAATTGGACTGAACAGTTTTTGCAGTGACCAACAAAGCTTTTTAGCACCATCTAAGATCTGTCGATGCAAGAATGATAATACCGAGTAATCCAAATTGAAGTGCTATCTGTAAACGCGTTACTCGCATTTCTAACGCAATTTCCGACAGCTATAATGGATACTATAACACACTTTGGAATATCAGACATGAGTATTAATGGAAAGAGCCTCGTGATATTGGTAAAGTCTGCCACCATGTATGTCGAGCCTCTGATTCAATTTCTAAAGGAATATTGCAGCAGTAACTACATTGTGCAGAGGTAGAATAGACTGTGATGCAATCAGTCGATCGATGCATCTCAGAATTGCACATACGTGCATTAAAATCGGCTTATTCGGAACTTCTTTTCTCGTTGTCGTATTCGATAGATGCCTGAGTACGTGACTGAGCTAACGATTGCCTCATCAACGGACGCGTGCTCCGAGGGGAGGGGAACACAGGTCACTGTGGCTCCTTGATTGGACTGTTGGCCTGTAATGGTGGCTTATAAATCAAACAACGTGGTTGTCAGAACACACCGAGACGCTTTGTCACTGTCTGCGGGTTATTATTTCGCCTTACCGTTCACCCGGGTCGTGACATGTTCTGACAGGTCATGTTATTGGTCCACGTCCTGGCAATATTCCTCCATATTCCATCTAGTTGTAGCTCCCGTTAGCCCGTCGGTGGCTGTATTTCACACAAATTATGATACCAATTTTATACTGATTTCTTCAAGGAAATTTAGATAGAACCACTTTTTCTTCCTTGTCACAAAGCAACAGTATCAGATTATTTCCTGAAACAAAGACGTAAAAGTAAAAAATAGTTACTCAAGCAACTGGATAAAATTGTGAAACAATCAGACGTTTCAGACAGCATCCGCTGTCTTTCGTTGGCGGCTAAGGATAGGACTGGATAACCAAGTTTTATACCAAAACTCTGAATTGATATGTTAATGAGGTTAAGACAATTTATGATGTCTTGGCGTAGTCTTCAAAAGAAGATTGATTCAAGATAGAAGATTAACTCTATCCAGTTGCTTGAGTAACTATTTCTGGCTTATCTTACTACCTGGACGCCTAACCTTCATCAACGTAAAAACGTAAAAGCATTTCCTGGAATTCGTGTAGCTGTCAGGATTTGTTGCAGTTTAGCCTGAATGCATCAGACATCAAGACAATAGCACACCGTGTCGCTAACAAAGTTATAAGTAATGTTAGTCGGTTTAAATCTATCCTTGAAGCTTCCACCCCTTTCTTGTCACAAAGCAAGAAGCATCAGAGCAATCCAAGAAACAAAGACGTAAAATTATTTCCTGGAATTCGTGTAGCTGTCAAGATTTGTTGCAGTTTAGCCTGAATGCATTAGACATCAACACAATAGCACCCCGTGTCGCTAACGAAGTTATAAATAATGTTATTTGGTTTAAATCTATCCTTGAAGCTTCCACCCCGGCTGCCCACAAATTGTGTAATTCAATTTCCTTGCCTAGTCTGCAGGTCCGACCTGTGGATTCACAACACCTACGGTGATCCATCAACGCTTGTCATGCGTAAAAACCATGGAGACTGAATTACGGCTGACCTTATTCTCCCCACAGACCATGCAAAGGGATCTGGCAGAGACCTTATTCCACCCCTCGATGTTAACATGTACATGGATGTCATACATGTGGATAAGACTTAAATCTATGTTCCAGTGACTCTGCTAGGAAAATAATCAGAGACTGTCTGATTCTTGTGATGGTAGCACACCCAGAGCAAAACTCTGACAACATTTGTCGCGAAGAATTCAGACAATCATTCCATACTATGTATGCCAATCAGAGTGAGACGTACGTGACATTTTGTGGTGTCTGGAGCAACCAGTCAAGTCAATCACTCATATTTCCCGCAATTTCCATGCTACGTTTAGGTGACTAATCAGAACACTGACGTCATCATCATCATCAGTCGACGTGCTTTCGCTACGACGGGGTTATACCGCCCTTTTTCACGGGGTGACATGCCCTTTCGTTGGCTGTCATACAAGACGGGGATGCGCCATTGACCTGAATGTTCTAACAGCCTAAGGGTAGTAACGCACCCGAAGCAAAACACTACAGTTATACCACATATTTATGTAAGGTGTTACTACAAAAAACTTGGAAGGTCTTCTTATTAGCCTTTGGTACATTTATTGCAGAGCACACTATCTTTAACAACAGCATTATTATACAAGAGGACGGTTGTTTAGATTTTACTAGCATAATAAGATACGAACACAACATCAAAAGGCCGTATAAAGATACTGCCGGGAGATGACCTCTAGATTGTCTTCTGGTAGGTGGTTTCGATGCTGTCATAACGGTTCATTCGGCTTCCTGCCACAAAGACCACTGTACTGGCGTCACCCGAACGTATTGCAGGTCATTTTCACACGATGTTTTACATTGTTTCAAGTAATTAACTAAAAATGATTTGCTTGAGAATATTCATGAAATGCATTTTTTACGGTTGAATAAAACACCATATGGAAGGGATCTTTGTTTTACCTACTTTTAGTTCTAGGTATTTTCAAACTTTGAATTCAGTATAGTATACGTATAAATGTCAGCAAACATCCTCAGCGATCAGTACAATATTCGATCTCCGTATATTGGTTTATGCTGATGAAGATGACAAGTTGATCATCCTCTAGTCTTCTCGTATGTGTGTAAAACATAACATATCCTTGATACACCCGCCATGTAGCACAAAATTGACAAATTAGTTCCTTTTTGGAACTGCTCCCTGGGACACTTTGGAGCACGGCTTTTGTTTGGCTTGCTTTCTATTAGCATTTGCGTGTAATATTAAACGTCAGAGTTCATATTCTTCTGCTTCCATCACCTCAGTGTCCTGGTCAAAAGGGGTTCTATGTTTTCCAGCTACTGGATTAGGAAATAATGCGTGCGGCCACGGAATATATTGCACCATAATGTAGAACATCCATATTCATTATGGTCATTGTGGGAATTTTTGTGAAATTTTGTTGGAAAAAAACTGTGCACAAAACCGTATTTTTTAAAATATGGTGTATGTTTATAATGCAATTGGCAACATCATGTTGATATTGCCGATCGATAACCAAGTGTTTTTTTGATTGTTTAGAACTATTCTGTGCGTAGATGTTTTAGTAAATATTTCAAAGGACTTGATCTGTAAGCTTTGCTATCTTTACCAAAGTCAAGAGTCCTTTCGGTTTAGATTATGGAACAGAAACATTCGTGTTCGAAGTTAACATAAATTTATACTCCCGACGTTCAGTGCATCCGGTACTTTATTTCACTCAGTATCTTCCTTTGACGACAAAGGTCTATTTCTACACGATATGGAGTCCTTATTTCATTGAACTCAAGGTACACGTATGTGTGGTCATGATGCGTATCAAGAATCAGATATTCAATTGTATTTCGCACATCTGCTTCAGTACAACAGATGGTGCACACAAATATTCATATCCATTTCGGTTATTAATTTAAACTAGCAGCGGCGAGACAAACCATAGAATCTGTACTGTAATTTTGTGTCAGTGTTTTACTGCACGGAACACCTATTCAGAAGGCATGATTAAAAACGTTCATGTCATATTGTGGAGAGATATTGGTAACACAGGTGGCAATCTGGGCGAAACATCCAACATACAGATATTAAAGTTTAATTGAGTCATGTCGTAAAACCCGTCAAAGAGACAGCGAATGAAATTGCTCGTAGTTACAAGTGAATCACATCGGCGTGCTGCCCACGAAATCACCAATTGCAGTCTCATCACCAATTTATACACTACTCCTTCCACATGGATGGCCACAATAGCGGTATCTGTCTTTGTTCCATTTTGGATTTGCACTCGCCTATGGGAAACATATTTCGTGTTTAACGGCTAGGAAAGAAGCAGTTTGTTGAGGTTGGGAAACATTGCATAATGTACATGTTTTACTGACCATTCACTACTAAACAATAGCAACAAAGACCTTCAAAATGATGCAATTTCTTCTTCCAGTTGATCATAGTGCAGTAAATGAAACAGGAAAAACATCAAAAGAGAGAACACACGGAAACCCAGGGTCAATATGTTATGGACGATATGGTTTTATGGACATTACAAATGATTTAACTGAAGGGAGTCGAGCTAAATGATTTCGTAGCTTCTCTGGTCTTATCTAGTACGTTGTTGTGTTTAGGAAGGCTCCAACCATATCAGAACATTATGAACCATTCTGTAAAATAATTCTGTTATTCTGTATGATATCGTCATATGGAAAACCATAACAGGGACCATCTATGACATCCAGGACGCAGTATCAGGGAAAACAAACCAAAGGTATCTTATCTACGACCCAACACCTCGTTGTGGTTTCATTGATCACCCTCCATCCTAGAGAAACAGCGTCACTTGACGACTTCCCAACCAACTTCATCAACAACTTATTCAGTCATTGTGACATGACAAGAATTTCTAATTCTTCTATTTGTACATACCGAGGTAAGTCCTAGAAATGGCCTTTTAGGCTGTGCGAATTTACCTGGACATACGTGTACAATCTACTATTTACGTATCAATTTCAAGCTTAAAGCAATGTACATGAGATCTGCAGAAAATATCCACCTTGATATTGAAAGTCGTTTTATAGCTCCTAGATATCTAACAGCACCTGCCGATAATATAATATTTCGACGATTATTTTGAGTTTAGTCGAAGGTTGGGCCACCGACATACAAGTTCTTGCCTGCACTTTTTACTGCATATTCCAATGTCACATTTGGAGACACATTAGCCAAGTGCCTCACGTTAAAATGCTGATGGAGAAGGAGAATGATGTCACTGATATGAACGTAAATGTCAATAGTGACCGCCGTTACATTTATCTTCCGCTCCTACTGGCAGATAGCGAACACTCCTCGGCCATTCCGACGCAAAGCAATTTCTCTGCTTTCGCATGAGATTCACGTGGGGGCAAATACACGAGCAAAGAGGAAGCCAAACGCTCGTCTCTTGCAGTGAGGATTTTACTTGCGCTGTGAAGAAGAAAGATGTATCTGTTCCCAAGTAAGTCTAGCTTTCTCACAAACGTCAGAGGTATCGTTGGAAACTCTGAGTGAGCTCAGATAGCACTGTGGGTTATCAGTTGGAGACAACTGACAGAACGATGCGCAGTTGCTTGCCTATGTATCTTGTCCTGGCCTCCTCGTTCAAGCCATTATATAAAGGTAGATACCTGTTGGCATTTCCAACTGCTCACGGAAAATGGCTAGGAGATTGGAAATAAGCTAGCGATGAAAGGACACTAAACGGATGTCACGGAAAGCTGCAGCTTCAGTGCACCGGTCAGGAAGCGAATTGATTGCTCACTCTAAGGATTCCCGACTCAGCCTTATGGGCACTTTTATCATCGATCTGAATTCTGAGGCTGTACTAAATAACAGGTTGCAATGTGCCACGGATCTTGAATATTCCACGCTTCTTTGAGGAGGGGCTGAACGACACATTTCTAGTTAGCCCGGACATCTATGATTCCAAGCTTTGGTGTCAAACACCATCTCGCTTCATATCATTTCTGGTGAAAATAAATGTTGAAATGATTATCTGGGATGTGAATACATTGTCTCCTCAACACGGATGTGAAGATTGGATCCCCCATCACTAAACTCCACTCTTTCAGCACCAAGACCAGATCCCATGCTTCAGTTCACTCTTCAATTAGATATAGGGGATTGATAACGTGAAAATCAAGTGAGGTGTGTTCACTTAACTGTGTTATAGCGCCCGCAGGCAAACGGGCATTCCGCATTTGGAATCATTCATTATCCCAAGGCGCCAGTAGATCATACGATATGCCTGAATACAACCGCAGGTGACAAAACCAGGCTGTATGTGGTAGGTACAGGAATGTCGTATTGAACACGAGAATCCGACTTCGACTTGAATTAAAATGATGACCTGCTAAGATTTTCAAATGCTTCTTTTTCCGAGCCACACACATATGAGTGACAGAACTTATCACGTGACAAAGACATTAACGGACAATTTACGTTCGATACTCGTCAAGATAATTGAACACAACTCAAGCTCTTCATCAATATGCGAAAACACGTTTTCAAGGGATCACTCATCATTCAGCAGATGCCACTGGCTAGTCTTGCATACCGATACCCGCCATGCCTTGCGCCCATTCGCTGGGTGGGTGTGCTAAAATGTACCTACAGGCAATAAACAATGATGCAATCTTCCGGTCTTCAACCAACCGGAGCAGTCTTTGCTCCATTGACTTTGTGGATATAAATATAACGGTTAGCTCGCTGTGAACTCTAGTCTAGAGAATACCGCGTGGGTAAGCAACATCTGCTTCGTACAAGCACGAGTGGGGGATGCTAAGCACCATCATGGATTGTTCAGGCGTTGCACTGCTGCCCTGGCTGGTTTTTACTCTACTGTCCACCGTCAACGCTGCCTTATACCGCACACGACCGGAGTCTACCGAGGTATTGGTGAACCAGACAGTCACCCTGTATTGTGCTTTTAACGGCCTGGCGCCTTCAGACGTAGTCAACTGGTACTGGTACAACCCTGAAACGGACGACAAACTATACCACATTTCAGCCAGAGGCCGAGTTGCCTCCGAGTTCTCCCGACATTCTATCGTGGGGAGTTCACGGCGGGGTGAGTACAACCTGAGGATACGTGATGTCCAGCCTGACGATGAGGGGAACTACCGGTGTAGCGTCTTCACGGTACGGGACGCCGGCGATGCCAGGCTCACTGTCGTTGGTAAGTCGAATGACTTCTTCTTATATCCCATCCTATCTCTATTCCTAACTTTTCAGTATGCGTATACATCAGGATGTAATATCCTGTGTGTATCGGGGTTGCGAAAGCAACAGTGAATGCAATAGGCAATGTCGGTGTTTGAAGTCTGGAATTTATCTTACGGCAGCTGGTATGTTCATCAGCAAAATTCAATCAATGTTTGCGACGCTGTATTTCATACTTCGTTCAGGAGAAAGGCTCCACGTTTTAGAGAGTGCCGGACAGTATGAATACAATGAATCGACCGCCTCTTCGCTCGGTAGGAAAAGAGAACCACGCGATTAATCGAGTAGCAGATATGTCAGACGTGACGGTATCTCGTCCGGTCAACGTTCCAGCTGTTACCTGCACGGTTGCTAAGAGCTAGAGGTCCTTTACTCACATCTAAGGCATTCGGAATCTTTGGTATCCATACCGAACAGTATCGCCTTTCCCGAGAAGTCATTTGGTCTGGTTTTGAGAACTAGGTTGGGCCTACAGCATACTGCCATCACTCACAACTACTAGCATATATTATTCTGGCTTCTCTATGATGATTTTGATTGATATAGCATAAGCCATGGTGATTGATGTCTGTTAAGCACAGTTTAGTAAGAATGATCAGTTGAGGACGCGAGAATTTGTCACACTTATCGACAGGATGATGGTATCAATTTCAGACCTGCCGAATATTAAACTGATGCATCGCCAGCGGTTTACGACAGGGAAAGTCATTGCAGTATCCACATCAGCACAGCTCATTTATCAATTGATTAATGTGTCTATAGTAAACTTACTTTCCAAAATAACAATTTCCATACAATCGTCACTCGGGATATTTTCTGATATTCACTACCATTGCACACAATTCCAATGATCGAAGAAAACCATACCTTGCAAAAAGATAGAAAAATATGTTTTTAGGGTACTATTTTGTACTAGATTCCAAACGACAGAAGGTGGCAAGCTGCATTATTAGACAGTATTAACATGGATGAACGATGTAGTCTCAGGCGACAAATAGACCTATAGATCTTAATCCTGCCAGCATTTTGTGTAGGAGCTGATCTCTAAGCCATGAAGGTCACCAATGCCCAAAGGAGAGGAGGTCGAATATTCAGGGGCCGAACTGTAATTAGGGTATTGCAATGATTACCGGGCGCTGTTAATTATTAACTAGCGTAATTTATATTCCAATAGATCAATTCACCGTCTGATGCAGTAGTGCACCATGGATGAAAACAATGCTAACCACATACTAAATGCGTCCTACTACGGAAAGGAGTTCTAATTTAAGACTACTCGAACACAAAAGTAATATAACCAGAGCCTTCCACGACGGCTGTAGTAGTCAGGCCAACATATTGATTATTTCTACTTTGTAGGATTGCCAGTCATTCATCATGGATTTCCAACACTGAACTGTTTTGTTTAGACTTATGTGATGTATGGTCTGAAATATAAGCGAGCAAGTATATCTTCAAGGCACGAACGCCCCACATGCACACAGGGTGTACGATGATCTCACTCGGGATATTGGATTTCTGCAAAGTTGGCTCGCTAGGTTCCGATGCCGCCAAAGGATGAGTGATACCGGCTAGCTAGAAGTCCAATATCGACAACCGCAGCCAATGACCGCCTAGGGTGCAGTGTTTTCTCATGTCTTTGTCAGGACATCCGCATACGCGCTTTATATACTATGCGGTGTCCTAATAGCAGGTAGGCGGAGAAACATAAACCACGGGAGATGGTATGCAGATGAAGCGCAATCAACCTTGATAGCATCCCGCAGTCTCTCAGCTTTATAACGGTGAATTATGGCACTGTCAATGATAGTGATAAAATGGTATTGTTACAATCACACTGCAATCGATACCTGGGGGATATGATCGTGAATTTCATCAGATCTTAACTTGATATTGTCTGTGAGACGAACTGTTTTACCAATTTTCATCGGAATGGGGGAATGTGTTGATCAATCTTTATCTAATGTAGTTACGGACAAGGCTAAAATATCAACACTCAGAAATGTACACTGACTATGATAATTGTAAGGTATCGCGGTGTTTAAAAAGAAA
This sequence comes from Branchiostoma lanceolatum, assembly GCA_035149815.1. Taxonomy (NCBI): domain Eukaryota; kingdom Metazoa; phylum Chordata; class Leptocardii; order Amphioxiformes; family Branchiostomatidae; genus Branchiostoma; species Branchiostoma lanceolatum. The sequence continues at coordinate 16,601,302 of CM068866.1, forward strand.
GAACAAATGCCATGCCAGCTTTACGAGGCATGCTTTTTACAAACGCTCTTTAAATTTCTGATGAGAATCTAAGAAAGGACTTCCTGACATTTATTGATGCCTGGATTTATACGTGGAGCAGTGTTATCGTCTAGAACGGTCTCTCGGATGGTAAATTTTTTATACCCGAAGACAATGTACTCTTCACAGAAAGAGGCGATGCGACGCTTTAGTATGGATTCCTTGTGGGGAAAACATTGAGATAGGAAGATGAACATTCTGAATGGATAGACAAATGATACAAGGTCACAAATAGAGGCACCCTTTGTCTTGTTATATCATTGATATGTAAAATAACTCACATAAAAACCGCATCTCTACTTTCCCATCACCAATGAACTCTTCTCCGAATAAAACCTGTCTTTTGTCAGTTGTCTTCTCTTAAGCTTTTAAGTGGAAATACATTATTTATGAGCATCTACCTATAAGGAAAAGTATTGTTCTTGTTTTTGTAAAAAAAAGTACTTAAAATTCACTCTTTCAAAATAACGAGACAGAATAGCAATGCGTTCCATCGGATTACAAGAAGCTTCAATCGTCATTGTCTCCAGCATACAATGAGAGTCATTATATGAATTAAAATCCAATCCATTAAAAGCAAAAAAAGCTCTTATTTGGCACATTCAATCAGAAGTGAAAATAACACCCTTCCGTGGATTAAACTTATCAAAGCTATGCTTATCTCCTCTCATTTTTAAATACAAACCATGAATACATCTGGACCATTACTCCTGATGTCAAGTTTATTTGTCCACGTACAAATAACTTATCCTTACAAAGTACCAGGTTGCCTGAGGCCATTATCTTCCTTTAGTCATGTGAGCGCGGGTCGATAGGACACCTGTACTCACTGCCTGCTGAGCTTAGGAACTTCATCATGGGGTTTAAGAGATGCTCCCGGACGATGCCTACTCTGCGGTGATGTATTACATCCCCAATTGTAACTTCATTATTCTGCATGGCTTCCTGCCTACAGGGCACGCTTTCAAATTAAGGTCCCCTGGGATGTGCACGTCGGCGTCTTATGAGAAGGATCGGAGTCATGTACAGGAAATCAATAACCCAATATCTCATACTATTTCCAATTGTTTATCCAAACAAAAGTGTGTAAAGAACGTATAACAACATGTCCTAATTCTTTCCAACAGCCCGGTAGGTCTCCCAGATTTGTGTAACTGGACGGGTCGACTATTCTAAGATATTCGTGCTACTCCTTAGAATTCAGACAGCACTACTGTGAAGCAAACTAATGGAATACTTTTACTTTAAGGAAGTAACGTGCAGATGTAACTTAATCAGGCGGTGTGACGAATTCCCAAGCTTACCATTCGAACGCCCAAATGTCAGCTGGAAATCCAATCATCTTCACTCAAAAACTTCGCGTAGACTCGTTTGTAATGAATGCTTGCAAATTGGACCTCGTTAAGATATTCACCACACACTCTCTCCCGGACCCTCGTAACGTGTTTTTGACAATATGCGATTTTTTTATACAGTACACGGCAATGGGTGTGAACAAGAAATATCTGGCTTCTCATTATGCATTTGCAACTCTTCTTGTACACCCAGTGCTCAAGAAAGATTAAACAAAAATCTTTAAACCTTGAATCAAAGTTGAACTGCAATTGCCAATAACAACAAAAAAACTTGGCAAGTTCAACTTTTGTGTTGGCAATTGCCGTTCAACATTGATTCGGAATGACTTCTACCAACACAGATGACCTTTCAAGTGAGGATCTATGAAAAAAAATTAATAATAAAGCAACGCTTAGCTTATCAAAGGAGTGTCCCATTCCAAGTGTTGGTATGCAAGCCCTCTCAAGATAGATGGACTATCGTTGTTATTAGTCTTCACACCGATGACGGACTTACATTGTTGCAATTGCATCCCTCACCCCATCCTAGCCAATGTAGATGAAAATCTCTGTCTTACAGGTGGTTCATATTAGAAAGACATAGAACGGCGACCCCAAATATAAACCAACTTTACTACTTGCAACATTATAAGCTCATCCTCTTACACCTTGCAAAATAGACTGGCCATTATCAAATCCAATCAGCAGTTATTGATATACTGTGATTTGGTTACTAAAACAACAGTAGCTAATCGAACTATTAGCATACAAACTTGTCTTGAATTATTCTTCTCTTGAAGACTACTTCAAGACATCATGAGTTGTCTTAACCTAATTAACATATCTATTCAGAGTTTTGGTATAAAATCTGGTTTTCCGGTCCTATCCATGGTCATTGATGAAAGACAGCGGATGCTGTCTGAAACGTCTGAAATTTATCCAGTTGCTCGAGTAACTATTTTTGGCGTATCTTGCTACCTGAATGTCTAATCTTCATCAACGTTACTGATATATTTTAACGAGAAATTATCTCCAGACTACAGCAACGTTAACGTGAGTTTAATAAGTGTCTTGCATGCCACTACTAGGTGAGCTACTCTCCAAGCAGACGTAAGATCCGGGGTATTTTGTACGTATTTTCGCCGTATGTCATACGTTTTATACGTTATTTCAAAAGTAGAAAGACGTATAAGATACCACGAAAGTACGTCGAAAATACCTGGGTACCCGTATCTTACCTCTGCTTGGAGAGTAGGGTGTGCTTCGCAATTCCTAATAACTACAACATTTTACAAATGGGGCATCTTCCTATCCTAGTGGGGATAACATCGCCGTCTCCCTGGCGGTTTCAACACGGGTTGGTATTATTCCCCGCAGTACTTATCTGTAATAATCATCTGTACTACCTCCTGAAGGAGTTGAGACCCGGAACTATCAATAATGTTGCGTGCGGAAGAAGGATGACAGAGTACAAACTAATAACTTCCTTTTAGTCAAATAACAAAACAACGCTGTTGCAGGAGCTGTCAAAAGAAGAAGACTGGTTGGCTACTGATTGCCAACTGGGTTTGAACTGCGAAAGGAAGGATCCAGAAAGAATACACACCATGCCACTAATAGTGTAGGTTTTCATATACATTTAACTTCAATGAAGACAAAGACTATCTTATGATTCCATAACCTTTTCAAATCCCCCGAACATGATACATATGTCATCCGCTGAGTTTCCAGCTGCGTTATTACGTGTGGTTAGGGCGGTATTGAATGCCGCGCCATGTTGATCCTCACGGTTTAGTCTTTAGGCCCGGAGATCATGAATATGCCTCACATGTGGTCTTACACCCATGGGCTAATGATGGATCACCAAAGCGCAACCTCCAAATGTACGAAATAACGATAACGTCCATGCAAATTCTTAGGTGCCTCTTTTACTGCAAGGGGTTTCCCAGAACCAGAAGTAAAAGATGGTCGCCGCTGCCTCTCTAAACGTTAGCCATTGTAGTGTTCCAATGGGCTGCGGTTTGGTCACATTCGTCATAGGTCGGCCTGCGACTTGGAAGTTGCCGGATTTCCATATTCTCCAAGCAGAGGGAAGCGTTAGAAATCTTGGAGAATAGAATTTTCAAGCAGGCTGTGGCAAGGATCTTAGACAGCTAATCTTTTCCGGCCGTAAAACACAGCTTAATCTTTTAGGACACATACATGACCATCTCGATGATACTTAGATTACTTCCCAAGAAAGAAACCATGGTGAAGAAGGAAAATGGAAATGCATATCAAACCTGACCAATGAAAATTAGAACTCTGAACTATGTATACGATTTTTTCTTTGAATCTGTCCAGGGCCTTACTTTTTGTTGAATGTTTGTCGCAATATAATCGTGAAACATGCATTCATGTTCTGGCAGCATACTTATATATTGCACCCCCCCCCCCTCCCCTCTTAGTGCTGCCTCTGATTCACGTCTATGCCATAACTTCAATGTGAAGGCAAATAAGATGTTCTGATAAAGAGGGGTCGATTATTTCTCGCGAGAAAGGGCACACTTTGAAGGACATGGCCGACTGCGATTCATTTTCTACATGTTTTGGTACCCACAGGCCGTTCCCAGGGGAGCACAACATCGGCCTCTTGACTCATAAATCACACATAATGAGGCATACTCCTCCGGTTGGGCCTGTAGAAAGGCCCTCCTTTCGGCCAATTAGCCCCGGTTCTTCCGCACGGTGTAGTTGACGTTCAAGTTTAAGACTGCGTGAGACACCGAGGACCATCGCAAGGTGCCCTTAGGACTTTGGTACACAGAATGGGAAGGTCAATTTCAAGCTAGGAACGAATGACTCATTGTTAGGCAAGCGGCCAAAATCGAAAGAAACGGGAAATTATTCCGAACTTTACGGGATAATAAATCTGTGAGAATTGACAAAATGCTGCGGCAGATTTTATCTCCATCCATCCTCTGATTTGCTGACGCCCGTTCAATACACAGGAGAGGAAGGTAGCAATAAAATCATCTAATGGTAGTTTTCCCTCATATGCATATATGAGGAAAAGACGGGCAATTTGACTTCAGCAAGTTTTGCGGCCCTAAAACGACTGTAACCAATAGAATTCGATTGACGTGAGCAGACAAAAAAAATACTTTTTCGTTTTGGCGATTGGTGCAAAATATAGCTAGAATTGTTAAAAAATGTGGTAAAAGCATGAAACTTGGTGTACGGTGAACCCTGAGTATGTACTTAATCTTTTCAAGGATGAAGCCAATTCGCAAAGCATGTTTCTTAGCAACGGTTGCTAGGAAACAAATAGCTACATTTTTCGATTCCGTGCAATAACATTTTAGTCTATTAGGCTACAAGTTGGCAAAGACATGCAACTTACAGCCCCTCATAATATGTTGTATGAACGGTTGGTCAGAAATATTTAAAAAAAAGACGTTTTGGGCAATTTTTGACTAAAATGTGTATTTTGGGGTACTTTCTATTTGTTTAACGGTCAGCCGTTATGATGGTCATTTCTTCTGACAAGATTAACAAGATAACATCATTCTCGACTGACCTTATCCTGTACAAATCCGAGCAAAACGAAGGTCACCTTGCCTGAGATAATTTGTTAACACAGTGGGAAACAATGCTGACAAAGCAGCGAGTGAACCCGCTACAGCAATTGACAACTCCTACAGACAATCCATGCATAATTGAATATTCACGAAATGTTACATATTTGCAGTGCACGTCGTTTTAGAATACCCACTAGCGAAATGAATTGCTTGGGAGGCCCTTTGCCATTTTACAAACTCCATTCGATATAATAGATAGTGACGGATATGCCTGCCTGAAGCTATGCTATGTGGCTGATAGAGGATGATCAGGGATAACGTTAACAAATGCAGTTGTACGGTTTCTATTCTGCCATTACCACCACAGATGGTCCCTCGTAAGACGAGAATGGCGTTTGTTCCACTATTAAAGGCGCAGTGCCATAAAACCCTGCCAAAACCATTGCGGTTACCCAACCAATCTCGCTGAGTACCCAGCACGCAGAAGGAACTGCTACATTTGTTAAAGGAGAACATCCACTTTTCCTCCATCACAAATACATCATTACCAGTCGGATCAGGCAGTATGGCAAATGAAAGTAATGGCAGTCATTCCTGGACCTGGCAGCAGGAACAATCAATTCACTCCTCTAGCTATCCCCTGATAATGGGCTTGATGCCCGGCACTGACATGATAAAGCATCCCGGGGATTATGTCTAGGACCTTTCTCATCTCACTATTGATAGATCTACATTGCTCCATTTGGCACATTGTTCTGTAGGCTATGAAGCACTTCTTTTATTATTGCTTCACTAGTGAACGCCTTTAGCAAACGTGAGTTTAGTATGATGGTGTTGTTCGAACGTACATGTAGTAGGCGGTAAATTACAAGGGAAGATTGTTCTCTTCCAAATATAGCGGAGAATATTGCATGGCTGTAAATTATCTGCAGCCTGGTGGTGTTCTGGAAGTAGGGCGGCAGACGTTTGGTGGTATGGAACAAAGGATTCGGAGCGTTTAATGAACTGAATATTACGACTCAGGCTATTAAATTTTCCTTCACGCCAGACTGTAATCTGAATTAGCTGTCTTTGCATTGTGAAGTGGCACAAACTTGATGGGTATCAGTGTTTGATAAGGGTTCGTTCAAAAAAGGCATTTCACATAGTGGTGCACTATGATCGGCAAATATACATGTTTGTGGGCGATAATACTGAGTTTGTGAAGGTCTCTGCATTATCAAAGCCATGTCCACACTGACAACATTATCGGCTCATGTATCTTTTTAAATATCGGTGAGGAATCGGCTGGGTTTTCTTCCATAGTCATTTCACCACCGGAGGAGTGCGGAAGAATATTGATTGCTTGATTCCTCTCCTGCGTTTGAAGGATGCGTGTAATAAGGAGATATGTGTCTTATCAACACTTCATTTCTATTTCAAATGACGCGTGGCTTTTGGTGTAGCATGATGGCCAGGTGGATTGATGATGCACTACTTTGTACAACACATGTAGTGGCTGAATCTCTTAAAATCACAGAACCCACAAATTCTAGAAAAAGTGGGACTTTTCGTCTTCCGTTGCCTCCACAAAAAAAAGAAGTCAAACCCAGCTTGTTTAGATATAGCCAACAGTCGTATTTAGTATTAGTAGCCTATTGTTACAACATAGTCAGTCATCACAGTTCACTGACACATGTATGTTTTCCCCTATGTTTCTACCATGTATTTGCAATTAGCCCACGGGCATGAACTTGCAATAAAACTTGATCACTAACTACAGGAGCAACCATAGTGCACAAAATAACACATTGCAAAATGAAGATCCCAGATTCTAAACCAGGAACAAATTGCAACTCTTAGCTGGACAAAAGTTACTTTGTGTTCTGATTAGGGTACAACGTTAAGTCGTGTATTAGAATATCGAGCATAGGGAACATGTTTATCAACTGTAGTCAAGCATATGCCCATTACACATTTTATGTGTAATAGGAGTCATTGATTGGCCGTTTGGACCTGTATCAACAGCCATGGCTGTACGTCAGTTGCTCACTTGCAAATGGATTTTGCCAGAAGTAATAGAATTATTGTGTCTGTCTGTGCCATCTGGGACAATTCTGATACCTTGTGGTACCCCCAATACAAAATTGGTGTGTAGGTGTCATGCAAAACGTCACTATGTTATAATGAACTGCCATGTTATCTAGTTTAATCTAGACCTCTACTTGATCCCCCAACCCTGACGAACTGTGTCGTATGTACTTCAATTTTAAAGCGTCACCTCTCAACATGCTTTTAACGTCAACAGTATCTATGACATTATAATTTTGTAGTTAGACCAAGAAAGTTTAACTTTACAAAACGTCTTTGATTTGGCTTGATATCTACAGACAATTACGTCCGAAAGGCAGAGAAAATATGTGTATCATAATGTACATTATGTACACAATGTGCTGTATCAAAATTATGAGACAGCACATTTTAGGGACTTCTGTTATTTTGTATAATACCTTTGTCTTAGAATAGGTTTGCAACGTCTCTAAGAACACTTGAGTGGCCCTGGCTCTAAGTCTTTATACACCCGAACTAATAAATCAAATAAACACCTTTTATATCGTCTCCAGTTCCCCCGGCGAAGCGACCAACGATAACGGGACACAAGGGGCCATACGTCGTCGGTGAGGAGATGCAACTTGTCTGCCGAACAAACGGAGGGAAGCCCTTACCTACACTCATGTGGTACAACGGCACGGAACCCTTAGACCCATTCGGAACATACTATCAGGATGCTCCACTGGACGACATTGTTCAAACCGAACTGCGCATCCCCTCTCTGACGAAATGGGAGGACTCCATGAACCTCAGCTGCGTAGCCGACCAGGGTGTTCAAGGCGTGTCATCACAGAAAGTAACATCAATACAACTACGTGTCTACTGTAAGTAGATATCATGTTATCGTAGCTACATCTCATATATGTATTACACATGAAATTAATGATCCTTTGCCAGCTGCGATGATTACTTTTGTTGTATTCAATTTATTGAATATGAGCTGCCAAGTGATGTTGCGATTGCTTCAATATCAACAGCTGCAGGTGTTGCTGCTCACTTCATATTTAACCTATGGGACAATCCAGTCTGTACTGCAATACATTTTACCAATCACTGGAGGCTTTCCTGACATTCGTTATAGTTATTGAAGCTATCCACAAAATCATATTAATAGCATCTAAGCCTCAACATATTGAATGCAATTGCTTCTCGTTTGATACATTTGATAAGGTACCAAGTTAAAACTGCTACAGATGCCATCCAACTGATGTTTCTGCAGTATGAAAATATGCTGTAACTTATAGTCGAAATCTCAGATTATTTATTTATTTGTTATTATCTTAGCCGTTAATCCATTGGAACTTGACATTTTTTAAAGTGAAAATTAATGATTTTAGATAAGCATGCAGTGTTACATTGAAAGAAGAAATTGTTAATTTTAAGTGGTCAATATAGGATAACACGAAGAGGTGCTCCAAAGTTGACCGGAAAAAAAACAAATAGTCATGACCTTGCGAATATGTGCACAGATGAATATGCAGCATTTCGGTGTCTACGGCTAAATCATAAATATTTCAGTGCAGTACCTACGCGTGTCTTGGGGAAAGGCGAAATCCTCGACAGAACGTTACAATGTACCATTAGAGACTCCAAAGCTGACTGTAAAAACAAATAGTTGTGACGTTGCAAATATGTGCACAGATGAATATGCAGCATTTTGAAGGCTAAGGCTAAATCATAAATATTTCAGTGCAGTACCTACGCTTTAGGAAAGGCGTAATCCTCGACAGAACATTACAATGCATCATCAGAGACTCCCATTTATACCCATTAACAAGTAATGGATTCACTGCGGAAGAAATCAACGGCCATTAAAGGAAATACACATCGTGCTGAGGTTAAAAAATAACCAGGCTAGCATCCCAGGTTAATTTCCTTGATTCACGAGGGCGACCAGAGACATTTCCTGTCTCACCACGTTGTTTCGGAGCCTAACCGCATCATCATTGTCCATATAGCAATTCAGTGACCCGTTTCATCTCTGTCGGGTAAATAAGCCCCTTTAGCACCCGAATCCATCTGGCTACAAAATGATACATTGTGCCCGGAGGCAATCGCTATAACAAGAAGACAAGATGAGCACCCAAAACGTTTCCAGCATACCACTTTGCTATATAATGGAGTTAATGTAGTCCTTCGTACACATACTCAATCATCCCAAAGCATGAAGGATATCGCTAATGTGCAGGCGCATGACTTCCTAAGTTATAGACGTTTAACTTAATAATGGAAATTGCGGTAATTAGAACGGTAATGATAAAGGATTTAGTCTGTCAATGTATTTGAGTAATAATGTCAACGTGAAAAATGCCCCTACTGCCATGTTTAAAAGGAAGGCGTGGTTTAACCAAGGGCAAAACAATTATGAGGTACTTGTAGCATACCTGCAATGAATTGTTCCATTTCATTATAAAGGGCAAATAGATGACTTTTACAAATTTTCCATGAATTGGTTGTTTCTTAAATTTCAGATTCGCCGACCGTCACCGTACCGATAAACTCTTTACAGGCATTGGAAGGGACCTATGCTAACCTAACCTGCCTTGTAGAGGGAAACCCTTCCCCGGTAGTCGGCTGGACAAGGGATGGAGACAGTCTTCCTCAAAATGCAGAAATAAGGTATTGTATCTTTGCATCTGCTTGAACCAATTAGCCCTCATACTTGCTCTTGACACTTTGTCTAATCAAGCCCTCATTTATTTGTTATTAAGATGTTCATCCTTTGTTTCGTCTGATTTCAATTGTAAAATTTTGGGCTTGACACAGGACTTTATTGCTACAAGTAAACATTTTGAAACGTAGTACAGGTGTGTTATTATATTGATTGTTTGTTTATTAGTTAGTTTGTATTGGACGACCAAATTGCTGTTTCTTATTGTATTGTATCTATGTAAGTTGTAGTGTTTATTTCCAGAGATGATGTTTAATACATTTTTATTAGCGATAGCTAGAGTGCATTATCTCTATGTCCTGTATATTTTTATGTTGTTTAATAAAAAAACAAAAATAACTGTTTGATATGCAAAGTTTGGCATGAACTTGGTGGTTGAGGGCTTGTTCTTTGTGGGGATGGCTGCCGAAGTATATGTCTGTTGCAATCTTTCAGTTTCAAAGAATTGTTCTGACTGTCCATAGATCATTGAATGTTTGCAAGCTCCCTATCCGCAGAATGATAGCTTAATATTTAGCCCCTTCCCGTTGTTTCTGCATTGTATGAAGGTAGAGATATAAATGTTTAAAAAAAGATGGAAGGCAAAAGCAATTTGTTGAACTCTGGCAGTCAGACAAGCCTTAGCAATCTACCCAGCATGGTAAATGACTACTTCGTATTCAAAAGGCAGTATAAATTTCATCTTGCAGTTGACAAGGGAAAGGCAATAACGTTAATAGCATGTACGGTCACGCATTCATTCATTCAAGCTCATAAGTACTGCGTGCTTTTGAGAAAACTCACCGACGCATTGCGGTGCTGTTAAGTCTGGGGGGTGATTAATGTGAGTCTTCATTTACAATCTAGAAATTATACAATGGCAGCTCAACTACTCTTGAAACGCATTCATCTGGATTAACCGGCGTTGTGTTCTCAGACGGGTTTCTAATCCAGCAGATTTAAATGCATTGTAATGTTATTTCCTGAATATGTTCCTTTGCTTGCTTGCCTTGAGGCTAAAGATAATGCCACTGACTCTCCCTTTCCCATGGATCCGCTCTAGTAACTCGTCGCTGCTAATACCGAGGGTGTCCCGGTCGGACAGCGGCGCTTATCTGTGCGAAGCGGATAATGGGATCCAGCCTAAAGTGACAGGAGAAATCAACATGGAGGTTATATGTACGAACCAGTTATATCTGCATCAGTATCGGAGGTTGTTGAAGGTTATATGTGCAGAGCAACTTTACGCACATCGGTTTCCCAACCATCTATCTTCCCTTATCTCTCAGACACAGACTTTCACTTAATTCTACAGAGGATAGAATTCTAGCAAAACTATTGCCACAGGGGAGTAGAAATGTCACTTCCACGTAATTGTCAATCTCAAGCAAATAAAAGGTTGGACGTTTCATATATATTCAGGTTTCTTTAGACGAAAGGGCCATCATATAGACATTGAAAAGATCATATCTGCGACGTTGCTTAAGACCAGTCTATCATACATAGTCAATAGCATGCTCTTTTCTTGAATATGCTGGTAACAGTACTTATTACGCAGTAAATGTGAAGGTAAATCGGTCGAACTGAGGACGAGGCATGACGATTTTTATGTAGTATGCTATCAACAAACGTTGATTCAGATGAATATCTCTTTGATTATCTTTCAGTTCCTCCGAGAATCAAGTCAACTTTCGATGGAGAGATAAGTGTTTTGTATGGACAGAATGTCTTTAAAGTGGACTGTTTGGCGGAGGGAAATCCCAAGCCCAATGTGACGTGGCGGCGGAAGGATACGAATCAACCGTATAACAACCCCTTGACTTTGTCGCCATTGAACTATAAGACAGAAGGGATCTATGTCTGCGTAGCGCGAAGTAAAAGATTTCCAGAAGTTACAAAAGAAGCTTTCATCAATGTGATAGGTAAGTTCTTAGACTAAAGCATCTAAAACGCATGGCTTCAAAACGCCTTTCTACTTTCTTTTGATCAACAAAAAATATTTCCTCAGCCACAACATCACATATGCATTAGCAAGTCAAGTCATCAACTTAAGTCGTTAACTCATTAACTTTTACCATATGTAGAGATGAAACCATGAACGAAATGCAACAGTACAAGATAAGTGAATTTGTCAGTTATTTTCAATTGAAGTAACGGGAAATGAACAAAACGAACGGACACGGACCATGAACCAGCTTTCACCCTAGTATATGTTGTATGTTGTAGCAATTGTATATTACTGTACCAAAAATATGTAATGATATATGTTGGTGGAGTTATTAGGACTCAAATGACTGTGTATCTCTGCTTTATTGAATCTGACCCTTACCTGTTCCCTCGTGACCTTAATGAAAAGCAGCCTGCGTGCTGATTTGAGCTTATCATGAATAAACACAGGTTCAAACAAACAACGCAAACAAACTCATTTCACGTAAATGTATTTCCTTCAGGTCGCCCGGAGGTTGTGACTGAGGCTTCTTCAGTGTCAGCTGCCGGAGGAGACACGGTAGAATTAACGTGTACAATAGCCTCCGACCCCGTACCTGAGGAAATCGTCTGGAATCTAGTAGGAGAAGACGGAAAAAAGACAACATACCGTACAGGCAGGACTGCAGATGTATTCGTCAAGAAAACAACAATTGTTGGGGACAAGATACAAAGTGTTTTGATGATAAACTCAGCCGAGTCTGCACATACAGGGGACTATGTCTGCATAGCTTCTAACATGTTCGGGCAAGATAGACAAGAGTTTAGAGTGTATGTCACAGATGGTGAGTTTCTCTAGATATACATATACAACGGTTCAGTACATCACTTTTGAAGGCATCGAGATATATCGGGAGTCAGTACATAGTACAGTTTTCAGAACACATAACTATCGATTTTAGGTGTAAAGGGACTTTTTCAGAATTTCAATTCGTCAATTACGGTGCCCACTGGACGTAAAGTTCAGAACGGAAAAGGCACTTTGATACAGTATCACTATGGTTTATGGAGCAATCGTGATGTAACTGCCTTTTTCCAAAGTAGGAGAGAACGTTTTCCTCGGCGAGAGGTGTACTTAAACTTTTGAAATGTGAGATCTTGTCAAAGAGAAGCCTGGATTGGGACATTACATAGATCAGTCTGTTAGGGCGCCCGTGAAATTGAGTTGCTATAATGCCACGCGTGGTCGCCTGTCATAAGACGAGACGAAATCCGCCCGCTGATGAAAACGAATGTCACTTTAACAAAGTAGAAAATGGCGACGTCCTCTCCAACAAAGCAGAAAATAGCGATACGCCTTGCCATCTGGTCGGTCCAACCAATCGTGAAATGTCTGATGCTAAAGTAGTTAAAGACAACAAGGATGGCGACACTGGAGGTAATTTACATCAATGGATAAAAGAGTTGGCGGTTTGAGGCTAACAAATCATTGGAGGTTGGGAACTATCCGTATCGATTTTGAACTAAAGTAGCCCCTGCGGGGAACTGTATCAGCAGAAAGTATCGACTGGCTGGATTATGACCTATATGAACCCGTCTACAAATACGCACCCGCCAAAGCCGCAAATGTATCATACCAGGCAGATAACTCTCTGCATTCAATTATAGTGCATTAAAGGTCCCCAGAATCAAAACTTGATCAGATTCTGTACGACCTTTAACTATAAATCTCTAACAAACAATTTCATAGGTAGTGATATTTGAAACCAAAACCTTCATTCTTGGTTAATTGTGAGAGCAATATCTAATCGAATGTTTAATCGATGACCTCTGACCTTAATACCGCATTTTTATTACCTTACAGATAGCTCGGATGTCGTGGTGATTGCCGCAGTCACCATGGGAGTCGTCTTGGGAGTTCTCTTTGCCGTGATGGCTACACTGTGCCTTAGAGCCAGAAATATATGGACGTGTCGTCTATCCAAATCTCGTTAGTACATACTTACTACATTTTGCGTAAACTTATTCCTTTACATATCTAAACTGGGAATCATGTGATACTTCATAAACAATGTCGATTGATGGCAAATGATACTTGATGTTTAAAGGGAGGCTATTGTTTGTTTCTGTGAGTGTGTATTACTTCTGTACACAATGTCCTGGTTTTTATTTAGTTTTGTGTTGTGACCCATGTATGTCCATCTTATGTTTGTTATTTGGATGTAAATATTTGAATTTGATTCCCATGTATTTCCATGTACTTGTTTGTCTGCAATTCGCCTTCGGGCATGAACTTGCAATAAAGTTATTATTATTTGGATGTATAATTTCCTTTTGAAAAACCAATAAAGAGAGAAGAAAAAAGAGAAAAGAGGGTTTCATTCCCCAACTAAAGCACAATAAATAATATCCATCTAGGTCTACTAAGCTTGTGTATTTCTTGTCTGGATAGCACTGTCGGGTGTCTTAATCCATCTTCTATGAAATTAAACTTTTAATATTATCACCAAGTTAACATTGTTTGTTGACAAGGCATTTGAACAGCATCCTAGAATTGTGCAATGCAAATATGACACATTGGAGATTCTTATCATAGATTGCGTTTGTTAAAGGCATCCAGCGCATTTTATGAGGCTAAAAACTTGAATAGAAAACTCATTTTTTTAAAAATTTCTATTACACAAAGTAAGTTTCAATAACATTACATATCGACATTAAAGGAGCAAAGATACGATGTCGTTATGTGGTGAGAGCTGATAGAAAATCCAAGCCCTAATAGACTGATCCTGACTGTCCATCACAATTAACGGTTCGACCAATTAGAGAGTGACTGCATGTCCGTCAAATTTTGCATTTTTATGTTTTAATTTTGCATTTCTTCGTTTTGACGGATACTAGGTGCGTGAAACCAAAATATCACCATGTATCTTATTTACGTGCCGCTTTTAAGCACTTTTCATAAGAATTCCGCACGAAAATATGGTAATCAGTGGCATTAAATATCAATTTCAAAAAGCAACTAAAATATGTCCAGTTTTGAAGCCTCATAAGATGCTCTGGGTGCCTTTAAAAATACATTCATAAAGACCGTGTTCTCACCGAATCTGCTACAGCGGAGAGAGGAACACGTCGATCTGAATCCTTTTCGTATTGTGCGGGGTCGGAGGACGAACTTGCAGCAAAGACATCATTGAATATGAGGTAAGTGATGGTTTTGTCAATCTAGCCTCCTTCACGTCACCTAACTTGTGCCTGCCACCCTACCTTACCCTTTGCACTGGTATAAAATGACGTCAAATCTGAATCTCAAAACTACTCTGTAATCATCGTAACTTCTGCCAACTTCTGCCACCCTAACTTTTGCCACTTATATACTGGACATACCTCAACAACCCTGATACTGGACATACCTAAGCAATTAATGTGTATTTCATTGTATATAGACCACAGTAGTTAACAGGTTTCACATTTACCACCTTTTACTGTGCTTCTGGTGTAACACATCATAACTGTATGTAGGTATTGCTTGGAGTGTCAAAACAGCCACATTTTGGTTAAAATCATACATTTTCAAAATTGGGCAATATGATTTTCAATCTTTCTTAGGGGATCAAACAGGTCTGTTCACCTGTTGTCGGCATCTCTTTGATTTCAGCTCTAAAGTTCCCGAAGACGAGCTGGCCACCATTGAACTACAAAAACTAAACGGCATTTCTACACATCGGTCCACAAGCAGCCTAAACAGCCAGCCAGTTGTCATATCAAGCCCATGTAAGTTTGACTTTCCTTGTCAAAACTTCCTGTGTGCATTATTTCAAATAACTTTCTTTAGTCGCAACATTAAGAATATCTTTTATTAGCAAATCCATGCCTGTAGGCTAATTGCAATAGTACAAACAGTAGAAAGGTTAACAATGGTAACTAGTGTCTATTCTATGCATCTAACTGATATTTCTACATACAACATTATCAATAATATATTGTTGACAATGTCAGAAAATGAAATATTTCACGACACCACTCTTAAATATCACAACATAATGTTAGCTTATAGATTGCATGTGTTTAATTACAAATTGTGACATATTCGTCATGCGATTGGCCAAATTACTAATTTCATCAGGGCAGGAATTATTTTCCTTTTAAGGCTACGCGTTTGTGCATCCGACTTTTTGTGTGTAAGATTGACGAAACTGCAAAGCATCAGCATTAGTCCATTCAAATTACAGTAGAGGTCGGAAGTAGTTTCGAAAATTGGCTCCACACAAATTGACTTTTGGAGAAATTGTTCTCAATTTGTGAATCATTTATCTACGGTAACGTCCAGATGACAGGAAATTGAAAGAGACTTCATCCTGACTTTTAATCAACATAGAAGCTAATGTACCTTGGCGTAATCTTCTCAGCGTCGGTATCAACACAGAACAGATGCACCTCTTTTGCTCACCGCTTCGATGACTGAACTGAAGCGGTGGATATGGTAAAGATATTAGACGGAAAATTCACTTCAGTTCTTCATACTAGACATGCATGGAATACACATCTTAACGTTTCAGCCCAAAATACTGCCTCTTGAATGGTTAAAGCTTCTCTTCCATGCTTATCTATGTTGACGTGTTCAATGAAATTCAAAAATGTCATCAGAATACACGAATAGTCTTGTCCAATATGGCGACTCCCGATTTTGAGGATGCTCTAAATATAATTATCATTGTTGGCAGGTTTTATCCATAGTGCTGCCCTTAATTAAGAGATGATGACAAATCGTGTTTGGAACCGCAATCGGCTGATGCTAACATTTTTGCCCAATGCAGTTACAGAGCTAAAGAGAGTGGAGTATTCCCGATTAACAACAGACAGAAGCAGGTTTCATGATGACGAAGAGGAGGAGAAATATCCGAGGCACTGTCCGTACTACGTGGGCGAGCTGACAAACAGACAGGAGACAGTGGTGAGTATTACTCTCCAAGCAGAGGTTGTTGGGGTAGATTGTGACCGTTTTATCATATGTCCCGTTTTTTCGTCAGCTATCCCCACCTTATTTGTGGTGGGGATAGCTGACGAAAAACCGGGTATATGATAAAACGGTCACAATCTTCCCCACCAACCTCTGCTTGGAGAGTAGTGAGTATCAGCCATTGATGAGCCACAAGGGAATCTTCGAAAAAGTTTTGATCTGAATATCTTTGGTGATGGTTTGCAGAAGATAACATAAACGCATGGTTTGTAAACCAGTTATTACACTTTTGTGTGGATAATTTGTTGCTGAAAGACTAGATTGCTCCCTACAATTACTTTTATCTGTACAGTACATCAAAATTATTTCATCGGAGAAGGCGATGGATGGTTACCCCCTATATTGATAATATTCGGAAGTAATCACCACTGTCACTAGAAATATTTGTTTTTAAATCTTATACACAGCTGCTCTTACTATTAAAATCCTTTAAAAGGGCGCAAAGAATCAAAGAAAAAAATCCATCGATAATAAATTATTAGTGACGCTCTAGTATTGCGTGAACATTATCCTGTCTAACCATTCACAAAGGAGTGTTAATCCGGATTGTGGTAATTCGGATTTGAAATACATATAACCTCAGTCAGTAGAAGACGTACGCACCATATTGTGAGAGGTAACGTGATTCCTCCCATGAGAGCGCCATGGATAATATGCTGCTTAAAGAGTCGAAACCTATTTATCTCGATCATCCGTTTGCAACGTTACACGGTGCAAATTGAAAGCCAAGGACACATAGACGATACGTGTGAGTTGGAATAGAATTTACACTCCGATGAAATGATATGATTTAGAATTCTATTGGCTTTTAATTCCTGGCAGAGTAATTGAGTTCAACTCCTTTTCCCAAATGATTCTTTTGTGCAATTATCTCTGAAGCGACTAATTTCAAATAAACTAACCTTTCCATTGGAGTCCCCCGCGATTTACCCTATCCATTAGATTTCCCTTTGATAAGCCGTAAATTACTGCTTTAATCGACATATCCGTCTGAATTATTACCTTGCCTTATCGGGTTGTATGATTTCACTAAAAGGTCTTCGATCTTGATGAATTAGAATTCTCCTAGCGATGAACCCTCAAGCCAAGAGGGTTTTTCTCAATACTCTGGGACTGTCTAATTAATGCGATTGGAGACACCATTACGAACTCCGTATCATCTGAAGGGATTGGCACAAGTGGACAAATCTATTCATATAATGAAATATTACATGCATTACCTATTCAGCAAATAGAATTGAACTGTTACGTTACGCACGGCGAATAGAAGTTGTGGTGATAAGCTTTCAGAATGCATCCGCCATCTTTCTTTTCTTTCTTCAGCTCTGAGGATAGTCACGTGACCTGTGAGTCAAAGGTCACACCAGGGTGTTGTAGATGGGGGGGGGGGGGCAGTTTGAATACTTACCACCATAGTTTAAGGATGGGGACCGGGATCTGATGTGTACCGCATATGTATCTAATATTGTAATGTGTTCTACTTTGTCTAATTATTCAGAAACTTCTACCGTCGGCGAAGAGGAAAGAAGATGATGATGGCGGCTCTGGTGACACTATAGGGTCAGACACCGGAGGGTCAGATATCCAGGCAAAATCAACTGATCATTATCAGATTGAGGCCGTCAGTCAAACAAACATCGTATAATGAGGTCACTGATGAAGTGCACAGTTTTAGCCTAGCGATTGTGAATCTTTCCCTTCGTTACACACTACAGCTTTCTGGTAAAACCTTTAAGACTTCCTCATTCAAAACATTTAGACCAATTTGGGTAAAGCTTACTTCTTATTTGAAAATCTCTCCAATATTTCACAGCTGAGTGAGTTTGAGCATTAACTCCCTGTCATATTGATGGTGGTGGTTACCATGCACACACGCTATTTTAAGGAGATAACAATCATACAATAAACGCTTCTCACTAACACTCACGGTAGCTATATTCGCACCAAATCAGCGATGTTATCTTTGTGATGAAATTTTTCCCAGCTTCCATACTTTGTGTGTAATTTCTTTATTTCGAGATAGCAATCTGAAATGATTTTGCATTATCTGCAAAACATTTACCCTCACAGCAGTAAAGGCAAAAGTGGTGTGGTGCTAAATCGCAGTTACCTAGCTACATCGGAGAGCAAATGTGTACTCTGGCATTAGCGGGGATTTAGTTACGTTATTTTCACCCCGTCAGGAATTGTGTAAGCAAGTGATTTCACAGTGGGCATCTCAAACACGATGTTATCAATTCTTGAAGCTACACTGATGACTTCCAAAGCCCATACACCGGAACAGTCTGAGGACTAGGATCACCTTTAGGGTATTTTAGACTCATTGCCAGCCAAATCGTAAGAGGGCAATACTTAAAAGAAGGAGAATTGCTCTCTTGAGTGAGTTGCAGCTTACGTGCTTTATTCATCAACGTTTGGAAAAAGGATTATCATTCCCAAAACGTCCGAAAAGGATTTACTATTAGAGTGTTATTTGAAGATTGGAAGAAAGATGGCTACGGAACGGCGTCTGTGATTTACCGACGAGGGTAGCTAAGTGTTGAAAAACCACGATTGAAACATATTTTTGGTATCTGGTAGAAAAAAATGTACCCCGAGATGCTACAGAATGAAACATACTATTTTCTCAGCAATACAATGTCACTCAGTGTAAAGAAATTTGAATTCTATCAACTGTTAAGCAAGTATGAACTTGCCAAATACGTTTGTCATTAATTTTAGATTTCAGGAAGCATTCACTTGTAGCACTGTAGTATTAGATAATGCAGATTTTCCTTTCAATACTTAATGTTTAGAATAACATTATGTTAGAAAAAATCAAATATTTCGCATTTTATGAATTATGGCATCCAATGAGTTCCTCTCATATTCTGTAGCGAAAACTACAAGTAAAAATTGACGTAAATATAGTCAAGATTTCTCAATATCTACGTGATAACAGGATGTATCAATAAATCGATAATGAATACAATCGTCTAGTTAGTGGATTCATATTGCTTTAGTGAGAATCTGTTTTAATGGTATTTATACGTGTTTGTCGGGCTTTCTTCTCGGACTTAAAAACTCAAACAAATCAGCAGTCTAACTGTCTGAGCTTTAACGGTTTCTAGTACATTCAGTAAAACAAGAAAGTTTTATTTATAATATTGATGTGCAAACAGTGCCTTATCTAACGAGTGATCTACAGTTTGATTTGTTTGAGTTGAGGTGGTTTGGTACATGCCAAATGACGTGTATTTCACTCTCGGTTTTCATAACCTTAATTCACTTTCCTGAAGATGAAAGGAGCACAAGAGACAAAGCAATTGGAGGAGTGTGTGATAACATCTTCCTGGTGCTCTTTCTAAGGATTTCAAACCATTTTCTTTCGGGTCATTTCACGTACAACGGTACTATAACCAGATACTGGTTTCAGTAGAACCCTTTATGCTTTCAACCATAGAATGCCTACAGTGCTCTTTCACAGCTAGCTCGCGTCTCGATATTTCGAGAACAAAGAAGTCTCTGCAAATTGATGTTCCTGTATTAGCTGATGGAGGCATGGAAGAGCATCTTTTGTATTCGTATGTTTAGCAAGTAATACCCTTCAAGGCGGTGTATGGATTAGGTTTGAAGGGTATTGTTTGCAAGATGAATTTTGATTATTTGCGTATCTGATCCCGTTTTCCCCTAGTCGTATTCAAATTAAAGAGCATCGGATAACGTATTATATGCATTACAAATTGAAACTAAAGCTTTATTTGAAAACCTGCAGACAATAGAGTAAAGCCGCCAATCTTGAAAAGTTGATAGAAAAGTAATTAAAAAAATGTTCTAACCCTTTTTTTTCAAATAAGATTTCACCTTCTAATAGAGTTATACTTTTAAGTCTTCGGAGAAATATTGTAGGCTGCCACCTTTTGACTTGCTGAAACCTTTATCTATAGCCAAGGGCAGCAGTGTTATCTCCAGGACACGCTACCACGCCGTGCAGGTAATACTGCCCTGACGCAGAGATCCTTCTCAACCATGAAAGTCTCATCTTCGGAAAGGTGCAGCAGCTTGAGAGATTGCGATAAAGCAGTCAAATAAAGAAGAGCAATTTTCGAGAACAGATTATTCGGATTCCAAACTCAGCGCACAGAAGCAAGATTCATTGAACGTCGATCCTTGCCTTGAGGATTATACTAAAGAAAACACTTGGTAAGGGGATAATTAATTCATTTATCAATGCACTAAACTGTGAAACAGAATCTCCATGCCTTTTGTGATACAATATGTAAAGGATGAATCATCATAAATGATTGACATGTGATGAGCTAATTGTTACATGTTCACGAGATGTCCCTGGTTGGATTGACGTAGAAGAGTAGAAAATGATAAGATTGAATCATGAAGAATACGTCATTCGTCTCTCCAGTATTTGCTGTAACGTCAAAATCCCACTGTGCTGCCAGTCATAAAGGAGAACCGATGGAGAATGTATGCAAAAATATTGCATGCAACAATTTTCTTCTGATAAGAGTTATAATTAATGACAAAATGTAACCACCATTAGCAATCAGTAGAGGTGCTAATATGACTTATCTTTTGCAATACGATTTTGACCATTCAAAATATACAAAAGATAATTCGAAAACATTTCTTTAAATGTTTTACTGTTTGATGTATATTTTTAAATTATTAATTAATTTTGAAAGTAGTCGAAAAATGAATAGGACTGCACTAGCAGTGATTGATGGAAGACACTATTGTTGAACTAACTACACAAAATGTTAGGCTTGTTTCTTTATAAATTTGCACTTCACTCAGACCTATCTGACGTTATCTATGTCATCTCCTCAGACGTCAGAAGATCGTTACGGCCGCAGGACATACGTATCACCCAAGAAAGATTCAAAGAGTATCTTATTCCCGCGGGATATATGTTTGCTTAAAAGCATGCTAATTGCTTAATGGGTGACGTCCTTGGGAAGTCAATGCTCCATTTGTATGCTCACTTTTGCTGCCGCTCGTCAAGTTGATTTAGAAAGTGCCACACTCTAATACTACTCTGGAGAGTTTGGCATTTACCGGGTTGACTGACAATCCTCTCTCGGGATCTCAGTAAGGCGAGGCGATGAATTCCGGAGGGATGCCATTAGGTCTTTTGGCCCCGCACTATGCATGAAGTAATCCTACTTGTCGTCTGTACCTTGTGGTTATCAGGGGACAGACGGGAAGGTCATATACTGCTCCTGGGTATCACTGAACACGCCATCTCTAAAAGGTTACACTTACGTGACGGGAGAGGTAAACATTGGGAGCTGTAGATCTAGATGAGTCGGTTGTTGTATATGGGAATCTAGTGGTTTAGATTATGTACAAATTGCAGTATGTAATGTCGTGGACAAGATAAGATATGGGTGGATTAGAATGTTTTTGGGGGCTTTTTGCTGGTTTGGCTAAGAGCTACAGAGGGCTACTACTGAAAAGTCTTGGGTACGGTAAAATTACTCGAACGAAATCTAGTTTTTTATGATTTGATTTCATCTGCTGAAATTTCGTGTACAGTATTCTAATTGTAATTTACAAGGTATTCTTGACATTTACTCAGTATATTACTAGAATCTGCAGCAAAGGCAATACTATAGCACAATAGACACAATAGAAAATTACCCTTATGAAACATGTACATTTCATAAGCCAAGTCCATCTTCTGTTAAGATGTTGTTTTTTCAAGTGTATGTGATTTCCACATAGAGATACACAGCAACTCGTTTTAAAAAATCCAGCTAAATTGTATCAAAGTGCTCAGTGATAGTGTCCAACCTAATGGCCCTTGAGTTGTTGTCTCGAGGCACGGCCATGAAATGCATTATTGATAATGATTGCTATCAATTGATTTCTGCCATGAATTTTACTGATTTCAGTACATGTAGTTATCGCTGATGACCTTGGATATGACTTGCACATTGAACCCAGTTCCACGATCCCATACATTCACCTAGAACAAGTTTCTCTGTTATTATGCAAATTACATCCAATTTTGCATAGTTGTTTCTGACAATATGTATCACTACTTGATTTGCATATACCACGAGGAGCAAGTTTTATCGTTTAAAAAAGTAATAATGTAAATACATTATTGATGAAGGTTAGACATCCAGGTAGTAAGAATGACGAAAGACAGCGGATGCTGTCTGAAACGTCTGACTCTTTCGAAATCGTATCCAGTTGCTTGAGTAACTATCTTTGGCGAATCTACATTCTCCTTCAGGTTAAAAGAGCCCGGTAGATCTCGTCCCCAGCTGCAGAACAGCCGCTATAGATTGGCTCGTTACCATTGCCTCCTCAAAGCAGTCAGCGGCAATAGTGAAAAATCTTGTTTCAATTGATTTCGACTTTCTTCTGATGGTGGCCCCATGGGGCTGTGCCTTCAACGTCGATACCTCTGGATGAACTTGTCACTAGTTCTCTACTGTCTGCTAGAGGCTCACTTGAATTGATGTAGGTAATCTAACAACTTTGTGACCTTTTCATCATGCGTCAGGATGTAATGTCCCATCAGGAAAACTGGATAAGATGCCCTGGCCGAGCGAAACAACCAGGTCGACATGAATGGTATTTTGGAACGTGCTATCACTGTGGTGATGAGGCCAAGAGGTGCCACATAAAAGATAAAGAATGGAGAGATCCTTTGATATTTCCGGAAACTATCTCAGAGAAAATGCCCGAGTCAATGAAGCGTGAAGAGTATCATGACAAATTGAGCGGAAGTAGGGATCTCTAGGGTTCCATATGCGAAGGAAATAACGCGTAACCATAACGGAATGGGCTGTTGGAGACTCCAACGTCCCTCGTGTAACATTACAAGAAATATGATCGAAGATCAGCGCATGCTCTTTAAGCCTTTTTCAGAAGAAATGAGATGGGGAGAAAAAGGTTCTGTCGTTGTAGAAAGTTTTGTAGCGTTTTCTGATGGGTCCAGAGGGTCTAATTGCAGCAAAGAGCACACCCGATTCAAAAAACGGGATGATAGATTCTGATGAATTCATTACAAGTAGTGTGCCCGAACAAAAAAGCAGGCTCTCCTACCAAGAGATAGGTCCCTCGAATGTTCAGACGAGTACTTCGTAACTATTTTCTTGAAATGAAGTTGTCAAGAATTTAGATAAGAGATTTTTGTATGTCAGTTCACATTGCCCTCAAGATCATAGATCATTAACTTTCCTGTTTTCTTAACAAACCTTATGTTTATTCTACATTGCTGTGACCCATCCTTCCCAAGGGATCCATCCTTCGTCAACTCAAAATGAAAACTGTACATGTGCTGCATGACTAAGCCTACTGGAACCTGTTACATTATGTATATAGAATACTTCAGGTGTAAAACTGGTGGTTTTGTCTGTCTCTTGTGTTTTAAAGTTTACCATTGCATTCTCTTGAGAATAAATGTTTTATTAAAAACTGTCCATAAGAAAAACACGATGATTATTGGAAAGGAACGACAGGGGTAATGCAATCCAACACCATACGTTTTGCTGTCACAATCCATTGATTTCTTAATCTTTAAAGCTTGGTTTACAATGCGGGTGTTATCAGGTGCTTCTTCCTGGGGACATCCATTAATTTTGTATCCGCGGTCTCCTGTTCTTCAACATTAGAATCACGTATCAATGTTGACTGTCTTCTTAGTGATTATGGAAATTGATGCGAAATGACTACTATATTCCCTAACTAGAGTAACATATGGAGACGTTACTGCTTGTAATATCTGATAAATACACATTATCTTCCTTATCTTATAGTAATTGACTTACGTGTAGGATAAAATGGATTAACCGCACTAATAATGAAACTGGCAGTAGAAAATTACGTCTTTAATCCCTCGTAAGCGTTACAAGAAATATCCATTTCCTTAATCAAATACCTCATTCATGCAGAGGGGCACTATAAGGTGGGATTTAGTTTCAAAAACTGATACTAAACCCACGTACTGGTAGTTTGAATATCAAATGAGGTAGAATGATAAAATGAAGTAGATTCAAGAGATCAGAATAATGCGAAGGACGTTGTTATCAGCATGCTCCAGCGACATCTTCTGATTCGCCATATTTCAGCGGAGCTGTTTTGCGGGTGTCACCTTCCATCCTGAATGACAGCAAAGCCGCAGAAACTTATATTAAACTATGGAAACCTGGTATTAGCGCCTGATTCTAAGCGTCGTCTTTGCTGATGCAATGCTATATCTAAGAAGATTAACAGGGAATCATAGTTGTGTGTTATTTGAAGGATCCATAACTCAACATACACCTCCGAAGACACGGTGTCTTAATGGCCCAGCGCCTTACTCGCCCAAGCATCTACTGCCATAACTCCTTAGTACGGTACCATGCGGGTTAGGTGATATAAAAATCACGTAGTCCACGTTTGTGTAGGGGTCTCAAAACCCAACGAGGCATCTTTCATTTAGGTCGACATTCTTATTAGATTGTGGGATATGATCCATTGCCGACATTTATATCCGGTCAGCTGTGAATGATCAAGGTCTGAGGATGGCTAGGAAGTTATCGTTTCTCCACAGTGCCCTATATGATGGGGTCGGTGCGGATATGTTTTTATTAAGTGTAATAAATTTCTACATCTCTACAACTGACATTGAGTAACTGACGTGTAATATATTCGGTATCACCAGTCGTGACTCCGTGTTTGTTCCATGCGCTGCTATATATGATCTAGTTACTGTAACGCCCATATCCATGCGTGGGAATTAACCTATATGGTACATGGGGTTTACTGGGTATCGAAAGGTTTCATGATTTGTTGAGTACATGTGTGTCTAATCTTAACTTTCAAGGGAAATATATGATTTTATACATTTTCTCATTTATAGGGACGGCTATATACTTTTAGATGGATGCAACGCTAAGTCAAGTTCACCTCAACGTCAATGCAACTTTTCTTTTTTATATAGTCCTTAAATTAAACGTCTTTCGAAAACAAAGTCAGACTTATTCAGAACATTTGGGGAAACACGTGTACACCTTCCTTCATTTTGATTCGCTAGAAAGTTCGAGTCAGTCATTTGAAGTTTCCTATCCCATGAATATGAATAAAAAAAACAAGTCGAAATCACGCTGGTATGCTTATTCCATGTTGATATTATTATGAAAACAATCAATAAAGTGATTGTGTGTAACAGAAAACATTACATACTAAATGACTAACATATGGGCTATCATATACTGGGCAACGTATCGACATTATGTATCAACTTAACTTATATTCCCATAAAACGTATTTCGTAAGGATTCTCCCCGATTAGTTTTGAATCAAGTATTCCTGAGAGTAAGAAGAAAACGCCCTTTTTTAAAGTGGGTCATGAAAGCGTCTTCCATTTGTGTCACGAAACCATTTGCATTAAATCAATTAATCACGCTGCTTTCCAGTCGGCGAACCACTGACCAAGTTTGTGGTGACCTAATTAACCCTCAATTTGATAACACAATTCCTCCAGGACCTTTGAGATCGAGACAAAAATTGATTTCGCAGAATGATGTTACTGTTACTTTAATGAGGACGTGCTGGTAATATAAGCAGCAAGACATTAGTGCTTCGGTTTCAATAGATCTAGTCTGTAGCTTGCTCGATCGAATCTGTCTGTTCCAGTAAATTCAAATAGTCTATAAACGTTATGAACTAGTCACGTAAAAGTTACAATCACATATTATCCGTATACTTATAATCCATTTCTTTTTCATGTAAATATATATTTTGGATATTTGCCTCGATAAATTGGTTGCATTTAGAATTTTTAATCCGTCTGTTCCAGCAAATTTAAACGTACCAGACTACACGAAAAAAAAGGTCTATACAATTTCTTGAACTGTCTAGTCACCTACAAGTTACAGTCACATGAATTCCTCATACTTATGTATAATCCCTTTTTTTCATGTAAAATATACATTTTGGATATTTGCCTCGATAAATTGGTTGCATTTAGCATTTTTAATCCGTCTGTTCCAGCAAATTTAAACGTGCCAGACTATACAGAAAAAATGTCTATACACCTTTTTGAACTGTCTAGTCACCTACAAGTTACAGTCAAATGATATCCTGCTACTTAAATTTCCCTTCTTTTTCATGTGAATATATATTTGAATATTTGCCTTGAAAAATTGGTTGCATTGAAAATTTTGAATCCGTCTGTTCCAGCAAATTTATACCTGCCAGACTTCAGACTATAAAGAAAAAAAGTCTATACAATTTCATGAAGTGTCTAGTCACCTACAAGTTAGAGTCATATGATATCCTAATACTTAGAAATCCCTTTCCCTTTCATTTAAAATGTACATTTTGGATAAATTGGTTGCATTGACATTTTTTTTCATTTTATGAAAACAGAGATGTCTAGAACAGACAACTCACTATTCCGGGAAGTAAGTGAAGAGAGGTGCAGACATGGTGACGCCTGGTTGTAATTGTTGCCGACAAGATCTTGGAAAGGTATTACCTTGGGGTTGCTTGTGATGAAACTAGCTACAGCATGTTCTGAGTGATAGCACTTCACCATTTTGACTTAGTATCGAATATTCACGTCCACGTGATGGGGATATGAGATAACATCGTCTTCAACATCTGCGCTGGATTCTTGTCACACTACCTGCTGACAGTTTCCAATTTTCCTATCGCCATTTCGCCGGCAAGTCCTTGAACTTGTAAATAGCTTTACGACTGGAGGGGATCTAAGATTTATTTGTACCAATATGCATCTCAGTGTTGCAAGGAATGCCATAAATTGTAATCAAGAAAGCGTGACTAAACGCCTTGTATTTTGTAATTTAAATTGATAAAACTTTGAAAGACGCAAACTGATGCATTCGCCCAGTCTTCTCATTCCCTAACTTCGTCGATGCATACTAATTATTTTGTCTGTTGGTACAATATCTATTATACACAACAAAAAGGTTAACATACATTCTCTGGCTTAAATCAAAGTTGTTGAGATACTTTGGCAGATGTTATATATAAATAGATTCCTCGTGTTTTTTCTTCGAATTCAATAAGATTTTTCGTCCTTTCTCCAGAACAGCCTGTGTAATCAATTCCTTTGCCTTTGACGAATTAAAACAGAATTATACACAATAGAAAGCAGACAAGAACTTGAATGGAGCTCAATGAAATTTATCCGGCCAGAATATTTTTGCCTCAAGGGTGCCCTTATGGTCACACCGTCAAATAAAAACGGCAAAATGCAGTTGTTCGATTTAATCGGTGATATTTTATGTGAAACAAGGTACATCACCAGTCATAAAATACAGCATATAAAGTGAATACGATAGAACCAGCTGACCCCGACCAGGTATAAGGTCACTCGAAGAGGTGTATCTGTCATAACTCTGTATCTTGGATCTAAATTCTTGAACCCGTGGCGAGGCGATCAATAGACTTCTGACATCTTAAGGCCTTGATCTTAACTGGGTACCGGCTACCACGTCGATCCAACGTGTGTGTGATAGTTAATCCAGAGTTATGGGAGAAAGGATTACTCGCTGGGGAAATCTTGGAGACACGTCTTGTGAACAGAAACAACTTTTCGTGCAGGGCATTGCCCCATTTGATACTTATATTACATTGAATTTATGCTGAAAGAAGTTTTAAGACATGGATATGTAGGTTTGTCCCGGTCCATTGGGAGTCATATCTTAAACAAATGGTCTTAGTGGCGACCAGTGTATCGAAGGAATATGAATAATGGATATAGTATGTGGTTGACACTGCAGAAATGAATCCAACGGTTAAAAACTGAATCGAAATAAAAATTTCGTTTCATCATTGTTCTGTCGTTTTCTCTTCCCAATCAGTTTATGCAACATAACGCCAAAAATAGTAACTCAAGCAACTGGATAAAATTTTGAAACAGTCAGACGATGTTAATGACGTGAAGACAATCTTAGATGTTTCAAAATTTTATCCAGTTGCTTGAGTAACTATTTTTGGCTCATCTTATTACCTGGATGTCTAACCTTCATCAACTTATGTAACATTACTTCATAAGCATTTTAGTTAACACAAGCGGCGCCAGTCCAAGAAAATTCAATGATACCAGTGAGGTGATCAGTAACCATACGTGCTCATAATTTTCGTGCCAACTTAATCGCTCTTTACCTAGCTCCAAGTGATTTCCGTCGATTACTTCAGTTTAACTTTACAACTACATCTAACATCTCTCCAAGATCTCAAAGTAATAATAATAAGATATCTCCAATTGAGGAGTGCAGCACTGTCAGAGCAAGGACCTGTACGAATCAAAGGAAATTGATATGTTTGTTTAAAAAACCTGGTTATATTTTTCAGAAATGTCAAATGCTTCAGGTGATCCTTAAATCTTACCAAATTGAATTTATGCCTTCATCTGGATTGTTGACAAATAGATCTAATCCCCGATATAATTGGATAATAGGAGTCCAGTCGGACAGGCCGATGCCCTGAGGTCCTTGACACCACCATCCATCAGACTGTGGCAGCTCCTGGCACTGTCCTAGTTGCTGCTAACCTGGTAAATGAATCTTTGGCGCCCCCATTAAACTGGAGAGATTAGTTTTTGTCTCGACGAGGATTAGTCATCTTTGTTTTCTCTCACCGTGCATGTCACTTTAATTGCTTTCAGCTAAAAGTATCGAACTTCCACAAACTCGCAAGTCCTCTGGTCCCTCCGGTGAATCGTCTATCAGATGGTAGATGGTTCTATCATCAAAGTCCCAGTCATTGTATTGTGAAGATCCACGCTCAAAGCAACAATAACCATAGGCCCTTGAAACTAGAACACCCTTAACATGGCGTACATTTACTATTAACAATGTTGCAGTTGAATGGGTCCGATCTGTGTCGTCTCTTTAATGATAGAGAATGTGCATATTTCTTCTTTATTACACATTATATTTTATCTTTGCAGTATAAATCAATACCAGAATAGTAAACTTAAACCATTGTCTTTCCGACCGATTTGCACCATTAATATTTACAAATGATGAGGAATTACAAAACAGTTTATTTGCCATGTAACTACTGGTTTCGCTTTTAACACTCTTTGAAAACGCCGACTTTATGATCTAGCCGTTGTAAAACGCTTTAGATTCTTTACGCTGCTTTGATTATGAATGTGACTGATACCCAGCAGGTGGTAAACATGACATTTATTCTTCATTAACTATAGTCACAGAGGTCCAATTGCCATATAGTTTTCGTCTAGATCTGTCATCACTCAGTCTTTGAAAAATTCATTCCTGCATCTATAAATATCATCTGATTGAAACACGCGCAGAATACGACAGTCAACAGTTGTTGGTTTTTAACATGTCGATTCACTATCATAATTAGACATCAATAAAACACACAGAGAGCTTCGAAGACCCGAAGACACGACGAAAAACGAAAACTTATAAGCACTAACAAATTTCAGACCTTCTTCAGCTTTCAGAAGACGTGTCTATCTCTTCGTATGTAAAGTAATCAATCAAATATATTTTGTCAACTAACAAACAACATATCTCCAAGGTACAAAATACAACACTGCTTACGCATGTAAACCAATAGGAAATTATGCAAGTATTCTAATCTGTGAATATCGCAGCGATCTCTGAACAAATTGATGTCTCCTGGTTATAGGGGATACATTTAGATCTATTTGTGTTTTGCTGCGATGATTTTGGGTGTACCGCATGAACAGTCGCCGTTGGCACAGTCTGGATATTCTTCAGTCTTGTAAGACTATGAAGTTGTAGTCCGAGCTTTTTCAACGGTGCTTTTTTTCCCGGCAAGCCATCAAGCAGAGAAGTACGGAGCGTATGAAAATAGTAGAATCGAAGAAAAGACACCATGTAGTGTACGTGCTTACTGTCTTTTAACTCGAATGTCTGAATCTTTAGCTGACCAGAATCTGCTTTTGAGACAGCATGGTTCCATGGCATTTCACAGCTGCATCATCCAAACTGGAATCACTCCCGTCAGAACTGCAAAGCAAGAAAGGATGATTAATTAATGGATAAAAAATCGTAAAATTGGACAATTCTAAACCATCGCCACGAAAAAAGAGTCCTCTATCGACATTCAGAAATACACCATTCTTATCTGTCTCCCCACTTTCACCGATAACAAATACACAGATAATAGACTACCTAAAACTTACATAAAAATTCTTACATCAGAAGGCATTACTTTTTTTTTCAATAAGGGCTGCTCGTCCATCAATCATGGTCATCTAGGACCTATATCTATGTACTCCCTCAACGTTCTTAGCACAATGAAAAAAGGCTTGATGGGACTTTCTAACCTTGCCGTGTCATGTAGATGTGATATTGAATTCCCGTCGTCCTCTTGATCTAGTTGTGCTTGCTGGTTGTGTTTAGGGTCATCATCATCAACATCTTTTGGATCATCAATCTCTTTTTTCCTCTTCAACGGGGGGAAATATCTCTGCATAATAGTCAAACATAAAAGAATATAAAATTTCTATGAATATGGCAACATAATAGCGATTGTGTTGATAATAATACATATTAAATATGGCGGGCACTGCCTAGACCTAACGTTATACATGTAATACGATCGGGTAAAAGCAGACGAACAAGAAACAGTAAAAAACAAAATACGAATGGAATTTTGCAATACAGGCCAAGGTCATGCCAACATGTTTTTAAACCACCGCGAACTATCATCGATCCAACGACCTTTCCTGGAATTAATGTTATGTGCTTATGTAGGATTGGGTATTCGGAGAGGCACAAGAAACAGTAAAAACCATATTCGAATGGAATTTCACAATATAGGAGCCAAGTTCATGCCAACATGTTTTCAAACCACCGCGAACTATTATCGATCGAACGACCTTTCCTGGAATGAATGTCGATAAAATCTTAACAATGGGCTATCTGAAGTCATTCTCTACCTCGTTTGATACTCCACTGCTTCTGATAAAAGAAGAGATTGACAGGCATAGTAATTCGTTTGAGTGTTATTTTATGAAGCGGTGGATTAACATTATTAACGACCAGGCTAGACAGTTGGGATAGTATGGATGATAATTCATAAAGTTATGGCCTTGTTTGTTGAATTGGCATAGTTACTTGCTTATTGATTTGAAATATCTTATCTGAATATCCACAAATTTTGTGCTGAACTGATTACATAATAATGGTCTTTATTGCATATTCCCAAAAGGACTAAATGCACAGATGACCACACGTGGTCTATAAGAAGCATAATGCGATACATGAATTGATAAAATGCTACATTCTTACATTGAAAACTAAAAAACAGACAAACTGTCGACTATTGCTAAACTAATGTTGATCACCTAGTAGTTTCTTCTCTCTTTTTGAAACATTTGGAAACATGACTACATACTTTGTCCATTATATGTTCGTTCTTACATGACATCAGGTATATGAAAGTGTCCTGCTTTAACATATATGATAATATTACCGCATTGTCTTGTTTGCTTTTCAACTCCCCAATGTAATAAGGGCACTTTCTCTGGAACTCATCATCACCATGTTTGTTTTCCCTCGCCACAGTTCTTCTTCCGTGTGTTGTCCTTACCTCCGTAACTGAAAATAAATAAAAAATGTAAGAACGCCAGAAATGTCTTTTTGATTTCAGGTTCCGTCCTTTGAATAAATGGGCATTCGAGTCGAAACCTTATCATGAAAACACAAATTACAAAAGTAAAACCCATGACTACTCTGCATATCAATTTGAAATGCCACATCACTGCATTCAAGTAGTGAAGCAAATGCGAAATGTAAAATGATATATAGCATATGATTCCATATATAACGGGTAATTAAGTTTCCTCTTGTTAGTGAGATACACTGGCGTATTGGAATTCATCATTTTGTAATCATTTATAATCTTTGTTTGACACCGTCACCTCCATACTGCACCTCTGGGAAGAACGGCTAAGGCCGACAGTATAAATAAAGTTATTGATTGCTTGCTTGATTGGTTGATTGATTGATCGATGGATTGATTGATTGAATGATTGATGGATTGATTGATTGATTGATCATTGGGTAAGTAGGTATTGCTTCGCACATGGACTGGGTATTACAACTTACATGGACTGGGTATTACAACTTACATGGATTGGGTATTACAACTTACATGGACTGGGTTTTACAACTTACATGGACTGGGTATTACAACTTACATGGACTATATTACAACTTACATGGATTTGGCATTACAACTTACATGGACTGGGTATTGCAACTTACATGAACTGGATATTACAACTTACATGGATTTGGCATTATAACTTACATGGACTGGGTATTACAACTTACATGGACTGGATATTACAACTTACATGGAATGGGTATTACAACGTGAATGGACTGGGTATCACAACTTACATGGAATGGGTATTGCAACCTACATGGACAGGGTGTTGCAACTTACATGGACTGGGTATTACAACTTACATGGACTGGGTATTACAACCGTATTTTGGCTGACGGTTGGCCGGTGTGTTGCTATCCCATTGGCCCTTTGCAGCTCTATTGTCGCTAGCCCATTTGGGAACTTACAACTAGAACAGAGAGGAAGACATTTGTTATGTTATGGTACATGGCATATGAAAAAGTGTCTTCGCATACTGACGTTACCCAGTGAATCTGATAGTATTTGTAAGTACTGTTTCATTAATAAGCTTTTACCAAAGATGTAAGGTTAATTTGATACTCGGAGGAAGTTAAGGTATGTCCATCAAATGAATGTAGAAGACTATAGATGTCAAAAATGCTGATACATATTATATGCATCTACCTTGTCTGTAATGATGGCTTCACCGCGAGTTCTTCCTCTGTTCCGGCACAACATGAAGAAAAAAACAACGTCTTAGATCGTCGCTGCAGTCAGATATTCTCCCTTATTGAAATCTATATATTGCAACACATATTCTATTTCGGTATCTACTTGCTCATAGGATCTTCAAACATTTTTGTATGCCTGTTTGTTTGTTTGTTTGTTTTCTTCTTTTTTTTGCATGGTGTTTTCTCAATAACATCGCCAAAGAAGACCTCCAACAGGCAAAAATGGACAGGACCTATACACCAACAATGCACATTGCCCGGACATGTTTTGCATACACTACCGTGCAAATTTTAGCTATTGACAGCACTTACCCGATTTTGATAGACGGGAAGCCCAAATTGTTCTCGCTCTAAGGCACAGAGTCAACACGATGGCAAATAATATCCCCAGTACAACTCCCATCGTGACGGCAGCAATCATCACGACATCAGAGCTGTCTGTGGACCAATAAAGGGGAGAATTAGGCAATAAAAGATCTGTCAGTAAGATCGTCATCCAGGACTGATTGTTAGAAATGGCATCATAATCATATATCATTACACACAGCGAGTTGGAGTAAACTTTGAAGTTTGGCGTGGCTCTTTCAAAGAGGCAGACCACGACATGGTCTGGTGCAAAATCGATACCAATTTTTCCAACCTATGGCAACAATTTGTCAGTATCTTTTCAATCTTCATTCATTGACGTAAAGCATTTCCCTCTCCGCCTTTTTCTCGAATCTTTCCATTTAGTTTTTCGCGATTGGTTACACGTAGACAGATGGTGAGACGCATCGCCATTTTCTGCTCTGTCGGAGTGATGATCCTATTTTCTGCTTTGCTGAAGCGGCATTTGTTTCAATGTGTGGGAATGCATCAGTAGGTTCAAAATTAAGGATTTTGTAACGTATTGATAACCAACATATAAATGAAGCGTTGAATGAAGCGTTGCATTTGCTGCTACGCTTACAGATGGATTGGCTTTAAAATGTTGAATTCTGAAAGCAACATTTGGTAAATTCCGTATCGGCCAAAAGAGGCGGTGTGAACAGTAGCTTTGGCTACCTCTTTCGGAAAACACTTTGCTATATGTATTTCCGTTGTCAAAGCCCCTTTAAAAGGTACTGCAACTGTTGAAGTCAAAGCCAACTTTCCGTGGCGCCTTCTGGCCTTACCATATGCCAAGTGATCTTATAAGGCAACTCACTCAGTCTTACGTGACCCTTTTAAAAGTCGTTCATTGACACTGAGCAAAAAGCCGTCGCAAATTTTGTACTGTGTGATCAACACATACATCTTAATTAGGGATGGGTACCGGTACCGTGTACCTGTACAAAACCGGTATTTCTTAATGGACCGGTCCAAAAAAAACAGTCCGTAAAAAATTCAGTGGACCGGTCTATGGACCGATTAGAAAATTCATAGTACCAGGCTACCAGCAGGCGGCCACATGCACATAACTGGTCCAAAAAAATACGAAACGATACAAAACGGTCGATTTAAGTCACTTTTAAATACGTTAGCTGTGAATCATATCTAGAAAAAAATTAAAGGATGAGTAAACAGACGGCGAGAGAGTATAGTTATAATTAAAAGACAACGTGCATAACCTAAGAAATTGTATCGTTCCAGACATAACGTTTGGAGACTTTTACGTGTGTCTCGCTTTCCAAAATATGATGTACTGCGACACTACTATAATCAGGTACAGGTACAGGTCCGGACATGGACCTGACTCTCTGGACCTGGAACTGGACCGGACCTGTGTAACTACCCCAATTTCAATGCATATGGTCACAGTCGACAAGATCTCGATGGTACATTTACCTTCTGTGACGTAAACTCTGAAGTCTTGCCTGTCTTGACCGAACATGTTGGAGGCAATGCAAGCGTAGTTGCCAGTGTGTACAGTCTCTGCCGATGTGATGACCAGCACGCTTTGTGTCTGGTCCCCAGTAACCATTTCCTTTATGGAGATTTCTCCACTGACCCCGCCTCTCAACTGTCGCTTCCTCCCATCACGCCCTGCTAATTCCCAGATGACACCATCCGGTTCCGGGTCAGAGGCTATGGTACACGTCAGTTCCACAGTGTCGCCTCCTACAGCTGACACTGAAGTAGACTGGCTCACGACTTCTGGTCGACCTTACATTAAGAAAACAAATGACAATTATCAAGCAAGGTCCCACAGAAATTCCAATCAATTGTCGGTGTTTTGGTACCTATTTCTTATGGCTGTTTTTAAATCTTGCTACATATAAGTAGTTAAGATGCGCATGTACTTAAGAATTACTTTGGCTCGTTATTCTGTCCATGTCAAAATTCAATTGTACTGTCTTGTATTTGACAGCAGGGCTAGCCCTTTGTAATAGCCACGGGGTAGACATGGCTGTGCGTGCTGAACAGCTAAACCAATAAATAATTGAATACAGAAATACATACATACAAATAAGTAAACATTAGCACGATTAGTTCAGGAATCTTTTAACACATTCTATCTATACAAATACATCATGCACAGGTATTAGGTATCTTTCAACGCCGTCTATTCATAACATATCGTATACATAGATATATGTAAACACCGCAAATGATAGAAAAGTCATGAACTGTTTGGAGAAGAAAAATATGGTCACAAAAAGTGAAAAGTACCTATTACGTCGATGTATGTTTCTCTTGTATCCTCAGAAAGGTTGTCACTGCTGGCAACACAGACATAGTAACCCTCCGTCTGATAGTTCAAAGGTGAAAGAGTCAAGGGGTTGTCAAACGGTTGTTTTGTATCCTTCCGCCGCCATGAGATCCTCGGTCTAGGATTTCCTTCCGACTGGCATTCCACTCTGAAGACCTCTTGTCCGTACAGTACACTTATCTTCTGGTCAAAGGTTGACTTGATCTTCGGCGGAACTGGAGGAGCAATTGACATGAAATAAGATAGGAATTCTTGCTTGACAAATAAGGTTTGTATTGCCTACAATTTGTAAAATAGTTTGCTCACAAAGCACATCATCTGATCATTGATCGGTCATTCACTCACGCACATTGTTTTTCAGGGGATGAAATTGCGTACAGATGTGGGATTTTCGGCCACTTGCTGAGACTTGTCTTTAATCATTATGATTTATTTTTCCCTATTTTTTTCTATTTGTCATTCTATTTTAGAAAAGCCTATCGGTTATCACCTCAACAGCGGTGCTTTTCCTCACCTTGCTTCTTAATATCATTCATAGATCCCTGTTGGTATTCGGTTTAAATGTGTACCTTCGTGTAACACGTCTCAATCTGTACATTACATGGCTGTTAATAGATAGCTATGCTGTTCTCATTCTCACATATAACCTCCAAGGTGATCTCCCCTGTCCCCATGGGCTCGATCCCATTATCGGCTTCGCACAGGTAAGCGCCGCTGTCCGACCGGGACACCCTCGGTATCAGCAACGACGAGTTGCTGAAAATAGAGATAAGGAGTGCGGTGAACTTGAGATTGCTTTCTTGAGAAACTAACGTCTTCTGTGAATAACAGTCCCTACCTACAAGAATAATCTATAATCGAAAGCACTCGGTATTCTTTAGCTTACACATTTAACAATCTTTGTGGAAAATATAGAACAGACAAAATGAAGAAGCAGTGCATTTGGAAATAATATGTATTCATCATTCTGGCATGTTTCGAGGGCACAATTGAAGTAAGATTAACCTCCGAACTACACAACAAAAAGTAATTTATCATTATGTGCGATGAACGACAAATGATAGTGAACGTCTTCAATATCAGATCTAGAGTACTCGAGCATACGTTAAAACTTTTTTTTGGAAGAACCACTGCTCTAGTACGTTGATGAAGGTTAGACATCAAGGTAATAAGATACGCCAAAAATAATGACTCAAGCAACTGGATGAGATTTTGAAACTGTCAGACGTAATAGAGAAGCAATATATGAGAGAATGTACAATCCCGCCCTCAACAGAAAAGGCGCAAAAGGAGGTCTACGCATTGAACTTTCAGGCACTTGGGTAAACGCCTCCACCCCCACCCCCCCAAAGACGAATAACATTAGCTCCTAAAACAACCTTGTCTTAACTTACTATTCTATTGAACCATCTGAAATTGCCTTCACTTCATAAACATATCTATTCAGAGTTTTGGTATAAAACCTAGTTCTACCAGATATTTCTTTAGTCACTGACGAAAGATAGCGGATGCTGTCTGAATCGTATGACTGTTTCAAAATTTCATCAAGTTGCTTGAGTAACTATTTTTGGCAATGCTCTAGTCATTGCAATGGATCGAAAACGCTTTACCCATGTGGGTGAACTTTTACTTAAATGGTTAAGATCAGTATGGCAAAGAAAGCATTCAACCCACAATAAAGTCCTACAACTGCCTAACTGTATGACTACGCTCGTTGATACCTCATCCCTGCGTTCTGAGGAAGGCTGTCTCCAACTTTTCTCCAGCTGAAAACAGATGTTGGGTTCCCTTCAACGATGCAAGTCAGATTCGCGTAACCTCCCTCCAGGGCCTGAACCGTCTTCCTGGGTGTAATGACGGTTGGTGGATCTAGGAACAGACAGAGGATAGTCTCAAGCAATATCACGTTTCCCTGAGAGACCAGCTAGCAGTAAGACCAAGCCTACCCAACTCAATATCTGGTATCTACTCGTCAACTCAAGGTATCTATTACTGTCAGGGATACTCGGGTGGAACAAACCCCGTCATTTGTTTTACAATTCATAAAACGTCGTAGAGCATAGGAGATGTAGATACCTGCATTTCCGTTAAGCCGTGATACCATTTTTTTCTTCAAAAATCCCCTCAAGACAAAATCGTAGAACCTTGTTTTAGTACTGAAATGTGCCATGGATTTCCACCAAGCGTGTCGTTTCGAGTCACTCTATTTATTTGGCTTACAGCAGATCCCTTGTTAAACCTTGCACGTTTTGGGGGGTTTCTAAAAGACTGTAGGCTAAAATGGAGCCCCGAATATTCGAGAATGATAAATGAGCCGCTTGGTGAAAATATGTTTTTGTGAGCCCCTTCATACGCCGTGCACTCAACATAAATCCCCTTAGATAGCCATAAGAATGCAGATAATATTAAACTCCATTTATTTCCCTTGGTACGCGTCAGTTCACAGTTACAAAAGATCCCTTTCGCTTTAGAGAATCCATAAGCAACGGCTGTCTACGACATATCAAGGCCATCTACTAGAAAACGTGCGTCGGCTAACAAGATATTGATTCTCTTAGTTCTTACGGCAAGTGACTCTTCATCTCAAATGTAATGACTGAAGGTAGTTAAACTACATTAAAGCCTCAAAACCATAAGAAAGATTTACTATGATGAACTCTCCGCGACACAAAGCAGCTATCATGTGTTAACTTGAGATGTACATTACTTACAGTGTTTATGATACAGTGCTAAACTTTCTGCCAACACTAAGGTATTCACGGATCAAATTTTCAACGACCACTGTCGCCTTCTTCAAGATCAATGATGACCAATCACTTCCGACCGTAAACTCGCGAGAGTCACAGACACGTGACTTTATTGACACGTGTCTTTACGGATACGTGGCGTCAGCAATGGGTCAAACGTGCCAGGAAGTTAATAACGACCATGACTGCTTATTACAGGTTTGCGTAGCAAAACCTTTGTTGGATCCGTTGGCATGTGCGGTGGCCGCCATCTTGATTTTGTGACGTCGCAGAGTAGCCATACCATTTCATTGGGAGGGGTGTTTTTGGGGGGTCGCTAGCGTTCTCTCTATTTTTAACAAATCGGATCACAACTATCATACATTCAACTCAAATTTAAGAAAAATGAATTCAATACTAATTCATATCTATCAAAAGACCCCGCAATCGCTAAACTAACATAGCAAACCTGAAGTATATGTAGCACAAATACTTAATTCTAGTGACGTTTATGACTGGCACTCACATTGTACTTTGATCCGCACAGTAGCAATCTTCAGCGGTGCCACGCCAGGGAACCCCTGGTCTGCTATACAGCTGATGTTCGCAGAGTCGTCCCACTTCGTCAGGAACGGGATATGAAGTTTCCTCTCCACAACGTTTCCAACCGACACCTCTTGGTAAAACATCCCTATGGGTTCCAGTGCAGTCGTCCCATTGTACCACATCAGGTGGGGTAATGGTTTCCCTCCCTCCGAGCGGCATGTGAGCTTCAGCGCCTCACCAACGGTGCGAGGGTTCAGGTTGCCAGCTATTACCGGTGGATTCACTGGGGGGACTGAAAAATTAATGATCATAACTAGGAGACAGTATAAAACATTTCTATCTATCAATTCTGTGCTGAGCATTGCATTTCTTGTTTTAGATGTCAGATTGGCTAATGCGTAGTCGTTAGCTGTCAACATGGCTGTAACTCATTAAATACTATCTTATTATCAACCTCAATGTATTGAGTTGTGGTTTGGATAGTGTTTAAGGTTGAGATGTTTTTACAGTCCAGCCATCCATGGTTAAGCACGTAACAAACTCCTTGCCTCACGGCAGGCAATTTGACCAGGGTCACGTATCCAGTCTTTCGGGGCCATTTAATCTAACGAGTGGGCTCAGAGTCCAGCACACCACCGTTAACACCACAAGACAGATGCGGCGCCCAAAACCAATTATACCTCATCACATGCGACTTGACCAACTTGATTTACACATCTCCACAGGCAGACTTTGATGATTCCAACTGGTTGCTAGGAGCCCAGCGGCAGGTAGTTACTCTGTATTACTGTGGACAGCCTCCATTACAGGACGGTATATATCACTCTTAAATGTCCAGAATATCAGTTTGGGGTGAATGGTGAATATTTTCCAAAGTAATTTGCACAAATCAGTGGTAAAGTGGTGGTTTGAGTGTAAAATATGTGGACACTTTTGTGTCAGTTGAATTATGCAAACTTTATATAATGACTCTCAATCCACACTGTCGTCTCATTTTTCTGTGGTACTCAGAGACTAGCTAGCAACTAGAGAGTGAATCTTTGTTACATGATTGGTTGGATACAGACCTTTTGTAATGATCATTTACTTTCTAAGGTGAATTCCTCATCTTTAGTAACGAATATTGTCATAGCTGCCATCTTGTGGCTTAACAACAGATCTAGAAATCTAAAGTAAGCATATTGATCAACTGTTTCGAATGCACGCTCCGTATATGCTGGTTGTTTGAGTTATTGCTGAACAACTACACCTAGGTGTGTTGATGAAGGTTAGACATCCAGGTAATAAGATGCGCCAAAAATAGTTACTCAAGCAACTGGATAAAATTTTGAAACAGCCAGACGTTTCAGACAGCATCCGCTATCTTTTGTCAGTTACTAAAGAAAGATCTGGTAGAACTAGGTTTTATACCAAAACTCTGAAAAAAAATTTATACAAAAACTACAGAGTTTTGATATAAAACCTAGTTCTACCAGATCTTTCCTTAGTCACTGACGAAAGACAGCGGATGCTGTCTGAAACGTCTGTTTCAAAATTTTATCCAGTTGCTTGTCAAATGAGTAACTACTTTTGGCGTACACCTTGATGTATCATGAGATCTCTGGAGGAGCACCATTGCCGACCAACACACGATGTTGTGGGAGGAACTAAGGTCTAAGGTAAGTAATGCGTATCATGAGTTTGCTATATATTTTCACATCGTTCTCAAGAAAACCGTCCTTCTGTCCCATTGATCGCCCCCGATATGCCATAGTCGCATCGATAGACGGCATGCCAGCCCTGTAGGCTGTGTTCAATAATCAGGCAATGACATGCACTGGGCGCT
The DNA here is from genome assembly GCA_035149815.1 of Branchiostoma lanceolatum. Lineage (NCBI taxonomy): Eukaryota > Metazoa > Chordata > Leptocardii > Amphioxiformes > Branchiostomatidae > Branchiostoma > Branchiostoma lanceolatum. The sequence continues at coordinate 16,642,543 of CM068866.1, forward strand.
CCAGGGAACACAACACCACTTTTCAAAGCTCATCTCCACCCCACCTCCCTTAGAAATTGAACTACTATTCTAATCTATCACCAGCGAAATGAGAAAGGACCTCTTCCTAATCCTGGAACGTTTCATCAGGTCACACCGAGCAGGGAGCCTATTATCCTACAGGACCTGTGGAACAGGATTGATTGTTCCCCTCCCAGTCCAAAGTGCACCGCCATTAGTCTGATTTGACAAAGTCCTTGAGTCAATTCGCAATATTGGGTCGCACGCAAAAACACTGGTCCCGTCCTACATACTAATGTGCATTTCTAGGCGTGAGAGGGTCGCGTTTGAAAATGTCGCTACTAGTAGTAGTAAGTGTCTATTTAAGGGTATATTTAGAAATCATTTCTACATTGTCATCCCAACTGTAGTATCAAGACCACCGTGACCGCGTGTCTTATAATATTTCTTAGCAACCTCATGTCTAGAGTTGGAAGATGTACACTGTAGCGTGAGTCTACCAACTAGTAGGCATGCAGGTCTCATACCCACTACAATTACTCAGCCTGAATACAACTAAAAGTGATGTCAACGACGTCTTAATTTCAAAGTATTGCACGTACACATCCTGGCCGAGACCCAGCTTATTTCGGGAATAATATAATGACTCTGTCCGGGGGTGCAGACAGGCAATTTGTACACCTGCAATTTGATTGAAAAGAGTATGAAACTTCTTGGCAGTTGGCGCCAACACTATGACAGAACCCAAAGCACTGTGAACGATGGTTCAGTGATGGCCAATGAGTGCCCTTTTCGTACGTCTTGGATCACGATCAAACCATGTCATCTTGGCATGACTTTTACGAAAATTGATAGGAAATACTTTTTAAAGTGAAGGAATGATATAATTCACAATTTGAGAAGTCTGTTGTTTGTTGAATCCAAGATGGCCACTGCAAATGGTAGTATTTGACATCTGTTGACGGACGATTCTACGCTGACAGAGTGGTTCGAGTACACTAAAACTCGACATACATCAAATAAAGTCACTGAATAAAAAGACTCTTTTTACACAACCAAGAGATTTATTCCACCGACGTTTCGGTGACCATCTGTCACCTTCTTCAAGGCTATTCTGACTGGTTCACATAGCAATGCAGCACAGGTGTTGCTGCTTATACATAATGAGATGCATTCCCAAACGCAAAATATTTACATATTTACAGATAGTCACCGACACGTCGGTGGAATAAATCTCTTGGTTGTGTAAAAAGAGTCTTTTTATTCAGTGACTTACCAACCTGATGAAACTATTCACGGATCAAGTAAGTCAGTCAGTCAGTGGATTGTGAAATGACCAATATAATGCAGAATTGTATTATAAATACACACTGAAAATCCGACAAACCTCCTTTTCATTCTCTTCAATTTCAAGAGAGGAAAGGACGATTTAATCATCTGCAAAATGCGCTTATTAAGTGTATTTCTATCTAAACAGCTACATGATGATTTGAATGTGTTTTGAATGTATTTCACGTATGAGTACTTTCCTAGATCAGCATATTAGCCTTTCACTTCCATTGTCTGGGATAAAATGACTACATTTTACAACACATACTTCATCTTTTAGAAATAAGTCAGTCCCCTTAGCTATAATCTATATACTACTACTGAAAATGAATGTGGGTATTCCAAGCTAAGGAAAGGATCACATATGACATTCTGCTAAGCCAACTCTTTGGTCACGGCTCACGTGTAAAAGCAGTGATCATTCAACAGTTATAAACCGTGAATATGATATATGAATAGAAATGTCTCGGTGAAACATATTTTCTCAACAACGGAAACTTTCTAACTGGTCCATTCAGCGAGTTGTCTAGGTAGTAGGTACAAAGATTAATTTTTCAAGACAACGATATCATTGAAGGGCCCTAACTCCTAGCCGTAACTAATCAATAAAGGTGAAATAGATATCAGCTGGTGTATGGTGTCGTTCCCAAGAGTTATCCCTGTGTCCTCTGTAAGGTAACGACAACGAAAAAGAGCATTCAGAGGATGCAGCCCACATCCATTACAGGTGGCTAAACGTGCAGAATGTGGGTAAGGCGTGAAAAAATACATGTATTCTAGCGCAACACTCTGCATCCTAATGGTAACTCTGTCCCGTACCGCTTCCCTTGGTAGACGTTATGGAATGATAAATTACACTGCAGCAGTATCTCCGTAACTCTTGTTTGGCTCTTTGTACTGACAGATACGTTGTTAAAAGTTTCGTGCCCAGACATACTTCTGAGAGCGCCAACTCCACGAGCGGACCTAATCTATCATTCGTGCCTATAACATGTCCCACAGGAAGCAATATTGAGCGCCGTGTTTATCTAGCGCATGTGGTCTCTTGGTACGTACCAGAATCGATTTCTGCCGCAAAACAACTTTCCTCACTTTTTTCAAAGTCACCGACAAAGACATACAGAACACACAAAAAAACTTTTCACGTAGTCTGATATGTTAACGTTTAGAGAGCGATGTACTCTGCAGTAGATGCCAATGCTCCCATGACATCCTGTTATGAGTTTCTCTTTCCGGCACCTTTGTAGACTCGATGTCGCTACAACGACTACAACTTGATCTAGATTTTGAATATTCCTGTCATATCTTGACAGCCAGAACGAAAGTTCAGTGGATGTACTATATATCTCCGACGATAGCTATGACGACATAGAGGAATTTCAGGTAAACATAGGTCTATATTGACATGTGTAACTTGCAAGCTTGATGAAAAAAAAACACAATATTTTAGTAGAGACAGTTGAGCAGTAGGATGGTTGGAAAAAAAAGTATGCAGAAAATTGATTTTATCAAACAGAGTATAATCTGCTTCAAGCGTCGATATTCTACCTAAAAGTTGTAAATAATGGTTCTGGGTATTCTAAAACGTTTAGTAAAGATATAGTATCAAGTAAGCAATAAGTCATGTTTATGATGCACAATACCAACTTTATGGACATTCTGGCCTACAAAACTATTCCAAATGCGTTTCTTGACCCCTGGTGAAGGAATGACATTTCCACCAAAGTCACCGCCCTGACCTCCTTCATCCATTTTAAAACGAAGACGTAAATCTAATATCGCTCTTACTTTTCTTTACGTGACTGTTTTACGTATAGAATATTGGTCAGATGCCGATAGTTGATAGGATTGGAATATTTGGAATTTCTTTTAACACAACAGGGAATCTCACCTGCTGACGTTTCGGTGTCTGTCGGATACCTTCTCCAGAGCTTCTGACTGGAGTACTGTATCTCAGGTAGATTCCTGGTTGTGTTAAAAGAAACTCCAAATATCCTATCTTTCACCAAGCTGATTAACTATTTTCGGAAGTGGATCGGATTGTTTGACTGTTTCGCAGCAGCAGCTCACTACATGTTGTTGAACTGTTTTCATTCTTTTTTTTCATTGTGACAGATATAACGCGATATACTCCTTCCAGAACACCGCGTTGTTTCAACACTAACTAAACGAAAGGTATGTTATCTTCTACTAGATTCTTCCAATACAGGAACTCAACTGAGGTCCGTTCAAAAGACCTATATAGACTTTCACGAACGTTGTAGTAACACCACTGCCTGCCGGTGGATCTGCTGGTACGGCTAATGGTGATGCAGCAAACGCCTCTTACGTGGACATTACGGCCAGACGTAATCTCCAGGCGCAGCTCTCAAGGAGGATTGATTTTTCTTAGGCCACCCGCCTTAGATGGTATCGAGCTTATTTCACGAAAGAGTTGCTTGGACTCAGTTCAAAGCGGACATACATTTAGGATTGGCTTTTAGATTCTTGGCAGGTCGCTGCGGCTTTAACTACATGCAAAGGTAACGGGGGTCAACCCGTCAGAGCCGCAGCCAGGAAATCGCACTTCAAGGTACAAATGTTGGAAGATTGCAGCCTCACATCTTCGAGATGAGTGTGAGGTTAGGGTTGTTCCATCGGCAGCGACTCGGAATGACGTATGGGCCGTTCAGTAGAGACACTACGTGACTAGACTCTGGGATATATTGTATAGTTTCCTGTGGGAAAAAAGTTGTTCCTACCTAACAGGATATGGCCTCACCTACTCCGCTTGACAACGTAATTCTGTCCCTGTTGACGCAGGAGTGCTTTGCTGTTGTAATAACAATGAGATACTTTCAGCTGGCAACGGGATCCATTCTTACTCATAGTCTCCCAAATGCGTAGTTAAAAAAGTTACGTTCAATTACTCAAATATAAAAGTAGAAGTTTCGGACATCATATATCAGTCAAGATTTAGTCATACCCTAAGGTAACTGATATGTCAGGGAAATTTGTAGGCTTAGCCGGCGGCTATCCTGTTGACTATACTGCTTACAGGATTAGCGTATGAAGACAACTGCAGGCGATGCCATATTTTATAACGTATTGGGCCCCGGGCATGTGCTTGGATAGATCCCACAGGAACACCCTGTGATTTGTACTTGTGTTGAATATCAAAACACAGACATTTGCCCATCCATTTATAACGTGTAACCAAACAATTCTAGTCTCTACCAGACTAACTACGCTGGCTATAGGGAGAATATTTTTTTCAGGTTTCACTTGCAGGTCTTCACCGTGGACGTACTCTACTGGCTAAATATTCCTTTTTCTGCCGAATTCTACGATTCATACGCCCGTACCCGTAGGAGGGCCTGGTGGGGGCTAAAACAATACAGTTATTAGTAAGAGGTGACATACTGGTCATGGTTATCATCTACTGTATCTTACCACACATATATCCAATTTTCGCCAACAGCAGACAACACAAGTAGACACTGAACTGGACTACTTTATAAGAAAAACAAAGGAGGCTATCTACATCAGAACACACCACCACAGCATCTTTGAACAAATTGTGAGATCCCGTGTTCCAAATGAATAGCCATCTGAATCTGAAGAGTCTCTTCTAAATCATTTTTCAGCTTAGAATGATTAATTGAAATGAGAAAATTTGGAAAAAGGAAATGGTATTGAAAGACAGTATAGATATCAATAAACAACAACGCCTACAGTACCTGTGATTGAAAAAGAGCAGATTATTTTGCTGATGGGATCAAGATAACAATCTAGATCTCTGTTCAAGCTTTAAACTCTCAGGTCACGGTCGAAATGTCTGCGTCAACCATGATAAGAAAACAATCTCAGCATATTTCACGCATAAACCAATTTCTTTGTGTGTAGCTATACTGCTCCAAACAAATAACATTCATTGAAAGATACAATCTATTTTTCTCGGAAAAAGACGTCAAACCCAAATAAGAATTTAGTGTTAGTATTTAGACTAGAATAGTCACATGTCATATTGTTACCCATAGTCTGTCCGGCATTTCATGTTACAGGTACTTGCAATTAGCCTACGGGCAAGAACCTGCAATAAACTTATTATTTTTATCAGTAAGGAATCATCTTGAATGCTGCATTGCCTTCCTTATATAGAGAACCATCGACGTGTCCCTTAAAAAACCCGTCGGGATGTTGTTATGCTGAGTTTTCTCATCAGCAAAACTACCCAGGAGCTCATTACCCCGGTTGTATTCGGAACGTTTCATTAACGGGTTCACCTCTTAGTCATTTATATTCGTGTGTGTATCTCGGAGAAAAATCATTTCTCTCGGCTTTCAACCCGGCACCTCGCTGCGTTAACTGTGTAGGGGAAAATTACCAATCACTAATGACAGGGGACTGCCAAGGTTGAGTGAATGCCTTCGGCACTGGAAGGGGGCGGAATTAAGGCTTTGAACTTCACGAAGGAAGATGATGCTTCTGTTATCATGATATGTAAAGGTTGTATGATCTCCTACCATATCATATGAGTTATTCATAACTTCTAGAAGGTATTTTCATCACGTACTATAAACCAAGGCAAAGATAGAACATGGGGCGACATGTTGGCCGATATACAAATTGATCTCTTAATGTTGATATGAAAACTAAAAGTTGACTATTGTATATCTTATCTAACGGTACAAATGACACACCAGTATGCTTACAGTGTAACTCAGAGACAAATTAAGTCATAATATTGACAAATATCTTACTCCAGAAGAGTGCAGGTACGCGCCTCTTTGCTGTTTCCATTCTGGGTTAGTAGGAGCTAGGCGGCTAAACAGTTGGGTTTATTTCAAATTTATCTTTCTAACATTTTCAGTCTTTATCAAAATAGTGCAACAATCATACAAATAAAGGGAAAAACAGTTAGGGATAGCAGATAACTTTAATGACCTTAGGGGACAGCGCCAATATCAAAATACTAGAAATATAACAAGGTACTTAACACATTCTGCGGGATAAACAAACATACAATACAGATAAAATCGAACAAACAAACAAACAAACAAACAAACATACTAGATGTACTAAGAATAGAATACTACAAGGTGGCAGCAAATACGACACATGTTCTTAGATATCCGGTATTTCTATCTTTTAAGTGAGTTTCAAAAATACCAAAGAGGTCAGTGATGTGTGTAGATGTGGGTTCTTTTTTAGCCATACCCAAGTTTTAAAGATTGTCAATTTGACTACAGTAAAGATTCTGTTTTCAGGTCATAAAAGGTTATCATTTGATCAATCAATTTTTTTTCAAATATATGCTGGTAAGTGATTATTGCGTTTGTACACAGGTGTTTATTAATTTCCAAAAGTTACCCAATCTTTTGAACCAAAAGAACATATGCTCATGATCTTCAATACATCCACTGCTACATAGTTTAAATGTTGAATCAAGTGTTTGTCCATTTTGGTGGCTAAACATTAACATATTATCAATCTTTAGATGTTTTCGTCGTTGTAGGGAGATTCAGTAAGTCTATATCATCACAACCGTCTTATAAAGAGCTTGCAACTTGCTGATTTCTGTTATTACTGTTTGTATTTCAGTCGGTAGCTCCACCCTCCATTCAACAGATCAAGCGCGAGTTAGGTGTTATGCCGTGTTTGTTTTATGGCACAATCAAATTTTATCGCTTCTTTCCCACCATGTCATCGCATAGCTTTGCAAAGAAATGGGGTACTTGACCTTTTCGCTCGACTTCCAGCCAAAGAATCGATTACAGCAGTTTTATTTGTAAACGTAGCGTCAGTTTTACCAACAAAGCTTTGTGGGTTGTACAAACTATGTTTTTTCTCTCTTTGCTACCAATGACATATTTAAAGATGACTGTCCTTTAAACATATATGCTCTGGATGGGGTAAGAATCGTGTGTGATTTCTCCTAGTGTTCAAACATCCTGGCTGGTTTATGAGAATAAAACGGAAGGATTAATCTCATTTTCCAGGGTCTCATAGTCTTTAGGCGGATGTGATATTTCTGTGAGTTGAATTATAAAATCACTGATGCGCAAAACATTATCATCTCCAGGGACTACACTTCTTGCTGTATTGATGCCGTCTGGTCTAAATTAATACTGACAGATGGCGTGCCTAATGAAGCTTAACAGACGTCTGTTGATGTACAACGCATGCAACCAAAACTGGCTTTCTACGTAGATCCCAGCCATTTGGAAATATGAGGGCACTAACGGCACTAAGCACAGCCTTTCTCTGTGACATTTAAGTCTAAAACCGTTAGCGTGTGATACCATTTGGTTAAAAGACTATACATGGTGCAGAGATGGTTTTGCTGTAAGATGGCATCGTTACAATGACAATGGTTAGTGCCGCAACGACGACCATTTGAAGGGGCAGTACTAGTTTGCCAAACAATGGAACCTGATGTAGGACTCTGATGTAAAACACTGTTGCAAAGGATTTCGATTTTTCAAACTCCGCCTTTTTATGCCAACAATAATTCAACAGAAGGGTGGGTAGCTGTACTTGAATATTAAACTGTTTTTGTCCTATAATTTGATCTCTGTGAAAACCCTAGGGAAAATTTCATTTCCTCCTTCCCAGATGTTACAGCCTAGAATCATAATCACCCTTCCCGAACAACCTGTAATCATAACAACCCTCTGCCCGCCTCATTAGCAGTCAGATTGCACTTTTATTCCTCATCACGCTCAGCCCGCTGCTGGTGAACCGATCTATGACAGAGGTGGAGCGCAGTTAAAAGCCGGGCTTTTATCCGCAGCTAGGCTACGTTAGTTCCCAGGGTCTATAATTACACGTACACAGCACAGTACCTCAAAATAACAACTATATGCACGCCACAGCACCATGTACATGTGGGCTATAAGGTGGGGCTTTTTGTTTCCTGATTAACCACAGCCATAATAACAAAGTGTCGACGACATATGAAATAGGGTAATTTCTATAAGCGTGGAGCGAAGCTGTGAATATTCGTTAAGGCGACCTTTAGATGATCGATGCAGATAGGGCCAAGCAAATCCCAGCTGCCATCTGGGAACCATCTGAATTTAGCGCACTGTAGTACCTCGTGGATATAAAGAATGGCAAAAAACTAAAACCAAGGCCTTTGTGAAGTTTTATATTGGCGTTTTCAGCACATCTAAGGTATAAACTACATGCCACCGGAGAATCACTATATTTCAATTTGAGTTAGGTTTGTCCATATAAAACGTAAGTTGACTACGTTAAGATTCGTAGTGGAAGCTAGAGAAGTGATGGACGAAATATTTATCTTACCTACGACAGTGAGCCTGGCATCGCCGGCGTCCCGTACCGTGAAGACGCTACACCGGTAGTTCCCCTCATCGCCCGGCTGGACATCACGTATCCTCAGGTTGTACTCACCCCGCCGTGAACTCCCCACGATTGAATGTCTGGAGAACTCGGAGGCAACTCGGCCTCTGGCAGAAATGTGGTACAGTTTGTCGTCCGTTTCAGGGTTGTACCAGTACCAGTTGACTTCGTCTGTAGGCGCCAAGCCGTCAAAAGCACAGAACAGCGTTGCCGTGTGGTTCACCAGTACGGCAGTGGCTTCGGGCCGTTTGCGGTAGAAGGCCGCGCTGACGGTGGACAGTAAAGTCAGGAGAAGGAGAGAACACGTCCACAGACCTGACCATTCCATACTGCTGCCTCGTCTCCTCCCTTAAGTCTCAACTTCGCGGACGACGACTGTCATACAACTGTTTCGCGCGGAGCCTCCACTGTCTCTACCTCGTCTCTAGAGTAAGGAACCTACAGATAAACAGAAAGGAAAGATTGCATCATCGCTTATTGCCGCCAAGGTGCATATTTAGCACGCCCACCACGCCTGATCAGCGCGTTGCATGGCGGGTATTGCTGCAGACGAGAGGTACTGATTGGTTTCTGAAGGCAACTGATGGATTAAGAAGGAGTTGGGAGGTTGTAGTATGCAAATCCCTTTTAGATCTTGCTAGCCTGATTTTAATCACGTATCATGATACAGTTTTTGATGAGTGTAGAGCTCTTGATTTTTGCCAGGTTCAACTCAAACATCTGAACATTTAAAGGGGAAACATGTTCGGATGTTCATTAACACAAGAATGCAGGTCAGGTACGCTCGCCGTGCTTTACTGTTATCACCATCATTAAGGGGTCAATACCACTTCTTCTAAGTAACGCTTAATTTAAAGGTTCGACGCCCGCTCTTCGTGTTCTTCCACCTTTGAGACCGTCTCATGACATATTTACGGGGATAATTTACCACTGTTGGGGAAGCCTGGCTAGGGAAAGGTCAATAACGGGACAAATCGATCTGAGGGATGGACAAACATTCAACCAACTGGTGTCTGCCGTGATAATATACAGTCGTTGTAATGTTCTAACCTTTTCGAGATCGCCACCGTGCCAATATGGTTTAATTGGTTTTTGTGAGTTTTTGTATCAATAATCCTAGCTCTGTTGGCAAATAGTCAGCAGTTCTTGGAAAAAAAGCATGAAAGACACAGGGCAACAAAGTAAGAGTTTAACAGTCTTCTAGATAAAAATCTATAGACTACAGAATTTTGTCTCATAACGAATATTTTTTTTTCCTGCCAGTGACACGAATATTGAAACCCGGCTTATGGTATAATCTTGAGTGTAAGCATAAGACAAGGAATTTGCATCGTACAGTGCGTTTGTGCCAACAAGCTTGATGTTGCTAAATTATGATAGACGAGCAATACTCTTGACTTACGTAGATGGTTTATTGGACTTCATCTGTGTCGGTTATTGAAATTTGATTTGGAGTCCGTTTTACTGCGTTGGAAATAGACCCCTACAGGACCCCATTCACTGTTGGAAAATAACCATTTCGCTTTAAAGGAGAAGAATGGCTTAAACGTCCATAAACATTGCCCTAGATCTAGACGTGCTGTAATTTAGACCCCTGCGCTATAATCCGTTACGTTGTGTAGTGCCGACATTCTGGGCTGAACGGCCTTCTCTAATGGTGCTTTTGAATGTGAGTCAGGCCGAGGGTAGTCCTGAAGCCGGCGCGCTACGATAAATGCCCCGGATGAAGTGCACAGGTGCTTATCGCCCGGTTTAGTTAATATCTTTCTACCATACCGCATAAGAAGATTGATGCTTCGCTCAGAAATTGCTTTGCATGTCAGACAGAATATCGAGGCGTCGGTTCTATTATTGAAGAACGGGGCCCTCTCCGGTACCGCAACGATTACTAGCCGCGTTGTGTTACCATATTCACGCCATTGGGAACCTGTCGAGCAAATCCCCTCGTGTTAGGTTTGTATTATTCAGTATAAGGCTTGACATGCCTCCGGGAGAGCTCTATTGGAGTAAAGGATTGATACGTTAACATTTTGTCTTCAAGCTAATGTCATAACATATATATGAAAACGGTTGATTTGACTCACAGCGTGAAACCGCAATCCAGCTATAACGAAACCAATTTCATTAGCTGTGATATTGATAGATTTTATCGCTATGACATTTAATAAAAACACACTGGATGCTACGTGTAGATTGCGACAAACTGACATGAATGACAACCTATTTCCGCGCCGGAATATAAGTTCCCAATCACATAAGCCTCGCTGCTTTGAAATGACATTTGTTACATTAGCAATCAGACATAAATGGCTATTTAACCATTTAGACATAGGAGGTTGTGCAATTGTTCATGATAGAATTGTTATTACTTTATCCCATGATTTCGCTTTTGATTTTCATAAGGCGATTATCCATATTGGTATTGATTGTGTAGGATGCAGGTGAACAGAATCTGGTGATAACATTCGACTGCCAAGGCCGTAAAATAGTTATCCAAGAGAGCGCATAATGAGCTTGGGGAATCTAGAAATATGAAGAATCAGATAATGCTTTTATCAGCTTGAAATCAGTGGTCGAACCGTAAGCATTGTATTCTGAACCACCGTAGCTATAGTTCTACTGCGAATAAATCAGAGGCTATGCGATATCAATCTATGTCGTATATCTGAAAAAAACTTACGATGATGTTACCTAGATTTTTCTGTATATGTATAAATCTACATTAGATATCACGTAGTACTGTTTTATAACACGATGCAGCAATTTTCCATCAATTTCATACATGTTAGAACTGGTAAAAGAATAATAGTTTCGCGTATTTTACAGGCATAGCAGCGCCAACATTTACATTCTCTTCAATATTCCACAATTCTATCACTTAAATTTTGTGGAATGTTGCTGAGGCAATTTCAGAGGAGAAAAATTCTTAGCTTTAGTTCGGAATACCAGGAAACATCACATTTTTTAATCACCTACATGGTCTTAACTGTGCGTTCGTTATGAATCCACAAACAAGGTATAAACGCATTGATAATCGTTTCATATTTCTGGCACCGCTGCAGGTTTCGTGGGTAGCTTTGCCACAGCTATATCTGTACATTAGGTTTTGATTACCCATCATTACCCAGGCATATCTTACTTCATGGACTGGAATCAGGAAAATTACCCCAACCATCTGTCGCATACATTTCCCTTGCTGATGACACACGCGATAAGACCGAAATGCTAAGAAGTTTTGCGGAGCTACCATTAACTGCTCTGCTGATGATAGCTTAGACAATGTTGGTGCGATTGAGATGGATGCTGTGATCGGAAGGTACTAATCTACAACAACGGCTAATGATACCCGCCTGACTACGCAGATAATTGAAAAGATATCGCCCCGCCGTGATATGAGCGTGCGAAACAAATAATGAACCTAATGATTGCTATTTCATGTCAGTCACCATTGTTATGGAGGTAAAAATATGGGTTCGACAGGGTGTGTTCGGTTCGCCTTTGTGGAGAAAGAATTGTACAAACTTCCCGGAGGAAAAGTCGATAAAGCAATATGCATTAGAAAATGAAGTGTCTTATGCGTGACCTTTCAATGCTTATTTGAGGACATGTTTCATCGCATGCCTGTCCTGTTCCTCTGGGATGGATACAGGGTGCCGGTCAGATCCTATTGTACGGTGACCGAGCGGGGCCATGGTGCTGATGATTTGATCTACACGGTCATTGTGGGCGGCGGACATTGATGGATCACCGCCTCTGTAGTGAATCCTGAAGTTAGGCCCAGGACACTCGGTTACGAAATTGGATTGTATGAATGTATACTTCTTCTACAGCTCACGTCGTCGAAAAATATGCATCAAGAAACAAGCATCAATCTCATTCGTTACCTACATCACAATCTCGTCACTCTTATTGATTTTGGCTTAATCTAGACATGGATTTCTTGTCTTTGAAGTCTCTTGTGTTATCCTCTGAAAGAAAAGGCAATTAAGAAAAAAACAGCAACATGTTTCAAATGGCTTTCTAACTAGTACTTCAATACCATGCAATAACATGCATACTAATCTAACGGCAGCAAATGATACGAAGCACTGATGTTCTCCTGCAGAGGGCAATGAATATCTAGAATTGTTCAGGGCATTGACGAATGTGATAATCAGGCGTTATGGGTTGATTCCATTGTCTGTAATACGTCTAACAATGTTTAAATCATCTATCAAAAATAGGGGGAGGTACTATTTCGCTTAAGTGCAGTTTTTGCTGAAATACGCACCTATAAAATTGGGGCCGGTCTATCTGAATATAAAAATGTAAAAATTTTGTATTTTTTTCAATATCAATCCCCCTGTACATACCCCCCCCCGGAAGTTTGTACCATTACTATATACTAAACTAGTATAAAGGTATGCTAGCAAACATAGTTAATGCCTTAAAGTATAAGTACTTTGAGGTAAGAAGACATGAAAGTGAATGTCTGAACCCCAAATCTTTTCTCCACACAGATATAGACTATTTCAAAATCACCCCCATTGCAAAATTGGACTTGTCTTATTAGAACATGTACAAACTTTTAAGGGTATGTTCAGGGGGGTTAGACTCCAATTGTTGCCCAAATTTTGTGATTTCTGTGCTAAGATAGACCATATCCATATTTTGAAATGCGTATTTTACAAAGTTGGAATTAATACCCCCCCTACTATCATGATCAAGTGAAGAAAATATGTGAAGTATCCAACTGAGGCGTAGGAATAAATAGATGAAAACGTTTTCACTCTCTACTGCCGTGCCTGAGCTTGAGCAAATACAAAAAGGATTTTCATTTTGATAAATCACTGACTTTTACGCCTCATGGCCTAAGTCCTTGGTTAAACATAATTGGAATTCTCAAGCCTCAGAAACCCACTTGGTTAAAGTGCCCTCCAAGTGGGCCAACTTCAACCTTCACATAAGCATGGCGGTCGACGTCATGGGACCATCCAACGACGCACGCATATATGATTGCAGAACGAGAGCACGTGTTTCTTACCCTGTAAAAGTATGCTTACAGGACAGACTTGCATACTTGATAAGGCTCTACAGTCTTTTAGTGTACTATTCCATTTATGCTACACATTTTTACATAAGCCCCCCTCTCACTGGACCCGCGGCACGCTGGCGGCGTCGCTGCGTCCTAAACTGGATTTTGACTTTATTAATGTTTGTACATATATTTCTGTATTCACAAGTTGTAAAATCAGCGATATTCAGTTTGTTTTTATACCGACTGCGAGCTGACTGCTTTTCTGAATAAACTGAAACTGACTTTATAATGGGAATATCCTTCAAAACGTTCAAGTATGACTAAAAAGACAACAAAACAAACAAAGCTTTAAAAGATTCGTTTTTTGTCGATGAAATTCGTTGAGTGCTTTGTCAATGAGATCGGCCTCAGCGACGCCGGCAGCGTGTCGCGGGTTCAGTGAGAGTGAGGCTTTACGAACATGGCCCTAAGAATCCAGCTGATACCATTGCATGGTTGAAATGATTGGTATGTCAGGTTGAAGGACTCTTTCGAGCAGCTGACCATAGCCGGCCTGTGTAGACCTTCTATGTGTGGCGTGCGGTATTGAGAACCTGGGCCATGTTTAACATCGCAAATCAGCGCTCACCTACAAAACATCATGATGATAAAGCCGACCGCGTCTAGAAGATCTGGGCAGGAGGCTTAAGCCCCCCTCTCACTGGACCCGCGGTACGCTGGCGACGTCGCTGCGGCCGATGGAATTGACAAAGCACTCAACGAATTTCATCGACAAAAAACGAATCTTTTTAAGCTTTGTGTGTTTTGTTGTTTTTTTGGTCATACTTGTACGTTTTGAATGATATTCCAATTATAAAATAAAGGGTAACACAAATCCATTTTAGGAGGCAGTGACGCCGCTGGCGTGCCGCGGGTCCGGTGAGAGGGGGGGGGGGGCTTAAGCTGACCTCATCACTGTGCGGTCCAGTCGCTTCTGGATTTTGAGCAATCGAGAAAGATAATCTGATTTCCGTTACTCTTGGCATTTTTACAAGAGGAACAAACAAAGCGACTTATTACAATCGTCCAGTATCGTTAAACTTGATGAAGTATTCCCGCGCTGTCTTCAGGGCCCTCTTCAACCAACGACCCGACTCATAAACACCTCTCACTGTGCGCATCAGGACACTCTGGGGGCAGTACCGGTGCTGAATTGTGTGAATTAACATTTATAGTTCCATCTAGCTGACAGTGTGATTGTTACCTCGATAAGACCCCCTTGTCTAAGACGCCCTCGCGATGCATTTGATTTGGAATACATCCAAACATCTGTCCAGCACAACTACCCGGAGTGGTTGTCCAGTCATTGACGCGCTTACCGCCCAAGAACTCGCGATAATCTTTTCGCCATCATCTAGGATAAAGAATATCGTTTTTACGATTCTTTTCAAACGTTGTCTTTGTAGGAGAGGGGAAGTTGCTTGGATCTATTGGTCAGTTGGGTATTTGGCATATTTTATGTGTGGTAAAAGAAAATTACAATAATGCTTTGATAAATGATACACAGAGACAACGCCCACCCCAGAGTAAATGGATGTACGGTGGGTCTAATGGACATATGATGTATCGTAGGGATCGTATGTGTTCTAAAGAATACCGTGACGAATACCTCAAGTCCGTTGTAGTCATGCTAGATTTGTTTCCCCGGGTCATGGCTTTGCAGAGCATTATTCAGTGCTCTGGGGCTTTGCTTTACTACTCACACGAAATGTGCAAGCTGGAACGACTCCTGTTCTGGGAGGAGACGCCCTTTGCTCTAGGGTTCAATAAACACCACTAAATGGTATTTCTCACGAGAGTATACGACAGGTTGACTCCGGCGTGTTTTCTTTCATGTCTTCGAATCCAAAACAGCCGTTTGCAAACACAATTTAGTCTTGCAAAGAACACAACTTCAAACAAAGGTTCTATAACATAGTAATAACATTCTGCGTAACTGACGCCGGTAAGCGTTAGAGCAATGCCTTATTTGACACAAAATGTCGGTAGGATAGAACATGCTTTGATCATTGCCCAAGTACCGGTAGTTAATATCTCTTCTTGAGCTATCGGTGTCCTTCCTAATATAGAAATAATACCTTCGTGACGCCTGGCTGATGAAGTGGATGCATTATAACACTCCACTTACAAAATTACGCGCTGATACACAGGTACCTCATTTCTTTTCAGACGTTAAGGAAAGCTGGGGGGTCCAATCCTCTCAAAGCAATAAGCCTAATTTACCACTTACGGCGCTATCGCGTGAAAGAGTTTTCTAAATTGCATGTCCCTTCATGGTAGGGTATAGCTATGGGGTGATTCCGGCTTAAGTCACTTGGAATGATAGTTTTGTTGACTGATGGGAAATACGTGGGTTAGAATAATTAAAAAGTTAGTTCAGCGTCTACAGAACGGCTGATGTTCAGTGAACATTAGAGCACCCCACTGCGCAAACGCAAAGACTTTTCGTCTTGAAACTGATATGTGCACATCCGTGCATTTAGCCGAGAAATCAGCATTAGCAGTCGGAGGCAAAAATAGAGACTCAAAAGCTTCTTATCTACTGCAACCATGGTTGATTTCGAGTCCTTGACATTTTTGACATACCATCTATCTTTACCCGAGTTTCAAATCAAAGCCCGTTGTTTGTAAGTCGAGAACATGCCACATTGATGCAAGGGAACTGATTCCCGTTTGGTATTTGTGCAGAAGAGAAATGTTTTCTTAGCTCAATGCAACTATCAACGGAGAAGGAGGGGGTTGGACATTTCCATACACATAAACAGGGAGCTTGTGCATAGATTTCTTCCCAAGGCATTCCAAGGCATTCCAAGACAATTACAAAGAGAAATCTTTATTGACATGACAAAAGTACAGCGACTAAGTATGGTCTTCTACAACTATACATGCAAACAACAAACAATGGTATACAAAATGATTAATGAATGAATACTTCAACATGTCGAGTTTAAAGTATCACTTACACTACTAGTTCTAAGATCTAAACATTATTTGATATATTACATATCCCTCCCCCTCTCCAGATAATCTTACAAATTACAGAAAAGTTATTCGTCTGTCCTACTCAAACAGACCGCCATTTTGTCGAGTATGGTTGCTGCAATAGATGCGATTAACTGTTTGCTCTGCAATGACTACTCTCCACGGGACTATTCCCATGACAGAGATATCTTAACACTTATCTCTCGTACTGCAATCATGCCGCGTGTCGCTTTTAACTACTATATGTCTAATGGAAGCCAGCCCGCATTTGACCTTGTCATGACGATATCCACTATCATATATCGATGACAGTCCCCTTAACGTGATATGACCAAGTCACGACAACTAAATTAGATCACACGATTACCAGCAACCTAATGCAGAAAGTCAACACAGTCGCCTTGTCTTCCTCTATATATTCATCACCAATGCAAACATTCATCAACATAGAATAGAATTAAAATTTGCGCTGGGTCAAAATCAATTAAAGAGCGACATCCTTCGGAGCAGAATTTGTATTAAGGTATCTTTGGATTAGTCTAGACACCAGTGAGTTTATACATTTTGACAATTAATGATACCAAAAAAAACATTTGTGTATGAAAGATATACGTTCGCTGTGAAATTGCAGCACAACGCGATCCCGTCACATTGCCGTCTAGCTCTCCTTTAATCTCACAGTGAGCGAACAGAATTTATGCCGGGGTATTATGGCATGTAAAAGACCTTTTCACCGGGTCAGGATCCCCATTTCGCGCCGCAGATTAACTCGGCGTAGAGGAGATCACATCCATACATCTGCTCCCGGGTAGAATGCAGCTCAAGACGGACACTCGTTAACCCTTCGATGGGGTTAAAGATCTTTTTCTACGGGGCGAATCCTATGCCATACCTAGCTGTAAATACTGTGGTATATCTCATAGACGGTTGTGTACATCGTAACCGATGTTTGTTTCTTATGCTTCCCTCGCATTATTTTGTCAATACAATTTCAAACATAAACGGCAAATAATTCGACAAACAGGCAATTTTTAAGGGGGGCTGAACTACATGTTTGATTTCTATCTGAACCCATTTTCTGTTTGCCTCAATATATCCCGTGCAGTCTGCAGGAATCTAACGCTGGGCAATACCACAGCGGAAGATGTTGGGTATGTACTGATTAGGAATTCTCCACAACCTCCTTCTCGTTGCTTTGGAAGGTTATCCATGACCAGACAAAGCTCGGTGGCATCAGATCAGGATGTCAGATAACGCCTTGATCTCTGTTGGCATTCGGGTCGCGTCTGTGGGTCAAGTGCATTTCAAATAACAATCTCTTTTCGGCTCAGTCAGAGCTGCAGTAATTAATTCGCTGATAAAAAGGGCTACAGCCCCCGATCCTGATAAAAGTGCCCTTGTGTAATTTCTTATACCAAGGCTGATGTTGTTGCTGAGATATACACTGCTCGTATATATCGTGGATTTGTTCCAGCAATAAATATCTTCTGAAATCGTCAACGCATATCGTGGTTTATTCATAAGCGGTAGGGAGAGCATTTCACGTCCTGTCATTGGATAACTTGTCCCAATTTCTCATCTTTCGAAGCCTTGAAGTGTTACCATTCCTTTTCGAAATCGTTAAAGCTAAATTGCAATCATCGACCCTTCATGATCAGGGTACGTAAATTATTAAGCCAATCATTGGTCGAAAGGCCTGGGAGAATTCCGTGTGAAGGAAAATATAATGATCTCCGACGTCGTTTCACCGAAACGCGATGCTCCTGGACCCGAGTGCTGAAAGGTTTTTATGGTTGCTAATGAAACGTCAGCTTGTATTACACCCCAGTTTAGTTTATGTAAGCAATGACAACAGTTTTAAAGTGTTGTTAGAAATTCAGTCACCAAAAACATACTAAGAAAGCAAGATACTATGAACTACTTTTCAAAGCCCAGAGAGTACACCATCCATTAGAGCTTTGACCGGTAGCAATATCTCTATCCAGTGGGGTGAAATGAAGAACCAGAGAAAGACGGATCCGTAATATCGCTGTAACATAGACGTGCATGTGTCCTAGCGCCCAACCTTTTATGTATGGAAATTTCTGACAGTTAGATAGACGAGTGAGCGTGAGAAGTTCGTGCCTGGTAAGTGTAGAAGTGCCCGGCCCGACCCAGAAAATATCACCTCCGCCGACTGAAACTTCTCATGGAAAATTCAGATGGTTGTAAGATATGCATGACTTTACTGTACAAAAGCCCTTACGATGCACTACACATCGCTTGACCTTAACTCGCCGTCAAATTCCATGCCCAGTATTGAGCCGTGAAGACTCCCGCGCGATAAAAGATCGATCGGATGCCATTTCACCCCTTTCTGCAGTTCTACGTCCCGGTTTAGTTATCTGAATGTTAATGACGCCCTGTGACCTAGAATCTACTTCGATCCAAAACACCTTTCTACAATCCTAACTCTATCACAGACAACACAAACCGCCAGAAAAAATAGTACTGGTTATTCTCAAGACGATTCTGAATCTAAAATCTATATTTGTTACAACAAAGCAGATAACGCTCCCTGGTGATGGTACAGACAGACCGATGGAATATGAAGACATTAAGCTGGTAATACCTGGACCAGCAGATTTGGAATGGTATTTAGGAACTTACATTGTTAACTCAAAGCCACTTTTCAATATCAGACCCTCATTTCTTCGTGAGGTCATATTTATTCCAATCAGAAGCCGTGGTCAAGAATGACAATGAGTTCCCATTGGACGTTTATATAAATCAATCATAGATGTCCTCCACGGCTAAGAAAAGAACTGATCTTACTCAAATTCTTACCTTTCACATTTTCTAATTCATGAGATGTAAGAAAGGGTTTAATTGAATCAAAAATAGCACCTGCCTACCTGCCTGCCTACGTGCTCAGGCCAGAAACTGACCCCTTTCTTTCCAGGAGGATCCTCTAAGCAGTCCTGTCCCTTGCCCTAGCCTCTACTTCCCGATGTCAATAACACCTACTCAGTCATTATTTTGAAAATTTGAATACAGTATTTCAAAGGGCATGCGACAGTTGATCCAGTAGTCCACTGTTTTCTGCTGCTACAGTTGTCAGGATTTTGCAATATACGGCTTCTGAATTCTACAGTGAAATCATCTACTCTAGTCAGTTCTTATCTATCAAGTCATCTTTCCTTTTCATCCAAAAAAAGACAGCCCTATTCAGACCATGAGTGACTAATTCTGGCGCCATGTCTTTTAGTTTTATTGGCAAACTTGTGTTCGGGCAGCCTCGATACTAGAATGCAACTGTGAGCCCCGGGCGAGAAAATACTGCTAAACCCATCCACACTTAGGGTCGTGTAATGATGCAGACTGAGGAAACATGTATGTTTTTTCATGCGGTAACATCTGTTTCTGTATCTATATAGCCGGTATAACCGCCCGTCGGCGTAGCACACCAGCTTCGCAGGCACGCGGGGCGACGGCAGCTGGTTATATTACACCGAACGACCTGGCAGGTCTAACCTTCGCATATCTAACTGCATGCATTGTTTAAAGCTGTCTAATGAGGATGCTTCTATGATACTTGGTGGCAACGAGTTCCACTCTACGATCGTCCCAGGAAAATACGAATTTTTGAACACATTAATCCTAGGTTGATAATCGTCACGAATATTAACCACAGTAACTGTAGTTAACGGAAGCAACTTGTCAGTACGCCCTTCTAGGTAATACCTACACTATGTAGGAGAAAGAAATTCGGAGAGTCAGAAGTTTTATTGCGGTGAAAAGGCGTCAGGCAGACCTACCTGACTGGTTGTGTTGAACACATGCTGTTGCATACAGAAGGCAGCATCTAGCGCCGGTTCCGCCTGTGAATTATTGCTTCCGTAGGTAAGAATAGATCTGGCAAAGTGCGATGGTGTCAATGCCTCCACGACCTTTGACGTGTATTGAGTGCCTGTGGACAAGAATAATGGTCGTCTGCTGATACTTATTCTCCTGGACAAGACGGCAACGCCAGCTGCATCAATGTCGATATTGTTACTGTGTGCAATGCGGAAGTAACAAGATGTTACGCCAATAATAGTTACTCAAGCAACTGGATACAATTTTGAAAGAATCAGACGTTTCAGACAGCATCCGCAATATTTCGTCAGTGACTAAAGAAAGATCTGGTAGAACTAGTTTTTCTACTAAAACTCTGAATGAGTTGCTTGACTTGAGTAAATATTTTTGGCGTATCTTATTACCTGGATGCCTAACCTTCATCAACGCATCATCTAACAAGATGTTATATTCTGCTCTCTGTATAGATAGCTTTTGTCTCTTTTGGTGCGGTTTCTCTGGCCTAATTGCATTAGTACCCTATTCTTTGGCCTGATGAATATCTCTCTAATAGATTAGTAATGTCAGTGTCGAATGTATGAATCACGTATACCTGTGTTTTGTACCAATGGACATAGATCCCATTGTTGTCATCTATGAATAATTTAGCTTCATCATATGTCGTGTAGATGGCAGGTGTATAGAAGAGGAAGTGATCAAGTAGGTAACGTAGGTAGTGAGCATGTTCGACTCTTATAATCGATATGAGGAAACATAGTACATACACTCGTAGAACCACCCCAAATGAGCCATCAAATAACTCTTCTCTACCAGCAACATTTATTACACGTTATGTCTGCCAGAAAACGTAAGAAGATTTCCATCACGTGAATGTTTCTCAATTATATGTGTATAGCGTGAGGAGAATGAAAGTTTTTTCTTTTTCTTTTATCAATTCATGAAAGGTATTCCCCGGCGGCTAAATGCAAATGTTGAGTGTCAGCCGTATTGACCAAATCCTATTGACGAGGACACTCGTACATCCAGAGGCACTCCAATGATTCTGATCAGCCTTTAGCTGAGACAGGTAAAGCCAAACCGGATTATTGAATGTCACCGAGGGAAATAATTTCCAACTTTCCGTTGGAAGTTGATACATCATCTTGTCTCTGTGGTATCGCATTGTCTTCCAATTTAGATGGCAACACAAGTAGTACAAGAAGTAAGCTATGTATCTATGTCTATAGCTAGCTTGGAAATGTTAGTGCGCTAACGAGAAGTACTATAAATAAAATTGACAGAAATGGATTATACTTAACATTGATTTACAGTCGAGAAGTTTGTAAGAACTTTGTAACTAGACTAAAGTGATGATCTTACAGCCTTTCTATGTCTGTAAAAATCCCGAGGGGTCCTCATGGATTCAGTAGAAATATAGTATATGTTTTACCCAAAGAACACCTAAAGGCTTTGGCCATCGTTAATGTACTGTTTTCGACTGGCAATTAGTATGATCTATGTTTTCCCCATACATCACTGTCCTCCAAAAAACGACACATGGTCCCTCATGCGATGCGTGATAGATACTGGGGGACATGCGAGGATTAATTCATATCTTCACCGTGACCTTTCTGAAAAGTACACGGCCGAATGATTTGTCTTACTCTGAAGATGTCCAAATTCTCCTCGGGCGATATGCAACCAACGTCTTCAAGTCATCATTTTCAATTCTAAAATTGCAGTTTAACAATTATTTGAGTCATTGGTAAGTCTGTTGGAAACAATAAGAACTTCTCTACTTTGTTTTGTTCAACATTCCAATCGATTAAGCCGCCTGAGTACCTATAGGCGATAGAAATCTTAGTAATAAATGTCCTTTATTTGACTATCATCGGTCAAAAAGTTCCTAAGAATTATTTTCCGTCTTGTATTAAGATATTCCTGTTAAGGCGCAGGTCTATCTGTGACACTTCATCACCTAAATTGATCAATACCCCACAGGCTGTGGAAGGCTGGCAATTTATCATGGTTTTGAGGAGACTGTCATTAGCAAGTAAGCAAATCTGGCAGCCATTTTCAAGTAAGAGATTTCCATGTCTTTGTACACTTTTAGCGAGTTACTCTATAGCCCAAGATGATGCACGAGATATCTTTTAAAGATCTTTATCACAAACAACTTTTGACACAGGAAATGTATCTACATTTATTAGTAAACTGATATCTGATACAAATGTAATTAAAACCTATGATCACGTTTGTTTTGTTGTGTCTACCAGGCCCGGGGTTGTCTCCAGCTTTTACTTTTTTCCGTCCCACTCATTGTTTGGGAGCCGATGTTTTGAATTGGTCATTTTAAGCTTACAAAGATACATTTTTATCAATTTCATGTCATAAAGTTAAGATTTTGGGACGGACAGGTTTGATTTTTTTATCCTTCCCAACAAGCAAATTTTGGTCCTGGGACGGAGGGACGGGTCCTGGAGACAGCGAGCCCTGCAACCAGCTCCCCTGATCTATGGAACTGTCTCAGTTGGACAGGAGTTGCTTTGGATCTTCCTCGTGCGCCGTGACACATGGCAGCTGTGCAGTATTCATCAACGGACTTAACCTTTCTTCTATCGCCAGTGCAGAACGGACCAATGTCTCAAAGGACATTTCGTGATTCGTCTCTGGACCAGTGCGTTCAACCTGACACTTTGAACTATGGTCTTGTCATATGGTATCACGATTTCCTACAATCAACCTTTTGATATAGAGATTGTACTTGTAACATTGAGTTAACGATGACCTCCTTTTCACTGAAATATTTCGTAATATTCTTCTGAAGGTCCTGAGCAACGAAAAATACATTGAGCCGACATCGTATCTTCTCAACGTACGTACTACAGAACCAATGTTGGCACACAACAGATGAATGCAAGGATTAAAAAAGGTCACCAAATTCGTGTCACCAAAATGAAAGCAGATCTGCAATGGATGTCATTTGAATACAGAAGAACAACGTCCAGACTTTGCATGATGTGCAAAATGATTAATAAACTTGTGGACGTACCGACTGATAAGTATTTAGTGCCAGCTCAGAAAAGGACTAGAAATAGTCATGCTTTTAAGTACCAGAGTTATCAGGATTGATGTGTTCAAAAATTCGTATTTTCCGAGAACCATAGTAGAATGGAACTCGTTGTCATCAAGTTCTATAGGAGCATCTTCACTAAGTAGCTTTAAGTAACGGTTGCAGTCAGATATGCAAAGACTAGGTGTAACAGACCGGTCAGTGTAATATAACCACCTGCTGTCGCGCCGCGTGCCTGCGAAGCTGGTGTGTCTTGCCTAATGGTGGTTGTACCGGCTATATATATAAAGATACAGATTGCCAAAATTTCAATGACAGCTACAAGAGAGCTTATACATATGACACATACCATGTCCACATGGCTCCTCATAGAATATATTTGAATCACTTCAGCACACAAATAGAATTCATCTTTTAGAAGTGACCTGACTGAAAATATTCTACGTCTACTATTACGTAGCATTACTTGCCCTTAACACATTAATAATGCCATCAAATATTCTTAACTCTTTTAAACTTAAATGAAGATCGTGTTAACGTTGTTATAAAAGCGTTAATTCTATCAACATAGATTAATTCATCAATTATCAACTAATTTCTAAATGGAAGACAAATTACGGAAGGCGTCTACTTAACATATTCAATGAAGGATCTGACAGTACATGGTAATGAGATAATGCAATTTGTGGGAGGCCGACGGAAGAAAGTGCCATTAAGGTTCCAGTTATATGTTACTGCCATGTCATCAAAGGTGCTCTGGCATTCACACTTAGTATGTGTCAGTTTGATGCAGACACCGATTCATAATTGCGTAATACACTATCAGTCATAGATGGCGACTAACAAAACGACGTGGTGAATTGATCGGGGAGGGATTCTAGATTAACTGCTGGAAATTCAAACTAAATCGTTCAGTGGTGGAACTTACGTGTAGTAAGCAAAGGCAGTTTTCACGACGTAGCTAGTTATCTTTCCAGATGAGCCATTCGTTGAAAAGAGCTGTGAAAATTTCACCAGCAAATTTACCACTTTTCGACTAAGTTAATACACGTGTAGATGATTATATGGAGACGGTAGTCTGTAAAATGTAAGTAGACACTGAAGTACAAATTTGCCGTCAGCTGCGCATCGTCGCCGTAATTTGGCCAAACAGTATCCAAACGAGAGGCAATTATGAGACAGAAATCATCACTTTCCTAGAGGGAAGAAACGACTCAATCCTGAGAGGAAAGTCTCGTAATGATGCATTAGGTATAACCGCACAGTGTGTTCGTAGAACGGGCGTTTGTTTGTTATCCACAAGGGTACACTGCAGCTCAAGCACTTTATGGTTTCCACTAAGAATCAATTATGGTGACAAGAACCACTTTTCTTCCCATTTGTGTAATTGTAATCAATCAAAATACCTCGAAGCAATCAACTTATGTAATCTTTCGTAGACTACATATCGGGTCAGATGCCGCCAAAAACACAATGTTCCATACACAACTACCTTACGACAAGCGAACCCAGTTTGTTCCGACACTATGGGATGGACTTATTGTTTTTGCTATCTAAACTAAGATATGAAATAAATGAATGCCTCGTACTTGTTATACCATTATCATCAATAGTCCATACTTAGCATAGATTGAGTAGACTGGCAAGGTTGATAATTCTTGATGACTATTACCAAGAAAAATCAATAACTTTGAAAAAAAGGACACATCCAATTCAGCTCCATGATCTCAAGAAATCCACATCGAAAAGTATGCAAACATATCTTTGATTTATGATTCAATACACAATATACTACGTACGTATTACCAACAAAAAGCACACTCAACTAGGCTTATCATCCCCCGTTAACGCATGTCCTCAATTAAAAGCAAGACCTTGTTCAGTATTGCACATTATGATTTTAATAAAGTCTAATACTGTGAAATACTGTGTAGTCATAAATGTATCTCAACTGTTCTTAATTACGCATAGTCACACTTCAAAGAACGAAATGAGGGCATAGAATTAACGACTGGAAGTCACATGAGGTGCCCGGTAATAAAGAAAAGTTTAGAGTTCATTAAAACGGAAGGGATTTGTACCCAACAGGGGTTCATGAGGTGCGCTGATGCATCCGTAAAGAGCCCCATTACTTGCCGAATAACGATTATTACCGAGGTGCCAGGGGGAAACTTAACGAGTTGCGTTAGACATTACGCATAGTCTCTCAAACGAAAACATGTTTACTGCCTGCCAGTTGCAACCTTGTAATTCGGTTAAGCTCAATGTAATTTCCTGAAGCTGTTCTGCGTAATGAACATTTTGCCAAAAAATATCATGGCACATGGCGCCGTTATGGAGACGCACCCAATTAAAGAAGACAATATTTCAGTTGATATCTTGGGCCATGAACATAATAAAAAGATGCCTGAAAAATAGACCGGAATTTTATCGGACTGGTTTTAGGCACTGCGTTATGGTGATTTTTTGTTCAGGCTATAGACACAGTATTCTTGATTATCTGTCAAACATGGAAAGATAAGTATGGGGTCGCGGTTGGATCAACACTGGAAAACGATCAATCGACGCCACTATAAAGAATTCATATAACATTAGTTCCACGAAGTAGCTATTGGGTATGAGTCTAAGAGCCATAAAATAGTGATGAGTACACTCATGTGGAATCTGGTGGAATAAGCAATGACTAGATCCTAACGACTTAATTTTTGCACTGAAGGTAGCTTTAAAGACAACCAAAGCAATATTAGGGCCCAAAAAATGGAAATTAATAAAAGGCTAAAATCTTTATGGTAGTGACATTTACTAACATCGTGTAGCACATTTGCGTAATAACTTAAGACTTTGAGCATTTTTAAATCGTGTCGGACGATGATCCCCTTACTTCCACGAGCCTACAAAGACTCCGGCCACGATTTTCAGTGAGTTCTAGATTCTAACATCTCAACAAATTCGTATTTTTGCATCATGGACGATGTTATACATTGTGATAGTGTTGTTTGAACTAATCATGTGTAGAAATAACTGAATAAAATGACTTAAAAAATCCGATTTTCAGGCCCAAATATTGCTTGGGTTTCCTTTAAAGCAGGGTGATATGATGACGTGACATATCAGTAGAGTATTTTAGCACATGCATACAGATAAACAACGACACTGTGGCGAATCTAATGTAACATCCAGAGCTGTTGAAGGTAACGTTTTCATAACTATTTCCCAAAGCGGGCGTAACTTTGTCTGTACTAGAAGGAAACACAGCCATGCTGATCTTGTAGGCTCGCCCACGTTCTACAATGGAAACTAACGCATTACAATCTTTTTGTGAATAAGCTCTTTTCCGAGAACACTTCATTTTCAAGTCAATCGTAACGCTACACAGCCATGTTCATACATCTTAAATTTCATACCGACATTTAGAATGACAATTAGTATAATGATTTTGTTTTTCAAAACCTTTCAGAAAAAAAAGTTACTTTTCATTATGCTCTACGTTGCCTGTACCAAGAAAAGACATCAAAATTTCAAGGACCACTATCTTGTTGTTTTTCAATGCACGAACAACTATAGGCTGTTCAGCCAATTCAGGAAGAAGCAATTGCTCCTTCTCTCCAATTGCTGCAACTGTATGAGACGGGAGATTGGACGGGCGGTGCTTTATCAGCACTCCGGTCATGAGCCGTTGCAGCGGCGCGCTAACGATTTTATTTGGTACCGCCAGTCTGATGTGAGTGGGAATCTGCTTGGCAATCTTTTCAGAAAGTTGCAACGACAAGTTGAAGTAATTCGGTATCAACTACAGGCAAAGTAATTACGGAGGAGTCAGATAACGTTGCGTCAGAATTCACAATTGTAAAGCAAAGGCACTGAAGGTGACTAAGATACGTTGATTGTTTGCAATCGAGTCATGTGCTAGCACAACTACATGAATAGTACGTTAATGAAGGTTAGACATCCAGGTAATAAGATACGCCAAAAATTGTTACTCAAGCAACTGGATAAAATTTTGAAACAGTCAGACGTTTCAGATAGCATCCGCTATCTTTCGTCAGTGACTAAGGAAAGATCTGGTAGAACTAGATTTTATACCAAAACTCTGAAACCTAGTTATACCAAATAACTCTGAAATCTAGTTCTACCAGATCTTTCTTTAGTCACTGACGAAAGATAGCGGATGCGGTCTGAAACGTCTGACTGTTTCAAAGTTATCCAGTTGCTTGAGTAACTATTTTGGCGTACATGAATTATAGTAAATGTTGGAACTTGTATACAACAATATCATACTTTTCACACTGGGAAAAGGGACTCTTGACAGCCGCTACACGGCGTATCATATGTTGCTCAGAATAAGCATGTATTCATGAACCTTGACACCTGAGGGCATTGCACAACGATCGATATTGATATCTATAAATGTTCTGTACAACCTCGTACAAATTGGAGGATGATACATACTAAAAAGGGTGAAAAACTAGGGATACATGTTTAGTCCGCTGTGTTGATATTTTTTTTTCGCTGATGGAGAACTTTGCTGACATATAATGATAGCTTATGGGATGCATGGCCGTTCTGTTGCCTGGCTTTGGTGCAAAGTTATGCATTTTACAAGTCACAAGACGCCTCTGTTATCACCTCCCCCTCACACGCTTCCAGACAATTGTAGGGTTTTAAAGGCTGGCGCCAAGACTTCAAAAACGTTTGTGTTGATAAGTACATCCATTTGTAACCGTCAACACCTACCCTGACACTCGGCTCAGCCGTTATGAATTGAACAGTACGTAGTAGTATCAAGGACAGAATAAGGTCGTTGATGGCCGGGAGATCCCGACTTTAATGACCCGTGTCGCACCCTAATGGGTTTTTCGTCAGCAATTTGTTGGATAATCCTACGGTTTGGTGAGCATATTGATCCCTCGTCTGTATGACGGAAGATAAACAGCATTTCCTGCAGATCTACGCGGGGATTAGACGTACGTCATCTGCAGCTGCGTTGTCATGTAGTTAATTAGCCCATCAGGTCGATCATGGTGATGAGGTGTCCTTGCCTGTCTTTACCTTTACGCCTATCAAACCGTGTCAGCCCGCTGAGGACAGGACGAGTAGTGAAAGGTGCACTTGGCTGCCCTTTAGGAAATGTTTGCCCTGTCCACTTTTATCACATTAATGGTAGGATCGCAGAAGCAAGCATATTGGATAACAAGATCTTAGCTGATTCAATTGTGTCATCTTTAAGGAGGACCTAAATCTCGGCTGAGGACTTCAAAGAGTATATCAAACTATATGTTGCATTTAACTATGGACTTTGAGCCTTTGTCAGATAATGCTTTATTGCAAGACGGTAATTTGTCCAAAATTTTATGACGCCATGATTACGTCATCAATAGTTATTGGGCCACGCCCATTTTTATAAAAAATCGAATTTCCAGGCTAGAGCTTGGGTAAAAATCAATGGTATTTCTCAGAATTGTACATAATGGTGATAGTAAAAATAAGATGTTCTGGTTTTCTCATATTTTCAATACTGATTTTTTTATGAACTGGTTATTACTGTGGCAAACATGAATTGTTAGCGTTATAACCCAGTGTTGAGTAGATATAAGACATGATAAAAACCATGAACAGTCCACTCATATTGCACTGTTGACAGGTACAGAAAAAATGAACGGCACATGCAATAGGTAGGGTAGACACCTACCGGTTTTGTAGTGTAATGCAAGCAACGATGATGTCATAACTTGCGTGAGGCACCCTTTTATAACATTTGTGAATAACATCATAGCTGAACTGATGGGTATGGACTCTGGGGTGACCTCTGTGCGAGGAAATCACCAGACCGTATGATGGTCTTTCTGTGCGTCTCGCTCCCCCACTTTGTAGTCTGGCAGTATGCTGTATTTGAACAGTTGATGTCGTCATCATCTCCATGTCTTTGTAATGTACAAGTTTAATTTCATAAGAAGCAATCAAGTTATGTAATCTTTCGCAGATTACATCTTCGAAATTTCATCCAGTTGCTTGAGTAACTTTTTTTTTTGCAGACTACAAATTCAAAATTTTATCCGGTTGCTTGAGTAACTAGTTTTGGCGTATCTTACTACCTGGATGTCTAACCTTCATCAACGTATCGGGTCAGATGGCACGAAAGCCACAATCTTCCTTACACAACTACCTTACGACAAGCGGATCCAGTTTGTTCCGACTCTATGGAAACGACGTATTGTTTTTGCTCTCTAAGCTTAAGATATAAAACAAACGAATGCCTCTTCTGGTTATACCAATATCATCAGTATTCCATACTTAGCATAGCTTGAGTAGAATGGCAAGGTTGATAATTCCTGATGGCTATTACGCAGAAAAATCAATAACTTCGAAAAAGGACACATCCAATTCAGCTCCGTGGCCTCAGTAAATCCATTAAAAATCAATATCAAGGCCATTTGCAAAGCTTTTGCATTGGCGGTTACATTGAACTTTGTACCACGAAAAACAAAGGGCCCACAACGTTTTTATTTAAAGCGCTTTTTGACAGACAAGGACGACGTGGCACTGCACTCAACTTTTTCATAACTTATTTCAACAGCGTCACGCACAGAGAACAATATAATATACCCATTTTTACACCTGGGTGGAATGAGGAAAGTCAAGGACACAACATCGGTGGCGTCAGGGGGATTCGAACCTGGGGGCCGGGACCGCTTGGTTCTGGGCCGAACAGCCTGCCGTTACGCCACACGACCCCAAGGCGTTTTTCTTCAAGCTGTGCAATTAAACGCCGCCTTTATCCACATATAGGTTCTTCCAGAGATTGTTGATATCGACAAATCGGACGATTTACACGAGGTCGCTCCGAAGAGAGCGCCTTCCAACATAAAGCTCCTCTGTGCGGCTATCGCCCTGCGCCTTGGGAGAGGGCGGAGTAACGGATTAGAGACGGTGGCGACACGAGCGGGTATTGTAGCGGTGTGGTGTGGGTGTAAACTGCTTTTGGATTGTATGGGCGGGGGTTAGCACGAACGTAGACCCCCACTATCATAAATTACGCAGCCGATTTATCCGCATTTGGGGTAATCGCAAAGGTCAAGCAGGTCGGGTTTGTCAGACCCCCCCCCCCCCAACCCGAAAAAAAACAAAAACAGTCTGACTATAGAGTGAGAATGGCGTCGCGGTGGCGCAACGGCAGGGTGTTTGGCCAAGAACCCAGTACCCAGCTAGAGATCCTGGGTTCGAATCCGGGGGCCCCCGATTTGTCTCGTTGACGTTGTGCCCGTGGGAAAGGCATTTTACACGACTTTCCTTACTTCACTCAGGTGAAAATGAGCACCTAGGTTCGGTTAGGAACGTCCCTCGGATCTGACGTTAAATGGACGTCCTGTGTTTGAGAAGAGCCACACCTCGAGCACGTGAAAGAACCACTCTTGTTGAAAAGAGTAAGGGACCTTCCCGGTGTGAGTGGATCAAACCTTACTCTTGAAAAGGTGATAGTCACCTGTTATGTCAATTCCTCCCACAAATGTCATAAATCTCAATAGCTAGCATAGATAGATCAATTGAATAAAAACCCATCCAATAACAATGACGTCAATATCAAATCAAAATAAGAAACTGTTGCAGAACAAAACCGTAAATCCGTGATGACATAAAATGTCTATTTGTGTGCATGCAGATGATGTATTCGTTGTTGCACAATAGTAACCAATTTTTAACAAATCTCCTTACGTGAATCAAGCGAATCTAATTTGTATAGATGGTGAGTCGATTTGATATTTTCCGTTGTCTTCAATGCGAGAAATTGCACGCAAGTGAGGTACACAAAATATGTAAATCAGTATACTAATGTACCTAGTTTGCATGATATCTGGGAAAATTATATCTTTTGCCATGCAAGTTAAGTTCGATGTAGATAAATGTACAAAGATAGTCCTTATCATAAATATATAATCAAAGATTATGTCATTATCGGGGGAAATTTTATTCAACATTTACAGCATCGCAGGTTTATAAACCTGAATGGCGTTGCAAATTCACAACGTTAACAGCCATAAACAATTAGTCAACATTACATAAGAAAATGAGCTGTTAAAACTACACCGAGGCAAAGTACACTTGCCACGGTTACGGTTACAATAGAGATATAAAATCTGTCGAAAGCACACTTGATATAAAATCTGTTGATGATCATCGTTTAAATTAAAGCTAAAAGCATTAACAACGAGTGTTGCGTATCTTCAAATGAACAGGGAACTTCAAGTTTTCTTTTGTAAATGTTGTGTTACAAAGTCTTGATCCATGGTTAGCCCTCTACGTGCAAACATGATAGTTCAGTGTTATCTGGCAAATAGTCTGGGAGATGAAGGCACCTACAAAGACTGAGAAGTACAAACTACTCTTTGGAGAGTAAAACAATGGTATCTTCCTGCTTCGTTGTTATGTACGTCTTTATACGCCTAAAACACCCGTTTACAATCATTATGGTGCATATATACTTCTAATCTCGATGATCTTGTGAGGGTTGGCCGACAGATGAGTCAGTTTTCAGATGTTAAAAAAAAAAAACTTTTGGCCGACATCATGGCCACAGGGATGACCTGGTGCGATACAGAGTTCAAAAAGTTTAGAGACGTACGGAAAGTAAGAGCATACTAGCTACTGCAGTACGTTAAACCTCATAAAAATTATGCCAGACATGTTGCCGACTCTGCATTGTTAAAATTTTCCCACATCACGATTTCAGTTATGCAGACATCTTGGTACAACCTACCCTGGGCTCCAGACTGTTTATTGGGCCTTTTAGCCGGTTCCTTCTAGCCAGTCTCTTCGGCAGCACAGAGCTCCCAGCCCGCCGATACCCTAATTAGCGCACGGGGGAGTTCTACCCGGGGAATTGAAAGGGGCTCGGTTCATTTATCGGGCTACAACACCCCAGCGCGTTGATTTAGATCCGGCGGGCTGACTGGCTTGCGGCGTCGAAGGAAATCGCTAGCGGCCCTGTCTAGTCTGGCTCCCAGGGAAGGTACAACCATAAAGGATGAGAATAGAGGCTGAGTAACATTTTCGAGTCTCTTACGTACCTCAAGGGCATGCAGGGTTGAAGCAGTAATCCCAGCGGGTGTAAGGGTCCATTGTGTAGCACCACAAGCCGGGCTCATCCCCGTCTGGGTTGCGGCAGAAGTTCTCCACCAACTCAGGATAGTCCTCCGGCAGGTAATTAGGACCATGAGGAACGTCGACATCCCATCGCTGACACGTCTTCCCACTCAACGTCACAGAGATGTTTCCGCGGTAGTCAGATCCGGTAGAATTGTCAATGCAGACTGAAAGAAGAAATTGTAATAAACGTCTGTAATTTCAAGATGCGAAAGAAAGCACTACAATCTTCAAGATAACATGTACAGTGAATTGTTTTTGTTTTTGTCTTCCCTGATGTAGACGCAATAGATGTTATTTTCTAAACACTGCGGTTGCGATAAGAGCTGAGAAAAGTGTCAGAATCCAAAGAAAGACAGAAAGCAGCGGAGATAAAACGTCAAACAGTCTTTTACCAAAAGGGCATGAAGGCTGGATGAAGTGATCCCAGCGGGTGTTAGGATCCGTTGTGTAGCACCATAAGCCGGGCTCATCCCCGTCTGGGTTGCGGCAGAAGTTCTCCACCAATTCAGGATACTCCTCTGGCAGGTACAGACGACCATGAGGAATGTCGACATCCCATCGCTGACACGTCTTCCCACTTAACGTTACAGAGACGTTTCCGCGGTAGTCAGATCCGTTAGTATTGTCCTTGCAGACTGAAAGAAGAAATTGTAATAAACGTCTATAATTTCAAGATGTGAAAGAAAGCACTACAATCTTCAAGATGTTTCAACGAAAGTCGGGAAGTGACTTACCCATGCACACTGGAATAAGTTGCATTAAAAATAATTACGGCTTTTGGTGGAAAAGGTACAGATGTTGGCACATTAGCACTCCAAACATGTGTTTATTTTTTGCTGCACCTTTGATAGATTAGGCAAAGAGACGCGGTGGTACAGTCTTGGTAGGAATAAAGTCTGAATCGCCTCTCCCAAGGGTACAGCGTCGTGGCATGGCGAGCATTAAAACCAACGCTCTTACCGTTACGTCAGACCAAACCCACTTGTCTGTTACGTTATCAAGAAATTAAGTATCACAGAAAGTTTCAATATCATATAAACTTTTTCTTCCTAAGATTGCCCTTTGTCCATAAAGATTTGGTAGAGAATAAGAAAAACACTAACTTATTTCATCCATGTTCTTAACATTGAGATCCCCGTCGGAGAAACTGCCGACAAACATGTACCTGTTGGTCTTTGTTGTTGTCTCATTCTCACATGATCCGTCTTTTACACCTGAATCTGAAAGATCAGCAAGAATACCATGTAGACACCACAGCTACAAGTCATATTTCCAGACATACAACTACCAAACATTTGAATACAACTGCGAGGAGGGCATTTCCAAGTTGCAAATATAGGTACAGTTACACTTTGACAGGCTGATTTGAACGTTGATATTTGAACACAAGGTTAATTTTCTAAAAACTGACAGTTGTTTTGAGTATGTAACTTTGTTACAATCATTCTGCGTCATTCTGTATGGTTTCATAATGTTACTTTGAAAACCAGTAGAAATAATATTTGAATCTCGTTCACCAGTATTATGCTAATCTTCTCCAGTCATTGTTTCTAGGTTGAGATAGTCTAGGATTTTTATGTGTGTATGTAGTTATGGGGGTCAATCCACCTTTCAAACTGCAGCAAGTCCACAGTGGTAAGCACTTCCTAAATTAGTTTATGGTTCTGGTCCCAGCTGGTTTCAGAAATCGGCATTTTGATGTCTTAGTTTCCTTTCCCATACATCATATCATGGATGACAAAAAGACCTAGAAATGCGGCATTGACCTACCCGGGCATTTGAAAAAAAAACTGTCCGGTATTGAAAATCGTAAATCAGCGCTGATCCCCAGAAATAAACGCCTAGAAGGTCTCCGAAGAAGGGTCTGTTGGCTGTTTGTTTTACAATCTATGATATTAACTTGAGCAATACACACGACTTTTATACAATCATCAAGCGTTACAAGACAGAGGTAGCATTTCGAGTGTACTAAACTACTAGCGTAGGTACTTCATACTTTTCTCTATTTTCCTCGTATTCGTATCCAGTATGTGCTGCGTGTCTGTGTGTCTTTCTGGATTTTGCAGTCGACATAGCTCAAGAACCTCTGGATGGATTACGGTTATATTTTGTATGTGGGTAAGACTTGTTTTAAGTCTGTGGTTATGCCTTTGCGAATAGCATTTGCGACTGTTATGACAGGAAGGCTAGAAAAAAGTTCGACTGGTGGTGGTTTAGATGCCACCGGACTCTCAAGAAAGTCGTTCTGGTTGGGATTCAATAGATATGCAAGTATACGTATGTTTGTATACCTTTAGATAGATCATACATAGAAAATATATATGTGAAATGAATTTTCTTGGAAAAACAATGATATGTTCACCTACCATGTGAAATGACACAACCAATGGCAAGTATAATGCAGATCCGGGCCAACATCGTGAAGGTGTTGCTGATAAAATTCCTGTGTGCTTCAATTTCACAAAAACACAAAATGATCGTGCTGAGCATGTTCTTTCTTTGCAGGTCAAATTAGTCTGAGAAAAACGTCTGCTGTGCAGATACTTCACAAGACCCCTTGATACGATTTCATATCAATGATAGTTGAGACGTTTTATTTACTGTCAAAGACTTCAATGTGCTTAGTTGGAGGCATTGTTTTTCTTGTGAAGACGCATTGTGTGGGCGACAGTTGTTTATCTTCAAACGGACAGGAAACTTGCCCGCCTTAGCCTGGGACTTACCCCCCCCCCCCTAATTTGCCCCTCGCGGGGTCATCTGGGGGTATTTGAAGTTCAAATTGAAAACGTCAAGTTTTCCTTTGTAAAAGTTGCATTACAAAGTCTTGATCCATGTTAAGCCCTCCACGTGCAGACATGAAAGTTCAGCGTTATCTGGCAAAATGGTCTGGGAGATGAAGGCACCTACAAACACTGAGAAGTACAAACTGCTCTTGGGAGAGTAAAACAATTGTATCTTCCGGCTTCTTTCGCTAGCGAAAGAGATTTTGTGCCTGCCTCGAAGAGCCATAGCTAACCGCTATTCTCACTTATACGATAAACGGACCCATCAGCAAACAACAAGAATAAGGTTTTGGCGGGAATAACCATGAATTTAATAGATCATCACGAGTACGGCATCACGCCTCTGTGACAGAAACCAGTACTATCATTTGGCAACATACCAGACGGTTTCAGGAACATCAAAATCCAGGCAACTTTCCTACACATTTTTTAGTAACGGTACTTGCAGAAATTCTCAAACTTTTTCTGAGACAAACAATTTTACGATAGCACTGCAAACTCAGAAATAAAGCCACCTAAAGGGCTAACACAGTTATCTCGAAACTACGTGATAACTAAGAGATGCTTAGACAA
The DNA here is from genome assembly GCA_035149815.1 of Branchiostoma lanceolatum. Taxonomy (NCBI): domain Eukaryota; kingdom Metazoa; phylum Chordata; class Leptocardii; order Amphioxiformes; family Branchiostomatidae; genus Branchiostoma; species Branchiostoma lanceolatum. The sequence goes on from CM068866.1 coordinate 16,678,643, forward strand.
AGGCTACTAGGTTACCTAGAAAGATTAGGCTAAGAAAGTGCTGGTTAACGTAAGTAGGACTGAGCGCTCGCAGAGCTGGTCGCTCGTAACGTATCAACGGTGTAAAATAATATAAAGAATAACGGCATCTGTGGCTGTGGCCTAATAGGCTAGCCGCTATGATCCCAGCCAAGGTCTAACAGCAACGTGCGTACCTGAACAACGTGGCTTGGCTGAGACATTATCTAAGGTGGTCTATAGTAAACAGAGGACGACCGAGTAGTGTACAAGGCTTGCGATATATAGAAGCTAAGTAAACTAGTGAACAGAGGCTCGCCGATAAGACAGCTACTCTACCTACATGTAGCGTATGACGGCAGCGCTTACTGGACTTTGAAACGCCCACGCATAGTTATTTAAGAAGGTCTGTACTATACATTAGATGAACCAACTAGTGAACAGGCTTGCGATATACATAGGCTAATTAACTAGTGAACAAAATCTAGCTACTCTACAAACAAAGGTAGCTACTCTACAAACTCGAACGTCGAACGGTAGCTCTTAAGGGAATTTAAAACGTACACGCTATTCTCAGGCTTGAGATCAAGCCCTGGAGTCAAACAAGTAAGTGAGCGGGGTAAACCGGCGTTGGGCAACTCGCCACCTGATCGGTTTGGTCTGTTCTAAAATGAACGTGAAAAATGAAAACTGGGAGACTCCCCAGCTGAATGGTTGGTGTTCTAGCAATGAGCGAAACTAAACCAATGCCGGGCAACTCGCCACCTGATTGGTTAGGATAGTTCAAACAACCATGATCAAGTAAATTAACTCGCCAGTTGATCAGTTTGGGCTGTTTTAGAGTATGCTGTTACTGGAGCGTAGATAATAAAACTTCTCTTGTGTTCAGACTCTGATGTATTTTTGAAGGCTTCTGAAACCAACGCCCTAAACGGCGAAGTGTGGAATCAGCGACACCTTGTAAAGCAGCGGTTGTCGCTGAACCGATGCGGAAAGAATGTGAAGTAAATTTGCGAGGGTCTACTTGAGGCTGCTCGGCACAAGCTTTTAGAATCTTAGAAAAGCATCGCACGCGATTGCGATGTCATTGCGAGAACGGAGAAGGAATCCCGGCTGCCCTCCCCTTAGTTGGAGGCATCTCAGCAGATTGGAAACCGGACAGTCTAGTGTTTCGGGTTGGGCCAAAATGGATAAGCTAGATTGCGCAGTATTGTTGTTGTGCTTGAAGGTTTTGAAGTTGACCACAAGAGAAGTCACCTTACCGCTCACACCCAATATGCTTGAAATGTCCGCTATGGATAAGTGCCTATGGTAAAAATTTCTTTTATAGTTTGATAACCATAGATCTTAAGATGCATACGCGCAAGGAGAGAGATCCTGTGTATACTAAAAACACTTGACAAAGTACGGGTAGGATTAAGAACGTTTACATGACACTGTTACAGTAATAATACTTCTATTTAGTCATCGTAGCTTAGTAGTTCACCCTAAATTAAAGCCTGAAATCTCCTAGCTTTCCACTTGATAAAAACATGGCTAAGACTTTGTTGCGATGTTGCAAACAGAATTGCTAATGAGGAATAACAACAGCGGTTTGTAACTAGTAAGTAATTCTAAGCAGAGAGTCTGAAAAGTATTCTTCCATCACAAATACTGCTGGCGGCGGATCACGGCGGCCGCTCGGGAAAGTAAGAAAATAGCAGAGTGACCAATTCTCATCATGTCACCGGGAGAGTTTTCTAATGTCCCCGTCCTTTCTCATCAGCCGTCACTGTCCTCTGTAGCGCTGCGCGGGTCTTGTATAATTAGTACAGTTCCAAGGATCGATGAGAGTCTGTCCTGGTGAAGATTTTAAGTTCCACGAATCCACGAGACTGTTTGGCAGGTATCGTAATCCGGGTATCCGGAAGCCGTCCAAGGTGTGGAGATGCCGAGTAAAGATGTCGGGTGGACTGAAGATCCCCAGGTCTCGGCATCGGTATCAAGGCAGCACAGCAGGAGCTCAGAAAAGATAAACAAATTAAGAGTGTGGAAAAGGAGCAATCCAATTAGAAAGCAACTTATTGATTGGAGACTCCAAACCATAAAGGCACAGTACTCATACTTGTATGCAGCAAAGAAAAGTGCAATGAACGGGATGTTCTCACAAATCTAAATATTTCATAGAAGTGTAGATATACGTATATACATGTATAACCTTACAAACGTAGATATACTTAAAATTGAGTATTTGCGCCACATTGAAATGAAAGTCATTGACTAATAGACTGCGAGTAGAGATACGAAGTCACAGATCCATCAAATTCAGACATCCTATTCAAAGAAATGTAAATATGCGTGTACTAGTCATAGAAGTGTGGATATGCATGTACACGTGTATAACCTTACAAACATACGGAACAGATACTTAAAGTCAAGTATTTACCCAACATTGAATGAAAATCATTGACTAATAAAAGCCTGAAATTGATTCACCTTTGTACCTGATGAATTTTTCGCACAGAACAAATCAAATTTAGGGGGATAACTTATCGGTGTTTTCTAAGGCCTCCTTTGCTATCGCGACTCCTATTTGTAGCCCATTGAAGGGGGGGGGGGGGTCTCAAGAAGAACTTTTATAAAGCCTAGGTTACACATAGCCGAACATGGCCTCCCGACTCTCCCCCGACCATGGTTGGAGTGATTCGGGAGCTAGCTCGGTTGGCGTTCGGCCGAGTCGGCTGGCGTTCGGCTGAGTCGGCTGGTGTTCGGCTGCGCCAGCCGAATGTTTTGAAAATTTCAAAACATTCGGCTCTGGACGTAGGGTCTGAATTAGGTCGGCAGGTGTTCGGCTGGTGTTCGGCGCGGTCGGCTAGTGCTCGGCTGGTATTCGGGATTGAGTCAGTAGTAAAATTAGAACCTTAACCACGCCAGAAACACTACTGACTTACTCCCAACTAGTTTCCAACCTACCCATAACTCACCCCAAGGCCGTAGACAAATCTCTGCTAACTAGTTCTCAACCAAGTGACTACTATCGGAACGTGGGCGAATCACCCCCGACCTTCACACGACTAAAAACAAAGAAGAACACTAAAAGCAGTATTAAAGCTAGCCATGATCCGAATTCGATCTCTCGGTGATGTTAACAACATAATAGAATGGATTATTTTAATCAAAACCGCAAATGACCCCTCTTTTGAAAGTCGCTGAATATGTCCATTTAAATTCGTGAGAGGGTCTGCAATCGGTCGGGGTTTAGTCAGGAGAGATCCGGCAGTCTGCGGCTAGAGGTCGGGATGGTTGGGAGTAAGCTAGAAAGCATTCGGGGCCCATTCGGGAGTAATTCGTGTACTGGTTAGGAGATGATCGGCGCATCTTCGGCGCATGTTCGGCGCCAAAGATAGGCGTGGCCCAAAAACTGGTCAGACTGCTCCCGAACTTCCGCCGACCCGAGTCGGCTAGCGTTCGGGAGCCATGTTCGGCTATGTGTAACCTAGGCTTGAGAACTTTATTGCACGACAATTGTACATGGTACAAAGTATGGCAAGAATTCGTAAACATAATGCAGAGTAGAAATATAGAATAAAACTTAACGTCCTAATTACTAATACAATACGATAAGGGCTAGTATATAATTTGATATAGCATCCTAATTACTAATACAATACAATATGGGCTAGCATACATTTTGATATAACGTAACAGCTATGATCGAGTTGGTTTAATCAATAGTTTCGGTATTTTTCCGAATGTGAAATCAGTTGTTAAGATATTTACCTATTTTCGTATTGTGGGTATTGTCGCATTTAAATATATACTCAAATTGAAACAAAGAAAAGATTTGCTTCGAGCTGAGACACCTATGAAATGCGCACTTAAATGCATTACTTTATGTTGTATACTGAATTGTCTCTAGTATTTTATTGTTGTATTTCAATGTTATTGTAATGTTAAGTGTTCCGTAACATCAGCTTGGCTTCCTGGCGCTCGACTATGTATTGTCTGGTTGCAATTTTTAATGTTTAATAAAGAAAGAACGGTCGGTAGTATCGATATTCTTAAAATGTGTACTTGTTTTGAGAAATGTGAGTAACTTATTACGTAAAACATCGTATCTAGAGCATTCCATGACATAGTGACATTCATCTTCAATTCTCGTTGGGCAATATGGGCAAACCTTTGGTCAGGGGCTATATTGTAATATCTGCCCGACTCTATTTTAACTTATGACTACTGATTCTTAATTGAGTTATCGCTTTACGAATTTCAACGTTATTTATATCATCAAGATATTTTTCTTGTTCATAACGGTTTTTTGATTTGTTGAGAAAAGACAATTTGGAATTACTTCTGATACGGCTAAACCACTCTTGAATATGTGTATCTTGTACCCGGGAGAGAAGTTGGTGAGCAATATAATCTACTTTGTAAGATTCAGGATTCATCCATATATGTCCAAAGCCGTGGTAACAGAGAGTGTCCTTACATGACTAATCCAATCAGTCAGAACTTGCATTCTGGGTTTGTACGTTTAATGTATGAATAATGTCCGGAATCTTCTAGAATGAGTCCCTCAATATATGTGGCTAAGATAGTCGCATTTGTTGTTAGTTTTATCATCCGGCGTGCTGCTTGGCATGTGGAACTATTCCGACACACTATAACGTGTTATTAGCCGCAAGGAAGAGTAAAGAGAATTGTGTTAAGATATTTTGGGCAGTCCACACGGGAATATTTTGAAAGTTCGTGTTGGATCATGATAACATTAAAACAAATCAAATATACTGATATGAGAAAAAACAAACACATATCTATCGCAAATTAACGAGTGTGAAGTCATGAACTCACAAAGATCCATGGCAATACGCCGTCGAAAAGTCGCTAATCCTCAGGCAACACGCCGTCCGGATGTCTGTTTACTCGTTGTTCTAATGTGGAAACGTGATACCCCGGAGTCGACGCCCGGCCAGCCGATAGTTGTTACATTAGGGAAAGCTACGGACTTCTCTTGTAGGGCTAATTTAGATTCTGCACCACTAGTGGTGTGGATCTAAACCCGAGTTTAGGTTTAGGTTCGGACTCGAGTCCAGAGGTTTAGGTTCAGGTCCGGACTTGAAAGTCCGGACCTGAACAATAATTTTGGAATATTTTTTCGTGTTACTTGTTACATGTAAAATTGCATATTGGCAGATATTTTACACGTAATTTGAAAACTATATATACGGAATTATATACAGTCAGTAATTCACACAAAAAAACAGCAATGTTTTAATATTTTTCTAGCGCAAATTTCACGATTTAAGGAAGGTTTAAGATGGTTTAAAATAAAAAGGAGTGTATGAGTGAGAGAATTTTTTTTTCCTTCTTTTTTTTTCTTTCTTTCAGGTCCGGACTTGTTTCCAGACGTTTAGGTTGTTTTTTTTGGTTTTTTTTTTGGTTTTTTTTTGGTTTTTTTTTTTTTGGACTTGAACCTAAACGTTTTACAAGTCCGGAACCGGTCGGGCCGGACCAATCCGCACCACTATGCACCACTGTGTACAGCTCAGAAAGGTCAAAGGAAACTCAATGGTAAAATGCAGGGGTGGGATTGGGAGGGAAACTTTCTGCAGCTTACTTGCATGGTGTTCAAATGCAAAAGACGGGGAGAGTCGTGAGAACGTCTGACTGTCCACGTGCAATGCGGCTCTCTGATTGGTCACCGGTCACCTTTCACGCGCCCACCTCGTGGAACGAGAAGCACGTTGTAATAAGCAGCCCGCCACTACCATGTCTACTGGGCCGAAGTAAATTAGCTTTGTTCTTCTCGTACTGAATAAAATCTGTATTTCGCTAGCGAAAGAGATTTTATGCCTGCCTCGAAGAGCCATAGCTAACCGCTATTCTCACTTATAAGATAAACGGACCCATCAGCAAACAACAAGAATAAGGTTTTGGCGGGAATAACCATGAATTTAATAGATCATCACGAGTACGGCATCACGCCTCTGTGACAGAAACCAGTACTATCATTTGGCAACATACCAGACGGTTTCAGGAACATCAAAATCCAGGCAACTTTCCTACACATTTTTTAGTAACGGTACTTGCAGAAATTCTCAAATTTTTTCTGAGACAAACAATTTTACGATAGCACTGCAAACTCAGAAATAAAGCCAACAAGGGAGCAAAGCGAGGAACCGCCAGGGGAGCAAGGATTGCGACACGGAGCAAGGATTGCGACACGGAGCAAGGATTGCGACACGGACCCCCCTCAAGGCCCTTCGAGCACGTGTAGCGGTCTGACATGTGGCGTCTCGATACTGGGAAAAGTGTTATACTCGCGATTGGGGAATTGAGCAGAGAAATATGTCGCATGTCTTGAAAACGGGATCAAGAATGGTAAGAATGACCAATGGGAAAAACTCGATAAAATAAAAGTAGCCCTGGCCGAGCTACAATGGGAAAGAAAAAACAAAACACACCGATAACGGACGAGAAATAAATAAAAACGACACACGGCCAATGTCAGTAAATCAAAAATATAACAAGAGCCATGGTCATGTAATAATAAATGGTCAATGGCAAAAATCGATCGGGAAAACAACACGAATAACCAATGGCCGGAAGTACAAAGGCAGCAAGCCAGAAATGAACGGGAATGGGGCGTATTGATCAAGAACGGGAAAGAAATTATGGGTGCCAAACGATAATAAACGGCCAAAGGGACACCGATCGATAGAAAAACTAACGCCACGGCTGAATGAATAAAATGGCACCAATAATCTTAGTTTCCTTTCCCATACATCATACCACGGATGACAAAAAGACCTAGAAATGCGGCATTGACCTACCCGGGCATTTGAAAAAAAAGACTGTCCGGTATTGAAAATCGTAAATCAGCGCTGATCCCCAGAAATAAACGCCTAGAAGGTCTCCGAAGAAGGGTCTGTTGGCTGTTTGTTTTACAATCTATGATATTAACTTGAGCAATACACACGACTTTTATACAATCATCAAGCGTTACAAGACAGAGGTAGCATTTCGAGTGTACTAAACTACTAGCGTAGGTACTTCATACTTTTCTCTATTTTCCTCGTATTCGTATCCAGTATGTGCTGCGTGTCTGTGTGTCTTTCTGGATTTTGCAGTCACCATAGCTCAAGAACCTCTGGATGGATTACGGTTATATTTTGTATGTGGGTAAGACTTGTTTTAAGTCTGTGGTTATGCCTTTGCGAATAGCATTTGCGACTGTTATGACAGGAAGGCTAGAAAAAAGTTCGACTGGTGGTAGTTTAGATGCCACCGGACTCTCAAGAAAGTCGTTCTGGTTGGGATTCAATAGATATGCAAGTATACGTATGTTTGTATACCTTTAGATAGATCATACATAGAAAATATATATGTGAAATGAATTTTCTTGGAAAAACAATGATATGTTCACCTACCATGTGAAATGACACAACCAATGGCAAGTATAATGCAGATCCGGGCCAACATCGTGAAGGTGTTGCTGATAAAATTCCTGTGTGCTTCAATTTCACAAAAACACAAAATGATCGTGCTGAGCATGTTCTTTCTTTGCAGGTCAAATTAGTCTGAGAAAAACGTCTGCTGTGCAGATACTTCACAAGACCCCTTGATACGATTTCATATCAATGATAGTTGAGACGTTTTATTTACTGTCAAAGACTTCAATGTGCTTAGTTGGAGGCATTGTTTTTCTTGTGAAGACGCATTGTGTGGGCGACAGTTATTTATCTTCAAACGGACAGGAAACTTGCCCGCCTTAGCCTGGGACTTACCCCCCCCCCCTAATTTGCCCCTCGCGGGGTCATCTGGGGGTATTTGAAGTTCAAATTGAAAACGTCAAGTTTTCCTTTGTAAAAGTTGCATTACAAAGTCTTGATCCATGTTAAGCCCTCCACGTGCAGACATGAAAGTTCAGCGTTATCTGGCAAAATGGTCTGGGAGATGAAGGCACCTACAAACACTGAGAAGTACAAACTGCTCTTGGGAGAGTAAAACAATTGTATCTTCCGGCTTCTTTGTTAGGTACCACTGCACAAAATGGCCTCGGATCCCGGCGGATACGTGCAGGGATTTTTTTCTGTATTTTTGGCGGATACTGATGGATACTGGTGTACAACGTAATGGATCCGCCTGTATCCGTAACGGGCTTTGGAATATTTCCGGAGGAATACGAAAATAAGATATTTTCGACGGAAACGGAGCCGTACGTACACTGTACGGAAATGCCACAGATCCTGATGGATACGTACAGGGATTTTTTCTCTATTTTTTGCGGATACTGACGGATACTGACAGATACAGGTGGATCCAACGTAACGGATCCACCTGTATCCGTAACGGGCTTTGGGATATTTCCGGAGGAATCCGAAAATAAGGTATTTTCGACGGATACGGAGCCGTACACTGTACGGAAATGCCACAGATCCTGACGAATACGTACAGGGATTTTTCTGTATTTTGGGCGGATACTGTCGGATACTGACGGATACAGGCGGATCCAACGTAACGGATCCAACTAAGGCGCACCGGGCTTTGGAATATTTACGGAGGTATCTGAAAATAAGGTATTTTCGACGGATACGGAGCCGTACACTGTACGGAAATGCCACAGATCCTGACGGCTACGTACAGGGATTTTTCTGTATTTTGTTCAAAGAAAATGGCGGATACTGACGGAAACAGGCGGACCCAACAGCGAATCCGTAACGGATCCGACTAAGGCGCACCGTGATCCGGAACCTCAGATCCGGAGAAGTACGAAAATAGGAATTTCGACGGATACGGGGCCGTACATTGCACGACATTGCCCCAGGTCCTGACAGATACGTACAGTATGTATTTGCCATGGATACAGACAGATCCAACATGCAGACTTTCTACAATATTGCTATCAGTGTATTCGATATGTATTTCTTAGTGTGTATATACATGTGTAATAAGTAACTGTCTCAGAATCAGTAGTCATAAATGTTATATGTAGTAATTATTCAGCTCATCATAGCATTGTGTATCTGTTCATATTTATTTAGCCTATATATGTTTGAAACACAAATGTCAGGATATTGATTAACATGAGGCAAAAATGAAGTTAACAATGAAGACACGTACGAACTTTGAAGATGTGTTTCATTTGCACTTACGTCATTTGTTTGATACATCGAAGTTCCTGTATATCGATTCCTTACCAAATGAGACTTACTAATTTATGAATATGATTTGAAAAATAAAACACTAGTAACATGAATGAACGGCTTTTGGGCTGCCTCATAAAAAACATTTTCAATGAAATTTAGTCTATATGTTTTTGTGGATCTTTAGTGGATCGTAACGTGAAATAATTTTGATCCTGCTGATATAATCCTGTGCAATTCCGAGAATTGTCGGGATACTGGATACAAAGTAACATTTCTGTGAATTAAAATTCCCAGGGGCATTCTGGCATTCCATTGGGACTCCAGGAATTCCTGGCATTTCCACTGGGACTGGAGTTTCTGGCATTCGTGTGGGACTCGAATTCCTGGCATTGTGTGTGTGTGTGTGTGTGTGTGTGTGTGTGTGTGTGTGTGTGTGTGTGTGTGTGCTAGTGTGTGTTAGTGTGTGTGTGTGTATTTGTTAAACAGAACAGGTAATCATGTGAAAATGGATATGGTTCATTTAAGTTTTGAACTCCTGACCTCGGCTTCTGAGAAACCAAGACGTGGGTGATAGCGCACCCTGGTCAGATGGACACCGGACGTCTCAGCGGGGAATATCCTCAATTTACCCTGACTCAGTAGATTGTTAGGATTAGTCAGCGACAAGGAATTGTCTCCATGTCTTATATAGAGCGGACGTCGGGTGACAGTAACAAACTCTGCGCTGAGAAGCACGCACGCAGCCACGCTCGGCAATCCATTCTGCAGCTACAAGACGATGTCACCGAAAAAGAGTAAGCGCACCTGCAAAGGGTGCGGGCATCTCCTTCGAGACCACCCTTCTGGGAAGACGGGCAAATCCTGCAAAGGTATCGTGCCGCCTTCCATCCCTTCCGACAAGTCAACCTTACCTCAGGCTCCGGCAGAGCTTGAGACGTTACAGCAACAGAAGACCGACTTGCTGCTGGCCGTACAGCGAGAACGTCTGGCTAAAGATGTCCGCGTTTTGGAGGCAGACCTGCGGGCGCTACAGCTTGACGTCCCCAGCAGCCAGCCGAGCGCAATACCGCCTGGAGCACAGCCCCCAGCAGCCACACAGCCAGGAGCGACGACACCAGTGGTTACGCCACCAGTGGCTACACCGCCGGGAGCGACGCCTCCAGTCGTTCCTCCGCCTGTCCTTCCACCGCCAGTCGTGCCCCCGCCAATCGTGCCACCACCAATCGTTCCACCGCCAATCGTTCCACCGCCAGTCATCACACCGCCAGTGGCTACACCGCCAGTGGCTACACCGCCGGGAGCGACGCCGCCTGCGAATCTGCAAGAGTTGCGACAACATCCGCAGGTTCGGGCGGCAATGCAGGAGCTGACGTCGTCGTCGCTGGCCCTGGACGACTTGTTGTCTCGCCCCACAACCACACTGGCCACGTCTCCAGTCGCGGCGACCGCTACACCTGCTGCCTCACCCCTTCTCAGGCTCGACCAGGACCCTCAAGTGTACTTAGCCAACAATACAGGTGAGACGGCCTTTCAGATATTAGATTTCTTATCTCCCAGCTCCATTCTCAGACAAGAGCAGGTAGCCACCACCGCGGAGGGCACTAAATTATTGATCTCTATGCGGGGGAAGAAGCCAGCGTTGCGGAGTGTTAGCGTGAGTCAGTGGGCCATTGCCAACACCAAAATCATGTACAAACTGCTGTCCACATGCAAATTGTCCACGTCCTCTCTGCATGATTATATGGCGTATACTGTCAAAATCCTAGAACTTGGTCAGAGATACTCCTGGCCATCGGTATGAGAGTTCGACAGGGAGTATCGCACCCTGCAGGCAAACTATCACTTTCGGTGGGGGGCGGACTCACAACATTTAACGACAAAACATCTCGAACCGATTCGTGCCGCTCCCCCATCCACTACAAATTCCGCCCGGGCTACCAAGCCTCAGTCTGCCGCTCCTCTGGCCACCAACGGCAAACCCATCTGCAAAAAGTTTAACTTTGCCAGCACAGGGTGTCCCCACTCTCCGTGTCGGTTCGAACACGTGTGCTGGCTCCCAAATTGCGGTAAAAGCCACCCGCAAAGCCGCCACGTGCCGTCCGGCCTGACTGCTCCGCCTCCACAATCAGCCTGACTGCAGCCGACTGCGTTACTGGGTTCACGCCCACTAAATTACAGCGCCTGGTGTCGTGAACTCCGGCATGACCCAGACAAATCCTTCTTACTTGACGGCATCCAACATGGTTTTCAACTCATGCCGAATCTAGAAAGACATAGCATTGCATCGGTCGAGGTAGCCAACTATAAGTCTGTCACGAATCCAGACAGAAAACCTCAAATTGAGCGTCAAATTTTGCAGGAAATTAAAGCCGGTAACTACATCGTCACGGAGTCAAAACCACACATTGTCAGCGCTTTCGGGGCGGTCCCTAAACCTGACTCGGACGACTTGCGTCTTATTCATGATTGTAGCCAACCCGCTGGGGCGGCAGTTAATGATTATATAGAAATTGATAAAGTAAAATTCCAAACCATCGACGATGCGCTCAAATTAATCAAACCGGGATACTTCATGGCCAAAATTGACCTGAAGTCGGCTTACCGCTCTGTACATCTTCACCCCTCCTGCTACAGAAACTTAGGCTGTAAATGGCAGTTTGAAGGTCATGAACATGACACGTATCTGGTTGACACTAAACTTGCATTTGGTGCTCGGTCCTCTCCCTCCATTTTCCATCGCCTTACGCAATCCGTCCGCCGCATGATGAAACGACGCGGCTTTGATATGATTATTGTGTACCTCGATGATTTTCTCATTATCGGCAAGACATATGGCGAATGTCTTCAAGCTTATCTAATGCTCATGGAGCTTCTGCAGGAACTAGGCTTCCAGATTTCGCAGCAAAAACTAGTTCCACCATCGCAATGCTTAACCTTCCTGGGAGTCGAAATAGACAGTCGCAGCAAAACTGTGTCGCTCCCAGCCGCGAAGCTTCCCGAATTCCGATCCTTACTAGCCGAATTCTTGCATAAAACTCGCGCTACTAAGCGGCAACTGCAGCAACTAGCAGGGAAGCTTAATTGGGCATGTAGGGTAGTCTACGGCGGGAGAACGTTCCTGCGTAGAATCCTTGACACCCTCAACAAGCTAAAGAAGCCTTATCACAAGGTAAAACTTTCCGCAAACTTTAAATTGGATATTCTGTGGTGGATGAAATTCATGACAACATTCAACGGCAAACGTTTCTTTTTAGATGATGTTCCGATTGTTGACGTGATGACTGATGCCTGCCCCATTGGGGGCGGTGCGTTTTACAACGGGGACTGGGTGTACGTCAACTGGGCCAGAGATCTCCCGGCATACTCCGACTTGCATATTAACCAAAAAGAAACACTAGCTATCTGTTGCGCTGCAGAACAGGTAATCATTAGCCCTTTTCGTTAGAAATCCCGTATGAACAACACCACCTATCAGTGCCCTGAACAGGGTACAGTTACTGTAAAAACTAAAACAACAACAACCGTCGTCATGGCAATGTCTTTTTATTATTGCCAATCTTGTTATAAGTGTGGCGAGTTGTCTCACGTACTCCAGGTGTGGCCTTCATTAATCAAACACGGGATCTCTATGTAACGTCATATCTAAGGGACGTCCCTAACCGAAGCTAGGTATTCAATTTCACCCGAGTGAAGTGAAGAAATTTTATTGTGTAAAGTGCTTTTCCCAAGGTCATAATGTCAACTTGGCATGTCGGTGAATTCTCTCTGGGTTCGAGGCCAACCACACTGCCATGATCCGACTGAAAAGTGCACTCTCAATCGATTTCAAGAAATGTATTAAAGCTCTAGATGCCTCACAGATCCAGAGCTGCGAGGTCTACGATCTCTTGTTCATCTCCTGGACCCTGTTCACCTGGTTTGAAACCGGATACGCGCCCCACAATGAGAATGCCCTGCTGATTATGTATTAAGGACATGCGCAGTAAACCGTAGTCAAGCTATCCCCAGGAGAGGAACGCATGCTCAGTGATGCATATCCCAGCGAACCCCGAGCCGATACCTAAAGCCATGACAGGTTGAGTAAATCAGGTCAGTCCAGGTTATGTAATATTATAAGGAGAAAAAAAGTATTTTATTTGCAGTTTCTTTGTGTAACGGGGGTCTTCTACCGTGACTTTTTTCATGTCAAAGGTCCCACTGTAGGTGGCGGGAGTCGGCTACAAAATGGAAGCCTAATTCAATTTGTACATGTATATTTAGACAGGGGTCGAGTGTCTTATTTTGGATGTAGTTTTGGATGTGTTAACATTTCCTCCTCTCAACTTTACTGCTAGATATATCCATTTGACTTTATAACGAAAATGCCTTTCTCGCTATCCGATTTTGCCAAGGACATATGAAAACAAACTACAAACAGTACGACAACATACCTGTGCATGCAGTCAAAACAATTACTAGAATTAGGGCGACGCCTAAACATACATGCATGTAGGCCCTACCGCCATACACGGCAAAATAACCTTTTGTGAGAATATACAATAGCAACCCAAAAAATCCTCACTCATAAAAGATATTGCTTTATTTTGACTGCAAATTATGATTTGTTGCATTGTTGTTTACCCAAAACCTGTCCTGAAATAACATGTTGTGTATGTTGACTCCCGTGGGAATACTAGTAGTTGTTATTGTACAGCTAGTGACTACAGCCACACCATTAAGTACAAGCTGTGCATGCCCTTAGGCCTAAAGGGCTGTTTGTGGGTATTGACGGTTTGAATCCATTTTCTTGAATCCTTTTTATCAGACAGGATGTATGAGATAGCCGGGTTAATGTTTAGATAATTCACTAACTATTGTTCACGTGTTGCTGGTGTAATGGGGTACTTGAAGAAGTGGAAGTGTAAAGAGAAGACTCCGGTGGTTAAAGGTGAAAATGGATATGGTTCATTTAAGTTTTGAACTCCTGACCATTCGGCGCCACATTGTACTAATATAGATTAGAAGTGTGATATTGGGTGCATCCTTTTACATGGTCCGTAATTCAGTCAGACATCCCATGCAGTACATTGCATGATTGGCTTCCCGCGATAACCCAGCCTTGGCTTAGGCCACAGCAACTAAATTTTATGGATAACATCCTCTACAGACTCCATATTTAGTACGCGCGGGCGAAAAAAAAACAAGATGGGCAAAAAAGACATTCAAGATCCTACATTTTCAAACTTGAAAAAAAGAACTGAAGCAATAAAACATAGTATGACAACCAACAAGTACTTTATTCCTGTATTCAATAAAGCAGTACGTAAACATTACTGTGACTGTAACTACAAGATGCTGGCTCTGCTCACTCCATCTCAACGGAAAGTGGCCTGACTTTCAGAAATCCGTCTTCCGTTTATTCTGTCTACAACAGACATACATAGACAGCTAGACACTGGTCTACTCATAAGAAGAAAAAGATATAATTTTTTCGCCATGGTGGCCAGAAGAAAGTATCGAGAACTCCTTGCGCTTTTTTGATCTGCCTTTGTGTGACCCTGCCCGCATCTTACTCAATGTATGCACGAAATTTACAATGTCATAAATATCTCTCCATCGTAAAAAAATCACTTGAATAGACCACATGTCTTTACTTTTGTCCACAGAACAAATCTAATTTCATTTGCCTTTGGTCAATAAACTGCCATTAAAAGACATCATACCACCTACAACTACCACCACTACTACTGTTGACCCGATGTGAAAGGATGAAGGATTTTGTGTGGCCAGTTTGCACGACATACTACAAGAGGGCGCAATGTTTATTTTGGACTGTTGTCAGAAGTAGTGGGTATGTAGGCTGACTCTTCACTTTGTTTTCTCAGCAGACGGTAGAGTGAGCCAGGAAGGGGCCGGCGGTGGAGGCTTCATCACGGTCGCCGACATGGGAAAGACGGCAGTTCTTGTGCGGGCTTTGTTTTCTGTACTGTTGGTCATACAACATTTGTCTAACGGAGCACTGATGCCAATGCTGGGAACCACACAACGCCCTAGCGAGCATGTAGATGGCTTGTACAGCACTGCTTCCGACTTGTATAAAAAGGCAAATGTAACCGAAGGAACTCTAGAAGAGGAGGCTGTTCAAATACGTGAAGAGAGGCTTACCGTCACCGCTATGCCACAAGAGTGTCTGGCACACCCGGACTACAACATCACTGTAACGTGCACGGCGCAGGGAGTTCCGAAGCCCACCATAGAATGGCGATTTCTGAACGATTCGGGTCTGTACGGTTTGAGTGCGGACATGTCGTCGGCTTGCCAAGTATGGGATGACGGAACGTTAGAAATTACAGGCGCCTTAGCGACCAGCTTTGACTGGTTCGTCTGCGTAGCCAGCAACGGTGCAGGAGCCGCCATGACAGTCGTCAAGGTCACTCCGGATATTTACAAACACTCTGATAGTCACAAAACCAGAATGTACAGCGAGGAAGCTTTCCTGATAGCCATAGTAGCCACGTATTTTGTCACGTTATGTTCAACTTATTTATTTTACCGTGTGTGTTATAGAAGGGGTAAGGGATCCAAGTCAGGTACAGAACAAGCGGTACGACACATCGAAAATCCTCCAGGACAGACTGTTACTGCTAGTCCACGGAATCTCTTGTCTATGGACAGTATGAGGAGTGCTAGTTTGTACAGCGTGTTGGACATGGAAAGTAGCTTTTGAACAACGTAAGCACCGTTCTGTTACATGCCAATAGTATTGATTACCTTTGTCACAGCTGGCGCTAAACATGTTACGTGTCTTCTCTATAGCCCTGTTGATGAAACAAGAATATTGAAATTATGAAGAACCTCCGGTGGCGTTGAGACTGGTGGTATTTTTGTGGCGGCGTAACTGTTTTCCGCGAGGAGAATACTTGCCGCTGGTTGCCTTTAGAAAGCAGCTGACTTAGCTATTGTTTCTTTCATGGGTTGAAGAGAGTGCTACAGGTATAAACTTGTCTAAGAACAAAGAAATCAAGACACACTGCTACGTCGCAAAAAAACGCTTTGTTTCAGCGAACGAACACCTTAGTTTAAATCCTCCCTTGACAATGTCAGTCTGTTCCATATTTGGGCGAAAAGTTTTAGAAATCGTCGTCTTCGACTGCAGGGTTGTCGAAACTTTTCAATGTTCTAAATACGATAGTCTGTAAAGTCTTCATTTCTGGCGGTATTACTGATGTTGTATCAAGCATATATCCCTAAATACCCCGTTTAAAAAAAATCCCGGACACATGCCACCCTGCGGATTTAGGTGAAATTGAGTTAACCTAGATATGCCGTTGTAAGCAGAAAGTTGTTGCAAACCTAAATAACATTCCGTAGTGAGAGGACAGCAGAGTTGTTAAACCTAGATAACATTCCTTACAAAAGGTGTAACTTATTGACAGGAACACCTTTCCAATAATGCAAGATAATTCTTTGAATTCTCGAGCACGCTAAAGAACCCATTACAAATATTGGTTAGAATAGGGGTCCATCTCGGTGCGAGTAGATGAAAGCTAACAGGATGGTCGTTTGCATTTATCTCTTCCGTTAAGCCGGCGTCACAATTCATGCGAGCGTCAGCCGACTTTGTAGATCGCCCGACGCTCGCCGAATCGCCCGAGCGTCGACCGTATTTTCCAATGAAAATCTCGGGCGACGTCCGTCGAACACTAAAAACTAATATAAAAATCGCCTATGAGATGGTACCATCTCTTGGACATGGACGAAGTCAGTATCGACTAACCTGGTAAAAGGCCAATATTTGGATCAACTTTGATTTCTAAAAATCACCCGAAGCCCGCGTAATCGACAGGACGTCGGCCGTACTTCGGCCGAAAATGCACATTTGAAGCTCGCCAACACGTCGGCCGAGCTGAATTTCTTATTTGTGACGGGGGCTTAATGACATTCTTTTTTGACGTCTTGATCGATAGGATCAGTAGATGTACACAACTGCCTGAGTTTACAGAATATTTGAACGTCCCCGGATGTTCGTAAGCATTTGCAGTTCTTGAGTGTTATGAAGAAACGCCTCG
This sequence comes from Branchiostoma lanceolatum, assembly GCA_035149815.1. Lineage (NCBI taxonomy): Eukaryota > Metazoa > Chordata > Leptocardii > Amphioxiformes > Branchiostomatidae > Branchiostoma > Branchiostoma lanceolatum. The sequence continues at coordinate 16,695,816 of CM068866.1, forward strand.
TCTACTTTTAGATTTTGATTTTGGTCGGAGTCATTCTGTGAAGTTTAAAGTTCTGAGTACAAGCTTTGGTTTATTTCTTAGTTTAACGATGAGGTAATTACCGTAAAAATTGGTCTGGTCCCGAGCTCATACTCGACTGGCCTTGTATTTTAGACTGTCATTCCTTAGCCTGGAATCCAGACCTATTATAGCTCCCGAGTCTCTCTCCGAAAAAAGAGAATTTTTTTTAATAGGTTAATAGTGGAGGGGAAAGAACAGGTCCTTCCAGACAGTGAGAGAACTACATTTAGGGCCCATTGCCTCCGGATCATTATATGTTTTATCACCTACTTTATTCAGGAAGAAGGTTTCCTTCATACATCTATTGAACATCCTTGCTACATGTTGGTCTGCAGCTAGCTATCTGCTGTCTTCATTACCATCATCATCGCTTAAACTTGCTCTTAAGGAGGTCCCCCAGGTGTCCCCTTGCCATGCCTGCGTAATTTGACACGCCGTATTTCATACATGTCATACTCCGCCCAAAAGCACGTTGTAGTTAGGGGAGAACTTCATCGTACCTTTGTGTTACCACGACGTAGTACAGTTACGCCGTATTTCAGACAAATATGATGTATTTGGGTGTTCAGTATGTCGTGCCTGTCTACTACGACGTTTATGGTTTTCAAGTTCCGGTTAATATTGCAGTGCGAGGTACTTCAGGTAACTACAACGCAGTTAAGCCAAAGACGACTTAGATCACAACCTGCTCCAATACGACTTAACCTACCGCACCAACTATCCATTACTGAGAAACTGACTATCTGGGCCGGGGACAAACCACACTGACCTGTAGGCCACTATAATAGCCGGAGCTAATGATAGCTGGAGCTACGGTTGTGACCCCTATGGATAAATGAAACCTAAATTTTCCCAGTCTTATGAAAGGTACCACCACGATAACCACCTTTCCTGGAAATTGATTGGCCAAGAGCAACTTTTATAGCAAGTAGCTAAAACATAACATCGTTTCAGTAGTTTCTTTCAAGGTCCTTTGTCCTTGAAAAATGTAAATATATGGCCTACTATGAGGGCGTTGTCAGCAAACAATTTGGAAAAGTGTAGTCAAATTAGCTCATTTCGTGGGACAGTGAAGAAGTAGGGCATGGTAAAAGATACGAAAAGGGCAAAGGTTATCTCAGTTCAGTACCCAAAGTGGTTGTTTCATATAAACAGTTTACATTCCCCAAAATATATACACATTATCCCTGGTAGTGAAGTTCCCCCACCATGCAGGAGTGGTCGATTCCACGGCCGTGGAACCCAACAATCTTTGGATATGCATTGTACCCGAAGAGTTCGGTGCAACTTGTCAATGACAAACCCGAGGAACCGGGCTGAAAAAAAAATACAATACAATACCATACAAGAACAAAGCCAATGCCGTTAATAGAGGCAACATTGTAAATATAACAGGAATAGGATCGAAGAAAATCCTGTGAGAAAGATCGTGTAACATTTTCATGTTGAAACATCATTACATAAAAACATAGATGAACTTTGGAATCTCCCATTAAAAAAAAAAATGACAGAAACATGCAGATGATAGCAAACCTTGTTCTGTATCTTTTAATAACATTTGACTGTGATTGGTTTTACAGAACTTGTTGTAATGAATGTAATGACAATGAATCCGAGAAGAATATCTCTTTTTTTCTAAAGAACAAAATGACATTTTGTACACATAGTACAGGTCATCACTGTGGCCTTAATACAGAACAACATAAAGCTAAGTAGAATCCATATTCAACCTTGTGATACAAAACTGCTATCACACAAACCAAGCCAGAAAGAACTCTAAATTTACCCAGATTACTTATTCTTGAGTTACGTACTAAGTATTGAAAGTAATAAACATACATAAAAGAATGAAAACAGTAAGGTCAAAGAAAGAGACAGTGAGGTACATTTGTAACTGACATTTCAGCATCTCCTCTATCAACACAGCAGCTAGTATACATTTCTTTGTGGTCCACAGATATAACATTTACCTACATATTTATACATTTCTGTCAAAGTTGGACGCATGGTTGGCTGAATGGTCCAAACACAACGAAAAACTGGCAAGATATGTATATGTACATGTGTATCTAATTTTTCACATTACCTGTGCTTAAAATGTACATAACTGATGGCATACAAACACACTGTGAAGCATCGTTTTGACCATGTATTTCTTCTTCTATAGATACTTGTACTGTAAATCTTAACCGATGGACCTGAAACTTTCAATACTACATTGTACTTCAGATGCTTTTAAACTCCTTCTCAACTTCTGGTTCCCATTTTACACTTCAAAGCAGTTCTATGACGTTTTTGGCAGTATCATTTATTAGACATGTACACTTCTTGGCCCATGTCTAACAAAATTAGGTAAAAGCAGAAAACCAGATAAAATTGATGCCAACATATTTTCTTATGATTATGTTTGCACGTGAAACATCCTAGAAAAAAAAACATAATTCTTTTTTTCTGCATTGTGGGCTTCTCTAGTATGAAACATGCATTTTAAAAAGATCTGCATTTGTCGGGAAACACCTTTTGGAACTTTCACAAATTTCTAACGGTATGGTCGACCAAAGCTGACTTTTGTACATTTCCAGCTCCTGTGCAACGATAGACAACAACAAAAAATTGTAAAAGTAAAGTTTTATCTAAGTTTATAATCAAAAAGACTAATGTATAATGCTTTCCATATCAAAACTGTACTAATGTCCCATTCTTCCACATTGTATTGGAAAATAGAGACAAAATAAGTATACTACTACTAGTACTTCTAGTAGTTAAACTTGGGAAGGAGTGTACAAATGCTAGCTCCCAGCCATTCCTTCTGTCAGTTGTTTTTTTCATGTGCAAAAAACACACAATTAAATCAGGCACTACAGTCCGTACTTTTTAAACCCTATACCACAACATCAACTGGACTTCCGCTGGGGTCCTGAGCAAGGGTCCTGTTGGCATCTCTGTGTCTCCGCTCTTGATCTTCCTCCAGGTCCCGACTCACAGTTAGGGGCTGACGGCTGGCTGGATCATCATCCTCTCTGTTCGTGTTGTCTCCTGGCATGGCCTCGTAGTTTCTAGGCGGTGCCTCTGTTGTTGGTTTTGTAGAGTAGACAACGACACCAGCCACGATGAGTATGAAGGCCAGGAAATATAGGCCATGGTACTGCGGAGGAAAGGAAGACATACAAAAGCTTTATGTCTGTGACGACCAGTCAGGGCTGTCTCCAGCTTAAGATTTTTATCCGTCCCACTCAATATTTGGCAGCCCATGCTATTAATTTTTGCTGTTGAAAAATACATTAAATCATAAATTCCATGTCATGAACTACAGATTTTGGGACGGATGAGGGAAATTTTTTCTGTCCAAACAAGCAAATTGCCTTCCCTGGATGGAAGGATGGGTCCTGTAGCTAGACAGCCCTGTGATCAGTAAAGTAAAATTTGGATTTCATGTGGCTCTTTCTGTTGTTTTGTTTTGAACTGAGTGACCAAGGTGTTTAAGAATACCCCATGTTGCATTCTATATGATTGTATAGAATACAAGAAGGTGTCTTCTGTATCGCCTGAGGTACCAGCTCGACCACGGGTGGGGGGCGGTACAGTGGGTGATGAGCAATTATTGTATTCTATTGTATTCTTTTTAGGTCATACTCAACCGAGAAAACACGCATTTTAGAAGTACTGCTGTGCCTGTAAGTATTGTGCATCTGTACCGGGAACACAACTATGCAACATGCACAACATTGCATATCTGCAGAAGTACCAGTACCACCCAAATGTATATTTTTGTGTACATCATCATGTGAATAATGAAAAAAAGGGCTATTCATTTAAGATCATGTCTGACCCACTTCTAGTATCTGTATAGTTCACATGTAGTCATCACACTCACGCCACCCAGACAGCTATCTTGGCCCCCGGCTAGCTTTTTTGAAAGCATTCCTAGGCCCTACATGTATTATGTAGCAGTCCTTACCACATAGTGGAAGAGGAAGAGTCCTATGAAGAGTGTGTAGAGGTCAGCTGTGAGGATGGACAGGTTCACCACGACTGCGCTGCTCAGTTTGATGACTGTTGGGAAGATGGTGTAGAGTGCAAAGAGGCAGACAGCAAAGCCAACGAACAGGAGCCCTGGAAAAATGGTTATTATATTAATAACATGTAGTGTAAGCTTGTGGTTATTTTGGCTATTGATGAAAATTATATTCCACAAAATATATGCCATATTCAACAAGAATTACAACATTCACTTTGTTAATTCTCAAAAATCCAGGTAATAATTGAATAAATAAGTCTAAAGCCAGACCATTAATTTTTCATCACATAAAAAAATTGCAGTATCCTTTAATGGGAATTCCCATAGTCTCATGACCAAGTGTACTGAATAATAAATTTCTAAGCCTGGAATCCTGGCTGAGTCTGTTTAGGTCTAAAAAAAGAAATGTTGTGTTTTGGTTGCCCAACCGACCCTAGCAAAAAGCCTACCGACCCCATAATCTTAAAAACTGCAACAGTTACTGGAAACACAACATCTTTTTAACTTTTTTTGCTAGGTCATAGCTTTAGCGTGCTTCCAACAGATGGAAAGTGGCAGTTTAAAGGGGCATATTGCGACATGAACATAAAACAAAATTCTTTGGTTTTGATTATTTTTTCTACATCATTAGTTGAATCTGCCTTATTACACTGCACAGCAATATTCATCACGTAAGGATGCGACTTTGTAGTGTCGTGCGAACGTCTTGAAAAACATTATATACGCCATCCCCGCCGCCGCTTGAATTGGCCGCCATCTTGTCCAACATTCCGACGAACCACCGAACACGCGATCGAACGCCCGACGTTCTGAAGTTTGTTTACTTGTGGTGATTTTCCTGTGACGCTCGAACTCCGACCATAACGGTCGATTCGGATTTTTCGTAGCGTTCTACGCTTGCTTATTTGCATATTAACTTGCGGGACGCAAGTTAATATGTAAATGTCCCAGATTTTACACGTTTGGCGTTTTTCGTCGTTTATTAATGGTGGAAATGTGACAAAATGACGGGAATATGTTGGAAATAAGTAACAAAAATGTGAATCTTAGTGTAGATCTTTCAAATTTTTACTATTTGTAGTTTTTGCCCACCAGACTCTACAATATGCCCCTTTAAAGCAGGCTAGCTAACGAGGCTGGATTTCAAGCTATTTCTTTGTATCCATTGTCTGTGGATGCAGAAAGATTACAATAGGACAACATATTAAAATAAGTAAATAACACATAGAACTGACACAATTTGTACAAAATGGAAAAATGGAGATACATGTACCAGTTTATTGAATGTGTGTGTGCATGTGCATGTGTGTGTGTGTGTGAGTGTGTGTTTCTGGATTTTTGTAGTCAGCATACATGTAACTCAAGAAAATCTTCCAAGGAGAATAACTGAACAAAGGAACAACGAATTTCCATGATATTTAGTATGCTGTAACTAGACATTTTCCTGGGTTACATTGTCAACATCCCACATTCATTCATTGATATTTTCAATCAAGTTAACAATTAAAATTTGTGATAATTCTGTCATTTTAAGAACAGGAACATGTTAAAGAGCCTCACAAATCACATATCATGATCAAGTTAACAAAATTTAACTGAACACTTGAAAGAAAACAATTTGAAAACATCAAAATAAGAATGGTACTATATCTATTCTGATGTCCTGTGGTCTTCAATATATGCCCAATGTGTCAGGATATGGCGTTTTAATATTACACAATTTATCATAATGGCCCACGGTAGCAAATCTTCTCAGCCTGTATAATCTTATGGAAATCTTTATTAACACGACAAAAGTACAGCGACTTTTGTAAGGTCTTCCTCAACTATACATGCAAATAACAAACAATGGTATACAAAATGATTAACCTAAGTACAAGTATATAAATACTTCAACATGTCGAGTTTAATGTATCACTTACACTACTAGTTGTAAGATATAAACATTTTATGTATGTGCCATGTACTTACCGACTTGCCATGACCACTGGATTGTTGCCAGTTCATGTCGTTCCAAGATGGCACTATAAATAATAGAGTGAAGAAATAACACTGACTTGAGTAACCTACTCCCTGCTGCATTACCTCTAACAAATACAAATTTGGTACCAAAAGGCTACCATAGCAAACTACAAAAGTATACATATGAAATAATGGCAATCATTATCATGAAACATGTTTATCTCTGTCCTAGATGTCACCGTGAGGATTGAGCAAGGACCAGGTGGCAATATTTCAGCTAACTACCAGTACCACATCTACCAGTACCAGTAGGGCCGCCGCTAGGAGCGCGATTTAGTGACAGGCAAAACCATGTGTGATAATGAATTCAATCATAGCGGAACTTCTTGAGATTCAAACACTTAATTTGGTATAGCTAAACTAGAAACAAATTTTGTTGTCAGGCCTAGGAAAAAAAATGTTGTGTTTCCTGTTACGGTCCTGAAAAAATTAGGGTCGGTAGGTAGGGATTCACTTTTCTTTTTTTTTTCTTTTTTTTTTACTGTTGACATGAAATGCACTGACTGTTGGCCTCACACTCACAGTGCTTCAAGGGCCAGCCACCTCACCATTGCACTCAATTCTCATGTGGTTAAGCATACGCTGTCCGGAGGGGTGGGGGGGGGGGGATCTAATGAAAGTACCCCCGGAATAAAATTACCAATTGGAAAAGTGACAGGTGAATCATTAAGAATATAACGTTATATGTATGATAATCACAAAATACAATAATCTATGTCATTGTCCAGTTGCTTTCTCACTGTTATCTCATATACAACATTTAAAAGACTTTTTTTGTTTATTCTATAATAATTGTTGCAAAGTTAAGATTTAAAAAAAATCCCAGGTATTAAAGTAAAGACAGGATCAGAAGTTCAAGCCCAAAATGTTTTAAATCATTATTAGGTAAAAAAAAGACTATGCATACAATAATGTAATGAATTTTAAATAAGATTTAGAAATTTATGTCTGTAGAACATTATTCATAAAGTATAGTGCAATATCGATATAAAAACTATTTAAAAAACTTAATAGGTTTTGCTGTCACAAACCTGTAAATATAACTGGGTTGGAAAGGGTATACCAGGAAAATTAACTGAATGTTGCCATCAGAAAATGTTCGGTTCAATTTTCAAAGTCAATAATGTTACGAAGGTCGCTACAATACTATTTCAGTCGTCACAAAATGCGATCAGATAGGCCGAAACTGTAAATGGGATTTCCCGCCATGTGATCACGTGATATCTTGCAGTCAACCAATCAGAGCACACATTTTCTGACGCGAACCAATCAGCGCTTAGAACATGCATATCATTGAGTAAACAAAGATGGCCGCCGGCCAGTACCTGCCGCTAGTTTGAAGTGAAATCACAGCGTAAAAGACGACTCATCTATGCTACTAAAGCAGAATTTTCACGGAAAAAAAAATTGAAGGAATACGTTCTCCACCGAACACGGCCAGAACTGACGGCATATTGCGGCAAATCACAACGTAGGGGCTCAAATGCTCGGGCGAACATCTTGTTTTGCTTTACGTATTTTCGTTGGCTTTCTTTGATTGAGGGTCTTGAAGATCAACGTACTCAGTATGTCAAAGGTACCGATATCGATAGTCGGGCAACCGGAAACACAACATTTTTTTTCCTAGGCCTCAGTAATGAGTATTGACACTGTGATTGATTGACTGCATTATTCCAAACGTCACACCTGGCCTCCACACTTCGGACAAGTGAAGAAATAAACTCAATTTAGATGGCAAATCAGAGGACGATATGCAAGTGAGGTGGGTTTGTAAATGAGGCAGAGAAGAAACAGAAGATGAGCATGTATGTTGCCAGGGGGAGGAGGGATGGTAGAGGCCTCTGAAGATATGGGAATCAGCACAAGGGAGGGCGAATTCGAAAGATACCGGTATGTTAAGAAAATCTGTCTGGAAGTAGATTGTCTTGGAAATATATTTTGTTCCTAAACCCCTCCCCACCCTCTCCAGACAATGCTCCGAGGGTATAGTGAGTTTTTACCCACTCCTTCTCTCTCTCTCCATCACGTGTTTGGGGCATGTGGGACCGGTGTGGCATTCTAAATATTCTATTCTATTATATGCTGCAACAGTGGAAAGTTAGGCTGCGATTTTTCCTTCAAAGCAAATGGCTGGCATAGCATGGAACTCATGCACAGAGTGAATACAAATTACTGTAATCAATGGTCATGGAAGGAGAGGCACAACAGATATAAATTGGCTAACACTGTATACTGATTTGCAGAAATCAAAGCATCTAGTACCAATCTTACAGATCCAAATTCCTTCTCAAACACCTCATATTCAAGTACTAGTATGCTAATGGATATCATAACATATAAGATAATTTTTCAGTGACTTACAGCTGGAGCCCACAGATGACACTCCCGAACAATCCCAGCATTCCCAGGAACTCCACGCGGGTGAAGTGGCGTACGACGTACTCCTCTACGACGTTAGACACGCCGTAAAGCGCCGCTCCCAGCAGACACAACATGTCACCTAGCAGCTTGTCATCGCCTGGAGTGGGAAATCACAATAGGCATTGTTTTGTGACCTGTTACTAGTGATACTTGTAGGTATTAGGTATTAGTGATAGCTACTTTGTTCTTTGAAAAGCATAAAATTTAATATATAGCCTACCGTACTATGAGGTAATTATCTTTACCCATTGGCAAATAACACAAGTTGGGTTCGGGTTTTGTGCGCGTGAAAAATTTGCGCGTGAAGCGCATGAAGAAATAAAGTTCATGAAATGTGTCAGAAAATGTGCACTACAAATTTAAAATTCAGCAGTGTGTCATAAAAATGTTACCCTATGTATAATTGTTACCCTAGCCATATGTGGGTAGGTCTTCTTGAAACCTCGAAATTATTAGATTTTGCGCCCCCTATCGACTTGCTATTACTCCTTTGGATACTCCCTAAACCTCATGTTCAATTTGATTCAATTTGAATTTCAAAGGCACTTTCCCAGGGACTTAATTTCACATTAACAGCAGTAAAGAGATTTTAGCGACTGAAACAATTCTGTAGTACAGTAATAATAGTATAATACAAGGAAAATAAATTCTCTGTGTCATGATTTTGCAATGGAGATGTCAGTGCAAACATGCAGACACAGAAATGAAACTTCCACAAACTTATGAGACTGGAATATTCCGACATAGCCTGGAAGAAAACTGGTAGATGTCGCAAGTGGCGTTAGTGGCGTAGTGGCAGGGTGTTTGGCTCCAGAACCCAGAGATACCTGGTTCGAATCCGGGGCTCCCTGATTTGTCCTGATGATGTTGTGCCCTTGGGAAAGGCACTTTAATTACACGACTTTCCCCACTTCACTCAGGTGAAAATGAGTACCTAGCTTCGGTTAGGGACGTCCCTTGGATAGGACGTTAAATGGAGGTCCCGTGTTTGAGGAGAGCCACACCTCAAGCATGTTAAAGAACTCCCCACACACTTATCGAAAAGAGTATTGGTCTTTCCCGGTATGTGTGGATCATATAAATTTGTCCAGATATGCAGCTTGTACTCTTCAGTACAAACCTGGTGTGTTGCGCCTTGATGCGGTTTACCGGGTATGCAATACAAACAAACAAACCCCTACCTCCAACATGGTCCCTCCCACTGAGTAGATCAGCCCCCACCAGACTGCCGACCCCCAGCAGACAGACAGCGATGCCGACGTAGTGAACCCACTTGAACCTGGAGTGGAGGAATATCCAGGACAGCACCAGCACCACGGGGATGGTCACACAGTCTAGCAGCTGGGGGGTTCAAAATCATGTCGGATTAGTATGAACGTTCTGTCCATGATAATCTCATGGAATGTTTAGAACAGTATTATTAACCTTCTCCCTGCTAACACCATATCCAAATTTGGTGCCAAACAGCCACCTTAGCAAGCTGATGGTTAAGTGATATGAAACAACAGCATTGTAAGGATTCTACAGTTAGTACTGTTTCAAATCAAGAAAAACTAGTAAATTATACAGGGCTAAAAATTAATTTTTGGGAATAGGTGCACTGGTCTGCAGCATAGAACATTGTGACAATTACAAAAAATGAGTTTATTTAGAATCTACAATTTTTTGCTCATTTATAAGTAGAAAACATATCATGCAAAATCAGGATGAAGACAAAGAAAATTTGGAGCTATCATACATTATCATATTACATCATCAGGGATTCATCTAAATCGGGAAAGAGGGGCGCTGCGCCGTCTTGTTTCAGCCCAGTGCCCCCCTGTTGAATTCAGATTTTAGCTTGATATCCAGCATACAGCCTTCACTCAGCGATTGACTCTTCCATAAATACATAGAATTCGCTCCCTCGCCTGTGTGTGCTCCCTCTTGTTCAATTTTTAAAGAAAAACCCCTGATCATGATTTATGGAATGCCACAAAAGTTTACAATATTTACAATTGTAGCTTGCTTTTATTACCCAGTGTAAATCAACCACACAAAAAAAGACATTAGTGATAGTTGCCTAGGGAAAAAATGACATTACCTGGATACTGGTGAGAGTGGTGTACTGATACGCTTTCACCACCAGGTAATTTGCCTCAACGTCAATAAGGGCAACAATGGCGTACTTCCACCAGCGCCGCTTCAGTATGACCTTAATGTTGTCGTCCCCACCTCTACGCACTGGAACACAAGTGGTATTATCATATTCAAGGCATAGCACACAGTCACTAATGCTAGCAAGAGCCGACACGAAAGCCCTTTAGTGTAACACACTAGATCTGCAGGTACGCGGGGGGCGCCGCAGCTGGTTATAACTTATATTACACTGGACGACCTGTCACTGTCACACATAACAATTTCACATCTACATAACCTGCACATAATTTTGAAAGCTATCTGGTAAATAAGAGGGTGCGTGAGTGTTTGTGAGGTATTTACAGAGTGAGTGAGTGAGTGAGTGAGTGAGTGTGTGAGTGAGTGAGTGTGTGAGAAAGAGTGAGTGCTTATATCAGTAAGTGTGAATGAGTGAGTGTAAGTAACACACACACACACACACACACACACACACACACACACACACACACACACACACACACACACGCACACACACGCACAAACACATACACACAAACAACACCGAAATGAACTTATGAAGGTTGCTTACCTAGTGGGATGCTGAAGACCAGAGCCAGTAGTATGTAGTTGAGGAAGCTCTGTGCTGTTGGTGTGCTGACCTTGTACTTGGCCTCCAGCAGGGTACTGGTGACAGATGTCCCACAGATCAACACTGACAGGGACTGGCCCAACAGCACCATCTTGAGGGTCTTCCTGGAATTGCAAGGAAGATTTTAATACATTAGTTATTGCATCTTTCACTGCAGAATGAGGTCAAACAGTCTAATATGTGCACATATCCACCACCATCTGAAAAAGTGAAATAAAATGTTCCTGAAATACAGGACCCTGGTATTTTTGCAAATCAGTGTGCAGAACGGTCCGTGTATTTACCAAAATACACGAAATACACCACCGAAATACACCACCAAAATACGCATGAAATCTATCAAAAATACAGTATGATTTGATGAGCAAACATCACAGGTTGCTATATTTTGGCACAAAATAGTGTATTTATGGCCCTGGCGCCAAGAAAAGCCAAAAAATTATTGACGATACCGGCCCGCCTCATAATTAGATTCCTCCATGATAGCCAAGTATTTTCTGTCCATCATAGCACCCTGGGATGTTTACTCATCAAATTATTCTGTATGTCGGTAGTTTTCACTCATCTTCATGTGTATTTTGTGTATTTCGTACATTTCGTGTATTTCGGTAAATAAGATTACCCATACTATGTCCTAACCAACTAGTAGTCTGAAATCATTCCCAGTTTCAATTTGTCTGTAAGTTGCATATCCATTCACCATTTACACATTTCCCAGAATGACTTGTGCTGGGATCCGGAAACGGATATTCTCCAGGTGACAACAATTTCGCTCAGCGTGCGAAATCACTAAACAATGATGGTATGTGGGCGCAGGAAATCTAATATAACCGAGTCAGAACACAAGACACAACTCGGAGATGGCAGTTTGGTGCAGAACCGTGCAAAGTACAGGGTTAATTTAATCTGTAATCCCATTCTGATGGAACACGAGATGTGATCTACATGTATGAGGTCATCGGGCAAAACCAACTAAACATTGGCGACGTGTTGGCTAGTTGTCCAGAAAAATACTTTTGTCCACAAAACTTGTCAAATTCACACCCTCACTATTATTTGCCGGACAGCTCATAAGTTCCTGTGTTTTACCGTCCAGTTCTACTCAAGGTTTTAGCTGTTTCCTTCTTTGTTTCGCACGCTGAGCGAAATTGTTGTCGCCTGGAGAATATCCGTTTCCGGGGGTTTGCGGAAAAAGCTGGGCTGTCTACCTGGCCTGGCTAGCTGGCCTGTCTACCTGGCCTGTCTACCGCGTCAGGCTAGCAACCCAAAAACTCAGAAACTCAGAAACCCCCATTCATATCCCCACAAATTGTGAGGCCCCAGTGCAGCCGTGCCCCCTAGCGGAACGTTTCCAAAGCACACCCATTACTCTGGGCGCGGCACAGCACACGCCGATCGTCATTCGAAACCGCGATTTTCGTCCCTTCTTCTTGATTCCTACGAAGTTTACATGAATTGCTTCATCGTCTGAAAACGAACCTGTTGTTACCATCTCATGATTCTATCGCCCTTTGTTTATGCTATCCAAAGGAACTCTCGAAAACTGTATTACCGAAGTCACAGACGTCGCCGATCGCCATCTTACTTCACGTGACCATGTTCTTCAAGCTTGCTTCACTGGAGGGCGCTGTTTCAGTTGCCTCTGAACGCGGACCGGCGTATGTATCACATGGCTGACAGACTAAAAATTACTGATACTTCCGGTTCATGTTTACCATCTGCTTTGAAACAACAGCTTTTTATGTAGCAAAGTTTAACCCAGGCAGGGCGCTGTGCCTGCAGGCCGTATGTTGTTCCAATTAGTACGTCCGCCGGGGACGTCCCAGGACAGCTGTCCCAGGATGTGCACCAGGTCACCCCCCGGTCACCACGCCAGAAAGCCTGGGCGAGGTCCCGCCTTCTTGTCACTGAACTGAAATCAATCCCATAGTTACGAAGCAACAAGTTCCTCTATAACGTCTGCGCCAATATCCAGCATTATAACGCAGACCCGCAAACCTGTATGCTTTGTAATAGTTAGGCCATGGCTGAGGCCTTTCTATGAGAAAATAGGGAAGCTTCTCCCACAATGGGCTTTCTAGACTCCGAGTGGGGGAGCTTCACTATTTTCGCATAGAAAGGCCTCAGCCATGGCCTAACTGTTTTAGAACATGGCCACATCCCCGAAGATCCTCTTTCTATCAATATGAATCAAAGATATTGTTTTCAGCACATCATACTAGTATTATAAAAAAGATAAAAAGTATTATATTGAAGCAGAATGACCTGTAAACAAGCTTCGTACATGTCCTATCTGTTTTCAGAACCTGGCCACTACCACGAAGTTTCTCTTTTACAATTCATCCCCGTGGTCTCAAAATATTACATACAGATTTTAAACTGGGATTTTTTAACTGTGAGTTACTAAAATGTTCCTTTCCTTTTCATTGTAGTACTGGAACTGTTTGGGTTGAGAGCATTATGTGTGTTCTTTTCAAAAATCTAAAAAATGTGATTCTGATTCCCAGTTTCCCAACTGTTTATAAACTTGACTTTCCATTTCATTGTAACGATTGCTTGAATTTGTGCCTGTTAGTCTTTAAAGATTTGATTCAGTTTGATACTTTTGTTCTTGTGTGGCTGTAAGATAACAATGTCCTTATGTGAATCAAATAATGAACCCTCCCTACCCCCCTGGCAGTTAGCTGACACTGTGACCCAGGTCTCACATGGCCTAACTATTACCTTTGCGCTCTGTGTGTTCTCATCTGTTGCATGGAGCAATTTCGTAATTTGCCGTACACAAATACCGTATGAGTCTCCTGCAGTTTGCTGAAAAGAAATCGGGGCACAATCTTTCCTTGCGGTCTTTGCAATATTGTTATTAGTGATTATCACAGCAAATATCTTTCCTGTTTGGTTTAATTTGACTTTGAATTCTGAACGAAAACTCCAGGCTTTTAATGCCTGCGCTACTTATGATAACGTGGATACGTCGGACTGTCAAAACGTTTTATAGAAACATATATGTATACATGGTACATGCTAGAAAGATATCGTCAATTTTGTCAACTTCTGACGTACGTCTCTCATTGTCATTCTGGTCTACTTCTGACGAAAGTCTCCCATCTTTTTTGTTTATTCGTTCAACCGGCCCACAAGCTGTTATGAAATAAACGCACAGGGTTGGGGTCAGGTTTCTACGTACTTGGGATTATAGTGGCGCCAAGTTACCACATGCCAGGTAAGGTACAGACTGGCAGTATACAACGGTCTACTCTTTGCCCCTGTAAATGATTACCCGTGTAATTTGAAGACATGGGAATGTTGTCACCCGCGCCTGAACCATCTGTCAACCAACACGACGGATTATATCTCCATCACAGCAAAGTTGCACGCACGCACGCACGCACAGACAGACGTAGACACGTCCGTTTCAGGCACGAGTGCCATGTTTATTATCACCTTCTGGCAGAAGCTGATAATAAACATGGCACTCGTGCCTGAGACTGGTATGAAATGGACATGAAAGTGTAAGCAGACTTACATACATCAACTCTGCATTCGACCCCCCCCCCTAGTAGTGAAGTATCCATATACATGTACTGAGGTTAATCATTTTGTATACCATTGTTTCTTGTTTTGCATGTATAGTTGTAGAAGACCATACGAAAGTCGCTGTACTTTTGTCGTGTCAATAAAGATTTCTTCTATGTATTAGATAAAACAAGGAACCCTAGGCCTGTTCACTGTCCGTTTACGTTATGTTCCGTGTAATCAGCACACTGTGAAATATACACCGATCATGGCCACTTTCTGGACAGGGCAGGACAGATACGGCCGTATCAAGGATCAATGATGAAGGTCTTTGTCATCTCAGCGTCCAGACATTGTTTTGTCGTGCTTGTAGGTTCAACAACTATGCATTCACCTTATTTCAATAAAAAATAAAGAGGTTAGAAACAGAACGTATTATAGTGTAACATTGTATCAGATATCAATTTATCAATAAAAAGATATACCATAGATACACCATAATCGTTGCAAGGCATGTTTATTTTCCAAAAACTTAGCCTTCTTGCGTGTTAAGATACCTATTTGGGTATTAAGATAGTTTGTTTAGATAGCCTTGTTTCAAAGCAGACGGTAAACATGGACCGGAAATGTATGAATTTTTAGTTTGCCAACGTCCGCCGACAGCCACGTGGTATGAACGTTACATATTCCGGTCCGCGTCCCGCCTACAGCCGGCCCAACCGTAAGACACATGGTTCCTTTGTTTATCTAAACTGTTAGTATCGTTGTGTTCGCAACTTCACCCTGTCCCACAACTTACGCATTGAGATTCACACAAGTTGGGTTTGATACTCAATTCCGGGATGCCCCTGTAAACTGGGAGACACCGGTTAGGGAAGGGTGTCTACGCTGGAGCCGGAAGAGACGTAAAATGGTGGCTCCAAGTTAGATATTGATACAACCTGTCAACAACGATGTATTCAGAGGCAACTCTACTCTACTCTGAAACAGCGCCCTCCAGTGAAGCAAGCTTGAAGAACATGGTCACGTGAAGTAAGATGGCGATCAGCGACGTCTGCGACTTCGCTAAATGCAGTTTTCGAGAGTTCCTTTGGATAACATAAACAAAGGGCGATAGAATGGGAACAACCTGTTCGTTTTCAGACGATGAAGCAATTCATGTAAACTTCGTAGGAATCAAGAAGAGGGGACGAAAATCGCGGTTTCGAATGACGATCGGCGTGTGCTGTGACGCGCCCAGCGTAACGGGTGTGCTTTGGAAACGTTCCGCTAGGGGGCGCGACTGCACTAGGGCCTCACCGTTTGTGGGGATATGAATGGGGGTTTCTGAGTTTCTGGGTTGCTAGCCTGACGTGGTAGACAGGCCAGGTAGACAGGCCAGCTAGCCAGGCCAGGTAGACAGCCCAGCTTTTTCCGCAAACCCCGTTTCCGGATCCCAACACAAGTACTTCTGGGAAGTGTGAAACCCGTGAATACCTAAAACTGAGGTCCTGTGTTCGAGGAGCTGCCATGAGCACGTATTAAAAGGGGAAGGGTTAGCATTACCCCTCCCTGAAAAAATTTACCCTGCTACTGAAACAGCACAGAAACTTGTTGACCTACTAAGGCTATGACAGTTGAGTGAAAGGGAATTCAACAATGTAGAGCGGTCTAAACTGGTCCTACCTGACCGAAAATTCTACTCTACTCTACTCTACTCTACTCTACTCTACTCTACTCTACTCTACTCTACTCTACTCTACTCTACTCTACTCTACTCTACTCTACTCTACTCTACTCTATGTGTACCACGAGGTTAACAACAACAAAGACATGTTACACGCACGCACATACATACAATTCTATCCTCTAGTTAGCACTCACTGAAACATCTGCGCTTCCCATCATATCGTCAGAAGTGACCTTACGTACCATGTGCATAGACTTCTGAGTCTGTCACGCCAGGTAAGCTGTACTTTAGCCACAGGACCGATGTTTTCTACGGGCACATCCGCCTCTCGTCTCTCTTCTACCGCCGCCATGATGGGTCATTGGTGGGTCATTGGACTCTACCACTAACTCGAATGTGGAGAGCGCAGAAATAGAATTCTAAAAAAAGATTTTGTGACAACTAAACATTCAAACACTTTTCTTTACAGAACGTGACAAAATGAGAATCATAAATCTTTTTGAATTATCAAAATGTAAGACGTTTGTCAGGCATAAATAAGATTAATACGAATATTCAATTTCTTTTTTTACCTCTCAGAAAGTGGGCTCAACCATCTTGAACGCCGTACCTTCAGCATGGCGCAAGGAAAGTTGAAAGTGAAGACCAAACTTCCAGCGGGCGCTAAGAAGCAGAAACAGCGCCCGAAGAAGCCTCTAGGTCTGAAGAAGGGAGGTGAGTGAACGGAGAATGACTTACCTTAGTAGTATATAGGCCCATAGCTGTGTTTTTAGGTGATGTTGTACAGGGTGAAAACAAATGGGGAGGGGGGCGGACTTCCACTGAAGAAGTAAAAAGATTATCTCCAAATTTTATCCAGTTTGAATTGTCTTTGTATATTGTTTACCTGGATGTCTAACTTTCATAAACGTACGTCTGAATTTTTAGATAATTAAGAAGTTAGAAATATCAAGAACAGTTTTATTGAGATTTGAGAATGGCATGGGTGGTATTTGATAACTAAGATTTGATTTGATTGATTGATTGATTGATTTTGCTGTAAACAAGTACAGCCAGGGCCTTCCAACTAGCCAAAGGCTACTAGTATTACAAAGGGTTAGCCCTGGGAACAATATTCAAAATTCAATACAAACTTTCACAAAGCACGTCAAAACACACATGAAGGCGTACACAAAACACAAGACTAGAATATATAGAAGAAACAAAATTAACAAAAAACAGCGCAAAACTGAAGCCCATATGGAAAGAAAATGCATGAGACTAAAGCTATATACATAAAAACTTACATTCACATTAAGTAGGTAAGTTAGATATAAAATTTATGTCATCTGAGTCATCTAATATTTGAGTAAGGTCAGTCATTATTTACAGAGTATTTATTGCCGAGTGACAGAGTACAGAGTTTGTTTTTGAAGGAGCTGACGGTAAGGGATGTGTGAGAGAGTGAGATTGCTAGAAGATACTAGCAAATGTTCTCTGGTGTTCTCTGAGATCTGGTAGTCTTACCCAGTTCAAGCTGGAGTAGTCAGGTGTTCACTGTTTCTTAGGGGATAGCTGGAGTTGGTGTCACTGGCGCACGTATTTGGGGTAGCACATAGCCGGTAATTTGAGAGTTTTTTTAATGGAAGGTGACATTATGAATTCCTTGTCGGTGTGTTGTTCTCAAGGTATGTTATGATCAGCACTGAATCTTATTTTATATGTGTTTTTTCAGCACGGCAGATTGCACCCAAAAAGAACAAGATTGTTCAAGCAGTCAAGCTTCAAAAGGTAAGTTTCCACACCATGAGGTAGTCAAATCTGTAGAAACTACGAAACTACGGTGGCTTCGAAACTACGGTGGCTGCGAATCTCTATATGGCAGCTAGATAAGAAGACAGACTGACAGAAACAGACACACCCAAGCCGACCCGTAGAGACTCTAGCCTTTTCTGGGTCACTTGAAATTCTTGATCTTACAATGTACATGTAATGTTGTTTTTCTCCCAAGGCCACGCCAATTTAATTTCTTGATTTTTTAAAAATAATTTTAGCACGAGGACATCATTAAAACAGAAGGCTGGGGTGAAAACTTGCACCTGACCCTGTTCACCCCCTGAAACTGTGTGCACCAAAGAAAAACTTTCTGCTGAGATTCTGTTTTCATAAAATGCTATTGGTGCCTTTAATATCCAAACACAACATTTCTTCACTAGATGGATGATAGCTCTGTCTACTTGTACATGTATTACTTACTTAGTAACAAAACGAATGGAGAACTAGATACATGTATGTTGATTTTCTTTTTTTCAGGGTCTGGAGAAGGAACTGAGGATCAACATTGAGCAGGAGATGAGCAGCAGGGCCAGCAAAGAGGGCAAACCCTTCACTGTCGCTGGTTTAAGTCAAGACTCCAACAAGAAAAAGTAATCGCCAGACAACAAAAACAAACGTTTCATACTTCAAGTTCAAAACTGAAATTTCGGCCTGGACTGCCTCACTGTCGCTGGTTTAAGTCAAGACTCCAACAAGAAAAAAGTAATCGCCAGCATGGTTATCCGAAGACAACAAAAACAAATGTTTCATACTTCAAGTTCAAAACTACAATTTCGGCCTGGACTGCCTCCTGAACTGTCAACATGCAGATTATTGGGGTTGTAAACTATACTGTACAGAAACAGCAGGAAAGTAGCATCAACTATTTAACAACTGTGCTAAATGTTTATTTTGAACAATTACAAATACACGGTTGTATTGTGAAAGAGTTTATTTGTCCTCTCAAGTGCAAGTGCAAAACAAAACATTACTAAATATATATATAGACTAGGTTGTTTACCAGTACATGGTGCATTTTGAGGTTTCTCTTCTCTTTCTCTATATAGCATTAAAAAACAACTCAACATACTACAGTACTCCTATGATTTTCTTTACCAGTCCCCACCCTTAGTCCCCTAGTTATACTATGAAGTGCATTTTACTACAATATAATATACAATGCAGTGAAGAATGGCATCAGTGTGAATGGCATCAGTATACATGTATTGTGAAATTTTGTGTTTGAAAATACATTGCTGAACAAGCAGGACATTTATATGTTTATTTAATGGCCATGGCCAAATGCAACCCACTGCATGCAAGACTGTGTATGTAAGTAAGAGGTATTCAGAAAATAAACACTTTTTCATCATCAAAGTATCATCTGCCACCTATGCTACGAAGAGTGCTACTAAGAGTACAAGGCATTGCTGGTACAAGGATAGGCTGCTATAAGTCACAACAGTTACATGGCCTGTGCAGAATGTGCAGAATACCTATCACTGCATGTCACCCACTTCCAAGTCGACACTAATCTATTCTGACTAGTATACATGTACACCAACACCAAGCTTTGTATCCCCAATTCTAAATAGTGCATGTCCCCAATTGTCAATGTGACAGGGAATTGTGACAAAGATGAGACACGTCGAGGGCTGGGATGTCCAAGTTCCCAGTCCACGCCATGAAGGCGATGCGATTTCGTCCCAATCACCCTTTCAAGTTCACGGGCCACATTTAGAAAAACGGCAGATAGCGCTGTAATCCGTTGAACAAAATCCAATCGACGGCCGAATCGAGGACTAGTGTAAGAATTCCTGATATTATGTCCTTTCCGACATTATTTGCAAGTAAATATCTCATTGTTGAGTGATTTGGAACTAAGTTGATCATTGTGTTGCCTTTTGTTTTTCGTTGTAAGAGAGCTGGCATAGATTCTAGGTTTTTCGAATCGGTAACTAAATTAGTTGCTATGTTCTGTCTATTCCCTCTAATCGAAGGCTGAATCGGCGGCAAAATCCAATCG
This sequence comes from Branchiostoma lanceolatum, assembly GCA_035149815.1. Taxonomy (NCBI): domain Eukaryota; kingdom Metazoa; phylum Chordata; class Leptocardii; order Amphioxiformes; family Branchiostomatidae; genus Branchiostoma; species Branchiostoma lanceolatum. The sequence continues at coordinate 16,716,109 of CM068866.1, forward strand.
AGGGCTGAATCGAAGGCTGTGAATCGAAGGCCGAATCGAGGGCTAGCTTCAGGTTGGTGAGCAGCAAGTGGCCGGCCATGATTTCCCCCTATACCGTACTCCAGGGAGATCGGTGTGTACTAGGGGTGGGTACCGGTACATGAAATTCAGGTCCAGGTCCAGAGGGTCAGGTCCAGGTCCGGACCTGTACCTGATTATAGTAGTGTCTCAGTACATCATATTTTGGAGAGCGAGACACACGTAAAAGTCTCCAAACGTCATGTCTGGAACGGTATAGTTTCTTAGGTTCGCACTTTGTCTCAAAATTATAACTTTACTCTCCTCGCCGTCTGTTTGCTCATCCTTTAAGTGTTTCTAGATATGATTCACAGCTAACGTCTTCGAAAACGACTCGTTAAATCTGCTGTTTTGTATTTCTTAGACCAGTTATGTGGCCGCCTGCAGGTAGCCTGGTACTATGAATTTTCTAATCGGTCCATAGGCCGGTCCACTGATTTTTTACGGACCGGTTTTTTTGGACCGGTCCATTAAGAAATACCGGTTTTGTACCGGTACACGGTACCGGTACCCACCCCTAGTGTGTACTATAACCAAGGCTATACGGTGGCAAAAATCAAATTCTCTCATGGTCGCGTGAAGCCAAAAAGTATCGCCTTGTCTTCAAATTAAGTCTAAATATGTATTTTTGATTAAAAAAGACGTACGATGGGAGAGCAGTTGTAGAACGGTGACATCGCACATCAAAGGTATGAAGATAAAATATCACCAAACGCCGCTCTGATGACATTTTTTTTGATAAGTTTAATGGGATACTAATATCATCCTGAGATACATAGCCCCCGATAGACTATACAAACCCCACTTATCTCCCTGAAGGACGCTAGAAGAGGATCTGCCTGAAGATCTACAATTGTTACCTAATCTCCCCGCAGTCAAACTGCGCTTAGAAAGAAGGCGCGAATTGTGCCGGCGTGCACTTTGACTGCGGGGACTAGCTAACAATTGCGTGTTAATAACCTTGTTCAGGCCCGTCTTCGGGCAGATCCTACGGGGCTGACTGGAGCTTATCTGGCTGACTGGAGCTTCTCTGGCTAGCATATACGATTTCGGGTTTTCGGGCCCCGTGTAGATCTGCTTGGAGATTATGAAGGACCTAGCTCCCCCCACCCGGTGGTCGGCTGCCACCATTTTGAAGGCGTAGTTGTACCCCGTCAAAGCTTAGTCTCACGCGTTGCCGTATTGTGAATTAACGTTACACTTTATCGATGTGTTTTATCATTTCGTTTAGCTTAACGAAATCACGTAACGCATGTACGAGTTCCGAAGAGAACTCAAATTCCTGTCTTTTCACAAAAAGTACAAAGCGGGAATGGGGATACCCTGGGTTCCAGACTGTTTATCTGGCCTTTTAGTCGGTTCCCTTTAGCCGGTACCTTGTAGTCAGTTCCTTCGGCGGCACAGAGACCCCAGCCCGCAGAACCCTAATTAGCGCACCGGGGGATTTCTAGCCGGGGAGTTGACCGGCCCTCGGTTTACTCCCATGGGCTACAACTCCCCGGAGCGTTGATTAAGACCGGGCGGGCTGCACGACTGTTCTTGGGCCGCCGAAGCAAATCACTAGCGACCCAGTACTAGTCTGGCGCCCAGGGTAGAATGGGGATGACGAAATGCCTCTGGTGATCATGATTCGCTAGGGGAAGAGGTGGAGAATCACTAACATATGTGACCCGACAGGAAATTCTACGTCTTATCAATATCCATACATTTTACATGCGATATTGCAGGAAGTAACAATAGCGATTATCAAGTGTACTCGAAGAAAGCATTCTCATGCTGTAGCATTGTTGGCGTATTCACGTTTCATTATGTATCTTGGCACAAAAAGGTGCCATAAAATTGCACTCATGATCAATTGTCGGTTTACATTTGACTCGGTTGCACTTTAAGATCTGTGACTGAGGATTATATAAACGTAAATATACGCGAAGTAAGTGGTTAAGATTGTGGGCACATATAGTTCACGTCTAAAGAAAACAGTCTATATTAGAGCAACAGCACCTTCCACGATTTCCAGGATGGTAGTAAAAGTAGAATGTATGCCCTCCACGTTTAGAATGGTATATTTAGTTTGAACTGTTTTAACCATGTTTGTTCGCTTGTGATATGCGTGATTTTTTATACTATGTAATGTAACGATTGCAATTCTATGTAACTATCAACATCTTTCATGTTCTCATGTAAACATAAGGATGTAACATGCAAGGTTGATTGTAATAAATCTGAATCTGAATATTACTTTTATACACAATAACAACCGGTTGTATTGCTCTCGTTTGAGACGCCAGGGTTCATTGTGATCTATGCTTACTCTATGTACTGAGCGTTACTACAATTGGTCTACCGATTGGCTAGCTTAAGTGAAGGAGGTATAGTTTACTTGCGGTAAAAATGCAAAGCGTAACAACTAACAGATTGTGGCTGTGCCCTAGAAAGAGAACTAGTTATAAAACGACGTCTAGATCTGCTACTCACCTCTGTTGTGGGCAGATACGGTCCTAAACTAGGCGTGCTGTGGCTAATTATACTACTGTATATGATAGTACGTGACCAGATGCTGCTTTTACCAGCCTATTGGCATTATGTTATGTATGGAATTCCTATCTCCACAGTACAGTACAGTACAGTACGGTGCAGTACAGTGCAGTTGTACTCAGACCCTTGCACCGCGGAATAGTACCACTCAACCCCTGGCACCGCCTGGCATCCAATAAAACTGCAAAGGGCGTTAACCTTTGCACCTCTTGAACTTTGAACCCTTCAGAGTCATTGGAGCAAGAAGCGCGTGGGTGCAGATCGCAAAGAAATCGCCAGGTGGCACTCATGACTGAGCGACATAAAACCAAGTAAACTTTTACGACGCTCCACCACGGTGTACACTATTGATAGACCGTCATAATCCACATAATCCGCGTGTAATACCTAACACGGCCGCATGATGGCTCTACTACCGCTTGGGTTCGTCACACAGTCGGTTCTGGTAAAGGCTCGGACTGGAGTTTTTTTACGATTTCGTATGTAGGCCGACACCCTCAGGTCGACGGGCTACAATTCCGCTAAAGAAATTAGGGCGGAAAATATAATCACATGGGGAAAAGTGGTTTTCTGCTGCTTTCCCATGTATTTATCGGTATTGTCCGTTTACTTTGGGTAGAAACCATAGTAAAATGTAAATTTGGACCCGAAGATTATCATTTTTTTTTACACTTTTTGATCGAACATGCTCGGAAAAGACGAGTTTTTCTGGGGTCACGGCATATATCCTGAGAAAGCTTAGTAAATGGTGTCTCTGAAAATTAAAAATGAAAATTACAAAGTCATGTGATAACTTTTTCGCAATCTCCGATGACGCAAATTTGGTGAAAATGCATTAAAAAAGATCCTATTTGGGTCATCAGGCGAAAAAACCGCATCACCGTTGGCGCGGACTAATAAAAACAAGCCTTCGCTAGCGAACCAACTTCACCATATATATATATTTATATATTTATATATATATATATATACATATATACTTAACTGCCCCTGATATCCTAAAATAAATCGACTCAAGTGGGGTAAGCCAAAATTGCAAATAAAGTCCAGTATGCATATATCACAGGCATTTCCATATCGAATTTACGATAATTTGATATTGATATAAGTAGTTACTTAAACAGTTATGGAAAAACGCCGTTTACAACTGACGACAAGTAGGACTTTGTGTATATGTGTAACAGGGACATTCTATGATATTTAGAGTAATTATTTACCCTTTGTATTTGGTTGCCTTGATATCAGTATTTACGTAAACTGTTATTGGAAGAAGCCTCCACAAGGCGTGTGTAGTTGTGTGTGGCATTTCAATTATTATTTACATTAAAAGTTATGTACACTATCAAGGTTGGGTTTGTTTCAAATTATATACCAAGTCTGGAATGTATCCCGGATATGTGTAGGCTATCCGTTCGCTATCTATGCGTTTGTTCTTCGTTACTAATACGTACAATGCGACGCCCGATCGCAGGACGTACGGCACTAATTCGTGTCATATGTTCTGCGTCGCTATACGTCCGTCCATCGTGCGTGGTATCCCCGCTGCGAGTACGCTGACGGCCCGGGATTGTCCAGTATTTTCTTGTGATTTGCGCGGGAAAGTTGAATTTCAAGTAAATGTATATGTACTTAAGATCTTAATCCCTCTCCATTGTCCCGAATTGGACAAATAAAAGCACTATACCAGGCGAAACGGGTTGCGAACCTCTTACACAATTTCAAGACAAACTCAGGCTTAAATAAATACTATGACATACTTAAAAATGGAAGAACAAGGATAGTTAAAGCCGATGCTCTTTCAAGATTTTTAACAAGGGTAAGGAATTCGAAGGAAAGCCCGTACCGTGGATCTCGATCAAACACGATGACAAACGTACTTATTAGGGTCTTATAACTTTATTTAGGTGCAACTAATCACATATCAACAAAAACATTGGATAAAGTCGTCTTTTTGAATCCATGCCTCTCATGAGACAGACACATTATGTAGCATCATCACTAGCAAATCTATGATTATTAGAGGCGCTGAACATGACCCTGGATTCGATAACTATCTGAAAGACATTCATCAAGCCAGAGAAATGTATTTTAGAATTAGAGCTAATATGCTGCTCTACATACTTTAAGGCATAAAAGGCAGCAAGTACGTAAGTTAGGTCTTGACAAACTAAATATATTGTTAGCTTTCGGGTCCCTTGACGGCTTCCTTGGTTGTTGTTTTTCTTATTCGGCCAGCATTAAACACTTGTCGGTCTGTCCAGATTATTAAATAGAATCAATGGCTTATATTGTGGTGTATCACATGCTCTGCAGCATTAGCCAGATATAGTTGAATTAAGTTTGCAGAATACATGTATGTTATTATCAATGGTTCAACAGACACAAAGGACTGTCTCGTCAATACAACGCAAAGGCTCTCCCCTGCTATGAGCAAAATGGGAAAGCATCTTCAGACTAGCTTTATCCATCTATCCCATACAGCGAGAGATCCTGTTCGCCTTTCACCACATCGGTGTATGGCGCAACGGGAGACCGTTAACCAACCCTCCCCCGCCTTACTTGTACATCCTGAGGCTGTGTCATCATACGAGTTAAGGTACAGCTAGAAACAAGTGGAAATGTTAACTTTTCTTCCAACTTGGTGTCCGCTGTTATCTTGAAATTTGTCTCATCTGAAGTTTGCAATGGGGGTAACGTTTACACTTACATTTAACAAGAAGACTATATACACCCAAAAAAGTTACTCAAGCAACTGGATAAAATTTATCCAGTTGCTTGAGTAACTTTTTTTTAGCGTATCTTACTACCTGGATATCTAACCTTCATTAACATAAGAAGACTATATGTTTTTGGCAGTGTTTGTATGTCTGTCTGTATGTATGTATGTATGCGGTTCAACAGCTTACGAAGCTATGAATGAATGGTCATGAAATGTGGTAATTAAGTACTTGATTCCTCTCTAATGCCCTGAAAGGGACAAATGAAGACACTATACCAGACGAAATGGGTTTTGAGTCTTATACACAATCTTGAGACAAACTCTACCCTTAGCCTCCTTCACAGACGTCCTAGAACGGCGGCGCATATATTTCGGGGAGGGGGGGGGGGGGGTGGCGGGGGTTGGCGCGATTTCTTACACGGGCCAAGGTTCTCTAATGCCGACAAGGGAGTTTCGCTGCCGAGGGAATTATGTCGCCGAGGGACGACCGCCTTTCTAGAAAGGCGGTCCTCCCTTGGCAGCGAAACTCTCTTGCCGGCATTAGATCTTGAACCTTGGCCCGTGTAGGAAATCGCGCCACCCCCTCTCCCCCAAATATACACGCCGCCGTTCTAGGAAGTCTGTGAAGGAGGCTAAGGGTAGGGTCTGTCTTAAGATTGTGCATAAGGCTCACAACCCATTGTGTATAAGGCTCACAACCCATTGTGTATAAGGCTCACAACCCATAGCTGTACAATAAACCTTAACTCGTATGATGACAAAGGATACGCCAAAAGTAATTACTCAAGCAACTCGATACAATTTTGAAACAGACGTTTCAGACAGCATCCACTGTCTTTCGTCAGTGACTAACGATAGGACTGAGAACACCAGGTGTTATACCAAAACTCTGAATAGAAATGTAAATGAGGTTAAAGACAATTTAGGATGTATTGAAGTAGTCTTTGAAAGAAGATTAATTCAAGACAAAGTTTTATGCCAATGGTTCAATTAGTTGCTGTTGTTTTAGTTCAGTAAAACAGTAACTAAATGTTGTTCGTCCGGGGGTGGGGGTGGTGGGTAGTGCATTATCCCAAGTAAGGCAAGTGCCTGAAAGTTCAACGCGTAGACTCCCTTTCCTATTGAGGGCTGGGTTGTGCATCCTCTCATATATTGTTCGAACCAGCGGGCTTCACGATCTAGGATGTCCGTGAATTCGAGATTGAATGAGTGTCCCTGGTTGTGTTTTAGATGGTGGAAAATGACAGAGGAGTAGCGGTTAGCGCTCTTTCTGCAATGTTCATTGTACCTTTCTCTTAGTGGTCGACTTTTCTCCCCAATGTACATGTTATTGCAGTTCGGTTCCTCACATTTCAGTTCGTAGATGACATTGGCTTTGATGCCTTTTTCCGGCCTTTCTTTGGGATGGCCCAGTTTCTACCTGAGAGTTGAGTGAGGTTTGAAGTTAGTGGCAATGATGAAGTTTTTAAAGATTCGTCTGAGTTTTTCCGATACTCCTTGGACGTAGGGAATGGTAATGTTGACCTTGTTTCTGTTGGTCAATGGTTTGCACTTGAGTGTTTTCTTAGACTCGTCAGAAGGTTTGAGGGCTTTGTTGAAGGTCCAATTTTGGTAGCCACACTTGGCTAAAGCCGCACGGAGATGTTTGTGTTCTTCCGTTTTCGCTTCGTCTGAGGTGATGACGTTGTCTGCTCGATGGAAGAGAGTTTTAATCACTGCTAGTTTGTGTTCCAAAGGGTGGTGGGAATCAAAGGCCAGATATTGATCAGTGTGGGTCGGTTTCATGTACACTTCGAATTGAAGGTCGCCATCCTTCTCTATGATGGTTTTGGTGTCTAGGAAGGGGAGCATGTTGTTTTGACACGACTCCTGTGTGAACTTGATGTTGTACTCTACCTGGTTAATATGGTCAAAGAAGTCGTCCGCTACTCTCTCTTTTAGCCTACACCAACATTTAGCCCGGACAAACAACATTTAGGTTACTGTTTTACTGAACTAAAACAATAGCAACTAATTGAACCATTGGCATAAAACTTTGTCTTGAATTAATCTTCTTTTAAAGACTACTTCAATACATCCTAAATTGTCTTAACCTCATTAACATTTCTATTCAGAGTTTTGGTATAAAACCTCGTGTTCTCAGTCCTATCGCAAGTCACTGACGAAAGACAGTGGATGCTGTCTGAAACGTCTGACTGTTTCAAAATTTTATCCAGTTGATATGATTTTTGAGTAATTATTTTTGGCGTATCTTACTACCTGGACGTCTAACTTTCATCAACGATGATAAAGGATGTACAAGTAAGGCAGGGGAGGGTTGGATAACGTTCCCCCGTTGCGCCATACACCGATGTGGTGAAAGGCGAACAGGATCTCTCGCTGTATGGGATAGATGAATAAAGCTAGTCTGAAGATGCTTTCCCATTTTGCTCATAGCAGGGGAGAGCCTTTGCGTTGTATTGACGAGACAGTCCTTTGTGTCTGTTGAACCATTGATAATAACATACATGTATTCTGCAAACTTAGTATAGTGTCTTCATTTGTCCCTTTCAGGGCATTAGAGAGGAATTAAGTACTTACCACATTTCATGACAATCTATCCATAGCTTCGTTAGTTATGCTGCTGAACTGCATACATATATACATACATACATATAAACATACAGACAGACATATAAAAACTGCCAAAAACATATAGTCTTCTTACGTTAATGAAGGTTAGATATCCAGGTAGTAAGATACGCAAAAAATGGTTACTCACGACAAGCAACTGGATAATTTTATCGAGTTGCTTGAGTAACTAATTTTGGCGTATATAGTCTTCTTGTTGAATGTAACAGTGTAAACGTTACCCCTATTGCAAATTTCAGATGAGACAAATTTCAAGATAACAGCGGACACCAAGTTGGAAGAAAAGTTAACATTTCCACTAGTTTCTAGCTGTATTTTAACTCGTATGATGACACAGCCTCAGGATGTAAAAGTAAGGCGGGGGAGGGTTGGATAACGTAACATCACATCGGCCTTGATGAAGAAAAACACTTCACATAAACAGGATAATGAGGTAAAGAACGGACGGATGCGTTCAGTCTCCCGTTGCGCCATACACCGATGTGGTGAAAGGCGAACAGGATCTCTCCCTGTATGGGATAGATGAATATAGCTAGTCTGAAGACGCTTTCCCATTTTGCTCATAGCAGGGGAGAGCCTTTGCGTTGTATTGACGAGACAGTCCTTTGTGTCTGTTGCACCATTGATAATAACATACATGTACAAGGGGTGATCTATAAGTTCTCGGCCTCTACAAGAAATAAGTTGCAGAACTCAAATTAGGGGGCATAATTATGTAGTATGACGTCTTTTATCAATATCCACCAAATGTCAGATTTTTGTGGTCATTAGTTTCCAGTCCATGTCCATTTAAAAATCAGTAGGTAGGAGGCGAGAAAAACAAGGTTGGACTGTGATCAGAGCTGTGTGGGTGGAGTTTTTCATGCCATGAATTGGCATAAAATCTTTGAAGACATTGTCAGATTGTTTAATGAACATTTCCTTTCCATTTCAACCAAGAAGAAGTGAGTATCCGACTTTCAGAGAAAGTTGGCATGCACACCTCAGGTCGCAGCTCAATCGTCCATGTCTTTATCCTTCTACCTCACTTAACGTTACCGGGTGTCGCCTGCAAAGTAATGATCACAATGATTTGAATTTTGGCAGACATTCATAAAGGCGTTTAAAAGTTGTTTTTTTAATATTTGAGTTGTGCACCTCATTTCTGGGTGAGGCCGAGGACTTATTGATCACCCCTTGTATTCTGCAAAAATCAATTCAACTATATATGGCTAATACTGCAAAGCATGTGATGCACCACATATAAGCCATTGATTCTATTTAATAATCTTGACCGACATACAGGTGTTTAAAACTGTTTAATGCAGTCTCAGGGGCTGTAAGAGGGTCTTCGTATTCTTCGCTACATTCTGAAGTAGGTTGGGAAAATCTGTCGGATCGTCGACACTTTCACTCTCTGATCATGTTCTACAAAATTGTCTATGGCCACACTCACCTTAAGGATTTGATCCCTCCCGAAGTTTCCATTTCTACTTCTTATAATCTTCGCAACAAACTTAATCTAAGGATTCCGATCTGTTCTACAACTCGATATCAAAAGTCTTTTATTCCTTTTGCAACGCATCATTGGAACAGCCTTGATATAGCTGTTCGATCACTAAATCTTTCGTTGTTTAAAAAACATCTAGTGAAATTAGTACGTCCCTCCTTCCACTCACATTTTAGTCATGGACCCCGGTACACCTGCACCCTACTCACACGTCTTCGCACCGGCACGTGCAGTCTGAACCAAAGTTTATTTACACGTAACTTAGCAACAAGTCCAGCCTGCACTTGTGCATGTCGAAGCGAAAGCGTTGTCCATTATCTGTTGTTCTGCCCTATATGCAGTCAACAAAGACTAAACCTTCTCGGCAACCTCCAGAACCTATTAGCCCCCATACTTGCTCTTGACACTTTGTCTAATCAAGCCCTTATTCATTTATTATTAAGAGGTTCATCCTTTGTTTCGTCTGATTTCAATTGTAAACTTTTTGGGCTTGACACAGGACTTTATTGCTGCAAGCAACTATTTTGAAACGTAGTACAGGTGTGTTATTGTATTGATTGTTTGTTTGTTAGTTAGTTTGTATTGGACGACCCAAATTGCTGTTTCTCATTGTTATTGTATCTATGTAAGTTGTAATGTTTATTTCAAGAGATGGTGTTTAATATTAGCGATAGCTAGAGTGCATCATCTCTATGTCCTGTATATTTTTGTGTTTTTTAATAAAGAAAAAATAAAAAAACTGGGGTGATCTTGGGTGTTCGGGCCGAGGCCATTTTGGACTAGACTTTTTACATGGGGGGGGGGGAGGCTGCTGGAAAAGTCCATTCTTGAGTGGGAGGGATTTTTAAATTCAATTTTGGACTGGGGTGATTACAAAATAAGTTCTATTTTTTAAAGAGATTTTACATTATACATGGGAGTTCCTGTTAACGTTCATTTTTTGATAGCGGGACACAAGCTCCTTATCGGACTGTCATGACTTTTCGAGTTTTTGTTGTTCTTGTTGGCCAAGTAGAGAAATGAGTAAGCTTTGGGGAAAAACTGAATTCAACAATTGCCTAATGGTGGATTCACTTAACCAAGATACACTGCGTAGGCACTAGTTGTCTGGTTATTTACACTAACATGATAAAGTCATTCACACTCACATGGTGAAGACATGTGAGGCACCCTGGTGGTTGCAATGCGTAGTTCCGCCACGTTTGACGCCGATTGCTGTCATTCATACACAAGCTTATCTTTTCCATAACCGTATTTGGCCCTTCATAGCATACACAGTCTGAACAGACGACACGGCTTAACAATAAACATCATGCCGACGGGCGCTAGGACTGGCCTTGTCGCACGTCAGGGGAGTAACAAACATACCGCCAGCTGTGCGGGTACCCACACAATTTTAATTTGAAAATACAGGCCCAACATTTGATAACTTCTTGATACTTGAGAATTTTGATGAAAGGCTGAAACCGGTAATAATATCGTCGAGTCTCGGCCTTCATCTTTCTGACTTCTACTGCATTTCCTTAAAATTTGAAGATGCCGCCTATGTACGAATGCTAACATGTCCGGCTTATCATACATGTATTTACATGCGGCACATACATGTATACTAGAGTTGGTTGATAATATGCCCCTCATAATCAGTATTCATTTTCAACTTCGCCAAGAAGGGTATTTTTTCCGGGTACGCGTGTCTGTGTGTCTGTAAATAGACTTTTGATTAGAATGAACTATGCAATGTACTTGTGCAATAATTACAGCGGCTTACATAATTGCAGGGCTTTTCAAAATAGCTGATAAAATTCTGACGACTCGCAAATTGCAGGGTGCAGAGTAAGGTCTTGCAAATTGTAACCTAAGAATTGCAGGTTACAGAAGAATGGATTCCGAGACTTAAGCAGGTTTTGGGATATTCCTTCGTTTATGATCAGCTCAACCCTATCTAGACTGGGGGGGGGGTCAACTCTAAACAACAGGCACTAAATTTCTAGCGAGGTCAACGCCCAAGGAGCCGGAGATTTCAAATGCAAACTAGCCAATTAACGCCAATCCACTGGCTCGCGAGGTTCAAGAAGGAATGCTTCACACAAATTGTCTGTCGACTACTGATTGATTGTTAATAGCGCGCGATACATTGCAAAAGGAACTTTTCATAGGACTTCATTTGATAGTTTGCAGCACGCTTTGACAGTGGATGACTTTTACTCCTGGCTTGGTAGAGCAGAACTACGCACTGAAAAAGTTTGGCATGACCTGACTACACAACGTTATATTTGATAATGCAGTATATATCTATAGCTGCTGGGCCACGCTTTCGGAGAGGGGGTTTTGGTGTATTTTGCATGGTTGCATTTGTAAGCTGTAGCACTTCGTACCATACTTTTTTTTTACATTCCATGTACTGAAATAATGTACAGCGATAGACAATGTGACACATACAAAACTACATTTATTGTCATCAGAAAAAAACATGGTAGTACTAGGAGTATCGTTATGGTGTTTGGCTGGCCATCGTCTGTACATGTATAGGTTCAACATAGGTTTTGGTTGGACACTACTGCGCTGTAGACAGGCAAGCCGTATGAATTCAGGCCGAAGGTGAAGTCTACTGTCCAGACGTTGTTCGGCCTGTAGCGTTCTGCCGTGTGTCGCTGTCATTCTGTCAGGAGAACCAGCCGGATAAATGGTCTCTTATCGTGGTCTTCATTTTCAGGGCCGTATTCTTGGAAGAAGATACATACGCCCTGAAACACGTGGTGAGGGTCTGCATGCATGCTCTGTTCAGTAAGGTGTTGGCAGGCCCTTTTGATTTCGCGTTATTCGTAGGGAAGTTATTTTCTTTTACGTAGTTCGTAGGGAGGAGTCGAAAATTCCCCGTAAGTCATAGCCAGTGCATTTCAAAAATGCCATGTAGTGAAAAAATGTTTCCTTTGCCCTTTTGAAATATAAATTTTGATGTTGTGGACCGAAAGTGGAGCCAACATGTAAATGCAACAAAATTCAGGCTTGGTAAAGCCTGCAGGTTGTGTGAATAAAGATCAATTCAATTCAATCCATCAATTCAATTTCGCGTAAAGCGACAGACACATCGAAATCAAGCTGGGTTACCCATCCTTTTTTTAAAGGCAGTGGCAGTTATTTTTAAGCTGTTGACATGGCAACAACAAAAGTAGCCGTGTTTAAGTCGCCGAAAGCTGATGCCATATTGATTTTCACACTCAAGAGAAACGCGCTGTAGAGTAATGAGTGCGTCAAACTTAGCCTTGGTTGTCCATTAGACCTTTACTTCTACGCTTTTTACAAACTTGTAAGGAGAGCATATTCATGGCTTCATGGGCATAATGACTGGCTTGTACTTCATCAAATTGCATTCTACTTTGATTGTTAATGGAAAAACTGCCCAAATTATCAAAGCCTAAGTGGTGGAAAACTATGAAATTGTCCTTGGTGAATGGTGATGCTGTGGAGGTTTTCTTTTATGCACTGTTACTCTGCTAAACTGAAGACAACAAAGATGTGATCCTTTGTCTATGTGTTGGTGAGACCTTTCATGTCTACAAGCGTGTACTGTACCTACTTCTTTTTTGTTTTACTTTTGTAATGTAAGAATATCTACAGTTTGATAATTGTACATGTATCTGCAGCTTTTCTTGTGCGTAGATAGCAGTGTTTAGTTCTTTGTTCTGTCCGAGTAGAGTTAGAGTCGATAGCTCAAATAATTTAGTGCATGGCACTTCATTTATCCAGTCGGTACTAAAGAACAACAATCTACGTTGGGAAATCGTATGCACAACAATGCTACAGTAAATGTTGATTGTGCTGCACATGTATAGATCTTGAATAATGGCTAAATATGACCGTGTTTGTATTGTTTGTGTCATTGCGTTTTATTTACTGTCTCCCCCCCCCCCGTAGTTTCAGTCGGGCCAGTTTGAGTTAACATCTCATAATCGGCAAAGCCGGGTAATCGGGAAAATTGAGCTGACAAATAGGCTTTACAAAAAAGCGGTTTCTACTGTATTGCAATTTTCACAAATTTGGGGAAAATCAATAAACAGGTAGGCGCTTTTAATCAACAACACGGAAGTGCTCCCAACCGAGACCTTCCTGTAGTTGCAGTTTGTGAATTAATACCCATAAATACCTATAACTTCATACATAGAAACCAACGTTAGCCTAGGGCCGTCTGTTATTAACAATGACAGGAGCAGGTTAGCATAATACCGGTCAAAGGTTTTCAAATCAACATTGTAAAACATAGAGAAAATGACAAGATTATACCAAAGCCATATTATCAAAACAATAATATCTGCAACTCTCATGTGTTGTAAAACTGCATTGACAGCCACTCGAGAGAGCATGGCAAGTCTACATGGTTTCATCAGTTCAGTTGTAGCCGAGCTTTCCTGGCCCTCCTATTGGCCTCAGCAGCAGTTGTTCTTTCAGCATCGATAGAGAAAAAAAAAAAAACTATCATAGCGTTCAAATTAATCATTTCAAAGTTGGCATTGTATCTACATTTTGCAACTTGAAAGGTAACATAATCTGGCTTCTTGTTCTGTAAACTTTATAGTTGATACTCATGTCTACTACTGGATGGATAACGAATATTTCTTCCGGACGTTTCGAGTGACACCTATCACTCCTCTTCATCGGAACTAGAATGAAGTAGCAAAACTAACAACAGTTAGTTAGTATATCGTTGTCTTTCTTTTGGTTATGGATCCAACATTGCCGCGACATATTCCAAGTCTTACTAATGACGCACATGCAAATAGCCTTACCGTAGCATGCACACAAACTAAGTTTAATCACTTCCAAAGTCATCTATATCTTCGGTTTCCACCATGGTCTGGAAAGGACATTTTCTGGCTTTCTAGTAGGGAAAGAAGTTTAATGAACGCCCTCAATCAACAATCAATATTGGTTGTTGCAGTGAAAAAATAACCCACGACATCACGTAGAAGTGGTTAAAAGGAAGCAAATTCACTAAGCACTGTACTTACCCTTTTTACAGGTTGAAATTTTGAAAAATCGATAAAAGGGCTAATAATTTGCAATGTAATAAAAGCGATGGGCATCCAAGAGAGAAAGGCTACTACGTAAGCGTGAAATTCCATCCTGATAAATTTTTGTTTCTTACAAAAGTAAGAGCGGATGGCTCCATTTCACTTTTATCACTGCCTTCATCATCATCATTATTCTTCCGGATTTACTCCGGTGAGATACAAATAACAAATAGATAAAGTTTCATTGCAAGTTCATGTCCGTGGGTAACAATCAATAAATTTTATTATTTGTTCATAAACACAGGTCTTTGTTACCGATTATGATCATTATAGGTGGAGTTTAGAAGAAAGAAAAGAACTATAAGTGGATATTTGTTTTCCAGTATGCTTTAGCCTAGAACAAAAATTGGTGTGGCCATATGCAAGGGTGTATTTCTAGTGAGATTGTCCGGGAAATTCAGAATTTTCCAAATCCCCCCATCAGGCCCCGTAACAGAAGGAAACGGCCCTTTGTTCTGGTTGTCACATGGTGTTGTCACTAATTTCTTTGCTAAACAAGAGTTCCACGACCTCATATCTCCATGAACGATTCTATTCATGCAAATGACTTACACATTTGCATAATATATGCTTGGTCATAAACACCTTTATCTAACTTACATGTTGCAATATTGACAGTCCTATAATTTTCCAATTAGATGAATTATCGTGTTTTGCATTAATTATGCAAATTAGGAACTTCATTTGCATAATTGGTATTTGTTGATGTTCCACTTTCCATAAACTACATATGTTACATGTATTTGAGTCTGATAATGGAAAACACTGTAAATATGGATTTTCCTCATTAGCTATGCAAATTAAGTCACAATTAGCATAATTTGCACTTCATTATGTATATCTCTGTCTAAGCTACCTGCTTACTAAGTATCATATTGACAGTCCTATAATTTTCCAATTAGATGAGATATGGTGTTTTGCATTGATTATGCAAATTAGGAATTTATTTGCATAATTGGTATCTGTTGATGACCCACTTTCCATAAACTACATACGCTACATGTATTTGAGTCTGATAATGGAAAACACTGCAAATATAGATTTTCCTCATTAGCTATGCAAATTAAGTCCCAATTGGCATAATTTGCACTTCATTGTGTATATCTCTATCTAAGTTACCTGCATACTAAATATCATGGAAATCCGTTGTTCCTTTGTTCAGTTATTCTCCTTAGAAGATTTTCACAAAAACGCCCCTGTAGTTTCATAGGAAGCTGCTAGGGGGCCCAAACCTACACCACTTCTTTATTACATCACAAGCTATCTGCCACCCAAAAATCAAGACCACAGCACGTCCAGGTCAAAAGATACAAAAATTGCAGTTCTGCTGCAGTACCAAGGTCACATACCAGGTGGCCCAAAATCGACCTTGAATTTCGGCTGTACAACACCCGCCCACATCCCAAATATCATTGTAATCCATCAAGAGGTTCTTGAGTTATGCTGACTGGAGTGGTGCGGAAACACAAACATACACACATACACACATACACACACACACACAGACAGACACACCCAAAACAATATCTCCATTTTTCATGGAGATAATAACACTCTGTATTCGCTGTCACCGTGATAAAACACTGCAAAGAGGCCTTTCGAAGTGGCAGAGAAAATGCCATGTCGTCTTGTCGCCTTATTAGTGATGCATGCTAATGCACTGTGGCAAGTTGGCCTTGCGGTTAAGGTTCTTGACTTAAGGTTTTGACTTCGACTAGCTGACAGGTCCCAGTAATGTGCCCTAATGGAAATTGCACTTTACACCTATTCTCTCACACGCAGGTAAAAAGGAGTACCTTAAAAGGAGCGACATCCTCTCAGATGGGAGTCAAAGATGGAGGTACCATGTTTGAAGAGAAATGTACCTCGAACACGTTTACCATTCCTGTTCTAGTATTTCGTCATTACTATTACAAATGATATCCGAATTAACTTGATTTATGTCCGACATTATTCGCTATTAGCTAACCTACATGTGAGCTCTTGAACAATTTTCTCATTTATTAGGCAAATTAAGTCTTGATTGAAATGAATGTAATATTATTTAAAACTATTAAAGCCTCAACTGTACTTACTAGTCATGCGAAAAGGGACTAATTTGCATGATTTACACGCCATTATGATCACCAAGGTTACCTATACAGGGCAAAAATCATTAACGCGTGTTCATCACTTGTTAATTCATTCCGTTTCAAATACGGCATCTGAAACACTTATGTTATTCCGAAGACAGATGCTAACGGACCCAAACTTGTTACTCACAGCTTGTTTTGGACTCGACATAGACAAAAAACGTAAACCAAGGAAAGTCGTCAACGGGACCACAATCTAATAGTATGTTTCACCGGTCAATATCTAACTTAGTGCCTTTATGCCTCCTGGCATGTAGGGCATCATATTAGCACTAGTTTGAACACCTAGAGTCTCCAACAACATCTCTAAGTTGGTGGGGTCTTCCAGATAGTTTTCGAATATGCTGATCTCTATAGATTCGCTAAAAGAAATGATGTGTCCGTCTTCTGGGGGAGGGGGCAAATCCGGGGGGGGGGGGCGATAAGGTCTCCGGAGGGGGGGGGGGCGAAATCGCTAGCGATCATGGATCTCAAAGCTTAGCCGATAACAGGTTTTGTAAAAAGATGTTAAGTGAGTCGAACCTCCTTTTCATAATTGGAGTCTTCCCAATTTTGGGCAAAAGTTTGGGCAAAAACATAGTAACTCTATTCTTGCTCTTATTATGCCCCCTCATAATCTTCTTTTTTTTCAAGACGTGATGAAGGCATGGAATTCATTTCAGTTGACCCCCCCCCCCCTTTCTCACATACTGTAAATGCAGAAATGCAAAATTCGAGGTGGTTTTATGTTCGCGGTGTCCGCGGTGAACTTTCAGCGCGAACTTAAAACCACAGTGACTGCGAAAACTTTTGCCCACCTATGACTGTAGCGCTGCTATTGTTTCAAACGCGATCTTAAAACCCTCGCGATCACTCCATTTTCTCCCACCAGCGAAATGAAAAATAACACGTTAACTCAGATGTATTTACAGTAATACGAAGTCCATTCACTGTAACAGGTATGATAATAGCGTTGGTTGGCACGTGACACGGGCGCGTCCTGACGTCAGCCTAGCCACGCTGCACTGTGATATAGTTCCGCCTCGTCTGCAGTGCGCCGCCAGATATTGTCAGAGCATCATCCCGTCTTCAGTCCTGGCTTAGATTAGCGTCGTCGCTAGCCGTGACGACTTCTGTTCAGGTATCTGCGTTTTCTTGTGTTTTAGATGTTAAGTTCCGTTTGTTAAAGTAAACCTCACTGATCCATTGTATATCATTGCCAATAGTATCTTGAAAGAAGATCATATCAAACTGCAAACCGAACCAAGTCTTTGCACTATTTGGTGAGAGCGCACTATAGAAGCGCCGTATCGACGTAAGTAAAATAACAAGCAGCCCAAAGCCTACTAGTTATATGGTATCGACACTGAACCCGGGCAATGAGAGCACCAAATACTAACCACTAGACATTCACAAAAATCTACTACAAATCAAACATATTGATGGATGCTAAACTTGTATTGTGGGGATTAGCTGTCTCGCAAGGTATATGATATGTATCAATTACTTGCATTTGATAGATAATGATGGAAAATTCCTAACATTTAAAGCACTCTATGATTAATGGTAAAGTGATAAACATTAGAATACAACCAAATACGAGCTGCCGTGTCGGCACCGTCGGCTGCCTGAAGAAAAATTATCTTCAATAAACGTCCAACCATTGGACTTATTTTACCGTATATTAAGCCCAAACAAGTAACAAAACATTTGTATGGCCTTTCTACGAATGGATAGCATAGGTGACACATTTCTTAATATTCAGAATTACTGGAAAGAAGAGTTTGACTACCCCATCCCCTGGAAGTCGGGGTCGTGTAAAACATAAGGAAATGGCCGGCAAACGCATCCACGCGCGCGGGGCAATGGCGGGCCCTATCCCGAGGCCGTGGCGGGCTTTCTGCCGTTGCCTTGTGAATCGTCGTGTCGGTTTTCGTGTAAAACATCAGGAAATGGCCGGCAAACGCAACCACGTGCGCGGGGCCGCAGTGGGCCCTACCCCGAGGTCGTGGCGGGCTATTTACCGTTGCCGTGTGAATCGTCGTACACGACATCAGGAAATCGCCGGCAAACGCATCCACGCGCGCGGAGCCGCAGTGGGCCCTATCCCGAGGCCGTGGCGGGCTATTTGCCGTTGCTGTGTCGGGGTCGTCTAATACATTACTGTACCATAACCTGGGTGTCAGAGAGGGTTCGTCGGCGCCTGGGTGCAGTAGGATAGTTTTTTATTTTTTATTTTTTATTCAGAAAACAAGAAAACAAGATACACATGGACATGGACATAGTGGCGCTACAGACTTATTTTACAGCGCCACAGAAAAACTAAATAAAAATAGACATAGACAATGACAAACTTAAGCAAGTTTCTGAACAAACGTAACAGAAATAAGCTAAGATATGACTGAAGTAATGCGTATCAAATTAACGATAGTGAGTAACAACGTAACTGAATATTTAAATACACAAAGTGATTGAAATATGAAATACATAATACATACAACTGTACGGACCCTTGATTTTTAAAGGTAATATTCACAGATGATTCAAGGCGATTCCAAGTAGAAGTACTTAGAACCTCCCTGAATCATTTATAAAGTTTTGTGTCATCAGCATGATTTTGATATTGTAACTGGAGGGTATTGTAGGTGAGCCTTTTAAAAGAACCGCTAATTTTGCTTTATCAGAGAGATGGTTGAGATCAATGAGATGGCCTATTTCCTGTGTAAAAGTATTGAAGAGTTTTGACCTTTGGTCAGTGTAAGAGGGACAATTCAACATATAATGCAGGACGGATTCATATGGGCATCCACAGCTACAAGCAGAACTGGGGGCTAAGCTTCGCTTACAAAGACTGATTTAAGTTGTACGTGCCGATGCGAAGTCGGGCGAGAAGGGCGCCGGAGTAGCGGGGACCACGGTTATAATGAGAAGATCGCAGGGGACGGACTAATTTAGTAATATGGTTTCGAAACAGAGAGTATCTTAAAGAACGAACCTCAGAAGTAAGTTCATTCCAATGAATTAAACAATAAGGGACGAAAGATTTACTAAATCTATTGGTGGTATGTCTGAAGGATCTTAAGTTGGCTTTGTTCCTCAGGTTGTATGAGGTAACAGAAGAAATTTCAGGAGGAAGTAAATCCTGTAAGTATGGCCGTGTTTGGCCATGGATGATTTTAGAAAACAAACATAATCGATGGATATGGCGTCTGTTTGATAGGGTTTCCCAACCAAGTTCCTCGCAGACAGCAGAATAGGACGAGCCTTTGATGGCCCCTGATACAATAAGTGAACAATGGTATTGAATTCTTTCAATTAGACGAGAGTCATCAGCT
Source organism: Branchiostoma lanceolatum (assembly GCA_035149815.1). Classification (NCBI taxonomy): domain Eukaryota; kingdom Metazoa; phylum Chordata; class Leptocardii; order Amphioxiformes; family Branchiostomatidae; genus Branchiostoma; species Branchiostoma lanceolatum. The sequence continues at coordinate 16,736,055 of CM068866.1, forward strand.
GTACAGCCATGCCAGACTACATCTGAGTAGGATAGTTAGGCATGCGGTACTGTGCCGGGCACTTCATCGAGGAAGTATCGACGCAATCGCCGGTATGGCAAGCTCGACCAGGCGCGGCATGGTATTGGCCCAACGCCTAGGCTTCGTCTGGGGCTTCACTGGTTGAGTGTACTATCGCACATACGCACTACACCTACATGTACTGCAGTTCGATGTAGTAAGTGTGGTGACAGTAGTACCGCATAATTACCTCGGAATACGGCCTGCCAAATCCCCGCTCGCGTGTTTGCCTTTGCCGACGATTTCCTGATGTTTTACATGACCAAGACACGACGCTCAGCACGGCAACGGCAAATAGCACGCCAATGAATAGGGCCCGCCACGGCCCCACACACCTAGGTGCTTTTGCTTTAACAAAACTGCATATGAGATACTGATCTCAAAAGACTATAGCATCCACTTCGTGACTATTGCCATATTCATCTCTTTTCTTTAATTTTCAGTTTTGTTGGTTCTCTTGCATTCTTCTATCGGTTTCTTGTGTGTCTGAGACATTACACCAATCGCCTTCTTGCTGTAAATAAAAGCAAAAGTGCAGTAAATGATTAAAAAGATACATTTACCTCTTGTATGTGATTTTAACCCTTGGAATATTTAGAAGTGCTGTGGCTGTAGCATGATCAAATATGCAGCGTAAATTTCTATCAAATCTCAAGTGACCGATGTATTTTTGCGAATTAATATAATTTGAATAAAAGATAACTGGGTGTTCTATTCACATCGACTTTTCTAGCCCTGCGGAACAGAAGGTGATTAGGAGCATGACATCGTTACCGTCACCATGGTAACACAACGCCGGTGGCTCCTGACATTAAGCACATCAGCGAGCTGACATCGCACACGAACGACGACACAGGCCACAGAACAACAGGTAAGGTTGACTTTTTTGTCTAAAAATTTGTGACTTAAGTCGAGAACGGCTGGAGGTTTGGAACTCAACCAACCCGGTTTAAAGGGCTGCTATATCGTCAATATTTCGTGTCATCCGCAAAAAATATCCAAAGATTTTCAAATCGAAAAAGACTCTCAGTAATGTGAAGAGTTCGTTCGTTGAATCTGTATTATGAGCTCACTGGCTATCATTCACTTTGAGAAACACTGTCCGCATTGTTCACCAGTTCCATTAGTAAGGTTGAGATCCAATTTGATTGATGCTAATTAAGAAGATCGCAATGATTCTACCAGTGCCGGGTGTAATACGCGATGGAAACAATAGTAGCGCTACAGTCGCATAATTGAAATACTGTAGAAACCAAGATAGCTAAGTGTATGAAGACCTCACACGTATTCAGCAATGGTGCTTTTGACATGCCAATCATGAATTTCTTCCTGTTCCTTCCGACCGTACATATCGTCATGTACAGTACAGACGAAGCCACTTTATTGCACCTCGGATAAACGCACCTTCCGTTTAATTGCACCGAATCCCAATATCCAAAACCGGTTCCCATTCACTGCATTGTTAGTGACTCCGCATATCTGCACCGCGCATGGGCACCAATGCCGGATAACTGCACCATTTTTTTGTCAAAAATCCTCGACAAGTTAACTGAAAAGGTGCGCTAAAATCGGCAAACGCGGTACAAATGAGCCGATACCTGCCGGTGTAAAGGCGCAATACCGCCAATATGTTTAAAATTGTTTTGAGTAACAAAACAAGGCGGTCTCCATTGGCAGTTACGTTGATAGGAATCGTATGGGAGGTCCCGGGCGGGTCACCCGTAATCAGTAACCAACTTTTAGTTTCAATTCCTAGTTTCATGGCGGTGCATGATTTACGTAAATCGACAACTGCACTCTACGTAATGTAACACAGAAACTGTTATCTCATGGGTGGCATGACGATGTTTCAGAATGCCTCTCCTGTAACATTACGTGTGTTGTAATGCGGTAGATCGCATGGAAAAATGAAAGAATGCAAAATCAAAACAGGTTCGTAGTCATTTCTTTATTTTAGCAAATGGTCAATAAATAAAGTTAATAACTGAATAATTTCGTCTGTTTTCTTTGTGCTAATGTTTCTGACTAACAATATACCCCCTCGCCCATGGTGGTGCGGTCCAGCTGGGCATTTCGCATAATTGCACCAGCCGGATAATTGCACCGAAAACGCTGACAAATGAGTGGTGCGGTTAAGCGGATTCTACTGTATTTTCAAATAAGTCAAAATACTGCAACACTTCGCGTATTGGGCAGATCATGACCTGGACAAACATTGCGCCTTCATGAAACTGGAAATAAAGGCAAGCGCGAGAACTGTCACCAAACGTCCCATTTTCCGTACTGGTCGCATAGTTTTAGTTGCAGTGCTGCCAGTTATAAATAACGACTGTTTAGTTCATGTAAATTCTTGATATGTGTATTTAAAGTTTAGAAATGTTAAATTTTGCCTTGGGAGTCCCCTGCGTATTCACCATGGAAAAAGGTGCCTTATATTACTGTGCTATGTACAGAACGTAGTGCTTAAACAAGGGTTAGACGTGCAAGCAAAACTTTTCGCGGTGGTTTTCAGTTCGCGGTTAAAAGACAACCGCGAAAACCGCATATAGAAAGCACCGCGAACATGTCAGTATCTTTCTTAGCGCCTCGTTGAATCGCCCCCGTGTTGTAAATATGCGTTTTGATTTCGCAAATTGAATGGGTAAAGAATGATATCTTGATACAATGAATAAAATCGCATCATCTCTCCGTCTGACTTTGACTATTCACCAGAGCTGTGTTTATCACACGATATCGATAATCTGGGACGCAAATTTCTGTCAACCTTCAAATACCGATGAATTTTTGTGACTAATCTGCCCTTAAAGAGACCCCATTGGTTTTGTTCAGGTGTACATTTTTCAGTAACTCTTTTGGCGATTTGTATATAATAATACTTTATAACAATTGTGCAAGGTACACAGTATAAACCTATGAGGGACATTTTGGCATAGTTAGGTGTTGATGATTAATGTTCTATGTTAACGTGTTTTGTGAGAAATGAATACTTGGTGGACTTGATCTTCAAAAAATAGGGTGAATCTGGAAGAACTTATATTTCCTTTCGGAACAGAAGACGTCAAGACTGCCATCTCATTTTCTGAGTAATAATTACTGACGTTAATCCCTCGGGTACGTATTCTCTGTAACTTGAACCTTGAACGAGGACAACGAGGTATTCTCTGTGAAAACACATTTGGGTTCTGAAATAAAGACCGCATAGCCGTGACATTTGACAATTGTTTAGCAGAAAGCCGGCCGCACTTGAGCTTACAGCGCAAGCAACAAAACACTTTACTGAACTGCGGCGTCGGTTAAGGGGACCTGATTCCTTCGACTGATAATTGGTACGATAATTGGCCAGTCAAGATTCCCTTAGGTATTCTGTGTAAAAAATGCATTTGTCCTTTAAAGCGCGCAGAGTCGTTCAAGTATCACACCCTTCACTGATATTCCAAAAGACACAGCTCAGATCTCTGTCTTCATATGCGGTAGCATTTTACCGGACTTACGTTCCATCGATTAAAGCCATTTTTGTCGGTCGTTATCATAGATTTGACAATCCATTATGAAGTGTAATTCGTTCTTAATATCATTATGACATGTTGGGCTTAGTCTCTCATTGACTGGTGTGTTGTGTGTGGTGGTGTCGGCCCTTTTCGATTTGTAAAAAGTGCGCACTAATCCTTAGTTTCGATAAAATTTCTGTCCTTGCCGTTTAACGTGTATGAGTCGTAAGACAAAATTAAGGAGTACCTGGCAATATTAAAAAGATAAAGATAAACGACGTGATAGCCTCTGCCAGGCTCCGCGATGTCGCTGGGAAAATAGTAGAAACTGGCCAAAAATAGTATGCTAAGAGAGCTACGGATAGAACGTATAGAGAAGGCCCTTGTTCCTTTGATGACCATTGTAATACTATATAGTATTATATGTAGTTTATTGAGATACTCTTTAGCCCTCGAGGGGGCAAATCTTCAAGGGTTTATCGGGTACCCTACCCTACCCAACCGCCACTTAAACAGTGTTGTTGTATCTTCCTCAAGAATGTCTTGGGCACCTTAATATCAGATATGTTCATACATCGGGGGATTGCGGATGCTGCATTAGTAGAACTTTTCCCTTTCAAATTTGCTTATTTTTACTTCTCGGTCTTAAGGGACTGGGCAGAATGTTGAGAGTGGTCATTCAATATACCCTTATGAAATAGACTTGATAGAATTTATCTCGAAAGCAAGGCCTTTTCTATATTTTTAACACGATATGCGTATAGGTAATTTAAGCTGGTGCAAACGTGTAAATTAAGTTAATACAAACATATGAAAAACTGTTCAATTTGATCAGTTTGGAATAAGCCATAGCTGTACACTATGTCCAAGAGCTTCTCTGCCTACCCTGCAAACAAATCCATGAAGGGGTAGTAATTGGCTTCTCTGTGATGGCATTTTTCACAATTTGTTCAATAGTGGTAAATGATGGGAATTTCATTTCTACAGCATTTGGAAGGTATGTGTATGTGGATATTATCAGACATAAATCATGCAAATGAGGGCCTCGTTTGCATGAATTATGAGAAAATGCTCCAAAACTAAGATGCTTCTTTACTAAGATAAGACTTTGAACAACTTGTGTTATTTGGGCAGAAAAAATGACCAACTGATATAATAATTTATGCCTCAGTCTCGCATTGTACATGAACATGCATGTGGATTACTGTCGATGGGTGCGTTATATAAAGTGGCTTAATGGGTTTAAACCTTGAAGAATGTCGGCCACAGATGTACAAGACATCTACCCTGGCCGGACTCCATTAGACAGTGTATTTTGCTAATTGATATCGTGTTTTGGTGTGTCGACTGTTGATGGGTGCGTTATATAAAGTAGCTTAATGGGTTTAAACCTTGAAGAATGTCGGCCACAGAATGTACAAGACATCTACCCTGGCCGGACTCCATTAGACAGTGTATTTTGCTAATTGATGTCGTGTTTTGGTGTGTCGAAAACTTTGTTCTTATCTTTCTAACAATTAGATGTACCCAACCGAAGAAACTTTCGGTTTGTACGACCTATGTACCATTTTGCATGGACGTAATTAAGCCACCTAGGCACACAAGCTTCACAAAACGAAACTTGTAAAAATAAAAAAAGCCAACGAAAACACATAAAAATAAGTCAACAACAAGCCTGGGCTTTTACAGTAGGCACACACATACTAGTAGCTTGGGAATTTCTATCACAAAGATATTTTCTGTTAACTCTTTTCTTGATTGCCATTTATTCATTCATTCATTCATTCACTCATTCATTTATTGTTATATTCAACCATAAGGGATATTTTGACTAACATGTTTCATGTTTTAGTGTAAACAGCCAGTGCTGATTATCCTAATTTTCACAGAAAAAATTTCATTTTATTCTATTTTATTTTGATTTATCACAATATCAAATGGGGCCACGTGTATAACTTCTACATCAATGGGCCAACACAGATGACAATTGTAGAAGTTGTAAGACATGTGCTAACATGCAAATTCATTCAAGTTCGCGCCCGGCGACACTTCTGAACGAGAGGCAACCGAGTCATACCGTTATAAAAATGGTACATACTAGACTAGCCCCCTGCTGTAGTGATTGCACCTCAGTTTGAAGGGGTAGTAATTGGCTTCTCTGTGATGGCATTTTTCACAATTTGTTCAATAGTGGTAAATGATGGGAATTTCATTTCTACAGCATTTGGAAGGTATGTGTATGTGGATATTATCAGAGATAAATCATGCAAATGAGGGCCTCGTTTGCATGAATTATGAGAAAATGCTCCAAAACTAAGATGCTTCTTTACTAAGATAAGACTTTGAACAACTTGTGTTATTTAGGCAGAGAAAATGATCAACTGATATAATAATTTATGCCTCAGTCTCGCATTGTACATGAACATGCATGTGGATTACTGTCGATGGGTGCGTTATATAAAGTGGCTTAATGGGTTTAAACCTTGAAGAATGTCGGCCACAGATGTACAAGACATCTACCCTGGCCGGACTCCATTAGACAGTGTATTTTGCTAATTGATATCGTGTTTTGGTGTGTCGACTGTTGATGGGTGCGTTATATAAAGTAGCTTAATGGGTTTAAACCTTGAAGAATGTCGGCCACAGATGTACAAGACATCTACCCTGGCTGGACTCCATTAGACAGTGTATTTTGCTAATTGATGTCGTGTTTTGGTGTGTCGAAAACTTTGTTCTTATCTTTCTAACAATTAGATGTACCCAACCGAAGAAACTTTCGGTTTGTACGACCTATGTACCATTTTGCATGGACGTAATTTAGCCACGTAGGCACACAAGCTTCACAAAACGAAACTTGCAAAAATAAAAAAGCCAACGAAAACACATAAAAATAAGTCAACAACAAGCCTGGGCTTTTACAGTAGGCACACACATACTAGTAGCTTGGGAATTTCTATCACAAAGATATTTTCTGTTAACTCTTTTCTTGATTGCCATTCCTTTCCTTTCCTTTCTTTATTCCTCCATGTTAGGAGAGCCACATTAATAAAATACATGAATATACAGTCATTATCAGGTGTTACAATATAAAATAATAACTTTCTGCATATATACACAAGATTCAATAAAACATTTGATAGCATTAATCGTTACAAACGATTTCGGTCAGTTCGGTACTGGTTATTTCAGTGAATCACTCATCATTGGAAATTTTCGGTTGTGCGCATTAGCACTGAATCCTTATATTCTTACAGGGATCATCAGAGTCCTGTATACATTGTACTGAGACTTAAAAGTGTCCATGAGTCATCAATGTCCCTTTCATCTTGTATGTTGGAACACCCCTGCTGCTACACTGGTATTTTAGAAGTAGAGTCGGTACGGAGCGAACTGTCCTTCGTTTTGGCTTGTTGGTCTTTCCTTATCTCCTAAAGTCCACATGCTTTAGTGCTAAAGTTGCTAGGGGATACAGCAGTCCAGCTACAGTTATCATGTAGTCCTCCCAAATGACAGGGTCAATCTCATCTTCTACAATATCTGCTCCCAGCATTATTTCCGTAAACCTTTCGTCTGGCTGTTGGTGAACGGACGCCATCACCCTGATGCCCAGCTTGTCTGTTGCTGCATCTGCTAAACTGTCTCTGAGGTTGTTAAAGGTGACACAGCTAGAGACCAAGTGCCCGACTATATCTGTTGTTGTTGCGTCACATGTAGGGCATTGCTTAGGGCTGTGTTTCACCGGGGCTGTACTCAGATGTACTAGTTTCTGTAGAGTCTTTTGGTGCTTTGGATGTTTCCTTGCAAGTGACCACAGCTTGTGGGGTTCTGAGCTCGTACTGTGTACTCTGAAGGATCTAGGTTGGTGACTGTGTAATGAGACCCATTCACTCTCTTCCTTGGCACTCACTGCCCTCTTCACTATGTGCTTCCACTCCATTTTTGTCGGGAACTCTACCGTTTGCCAGTATCTTTCTAGGTACTCTGTTAGGCCGTAATCTTCGGCTGCTCTGAAGCTGTCGCTAATGAAACCTCTTGTTGTGCGACATGGCCTTGCCAGTATGTGCGAATACAATCTGAAGAGGAAGACTTTCTTGGCTAGTGCAGTACAGGGGAGATTGGCAAGCCTACCGAAGAAACACAGCTTGTGTTTGTCCATGATGGCTTTCAGAGTATGCATCCCCAGGGCACCAAGGCTCTCTCTAGTTCCTGTCTGTGGGTGCATATTCTGCATACGCTTCACCCCTCCTCTGTGAACTCTCTCCAACTTCATCAGGTCTGTCTGGGTAGGGTACCATAATTCGCAACCGTGCAACATACTGGGTATGACGATTGTGTGGTAAAGTATTTTTGTGACCAGTGGGTTGGGGGTGTGTCCTTCTAGACCGGTAGACAAGATGGCACTGATACGCCCTTTCCCCTTTCTACAGGCACTCTCTATGGCTGCCGCTGAAGTTGTGTTGGACGAATGTTGTATTCCCACGTGTGTTACCGTGCGTGCTTCTGGGATTTCTGATGCACCCATCACCCATTCAGGATCTGTGTTGATTCTATGCATCCTGTGGTTCCCTTGTGTGAACACGATGCATTGGCTTTTGTTGGGGGCGAATTGAAATCTCCATCTTCTTCCATAGTCAGCTATTGTATTAATCATGCCTTGTAAACCTCTCCTTGTTCCTGCCAATAGGCATATGTCGTCTGCAAGGGCTGGGGAACCACAGTACATCCCTCCTATGGACACACCACTTCCTTGTACTTGCAACACATCATGGATGTCATTGTTGGCTAACAGGAAACAAGTTAATGACAGGATGCCACCCTGGTTTACGCCCCTTGTAGTCTCAAACTCCCTGGACTCTCTCCCATCCAGCAGCACGGAGAACTTACTGCCTAAATGCATGTGTCTGAGAAGACGCCAGAGTTTGCTGTCGATACCTGCCTTGTAGATCTTGTACAACATGCCATCTATCCACACTGTGTCGTATGCTTTTTTGGTGTCTAAGAAGCACCCGTAGACCGTGCTACTTCTCTCTTGATAGTGGTTTACTATCTCTTGGACCATGTAGGCTGTTGTTAAGTTGCTACATCCTAGCTGTCCTCCACTCTGTAGCTCATGAGGAAGCCCCCTCGACTTAAGCCATGGTTTCAGTCTGTTGAAGAGTAGTGATTCCCAGACTTTAGATATGACTGGTAGTAGGGTGATACCGCGGTGCGAGTCCAAGTCCGCTTTGTTGGTTTTGTTCTGCTTCAGTAAGGGAACTTTGAGGCCCTTTTTGAAGGCCTCTGGTATGTGCTCTGATTCCCTTATTGCGTTAAAGAGGTACGTTAGTCTAGCCCACAGTACTTCACCAGCATACTTCAAGTGTTCATAGGTTAAGCCATCTCTGCCTCCCCTTTTGTTGTTCTTGAGTGTTCTGCAGATTGAGGCTACTTCTGCTACAGTAAAAGGCTTGTCAAGTATGACCTCAGCATTACTGTGGCTTTCTTTTTCCATGCTTTTCACCTCGTCTTCAATTATCTTCTTATGGTTATCATCAAAGAGTCTACCTTCTTCTTCTTGTTCATTTCCTAGCATTTCGAAATGCTTGGCCCAGGTTTCTCTGACTTCTGCAGGGTCTGTGATGAGCTGTTCTCCCACCTTGACTGCCTGTGGCTGGTCTTTTTTGCCCTTTCTTTGTCTCACTCTCCTCCAAAACTTTTTGTCATCTGTGCTTGCCAATGAGGCTAACTCCTCATTCTCTTTGGCCTCGTGCAAAAGCTTTGCCTCTCTTAGTTCTGTTCTGAACTGACTCTTGCTGCTCTTGTAGTCTGCATACAGAGGATTACCTTTTCCTCTCGGCTTTCCTGCTTCTTTCCATAATAGCCATGATTTCACTTGCTTCTCGTGACATTCTGTAAGCGTTGCTGACCAGTATGGTTTCTGGTGACGTCTTATTGTCTTTGTTGGTAATGTTTCTTCAGCTGCTCTTTTTAATACAGTAGTTATCAAGCTCAGTTCATCTTCAATAGCCTCCTGTGATTTTTCGGTTGGTACTGGAGCTGATTGCAGCCTTTGACAAACTCTCCTCTTGTATGTGTTTTCTGTTGGTTGACTCCTCACACCTTCCCAGTTCAACCGTGGGTCTGGACTGCTCTCTTTCCACTCTCTTAGTTTGTTGGAAAACTGAGCAATGATGGGATTGTGGTCTGACATATTAAGTTCATTGTAATCCATGACTTCACATCCTATTGTGTCTGCAAGTAGCGAGCACGGTACTAATATGTGGTCGATTGCGGACTGTCTATCACCACTTCCTTGAAATGTTTCCAGAGGACCCTTGCATAAGTGACTTAAATTCAGGGACACAAGGTCTAGTTCAAGGGTGATATCAGTCAGTTCATCGCCCAGCTTGGATGAGGATCCTCTACCTCTGGGACCACCGCTCCTCCCCATATCTGCATTGAAGTCTCCGAGGAATATCACATTGCCTTCGCTCTCGTATTTTCTGTACATCTCTCTCACATAGTCTATTTGTTCTCTGTATCCTCAATGGGTTTAGTTGAATCTGGGAAATACACTGCAAAGAGGAATAGTTTCTGGCCATTCTTTTGTTGGACTCTTATTCCTATGATTCTATCATTTCCATCTTCTAACTTATGGACAGCATAGTCAATGGACGGTTTCCATAAAAAGGCTACACCGCCCTGGCCTCTCCTCCAGTGACTTGTAGTGTGTTCTGTCAGCTTGCTATCTGCCTTGCCCCAACCTCTGTGTGTCATTAACAAGTTGTCCAGGGCTGGAGTAGCCTGAGGGTACAGCCAGTGCTCAGATATTGCTAATATGTCAATGTCTTGTAAGTACTCCGTGATGAAGGGGATAGCTGTTGTGATTCCCCTACAGTTGTAGCACCCAACCGACAGAGTAACATCCGCATGAGTCTTATAGCTGAACTCTGGCATTTTCAAGGCTGAGTTTCTGAGCTTCTCCGTTTCTCTTTCCTGGCCCGTTCAAATGTGTTGCTTGGTTTCTCTCACTGCCATCCTCAGTGCTGTCACCCTTGCTTTTGTACCTCCTCTCTGACATCCATTCACGGCACTTGACCCCCTTGGGCCAAAAGTCTTCCTTCACCACCATATGTGCCTGGTGCAGTAGAACATTGATTCTTGCAAATGCTATGTCTTTCTGTCTGCTGTTCATGACTCTCACAAAGGATAATTGAACTCCCTTACTCTGAGCATACTTGAGTATCATACTCTGAAGGCTCTCTGTTTCTGTCTTCTTCATGTAGCCCAAGAAGAACCTCTTTCTTCGCAGTCGGTTTCTCTCAATACCCACAAAATCTGAGAAGTCAGTGTGGCTGTCTGCACAATTTTTCCCTGTTTGTAACCTTCTGTGTTCGGTGTTGAATTGTTGAGTTCTCGGGGAGTTCTCTTGTTGCACATGTGTTACTGTTTCCTTGTATGTCTTGTTCTGTGTGCATTCAATTCTATTTGCTCCTCGTTGGTTACTTCTCAATCTTGATGGGTCTCTCTGTGGTTTTGGGCTCTCTGCCTTGTCTCTGTCTGCCTTGTCTCTGCCCCTGAGTGCTACCTGCCCTGAGCTCACACTTGGACTTACTGTATTAGTCTGTCCAGGGCCCTTCTCGGCTGCCAGTGGCCATGCATTACTCCCCTCATCTGCACTACTTGGTGGGTCAGGGGCATTGCATGTAGACTTCATACCTGTTGCTCTGTCTCTTCCTCTTATGCCCCTTGAATCAGTTTTTCCTCTTAGGCTGGGGTCTAAAATGATAACATTGGCTTCGTCAGCATGGTTATCACGTCTGGTACTACTTTCCCCACTCTCGCTTTCAGTCACATTTCTCTTTCTAGACTGCCTTGTCTCCTTCTGCTTTTCTTTGCCTTGTTGGTTTTCCTGTCTCTCTGCTGGGCTGTCTGGGCCTTGTTGTTCATAGCGTGCCGCTTGTAGGTATTTAGTTATTGCATCTCCCTGTGTTTTGGTCGAGGACTTCTCAGTGTGTTTCACAAGTCCAACCCCTGTACCAAGACTCTTGTTCTCTCCACCAGTTTGGTTATCAGTACTATTGCCTCCATTTCTCAAGATGTGGTCTGCTGTTTCACCTGTAACACATACAGCACTTGTGGTCTCGAGATGTTCGCACCTGACCCTTACTTCTTGTACCATTTGGTGTGTCCTTGACAGGGCGTACTCTTGCTCTCTCAATCTTTCTTCAATTGAGTGTGCCAGATTTTGTACATATGTTGTTATTTTGCTCATTTTTGTCTCCTTGTCTGTGTCAGCTTTCTTAGAGGAGCCTTGTAGAGCCTGGAGTTCTGTTTCTACTGAGTTGATCTTGTTGTTGTGGGTTGCCACTGTTGTCTGCATTCTCATCTGTGTGGTTTCACACTTCTTCAGCTTCGTCTTCATGCCCTCTATCTCTTCTGTTATCACAAGTTGTGATCCTTTAAGCCCTGCTATTTCCTCTTGGGTACTTTTTTGATGTCTGTCCCAGTGTTCCGTTACATCATCTCTTGCTTCCTCATGGCGTCTTAGCTTGTTGTTCAAGCTCTCAATTCTCTCTTTCAGTTCTTTCACTTCCTCTTTCAGCACCTCTCTCAGACTTGCATTTTCTGCTAGTATTCTCGCTACGGCGTCATTATCTTCCTCATCTTCTAGTATTGGATTTAGGGTTCTGCTTCGTGTAATTGCTGGACTCTTCCATGTGCTGTGCTGTGTTCCATGGGGGAAAATTTTCTTTATTTCAGCAATGTTTCTAGCACCCTCTATGTACTGAAATAGAGCACACACATCCTCTGCTAACCTGTTGGCCACTGGTTCAGTGTTGGCTCTATATAGGTCCGTTTCCTTGGCTGTCCCTGAGGACAACCGGACCTGTCTTGCCTAGCTACTGCAATCAGAGCATCCCTCGTGTGATTCAATATGTGTTCGTCGTAGTCACTGGCTACGAGTACTTTCGTTTTAGCTGCGCATCTGTCCAGTCCAGCAATGTGCCTCCTTACCAACTCTAGGATTTCTCTTGCTGTCTCTGTGTCGTCATCGAAGGATATGTCCTCCATTCCCTTCAGCCACGACCCCGAGCCTTCTAGCTCCTCTTCATCCACGTCTACGTGTTCTTCATGTGTGCTGTGCATGGTTGAAGTTCTTCGTCCTTCGTCTTTCAGACACCAGGGCTTGCCAGGTTGGCCCTCTTTCGCCCTAGAAAAAGAGAGGGGTACTCGCCAGTCTACGGCTCAAATGTACGGGAATTATGGCGTATTGAACGTTGTTTTCCACAGATAATGGCTCAAAGCAAGTACTGGCTACCCACCGGCAAGGGCCCGTATTTCAGGGCCCTTTGATGTTTACTGCGCCTGGCCGGTGGTGAGGGGGGCGGCGTGCGCCGCTCGCTTCCTTCGCTTGACAGTCGAGTTCCTTTCTCGCTTGCTGGTCTTCGGTACTCTCCGCCTTTCCTTTGGTTCTGTGGCGACTTCCCCTGATTGTGCTGGATCTTCTTTGAGCGCTGTCGGGCCACTGGCGTCCTTCGGACAAGGCCCCCTAGGTTGGCGTCCTCCGCCCTATAAAACAAAGAATACTCGGCAGTACACGGGTTACGGATATGAAAATCAAGTTATACTAAACGTCTTTTGCTCTAGCTAATGTTTCGGAAACAAGTACTAGATACTCACCGGGCCCGTTGATGGTACTGGGCTAAGTACAGCGTCACGCCGATGGGGAGGGGGGCGCTGCACACCTCTCGCTTCGGTCCTGTTTCTTCGGCACTCGGCCCGTTTTCCGGAGTCTAATGAATTCTTCTGTACTCCCTCAGTTCTTGTCTCTTTCCACTTCGCACGTAAGTCCTCCAACAGTGTTTTAGTGGGCTAAAAACTCTGTTTTCTGAGAGTTTAGAACGACCGCTAAAACAACACGTCCGTCATCTTGGACGATACCACTACCACTCTGATGTCGTGTTTTGGTGTGTCGAAAACTTTGTTCTTATCTTTCTAACAATTAGATGTACCCAACCGAAGAAACTTTCGGTTTGTACGACCTATGTACCATTTTGCATGGACGTAATTTAGCCACGTAGGCACACAAGCTTCACAAAACGAAACTTGCAAAAATAAAAAAGCCAACGAAAACACATAAAAGTAAGTCAACAACAAGCCTGGGCTTTTACAGTAGGCACACACATACTAGTAGCTTGGAAATTTCTATCACAAAGATATTTTCTGCTAACTCTTTTCTTGATTGCCATTTATTCATTCATTCATTCATTCATTCATTCATTCATTCATTCATTCATTATTATTGTTATATTTAACCATAAGGGATAGTTTGACTAACATGTTTTATGTTTTAGTGTAAACAGCCGGTGCTGATTATCCTAATTTTCACAGAAAAAATTTCATTTTATTCTATTTTATTTTGATTTATCACAATATCAAATGGGGCCACGTGTATAACTTCTACATCAATGGGCCAACACAGATGACAATTGTAGAAGTTGTAAGACATGTGCTAACATGCAAGTTCATTCAAGTTCGCGCCCGGCGACACTTCTGAACGAGAGGCAACCGAGTCATACCGTTATAAAAATGGTACATACTAGACTAGCCCCCTGCTGTAGTGATTGCACCTCAGTTTGAAGGGGTAGTAATTGGCTTCTCTGTGATGGCATTTTTCACAATTTGTTCAATAGTGGTAAATGATGGGAATTTCATTTCTACAGCATTTGGAAGGTATGTGTATGTGGATATTATCAGAGATAAATCATGCAAATGAGGGCCTCGTTTGCATGAATTATGAGAAAATGCTCCAAAACTAAGATGCTTCTTTACTAAGATAAGACTTTGAACAACTTGTGTTATTTAGGCAGAGAAAATGATCAACTGATATAATAATATATGCCTCCGTCTCGCATTGTACATGAACATGCATTTGGATTACTGATGATGGGTGCGTTATATAAAGTTGCTTAATGGGTTCAAACCTCGAAGAATGTCGGCCACAGATGTACAAGACATCTACCCTGGCGGGACTCCATTAGACAGTGTTTTTTGCTAATTGATATCGTGTTTTGGTGTGTCGACTGTTGATGGGTGCTTTATATAAAGTAGCTTAATGGGTTTAAACCTTGAAGAATGTCGGCCACAGATGTACAAGACATCTACCCTGGCCGGACTCCATTAGACAGTGTATTTTGCTAATTGATGTCGTGTTTTGGTGTGTCGAAAACTTTGTTCTTATCTTTATCTCGGAGATGGGCTCCACCCTATACATCTAATGGTGTGGGAGGATGTCTTAGTGTAAACATTCAGTGCTGATTATCCTAAACTATGCAAAATTTTCATTTCATTCAATTTATCTTGATTTATCACAATATGAAATGGGGCCACGTATATAAAACTTCTACATATATCTACGGCCCAACACAGATGGAAACTAGAAAGGCAGCATTTGAACGAGCAAATACAACATGTATCGTCCATTTCCCTCCACATGCAAAAAGCGACTGTTCTAATGCAACAATGGAGCATTCCAAAATAACGTTTAACTATCATAAAGTAAGACCTTGTAATGACCATTGTAAATATCAACGCCATCCAGGCTAACGTTTGTTGTATGTCTTCAATGTAGGTATTTGAATGAAGAACTGAATTCAAGACCATTGAGAAATGAATCTCTCCCAATTTGAAAACCTGGATGGGCTCTTCAGTGCACCCATATATTCATACTGGATCATGCAAAAAACACCTGAGTTCCAGAGCAAAAATATACCCCCACTGCTGAAGTGCGCAGAAAAACTTGAAAGAAAGGGTACTCGTTTGATATTGCTCAATTTTAGTTACCACGCTGTACAACAACCGCGCGGGTGCAACTAGGGCATTGTAGAAATATTCCCAACCCAGCAATTGTCTGGGCTAGCATACAGAACAATAATGTACAACCCGGCAATTGCCGGGCGTAGCAGGACTAGGGTTAATGATTAACCAAGCTCAAAATTGAATTTCTAAAAATGTCCCCCTCATACAAGAATGGACTCTTCCATCGGTGTATGGACCAACACGTATTATGGAAATTTCAGAATGTAAACAACAACAGTAGAACCGACTTAATTGCACCTCGGATTAACGCACATTCCATTTAACTGCACCGAATCCTAAAATCCCAAACCGGTTCTCATTCTGACATTCACTGCATTGTTAGTGACTCCGCGTATCTGCACGGCGCATTGTCACCAATGCCGGATAACTGCACCGAAATTAGAAAAAAAAGTCCTTGACAAGTTAACTAAAAAGGTGCGCTAAAAATCGGCAAACGCGGTACAAATGAGCCGATAAGTGCCTATCACTCACTCACTCTCTCCCATAGCTTAGTTGTATGCAGAAGCACAATACCGCCAATATGTCTAAAATTGTTTTGACTACCAAAAGAAGGTGGTCTCCATTGACAATCACGTTGATAGCGATCGTATGGGAGGTCCTGGGTGGGTCACGGGGCGGCGTGTCGTCAGCATAAAGAGACGCACGCCTGCCAGGGGCGGCATTGCACTTTGGCAGACAGCTTGCTGTTCTCAACAAAAAATGGTCTCTACCTGTACACTGTCTAATTACTGTGAATGTGAAGTTCGCGGGGATTTGATTTCGCGATAAGGATGATATGGGGTGTTGTCGGCGGTTTAAGGTTCGCGGCAGCGCTATATTCACATATTGCTGCAATAATAAACGACCGGCGTCTTTACGTACATCTAGTCGCAGATCTAGTCAAAAACCGCACAGTGACTCGGCAAGGGCTACAGACGCGTGGACGGACATAGCAGTAGCTTTTGACGGTGCGTTGCTGACGTAATCATCTGTCACATTCTTTTATGGCAGAACTGAATCCACGTCCAAGAAACGTCCTACATTCACCCGAAGGATGTATACGCGGGTTCGGCTCTGCTATTAGGAGAATGGTCTGTCACTGATCTAAGTCATCTAACCATATCTACCAACTGGATACGTAGTACAGTCCATTGTACAGTAATTCACTACCATGATGTACACAGTCTAATCTGTCCAAACATTACAAGGTCCTCTCTGGCGCTTACTGATTTCACTCACTGTATGCTGAGATGTCTTTCCTGAGAATTTGAAATTTACTGTTTTAATATATAAACGTGGCCCTAACAAGAGGTGGAATCTACGGTGTTACCACACTGTACCTATATAACTAAAGCTTTTTAACATCTAAATGCATGCTAACAAGTTCATACAGTACACCGAGGTTTATAAACTATTCACCTCCTGTATGATACAGTGTACTACCGGTCCAGCTGGGCCATTTCGCATTATTGCACCAGCCGGATAATTGCGCCAAATACGTTGATAAATGGGATGTGCAGTTAAGCGGATTCTACCGAATCTTGCTGAAGATCTAGATTTCTCCTGCGGAAGAATTTCCACAATCTGAGAGTCCATACAAATTTGCATTACGCAGCGACGAGTTCTTCGGAAACAACTCAGGTTTACAAATTTCTGCTAAACGTACCGCAAATTTCTGATGCGTATTTTGTGACCTGTATTGTCGAAAAACACCACCAGATAAGTTTTGTTAATGAAGGCGTAGATTTTCAACCTTCTCAATTGCACATAACTTCAGTGGGACACAACATTAACAACACAAGGACAGGGGGCAGTGAAGTTGTGCCTGTCTGCACCTGGCAGATTAGTGCTCGTAAATGAATTTACTACAGTCAAACCTGGCGCAAGGGACCTAATGCATTGTTTTAAATTGTTTCATGCCATGTATTGCCTTATTGTCTTATTGTTGTATTCTTCGTAATTGTAATGTTGGGTTGTCCGCACCAAAAAACTTGTCTGCCAGGCGTTCCACTGTGTATTGTATTGTTGCAATTTTTAATGAAGTAAAGTAAAGTAAAGTAAAGTAAAGTAAAGTAAAGTAAAGTAAAGTGAAGGTAGTGAGTAAAAGTGGTTGCTGAGGACAGGTGGTTTGTCCCGACACCTTGCCTGGTTGACAAAAAAACCCTTACATTTGTTCGAAATGCACTCAAGTTCCCAGGAAACACCCCGTAGCTTTGTAGTCTTGTTTATAATCCCCATGCTGCTATGTAAACAAATTTTAATAAATCATTGTTTGACCATCAGAATTCGGTTCATCTAGCAATCAAATATGTTTTTTTGGTAGTTGTCTGTTCCTACTTCCTAGTACCGCCAAAACAAGTGCATTCAGTTTCTTATTGTCAGAATTGCCACTAGTTCAATTTGTACTTTGCGCAGGTATTTATGTGCTTCACTGATCTTAAATGATGACACAAAAAGGTACAGTAACAGATTTTACCTGATATTCAACTGCATAGATCTTTACAATGTCTTTTTGGTATTGTTGTGAAATACAGTGTGTATCAGAATTATTTCTGATGCTGGTGTTAACATGAAATCAATGGCTACAGCTTGCAGAAATCCTCATGTTAAAGAGGCCGCTGCTTGTTAGGATGCCACTGCCCAAACAAAAGAGGCATAGGGTAACTGTACCTGCAGAAACCCTCATTTAGAATAGCTGCTAGCTGTTGTCAATCTATTTTGGTTGTTGAGGGGATGGTGAATGGCCCTTTGGGACTACAAAAAAAGTGGTTGCTGGTTGAGGAAGACTGGCAGTTGGTTGCATGGGAGAGGGTCTTAACTATGTAAAAATGGACAGGACAGTTTCAATGTGTCCTCTGACGGCAGGTGGTTGCTCGGCCAGGTTTGACTGCATTTCAACCAAACCTTGCCCAAGTGTTGTGAGTCCGAGCTTTACTGCAGGGCGTGGGAGTAAAGCCCCGCTCACATTGAACGCACGATGCACCTTCGATAGCATTTCCCGTACATCGCACGATGATCGCAAGTAAATCGCAGGTAAATCGTTGGTAAAATCAGCTCTTGCAGACCGTCGGGCGATGTTCAAATTTTTAACAGCGTCGTACGATTTTTCACATGTGCCTTTTCTTGATGAGACGGCTTGCCGCTTTTGTGCTTCTTTAACCGACCAGATGCGGATCTAGTTGTTACTAGGTCTGGGGTCATTCACTGTAAGAAAATATAACATAACATCATGACGCTTACTAAGGTATGAATCAAGGAGAGGTACACACGAGTTTCCGGTTTCAAAGGTCATAGATCACGGTGAGCACTTAAGGCCGGCCTCATTCTAATAAACAGTCTAAATATGCAGTATGAATATACTGTAATAATCAAGGCTATTGGTGAAAAAATACAAATAAGCACATGAATATATGTATAAACTTTGCATGCAATAGAAGTAATATTTCCAATGTGAATTTTATTTACATGATTATCAGACCCTTTGCCAGACTCTGCAAGTTTTCGTTTTTTGGCGTATAATGTGCTTTCCTCCAGAAGGATAATACAGCTGATCTGCCATTTTCATTCGCGGGACCATTCGCAAACTATTCTCTCGGCAAACTGAAAATAAAGACAGGATAGGACTGAGGTCTGATCTAATCATAAACCCACGTGTATACAGCCATCAAATATTTGTATGTATCACCTGCGAGTGGTACTGAATCTGACACGCGGAAAATCTAACCTTGGAAGTAGGCTCTTCTACGGGTGCTCTGTCTTCTCGATGCTGTTTTGTTCTGATGGTTAAACTTGGCATCAACATCGGCAATATCAGGGAAAATTGAAACCATAAGAACACGGTCGAAATCTATAAATTTGTCACCTCATCAGTAGAAAAAAAGGCCATGGTAAAGCCGGAATTGGGGGCCAAAAAATCGTACGACGATATCTGAAATTTTGAACACATTCAAAATCCTTTTAGCTGTAATTTTCATCGTATGACGCGATTTGCTTGCGATGGACCTACGTACACTGAAAAAAACACCGCACGCTGTACCTACGACATATGTTACAACGACTTTGTATGTCTTAACTACATGAAGTGCACCCGGCTTTCCCCAAACGTACGACGTACGACGCTGTCGAAAAAAAATCATCGCAGTTACGAAGTGAGTTTAATGTGACCGTATCTTAACAACCGTAGCCAAAGCCGGGTATGATCCGACAAAGCCAGGGGTCTAGTATATGCCAGGATTGGTCTGATATAGCATGTGCAGATTGTGACCAGGTCATAACGCATTGGCTTGGTTTTCCATCGTAGTTGATGAAAATGGATCTCTTAAGCCTTGTAAGAGGAGGTTGAGTTTCTTTACGGCATTTCCTAGCATCTGTTTGACTTGGACGTCAAAGGGAATGTTGAGTCCAACGATCTTAAGACTGGGAGCGACAGCTAGCGGTGTGTTGTTGATTCGCAGTGGTGGCAGAGGGGGAGGTTTCCAACAGAATATAATGTGCATAGCAAGGCGTCATTTAGTAACATATAGTTTTTTTTCGACCATTGGCATAACTGATCCAGATCATACTGTAGGGTTGAAGCTTGCTGAAGTCGTCTTGATTGAAGCATGTTCATATCATAAACGTATTTCCACACCGGACGAGTGGCATCAGAAGCAGTGTCGTCAGTAATATGGGGCCTAGTATATGAAACTGGCCACCCACAGTTCGAGTTCTCCTCGGAGTGCCATGGTCAACAGTTTTATACTGGCGGTGTAATGGTGGACTCTGTCATATGACTTGGAAAAGTCCGACACTGGGACTGTGTTGAATTGTGTCTGAGTTAAATTGAAATAAACCCTTGTATTTCCGACTAGTAAATAGGAACTTTTGTGGATCACTTCATGAACTGAAACGGCTATTTTTACTTTTTCTTTTTCACTACCAGTTATGGTACACTACCAATTAATGTCCACCTTTGGTCAGGTCCAAATGTCAAAGTGTATTATGCTAAATCCAATTCTTATTAGCAATAATTAACTAGTATGATCCTTAGTCGTGAATAATCTTTATACAAAGCACTGGATTATGTTTTTCTAACTCACACGATAGCTAGTATCGTTTAAAAGTAGCTGACGTTAAAACGTTCTTTTAATTCTCAAACTATCTGTGGTGATTCGATTTGAAACTCTTACTATCTTAAGGACGGTTTGATGCAACCCAGCGACCCCCCTCAACTACGCTCAATTTCGCGTGTCAAAACATTATTGACACGCGTTTATCACGTGAACTCCACGTGCCGCGCAGTGTGGCTGAAATTCATGGTACATCTTTATTTTCTTCAATCGCATCAAGCAAAAGGTGGTGCAAGTATAGTGATTTTACTTTCATTTGTCTGTAGACTCCTTTGGACGATCTATGTGCAAGTAGAGCACTAGAAGGAAAAGACTGATAATAGGTAAACCAAGCACACTTCTTCAAATTATAGGGATAAGTATGAATAGACCATAGGAAAATGGAAAGACCAAATTGTGAAGTACACGGGCTTAAACAGTCGGGAAGCAGAGGCTAGGGCAAGGGACAGGACTACAAGGAGGATCCTCCTGAAAAGCAAGGGGCCAGTTTCTGGCCTGAGCACATAGATGGATGGAGATGTATGAATACATGCTCAAACGGCGATACACAGGTGGAAAAAAGCTTACAGACCATGTATTTTTCCTTTCAGAAGAACTGATATTTCTTCTCAAGATTCAAACATTTGAATCTGTCCACGCCGATTTAACCCTCATCCGACCAGTACATTTTTGCGACGAATTTGGCCGTATTAGGTCCAAAGGGACCCCATTTTGTTTTGCTTAGTAATATATTTCTGGTGGTCCTTTTTGTTATTAGTGTACATATACTGTAACAATAATCTATGGAGAGTATTTTGAGAAGTTCTGGTGTCAATGATAAATGCTCATTATAATAATCTATGCAAAAAATGAGTAGAACCCTCATTTTTCTCTAGAAATCTACAATAATCCCCTTATTCCCCCAGTTTCAATGCCCTATTATTTCAATTAACCATAATATCGTTCCATAAGCAAACTGATAGCATAATAATGTTGTTAAATAAGGAATGTATAAGTAATTGCAAATCAAATACTACTGTCGTTTTTCATTTCCAACTTACCCGGTACAGCACAGTCTGCCCTCAATATTTCAGTTAATGATTTGCTAGTGAAACAAACCTACATCCTTTCTGATTTTCATGGCTTTGTTCCAGTTAGTAAAAAGATGTACTCTCGATAACCTGCCAAGAATTCAGAGCGACTTGATCATGGACTACTGTGAACATCAAATGCCCCATAAATCAATCCCGCTTAACTGCTTGTTGATAAATGCCGCTATAAAACTCAGTTTGTCTTCAAGGGTAGGGACAGTCTGCTCGTGGTAAAGTTCAAATTCTGCCTTTTCCTTATCTTATCGGATATTTTTTCTCTATAGTCTGTAACCGCTTCAACTCCTGTCTGGTTTCCCATACCTAACTTATTATTCTAAAAGAGTGATCTTCCGACCTTGTCAAAGATAGCTAGAAACTCACCTATGTCTGTAGCCGACATTCTGCACTTACCTACTTACTTAAAAACTCTATTTACCTGGACCGGGGAGAAGACATTCTGTACACCCAGTGAAAATCTGGAGCCGCCCCAAGATTGACCTTCAAGGTTGACACAAGGATTTGTCGTTGATAATGCATGTAGATGAACAGGGGAAAATGTTTGAAGTTTGCATCTTAACAACGCCTTTTCTTCTGACATTACAGATTTAGATCGTGACCGTCTACAATAAACCAACATGAAGAACGCTAGCGTCCCGACCTCCGTCATGGGCGCCATTGCCAAAATCACAATGTCAGTGGCGACCATATTCCAGAACGCATCAGATCTTGCAGTACCCGTCTGTGATTTCATCACGACAAACTTCACGTTAGGAAACGTGACGTCCTCCGTGACCAGCTACAACCCGGCACACTGCGGGCTGTACGGCTACTACCCACCTCTACAACCGCTGCTGAGCTTCATCCTCATCTTCATGATGGTTTGGTCCTTGTTCGGCAACGGCTGCCTACTGTACCTCATCTGTACTGACAAAAAGATGCGGGTAAGATTCAAACGTTGCAATTTCAATATACCTCAACGTATTCTCGATGGTGTTGTACAATTTCACTATTGTTGTTGTTGATATGTGAAAACAGAGATATTGTGTATAGTCTATGTGTTTGTTCGTTAGTTAGTTTGTTTGCTCCTGTGTCCTGATGTGTGTCCACAGGTGGGCAGCCAGCCATAGTGTCAGACGAAAATGATGTAATAGGATATTTGGAGAATTAAATATTTGGTTTGGCTCTGCTCAAATGATACAGACACAGAAAGTTGTGACCCACACGTATGTAAGGGATACTCATTTAGAACCTGTTACATATGACGTTATTGTGTACCTGATGTGTTCAGAATCAAGGCAAATGTAAATGTTCTTTTTTTTTCATTCCGAGACATGAGTCTTATTGATTAATTCATGTTTTCTTTGTGTCTATAAATGTTACCGTCTATCAGTAGTTATCTAAAATATACCCTGTCAGTAGATTAACAGGAAGTGAGTGGGGAGATGACACAAAAGGTCCTATTCCCCACAGTTGCAGGAAATGCAGTTTAAAAGTTGGTAAAACTAGTCATTTATCATTTGTGACAGGCTATCAATATGCTAGTTTCATGTAGCGTTGTAGTGAAAAGGTTGCGTGTAGGCCTGATGAAGATTGGTTGTTGTATTCTATTTACCTTCCCGTATCCTGTTTACTTTATCTAGTGAATGACTCTAGATCCTGTGATAAAAAATAAACGTTATTATGAATGTGTGCATGTGGCTGACGAGTACTTTACCCTTATCCAGGAACCAGGAAATATCTTCCTGTGTGCCCTGGCGCTCACAGACATCACCCAGATACTGGTCTACGTCCCCACAACAGTGTACAGCCTGGTGCACGGAGAAATCCCCGGTGAGGGTTGGTGTAGGGTCCAAGCCTTCATTGTCCCGTTCCTGGGCACGCTCTCGGTCTACCTGCAGGCAAGTCTGTGGATCTGCAGATACATACACATCGCCTTTCCACTCGATTATGCTTCAATGATGTCCAAGCGCCGCCTCGCCGTAACCATGGCCATGTGTGTGCTGATCGCATTGGCACCACCGCTGGTTGGCCTCGCTCGTGTTGGGACGGTACAGACATGGACAGTGGACGAGGTCTCTGTCGACATCGCACAGCCTGCAAGCCTGATGGTGCCCTGTATCTTTGGTGGCCCAGAAGTTGCCGCCTACATTGTGGTGTGCATAGTCGGCCTGGTCATCAGCGGCGTCGCTGCCGGTCTCATCTACAAGGAGGCCTACGATAACGAGACGAGACACCAGAAACTGACCGGAATCGCCAAGGATCAGCTGAACCTCAAACTGCAAGCGGCCAAGACGCTGGGGATTGTGACAGCAGTACAACTGATTACATGGTTTCCGGCGATGATCGCTGGCGCCCTGTGGAAGGCTGGAGTCATCACAGTTGACAGCAGACTCTTCCTTGTGGACATCTTCTTCCCCGTCATGATGACGAGCACCTTCACCGACTCCTTGGTGTACGCCAAGCGCAAAAACATCTACCGCCGAGCCGTGAAAAGTGGATACGGGAAGATCAGGAAGCGCTACCAGCGACATAAGGAGCTTCAGGATATCCCAATGAGTACGTTCCGTAGAAGGAAAAACACTTAAAAGATCACCGGGTGTTTGCAACATTTTGTAAGTAACAAATAAACAAAACAACATATCTAAACAATTCCCTCCCCCATGCTAAAAATGGACTGTTCCAAAATCAACCCGGTTCAAAAATAAACTTCGGCCTAAAGCATAGGCGGTAGGTCATCGAGTTTTTGTTGAAATAGGCATTACTGTGCTATATATATATTTTTTTTTATATAAACTCCGATGATCCGCTAAGGAACAAACAAACGGAAAGGTTTCGGTGAATCGTAGACTAAGTGACTGTGTACTCGGCCTACTGAAAGATTCCCGAGAATTTGCTCTAACACGCACTGTGTAATCGATCCATTGAAAGATTCCCGACAATCGTACACTAACTGTAACAACCACAACGCCCGATCCGCCGTCTATTCGAAAGAATCACACGAACGGATGCCGAAGTCACCCGAAGATTGCCGAGAGCCGAACAGCGATTTCCGAACGCTTTGGGTAGTGTTAAGAACAAGAATATTTATGAAGTTAGTGAGGTATTAGCCCTGGCGGTTTTGTCGGTTCGAACAGCGGGTTCGCGAACGCGTTCGCGCAAACTGCGAAACCTGTTCTACTCCAGTCGGCCTTTGCGCGAACTTTCCCTCTGACAAGAACGACGCAGCGGACCGAGTACCCAGTGCGTGTTTATTATTTGATTCAGTATATTGAGTACCCAGTGTGTGTTGAGTACACAAAGCAACAGCGATTTCAACAAAAACTCGATGGCCTATCGCCCATGCCTAAAGGTGAACTATTGCATTCCAGTCCGAAATGGAGCTCGTGTCCCCGAAGAAGAACAGACTCTTCTGCGGGCACTGCCATGTATGGAGGACCATTTAAGAAACATCTCTACTCCCAAAACGAACTTTTGTGTCAGCACACAAGTTCAAGCGTGATTTTTTAAAAGTAGATTGTTCCAGCGGCATCCCACATTAAATGTAGATGGGACAGACCAAATTACTACGGCCCGAACATGAACTAATCTAAGATCACCCTAGTCTGGAGGACATCCAGTCTTGCTCTTCTTTGTCCGTCTATAGTAATCACAAGTCTGATGAGAACGTTTTCCTCAACTCACAATAGAGGTCACTGTACACAGGTTCCACTGCATGAGAGCTGTTTTCATGAAGAATTCAAATGAATCTGTGGATGGCGTCGTGTTCGCGTAACTGTTAGGGTGTCTGGTCCCGAACCCAGTTCCTTGGTTCGAATTCTTTATTATGTCAACGATATGTTGTGCCGTTGGGAAAGGCTTTCTTCACTCCACTCAGGTGTAAAATGGGTACATGACTTCGGTTGAGGAGATAATAGGCAGTGGAAGGGCCGGCGCCGCCTTCCAATACCTTGCCCTAGACATAGTGGATAACTGCCCACTGCCCCTACGGCCTCAAAAAGGCTATGGGACTACGTTTACCTTTTACCTACATGTTGGATGGTTTGCAATCTGCCATTGTTTTCTTTTTAGATTTTTGTGTTAATAATATTTCAGAGGCGTCATGTGGCGCAAGTGTAGAGCGCGCGGCTGTCAAACAATGGGACCCGGGGTCTAATCCCAGGTTGTGCACAGAGACATGTCCGAATTTGCGCCCCAACGTTGTGCCCTTGGGAAAGGCACTTAACACGGCTTTCCTCACTTCACTCAGGTGTAAATGAGTACCTAGCTCTTCTAGGGTTAGGGATGTCCCTCGGATAGGACGTTAAATGGAGGCCCCGTGTTTGAGGAGAGTCACACCTTGAGCACGTAAAAGAACCCACCACATCTTTCGAAAAAGAGCAGGAGCGGTGTGAGTGGATCAAAAACATTCCGGCCTAATGGGGTAGGGAATTTCCCGAGTAGCCTTCGTAACCCCTGCTTCTCCTAATGGGGCAGTGAAGTCAATATTTATCTCGAGCATTGATATTTCTGACCTAGGGTGAAGAGATGCTGCTACTGTAACAATTGAGCCGCCTTTCTTTGTAAATCGATGGCAACATCAGGCTCTTACGAATTGATTAAAAAAAGAGAATACAGCAGTTTGGGTTGAATAAGCTTGTAGTGACATTTCGTCTTACAAATGACTGCTTAGACTAGGGCTGTCTTTAGGACCTGTCCTTTTGCCCTGAGGCAGAAATTTGCTTATTGGGCTTGGCCGCATGGGATGGACCTAAAGGTTTCACCCCATTCGTCCAAAACCAAAAATCGGAACTTTGGTAAAAGTGATAAAAATGTACCTTTGCACATGTATCAAACATGTAAGAGAAAGTTTTTGGTAACATAACATGTTATGCATACACTTAACAATACACTTATGATATATGTTATGTATAAAAGTAACACTAGCATATTTATAGAATGTTGAAATGGATGGACTATTTTTGAAAGAGATGGATTGAGTATACACAGAAATATATATAAATTTGGTGTTAATTGAAATGAAAGCTACTATATTTGTCTGAGAATTTAGATGTTGATGTATCCTGATTGTTTGAGGGAAATGATAGTTTTTAAAGCAGTTGGTCATTTGCTTTAAATATGTATTGAAAAAGTAAGAGGAATTGGTAATGCAACATGTTCAGTTGGTACTAGGATGTAAGAGAAAGTTGTTGTTAAGGCTGCACCAAGTAATTTTTATGGATGACGTTCGTGCGCGCATTGATTTTGGTCTGTGCCCAGAAAAAAACCCCAAGAATTTCCGCTTCCTGTAACTATGACCAAAGAGTTACGACAGTGCCGCAAATCATAAGATTAATGTAAAACTTGTCACGCGAAATGCATAAATAAGGAAGTGGCTACTGACAGGATCATCCTGTCAGCAGTGCAGATTTTTCAACCGCTGACAGGATTTTTCTTGTCAGCGGCGAAAATTTGTCTAAATATGTGAGCATAAAAATGAAAAAGGGCGGCAACGTTGTTGTTGATTGGTACGCTTTCGATGTCGGTCAGGGAGAGCTGACGTTCGCGCAACTGTACGAGAGAATTGTAGCGGCCGAGTTTCGGCCGTACAATTTTAAGGAAGTCTTGTCAAGATCAGCTACAGTGCATTTCTTCTGCAATGACGAGAAGATCGGGAGAGGCATTGAAGTTTACTCTGGCCTGCAGGTGGGGCAGGCAACCAAGCAGTCCGGGTGTTTCATCCGCATGGAGGTCGACAAGACAGCTGCCACAAATGAAGCTCCTAGGCCCAAGCCTGTTTTTGAGGTATGAAAAGTGCCGTTCTATAGTCTGTTTTGGATCAAGTACCATGTACGAAAAAATTATAATCTGGGATGGGGGAGTGTGAGATGAATGCATTCATGTATTCTGCATGGATAATGATCATTCATTCGTTTCTGGTTATTTATACTTGTTGGGGAAATATGTGCTTTTCATTTCTATCATTTTTGGTCCATATTTGGCTCTTGAATAATTGCTATTATTCATTAGGATTTCTAAAGCAGTAGGTAGAAATGTTGTAATGCATGCGAAGAGTTAATCAGCAACTAATTTTGCCTTTTTAATATACAGACGAAGCCACTTAATTGCACCTCGGATAAACGCACACTCCATTTAATTGCACCGAATCCCCAAATCCCAAACCGGTTCCCATTCACTGCATTGTTAGTGACTCCGCATATCTGCACCGCACGTTGTCACCAATGCCGGATAACTGCACCAAAATTTAAAAAAAATCCTCGACAAGTTAAAGTTAAAAGGTGCTCTAAAAATCTACAAACGTCGTACAAATGAGCCGATACCTGCCGGTGTAAAGGCGCAATACCGCCAACATGTTTAAAACTGTATTAGTAACAAAAGAAGGCGGTCTCCATTGACAGTTATGTTGATATAGGAATCATATGGGAGGTCCCGGGCGGGTCACGGGGTGGGTCGGCATAAAGACAAGCACGCCTACCAAAGGCGGCATTACGCTTTGGCAGACAGCATGCTGTACTCAATAAAGATTAGTCTCTACATGTACACTGTCTAATTACTGTGAATGCATTCAAGTTCGCGGGAATTTGATTTCGCGTCGCGGCATCGCTATTGTCACATACTTCTGCAATAATAAAAGACCGGCGTCTTTACGTCACATTCAGTCGGAAACCAAAAAGCGACTCGGCAATGGCTATAGACGCGTAGGTGGACATAGCAGTCGCTTTTGGTGGTGCGGTCATGACGTGATGGCAGAGCTGAATCCGCGTCGTAGAAACTTCCTGCATTCACCGGAACGAGGTGTGCGCGGGTTCGGCTCTGCTATAAGGATAATGATCTGTCACTGATCAAACTGGAACTGTGAACTCAATATTTTGCAGGTTCTATGAGGTATGGTAGCGCAAGAGCTGTTTCGTACCGGTCCAGCTTGGAATTTCGCATAATTGCACCAGCCGGATAATTGCACCAAAACCACTGACAAATGGGTGGTGCAGTTAAGCGGATTCTATTGTACTATGTTTCTGCAGGCCTGCAAAATCAATGGGATATGGACAGAAACAGGACAGGACAACAGCTGCTGTTCAACTTCAACTGATTTATTCAAATTATTGCTGTTTTCATGATGAATAAAGGAATTGTTAGTTGTTACACTGTGTTCTCTCATTCAATTTGTGTCCTAACATGTGCCATCGACTATTATATTTCAAATCTAGGCATCTTGTTTTTTTCGACCCTTCTTGTTTTTTTTTCGCGCTCTCGCATTAGATTTAGGGTCTCCAAAGGACGTCATCCATAAAAATTACTTGGTGCAGCCAGATTTACATAAAGGTGTTGAGACCGATGACGGCAGATGGACACTTTCTTCAACAAGGCTGATTGAATATACATACTTAGAAATCTATCTTCCTAGGTGTTGATTGTGATAAAATATATTCTTGTCTGACCCAAAAATGTACGACATATGCTTGAAATACAGCATGCGTTAAGACGTTAGTCTCTACAAAGAACGATGTAAGTTATGTGACACCTTATACGATTTGGTCATTTGTGTAGTTATGTGCTCGTATATATATGTAGCTGCATATCTATATCTATGGTATATTTATCTTACTTGTATATCTATGTTATATGTCACTTGCATATGTCTTGTATATGATGATGATGATGATGTCTTGTATATTTATCGTAGTTGAATATCTATGTTTACTTATTACCTGTATATTTAACTTACTTGCATCGTTACGTAGCCTGTATATCCATGTAACTGATATATTGATGTTCCTTATACTATTTGCATGCTATCTATCTATTCTACTAGTATCTGTGTATTAATTGTATACGCATGCTACTTGCATATTTACCTTACTTGTATGTTCATGTACATGTAATACTTACCAGAGTATTTATTTTACTTATACATCTACATTTGCCCAGGTTCTCCACAATTACTGCTCTCCATGCATCTTGGTACTCCACTTAAGTCTTGGCCTTCTTCAGACAAAGCCATGTGTCTTTTTCCTTAATCTTCCCTCATTGATCCTCCCACCTTTTAGATTGTTCTCTGCGAGGTCTGAGTTCACAATCCATCGGTAGTGTGTATGCCTTGTATGCATAAATTCAACATGTGGCCGAAACATCTTAGTATTCGTGTGCCGGAATCTATATGTAAGTTCTATTCTCCTGAAATCGTTGGATTACATGTACGAATAGAATATACATTTCTTGCATTGATGTCATATAGTTTGCTTGCGCCCTGACGTAATGTTGATAAGAATAAGATTGTGGCTGGAAGCTGGCTAGGTTAACGAAAGAGGGCACAAACGTAGACTCAATTTGATGAACGGTCAAGATTAACATCTATTGTTTTTTAGTAGTAATGTTTTGAAGTAAAACTGGTAGTATTGTCAAGATTTGTTTGCCGTAATAAATGTGACGTGCCAAAACCTCAGTTGTGTCCAGTGCAGTGATTGACTTTAGGTAGCCTCTGAACCTATGTTTCCACTAGAAAGGCAACGTTTTATAGAAACGATACTTCCCTCCAAGCAATAAAGGAAGTATGGAACGGCGATGTTGTTTAGTCAAGCTATCTATATGCCCAATAGTAAGTAAGTAAAGTTTATTGCACAACAAATGTAACGGGTACAATGTATGGCAAGTTCGTAGACAGTACAAAATGTCAATACATATATGTCTTTGCTTATTAACAATGCTATTGAATTCTACAAAACTTAAGTCTAAACACTACGGTATACAATAAGAGTAATACAGAATACATATGTGGAACTATGTTACATGATACACAGGAAACATGAATTGTTTGCATCAGAGATCAATCGATTTCTTTTTAGGAAAGAGATAGATATGTATTGGCCTATGTACAAGGAAATTGCGTCAGGACATGACATAAGTAAATTGAACATTTCTGGGCTTGTCTTAGATGGTAAGGTTATGTTTGCATTGCGGGTGATAACATTCATAATTGTCTGTCTCTCTTCAATGTACGTGGGGCATGATATATGAAGTCTCGAGCATTTAACATTTAAGTTTCTGCATTCATTGTGCAGATTAGGTCATCTTTATTTCCGTTGTATTCACCATTTCTAAATGTATCTAAAACTTTTAAAAAAATCCCTGGAAAAATTAGCATAACGCACTAGGCCCTATGGTACTGAATCCGACGGTCGATTGAATGAAATTCAAGCGTATTTTACTGCATTGTCGATGTGATCTGCTAGGAGTCGCTGCAGTACTGCAAAGAGCAAGCTCGGAGTACTACCGCGCGTGTGGGGTCGAGTTCAAAAGTTACTCTCCCGAAAAGAGGCAGTTCGTGAACGTTTGGCGGCTTTTGACGGTTATGTAAGATGGCAGTTATCTTGGAGACAACTCTTGGGGACCTAACCGTAGATCTGTTCACCGAGGAAAGGCCTAGAAGTGAGTGTAATATCATTTTACAACCGTCCGTGTGTGTGTGAGGTGGGAGGGGGGCGGTAGTGTTATGTACTGCCGACGTTACGTTTGAGTGTCGTTTTTGCACGGTTTTACTATAAACCGTACCCCAAGCTGGCTACTTTGTAGGTAGATATAGATGTAATATTCACATTTGGACGGGGTTTACGTTCACTTAAATTGCAAACCAAACCAAAAGTATCTGTCTGCCTGCCAAAATCTCATAAGCCACAAGCCCTACCTTACATCTGCTTGGAGATGAGGTCTCTAGACATATCATGATTGTAAAAAAATGCGACTTTTCGACAGGTTTTTTTTTACAATTTTATTTTGGGTCTACAAAGCCACACTGATTTTATTTGTTGCTTCTCGAATTTTTTTCACAAAAGAAATTGGAGCGACAGGGCGAAAAAAAAGGGAAAAAAAAATTTTTGCAAACATTCTGGGGTGAGGATAAGGGTTTACATACCATAAAGAATAAGAGGATTATTCAAGTTTCAGCTTTGTATGGCTCATTTTATGCAATAAACTCCCTTTCTTTAATCTTGTACTACAATTTCAGGGACAAACTTGTAACCTTTTGCTATATCATATGTAATATATGGATCGATATAATTGAGAAATAGTTTCGATAAATGTAAAATTATAACTTATGATCAATGTGACCACACTTTTTTAGGTATGTGCAGGCCTTTGTCATCTATTTTTGTGGCAGTTTTACAACTGAACAAGTAGTAAAATCGTGATTAAAAATTTCTGAAGGGCAATAGTGACCCAATTTTTTTTTTCAAAATGGGAAAACAGGGCCGGCTATTCTGTAACGTTAAGTATACACTGTTTACAGTAACGTTAAATGTTTCTTGTCATCAAGATCAATTATTGGAAAGGACATATTAACTTTTAAGTCTGGTCAGACAGGTCAATGTTGGCTACCTAGAACCAAAGAAGGCAAAGAAGTTACCTTTATTATATATATAACGTTATTTACAATGTTGAGAAATGTTCACTTTCAGCATGTCTAAACTTCCTCAAACTGTGCAAGACGAAATACTACAACTTCTGCCTCTTCCACTCAGTACAGGTGAGAAATCTAAAGTTATCAATAAAAATCATATCTTATTATTAATTAACGTTATCATTTAAATACATCGTATTCAAGTTATTGTGAGATTTTAGCTCTGTGGACCAAATTGCATCTTAATTGTGATGGTGAAATATCATGTACTAGTAAAGTTACGAGAATATTCGTCAAACAATTTGGTAGAAGGTAGAGAAACGTACCTCAAAATTTTCGACGTCTAGTCTGTACGTCTTGTTCACGGAATGACCTAGTCTCGCGAGAACACGAGACTAGGCCGAGACTTGTGAAGATCGTCCTGCCTCCCCCGCCTCCTTGCGGAGTAGGGGTAAGTAGGACTTGGGCAGCTCCCAACCTCCGGTACGGTTCATCCCAGCACGTTCCAACTGGATGTGGACTGCCTCTTTAATCTTCCTGTGGGAATTACGCGACTCTAGGTCTATGATCTCCATGTACTAGTAGAAACTTTAGAAAGAATCAATATTGCATTTTGGGGAAATTGTCTAGTTTTATTTCTTATCACTGATTAACTGTTGGTTAAATGATAACAATGTGGAACTTTTTAAATATTTGATTATTTTCAGAGGAACTTCATGGTTCAAACGGGAGATCCCACTGGCAAAGGGAAGGGAGGGGAGTCCATCTTTTGGTAATCATAAAGTTTTAATTTGCACGTTACTTTTGTGTGCTTTGAGTAACAAAATATAAGCAAAGTTAGAAATACATCCATGTTAATCTGCTTTTATCTAGATTTGTAGTAAGTGTACCTTTTTTTAGGCATTAATGTAAAATAATGACCCGTAAACATGGCCTTCTGATTGGTCAACGACATCTTGCTGTATGCTAATGTTTCTTGACGTTTGCTGGACAGCAAGTTGTACGGAGACCAGGCACGATTTTTCGAAATGGAGACGAACCCCCGACTGAAGCACCGGAAAGTCGGCACGGTCTCGATGGTCAACAATGGCGGCAACATGCACGGATCCCAGGTACGATGAAATTGCGTTCAGCAAGTTTTTAAAACTTTGCTTATGTTTGTTTATTGGGGTTTATCACAATGTGAAAAGGGGGGCAAAACACTTAAACAGGTGCACCTTTACAAGTAAGTTCCCTGCACACACTTAAAATAACATCAACAGTACAATACATAGTAACAAAATCAACTATATCTACAGTTATACAAAGCAGTTCATGTGAAATAGTGAAGTATAATCCGGATATACAACTAAAGAATATATCATAAGCTTGTGTAATGTTGTACTAGCACACTTACCCTGTTGTGAACAAAACACAGGTACGATGAATTGCGTGCAGCAAGTTTCTTGAAAGCTTGCCTCACGTTTTACCCTTATCATGCTGTGAACTGTTTCCTGATTAGACTTCTTGTTGCAAAGCCAACGTTTGGCAAAGATTATTATGAGAGCAGACGTTTTACTTATATGCTTGTAAAACTCTGTAACATTTATTGTTGAATCATAAATGTATTTCTTCTTAAAAACATTATTGCATTCTGACTATCTGAGTACTGTGATAGTTAACTCTCACCTCAGATAATGTCCCTGTGGTGTAGTGGTCTGCGCCTTCTGCCTCTCACCACATCTGGTTCAAATTACTTGGACCAGGAGGACTGGGGTTTAAGCCCCAGGTACATGCATGTAGGACACCTCTGGACAAGAGGTTGAATCATACCAAAGACTTAATAAAAATGGTACATACTTCTGAAACAATATGGAAGTTAAACACACTTCACTGCCAGTGGACTAGCCCCCTGCTACAGTGATTGCACCACAGTGTGGCCCAGGGCTATGAAACGGAGATGGGCACCGCCCTATACATCAATAATGGTGTGGGAGGATTTTAACTTTTAACCGGAATAAAAGTACCACCCGGACAAATCTTTAAAATGTTTTCCTAGTTCCTGATCACGACGCGGGAGGACGTAGACTACCTGGACGGCCAGCACACCGTGTTCGGCGAGGTGAGCGAGGGGGACGAGTGTTGGCCAAGATTAACGAAGCTATTTGTGATAACGAGCACAGACCGTACCAGGACATCAGGTGGGTTTTACATGTGTGCCTGTGTGTGTTTACGTATGTGTGTGTGCCTGTGTACACACGTGTATGTACTAGTATGTGTGTGTGTGTGTGTGTGTGTGTGTGTGTGTGTGTGTGTGCGCATGTGTGTGTGTTAGCAAAGAAGGGTCCTGTGCCCCCAGTATGGCACCCACTGGTACATAGATAACATTTTATTAGGCTATTCAATCTATACAATATGGTGTAGTAGTATGGGATGACAATGGGATTGTATATAATTGGAGGAGTTTCTAACGTCTAGACATTCTTTGATATACTTCCCAATGTACACCATGTATGGGTTTTTATTCAAGTCCATTGAGATAAATCCTGGTAAATCCGACGATAGCATTGAGTATAGTAAATATATCAAAATATTTAAGACATACAATCCAAAAGTAGTGTCTCATGTTGCAATAATCACGGTGGAAGGATGGAACCCTTACCGTCCCCTCCTTCGGTCGCTCTGCTTCCTTGCAATTTCTCCACACAATGTTTTCTAGACACTTGACATCTCAGAAGCTTCGAAAGCCACAAACTGTTTGTGTCAGGTTTAGTTCAAAGACTTTGCCAGTGACCCTCCGCCATTTTGTTTCCCAGAATCAACCACACTGTCGTGCTTGACGACCCGTTCGACGACCATATATTTTTCAACTAAAATAACACAAAAGAAATTCCCCACAAATCAATTTACAGTGAATCAATGATTTGATGAGTGTGTTCCCAGAGCGGGCGAATCGGAGCAGACGAGGCGATCGATGATACGGAGGGGAGGAGTCAGGAGGAGGTGGAGGAGATGCTGGAGGAGAAGGAGGCCAAGGCTCGCACGCAGATCCTCGAGATGGTCAGATTCTTCTTAAGTTTAAGTTCAAGACAGGTTCAAGGGACAACATCAGCTAGAAAATCTAGGATGTTTTCTGCCTTTTGGGAGATTGTTCAACAATTGGCCAACATTTCTTTGTTTTCAAGTGTAGGAGAATTTGGGAACAAATTTGAGAACCTACAGGACTGCTAAATATGAATGATG
The DNA here is from genome assembly GCA_035149815.1 of Branchiostoma lanceolatum. Taxonomy (NCBI): domain Eukaryota; kingdom Metazoa; phylum Chordata; class Leptocardii; order Amphioxiformes; family Branchiostomatidae; genus Branchiostoma; species Branchiostoma lanceolatum. Next base: position 16,771,237 of record CM068866.1, read on the forward strand.
TATTGTGTTCCCAACATAAATGTCCGCCAATAATGATTTCCTTATTTAGTCCTTAGTGTGAGAAAATACAGAAACGGTATACGATATTGTCTCCTTTCGAATGTAAATTATTTATATGCATTTCCGTATTAGTAAGAGTCTAAGACTATATCAGCATTTAATATTTTTCGAAGCATCCCATACATGCATAAACAACAGTATAGTATATTCAGTGTGTCAGCGCTTGAAGAGTGAAATTGAAAAGAAGTTGGAACATCGCAATCTTCACGTCGTAAAATAACATAACGATCTGTCTAAGATTCTTCTGTTGCGCCGGTAGGTGGGAGACCTTCCCGAGGCAGACGTAGCGCCCCCTGACAACGTGCTGTTTGTCTGCAAGCTGAACCCCGTAACCCAGGACGACGACCTCGAGGTCATCTTCTCCAGGTTCGGGGAGATCAATTGGTGAGTTCAGAATGCCTTTTTTTGGCATCGCCTCAGGGATGGAGCCTATTGTGTAGTATTTGATCATCTGTATCTGTATCTATATAGCCGGTATAACCACCATTAGGCGTAACACACCAGCTTCGCAGGCACGTGGCGCGACAGCAGCTGGTCATATTACACCGAACGGTCTGTTACACCTAGTCTTTGCATATCTGACTGCAACCGTTCTTTAAAGCTACTTAGTGAGGAAGCTCCTACAGTACTTGATGACAACGAGTTCCATTCTACTATGGTTATCGGGAAGTACGAATTTTTGAACACATCAATCCTTGGCTGATAACTCTGGTACTTAAAAGCATGACTATTTCTGGTCCTCTTCTGAGGACCATTTATGCAAGTATAAAACTAATAGCTCTTTTTTTAACCTTCTCACAGCTGCCTAACCCTCTAACCAGGACAAATTAAGCAGGAAGAAAGTTAAATTCATTTTGAAAATAATTTTTTTGTTTGTGGGCAGTAGTATACAATGTAACTCTAGATCTGTGTATTTCGTATGTGGCCAGGACTAAAGTGTCAGGAAAACGAATGACAAGGCCTCCTAGCGGCTTCTACATGTAGTTGTATGGTACTGCAGCAGAACTTCTGTTTTTTTTTGTATCTCATGATCTGAAAAATTCTTTGCAGCAGATAGCTCTAGGGCTTCGGGAAGAAGTGGTATAGGCTTTTAGCCCCCTAGCTGCATTTGTTGAACTGCAGTTTAGGTCTGGTTACTAAACTTGCCCTGGTCTGTTTGATGTACATGTCATGAATATTCATGTTCTGTTGCCATGGTAGCTGTGAGGTCATCAGGGACCAGAAGACAGGGGACTCCCTCTGCTATGCCTTTGTGGAGTTTGAGAAGGTAGGTGTATCTTTTATTTTTGTAGTCTTTCAATCAAAAACTTGTACCAGTGGACTGGCCCCATGCTATAGTACACAATTCTATTTGCTGTGCAGCTTAAGCAAGGGCTATTGAAACCAAGATGGGTATCACCATAAACACTATATATGCCAATAGGTGCAGGAAGGATGTAAACTTTTTCAGTAAGCTGAAAGTTGGTCTTTCCAAAATAATACAGTAACTGCACGAGCACATACAGGTGCTGCATGATAGAAGTACCTTGACTTTGAAACTTTGTAAAACAAGTAGCAGCGATTCAGCCGAAGATGAACTCCACTTAGATAGGTAGTGTGCTTAGTCCAGTGGTTAGCGATCTTGCCTCTGGGACTAGAAGCCCCGGGTTCGATCCCAGTTGTGTCGCTCACCCGACATGCACACGTAACCTTTAAAGATCGCAGTCCTTAGGACGGGACGTTAAATCGTGGTCCACTGTTTATTGTGCTTGTCTAAAAGAGCTAGGGGAATTTCCCCGGTACAATGAATCTGTAAATACTGTACATAGCGTCTGTCTTCTCTGTCACGACCAGTGTAAGATTAGCTCATCTGTTCATTAATTTCATTTGAGCTGAACTGGTTCGAGATCCCTTTCCTTTCCACTTCTTATTAACATGTCCCAAGTACTGTACTGTATATTGAGGAAAGACAGAAGCTTATGAGCGTAATCACTAGCCATACATTGTACCTGTTACAGTTGTTGTGCAATAAAGTTTGATTTGTTGATTAATTGATTGATTGATTAATTGATTGATCAATACTCCAATGAACTCCCCCAGCCGGAGGCTTGCGAGGAGGCGTACTTTAAGATGGACAACGTTCTGATCGACGACCGGCGGATCCATGTCGACTTCAGCCAGTCCGTGTCCAAGGTCTGGAAAGGTTCGTTCCTTTGCTGTCAGCGTCCTGTACAGAGAACGTTATTCAGCACTGCTGCTAAGCTGAGGTCATGGTAACAGCAAAGATTTTGTTTTTTTAGTACTTGTATGTTGCATGTATAATATTTATCTTTATTAATTTTCAATTTTCAGATTGTATACAATGGATTCCTCTTTTTTGGCACTACCTCAGGGGCAGGGCCTTTTTATCCTTTGTATTCTATGTCAAGTATGATTGTATAATGCTACATGCTAAGGTATAGGAGGTATTGTTGACTAGTTATAGTAATCCTATACATATACATCAATTGCAGTCTCAGCTATAAAAAAACACATTAAAAAACAGTGTTATCACGGCCTTCCCAAGAATGTCTTGAACACCTGGATGTCTGAAGTGTGCATTAGAGCTGTGTACCTAAAAAGATTTTAAGTACAGGTACAGGTACACGGGTTTAACTACAGGTCCTGACCTAAACCTGTACCTAAACTACTGGTTCAGAAAATGGTACATTTTCGATAAGTACAAAAGCATCTTTGAACTGTCTGGTAACAACATAATATTCAAAGGTATTATTTTGAATTACAAAAACACAGATGAAAATTTGACTTGAGCCTTGCAAATGTGTTTTCTGTGCTGGAGTATAGTATAGATGTGGCTTTAGTGCACGGCCACGGTAATTTCATATTGATTTTAGCTGTCAAAGTGGCCATCCCCTGAGTCAGGCTTGACCTGATTAGTACTGGTCCAGTACCGGTCCACCAGGGTTCAGGTATTTTGGACCTCAGTCCTGTACCTAATTGATTGTACCCGGTACTGTATCGGTATAGTGTACCGGTACACAGCTCTAGTGTGCATACTTCGGGGATTTATTAGTAATATCTATTAAAACTCTCTTTAAACTTTTATTCAATTTTTTGATGTGATGGAGTACCCAATAGAATTTATGAGAGTTAGCAATGAAAAAAGAGATTGTTTGGTAATTATCATTTCTGTCTAGGAGTGGATAACGGTTCGGCTTAATAAGGTCCAAGTCCAACTTTAGGTCCAGAGATTTAGGTTCAGGTCTGGACCTCAACCTAGACCTGATCCTGTCCAGTTAATGTTTTGCTTTATTAGACTAATATTAAGCATAGAGAATTAATACTGACACGCACGACTATAAAAGATTCTTGGTACAAACACTTTCAAGATACACCAGTGTTTGATATTTGAATGTTACACTTATTTTAAATGCCTTCTTTGTCAGAGGGGAGACTCAAAACACTTTTTATCAAACAAAATAGAAAAATATGTTTGTACTTTGTTCAGTTTTTTTTGGACTCAGGTTTTTGGCTTTCAGATTTTTTGGACTCAGTTCTTGGATGTTATCAAGGTCCGAATCAGGTCCAGCAAACCGGTATCCACCCCTATTTCTGTCCTTATCAACAGGTGGTCCTAATGCACCCAAAGGTGGCCAGAAGTCCAAGTTTGAACTGAAGGATTAAACCAAGGGAGCTGGGTAAGTGATATAGAAATTCTGTTCCCCTTGAGTAATTTTCCACATGACACTTTAGGAAAAACTGAAAATGGGAAGATATTTTGTGTGGTACATGTACATGTAGCCTTGAGTGTACATGTAGTTTGAATGTATTTTGCTTAACTGTATGTATGTATTCTTTTTATCAGGGCGAAATAACAAATAGTAATAGAAAATAGTCTGCAGGAAGTGTCATCCATAAATATACTTGCTGTGGCCTTACTTAGTGAGGCATACTGTAAGTTTGAAGACTGATGTTTCATACTTCCAACAGCAAACAGTATGATCTGATTCTGGAGGATGAGGATGGGGATGAGGCTGGACACAGCAAGAAGGGGAGAGATGCGGACACCAGCCAGGACAGGAGGAGCAAGGTATCTCATGCTGCACTGTTACATTGTACCAGGAACTTGCGGTTTAAACTTAGGCCATGTTGATTTGATTATATTGGTGACATCCTCTGAGGACCCCAAAACTGATGCGAGCGTGCAAATAAAACAAATCTCCGAATTTTTATCTAGTTGTAGAGTTTGAAATGTCTTTATATATTGTTTACCTGGATGTCTAACCTTCACAAACGTAAAAAAAAGTTTGGTAAAAAAAACGGAAGGATGAAGCAAACTTAACACACACGGCCACCTTGGCCACAACAGACAGAAATTGATGTGCACGCGTACATGTATGTCATCCATATAATCATATCAACATGTACATGGCCTCAGAAAGAAGTACTACATATACATGTAAATACCCACCCCCACATCCTAAAAGACAAAACGTAAAATTTGGGCAGATATTCCTGCTGGCCAGGGGTGTTCTTAATAGATGAGTTTCGCCTTACCACAAAATGTCTACCAAGTCTGTAATTTTTGTTTCATGGCAATCTACAAATCGTCTCAACAGTTTATCATAACATTGTGTTGTTCTCTATCATCAGTCAACGTGCTTTCGCTACGACGGGGTAATACCGCCCTTTTTACGGGGTGACATACACTTTCGTTAGCTGTCAATGTCATACAAGACGGGGATGCGCCAGTTCTCCCGTCCGGGTGAAATTTGTAAATCACTGTATGGCTGATACTAGCATAAAATGGTAACCTTGTTTCACAGGACTCGGACAGCAGGTCCAGACATGACAAACACAAGAAGAAACACAGACGAGACAGCAGCAGCTCTGAGGACGACAGGAGACACCGCAAGAAACATCACAAAAGAGAACGCGACTCGAACACCGACAGGACCGGCGACCGGCGCAGAAGCAGCTCTGAGGACGAACAGCGTCACAAGAAGAAGCACCGCAAGCACGACCGCGATTCCGGTGATGAAAGCCACAAGAAAAGAGACCGAGACAGACACGAAAGAGACCACGACAGACATGAGAGAGACTACGATAGACACAAGCATAGAGAACACAGAAGTAGGAGTAGGGAGAAAGATCTTAAACATAGTAGACATGAGAAGCATAGACACAAACACTAAATGAGAATAAATAATCATATCTGATTTAAAAAAATTGGGACCCGTAATTGAAATTTCATAGAACAAAGTGCTTTATTGATCAAGTTTTCCAATTCGAGAAGTCTTTAGCTAGTAAGGCACTTACATCAACTTTTCTCTGGGTGTAAAATTTAAAGGTAAATGCCAAAAATGGCAAGTATTGAAGATGTGGATACTAGAATATTATATATACACAGTATAAGGCATCTTATTTTTACCATACTACTTGGCAGCTACTATTTTCTTCACTTGTTAGATATTGATGATTATCAACTCCAAATACTAAATGTATGTGGTCAGTGGTTATCTACAAAAATCACCAATGAGAATTCAAATGTTACATCTCTTGGGGTGCTGAGCCCATGGCAGGAAGTCCTTCTGTAAAATAAAGGGAGGGTTTGTGAGAAGCTCTTGCTTTTTGTCTATTTCAGATGATACATGTTAGCTTCCACTTCTTATGTGCACATGTACCTACATCGTGAAACAATACCTGGTCCAGTATATCAGGATAGGACATAGTGGCATAGCTTTGTCTGTTTAACTGTTTATAAATGATACATTTCAGAAGAAAGGATTATGGCATTCTTGAAAATATTGCCTAAGCTTAAATCTTCTGAAGTTCTGTCTTATTTCCTGAAGATGATTTTCTCCAGCCCCAACATTGGTGCCTCTGACACCAGGAAGGCCAAACCGTAGGATAGAGTCAAGTTCCCCAAAAAGCAATAGATCTGAAAAAAGGGCATAAGGTGTCGATATTAGCAATCAGCGTATTACATGATGACATTGCATAGCTAGTGGCAATGCGGCTTCGCTACGGCCCGCGTTTTTGGCCAAGCACTACGGGGCAACCCTACTCTTCTCGATAAGTGTGTTGGGTTCTTTTATGTGCAGAGGTTTGACGCTTGAGGCTAATGCTTCCTCCCTCATACACGGGGCCGCCGACTTAACGTCACCATCCGAAATGACGAATCCAATCCCTTACAACATGTCCGAGCTCGAGTCGACCCCTATAGGATCCACGGAATTTGATCCAGATGGCGAAGCAGCGGGGCCGCATTACCGCTTGCGCCACCGGGACATGCTGCTGGAACACACGGTCTGGTTGAAGAGAAACTTAAAGCCATACCTACTCTTTGATGCATATATATAGTCACGTCGGACACTTTCTAAGTAATACAGAGAAGTGTTAAAGACCCACGATGTAGTTTTAGGCCAATACAGAAAGTAGATTTTCCTACTGTTTCTTTGCATAGCAAGCTTTATCAACTCTAAAGAATTGCTTACAGATATTCAGGAAGGGAGGTTACAACATTACTGCACCATACAAACAACTTTAGAAAACTGTTATCCTCCATCCAAAACAACACACAGTGTGAAACTAACACATGGCCACACATGGCTTCTGTACTTCTTATCAGGCTGACCGCCCAGTGGGGGGCCTGTTTACAGTTCACCAGTTTCTGTAAAAAATCATCCTTACCAGAGTTCTTGCAGTTTTGAAGTGAAAATAACCACACTTTATTGATACCCTTCAAAGTAGACTCTCTAATAAATAAATAGTTGTATTCTACCCTCTTAGAAAAAGATATGAGTGTTTCCAAAGAAGAAGAGCTTCATGGCATCTGGCAGTCTAACGTGTGCCTAAGTGATTAGACCACCATGGGGGTCCTCCAGTGCACTGGGATGTTGTTGTTTATCTACTATTGAGGTGGTGTCCGGGAGTTTTTGCTTTGTTTTTGTACAGTTCACAAATACCCAAAATAGACGAAATAATGAAGAAAATATGCTGAAAAGGGGTTGTACCTGCCATTAACATTAAGATTTGTTCACAAGAATATTTTCAATTTTTGCGCCAAAATCCTACATAGTGGGCCTTTAACATGTCAACTCACTATAGTGACCCTAGAGTAGTGGATGCGGAGGTTCAAAATAATATCAACAATACAAACAAGAGTTCCACGACCTCAAATCTCCATGAACAATTCTATTCATGCAAATGACTTACACATTTGCATAATATGTGCTTGGTCATAAACACCTTTATCTAACTTACACATGTTGCAATATTGACAGTCCTATAATTTTCCAATTAGATGAATTATGGTGTTTTGCATCAATTAAGCAAATAAGGAATTTATTTGCATAATTGGTATCTGTTGATGCTCCACTTTCCATAAACTACATACGTTGCGTGTATTGAAGTCTGATAATGGAAAACACTGCAAATATAGATTTTCCTCATTAGCTATGCAAATTAAGTCACAATTAGCATAATTTGCACTTCATTATGTATATCTCTATCTAAGCTACCTGCATACTACGTATCATATTGACAGTCCTATAATTTTCCAATTAGATGAGATCTGGTGTTGTGCATTAATTATGCAAATAAGGAATTTATTTGCATAATTGGTATCTGTTGATAATCCACTTTCCATAAACTGCATACATTACATGTATTTGAATCTGATAATGGAAAACACTGCAAATATAGATTTTCCTCATTAATTATGCAAATTAAGTCCTGATTAACATAATTTGTACTTCATTATGTACATCTCTGTCTAAGCTACCTGTATACTAAATATGTAAATCCATTGTTCCTTTGCTGAGTTATTCTCCTTAGAAGATTTTCAAGATAACGCCCCTGCAGTTCCAGAGCAAGCTGCTAGGGGGCCCAAACCAACACCACGTCTTTATTACACCACAAGCTATCTGCCACCAAAAAATCAAGACCATAGCATGTCCAGGTCAAGAGATACAAAAATGGAATTTCTGCTGCAGTACCAAGGTCACATACCAGGGGGCCCAAAATCGACCTTGAATGTCGGCTTCACAACACCTGCCCACATACCAAATATCATCGTAATCCATCAAGCGGTTCTTGAGTTATGCTGACTGGAGCGGTGCGGAAACACAAACAAACAAGAGTTCCGCGACCTCATATCTCCATGAACAATTCTATTTATGCAAATGACTTACACATTTACATAAAATATGCTTTATCATCGTAATAAATGCTTAATCATCAACACCTTTATATTACTTACACATGTTGTAATATTGACAGTCGTATAATTTCCCAATTGTATGAATTTCAGTGTTTTTGCATTAATTATGCAAATTAGGAATTTATTAGCATAATTGGTATCTGTTGATGCTCCACTTTCCATAAACTACATGTTACATGTATTTGAGTCTTATAATGGAAAACACTGCAAGTATAGATTTTCCTCATTAGCTATGCAAATTAAGTCCCAATTAGCATAATTTGCACTTAATTGTGTATATCTCTGTCTAAGCTACCTGCATACTAAATATCATGGAAATCCGTTGTTCCTTTGTTCAGTTATTCTCCTTAGAAGATTTTCACAAAAACGCCCCTGCAGTTCCAGAGGAAGCTGCTAGGGGGCCCAAACCTACACCACTTCTTTATTACATCACAAGCTATCTGCCACCCAGAAATCAAGACCACAGCACGTCCAGGTCAAAAGATGCAAAAATTGAAGTTCTGCTGCAGTACCAAGGTCACATACCAGGGGGCCCAAAATCGACCCTGAATTTTGGCTTCCCAACAATCGCCCACATACCAAATATCATCGTAATCCATCAAGAGGCTCTTGAGTTATGCTGACTGGAGTGGTGCGGAAACACAAACAGACAAACACACAGACACACCCAAAACTATATCTCCATTTTTCAAGGAGATAAAAACAGTCAAAGTGTTTACATGTCTACTCACTATATGCTCGTTCTCATGTAAATGTAAACATTTTGTAACTTCCGTTACCGTTTAAAGTAAGACGTTTCTGACATTAAGATATGCCACATATAAGGTGCCAAACTGTCGTTTTTAAAAGTCATAAAAACGACAGTTTGGCATCTTATATGTGGAAAATCTTAATGTCAGAAACGTCTTACTTCAAACGATAACGGAAGTTTCAAAATGTGTACATTTAAATGAGAACGAGCGTATAGTGACCGTAGAGTAGTGGATGGGGAGGTTCAAAATAATATCAACAATACAAAAAACAATCATAGTATTTACATGTCTACTCACAATAGTGACCGTAGAGTAGTGGATGGGGACCTCCCTGGTGAGGTATACTGGGTACATCACCAGGATATGCACCATGTAGGCGCAGTACGTCAGGCGGCTCAGGGGCACCCAGGCGTCCCAGGAGAGGATGATGTCCACCACCCCTGTAGTGAACAAACTACACCCTAAGATATAGCCTGGAAACCATACCACCGGGGGCTCCCCGATATCTCTACGGCGCTAAGAGCGATCCCCGCCCGCCCAGACAGCTTAGCCCGCTCGGGGTGTGTTTATGGCCTTGGATTAGATTAGGTCGCGCTCTAGGGTGGCTCAAGTAGACAGGCTGCGAAATTCTATATGGCAGCTTAGTAGACAGAAACTAATCGAATAAAGCAGACTGGGCCCGATAGAACATCCCTAAGCCGACCCCTAGAGACTGGGACCAGGCTACCTAAGATAAGGAAAAGTCTTCAAGTGTCTTGGAGCATATTGCCTTTTTAAGTAGCTAGTACTATTGCAGCTCGCGTTTTCAGGAAAGCACACCGGGTCACCACTACTATTTAGATAAGCGTGTTGGGTTCTTTTGCGTGCAGATGTTTTAGGCTTATACCTCATACATGGGGCCGTAGGCTTTACGTCACCATCCGAAATGACGAAGGCAATCCCTTACTACATGTCCGAGCTGGATGTACTACTATAGGATCGAACTACGTCCAAGAATCCACGGAATTCGATCCAGATGGCCAAACAGCGGGATTAGTTAGTTAAGTTAAAGTTAAAATCCCCCCACAACATTATTGATGTATAGGGCGGTGCCCATCTCCGTTTCATAGCCCTGGGCCACACTGTGGTGCAATCACTGCAGCAGGGGGCTATAGCCGGCTAGTCCACTAGCAGTGAAGTGTGTTTAACTTCCATACTGTTTCAGAAGTATGTACCATTTTTATAAAGTCTTTGGTATGACTCAATGCGCCTCTTGTCCAGAGGTGTCCTACCTGGGGCTTGAACCCCAGTCCTTCTGGTCCAAGTAATTTGAACCAGATGTGGTGAGAGGCAGAAGGCGCAGACCACTACACCACAGGGACTGCGTTATGCGAATACGAAGGCAGAGGCATGACTGCCAACTATGTATTTAAACTGCGTAATTCAAGTTAATCATCATAAATGTCTGTTTTCTTTCCTTGCGATTGAGCTCTATATCAATTGCTTTATAACTAACCTCCGTATCCATAATAACATGCGACAACCACCCAGCCAAGCGCCATGCCCCAGACGGTGCGACCGACAGTCATGTACAGCACGTTCTCGGATTCCGTCTGGAAGGTTGTCCCGTGGTACGCGCCGTACGGGGAATACAACACGGCCAGGGCAGAGTCAGCAGCGACGAGCCAGCCAACGGTCATCAGCATTCGCTGGGTCTGGTACAGAGATGTGTGAAATTAATTCAGTAAAACCTACTAAGCGTCCTGAGAACAGACCTGAGAAAAAAAAGAAATGGAAAACCTAAAAACTTCAAAGAAACTCAGTGACCTACGGCAGCTTGCAGGGAAAAAAAGACACAGTGGAAAGAAATGAAGAAAGGCTGAATGCAGCCAGAGGTGGTTTCTACAACTACCTGAGCTGCAGAATACAGTGGATCATTGTCATTCAAACAAGCTAACCAATAGTCATCAGCATTTGCAGGGTCTGGTACAGAGAAGTGTGAAATTAATGTATCAAAGCAGCCAGGAGCTTTGATACTCATAAACTTACTTCCATTCCAAACCTACTTCAAACTTACTTACAAACAAATTTACAAACACACTTACTTCAAACTTACTTATATTTAGAACTAATAAGCCTGTAGGCATTTGAGACTAGTCACATGTCATATCGTTCTCCATTGTTTAATATCCATCTTGTAAATGTTGATTGAAAAATAAAAGTGACCCTCAAGCAATAATTTTCGATAAACTTCACTATTGTTGTAATTAGATTATTTTGGACCTTTGTAGCCTCATAGGTCAAGACTACAAGCAACAGTTACGTCAATAATTGATGACACAAAAACGCCAGGAACGTCGTTGACATGTCTTCCTACAATGCTTCCAGACGCAACAGTAAAGTTGACTCACCGCACTTCTTGTCTGTTTCCTTCTCATCTTGACCAGCAGCCAGCCAACAGCAACTCCTACCAGGTACGGGCCGATCCGGCAGTAAGGTACGTAATAATAGTGGATTTGGTCCCTGAAAGAACATAAAGAATTTGAATGTAAAAATGAGGTATTTTTCTATGATACTTTCTAACGGCGATTTCAAAATGAACGCAAAAGTTAAACTACAGTTTCATTTGTTGAAATATGTCATATCACGGCGAAAGACTTTAAACTGAACTATGTACCGGTGTAAACAAGACAAACAAACACACCAGCTGATGTTAATACCTCTGTTTCCGTGGAGGTAACAATCTGATCACGTAGAATGTAACTTCGATCCATTCAGAACTACATGTAGATAGATTTAATTAAGAGCATCTAAGCTGAGAGAGAGAGAGGTTTAGTCCCTTGACCTCCGGGTCGTTGGGGGGACAAGGTAGCAAAGAAAATGGACAGATGTACATCGAAGCAGTCGTCATTAAAGGACTCTGATAGTTATTCTAAATGGATTCTAACTAAGTATTATCTGTCTTTTACGTAACGCTAAACGGTACTCCTTACCCGCTAAATGTAAAATGATAATGAAGACCGATGAGTGCGGTGCGGTGGTGATGAAGCTCGCCAGCAGGAGAACCAGCAACACGGCAAACCCGGATTTCTGCCATCTTTGAGGAAGCAAGTGTACCATGAGAAAACGGTTAAGATACGCTTAAAAAGTGAAGACATTATTGTGCCTCACATCATGCCTTTCTGACGGAATGCCTTCAATACCCAATACAGAACGATGCCGTACTTGCAGTTCCTATCTAAAGTTTTAAGATACTACTCGCAGATTAGTTTCAGTTTATCCATTTTACCAGGAATAGATATCGCCTAGGTGGCGCTTTTCAAAGATTCCTGGGGGTTCAACCCCTTGCGAAGTGAAAATGACAAATGATGATAGATAATACAGAAATAACGACGAAAAACATAACCATTCATCAAACAACAGAAATGATGATTAGCTGATAACTGAAATAACGATAATATAAAAAATCAGTTTGTGTAGCAGCGAATTATTGGAAATGATTATCTATTGGGAATAATCAAACTGTACACAACTTATAGCCTCTACCAGGCTCCACAGATCGCTGGAAAAATAGTAGAAATTTGCCAAATAGACAGATAACATGCCAGGTCGCAAAATGTACTCCCTGACCAGCTAACTGCTCTGGCATGTTATCTATCTATTTGGCAAATTTCTACTATCTTTCCAACGACCCGTGGAGCCTGGTAGAGGCTACACAACTTACGGCTATGTCTGTATATTTTCATATAGATTTGGAAAAAAAAACATGAGGTAGAACAATGCAACACACCTGTACATCATATAGACGAGAGGAACTCCGATAACGAAGAATTGCATATCATTGGCCAAGTACCAAGTCCAGCCCATACACTAAGGAAAGGAAAGTAAAGGAAAGTGATCTCCAACCAGTTTAGCTCAAATGAACTCAATGAACAGATGAGCTAATCTTCCACTGGTCGTGACAGGAAGACAGACGCTATGTACAGTATTTACAGGTTCATTGTACCGGGGAAATTCCCCAAGCTCTTTTCGACAAGCACAGTGAACAGTGGACCACGGCTTGACGTTCCGTCCTAAGGACTGCGACCCTTTCCGGTAGCGTGCATGTCGGATGAGCGACACAGCCGGGATCGAACCCGGGGCTTCTAGTCCCAGGGGCAAGATCGCTAACCACTGGACCACACACGCTACGGATCATAGATGCCGCTTTTAACGATTTTGCACATTCCCTTATTTCATGCCTTTCAACATGTTTTACGGTTTACATAATTATGCACATCGCTAACCACGACGAAATAATCGAATTGTTTAAAGATCTCAAAATACCCAAACTTTTACACATTCATGGACTAACAAAAGGCCACTTTCCCCTTAGAATCAGAGTTCAGATCAGTTCAGCTCATCCTCTGTGAGGTGACACCATTGACACCAAAATCACAGAACCCACAAATTCTAAAAAGGGGGGCTTTTCGTCTTCCACTGCTTCCAGAAAAAAGTCAAGTCCAGCTTGTTTAGATACAGCCACCACTAGTATCTATTCTAAGTATCTAAATAGTCTATTGTCACTCACAGTTCACTAGTTCACTGTCACTTTTACTCAGGTGTAAATGAGCCACACCCCGCGCACGTTAAAGAACCCACCACACCTTTCGAAAAACAGTAGGGGCATGCCCCGGTGTGCGTTGGTCCAAACCTTACAGTCTGGGCCGGGTTGACATCTTGAAAAGGTGATAGTCACCTGTTATGTCAATCCTTCCACAAATGTGGTAAATCTAAATAGATAAATAAACACGACTTGTATGTGTTCCTATGTTTATACTATACCTGACAGTGTAACTGCAATTAGCCTTCAGGCAGGAACTTTCATTAAAACAAAAACAGAAACATGCCTACCATCTTATCATTGTTAACCACGTTGTTGATATAGAGTAGGTTTGTCCACCAGTTGTCCCCACAGTTTGGATCTAACGGAGCTGGAGGCCAGAAAGGACCAGAGAACATGTAGGGAAGCACCCACATCCACAGCACGAAGACGAACAGGTAGGTAGGTGTCAACCTGCCGATGGCAGAAAGAATGTAACTGTTAAACACATTTTATTTCAAGTTGCCCCTTCCACGATCAAGAAAGAAAGGCTCTATTTCAAGAGGTCTCCAAATTCCATTCAAATTTCTCCATGTTTACAGACCAAGATAAAACTACTCTCCTGCTAACATCACAAAACCCACACATTACAGAAAAAGTGGAATCATTCGGCTTCCACTGTCTCGGAAAAAGGAGTCAAACCAAAATAAGATAGAATTTAGCGTTAGTATTTAGACTAGAATAGTCACATGCTTTATTGTTACCAGTTTGTCCGTCGACGTCCATCCATGTTACATGAACTTGCAATTAGCTTACGGGCAAGAACTTGCAATAAACTTATTATCATGTTGATGGGGGACTCAACAGCAGAAGCAAGAATTCTGGTTGGGCAGGGTCTACTTTTCTGAATCCCCCAAAATAGCTATATGGCAACATGGCATTGGGGTAAATTACCCCCCCCCCCCGCCCCCCGTGGGATAAATTTCAACTGGGGCCTATGTTTAGAACTATGAATCGTATTAGGTTAATGTTGACAATATGTGCAATGTGCTTTACAACTTTAATGACATTGATCGAAAGAGCCACTGGACTCTCAGGAACTGTGTTATTTTCCGCCATGAAGGACAAATTGTACTGGAAAAACTTTATCGACTGTATCTCACCGGAGTGAATCCGGACGAACTATGATGATGATGATGATGATGCAATGTGCTGAACGACACTTGTTTGTCATCTTATGTAACCTTAGGCGGCAGCCTTAGCAACTTCATTCTACACTTGCTTTGGGTAAAGATTGACTTTTCTCTTTGGCAATCATCCCTTTGAAACCAATTGTAACAACGATGCTCCTCCAAAAGACTGAAGAACATGTACATGGCATGCAGGCTTTACGTAACTGAGGCGACTCGTGTTTATATTCCAAGAACGTTAACTTAACTATTCATCTGATTGTACACGTTTCGCAATAGTCTTTAGAATTGATATTCTCACCTCCAATATCTGTGGAAGTACAACATCCCGTATGGAATAGCTTCTCCCTTCTCTTTGTTCTTTTCAATCTGCTTGAGTAGAAGGTATGACATCAGGAGCCCACTGGAAGACAAGTTTTCAAAACTGGTGAACCGTCTTTCCTTTATTCGAAGGAAAGCTCATCTGGTCCTGCCCAAGTCGAAATGACACGAAGCCGATGCCACGTGACCTGAACGGAAGTGTGACATCAGCAACCGAGACGGGGCTGATACCGATCAGGACACATGGAAGTGGTCGTCGTTTTTTTTCCTTGCTTGGGCCATGCTGATTCACCGCTGATTTGGTTATATGGTTGACATCCTCTTGGGACCACAAAACTGATGCGAGTATGCGTATGAAAACAACAGTTGGCCAAAAACAGTTGCCTTCATTGTTCAGAGTATGGTATACTAAAATATAGATTCCTTATTTTCATCGACGTCCTTCTAAAACTTCTTTTTGACTTTAGAATTGCCTTCGGCATGCTACGTATGACATTAGTATCCGTTTCGTGAAATATCTTTTTATATTCATATCATGTATTTTTTTCATTTTGCAGTTGCTTTATACGATTTGCAGTATGGCCGAATTTTTTTGTTATTCTTGGATACAGTTGATGCACGCGCGGATGTCATCCATGTAATCAAATTGATATAACCTAGGTAACGATTAAGCAAACAAAAAATAGAACTGTTACCTTACCTGAGGAAGAAGAAGGAGTCCACGGAAACGGTGGCGTTGAGGATGGCTTGGAATGTAAACTCTCGCATGATCTCAGCGGATTGCAGCAAGTTGTCTGGAAGAGCAGATTATGATAATAAGTTATAGGTTGATAAAATATGTGTTATAATTCATACTTCATAATGAAAGTAACAGGCATCTATATGCACGCGGGCACACAGAGAGAGGGAGAGAGAGAGAGAGAGAGAGAGAGAGAGAGAGAGAGAGAGAGAGAGAGAGAGAGAGAGAGAGATAGAGAGAGAGAGCTTGTAAGTGTGCAATTAAGGGTTAATGACCCGCCCCGAGGGGTATATGGTGTCATAACGCCTGGCCATGTGCTATAACCACCGAATAAAACCACGAAGCGAAGCGAACGAGGTGGTTTTATGAGGTGGTTATAGCACATGACCAGGCGTTATGACACCATATACACCGAGGAAGAGGCGGGTCATTAACGTTATTATCATATAGCTTATCCAAACTGACGCATATAAGAGTAGACAATTTCTGTTTGACGCATAGATCCCTTATACTTTTTAGAATGCATTTCAGAATTCACATGTCCTTTTTTAACAGAAGATGATGAAGAATATGTACAACTGTTGTCTGATTTATTTATTTCAACCACACAGGATAGGAGGGTCGGTTTCAGGTCAGTCAGAAAATGTTATCATTGAAGAATCTCCCTGCAACATGACCTCAGGTAACCTGAATAGAACACAGGTTCTTTGGCCAACAGGATATGGAACGCGCGGAACCTTAGACAGAACGTGGTTTCTTTGGCCAACAGCAAATGGAACACGCGGAACATTTTTGGGAATTTTAAATTTGTTTTCCCCTTTTTCATGTATTCTAAGGAAATTTTTAGGAATTCTAAGACAATAAAGATTTTTTTAAACAAGGTTAAGAAAAAGATTCATCAAATAGATACCACCTCTACAAAATGCAACGGTTATAAAAAAATTTTAAACAAGGTTAAGAAAAAGATTCATCAAAAAGATACCCCCTCTACAAAATGGAACGGTTGTGTTCTGACATGACGTCAATAAGTGGTGTGTTATGGCGTGATAACAGACCACTTATTGCGAGCAATGGAGGCCTCTGATTGGTCGACGCCATATACCTATGTGATAATATGTAATAACCACCCAATCGTTGCATTATAATAAGGCCGAGGCTATTTCCAGGATGTTCCTATCAATAAGACGTTTTCTTCCACTATGGACAGGGCTTTAATAAAATCCGAAACTCATTGACACTGTTATAGATAGGGTGTTCCTCTCAATAAGACGTCTTTGGCACTATTAACAGGATGCTACTGTGAATAATAATCTTTTGGCACTGTATGTATACGTAATAATGAATGAAGACCTTTATTGCACATTTCTGCCACAAAGTACAGGTCACAACAAAACAAAACAACAAGTACAGTTAATGGATACAAAAAGAATATGACTATCATTAGATAAATTCTACTTCTCCTCGCTTTTCAGTTATAGTAGATATAAAAGAACAGACGTGTTTTTCAATGGGAGGTTTGTCTAGTCGCATTAGGAATATGAATTTTTGTACAGTGCTTAAATGTGTGAAGTAGGGAAATAAGTTTTCTACAAGCTTATACAGTTCATTTCTTTCTTTGGTATATAAACCACATTCTACCACAAAATGACATTCGTTTTCTATTCTATTCAAATTACAATGTTTACATAATCGTTGTTCTAGAGGAGTGCGGGTATGTCTTCCCGTTTCAATATGTAGTTTGTGGCAGCTGATTCTTAGTCTTGTGACTGTATTCCTGACCCTCATATTTGCATTACTTAGATATTTTTCTTCATTATAAGTTGTTTTGAATAATCTATATGATCTTAACTTATTTTTGGCAGCCCCACCTTTGTTGTCGTTATGTATTTCTTTTAGAAACGTTTGGAAGTAAATGTCTTTTATCCGCTGGCCAATGGAACTAACAATTTGTAACGTATTTGTATTATATGAAATTGGAAGATGCCATAAGAAAGCAAAACCGCTCTCCTATAAAGACTTACGTATTCCTGTCAGGTGAATGCCATTTGCCAATCACATCAATTCTAATGGCAAATGAAATATAGAATTAACCGAAGTAACTATTGAATAATTGCAATAAACATCCGGTGTACAAATAATGACAGTGGGGTCGTGTGGCGTAACGGCAGGGTGTTCGACTAAGAACCAAGAGGTCCCGAGTTCGAATCCCCCTGACGCCACCGATGTTGTGCCCTTGGGAAAAGTACTTAACACGACTTTCCTCACTTCGCTCAGGTGTATTAAAAATAAAAATGGGTACGTTGTTATCTGACCGTGGCACTGTTAATATAAGTTATAAAAAAAATTGAGTGCAGTGCCACGTCGTCCTTGTCTGTCAAAAACCGAAGTAAAAAATAATAATAATAATAATGACAGTGCATACCTGCTTTTAGCTCCATGCCGAAAGTTGCAAAATAGTAGGTGTGTCCCAGGATGACCCAGGTCATACTGATAACGCGGATACCGTGCAGACACGTGATGCTGTCGGGTGCCTGCTTGGTGCTGAGGAGCTTCCCGATGTTGGTGTAGAGGGAGAAGCACAGGAGAACACGACCGGTGATACCTTCGGAAGAAGACATAGTTCAGGAAAAGCAGAACCTCGCTCAACTGGTATCACATTATGTTCTATAATGGAATTACTATTCATGGTGTTTGAGATCATTAATATCGCGCATTTTCACATTACGTATACCTGTTTGAAGGAAGCGAGACATGTGTATGCTTCATAGTAAACATGTATTCGACTTTGTTGTGTTCCGAGTACGTAGTTAGTTCAGTGGGAGAAAGTGTACCATAAAGCAAAATGTTCATTCATGAACATAATCTCAATGGAACAGATTAGACTATTTCAGCTTTGACGTCAACAGTTATGAAATTATGGCTGACTTTATTGCTTCTTAATGTGTAGAAATCTTAGTGCATAGAAAATGGGATTTTTGTTATAAAGTTTACCTTCTTTTGTTGCTGAAACTTGCTCACGTGGGATATTGTTTACCAGCGGTGTCTTCTCATCGGGTGTGACATGCCCTTGAGCTTCACTCGCCTTAAAAATGATATAACAAGCTGTCCTTATGTCATAATCTGGTGAAGCATTGTAATGATTAACAGTGGTAATCTATTTTACCATACTCGTTACAGTCAAGGAGTCAGAATGTGCTTATTTTGTGTGACTAGAACTGGGATATTTATCGGTACTATGCCACAAATGAAATATTTACGACAACTTAACCTGTAAAGATGTATGTGGCAGAGGGCGCCATTCTCGTATAGGGCTGTTTAGCCATAGCCGATGCTGCAGGGCTGATGTGAATTAGAATTTTGTAATTTTCAATAATGTCTGATGGATGCCACATAAATATTTACAATGACTCATAACTACGGGTGAAAATCTGAAGACGGGAGGCAGCTTGTGCTTAAAGGTTGCTGGAGTATCCTTTTTCCTACCTTCATTGCTTTTATTGCCATCAGTCTGGGTTGGTGAATGATGACGTCATAGATGGTACCAACTGCGAGGAGAAGGAGAATAACACAGCAGATACATCTGTAGAGAGAACGCAGGGACATGATATGTCGGCGTTTAGAAGTAGACGAAAACGTTATGTTATCAAACAAAAAAAAATCGCCAAAAATCGATATTTCAAAATATTCGAGTTGACACGCGTCATTCTTTAAGTATTATTATCATGTACATTCCTGCAAAGTTACATTGATGAACATCGAAGCACAACAAGCGTAACGGGTTATAACATGGTCGCTATGCCAAGGCAGTGGCCCTTACCATTAATTATAGGGGTGCAATTTCGATATTGCATTGACGATAAAAGTAGTTATGGTGTAACAAAGACATTGTGCAACACCACGCCGAACCAGGCAAACGATATGCCAAGTTACACACCAATGCGACAACGGGATCGTGAGTTATAGCTGCGAACGCGCAAACAAATGCATTCCCAATACTCCCAGAAGGAGGTATTCCTCCTTCCCGGAGTAATTAAGCCAAGGAGAGCGTTTTTTTCTAAAAAAGGGGCGTGGCATTATAAATCTGGATGACGTAATCTTTGAAACTTTGAAACTTTATTGAAAATACTACGTGGCAGACTTGCAATAATGACGTCATACTAATTAGCATAAATTATCACCTTGCTATAAGGTACTACCTGAAAAAAATTAAGGTTGAGGAAGGTTTATAAAGCTTAAGGAAGGGTTTTTTCAAAAACATCCCAAAATTCCCCAGCCACCCTTCAACAATAGAATCGATTCCAGTGCAAACAGAACAATAACCAATTAGAAACTTCATCAGACCTAAACACCACCAGACCTGCGTATTAGCACCTCCTGATTCTCAACTAACTCACCGGCGGGAACGAGCCAAACTATACTTGTAATTCTTCAAGTATCCTATTACGCCACTTCCGCCTTACGTGCTGCCACTACGCAATATTGACATTACCGAGGACTCACACCAAGACAAACAAACATACAACTGATTACAATACCTCCGTTTTTCACGGAGGTTAAAAGTTCAATTTGGCTCACATTGCAGTAATAGTGACGTTCTGGATCGGCGGGGATTCCTGTGAATAGGCTGACGTCACCTGCAATATTCCTTGTTGAACAAGAAAGCGCCAGTAGATACCTGAAACAATAAGACGAGTTGTCATAGTTTGGAATGATATATTCGAGCCACAAAACTATCTTTCAACCTATTTCAATTAACACATAAAGGCATTGAGTTCATTATGTTATACTGTTCAAGTCTGGAATCATGTTATGCCTAGAAAAATGTTGTTATTCTGGTTACCCAACCGACCCTAACAAAGTGCATATACAATGACTATTTTTCATACTTTCACTGTTGTTCTAGGGGGTGTCCTGTGGTGTAGTGGTCTGCGCTTCTGTCTCACCACATCTGGTTCAAATTACTTGGACCAGAAGGACTGGGGTTCAAGCCCCAGGTAGGACACCTCTGGACAAGAGGCGCATTGAGTCATACCAAAGACTTTATAAAAATGGTACATACATCTGAAACAATATGGAAGTTATACACACTTCACTGCCAGTGGAATAGCCCCATGCTACAGTGATTGCACCACAGTGTGGCCCAGGGCTATGAAACGGAGATGGGCACCACACCATCAATTATGGTGTGGGAGTATTTTAACTTGACTGTTGTTCTAAAGTAGGTGCATTGATCGCTGTACATTGATCGCTGGACTACTTACTTCCGTCTAGTCTCTGAATGACGTCGTGTTGGCTGCAGGAGCTGGGCACGCAGACGCCCAGGATCAAGTTTAGTGTGGAGCCGGGCAAGGAAGGGATCCCCGGCCACCCCTACAGAAAACAAGAAAGCTTTTTAAAAAAGCTGGCCATGCGACCTCATTATGGGGTGGGTGAAATTGTTTGATGTTAGTTTGTGAAATGAGTACAAGTGCTGTGAGTCTGGTAAAGGCTGCACTGGTACAATATGGTTGTGTACAAGTAAACAGTTTGGCACAATGGTAATCGGCTGAGTTGAAGTAAAGCGTTTTATTCAGTTTTGTTTGATATGGAATAGACTGTTTTTAAAGTCAGGTTCATTCTGTGTTGCTTTAATTTGTATACTTCTTTGTAGAAGTTAAATGAACCGAGTTAGTTGCGGTTAGAAAAGTGTGTTTAATTTCATCGAAAGTGAATGAAATATAACCCTGTTTAATGGTAGTGGTTTTGCTGCAGCTGAAATAGAAGTGGAATCTTTTGTTCAACAAAAAGAGAACACTCACTATGAACTCAGTCGATCTCCCGACCTTCACCAGGTGGACGATTCGCTGCGCTGCCGCTGCCTGACAGGAAACCGGAAACGTGATGACGTCAGGAGTGAATCAAAGGTGGTAGAAACACGTTTTTTCGGTTTCCCGACATTCAGCGCAGTGAATCAGACATCTGATAAAGGTCGGCGAGATCGACTGAAAAATGGAAAGTTTATTGCAAATTCCTGCCCGTAGGCTAATTGCAAGTGCATGTACATGTACATGTAACACGGAGTGGACGGACAGACAATGATAAACAATAAAACATATGACTACTCTAGTCTAACTACTGACATTAATTTCTTTCTTATTGGGTTCGGCGTCTTTTTCCGAGACAGTGGAAGACGAATGATCCCACTGTTTCTGTAATACGTGGGTTTTGTGATGTTAAGAGGAGAGTAAACGTGGGGAAATTAGGATGGAAAATAATCATGGTGAGTGTTTTCTTTGTGTTCTACAAAATGTGTTATGACATGACGTCATTAAGTGGTGTGTTATGGCATCATAACACACCACTTATTGTGGGCAATGTAGGCTTCTGATTGGTCGACGCCATCTGGCCATGTGATAATGATAGTAATAACAACATGAGTTTGCATTAATACAAGTAATTCATAAGAGAAGATTTTGCTTAAATTGTCGAAAATCTAACATGCTAACACGCTACAAGAGCTTATATTTCTGCAAACCGCGAACATAAAACCACCGCGAACGTTTCTGCATTTACAGTATCCCTGTACTGACCTCTAGCTCTGTCAGCTGTTTGGATTTCTGCTCTCGGGGTACAGGGACCAGTGTAGCCAGGTAGAACTTCCCATAGAAGGTGATGTTGAAGCCTTTCCTCGTGATGTTCACGCACTGTGAGTACCTACCGACCCAGGGCAGGTTTCCAGTCAAGATGCCACTTGGCGGTTTTCCACCCGAGTCAAACACTGTTAGCATTACGAACTGAGCCAATTCAGAAGCGTATTATGGAAAACCGCAGTTTCTGCGGCTCCCCCGCTGTGCGGAGTGCTATTGGCACCTTGGCGCTAGCAAATAACCGTGTGGTAGCTTGACTCTAGACCAAAGACACCAAATACCAATGCTTTGTATCCTTGAATTAATCATTACGAAGTGTGCTACAATCCCGGAGGTTCTCTGGTTGACTGGAGCTTCTCTAGCTGGCTGATTTGGGAACAGTGGATGCTTGAAGATTAGTAAAGCGGTCTCCTGTATTCACATGCGTTCATTAGAGAGTTAAACAATGGTCTTCCTTCACAGTTCGGTGACGGAATTTCGCTTCAATAGTGAAGCCAATCAGCTCTCTCCTTTCCTGTGACGTCCTTTCCTGTGACGTAGATATCACGGGCCATCTGTCTCAGAGTGGTCACTTTAGCGTGGGAAGCGGTGTTGGCCACACACGCGGATCGTCCTAGCCCCATGGCAGGAATCAACTACTCTCCCAGCAGAGGAGTGGGTCCGGCAGGTTTTTGACGTGTTTTTAGGCGTTTTTGTCGGGCTTTCTACTTTGTCATGGTTTCTTTCTATCTTTACGTCAACCATGGTATTTGTGTTGCCAAAGTTCTAGCTAGGACTGGCTCAGGGTCGGCCTCAGTGAGCCCTGTTGGGGAAAGACTTTCATAGTCTGAACTCATCTTAAAGGGAGACTGAACACCACAATTAGCGGTCGTGTGTTTCAAACATAACGGTAGGTTTAGCTCAAGAATGGATTTAGTGAGCCCTGTTGAGGAAACTCAACTTATAGGGAGACTGAATACCACAATTAGCGGTCGTGTGTTTGAAACATAACGGTAGGTTTAGCTCAAGAATGGATTTGGTGAGCCCTGTTGAGGAAACTCAACTTATAGGGAGACTGAATACCACAATTATAACGGTAGGTCTAGCTCAAGAATGGATTTAGTGAGCCCTGTTGAGGAAACTCAACTTATAGGGAGACTGAATACCACAATAAGCGGGCGTGTGTTTCAATCATAACGGTAGGTTTAGCTCAAGAATGGATTTGGTGAGCCCTGTTGAGGAAACTCAACTTATAGGGAGACTGAATACCACAATTATAACGGTAGGTCTAGCTCAATAATGGATTTAGTGAGCCCTGTTGAGGAAACTCAACTTATAGGGAGACTGAATACCACAATTAGCGGTCGTGTGTTTCAATCATAACGGTAGGTTTAGCTCAAGAATGGATTTGGTGAGCCCTGTTCAGGAAACTCAACTTATAGGGAGACTGAATACCACAATTAGCGGACGTGTGTTTCAAACATAACGGTATGTCTAGCTCAGTTGGGGAAAGACTTAAATAGTCTAAATTCGACTTATAACGGGAGATTTGTTGAACATAATGGGAGGTGTAGCTCAGGGCTGGCAGTGTGTGCTGTGGGGATTAGCATAGTAATTAACACCTAGCCGAGAGTCAATAAACTCCGCCTGTCTACGTCCAGACCGCTCATTTGCATTATACGCTTCTGAATTGACCCAGTTCGTAATGGAGGGAGAGAGAGAAAATGTGTGTGTGAGAGAAAGAGCGGGGAGTCAGCGAGAGAGGGGGGAGACGGAGATAGAGGAAAGAGAGAAGTAGTGTTGCACTATACGCTAGCGACTACAGATGCCTACATACTAGAAACTGTTATATTTAGACCTTATAGTTGCGTCAAAACAAATTGATATACTCTTGTTTTTAGCGGAGTTGCTGTTAGACATATTTTGAAATATTAGGGCAGACGACTAATAAGTTATACGAAAGCCCTTGTATTTTTTTTCATGACAATCTACGGTATAACAATGGTGAGGGTACCCTTGGTACACGTAGCTATGACATGACGCAATGACCTTAAATGACTCATGAACTATATATAATGGTACGTAACCAAAGGTACAAAGAACATGCCTGTTTATATGCGGGTTTGTTCCAGTCACCTCAAAAGGTGTGATCGTGTGAAGGATTTCAACTTAAATTACTTTCCGACATTCTAGTAATTCTGAATACACGGGAGTTTTGCACCTTTTTTTTCTTCCAAGCTACCTTTGGTTCGCCCAGCATTTAAAGCTCCAAGTGATCATGAAGTAAAATCGTTAAAAGCATTTTACTCCTACCGTATTGGGCAAATGCTGGCGCTACAACTAGTCTCTACCAACCAGGATTTCATTTGCAGGCTCCGTTGAGGCCAAATGTGATCTTCAACGTGGACTGACTCTACTGGATAATTTTTCCTTTTTTTTCTGCCGAATCCTATAATCCATACGCCCGTAGGAGGGCCTGGTGGAGGCTAGCTACAACTGCCATGCATTTACCTTTGAAATTTCATAAGCTCGCGTTTCAGAGAACCAGCAATACGGTCTATGAGCAAAACGTAGTCGATCGATTAAGAGTTATTACTTACTCTGCAGGGCGTAGATCTTTCCTTGGAGCAGGTCTGCTTCGTACTGAGCAACATCCTTCTGACACTGTTGGCTGATGTTGCCGGTAGGTTGGGCGGGAATGGAGACATCTGTCCAGTTCACTGCGCTAAAACCGTGGATGGTGTCGGCAAGATTCCTCTGGAGAAGTCCCCGAGTTCTGAATAAAGACGCTAGCACGTTAAACTGTACTGTAGCGTCGGGAACACCTTCGTTCCATATTGCTTGCGACCTAGCCAAGCTAAATACAGCCCAACAGAGACATACCGGTATATACAGCGATAACTTCATTTTCCTGAAGACAAGAACAGCGTTTCCTTGGCCACCACAACTTCAGGAGTAATACAAACGAGTCTGTACAGTATAACGCTGTTATGGCTGCATGGAACAACGATTTTGTCTCACGTTAGTCAAACAAAAAGGTGACATAACCTCGCTTGACTTTGGTGGACAGCAAACAATCCAAGGTAGAAAAACAACTTCGTGTGACGTATTTAAATATGCACGTGGACCTTAGAGTCAACCTTTGAGTCAATGCAGCACACAATGACGAACTTTGGTGTAGTTTTTAGTCCTCTATTTTTAAAACAACTGACTGTGAGTTACATTTGGATACATTCCGAAAATATTGGAAATCATTGAAAAAAAAATAACCCCTTGTGTTGAGAAAACCATCATATAGCATTTTGTAATGTTTAGTATGACTTATAACACTTCCCGCGTCAACAGGTCAAAACTGTTGAAAGGGCAACGTCTGACCGAGCTTATCGGCCATCACGTCACGTTGTGGTTCATCACATCAGGTCATTCAACCATTCGCGTGCCATAACCTTGGAGTCGACGCACGATCGAACGACGAACCTTGGCGTAGTCTTGGGTCTTCTATCATTAACAAGTTAAATACATTCCGAAACTATTAAATTCATTAATAAAACTGCTTGTGTTGATAAAACCATTATATAACGTTTTGTAACAATTAGTATGACTTATAAACTATATACAATAGTTTTTATGTGCATGTAGTCAGAATATTGTTACATGTAGAGCTCGTTATGCTGTCCATGTCAAAATTCCATTGTAATGTCTTGACCTTGTCAGCAGGGCTAGCCCTTTGTGATAGCAACATGCTAGTTGGGCAGCCCTGGCTGTGAGCGTTGAACAGCCAATCCAATAGATATACAGTAGAAGCCACTTAATTGCACTTCGGATTAACGCACATTCAATTTAACTTCGCCGAATCCCAAAATCCCAAACCAGTTCCCATTCACTGCATTGTTAGTGGCTCCGCATATCTGCACGGCGCATTGTCACAAATGCCGGATAATTGCCCAAAATACGCTGACAAATGGGATGTGCAGTTAAGCGGACTCTACTATATGAAATGTAGGACTTATCAAACTGCCAACGTCAACAGGTGGAGTTGACAGAGCGAAGTCTTGCCAAGCCTATCGGCCATCACATCATGTGTGCAAATGATGTGGTTTAGCGGCTATTGACAGAACCGGTCATTTGAACGACCGGTCATTTGAACAACATCACGTGTCATTTTGTCGACTTGATGAGGACACAGGCTTGAATGACGTAAGAGACCTTTGGTTGGCATCATTATCCTTTGTTTTTGAAGAGGTTGGACATGACGGTACTTCAGCAAGTAACGCTTTTGTGGTTGGAACAACGATTTTGTCTCACGTTAGTCAACCAAACAAGTGACATAACCTCGTAGCCTCCGTTGCAGGCTCTGAAGCGGCTTTTTGGGGGGCTAAATAATACACCCCGTAACTATCAGCCATCCTATAACTATCAACTATCTAGGCGGCTGATAGTTACAGGATGGCTGATAGTTACGAGGTGGCTGCAAAAAGTGTATTATTTAGCCCCCCAAAAAGCCGCTTCAGAGCCTGCAACGGAGGCTAATAACCTCGCTTGACTTTGGTGGACAGCAAACAATCCAATAGAAAAACGACTTTGTGTGACGTATTCAAATACGCACGTGGACCTTGGAGTCAATCAAGGAGGTTAACCGTTATATATAACTTCCTTGAGTCAATGCAGCACCCAATGACGAACTTTGGTGTAGTCATGAGTCCTCTATTTTAAAACAACTGAATGTGAGTTTCATTCTGATACATTCCGAAACTATTGGAAGTCATTGGGAAAAAACCTTGTGATGATTAAACCATTATATAGCATTTTGTAATGTTTAGTATGACTTATCACACCACTGCCCACGTCAACAGGTTAAAATGGAGTTGACAGGGCGACGTCTGCTGTGGTTCATAATTTCAGAGGCTATTGACAGAAGCGGTCGTTTGAAAGGTATTTGAACGGTCATTTAAACAACATCACGTGGCATCTACATGTAGTCGACCTGATAAGGATACGTGACACAGGCTTGAATGGCGCAATCATGTTCATACTGGAAAATAGACCTTTGGTTGACATTATCTTTTGTTAGGCTACACAAAGTAATTTTTATGGATGACGTCCTTTGGAGACCCTAAATCTAATGCGAGAGCGCGAAAACAAGAAGGGCCGAAAAAAAAAGATGCCTAGATTTGAAATATGATAGTCGACGACACAAATTGAATGAGAGAACACAATGTAACAACTAACAATTCTTTTATTCATCATGAAAACAGCAATAATTTGAATAAATCAGTTGAAGTTGAACAGCAGTTGTTGTCCTGTCCTGTTTCTTTCCATATCCCATTGATTTCGCAGGCCTGCAGAAACTTAGTATATTAAAAAGGAACTCTTTGGTCATAGTTACAGGAAGCGGAATTTTTTTTTTTTTCTGGGAACAGACCAAAATCAATCCGCGCGCGGACGTCATCTATAAAAATTACTTGGTGTAGCCTTATCGAAAAGGTCGGAAATGGCGGTGCGCCAACGGGGGCGCCTAAGTAAACGTTTTATCAGTATACTTTTGACAATATATTGACAATATAAAAAGTGCACTGAAGTCCAAAAAGTGTCTTCTGACTTTCCCACAGACCATACATGTACTACAACTTAGTTTAACCTGAATTTCTGTTCCAAGACAATGTCGACTGAGTAATAAAATGTATATGGTTATATATGTATCTATAAGAAATTAGAACTTCAACAGCCTACACCAACATTTTGGTGATGTGGCCTGATTTTACTACCATGAATACGGAGGTAATATTTTCGGTCTGTCTGTCTGTTTGTTTGTGCTTGTGTGTGTAGTAGTAGAAGTACTTTGTAGAGTGATAGGAATAATGGTGCAACTGGCAGGATGAGAAGGTTGCTTTCGCCTGGTTAAAAAATTGGGCCCCAGGCTAACAGGAAAATGCATTACTTACTAGACAAAACAACTTGGAAAATTCACAATAATGAAGACAACAAGAAATTCACAAAAAACTTTTTCAGGGAGATATGGGATCTTCCCTTTCGTATTCTGCTATGCAACTGATGAAACTGACAATGTTTAAAACAAACAAGTGCTTTATTCATCGAGCTTTCAAATGTGAGAAGTTTTGATCTAGTAAGGCACTTACATTAACAGTTATTCTTGTCAGAGTGAAAAACTTAAGGTCATGTAGTTGGCAACTATTGAAGATGTGAATACAAATAATACTAGAAAGGCAACATTTGCGAGCAAATACAGCATGTTTAGCCATACTCCTCGCCATGCAAAAAATGGACTCTCCCAAAATAACAATGGACCATTCTAAAATACTTGCACTAAAAAAATGAATCACCCCAGTCCAAAATTGAGTCTTCCAGTAGCACCTCAACACAATATGGACCAGTCCACAACCATATCCACTAATTGATTAACAAATACACTTCTGCTAAAAAATGGACTTTTTAATAATCATTCCAGCTCAAAATTGAAAAATAATTAAAGAATCCTCCCCTTGCAAGAATGGGATATTCCGTGCCATTTCCATGTAAACCAGTCGAAAAATATCCGCTGAAAATTACACTCTTGCGCATAATCAACCCAGTTCAAAATTGAATTAAAAAAGATCAACCCCAGGGAAGAATGAAGTTTTCCATAGTATACATATGAAGATTTGACAGGAGACGAAGGAAATGACCAACATATTTGAGTCAATTCAAAGTCACCGAGAGGGTTTTAGTATAATATTTGTAATATGTTTGAACTATTTTGATTAAAAGAATGTCTAAGTCACAATAGTTCTAAAGTGTTCAAACAATTAGAATTGAAACTTATAACATGTTTGAACTTATTTCACATACGTTGGAAACATTTCGAACGTAACTACACAAAAATCTCTTTATTTAGAACAGTTTCAAACCATCTATCCAAATGTTTCAATGTTCGAACAATTTGTAACAAAAGATTTTCACAATTGCCCTCATAAACGAAGGTGCTAAGTCCTCCTGTGTGTTTCTGCCTATTTTCGGTGGCCGCGCTAGACCACCAGCGGATTTGTTTTGACGGAGCGTCACCCGCGCGCGACGATGTACACTGTTCGGCACCGCTAATATCCGGCATTTTCCCGCTCCAAAACACTCCACAAGACCCACGTTTTTAGTGTTTTGCCTCTTGTGCAACACGATTCGATTTGCATTACTAACGGGACGAAAATGATAGAAAAAATTCACCCCGTCCCGGCGTCCGTCCCAAAAACATGAACGACATGAAAATATATTTTCTTACAGATTCAATCACGAAAATCAACAGCATGGGATTCCAAATTTTCGCAACGGCCGACCATTTATCATGGCTGAACTTCCTTCCAAGGCGTGCGATAGATAAACATTCCCGGCACATAATAGTCACTAGTACCAGACTAACGCAAGCTCATGATGATAATAGGGAGAAAGTTTGTCAGTGAAGTTTGGCCACCAGAGGGTACATTCATTTAACGTTACAAGCTAGCGCAAAGGGGCGAATCATTGACCTTACCGGGGACTGACTCTACTGGCCTAATCATTCCTTTTTTGCCGAATTCTACGATCCATACGCCCGTACGTAGGACATGTAGGAAGGCCTGGTGGTGGACGCTACACATCACGGGAGACGCGTGTTGGTCCGAGACAGACAGCGGCGTGCTTTCGATCGCGTAGCGGCGACGCACCGCTGCGACAACGTGCCGGACCAAAACGCCTGTCCCCAGTGAGACCATGTGTTTTGCGCGGCATGCCCCGAATCCGTCTACCATTGCTGAATGTAGCCCGATTCATAGAGGTCTATTTTGTAAGCATTATTTCATGTACCCCTCAGCGTGAGAATTCCTTGTGCAACACTTCGCTACATTATATGTTTACGTTTCCCCGCGCACCGCCTACCACCCGCCTTTGATCATGTATGAAGTCGGCGGCAGAGAGAGATCATCAATCAATTTTGACAGGAGTGTCGCGCCAGTCTGAGGAGAAACGATCTCCCGTGTTGTGTTGAAGAATTTGGAGTTTGAAAATATCTGGAATAACTAATGCTAGAATAAACATTCACAAAATCATTGATTTAACTTGTTTTCTGTAATAAAATTTCCTAAACTGCAATTTAACCACTGAGTTTAAGGGAACATGGTGTTTTCCCGATAATCACGTTAAATGTTTATGTCCGGTCTTTCCTCCTCGTAAGCAAACTTCCAGCTTGGCCAGGTGCAAGGCACTCGGGGTCAACGACCTGTAGGTCATATGTAGTATTGAAAGTGACAGAAGTGGCAAATATTGTCAAGAAAGCCCAAAATAAATCGTTTTGAATATATGTATGCCAAAAATGGGAATGTAGTCCTTTAAATATTTGTTCAAGCCACATATACAGCAAATTTCAGGTCATTCGGTTGAAATACCAGGGCGCAGGAGGCCAAGATATGCTAAAAATTGCTTAAAAACCTCGATAAAATCACTTTCAAGGTCAATATCAAAACAAGGAAAAGAACGCACATTGGTTTTTGCCTACATTACCTCTGTACCAAATTTCAGGTCATTTGGTCAAAAAATGACAGAGATGAATCGATTTGAAGATTTGACAGGAGAAGAAGAAGAAGAAGAAGAAGAAACATGAGAGAAAACAATATGTTTAGCCATACTTATGGCTAAACATAATTATATTACACAGTACATAAAGCATCTCAATATCATCCAAACACCATAGTACCATTATAAGGCAGCTAGTTTTCAAAATACTTCTGATAATTTTCTTCCATTGTCCAATATTTACACTCCATATTTTTAACACCAAATGCTAAAAGTACATGGTCAGGAATTATCTACAAAGACCACCAATGAGAATTCAAGCATTGCATAGAGACTTGGACGCAGACTGCTTCTCTTGTGGTGTTTAGCCCATGGAAGGAAGTCCTTCTGTAAAGTAAAGGAGTGTTTGTGAGAAACATTTGGCTCTGGTTGAAGTCTTGGCAGATGATGTACATTTACTTTGAATTCACTTCTTATGCAAACCTATGTTATGAAACAATACCAAGATATATCAGGATTATACTATTTCCCACTATTAAGTGAATCCACATTTTTTATCTATGTATTACATTATCTAAATTTATATTTCTTACAGCCTTCGATAAACCAACTCTAACTAATCACACAGCCGCCTACATTTAAACAATTACCAAGAAATGAGAGGAAGTCGAAATTACTAGAGTAAGCTAGATGTTTATATACTCATGAATATGTATATAGTTAATATGTGCCCTGTGCTTAGCCCAGTGGGGCAAACGTGTACAATAAAGGTCTTCATTCATTATAACTAATTTACTGATAAGTGTTTTGAATTCAACATTTCAATTGGCTTTCTACTGTATTATCTTTATACTGCATGATTGCCCACATGGCCATTGCGACCGCTTTTTCTTGATCCTACAAATTTTTTCCCATAGGCACAAGCATTAAGGGGTCTGCCCAAGGCGACAACTTGTCCAATGTAACCGCTTTTCCTTAAGCTTGGTCCCCTGGGTGGTCGCCTCGGGCAGGTTTGACTGTAACTGTCAACATTTCAAAAAGAGTGGTGTGACGTAAACTGACCAATGAGAACGTCCCGTCGGGGCCGCAGTATGCCCTGTCCGGAGGGGGGTTTGGTGGAGATGAGTTTCGCTGCAGGAGCCTTGCCTCCTCGGGGGCTGCCCAGGCTACGGTTATCGTGCTCCGCGGCCGTCAGGATAGGTAAAAACCGTTAAGGAACATACATGAACGTCAGGATATATTTGTTTGAAAAACTCAGCCTTAAACAAAGTCCAACATTTTAAACTGAATCAAAGTAAGGATTGGTAAGAACCGTTAAAGATACATGAATGTACAGGATATATTTATGTCAGCTTTGTACAGTGTTTACATGGAATCAAAATTAGGATAGGTTATAAGAACCGTCAAGGAACTAAAAACTGTTCATTTTGTCCAACATATTTTTAGAGATATGTATTATGATTTGTTAGAAACAGTCAGTCTCAAACAATGTCTTACTCCCCAAGCAGAGGAGGGGTTCCGGCTGGTTTTTGATGTGTTTTTAGGCATTTTTGTTGGGCTTTCTACTTTGTCATTTTTTTTGGTCGTGTGGGTTGGCGACACAAAATGAAAATGTCAAAGCAGAAAGCCCAACAAAAACGCCTAAAAACACATCAAAAATCAGCCGGAACCCCTCCTCTGCTTGGAGAGTAACAATGTCTAACATTTTGAAAGGAATCAAAACTTGTATAACTGTCAGTGAGTAGCCACAAAAAAGCTATTTCATCATGTATCAAGTGTGAACCATTGTAGATTTGCAGAAAGGATATTTGCAGTGACAGGGAGGTACAGCAGGTCGGTTTCCGTGGTGATCTCGATGTGATGCGCGATCCGGCCGACGCCCTTCTCGCCCTCGGCTCCAACAGCGATGGCGTAGATTTCGAGGTTCAGGTCCGCCTTCATGCCAGCCGCGATCTGGGGGAAATCAGCATTTTTCATCAATTCAGAACTGAAAACAGTTTTTTTCATCAATTCTGAACTGAAAACAGCATATTTCATCAATTATTATAATATTCTGAACAGAAAACGGCATTTTTCATCAATTCTGAACTGAAAACAGCACTTTTCATCAATTCTGAACTGAAAACAGCATGTTTCATCAATAATTGTATAATTCTGAACTGAAAACAGCATTTTTCATCAATTATTATATCATTCTGAACTGAAAACAGCATTTTTCATCAATTGTTATATCATTCTGAACTGAAAACAGCATTTTTCATCAATTATTATATTATTCTGAACAGTATTTTTCATCAATTCTGGAATGTTTAAAGGTTGTGACAGAATGTAATGTCAATTCTCATACTTCTGCTGGGTTAACTGTAAGACTGCTACTTCACTCGGCCTTCTCAAGAATCTCTTGAACAAAATTTAATGGATATCTGAATACCAGCGTGCATACCACTGTGAGTGCTGATTTGCAATTTTCAAAATTGTGCAAAGCACAAATTAGCCAAAAAATGATTGCCAGTACTCCAAGAAGTCTGCAAAGGAGGCTAACTGATGCTGCACTTACATTTAGAAGTCTAAGATTTCTTTCAATTCATCTTCTATCTTAAGGCGGTGGTCTTGGGGTATCCTTCAGAATTTTAGCGCTGATGTTACACAGCCCTGTTCTTAGATTTATGTGGTCTTTCTTTGAGAGAAACAAATTTCTTCTGACAAAATTTAGCACACAGTAATTTTTAAAAGGATTTTATTTATTTATTGTCACATGTCACAGTACGCTACACTGACTCTCTAGGCAGCACAGCTGATGTTTGAGAGTCAACACTTAGGGACAGACGAATACATGGCAATGGCAATTTACACATCTTACTTGTACAATGTAGGATTTTAAAGCCTTGGACACTGTTTTACAATAACTTACTGGTCCCGGGTTGTAGAGGACACGGAGTCCTGTGGAGGGCGGGGGCTGTTTGACCTTGAACCTGCAGCTGTCCACGCCCACGTTCTTCAGCTGTACCGTGTACACGTAGGTGTTGCCCTCCCGCAGCACTCCAAAGTCAACATCCTGTAGAGGGGGGAAGATTTTTTTTTAGAGTTGTTGCATAGTATGTAAACTATGTAGGCTACATGTCAGCCTTAGAGTTACAAGTTTGATCCAACACAAGGTACAAGACTAGTGTAGTCAGGTAAATCATGATACACCAAATACAGGTCTTCATTGTATTACTGTAACAGTATAAAATATAACTACTGTCCTTCAGACTTGCTATATTTTATATAAATCAGCCATTATAGAAGGACACATAAGGACACACAGAAGACATGTGACATCGTTGTCGGAAACAACGGACTCCCTTAACCTTCTCTCTGCTGCCTTACTCTGTTACCAATAGGGAATCAGGTGCCAAACAGCTACTTCAGAGTGCTATAGGTTAAGCAAGTAAGCAAAATTAAACTAGTTTTAACATCATACCATCATACGTACATTTGGAACTGCCATGAGTCCTCGCAGGGCTCCCATCTGCCTCACACCCTTGGAGGAAGCTCCAGCCACAGACGATGTCTGAACCTTCCTGCGTACAGGCTCCTCAACCAGAGAAAACTGGAGAGAAAGAAACAAAATACATCAAGTCAAGTCAAAGCCTTTATTTATCTTTGAAAGTGCTTGTTTGGCCACATGGCCACTTTTCAAGAAGGTCAACTGACTATAATCATTATTGTTATTATTATTACTATACTATTATCAGTTTACACTGTATATCACATCAACATTACATAAAGGCTATATCCAGATTCTAGTGCCCTCTGCCAAGGGAATTGATTTTCATGTCTTTCACCTGCACAGGTTCAGATTATTTAATCAATTAGCTTGTAAACAAAAGATTTGTAGCTTTAAATAGGGATGAATGGATTCTTATAATTCATTTGCCTTTGCCTATAGATTTACTTCTTTGTATTGTATAAAATACCAAGTTTTGGGTCCCCTGGTAACTTTCCTTCAAACTGCATAATAAATTATCTGATATTTATGTAACTATGTAATTCCATGGACTCTGAGGAAGGTTATTAAATATGACATGTCATGATCATGTAGTTTATATTACAGACAACAGAATTATGGGTAACCAAAGGGTGGGGGGGCAAGCTACACATTGCCATGACAATGAGTATGGGGATCAATTGCGTGTTGTGTCCGGTCTGAGAAAACGATAAAGAACAGGTGATTTCTGTACCTTTTCATTCGGTAAGGACCCGGGTTTTCCTCCATCCAGAGCGCGCGGCAGCCGGACCGTCTCCCTGCGCGGCTGGTTGTTGACGTCCAGCAGAAGGCTTCGCGTCGTGACCAGCTCTCCGTCAGCCGACGACAGCTGGTTCGACCGCGAGGTAAACTGACCAGAATTCTCCAAGTTCTCTGTGAACAGGAAAAAAAAGGGTAAAGATATGGTTGAATCTCTGGCAATTGTTGCATTTGGTGACTTTGTGAAATCAACAAAATATAGCCAAAGCTAAGCTGTGGATTGACTGCATGTGACTGGCAAAAGCAAATGCACACCAAGAAGGCACACAGCATAAATGTTTCAAGAGTTAATCACGCAGTTAATAGAGCAGTTGGGTTAATTGTGCACACAAAAGAAGACACAGCACTTCAAATATCATGCATATTACAATGTTTCTACAATTAGGCACTTGTTAGATTTACAGAGCAGCAGGGTTCTTTGTGCACACCAAAAAGGCACAGCACATCAAATGGGGAGTTTCTACAGTTAAGCAGGTGTTAGCCTTACGTAACAGCGGGGTTATTAGTGCACACCAAGAAGACACAGCACATCAACAAATATTAGACGAGTTTCGACAGTTAAGCACATGTTAGGCCACACCAATATAATTTCTTGGTTAACAGATTTTTTATTTATTTTAGCACGACATCATTAAAACAGAAAGCTGGGGTGAAAACTTGTACCTGACCATGTTCACTCCCTGAAACTGTGTGCACCAAAGTACAAACTTTCCTCAGTCTGAGATTCTGTTTTCATGTTGATTTTCCAATCTAGCATTTTTTCAAAAATTCCGTTAACCAAGAAATCAAATTGGTGCGGCCTTAGCATTACGAAATAGCGGGGTTAATCGTGCACACCAAGAAGGCACAGCACTTCAACAAACATCATTATGTTAGGCACGTGTTAGATTTACAGAGCAGCTGGGTTATTAGTGCACACCTTTCCCACCTGGCGCGGGTTCCGGGTGTTCGGGGATGGTGGTGGGGCGGAGGGACAGGGAGGCGGAGGGGGTCTCGGAGGGGACGCTCCCCTGGGAGGTGGAGTCTTGGGTGGGTGTGGGGTTCCCTGTGAAGCAAATTCCAGAATGGTTAACTGAATGTACAAAGGACGTGTAATATGTTGTGTATTCTATAACAATTGTATAGAAAGACAACTTATAGTACAGTATGAAATTTTTTCATTTAAAATCTTCCATGATCCATGAAGCCACGCCATTTCCCAAAGTCAAACAGAGTTTTAGAAAATGACGAACAATGAAAAAAAAGAGGGAAAGGGGATTAGAATTTTTCTCCTGACACCCCCAAACTTTCTAGACGAATAAGGCGATAAAATAATCAACTTGAAGTTGTTCTATGTGTACTGCTTTTTTTTTGGTATCAAATGGCTTACTCAGTGTTTGAATAGTTTACATGCAATTATTGAAAAAAATGCTTAATTATGTATATTAACAAAATAGAGAGATATGCTGGACACTTTTTGATGACTGGTTAATTGATTTGACAGAGATTCTTTGTCTACAATTATGGAAGAAATTGGAAATTTCATTCAACAGTTTAACTGCCAAACGAATGCTGTAGTTGCATTCATTTCATCAACTTGAAGTGTTATCAATATGATTATACTGTACCTGGTTGGGATGGGAGGGTGACACCAGCTGCATGTGGGGTGGGGTTCTTAGGCCTGAGGGGGGTGGGGGTCCCGGTACCACTGGCATGAGCTGGGGTGCGGTTCGTTGGTCGGAGGTTTGGGGTAGTGGAGGTGATTCTCAAACCTGTTAAACGGAAGAAATACGAATGATCATTTGTACATTTTCATCATCAGAATAATACTGTGGTAGTGCAAAATCTTTTAATCAATTGTAAACAGGTTAAATGATAAAGTAATAGAGATATATTGTGTTCCCATACAGCCTTACATAGGGTGCTTATTTTCTTGGTTGTTGGGCATTTTAAAGTAGAAAATTTAGCAAGCAGTCAAGATGAAAACAGAAGACATTGTGTGGTCACTCCCTGAAACGTGTGTACTTCGGTACAGCCCTCAGACTCTGTTTTTAAGTTATCATAATTTCAATTTATAAGTAGTTTCTGAAACCCGAGACCCAACAAGCAAAACGGATGTTGTCTTCCTTTACATCTGAAAATGCTTTCAGGTCCAAGTTTAAGTAAAACAAGATTTTTCACACATTCGTTCATGCATGCCCCTAAAGCAACATCTGTGACTTACCGAGCGATGGTGAGTCCTCAGTTGTTATGGGTGTGTTTTCTCCGGGAGGGGTCGTGGAAAAGGTCTCGGTAAAAGAAAAGAAGGGAGGTGTGAATTCCCAATTCCATTTTTAAGGAGATTGCATAGCAAAAGGCTACAATTTTGCTGTCCAAAATTAAATAGATTGTAGCAAATATCTAATCAACTCAACTTCAGATCTTATAATGTCGCAATTCTAAGTGTCACTTTGCGTATTGTCTGTTACCTTCCTAACCGAAGTTAGGTACCCATTTATACCTGGGTGGAGTGAGCGAGGCAATTTGTGTAAAATGCCTTTCACAAGGGCACAATATTGGACAGGTGGCATGTCAGAGGATTGGAACCCCTTGGCTCCTGGGCCTAACACCCTAACCGTTTCGCCAACATGACGCCACTAAGATAGGTTGCAATGCTAAAGATTCAGAAATAGACAGCTAACCTTGCACCCTGACTAGATGCCCGCTGGAGCCCTGGGGACTCTCCCCCACACTGATGGGGCTGTCTGGGTTACTGCGGATGACCTGTGACCCATCGCGCCGAGGATCGTGTGCGAGCTCCCTCGTAAGAGCATCCATGTCTGGAGCCTAAAGAAGACAATAAATTCTCAAAGATCAGATTAAGACACTTACTTTCATCAACATCATTATCATAATTCTTACTCTAACGAGTTGAAGCATAATACAAAATTCAGCTTCCAGTTTTCTCTTTTGTACATCATTTCAATCAGGTTGTTTCCGCTTTGACAAGTTTCAGACTACAAAAGGATCTTTAATCTTATTGGCAATCCATCAAGATCGTTGGAGAAAGGGTACATACATTTTTCTTCATTTAACATTTAAGCCCTGCAGATTTGTCTGCAACCTGATATAAATTGTGCTTGCACTCGTTAATTGGGAGAATACCAGCTTCTGAAGTTACTGCATCAAAATTATACAAGATCTAGACAAAAGAATTGATCAGAATTTGATCCTTATTCGTGACCCCTCCACTCGACCTTGTTAAAAAGCGGCCTTGTGGCAGAACAAGCATTCAAGGCGAAACAAAGAACAATAAAGGCTTTGACTCAAATTGTAAAATCTGATACCTGGCTCATGAGGAAGTGCTTCCCCATCTCACTTTCGAAGTAAGGCGGCACGTCCTTGTTCTTTAAGGCGTTCCTTCCTTCCTGCTCCTCTGCAAGCTCTCGTCTGGTGAAGGATGATTAAAAAATCATAATATTGTCATACATTTAGTGAGTCAAACGTAAAAACAAATGAAAATTCTCCACTGAAAAGATACAAAATCCATACAAAGAAACAGAAATTCTAAATAAGAATCACCCAACCTGTTGCTCATGCATGAGTATTCCAAGTAATGCTGAGATAAATCAGTTGCACTAGTCCAAAATCATTTTGATGTAATTTCTATAATTCAATTTGAAGATTATTGTACAAAAAAATGTAGTAACTGTTTATGATATGAATGAGTTCAGATTTTAAAGACATACCTGTCCCTGTCCCAGTCGTCCTGTGTGCGTTTGTTCCTGGGTGTAGGAGGGGGTTCAGGTGGGGGCACTTCAACTACCTTCTCGTATGCAGAAGTAACATCACCTGAGGATATAGAAAGGTATGTCATTATTTAGTCTACATACATATCAAGTCAAGCTTAATACAAAAAAACTTTTTTTCATCCAATGGCATGTACTTTGAATGTGTAAAACCGCAAACTTAAGGCAGTTATTTTCTCAGTGTATTACAGTACGTAGCAACTACTAATTAGTTGCATCTCGCTTCCATGTACATGTATGTGTATGTGTACTAATCAAATGTGTATTAATTAAATGTGTACTTATTAAATGTGTACTAATTAGATGTTAAAACTTACCCTCCATCACAGTGACTTTTTTGTCTGCACTCTCATAGTGTTCAGTTTCCTGTCCCTGTCCGAAAATCTGCAACAAAAAGTAGGAAACAAAACACTAAGTATATGCTTTAAAGTTTGCATGGTTTCAATCTCGCGGCAGGGAGAAAATGGAGTGTTCGTGGCCAGGTTTTAAGTTCGTCCCTAGTCAAACTAGTCAAACTCCTGCTCACTGCAGACCAGACTTTGTAACAGTCTGAGGAGTCAGAATGATAAATGATTATTTATGACCATCACAGTAAGGCAGCATGGATGCCAAATTACCAAGGGAACTGGACTGAGAGGGCATCGATGCCCAAAGTGTTGGGTCAGTCCAGCATCGACGCCAGACCTGTGCAGCACTGAGCACCACTTTCGCAAGGGAATTTATAAATTAAGTCATCATCATCATAAAAGATAGTACACAATGTAGCTGTACCGTCTGTGAGGCGAGGTCTGCAGCGTGGATTTTCTCCTCCTCCGTCCGTGGATCCTGCACCATCAGTGCGGCGCTGGTCTGATCGCGCTCCAACACGTGCTCCGCGTACGCCTTCAGGCCCAGCTGCAGCCTCCTTCTCAGGTCCTCGCTAACCGGTTTGTACTATTGAACACAGTTTGTATGGGATTAGAGTTTTCAAACTTGTCACTTAAATCATATTATAGAATTTAGATGTAGATTGGCTCTATAGTCTATGACTGGAAAAGCAACTGTTACTGAAACATTAACTGTATTTTTTACTCTACATTTTTTAATGGTGTATGCCCCCTATGGTTTGCTGTGTGAATAGCAAATGTGTATAATTACACATGGAAGGATATCAGTAATATATAAATGTACTGAATGTAGCTAGACATGATTTTCACCATCTATGTCAATTCTGAGCAGCTTGCTGTATGGATAAAACTGTTTTGCAATGGATTTTGATTGTTTCATTTAATTTGACTGATTGCTATTCTGTCCTCAAAAATGTTTGTTACAGACAATACAGACTAGGAGTTCTTGCTCTATACCTACCATATTACTGGGGACACTGCTACCACTTCTGCATCATAAAGGCAAAGATACAGTTACTGTAACTGTTGTTTTTTTGGTGTACTCTGTCGTGTTTGAAACATCAAATTATTGAAACATGGTGTCAGAAGTGGGATTCCATGAGTGAAACATACCTGCACCAGCTGTCTGATCTCCAGTGTGTCGGGACAGTGTAAGACCGGCTCAGGCCGGGGCGACGACATCACAGACTCCACGCTCAAACCCTTCCCTACGTTGGTCCCGAACGACGGCCCAGGAGTCTTCTCCGCAGACACCTATGAGAAGTAAGAGACAGAACACAAACATGACTGTTAAAATCTCTGTTATTAAGTCTGGCAAACAACTGCCTTAAATGGCGAGTCACGTGTGCTGTATAATGTGACGCCATCTCAGCGGTGGATTGCTCACTCCTTGACAAAGACTGGTGTTGTACAGTCGAAAATTTGGGTCTTTTTTTGTGTTGGAAATTACAGTTGTTTTAGAACTCCCTGAATTCAAACGAGAGAATGGGATCTGCCTTTCGATGATTGAACAGCCAGTCCCGTTTCGAAATCAAAACGAATCAAGAATTACAGTACTATGGAATCCTATAGTATCATGTACTATGGAATCCTATAGTAGCATGTGCTATAGAATCCTATAGTATCATGTACTATGGAATCCTATAGTAGCATGTGGTATGGAATCCTATAGTATCATGTACTATGGAATCCTATAGTAGCATGTGGTATAGAATCCTATAGTATCATGTACTATGGAATCCTATAGTAGCATGTGGTATGGAATCCTATAGTATCATGTACTATGGAATCCTATAGTAGCATGTGGTATGGAATCCTATAGTATCATGTACTATGGAATCCTATAGTAGCATGTGGTATGGAATCCTATAGTAGCATGTGGTATGGAATCCTATTGTAGCATGTGGTATGGAATCCTATAGTAGCATGTGGTATAGAAACCTATAGTATCATGTACTATGGAATCCTATAGTAGCATGTAGTATGGAATCCTATAGTAGCATGTGGTATGGAATCCTATAGTAGCATGTAGTATGGAATCCTATAGTAGCATGTGGTATGGAATCCTATAGTAGCATGTACTATGGAATCCTATAGTAGCATGTGGTATGGAATCCTATTGTAGCATGTGGTATGGAATCCTATAGTAGCATGTGGTATAGAATCCTATAGTATCATGTACTATGGAATCCTATAGTAGCATGTGGTATGGAATCCTATAGTAGCATGTAGTAAGGAATCCTATAGTAGCATGCAGTATGGAATCCTATCTAGGTACAACTGTACAAACACATTACATACACTAGAGCTGTACATGTGTACCGGGTACGCTGTACCGATACGGTAAAGGGTACAATCAATTAGGTACGTACAGGTCCAAAATACCTGACCCTGATGTATAGGTACTGGACCTGACTCAGGGGATGGCCACTTTGACAGATAAAATTACTATGAAATTACCGTGGCAACTCTAAAGAATGTGGAAAACACATTTGCAAGGCTGGAGTCTAATCTTCATCTGTGTTTTTATAAAAATAATACCTAGCACAATCAAATAATATGTTTTTACCAGTTCAAACATGCTTTTGACCTTATTGAAAATCAATCATTTTTCGAACAAGTAGTTTAGGTACAGGTTCAGGTCCGGACCTGTACCTAAACCTGTGTACCCGTACCTGTACCTGTACCTAAAATTTGTTTAGGTACACAGCTCTAACATACACACAATGTTATATAAAAAAACATACATACAGATACATGTAACTATACAGTTACTAGTACAAACATGTACTTACAAATTTATTTATTCATTGAACTTCTCCATACAAATGGATGGCATGACGAAACAGGTGTACTCCCGCAGGGGTCACCTTTTCAAGGCCGCCATGCCGAAATGCCCAAATGCATACAAACACACAATACACCTAGTAAAAATAACTGTTGTTTGTGTGTGTGTGTGTGTGTGTGTGTGTGTATGTGTGTGTGTGTGTGTGTGTGTGTGCGTGTGTGTGTGTGTGTATGTGTTTGTTTGTTTGCGTGCATTTGTAAGTATGTGTGACACATGATGATGTAAGTATGTACTAGCATATCTTTACTACTACTAGTATTATATATATATAGTGTTTCGCTGAAATGAGCTTATGAAGGTTGCTTACCTAGTGGGATGCTGAAGACCAGAGCCAGTAGTATGTAGTTGAGGAAGCTCTGTGCTGTTGGCGTGCTGACCTTGTACTTGGCCTCCAGCAGGGTACTGGTCACAGATGTCCCACAGATCAACACTGACGGACTGGCCCAACAGCACCATCTTGAGGACCTTCCTGGAATTGCAAGGAAGATTTTAATAAAATTATTGCATCTTTCACTGCAGAATGAGGTCTTGATTCTATACTATAGATGAACAGATGGCACAATGACCTGCGCCATGGAGTTGGTTTTAAAGATCTCTATAGCTAGATTCATACTACTCTCACCTCTCAAATAGAAGTACCCCCTGGAATAGAAGTACCCCCCGGACAAATTTTCAAAATGTAATATAAGTACCCCCTGGAATAAAAGTACCCCCCGGAAAATTTCAAAAATCGACAGTCGAGGCTAGGTAAACTGTGTCCATACATGTACAACTGTCACTGTCAGAGGGAAATAAGATAATAAGCAGGTAGGTAACTTATATTTAGTCAATTATGCCATACCTATTAAGTATATACTATATTAGATATTGAACAGAATAACTGTCCATAGCTTGTTCAAATCATGATGATCTTCCTCGCCTCTTCGTAAAATATAGTAGTAATATTGAAAAATTGGGCATAGGTTCCCCGCTATGACCCCTAACCGGGGGCCACGGTGCTTTCAAATTCAACAAGTGAAAATGTACATGATACATGCTTTTTCTACTTGGAACTTGAAGCAAGTGATTAGATAAAATTGTTATATCATTTTATTATGACTGACAATCAGTGACATATAACAAAAATCATCAGAGTACTTAAGTTAAATGTACCTGATCATATTTTCTAAAGACATCAACCACAAAAAAACACAAATATGAACACAGTCCTTCCACAAAAGAAATACGTCTATAAACTTTTGCTCCATAGCGTCGAAAACAAAGTGAGACGCTCGGATTTCGAGTTCCCGCGGTAAATCCCACAATATTGAACAGAGATCGACTGTAAAAGTAGCTCAACGTCACAGACCGCACATACTAAGAAGTTACCCATTACGTGTTGACACTAGAAACCCGCGAAGAACCCCCTAAATTGGTAAAATCTTACGATTATTTAAAAAAATTAACCCTCTGAAAATAAATATGGCCTTGTGTGTCTATCGTTGCCCAAAAAATATAATATTTCCACGCGTTTACGGTATCATTTTAAAGATCGGTATCCGCACTACGCAATATGCTGCTAGTTTTACTGTCGCCATGCCTGAGAGTGGCGGCCATGTTTCGCGATTTCGCGCTGTTCTTTACCGAATCATATCGGACATATTTCTGCCGTTTTAGAGATTTTGTGGCCTCAAAACACATATCACAAGGGAAGTTAAGTTATGATTGTTGCTTTAACGTGTTACATGTCTTCTGCGAACAAATAATTCTTCCGCCGCGCTGCCGATACTACGGATATAGTGGTCAGGAAATTATCATTCCCCGTGCAGGCGAGCACCCTACTCCACACGTTTTTGATCAGCGTGCTTTGGTTTACGATGTAAACAGAGACTATCAATTTGAAAGTTATTTATATGAAAATTGCATTTTAAAATGTCAATGTCGCGTCTTATTTTCCGGTTTACTTTGTAGCGTCATAGCGATATCGACCGATATGTTACGAGTGCCGCCAGGATACTTTTCACAAGGCCGTCAAAGCGGCGAGAAAATCAACGCCGGTAGGCCGAAAAATAGCGAATTACGAGCAAAAATACC
The DNA here is from genome assembly GCA_035149815.1 of Branchiostoma lanceolatum. NCBI lineage: Eukaryota > Metazoa > Chordata > Leptocardii > Amphioxiformes > Branchiostomatidae > Branchiostoma > Branchiostoma lanceolatum. The sequence goes on from CM068866.1 coordinate 16,815,565, forward strand.
GAATTTTAGAGGGATTCCTGGTCTGCAAAGCCTCAATTTTTCAAAAAATAATAAACGTACCGTCTAGAATAAGAACGTACCGGGTGGAACTATAGGCGAAAAAAAATAAACGTACCGGTACGTTTATTTGAGAGGTGAGAGTATATGGTTAGATGACATCAAAGATAGGATCATCACATGTTCTCCAAGTCTACTAGCGCCCTTGGCCACTTAGTGGCGCTGAGCATCCTCTATCCACCATCATCCGAAATAAAAAGTTATTTTCTGATTCTTTTGCTTTTGCACCAAACTGCTTTTTTTTTTTTCATCAAGGCTCGAGGCACAACAATCAGCAATTTGCATGAGACCAGAAAGGCACACATGTGATGACGGATTCTTGAATGTGCTTTCACTTGAGGCGTGGCTTTCCTCAAAAACAGGACCCTGCTACTATTGCAAAAAAGTGGCAGCCTACTAGTAGCTATAGGTTAGTTACCTTTAGGATACCTTTAGGACGTCTCGGTGTAGTTTACCCATACTACGTCCTAACTTCAGTTTGTCTGTAATTTGCATATCCATTCAGATTCTCTCCAGCCACACTTATTCAGGTCCCTTCTGTCTCGAAGATACTTGTCCAGATACTTTCTGTGGCGAAAATTTTGTGCCATATTTTTTAAAGGTGTCTTTTTGGCTGCACCCGTTTTTCAAATACGTAAAATGGAGGTCCCGTGTTCGAGGAGCTACCACGAGCACGTAATATTAAAGGGTAAGGCTGCTAGCAACGCCTGTAAAAATATACCCTGCTACTGAAACAGCACAGAAACTTGTTGACCTGCCACGAGGTGAACAACAACAAACGCATGTTTTAATACACGCACGCACATGGATACAAATTCTATCCTCTAGTTAGCACTCACTGAAACATCTGTGCTTCTCATCATATCGTCAGAAGTAACCTCACGTACCATGTGCATAGACTTCTGAGTCTGTCACGCCAGGTAAGCTGTACTTTAGCCACAGGACCGATGTTTTCTACGGGCACATCCTCCTCTCTTCTCTCTTCTACCGCCGCCATGATGGGTCATTGGTGGGTCATTGGACTCTACCACTAACTCGAATGTGGAGAGCGCAGAAATAGAATTCTAAAAAAAGATTTTGTGACAACTAAAACAAACCCTTTTCTTTACAGAACGTTGTAAAAAGAGAATCTTAAGTCTTTTTGAATTATCAAAATATAAGACGTTTGTCAGGCATGAATGAAATTAATACGAATATTCAATTTCTTTTTTTTACCTCTCAGAAAGTGGGCTCAACCATCTTGAACGCCGTACCTTCAGCATGGCGCAAGGAAAGTTGAAAGTGAAGACCAAACTTCCAGCGGGCGCTAAGAAGCAGAAACAGCGCCCGAAGAAGCCTCTAGGTCTTAAGAAGGGAGGTGAGTGAACGGAGAATAACTTACCTAGTACATAGGCCCATAGCTGTGTTTTAAGTGATGTTGTACAGGGTGAAAACAAAATGGGGAGGGGGGCGGACTTCCACTGAAGAAGTAAAATCTCCAAATTTTATCAAGTTTGAATTGTCTTTGTATATTGTTTACCTGGATGTCTAACTTTCATAAACGTCGATCTGAATTTTCATTTTGCGGAAATAATCAAGAAGGTAAAAATATCAACAACAATTTTATTGAGATTTGAGAATGGCATGGGTGGTATAATTTTGATAACTAAGATTTGATTTATTTATTTTGCTATAAAAAAAAGTACAGCCAGCGCTTCGCAACTAGCCGAAGGCTATTACAAAGGGTAACCGTGGGAACAATATTAAAAATTCAGTACAAACTTTCACAAAGCACGTCAAAACACACATGAAGGCGTACAAAAAACACTAGACTAAAATATATAGAAGAAACAAAATTAACAAAAAACAGAACTGAAGCGCATATGGAAAAAAATGCACGAGACTGAAGCTATGTATAAAACTTATGTTCACATTACGTAGGTTACTTAGATTAGATATACCATTTATGTCATCTGAGTCATCTGATATTCGAGGTAGGTCAGTCATTATGTACAGAGTGATGTACAGAGTTTGCTTTTGAAGGAGTTGATGGTATAAAGGGATGTGTGGATATTACTAGGAAGAGAGTTCCAGAGTGAGATTGCTCTACTAACAAATGTTCTCTGATGTTCTTTGAGATCAGTACAACTACGAGGTGTTCATTGTCTCGTAGGGGATAGTGGGAGTTAGTATTAGGCGCATGTGTTCAGGTAGGTAGGTTCGGGTTAGCACATAGGTTCGGGTTAGCACATAGTCGGTAATTGGAGGGGTTTTTGTGAATGGAAACTTGTGTTGTAGGTGACATTATCATGAATTCCTTGTTGGTGTGTTGTTCTTACCGTATGTTATGATCAGCACTGAATCTTATTTTCTCTGTTTTACCAGCACGGCAGATTGCACCCAAAAAGAACAAGATTGTTCAAGCAGTCAAGCTTCAAAAGGTAAGTGCCACACCATGTACACTTAAATCTGTAGTTGAGGCCACCTCTGTGTACATAAGAGCCACCTGGCATTAGGAAAATTGTGCCCAGACAGATTAGCCCACCCGGGGGTAGTTAGGTGGCGGCAAAACTATGGTTGCTGCGAAACTACGGTGGCTGCGAAACTCTATATCATATGGGAGCTAAATAAGAAGACAGACTGACAGAAACGGACTCACCCAAGCCGACCCGTAGAGACTCTAGCCTTTTCTGGGTCACTTGAAATTCTTGATCTTACAATGTACAATTATTTTTCTCCCAATTTAATTTCTTGATTTTTTTTTTAATTTTAGCATGAGGACATCATTAAAATAGAGGCTGGGGTGAAAACTTGCACCTGACCCTGTTCACTCCCTGAAACTGTGTGCACCAAAGTACAAACTTTCTGCTGAGATTCTGTTTTCATAAAATGCTATGGGTGCCTTTAATATCCAAACACAACATTTCTTCACTAGATGGATGATAGCTCTGCGTCTACTTGTACATGTATTACTTACGAAACGAATGGAGAACTAGGTACTACATGTATGTTGATTTTCTTTTTTTCAGGGTCTGGAGAAGGAACTGAGGATGAACATTGAGCAGGAGATGAGTAGCAGAGCCACCAAAGAGGGAAAACCCTTCACTGTCGCTGGTTTAAGTCAAGACTCCAAGAAGAAAAAGTAATTGCCAGCATGGTGATCCGAAGACAACAAAAACAAACATTTCATACTGCAATTTTGACCTGGAATGCCTCCTGAACTGTCAACATGCAGGTTATTGGGGTTGTAACCTATACTGTACAGAAACAGCGAGAAAGTAGCCTAAAAATGTTTATTTTGAACAATTACAAATACACGGTTGTATTGTGAAAGAGTTTATTTGCCCTATCAAGTGCAAGTGCAAAACAAAACATTACTGAATGTAAGGTTAAAGATATATATATAGACTGGAGTTTGTTTACCGGTACATGGTACATTTTGAGGTCTTAGGTTTCTCTTTCTCTATATACAACTAAAAAAATAACTATATCAGTCCAACATACTACAGTACTACTATGATTTTCTTTACCAGTCCCCACCCTTAGTCCCCTAGTTCTACTATGAAGTGCATTTACTATATATGAAATGCATTTTACTACAATAAAATATGCAATGCAGTAAAGAATGGCATCAGTGTGAATGGCATCAGTATACATGTATTGTGAACTTTTGTGTTTGAAAATACATTACTGAACATTATGTAACTTAAGTTGAGTTTAATGATCATATGCAACTGCATGCAAGATAAGAGGTATTCAGAAAATAAACATTTTTTCATCATCAAAGTATCATCTGCCACCTATGCTGCTAAGAGTGCTACTAAGAGTACAGGGCATTGCTGGTACAGGGCATAGGCTGCTGTATGGGGGACATTAGTCACAACAGGTACATTTACATAATTGCAAATAACATATAACTGCATGTCACCCACTTCCAAGTCGACACTTAATGGCATAGTACCGACACCAAACTTTGTATCCCCAATTGTCAATAGTGCATGTCCCCAATTACTGAATAAAACTTGATGCACCGTGTAGGTATAGATGTGGTTGTTCTTACAACATTATCAATATAGGAACTACATGCATACATGTATTTCTCTGTAGAGCACACATTGAGTAGAACATGAAAATATCTGTAAGATTAAGAAGATCAAAACACACACCGCATGTTTACCACTGTCCAGAAGCTTGCAACAATACATTCTGATAACGGGAAATCGGAAAGCTTCCTCGGGCGCTGATCTTCTCAGTGCTCGTCCATGTTCTGTATACCGAACAAATGAAATGGCAAAATGACATTTGATATTCGATTTTCCAGCATAAAACGTCACGTCGTCCATGACGTGTTCTGTGAGTTTACTGTTACGATTTTGTGCGTAGATCTGATTTGAGGTAAGCAACGTTTCTACAGTCTACCAGACTAACTACGTATACGTCGGCTATAGGGAGTTTGACTTGAAAGCTAGGATTGCATATTGGACCCACTCTCTTTAGCCGACTGCCTTCATACAATTCACTCTATTTGGACAATTTCTATCTACTATTTGCCCAGCGATCCGCGGGGCCTGGTAGAGGCTAGTTGAAAACAGCAAATACAGTTTCTAGTAATCACATTATTATAAACCTGAAAGCCGCTAGGGATGCATGATTTAACTTGATTTGCAACACCCCTGCCCACTAGCCAAATATTACCTACAGGTAATCGAGTTTCTGTTCACACACACACACACACACACACACACACACACACACACACACACACACACACACACACACACACACACACACACACACACATACACACACACACAGAATCCCCTACCCCTACAGACAAAAAAAGATGATGATAATTCAGACCTTACCTCGGATTCTGTACATATATAGTTCCAGCCAGCCAGCAAAGTTGGCGCCTTTTCAAATGGTCAATCTGTCGGTCGGTCGGTCGGTTAGTCAGGCTTAATCCCAGTGTTCTCTCCTGTAGGACGGAGAAGTGAGGGTCAAAGATACATAGTATACATACAGAAACACATGAAGATATTGTAAGCAAACAATACGCAAAAAGACTTCTTTTCACCTACCGTAGTTTATCATCCCTCGAAAATGCAGGCAGGAAACTGCCCGCCGTGCCCCACACACTCCCGCTGGAAACTGCACGGCTGACGGCTGTTGTTGACCCAGTGTGGTTCTGCGTTCAGGTGGTCTGGATTCACACACAGGGAATTGTGACAAAGATGAGAAACGTCGAGGGCTGGGATGTCCAAGTTCCCAGTCCACGCCATGAAGGCGATGCGATGAACATGCAGTTTGGTTCTGGCTCGTAAGACTTTACCAGGAAACCACGGAACCTGAATGAAACCATAGTCGACCGTAGACCTCGTAACTACTTGGCCGGTCCAGATTTTGCATGTTGTGGCACCGTCAGGACGACTTCTTCGGGTTATTTTCGCTTTAAACTCCTGCTGCCAATATATATTTTGCTGTGCCATGTGGTGGCAAATGACGTCCTTTGTGTATAATCACACGTAGCGATCAGAGATCGACCGAGCGGGATGTGTCAAATTTGAGTACGAAAGGGGTGTACAAGATAAACCTGACAAAACTGTTGGAGAAATGAAGGGAAAAACCGCAAAAACAAATGATAGAATGCACTGCAGTGCTCACAATTTGAAAGACAAAGACAATAATAAGTCAATGATAAGTCAGTCTAACCAAAAAATCAATGTGAACATATCATTTTTAAATGACGACGCCGGTGGTCGCCCTCCATGTCCGAGATAGCCAAAGTTGTTTACCATTTGACCAAAAAAAGGCCCATGCGCACAACAAGCAGCGTGGGAGACCACGAATATAGCACCTATTAAAAGCACGGAGAATCATCATTTTCCTTACATATCCTACCTTTCAATGTTCCGTAGGATGAGTACGTTTAGTGCCCCACACATCATGCTACTTTTTTCCCCAAATGTTCCTTTTATAATCGAAAATGCAACCGCCTAAAGGCGGATGTGGACATGTCGGTAAAGCGGGACAGGCGGAGTGATCCGTGCGACGCGGGGGCAACGTAGATAATGTATGTTTCAAGTTCGCCCGCCTCCCGTCAACTAAGAAACTATATGAAACTGAATCGCTTTTACTTATGAATAAATGCTGGTGTTGTAGAATGTGAGCATGGTGCTGTAGAGGTACTAGAACGCACCTGTCCATCTGTGACGTGAATTCCGGGCATGGCATTCCAAGAACATCTGCACCTGAAAGCATAGAATCTCAATGAGCACCTGTCGCCACTGTCTATAATTCATTTTTCCACCCTCTCCCAAGGCGTAACACGGTAGCCGCCAAGAGAGCGCCTTCCCACTGAAAGCGCCTCTGTGCGGCTATCCGCGGCTATCGCCCTGGGCCTTGGGAGAGGGCGGAGTAACGGATTAGAGACGGTGGCGACACGAGCGGGTATTGTAGCGGTGTGGTGTGGGTGTAAACTGCTTTTGGATTGTATTTGCGGGGGTTAGCGCGAACGCAGACCCCCACTATCATAAATTACGCAGCCGAGTTACCCGCATTTGGGGTAATCGCAAAGGTCAAGCAGGCCGGGTGTGCAATGGCCTACCCTCGCTCTGGACGGACGTCCTTCATGATCAACGTGCCATCTCTGCCAGGTAAGTATGCCGATAGACACCTTGACGTTGGTGCCGCGGCGGAAAAGGTTTTCTTTTATTTGTGGCTCTTGCGCGAAACTCACAACTACACCACTCATGTGTCTCTTTTTAAACGCATGGATAGACATATCCTCTGTCGCTACAGGCGACATGACTTCCTATTTGCCGTTAATGACATTACCGTGGACAGGTGGAAATTAACTCAACCTCCTCAACAAAACGTCGCATGGATATCGTAAACGGGCATTCGAGTTCACGGCGAGGCGGCCCGACAGACAGTATATACATATATACATACATACATGCATCCCCCCCCCCCCAACGAATATAGCACCTATTAAAAGCACGGAGAATCATCATTTTCCTTACATATCCTACCTTTCAATGTTCCGTAGGATGAGTACGTTTAGTGCCCCACACATCATGCTACTTTTTTCCCCAAATGTTCCTTTTATAATCGAAAATGCAACCGCCTAAAGGCGGATGTGGACATGTCGGTAAAGCGGGACAGGCGGAGTGATCCGTGCGACGCGGGGGCAACGTAGATAATGTATGTTTCAAGTTCGCCCGCCTCCCGTCAACTAAGAAACTATATGAAACTGAATCGCTTTTACTTATGAATAAATGCTGGTGTTGTAGAATGTGAGCATGGTGCTGTAGAGGTACTAGAACGCACCTGTCCATCTGTGACGTGAATTCCGGGCATGGCATTCCAAGAACATCTGCACCTGAAAGCATAGAATCTCAATGAGCACCTGTCGCCACTGTCTATAATTCATTTTTCCACCCTCTCCCAAGGCGTAACACGGTAGCCGCCAAGAGAGCGCCTTCCCACTGAAAGCGCCTCTGTGCGGCTATCCGCGGCTATCGCCCTGGGCCTTGGGAGAGGGCGGAGTAACGGATTAGAGACGGTGGCGACACGAGCGGGTATTGTAGCGGTGTGGTGTGGGTGTAAACTGCTTTTGGATTGTATTTGCGGGGGTTAGCGCGAACGCAGACCCCCACTATCATAAATTACGCAGCCGAGTTACCCGCATTTGGGGTAATCGCAAAGGTCAAGCAGGCCGGGTGTGCAATGGCCTACCCTCGCTCTGGACGGACGTCCTTCATGATCAACGTGCCATCTCTGCCAGGTAAGTATGCCGATAGACACCTTGACGTTGGTGCCGCGGCGGAAAAGGTTTTCTTTTATTTGTGGCTCTTGCGCGAAACTCACAACTACACCACTCATGTGTCTCTTTTTAAACGCATGGATAGACATATCCTCTGTCGCTACAGGCGACATGACTTCCTATTTGCCGTTAATGACATTACCGTGGACAGGTGGAAATTAACTCAACCTCCTCAACAAAACGTCGCATGGATATCGTAAACGGGCATTCGAGTTCACGGCGAGGCGGCCCGACAGACAGTATATACATATATACATACATACATGCATCCCCCCCCCCCCAACGAATATAGCACCTATTAAAAGCACGGAGAATCATCATTTTCCTTACATATCCTACCTTTCAATGTTCCGTAGGATGAGTACGTTTAGTGCCCCACACATCATGCTACTTTTTTCCCCAAATGTTCCTTTTATAATCGAAAATGCAACCGCCTAAAGGCGGATGTGGACATGTCGGTAAAGCGGGACAGGCGGAGTGATCCGTGCGACGCGGGGGCAACGTAGATAATGTATGTTTCAAGTTCGCCCGCCTCCCGTCAACTAAGAAACTATATGAAACTGAATCGCTTTTACTTATGAATAAATGCTGGTGTTGTAGAATGTGAGCATGGTGCTGTAGAGGTACTAGAACGCACCTGTCCATCTGTGACGTGAATTCCGGGCATGGCATTCCAAGAACATCTGCACCTGAAAGCATAGAATCTCAATGAGCACCTGTCGCCACTGTCTATAATTCATTTTTCCACCCTCTCCCAAGGCGTAACACGGTAGCCGCCAAGAGAGCGCCTTCCCACTGAAAGCGCCTCTGTGCGGCTATCCGCGGCTATCGCCCTGGGCCTTGGGAGAGGGCGGAGTAACGGATTAGAGACGGTGGCGACACGAGCGGGTATTGTAGCGGTGTGGTGTGGGTGTAAACTGCTTTTGGATTGTATTTGCGGGGGTTAGCGCGAACGCAGACCCCCACTATCATAAATTACGCAGCCGAGTTACCCGCATTTGGGGTAATCGCAAAGGTCAAGCAGGCCGGGTGTGCAATGGCCTACCCTCGCTCTGGACGGACGTCCTTCATGATCAACGTGCCATCTCTGCCAGGTAAGTATGCCGATAGACACCTTGACGTTGGTGCCGCGGCGGAAAAGGTTTTCTTTTATTTGTGGCTCTTGCGCGAAACTCACAACTACACCACTCATGTGTCTCTTTTTAAACGCATGGATAGACATATCCTCTGTCGCTACAGGCGACATGACTTCCTATTTGCCGTTAATGACATTACCGTGGACAGGTGGAAATTAACTCAACCTCCTCAACAAAACGTCGCATGGATATCGTAAACGGGCATTCGAGTTCACGGCGAGGCGGCCCGACAGACAGTATATACATATATACATACATACATGCATCCCCCCCCCCCCAACGAATATAGCACCTATTAAAAGCACGGAGAATCATCATTTTCCTTACATATCCTACCTTTCAATGTTCCGTAGGATGAGTACGTTTAGTGCCCCACACATCATGCTACTTTTTTCCCCAAATGTTCCTTTTATAATCGAAAATGCAACCGCCTAAAGGCGGATGTGGACATGTCGGTAAAGCGGGACAGGCGGAGTGATCCGTGCGACGCGGGGGCAACGTAGATAATGTATGTTTCAAGTTCGCCCGCCTCCCGTCAACTAAGAAACTATATGAAACTGAATCGCTTTTACTTATGAATAAATGCTGGTGTTGTAGAATGTGAGCATGGTGCTGTAGAGGTACTAGAACGCACCTGTCCATCTGTGACGTGAATTCCGGGCATGGCATTCCAAGAACATCTGCACCTGAAAGCATAGAATCTCAATGAGCACCTGTCGCCACTGTCTATAATTCATTTTTCCACCCTCTCCCAAGGCGTAACACGGTAGCCGCCAAGAGAGCGCCTTCCCACTGAAAGCGCCTCTGTGCGGCTATCCGCGGCTATCGCCCTGGGCCTTGGGAGAGGGCGGAGTAACGGATTAGAGACGGTGGCGACACGAGCGGGTATTGTAGCGGTGTGGTGTGGGTGTAAACTGCTTTTGGATTGTATTTGCGGGGGTTAGCGCGAACGCAGACCCCCACTATCATAAATTACGCAGCCGAGTTACCCGCATTTGGGGTAATCGCAAAGGTCAAGCAGGCCGGGTGTGCAATGGCCTACCCTCGCTCTGGACGGACGTCCTTCATGATCAACGTGCCATCTCTGCCAGGTAAGTATGCCGATAGACACCTTGACGTTGGTGCCGCGGCGGAAAAGGTTTTCTTTTATTTGTGGCTCTTGCGCGAAACTCACAACTACACCACTCATGTGTCTCTTTTTAAACGCATGGATAGACATATCCTCTGTCGCTACAGGCGACATGACTTCCTATTTGCCGTTAATGACATTACCGTGGACAGGTGGAAATTAACTCAACCTCCTCAACAAAACGTCGCATGGATATCGTAAACGGGCATTCGAGTTCACGGCGAGGCGGCCCGACAGACAGTATATACATATATACATACATACATGCATCCCCCCCCCCCCAACGAATATAGCACCTATTAAAAGCACGGAGAATCATCATTTTCCTTACATATCCTACCTTTCAATGTTCCGTAGGATGAGTACGTTTAGTGCCCCACACATCATGCTACTTTTTTCCCCAAATGTTCCTTTTATAATCGAAAATGCAACCGCCTAAAGGCGGATGTGGACATGTCGGTAAAGCGGGACAGGCGGAGTGATCCGTGCGACGCGGGGGCAACGTAGATAATGTATGTTTCAAGTTCGCCCGCCTCCCGTCAACTAAGAAACTATATGAAACTGAATCGCTTTTACTTATGAATAAATGCTGGTGTTGTAGAATGTGAGCATGGTGCTGTAGAGGTACTAGAACGCACCTGTCCATCTGTGACGTGAATTCCGGGCATGGCATTCCAAGAACATCTGCACCTGAAAGCATAGAATCTCAATGAGCACCTGTCGCCACTGTCTATAATTCATTTTTCCACCCTCTCCCAAGGCGTAACACGGTAGCCGCCAAGAGAGCGCCTTCCCACTGAAAGCGCCTCTGTGCGGCTATCCGCGGCTATCGCCCTGGGCCTTGGGAGAGGGCGGAGTAACGGATTAGAGACGGTGGCGACACGAGCGGGTATTGTAGCGGTGTGGTGTGGGTGTAAACTGCTTTTGGATTGTATTTGCGGGGGTTAGCGCGAACGCAGACCCCCACTATCATAAATTACGCAGCCGAGTTACCCGCATTTGGGGTAATCGCAAAGGTCAAGCAGGCCGGGTGTGCAATGGCCTACCCTCGCTCTGGACGGACGTCCTTCATGATCAACGTGCCATCTCTGCCAGGTAAGTATGCCGATAGACACCTTGACGTTGGTGCCGCGGCGGAAAAGGTTTTCTTTTATTTGTGGCTCTTGCGCGAAACTCACAACTACACCACTCATGTGTCTCTTTTTAAACGCATGGATAGACATATCCTCTGTCGCTACAGGCGACATGACTTCCTATTTGCCGTTAATGACATTACCGTGGACAGGTGGAAATTAACTCAACCTCCTCAACAAAACGTCGCATGGATATCGTAAACGGGCATTCGAGTTCACGGCGAGGCGGCCCGACAGACAGTATATACATATATACATACATACATGCATCCCCCCCCCCCCAACGAATATAGCACCTATTAAAAGCACGGAGAATCATCATTTTCCTTACATATCCTACCTTTCAATGTTCCGTAGGATGAGTACGTTTAGTGCCCCACACATCATGCTACTTTTTTCCCCAAATGTTCCTTTTATAATCGAAAATGCAACCGCCTAAAGGCGGATGTGGACATGTCGGTAAAGCGGGACAGGCGGAGTGATCCGTGCGACGCGGGGGCAACGTAGATAATGTATGTTTCAAGTTCGCCCGCCTCCCGTCAACTAAGAAACTATATGAAACTGAATCGCTTTTACTTATGAATAAATGCTGGTGTTGTAGAATGTGAGCATGGTGCTGTAGAGGTACTAGAACGCACCTGTCCATCTGTGACGTGAATTCCGGGCATGGCATTCCAAGAACATCTGCACCTGAAAGCATAGAATCTCAATGAGCACCTGTCGCCACTGTCTATAATTCATTTTTCCACCCTCTCCCAAGGCGTAACACGGTAGCCGCCAAGAGAGCGCCTTCCCACTGAAAGCGCCTCTGTGCGGCTATCCGCGGCTATCGCCCTGGGCCTTGGGAGAGGGCGGAGTAACGGATTAGAGACGGTGGCGACACGAGCGGGTATTGTAGCGGTGTGGTGTGGGTGTAAACTGCTTTTGGATTGTATTTGCGGGGGTTAGCGCGAACGCAGACCCCCACTATCATAAATTACGCAGCCGAGTTACCCGCATTTGGGGTAATCGCAAAGGTCAAGCAGGCCGGGTGTGCAATGGCCTACCCTCGCTCTGGACGGACGTCCTTCATGATCAACGTGCCATCTCTGCCAGGTAAGTATGCCGATAGACACCTTGACGTTGGTGCCGCGGCGGAAAAGGTTTTCTTTTATTTGTGGCTCTTGCGCGAAACTCACAACTACACCACTCATGTGTCTCTTTTTAAACGCATGGATAGACATATCCTCTGTCGCTACAGGCGACATGACTTCCTATTTGCCGTTAATGACATTACCGTGGACAGGTGGAAATTAACTCAACCTCCTCAACAAAACGTCGCATGGATATCGTAAACGGGCATTCGAGTTCACGGCGAGGCGGCCCGACAGACAGTATATACATATATACATACATACATGCATCCCCCCCCCCCCAACGAATATAGCACCTATTAAAAGCACGGAGAATCATCATTTTCCTTACATATCCTACCTTTCAATGTTCCGTAGGATGAGTACGTTTAGTGCCCCACACATCATGCTACTTTTTTCCCCAAATGTTCCTTTTATAATCGAAAATGCAACCGCCTAAAGGCGGATGTGGACATGTCGGTAAAGCGGGACAGGCGGAGTGATCCGTGCGACGCGGGGGCAACGTAGATAATGTATGTTTCAAGTTCGCCCGCCTCCCGTCAACTAAGAAACTATATGAAACTGAATCGCTTTTACTTATGAATAAATGCTGGTGTTGTAGAATGTGAGCATGGTGCTGTAGAGGTACTAGAACGCACCTGTCCATCTGTGACGTGAATTCCGGGCATGGCATTCCAAGAACATCTGCACCTGAAAGCATAGAATCTCAATGAGCACCTGTCGCCACTGTCTATAATTCATTTTTCCACCCTCTCCCAAGGCGTAACACGGTAGCCGCCAAGAGAGCGCCTTCCCACTGAAAGCGCCTCTGTGCGGCTATCCGCGGCTATCGCCCTGGGCCTTGGGAGAGGGCGGAGTAACGGATTAGAGACGGTGGCGACACGAGCGGGTATTGTAGCGGTGTGGTGTGGGTGTAAACTGCTTTTGGATTGTATTTGCGGGGGTTAGCGCGAACGCAGACCCCCACTATCATAAATTACGCAGCCGAGTTACCCGCATTTGGGGTAATCGCAAAGGTCAAGCAGGCCGGGTGTGCAATGGCCTACCCTCGCTCTGGACGGACGTCCTTCATGATCAACGTGCCATCTCTGCCAGGTAAGTATGCCGATAGACACCTTGACGTTGGTGCCGCGGCGGAAAAGGTTTTCTTTTATTTGTGGCTCTTGCGCGAAACTCACAACTACACCACTCATGTGTCTCTTTTTAAACGCATGGATAGACATATCCTCTGTCGCTACAGGCGACATGACTTCCTATTTGCCGTTAATGACATTACCGTGGACAGGTGGAAATTAACTCAACCTCCTCAACAAAACGTCGCATGGATATCGTAAACGGGCATTCGAGTTCACGGCGAGGCGGCCCGACAGACAGTATATACATATATACATACATACATGCATCCCCCCCCCCCCAACGAATATAGCACCTATTAAAAGCACGGAGAATCATCATTTTCCTTACATATCCTACCTTTCAATGTTCCGTAGGATGAGTACGTTTAGTGCCCCACACATCATGCTACTTTTTTCCCCAAATGTTCCTTTTATAATCGAAAATGCAACCGCCTAAAGGCGGATGTGGACATGTCGGTAAAGCGGGACAGGCGGAGTGATCCGTGCGACGCGGGGGCAACGTAGATAATGTATGTTTCAAGTTCGCCCGCCTCCCGTCAACTAAGAAACTATATGAAACTGAATCGCTTTTACTTATGAATAAATGCTGGTGTTGTAGAATGTGAGCATGGTGCTGTAGAGGTACTAGAACGCACCTGTCCATCTGTGACGTGAATTCCGGGCATGGCATTCCAAGAACATCTGCACCTGAAAGCATAGAATCTCAATGAGCACCTGTCGCCACTGTCTATAATTCATTTTTCCACCCTCTCCCAAGGCGTAACACGGTAGCCGCCAAGAGAGCGCCTTCCCACTGAAAGCGCCTCTGTGCGGCTATCCGCGGCTATCGCCCTGGGCCTTGGGAGAGGGCGGAGTAACGGATTAGAGACGGTGGCGACACGAGCGGGTATTGTAGCGGTGTGGTGTGGGTGTAAACTGCTTTTGGATTGTATTTGCGGGGGTTAGCGCGAACGCAGACCCCCACTATCATAAATTACGCAGCCGAGTTACCCGCATTTGGGGTAATCGCAAAGGTCAAGCAGGCCGGGTGTGCAATGGCCTACCCTCGCTCTGGACGGACGTCCTTCATGATCAACGTGCCATCTCTGCCAGGTAAGTATGCCGATAGACACCTTGACGTTGGTGCCGCGGCGGAAAAGGTTTTCTTTTATTTGTGGCTCTTGCGCGAAACTCACAACTACACCACTCATGTGTCTCTTTTTAAACGCATGGATAGACATATCCTCTGTCGCTACAGGCGACATGACTTCCTATTTGCCGTTAATGACATTACCGTGGACAGGTGGAAATTAACTCAACCTCCTCAACAAAACGTCGCATGGATATCGTAAACGGGCATTCGAGTTCACGGCGAGGCGGCCCGACAGACAGTATATACATATATACATACATACATGCATCCCCCCCCCCCCAACGAATATAGCACCTATTAAAAGCACGGAGAATCATCATTTTCCTTACATATCCTACCTTTCAATGTTCCGTAGGATGAGTACGTTTAGTGCCCCACACATCATGCTACTTTTTTCCCCAAATGTTCCTTTTATAATCGAAAATGCAACCGCCTAAAGGCGGATGTGGACATGTCGGTAAAGCGGGACAGGCGGAGTGATCCGTGCGACGCGGGGGCAACGTAGATAATGTATGTTTCAAGTTCGCCCGCCTCCCGTCAACTAAGAAACTATATGAAACTGAATCGCTTTTACTTATGAATAAATGCTGGTGTTGTAGAATGTGAGCATGGTGCTGTAGAGGTACTAGAACGCACCTGTCCATCTGTGACGTGAATTCCGGGCATGGCATTCCAAGAACATCTGCACCTGAAAGCATAGAATCTCAATGAGCACCTGTCGCCACTGTCTATAATTCATTTTTCCACCCTCTCCCAAGGCGTAACACGGTAGCCGCCAAGAGAGCGCCTTCCCACTGAAAGCGCCTCTGTGCGGCTATCCGCGGCTATCGCCCTGGGCCTTGGGAGAGGGCGGAGTAACGGATTAGAGACGGTGGCGACACGAGCGGGTATTGTAGCGGTGTGGTGTGGGTGTAAACTGCTTTTGGATTGTATTTGCGGGGGTTAGCGCGAACGCAGACCCCCACTATCATAAATTACGCAGCCGAGTTACCCGCATTTGGGGTAATCGCAAAGGTCAAGCAGGCCGGGTGTGCAATGGCCTACCCTCGCTCTGGACGGACGTCCTTCATGATCAACGTGCCATCTCTGCCAGGTAAGTATGCCGATAGACACCTTGACGTTGGTGCCGCGGCGGAAAAGGTTTTCTTTTATTTGTGGCTCTTGCGCGAAACTCACAACTACACCACTCATGTGTCTCTTTTTAAACGCATGGATAGACATATCCTCTGTCGCTACAGGCGACATGACTTCCTATTTGCCGTTAATGACATTACCGTGGACAGGTGGAAATTAACTCAACCTCCTCAACAAAACGTCGCATGGATATCGTAAACGGGCATTCGAGTTCACGGCGAGGCGGCCCGACAGACAGTATATACATATATACATACATACATGCATCCCCCCCCCCCCAACGAATATAGCACCTATTAAAAGCACGGAGAATCATCATTTTCCTTACATATCCTACCTTTCAATGTTCCGTAGGATGAGTACGTTTAGTGCCCCACACATCATGCTACTTTTTTCCCCAAATGTTCCTTTTATAATCGAAAATGCAACCGCCTAAAGGCGGATGTGGACATGTCGGTAAAGCGGGACAGGCGGAGTGATCCGTGCGACGCGGGGGCAACGTAGATAATGTATGTTTCAAGTTCGCCCGCCTCCCGTCAACTAAGAAACTATATGAAACTGAATCGCTTTTACTTATGAATAAATGCTGGTGTTGTAGAATGTGAGCATGGTGCTGTAGAGGTACTAGAACGCACCTGTCCATCTGTGACGTGAATTCCGGGCATGGCATTCCAAGAACATCTGCACCTGAAAGCATAGAATCTCAATGAGCACCTGTCGCCACTGTCTATAATTCATTTTTCCACCCTCTCCCAAGGCGTAACACGGTAGCCGCCAAGAGAGCGCCTTCCCACTGAAAGCGCCTCTGTGCGGCTATCCGCGGCTATCGCCCTGGGCCTTGGGAGAGGGCGGAGTAACGGATTAGAGACGGTGGCGACACGAGCGGGTATTGTAGCGGTGTGGTGTGGGTGTAAACTGCTTTTGGATTGTATTTGCGGGGGTTAGCGCGAACGCAGACCCCCACTATCATAAATTACGCAGCCGAGTTACCCGCATTTGGGGTAATCGCAAAGGTCAAGCAGGCCGGGTGTGCAATGGCCTACCCTCGCTCTGGACGGACGTCCTTCATGATCAACGTGCCATCTCTGCCAGGTAAGTATGCCGATAGACACCTTGACGTTGGTGCCGCGGCGGAAAAGGTTTTCTTTTATTTGTGGCTCTTGCGCGAAACTCACAACTACACCACTCATGTGTCTCTTTTTAAACGCATGGATAGACATATCCTCTGTCGCTACAGGCGACATGACTTCCTATTTGCCGTTAATGACATTACCGTGGACAGGTGGAAATTAACTCAACCTCCTCAACAAAACGTCGCATGGATATCGTAAACGGGCATTCGAGTTCACGGCGAGGCGGCCCGACAGACAGTATATACATATATACATACATACATGCATCCCCCCCCCCCCAACGAATATAGCACCTATTAAAAGCACGGAGAATCATCATTTTCCTTACATATCCTACCTTTCAATGTTCCGTAGGATGAGTACGTTTAGTGCCCCACACATCATGCTACTTTTTTCCCCAAATGTTCCTTTTATAATCGAAAATGCAACCGCCTAAAGGCGGATGTGGACATGTCGGTAAAGCGGGACAGGCGGAGTGATCCGTGCGACGCGGGGGCAACGTAGATAATGTATGTTTCAAGTTCGCCCGCCTCCCGTCAACTAAGAAACTATATGAAACTGAATCGCTTTTACTTATGAATAAATGCTGGTGTTGTAGAATGTGAGCATGGTGCTGTAGAGGTACTAGAACGCACCTGTCCATCTGTGACGTGAATTCCGGGCATGGCATTCCAAGAACATCTGCACCTGAAAGCATAGAATCTCAATGAGCACCTGTCGCCACTGTCTATAATTCATTTTTCCACCCTCTCCCAAGGCGTAACACGGTAGCCGCCAAGAGAGCGCCTTCCCACTGAAAGCGCCTCTGTGCGGCTATCCGCGGCTATCGCCCTGGGCCTTGGGAGAGGGCGGAGTAACGGATTAGAGACGGTGGCGACACGAGCGGGTATTGTAGCGGTGTGGTGTGGGTGTAAACTGCTTTTGGATTGTATTTGCGGGGGTTAGCGCGAACGCAGACCCCCACTATCATAAATTACGCAGCCGAGTTACCCGCATTTGGGGTAATCGCAAAGGTCAAGCAGGCCGGGTGTGCAATGGCCTACCCTCGCTCTGGACGGACGTCCTTCATGATCAACGTGCCATCTCTGCCAGGTAAGTATGCCGATAGACACCTTGACGTTGGTGCCGCGGCGGAAAAGGTTTTCTTTTATTTGTGGCTCTTGCGCGAAACTCACAACTACACCACTCATGTGTCTCTTTTTAAACGCATGGATAGACATATCCTCTGTCGCTACAGGCGACATGACTTCCTATTTGCCGTTAATGACATTACCGTGGACAGGTGGAAATTAACTCAACCTCCTCAACAAAACGTCGCATGGATATCGTAAACGGGCATTCGAGTTCACGGCGAGGCGGCCCGACAGACAGTATATACATATATACATACATACATGCATCCCCCCCCCCCCAACGAATATAGCACCTATTAAAAGCACGGAGAATCATCATTTTCCTTACATATCCTACCTTTCAATGTTCCGTAGGATGAGTACGTTTAGTGCCCCACACATCATGCTACTTTTTTCCCCAAATGTTCCTTTTATAATCGAAAATGCAACCGCCTAAAGGCGGATGTGGACATGTCGGTAAAGCGGGACAGGCGGAGTGATCCGTGCGACGCGGGGGCAACGTAGATAATGTATGTTTCAAGTTCGCCCGCCTCCCGTCAACTAAGAAACTATATGAAACTGAATCGCTTTTACTTATGAATAAATGCTGGTGTTGTAGAATGTGAGCATGGTGCTGTAGAGGTACTAGAACGCACCTGTCCATCTGTGACGTGAATTCCGGGCATGGCATTCCAAGAACATCTGCACCTGAAAGCATAGAATCTCAATGAGCACCTGTCGCCACTGTCTATAATTCATTTTTCCACCCTCTCCCAAGGCGTAACACGGTAGCCGCCAAGAGAGCGCCTTCCCACTGAAAGCGCCTCTGTGCGGCTATCCGCGGCTATCGCCCTGGGCCTTGGGAGAGGGCGGAGTAACGGATTAGAGACGGTGGCGACACGAGCGGGTATTGTAGCGGTGTGGTGTGGGTGTAAACTGCTTTTGGATTGTATTTGCGGGGGTTAGCGCGAACGCAGACCCCCACTATCATAAATTACGCAGCCGAGTTACCCGCATTTGGGGTAATCGCAAAGGTCAAGCAGGCCGGGTGTGCAATGGCCTACCCTCGCTCTGGACGGACGTCCTTCATGATCAACGTGCCATCTCTGCCAGGTAAGTATGCCGATAGACACCTTGACGTTGGTGCCGCGGCGGAAAAGGTTTTCTTTTATTTGTGGCTCTTGCGCGAAACTCACAACTACACCACTCATGTGTCTCTTTTTAAACGCATGGATAGACATATCCTCTGTCGCTACAGGCGACATGACTTCCTATTTGCCGTTAATGACATTACCGTGGACAGGTGGAAATTAACTCAACCTCCTCAACAAAACGTCGCATGGATATCGTAAACGGGCATTCGAGTTCACGGCGAGGCGGCCCGACAGACAGTATATACATATATACATACATACATGCATCCCCCCCCCCCCAACGAATATAGCACCTATTAAAAGCACGGAGAATCATCATTTTCCTTACATATCCTACCTTTCAATGTTCCGTAGGATGAGTACGTTTAGTGCCCCACACATCATGCTACTTTTTTCCCCAAATGTTCCTTTTATAATCGAAAATGCAACCGCCTAAAGGCGGATGTGGACATGTCGGTAAAGCGGGACAGGCGGAGTGATCCGTGCGACGCGGGGGCAACGTAGATAATGTATGTTTCAAGTTCGCCCGCCTCCCGTCAACTAAGAAACTATATGAAACTGAATCGCTTTTACTTATGAATAAATGCTGGTGTTGTAGAATGTGAGCATGGTGCTGTAGAGGTACTAGAACGCACCTGTCCATCTGTGACGTGAATTCCGGGCATGGCATTCCAAGAACATCTGCACCTGAAAGCATAGAATCTCAATGAGCACCTGTCGCCACTGTCTATAATTCATTTTTCCACCCTCTCCCAAGGCGTAACACGGTAGCCGCCAAGAGAGCGCCTTCCCACTGAAAGCGCCTCTGTGCGGCTATCCGCGGCTATCGCCCTGGGCCTTGGGAGAGGGCGGAGTAACGGATTAGAGACGGTGGCGACACGAGCGGGTATTGTAGCGGTGTGGTGTGGGTGTAAACTGCTTTTGGATTGTATTTGCGGGGGTTAGCGCGAACGCAGACCCCCACTATCATAAATTACGCAGCCGAGTTACCCGCATTTGGGGTAATCGCAAAGGTCAAGCAGGCCGGGTGTGCAATGGCCTACCCTCGCTCTGGACGGACGTCCTTCATGATCAACGTGCCATCTCTGCCAGGTAAGTATGCCGATAGACACCTTGACGTTGGTGCCGCGGCGGAAAAGGTTTTCTTTTATTTGTGGCTCTTGCGCGAAACTCACAACTACACCACTCATGTGTCTCTTTTTAAACGCATGGATAGACATATCCTCTGTCGCTACAGGCGACATGACTTCCTATTTGCCGTTAATGACATTACCGTGGACAGGTGGAAATTAACTCAACCTCCTCAACAAAACGTCGCATGGATATCGTAAACGGGCATTCGAGTTCACGGCGAGGCGGCCCGACAGACAGTATATACATATATACATACATACATGCATCCCCCCCCCCCCAACGAATATAGCACCTATTAAAAGCACGGAGAATCATCATTTTCCTTACATATCCTACCTTTCAATGTTCCGTAGGATGAGTACGTTTAGTGCCCCACACATCATGCTACTTTTTTCCCCAAATGTTCCTTTTATAATCGAAAATGCAACCGCCTAAAGGCGGATGTGGACATGTCGGTAAAGCGGGACAGGCGGAGTGATCCGTGCGACGCGGGGGCAACGTAGATAATGTATGTTTCAAGTTCGCCCGCCTCCCGTCAACTAAGAAACTATATGAAACTGAATCGCTTTTACTTATGAATAAATGCTGGTGTTGTAGAATGTGAGCATGGTGCTGTAGAGGTACTAGAACGCACCTGTCCATCTGTGACGTGAATTCCGGGCATGGCATTCCAAGAACATCTGCACCTGAAAGCATAGAATCTCAATGAGCACCTGTCGCCACTGTCTATAATTCATTTTTCCACCCTCTCCCAAGGCGTAACACGGTAGCCGCCAAGAGAGCGCCTTCCCACTGAAAGCGCCTCTGTGCGGCTATCCGCGGCTATCGCCCTGGGCCTTGGGAGAGGGCGGAGTAACGGATTAGAGACGGTGGCGACACGAGCGGGTATTGTAGCGGTGTGGTGTGGGTGTAAACTGCTTTTGGATTGTATTTGCGGGGGTTAGCGCGAACGCAGACCCCCACTATCATAAATTACGCAGCCGAGTTACCCGCATTTGGGGTAATCGCAAAGGTCAAGCAGGCCGGGTGTGCAATGGCCTACCCTCGCTCTGGACGGACGTCCTTCATGATCAACGTGCCATCTCTGCCAGGTAAGTATGCCGATAGACACCTTGACGTTGGTGCCGCGGCGGAAAAGGTTTTCTTTTATTTGTGGCTCTTGCGCGAAACTCACAACTACACCACTCATGTGTCTCTTTTTAAACGCATGGATAGACATATCCTCTGTCGCTACAGGCGACATGACTTCCTATTTGCCGTTAATGACATTACCGTGGACAGGTGGAAATTAACTCAACCTCCTCAACAAAACGTCGCATGGATATCGTAAACGGGCATTCGAGTTCACGGCGAGGCGGCCCGACAGACAGTATATACATATATACATACATACATGCATCCCCCCCCCCCCAACGAATATAGCACCTATTAAAAGCACGGAGAATCATCATTTTCCTTACATATCCTACCTTTCAATGTTCCGTAGGATGAGTACGTTTAGTGCCCCACACATCATGCTACTTTTTTCCCCAAATGTTCCTTTTATAATCGAAAATGCAACCGCCTAAAGGCGGATGTGGACATGTCGGTAAAGCGGGACAGGCGGAGTGATCCGTGCGACGCGGGGGCAACGTAGATAATGTATGTTTCAAGTTCGCCCGCCTCCCGTCAACTAAGAAACTATATGAAACTGAATCGCTTTTACTTATGAATAAATGCTGGTGTTGTAGAATGTGAGCATGGTGCTGTAGAGGTACTAGAACGCACCTGTCCATCTGTGACGTGAATTCCGGGCATGGCATTCCAAGAACATCTGCACCTGAAAGCATAGAATCTCAATGAGCACCTGTCGCCACTGTCTATAATTCATTTTTCCACCCTCTCCCAAGGCGTAACACGGTAGCCGCCAAGAGAGCGCCTTCCCACTGAAAGCGCCTCTGTGCGGCTATCCGCGGCTATCGCCCTGGGCCTTGGGAGAGGGCGGAGTAACGGATTAGAGACGGTGGCGACACGAGCGGGTATTGTAGCGGTGTGGTGTGGGTGTAAACTGCTTTTGGATTGTATTTGCGGGGGTTAGCGCGAACGCAGACCCCCACTATCATAAATTACGCAGCCGAGTTACCCGCATTTGGGGTAATCGCAAAGGTCAAGCAGGCCGGGTGTGCAATGGCCTACCCTCGCTCTGGACGGACGTCCTTCATGATCAACGTGCCATCTCTGCCAGGTAAGTATGCCGATAGACACCTTGACGTTGGTGCCGCGGCGGAAAAGGTTTTCTTTTATTTGTGGCTCTTGCGCGAAACTCACAACTACACCACTCATGTGTCTCTTTTTAAACGCATGGATAGACATATCCTCTGTCGCTACAGGCGACATGACTTCCTATTTGCCGTTAATGACATTACCGTGGACAGGTGGAAATTAACTCAACCTCCTCAACAAAACGTCGCATGGATATCGTAAACGGGCATTCGAGTTCACGGCGAGGCGGCCCGACAGACAGTATATACATATATACATACATACATGCATCCCCCCCCCCCCAACGAATATAGCACCTATTAAAAGCACGGAGAATCATCATTTTCCTTACATATCCTACCTTTCAATGTTCCGTAGGATGAGTACGTTTAGTGCCCCACACATCATGCTACTTTTTTCCCCAAATGTTCCTTTTATAATCGAAAATGCAACCGCCTAAAGGCGGATGTGGACATGTCGGTAAAGCGGGACAGGCGGAGTGATCCGTGCGACGCGGGGGCAACGTAGATAATGTATGTTTCAAGTTCGCCCGCCTCCCGTCAACTAAGAAACTATATGAAACTGAATCGCTTTTACTTATGAATAAATGCTGGTGTTGTAGAATGTGAGCATGGTGCTGTAGAGGTACTAGAACGCACCTGTCCATCTGTGACGTGAATTCCGGGCATGGCATTCCAAGAACATCTGCACCTGAAAGCATAGAATCTCAATGAGCACCTGTCGCCACTGTCTATAATTCATTTTTCCACCCTCTCCCAAGGCGTAACACGGTAGCCGCCAAGAGAGCGCCTTCCCACTGAAAGCGCCTCTGTGCGGCTATCCGCGGCTATCGCCCTGGGCCTTGGGAGAGGGCGGAGTAACGGATTAGAGACGGTGGCGACACGAGCGGGTATTGTAGCGGTGTGGTGTGGGTGTAAACTGCTTTTGGATTGTATTTGCGGGGGTTAGCGCGAACGCAGACCCCCACTATCATAAATTACGCAGCCGAGTTACCCGCATTTGGGGTAATCGCAAAGGTCAAGCAGGCCGGGTGTGCAATGGCCTACCCTCGCTCTGGACGGACGTCCTTCATGATCAACGTGCCATCTCTGCCAGGTAAGTATGCCGATAGACACCTTGACGTTGGTGCCGCGGCGGAAAAGGTTTTCTTTTATTTGTGGCTCTTGCGCGAAACTCACAACTACACCACTCATGTGTCTCTTTTTAAACGCATGGATAGACATATCCTCTGTCGCTACAGGCGACATGACTTCCTATTTGCCGTTAATGACATTACCGTGGACAGGTGGAAATTAACTCAACCTCCTCAACAAAACGTCGCATGGATATCGTAAACGGGCATTCGAGTTCACGGCGAGGCGGCCCGACAGACAGTATATACATATATACATACATACATGCATCCCCCCCCCCCCAACGAATATAGCACCTATTAAAAGCACGGAGAATCATCATTTTCCTTACATATCCTACCTTTCAATGTTCCGTAGGATGAGTACGTTTAGTGCCCCACACATCATGCTACTTTTTTCCCCAAATGTTCCTTTTATAATCGAAAATGCAACCGCCTAAAGGCGGATGTGGACATGTCGGTAAAGCGGGACAGGCGGAGTGATCCGTGCGACGCGGGGGCAACGTAGATAATGTATGTTTCAAGTTCGCCCGCCTCCCGTCAACTAAGAAACTATATGAAACTGAATCGCTTTTACTTATGAATAAATGCTGGTGTTGTAGAATGTGAGCATGGTGCTGTAGAGGTACTAGAACGCACCTGTCCATCTGTGACGTGAATTCCGGGCATGGCATTCCAAGAACATCTGCACCTGAAAGCATAGAATCTCAATGAGCACCTGTCGCCACTGTCTATAATTCATTTTTCCACCCTCTCCCAAGGCGTAACACGGTAGCCGCCAAGAGAGCGCCTTCCCACTGAAAGCGCCTCTGTGCGGCTATCCGCGGCTATCGCCCTGGGCCTTGGGAGAGGGCGGAGTAACGGATTAGAGACGGTGGCGACACGAGCGGGTATTGTAGCGGTGTGGTGTGGGTGTAAACTGCTTTTGGATTGTATTTGCGGGGGTTAGCGCGAACGCAGACCCCCACTATCATAAATTACGCAGCCGAGTTACCCGCATTTGGGGTAATCGCAAAGGTCAAGCAGGCCGGGTGTGCAATGGCCTACCCTCGCTCTGGACGGACGTCCTTCATGATCAACGTGCCATCTCTGCCAGGTAAGTATGCCGATAGACACCTTGACGTTGGTGCCGCGGCGGAAAAGGTTTTCTTTTATTTGTGGCTCTTGCGCGAAACTCACAACTACACCACTCATGTGTCTCTTTTTAAACGCATGGATAGACATATCCTCTGTCGCTACAGGCGACATGACTTCCTATTTGCCGTTAATGACATTACCGTGGACAGGTGGAAATTAACTCAACCTCCTCAACAAAACGTCGCATGGATATCGTAAACGGGCATTCGAGTTCACGGCGAGGCGGCCCGACAGACAGTATATACATATATACATACATACATGCATCCCCCCCCCCCCAACGAATATAGCACCTATTAAAAGCACGGAGAATCATCATTTTCCTTACATATCCTACCTTTCAATGTTCCGTAGGATGAGTACGTTTAGTGCCCCACACATCATGCTACTTTTTTCCCCAAATGTTCCTTTTATAATCGAAAATGCAACCGCCTAAAGGCGGATGTGGACATGTCGGTAAAGCGGGACAGGCGGAGTGATCCGTGCGACGCGGGGGCAACGTAGATAATGTATGTTTCAAGTTCGCCCGCCTCCCGTCAACTAAGAAACTATATGAAACTGAATCGCTTTTACTTATGAATAAATGCTGGTGTTGTAGAATGTGAGCATGGTGCTGTAGAGGTACTAGAACGCACCTGTCCATCTGTGACGTGAATTCCGGGCATGGCATTCCAAGAACATCTGCACCTGAAAGCATAGAATCTCAATGAGCACCTGTCGCCACTGTCTATAATTCATTTTTCCACCCTCTCCCAAGGCGTAACACGGTAGCCGCCAAGAGAGCGCCTTCCCACTGAAAGCGCCTCTGTGCGGCTATCCGCGGCTATCGCCCTGGGCCTTGGGAGAGGGCGGAGTAACGGATTAGAGACGGTGGCGACACGAGCGGGTATTGTAGCGGTGTGGTGTGGGTGTAAACTGCTTTTGGATTGTATTTGCGGGGGTTAGCGCGAACGCAGACCCCCACTATCATAAATTACGCAGCCGAGTTACCCGCATTTGGGGTAATCGCAAAGGTCAAGCAGGCCGGGTGTGCAATGGCCTACCCTCGCTCTGGACGGACGTCCTTCATGATCAACGTGCCATCTCTGCCAGGTAAGTATGCCGATAGACACCTTGACGTTGGTGCCGCGGCGGAAAAGGTTTTCTTTTATTTGTGGCTCTTGCGCGAAACTCACAACTACACCACTCATGTGTCTCTTTTTAAACGCATGGATAGACATATCCTCTGTCGCTACAGGCGACATGACTTCCTATTTGCCGTTAATGACATTACCGTGGACAGGTGGAAATTAACTCAACCTCCTCAACAAAACGTCGCATGGATATCGTAAACGGGCATTCGAGTTCACGGCGAGGCGGCCCGACAGACAGTATATACATATATACATACATACATGCATCCCCCCCCCCCCAACGAATATAGCACCTATTAAAAGCACGGAGAATCATCATTTTCCTTACATATCCTACCTTTCAATGTTCCGTAGGATGAGTACGTTTAGTGCCCCACACATCATGCTACTTTTTTCCCCAAATGTTCCTTTTATAATCGAAAATGCAACCGCCTAAAGGCGGATGTGGACATGTCGGTAAAGCGGGACAGGCGGAGTGATCCGTGCGACGCGGGGGCAACGTAGATAATGTATGTTTCAAGTTCGCCCGCCTCCCGTCAACTAAGAAACTATATGAAACTGAATCGCTTTTACTTATGAATAAATGCTGGTGTTGTAGAATGTGAGCATGGTGCTGTAGAGGTACTAGAACGCACCTGTCCATCTGTGACGTGAATTCCGGGCATGGCATTCCAAGAACATCTGCACCTGAAAGCATAGAATCTCAATGAGCACCTGTCGCCACTGTCTATAATTCATTTTTCCACCCTCTCCCAAGGCGTAACACGGTAGCCGCCAAGAGAGCGCCTTCCCACTGAAAGCGCCTCTGTGCGGCTATCCGCGGCTATCGCCCTGGGCCTTGGGAGAGGGCGGAGTAACGGATTAGAGACGGTGGCGACACGAGCGGGTATTGTAGCGGTGTGGTGTGGGTGTAAACTGCTTTTGGATTGTATTTGCGGGGGTTAGCGCGAACGCAGACCCCCACTATCATAAATTACGCAGCCGAGTTACCCGCATTTGGGGTAATCGCAAAGGTCAAGCAGGCCGGGTGTGCAATGGCCTACCCTCGCTCTGGACGGACGTCCTTCATGATCAACGTGCCATCTCTGCCAGGTAAGTATGCCGATAGACACCTTGACGTTGGTGCCGCGGCGGAAAAGGTTTTCTTTTATTTGTGGCTCTTGCGCGAAACTCACAACTACACCACTCATGTGTCTCTTTTTAAACGCATGGATAGACATATCCTCTGTCGCTACAGGCGACATGACTTCCTATTTGCCGTTAATGACATTACCGTGGACAGGTGGAAATTAACTCAACCTCCTCAACAAAACGTCGCATGGATATCGTAAACGGGCATTCGAGTTCACGGCGAGGCGGCCCGACAGACAGTATATACATATATACATACATACATGCATCCCCCCCCCCCCAACGAATATAGCACCTATTAAAAGCACGGAGAATCATCATTTTCCTTACATATCCTACCTTTCAATGTTCCGTAGGATGAGTACGTTTAGTGCCCCACACATCATGCTACTTTTTTCCCCAAATGTTCCTTTTATAATCGAAAATGCAACCGCCTAAAGGCGGATGTGGACATGTCGGTAAAGCGGGACAGGCGGAGTGATCCGTGCGACGCGGGGGCAACGTAGATAATGTATGTTTCAAGTTCGCCCGCCTCCCGTCAACTAAGAAACTATATGAAACTGAATCGCTTTTACTTATGAATAAATGCTGGTGTTGTAGAATGTGAGCATGGTGCTGTAGAGGTACTAGAACGCACCTGTCCATCTGTGACGTGAATTCCGGGCATGGCATTCCAAGAACATCTGCACCTGAAAGCATAGAATCTCAATGAGCACCTGTCGCCACTGTCTATAATTCATTTTTCCACCCTCTCCCAAGGCGTAACACGGTAGCCGCCAAGAGAGCGCCTTCCCACTGAAAGCGCCTCTGTGCGGCTATCCGCGGCTATCGCCCTGGGCCTTGGGAGAGGGCGGAGTAACGGATTAGAGACGGTGGCGACACGAGCGGGTATTGTAGCGGTGTGGTGTGGGTGTAAACTGCTTTTGGATTGTATTTGCGGGGGTTAGCGCGAACGCAGACCCCCACTATCATAAATTACGCAGCCGAGTTACCCGCATTTGGGGTAATCGCAAAGGTCAAGCAGGCCGGGTGTGCAATGGCCTACCCTCGCTCTGGACGGACGTCCTTCATGATCAACGTGCCATCTCTGCCAGGTAAGTATGCCGATAGACACCTTGACGTTGGTGCCGCGGCGGAAAAGGTTTTCTTTTATTTGTGGCTCTTGCGCGAAACTCACAACTACACCACTCATGTGTCTCTTTTTAAACGCATGGATAGACATATCCTCTGTCGCTACAGGCGACATGACTTCCTATTTGCCGTTAATGACATTACCGTGGACAGGTGGAAATTAACTCAACCTCCTCAACAAAACGTCGCATGGATATCGTAAACGGGCATTCGAGTTCACGGCGAGGCGGCCCGACAGACAGTATATACATATATACATACATACATGCATCCCCCCCCCCCCAACGAATATAGCACCTATTAAAAGCACGGAGAATCATCATTTTCCTTACATATCCTACCTTTCAATGTTCCGTAGGATGAGTACGTTTAGTGCCCCACACATCATGCTACTTTTTTCCCCAAATGTTCCTTTTATAATCGAAAATGCAACCGCCTAAAGGCGGATGTGGACATGTCGGTAAAGCGGGACAGGCGGAGTGATCCGTGCGACGCGGGGGCAACGTAGATAATGTATGTTTCAAGTTCGCCCGCCTCCCGTCAACTAAGAAACTATATGAAACTGAATCGCTTTTACTTATGAATAAATGCTGGTGTTGTAGAATGTGAGCATGGTGCTGTAGAGGTACTAGAACGCACCTGTCCATCTGTGACGTGAATTCCGGGCATGGCATTCCAAGAACATCTGCACCTGAAAGCATAGAATCTCAATGAGCACCTGTCGCCACTGTCTATAATTCATTTTTCCACCCTCTCCCAAGGCGTAACACGGTAGCCGCCAAGAGAGCGCCTTCCCACTGAAAGCGCCTCTGTGCGGCTATCCGCGGCTATCGCCCTGGGCCTTGGGAGAGGGCGGAGTAACGGATTAGAGACGGTGGCGACACGAGCGGGTATTGTAGCGGTGTGGTGTGGGTGTAAACTGCTTTTGGATTGTATTTGCGGGGGTTAGCGCGAACGCAGACCCCCACTATCATAAATTACGCAGCCGAGTTACCCGCATTTGGGGTAATCGCAAAGGTCAAGCAGGCCGGGTGTGCAATGGCCTACCCTCGCTCTGGACGGACGTCCTTCATGATCAACGTGCCATCTCTGCCAGGTAAGTATGCCGATAGACACCTTGACGTTGGTGCCGCGGCGGAAAAGGTTTTCTTTTATTTGTGGCTCTTGCGCGAAACTCACAACTACACCACTCATGTGTCTCTTTTTAAACGCATGGATAGACATATCCTCTGTCGCTACAGGCGACATGACTTCCTATTTGCCGTTAATGACATTACCGTGGACAGGTGGAAATTAACTCAACCTCCTCAACAAAACGTCGCATGGATATCGTAAACGGGCATTCGAGTTCACGGCGAGGCGGCCCGACAGACAGTATATACATATATACATACATACATGCATCCCCCCCCCCCCAACGAATATAGCACCTATTAAAAGCACGGAGAATCATCATTTTCCTTACATATCCTACCTTTCAATGTTCCGTAGGATGAGTACGTTTAGTGCCCCACACATCATGCTACTTTTTTCCCCAAATGTTCCTTTTATAATCGAAAATGCAACCGCCTAAAGGCGGATGTGGACATGTCGGTAAAGCGGGACAGGCGGAGTGATCCGTGCGACGCGGGGGCAACGTAGATAATGTATGTTTCAAGTTCGCCCGCCTCCCGTCAACTAAGAAACTATATGAAACTGAATCGCTTTTACTTATGAATAAATGCTGGTGTTGTAGAATGTGAGCATGGTGCTGTAGAGGTACTAGAACGCACCTGTCCATCTGTGACGTGAATTCCGGGCATGGCATTCCAAGAACATCTGCACCTGAAAGCATAGAATCTCAATGAGCACCTGTCGCCACTGTCTATAATTCATTTTTCCACCCTCTCCCAAGGCGTAACACGGTAGCCGCCAAGAGAGCGCCTTCCCACTGAAAGCGCCTCTGTGCGGCTATCCGCGGCTATCGCCCTGGGCCTTGGGAGAGGGCGGAGTAACGGATTAGAGACGGTGGCGACACGAGCGGGTATTGTAGCGGTGTGGTGTGGGTGTAAACTGCTTTTGGATTGTATTTGCGGGGGTTAGCGCGAACGCAGACCCCCACTATCATAAATTACGCAGCCGAGTTACCCGCATTTGGGGTAATCGCAAAGGTCAAGCAGGCCGGGTGTGCAATGGCCTACCCTCGCTCTGGACGGACGTCCTTCATGATCAACGTGCCATCTCTGCCAGGTAAGTATGCCGATAGACACCTTGACGTTGGTGCCGCGGCGGAAAAGGTTTTCTTTTATTTGTGGCTCTTGCGCGAAACTCACAACTACACCACTCATGTGTCTCTTTTTAAACGCATGGATAGACATATCCTCTGTCGCTACAGGCGACATGACTTCCTATTTGCCGTTAATGACATTACCGTGGACAGGTGGAAATTAACTCAACCTCCTCAACAAAACGTCGCATGGATATCGTAAACGGGCATTCGAGTTCACGGCGAGGCGGCCCGACAGACAGTATATACATATATACATACATACATGCATCCCCCCCCCCCCAACGAATATAGCACCTATTAAAAGCACGGAGAATCATCATTTTCCTTACATATCCTACCTTTCAATGTTCCGTAGGATGAGTACGTTTAGTGCCCCACACATCATGCTACTTTTTTCCCCAAATGTTCCTTTTATAATCGAAAATGCAACCGCCTAAAGGCGGATGTGGACATGTCGGTAAAGCGGGACAGGCGGAGTGATCCGTGCGACGCGGGGGCAACGTAGATAATGTATGTTTCAAGTTCGCCCGCCTCCCGTCAACTAAGAAACTATATGAAACTGAATCGCTTTTACTTATGAATAAATGCTGGTGTTGTAGAATGTGAGCATGGTGCTGTAGAGGTACTAGAACGCACCTGTCCATCTGTGACGTGAATTCCGGGCATGGCATTCCAAGAACATCTGCACCTGAAAGCATAGAATCTCAATGAGCACCTGTCGCCACTGTCTATAATTCATTTTTCCACCCTCTCCCAAGGCGTAACACGGTAGCCGCCAAGAGAGCGCCTTCCCACTGAAAGCGCCTCTGTGCGGCTATCCGCGGCTATCGCCCTGGGCCTTGGGAGAGGGCGGAGTAACGGATTAGAGACGGTGGCGACACGAGCGGGTATTGTAGCGGTGTGGTGTGGGTGTAAACTGCTTTTGGATTGTATTTGCGGGGGTTAGCGCGAACGCAGACCCCCACTATCATAAATTACGCAGCCGAGTTACCCGCATTTGGGGTAATCGCAAAGGTCAAGCAGGCCGGGTGTGCAATGGCCTACCCTCGCTCTGGACGGACGTCCTTCATGATCAACGTGCCATCTCTGCCAGGTAAGTATGCCGATAGACACCTTGACGTTGGTGCCGCGGCGGAAAAGGTTTTCTTTTATTTGTGGCTCTTGCGCGAAACTCACAACTACACCACTCATGTGTCTCTTTTTAAACGCATGGATAGACATATCCTCTGTCGCTACAGGCGACATGACTTCCTATTTGCCGTTAATGACATTACCGTGGACAGGTGGAAATTAACTCAACCTCCTCAACAAAACGTCGCATGGATATCGTAAACGGGCATTCGAGTTCACGGCGAGGCGGCCCGACAGACAGTATATACATATATACATACATACATGCATCCCCCCCCCCCCAACGAATATAGCACCTATTAAAAGCACGGAGAATCATCATTTTCCTTACATATCCTACCTTTCAATGTTCCGTAGGATGAGTACGTTTAGTGCCCCACACATCATGCTACTTTTTTCCCCAAATGTTCCTTTTATAATCGAAAATGCAACCGCCTAAAGGCGGATGTGGACATGTCGGTAAAGCGGGACAGGCGGAGTGATCCGTGCGACGCGGGGGCAACGTAGATAATGTATGTTTCAAGTTCGCCCGCCTCCCGTCAACTAAGAAACTATATGAAACTGAATCGCTTTTACTTATGAATAAATGCTGGTGTTGTAGAATGTGAGCATGGTGCTGTAGAGGTACTAGAACGCACCTGTCCATCTGTGACGTGAATTCCGGGCATGGCATTCCAAGAACATCTGCACCTGAAAGCATAGAATCTCAATGAGCACCTGTCGCCACTGTCTATAATTCATTTTTCCACCCTCTCCCAAGGCGTAACACGGTAGCCGCCAAGAGAGCGCCTTCCCACTGAAAGCGCCTCTGTGCGGCTATCCGCGGCTATCGCCCTGGGCCTTGGGAGAGGGCGGAGTAACGGATTAGAGACGGTGGCGACACGAGCGGGTATTGTAGCGGTGTGGTGTGGGTGTAAACTGCTTTTGGATTGTATTTGCGGGGGTTAGCGCGAACGCAGACCCCCACTATCATAAATTACGCAGCCGAGTTACCCGCATTTGGGGTAATCGCAAAGGTCAAGCAGGCCGGGTGTGCAATGGCCTACCCTCGCTCTGGACGGACGTCCTTCATGATCAACGTGCCATCTCTGCCAGGTAAGTATGCCGATAGACACCTTGACGTTGGTGCCGCGGCGGAAAAGGTTTTCTTTTATTTGTGGCTCTTGCGCGAAACTCACAACTACACCACTCATGTGTCTCTTTTTAAACGCATGGATAGACATATCCTCTGTCGCTACAGGCGACATGACTTCCTATTTGCCGTTAATGACATTACCGTGGACAGGTGGAAATTAACTCAACCTCCTCAACAAAACGTCGCATGGATATCGTAAACGGGCATTCGAGTTCACGGCGAGGCGGCCCGACAGACAGTATATACATATATACATACATACATGCATCCCCCCCCCCCCAACGAATATAGCACCTATTAAAAGCACGGAGAATCATCATTTTCCTTACATATCCTACCTTTCAATGTTCCGTAGGATGAGTACGTTTAGTGCCCCACACATCATGCTACTTTTTTCCCCAAATGTTCCTTTTATAATCGAAAATGCAACCGCCTAAAGGCGGATGTGGACATGTCGGTAAAGCGGGACAGGCGGAGTGATCCGTGCGACGCGGGGGCAACGTAGATAATGTATGTTTCAAGTTCGCCCGCCTCCCGTCAACTAAGAAACTATATGAAACTGAATCGCTTTTACTTATGAATAAATGCTGGTGTTGTAGAATGTGAGCATGGTGCTGTAGAGGTACTAGAACGCACCTGTCCATCTGTGACGTGAATTCCGGGCATGGCATTCCAAGAACATCTGCACCTGAAAGCATAGAATCTCAATGAGCACCTGTCGCCACTGTCTATAATTCATTTTTCCACCCTCTCCCAAGGCGTAACACGGTAGCCGCCAAGAGAGCGCCTTCCCACTGAAAGCGCCTCTGTGCGGCTATCCGCGGCTATCGCCCTGGGCCTTGGGAGAGGGCGGAGTAACGGATTAGAGACGGTGGCGACACGAGCGGGTATTGTAGCGGTGTGGTGTGGGTGTAAACTGCTTTTGGATTGTATTTGCGGGGGTTAGCGCGAACGCAGACCCCCACTATCATAAATTACGCAGCCGAGTTACCCGCATTTGGGGTAATCGCAAAGGTCAAGCAGGCCGGGTGTGCAATGGCCTACCCTCGCTCTGGACGGACGTCCTTCATGATCAACGTGCCATCTCTGCCAGGTAAGTATGCCGATAGACACCTTGACGTTGGTGCCGCGGCGGAAAAGGTTTTCTTTTATTTGTGGCTCTTGCGCGAAACTCACAACTACACCACTCATGTGTCTCTTTTTAAACGCATGGATAGACATATCCTCTGTCGCTACAGGCGACATGACTTCCTATTTGCCGTTAATGACATTACCGTGGACAGGTGGAAATTAACTCAACCTCCTCAACAAAACGTCGCATGGATATCGTAAACGGGCATTCGAGTTCACGGCGAGGCGGCCCGACAGACAGTATATACATATATACATACATACATGCATCCCCCCCCCCCCAACGAATATAGCACCTATTAAAAGCACGGAGAATCATCATTTTCCTTACATATCCTACCTTTCAATGTTCCGTAGGATGAGTACGTTTAGTGCCCCACACATCATGCTACTTTTTTCCCCAAATGTTCCTTTTATAATCGAAAATGCAACCGCCTAAAGGCGGATGTGGACATGTCGGTAAAGCGGGACAGGCGGAGTGATCCGTGCGACGCGGGGGCAACGTAGATAATGTATGTTTCAAGTTCGCCCGCCTCCCGTCAACTAAGAAACTATATGAAACTGAATCGCTTTTACTTATGAATAAATGCTGGTGTTGTAGAATGTGAGCATGGTGCTGTAGAGGTACTAGAACGCACCTGTCCATCTGTGACGTGAATTCCGGGCATGGCATTCCAAGAACATCTGCACCTGAAAGCATAGAATCTCAATGAGCACCTGTCGCCACTGTCTATAATTCATTTTTCCACCCTCTCCCAAGGCGTAACACGGTAGCCGCCAAGAGAGCGCCTTCCCACTGAAAGCGCCTCTGTGCGGCTATCCGCGGCTATCGCCCTGGGCCTTGGGAGAGGGCGGAGTAACGGATTAGAGACGGTGGCGACACGAGCGGGTATTGTAGCGGTGTGGTGTGGGTGTAAACTGCTTTTGGATTGTATTTGCGGGGGTTAGCGCGAACGCAGACCCCCACTATCATAAATTACGCAGCCGAGTTACCCGCATTTGGGGTAATCGCAAAGGTCAAGCAGGCCGGGTGTGCAATGGCCTACCCTCGCTCTGGACGGACGTCCTTCATGATCAACGTGCCATCTCTGCCAGGTAAGTATGCCGATAGACACCTTGACGTTGGTGCCGCGGCGGAAAAGGTTTTCTTTTATTTGTGGCTCTTGCGCGAAACTCACAACTACACCACTCATGTGTCTCTTTTTAAACGCATGGATAGACATATCCTCTGTCGCTACAGGCGACATGACTTCCTATTTGCCGTTAATGACATTACCGTGGACAGGTGGAAATTAACTCAACCTCCTCAACAAAACGTCGCATGGATATCGTAAACGGGCATTCGAGTTCACGGCGAGGCGGCCCGACAGACAGTATATACATATATACATACATACATGCATCCCCCCCCCCCCAACGAATATAGCACCTATTAAAAGCACGGAGAATCATCATTTTCCTTACATATCCTACCTTTCAATGTTCCGTAGGATGAGTACGTTTAGTGCCCCACACATCATGCTACTTTTTTCCCCAAATGTTCCTTTTATAATCGAAAATGCAACCGCCTAAAGGCGGATGTGGACATGTCGGTAAAGCGGGACAGGCGGAGTGATCCGTGCGACGCGGGGGCAACGTAGATAATGTATGTTTCAAGTTCGCCCGCCTCCCGTCAACTAAGAAACTATATGAAACTGAATCGCTTTTACTTATGAATAAATGCTGGTGTTGTAGAATGTGAGCATGGTGCTGTAGAGGTACTAGAACGCACCTGTCCATCTGTGACGTGAATTCCGGGCATGGCATTCCAAGAACATCTGCACCTGAAAGCATAGAATCTCAATGAGCACCTGTCGCCACTGTCTATAATTCATTTTTCCACCCTCTCCCAAGGCGTAACACGGTAGCCGCCAAGAGAGCGCCTTCCCACTGAAAGCGCCTCTGTGCGGCTATCCGCGGCTATCGCCCTGGGCCTTGGGAGAGGGCGGAGTAACGGATTAGAGACGGTGGCGACACGAGCGGGTATTGTAGCGGTGTGGTGTGGGTGTAAACTGCTTTTGGATTGTATTTGCGGGGGTTAGCGCGAACGCAGACCCCCACTATCATAAATTACGCAGCCGAGTTACCCGCATTTGGGGTAATCGCAAAGGTCAAGCAGGCCGGGTGTGCAATGGCCTACCCTCGCTCTGGACGGACGTCCTTCATGATCAACGTGCCATCTCTGCCAGGTAAGTATGCCGATAGACACCTTGACGTTGGTGCCGCGGCGGAAAAGGTTTTCTTTTATTTGTGGCTCTTGCGCGAAACTCACAACTACACCACTCATGTGTCTCTTTTTAAACGCATGGATAGACATATCCTCTGTCGCTACAGGCGACATGACTTCCTATTTGCCGTTAATGACATTACCGTGGACAGGTGGAAATTAACTCAACCTCCTCAACAAAACGTCGCATGGATATCGTAAACGGGCATTCGAGTTCACGGCGAGGCGGCCCGACAGACAGTATATACATATATACATACATACATGCATCCCCCCCCCCCCAACGAATATAGCACCTATTAAAAGCACGGAGAATCATCATTTTCCTTACATATCCTACCTTTCAATGTTCCGTAGGATGAGTACGTTTAGTGCCCCACACATCATGCTACTTTTTTCCCCAAATGTTCCTTTTATAATCGAAAATGCAACCGCCTAAAGGCGGATGTGGACATGTCGGTAAAGCGGGACAGGCGGAGTGATCCGTGCGACGCGGGGGCAACGTAGATAATGTATGTTTCAAGTTCGCCCGCCTCCCGTCAACTAAGAAACTATATGAAACTGAATCGCTTTTACTTATGAATAAATGCTGGTGTTGTAGAATGTGAGCATGGTGCTGTAGAGGTACTAGAACGCACCTGTCCATCTGTGACGTGAATTCCGGGCATGGCATTCCAAGAACATCTGCACCTGAAAGCATAGAATCTCAATGAGCACCTGTCGCCACTGTCTATAATTCATTTTTCCACCCTCTCCCAAGGCGTAACACGGTAGCCGCCAAGAGAGCGCCTTCCCACTGAAAGCGCCTCTGTGCGGCTATCCGCGGCTATCGCCCTGGGCCTTGGGAGAGGGCGGAGTAACGGATTAGAGACGGTGGCGACACGAGCGGGTATTGTAGCGGTGTGGTGTGGGTGTAAACTGCTTTTGGATTGTATTTGCGGGGGTTAGCGCGAACGCAGACCCCCACTATCATAAATTACGCAGCCGAGTTACCCGCATTTGGGGTAATCGCAAAGGTCAAGCAGGCCGGGTGTGCAATGGCCTACCCTCGCTCTGGACGGACGTCCTTCATGATCAACGTGCCATCTCTGCCAGGTAAGTATGCCGATAGACACCTTGACGTTGGTGCCGCGGCGGAAAAGGTTTTCTTTTATTTGTGGCTCTTGCGCGAAACTCACAACTACACCACTCATGTGTCTCTTTTTAAACGCATGGATAGACATATCCTCTGTCGCTACAGGCGACATGACTTCCTATTTGCCGTTAATGACATTACCGTGGACAGGTGGAAATTAACTCAACCTCCTCAACAAAACGTCGCATGGATATCGTAAACGGGCATTCGAGTTCACGGCGAGGCGGCCCGACAGACAGTATATACATATATACATACATACATGCATCCCCCCCCCCCCAACGAATATAGCACCTATTAAAAGCACGGAGAATCATCATTTTCCTTACATATCCTACCTTTCAATGTTCCGTAGGATGAGTACGTTTAGTGCCCCACACATCATGCTACTTTTTTCCCCAAATGTTCCTTTTATAATCGAAAATGCAACCGCCTAAAGGCGGATGTGGACATGTCGGTAAAGCGGGACAGGCGGAGTGATCCGTGCGACGCGGGGGCAACGTAGATAATGTATGTTTCAAGTTCGCCCGCCTCCCGTCAACTAAGAAACTATATGAAACTGAATCGCTTTTACTTATGAATAAATGCTGGTGTTGTAGAATGTGAGCATGGTGCTGTAGAGGTACTAGAACGCACCTGTCCATCTGTGACGTGAATTCCGGGCATGGCATTCCAAGAACATCTGCACCTGAAAGCATAGAATCTCAATGAGCACCTGTCGCCACTGTCTATAATTCATTTTTCCACCCTCTCCCAAGGCGTAACACGGTAGCCGCCAAGAGAGCGCCTTCCCACTGAAAGCGCCTCTGTGCGGCTATCCGCGGCTATCGCCCTGGGCCTTGGGAGAGGGCGGAGTAACGGATTAGAGACGGTGGCGACACGAGCGGGTATTGTAGCGGTGTGGTGTGGGTGTAAACTGCTTTTGGATTGTATTTGCGGGGGTTAGCGCGAACGCAGACCCCCACTATCATAAATTACGCAGCCGAGTTACCCGCATTTGGGGTAATCGCAAAGGTCAAGCAGGCCGGGTGTGCAATGGCCTACCCTCGCTCTGGACGGACGTCCTTCATGATCAACGTGCCATCTCTGCCAGGTAAGTATGCCGATAGACACCTTGACGTTGGTGCCGCGGCGGAAAAGGTTTTCTTTTATTTGTGGCTCTTGCGCGAAACTCACAACTACACCACTCATGTGTCTCTTTTTAAACGCATGGATAGACATATCCTCTGTCGCTACAGGCGACATGACTTCCTATTTGCCGTTAATGACATTACCGTGGACAGGTGGAAATTAACTCAACCTCCTCAACAAAACGTCGCATGGATATCGTAAACGGGCATTCGAGTTCACGGCGAGGCGGCCCGACAGACAGTATATACATATATACATACATACATGCATCCCCCCCCCCCCAACGAATATAGCACCTATTAAAAGCACGGAGAATCATCATTTTCCTTACATATCCTACCTTTCAATGTTCCGTAGGATGAGTACGTTTAGTGCCCCACACATCATGCTACTTTTTTCCCCAAATGTTCCTTTTATAATCGAAAATGCAACCGCCTAAAGGCGGATGTGGACATGTCGGTAAAGCGGGACAGGCGGAGTGATCCGTGCGACGC
Source organism: Branchiostoma lanceolatum (assembly GCA_035149815.1). NCBI lineage: Eukaryota > Metazoa > Chordata > Leptocardii > Amphioxiformes > Branchiostomatidae > Branchiostoma > Branchiostoma lanceolatum. The sequence continues at coordinate 16,854,513 of CM068866.1, forward strand.
GGGGGCAACGTAGATAATGTATGTTTCAAGTTCGCCCGCCTCCCGTCAACTAAGAAACTATATGAAACTGAATCGCTTTTACTTATGAATAAATGCTGGTGTTGTAGAATGTGAGCATGGTGCTGTAGAGGTACTAGAACGCACCTGTCCATCTGTGACGTGAATTCCGGGCATGGCATTCCAAGAACATCTGCACCTGAAAGCATAGAATCTCAATGAGCACCTGTCGCCACTGTCTATAATTCATTTTTCCACCCTCTCCCAAGGCGTAACACGGTAGCCGCCAAGAGAGCGCCTTCCCACTGAAAGCGCCTCTGTGCGGCTATCCGCGGCTATCGCCCTGGGCCTTGGGAGAGGGCGGAGTAACGGATTAGAGACGGTGGCGACACGAGCGGGTATTGTAGCGGTGTGGTGTGGGTGTAAACTGCTTTTGGATTGTATTTGCGGGGGTTAGCGCGAACGCAGACCCCCACTATCATAAATTACGCAGCCGAGTTACCCGCATTTGGGGTAATCGCAAAGGTCAAGCAGGCCGGGTGTGCAATGGCCTACCCTCGCTCTGGACGGACGTCCTTCATGATCAACGTGCCATCTCTGCCAGGTAAGTATGCCGATAGACACCTTGACGTTGGTGCCGCGGCGGAAAAGGTTTTCTTTTATTTGTGGCTCTTGCGCGAAACTCACAACTACACCACTCATGTGTCTCTTTTTAAACGCATGGATAGACATATCCTCTGTCGCTACAGGCGACATGACTTCCTATTTGCCGTTAATGACATTACCGTGGACAGGTGGAAATTAACTCAACCTCCTCAACAAAACGTCGCATGGATATCGTAAACGGGCATTCGAGTTCACGGCGAGGCGGCCCGACAGACAGTATATACATATATACATACATACATGCATCCCCCCCCCCCCAACGAATATAGCACCTATTAAAAGCACGGAGAATCATCATTTTCCTTACATATCCTACCTTTCAATGTTCCGTAGGATGAGTACGTTTAGTGCCCCACACATCATGCTACTTTTTTCCCCAAATGTTCCTTTTATAATCGAAAATGCAACCGCCTAAAGGCGGATGTGGACATGTCGGTAAAGCGGGACAGGCGGAGTGATCCGTGCGACGCGGGGGCAACGTAGATAATGTATGTTTCAAGTTCGCCCGCCTCCCGTCAACTAAGAAACTATATGAAACTGAATCGCTTTTACTTATGAATAAATGCTGGTGTTGTAGAATGTGAGCATGGTGCTGTAGAGGTACTAGAACGCACCTGTCCATCTGTGACGTGAATTCCGGGCATGGCATTCCAAGAACATCTGCACCTGAAAGCATAGAATCTCAATGAGCACCTGTCGCCACTGTCTATAATTCATTTTTCCACCCTCTCCCAAGGCGTAACACGGTAGCCGCCAAGAGAGCGCCTTCCCACTGAAAGCGCCTCTGTGCGGCTATCCGCGGCTATCGCCCTGGGCCTTGGGAGAGGGCGGAGTAACGGATTAGAGACGGTGGCGACACGAGCGGGTATTGTAGCGGTGTGGTGTGGGTGTAAACTGCTTTTGGATTGTATTTGCGGGGGTTAGCGCGAACGCAGACCCCCACTATCATAAATTACGCAGCCGAGTTACCCGCATTTGGGGTGATCGCAGGGGCAAAACTGGGCGATGTGCAATGCAGTCCAGCTTTCCAGCTTTCTGGTTGGCCGGGAGTCCAGCTTTGAGTCCAGCTTTCCTAGCTTCCCGTTGGCCGGCAGTCCAGCTTACGTCACGCTCCGGGCCAATCAGGGCGCAGCAGCCCCGGCTTGAATTTTTGCTGCCGTCCGCCATTACTCGGGTACTCGCTATCCGAGCTGGTTTTTGGAGGTTTTTGTCCGTCAATCGCCGAGAAGCAGAAGATCACGCACCGAGTTTGAGTTGGAAGCAGGTAAGGGACAGATCTTGTTAATTTGGATGGGGTGCGAGTCGAGAAAATCTCGAAAATCGACGAGAAAACCTGTCTGCCGTACGTTAGCATACATATAACATAGGGGGGAGGGGGGCTCGTCATCTTCTCGCCGGAATTTGGACATATCTCGGCTCAAACTCGACCGATTTGAATTTGGTTTCCACATAATGAAAGCCCTTGAAATGTAGATCTAACGACATTAGTCAAGTTTTATTCCGTGCCGTATTTTTCCTTCGGCGTGGGGCTAAACTTGATGTAAACAACGTACCGCTGGCCGGTGGGGTCATGGGGATACTTGTAGATGTCGTCAGTTTATTGTCGGAATTCGATCATATCGCTCGACTTTAAATTGACCGATTTGAACTTTGTGTCCACAAAAACGAAGCCCTTAGTATTGAGATCTAACGGGTGAAGTCTCGTTCCATTCTATACTGTAGGTTTCCATCGGCGTGGGGCCAAACATGATGTAAACAACGTAGGGGTGGGAGGGAGCGCATCGCCTGATCGCTTGAAACCTTTCGATATCACGGCTTCTGCCCTACATATTTATCTACTGTTTCCATGTAGTTGAAGCCCTTGAAATTTTCTTTAAGCAGGCTTATTCCTGTTTCTTTCTGTGCATTAGTTTCGTGTGTAGGTGACCAAGACCTGAACGTAAACAACAGGGGAGGGGGCGCCATGGCGGATCCCCTGCTGCCAGCCTTGTCCATCCAGGATGTCAGCGTTCAGGCAGACCGCCAGCAATGTAAGCTTATTCCAACTTCAGAGGCCAAAAAGACCAAGAAAGACGCAACGCCTTGGCCAGTGATGCAGAATGAGGAAACAGCCCTTAAAGAGGGTGAGCTAAACCAAAATAACAGCAATACACTTATGATTGTTATGTGAATGGTGTGTAATGTTCAGTAATGAAAATGTACTTGCCATCCCTGTGTGATTTGGTAGTGAATAGCTGAAATCTTGTTTATCTTGCAGCCAAGAGACGCTGTCACAGAACACAGCCTACGGAGGTACAGTACCTCGGACAACTTGTACTCATCTTCGGGCATTACAAGTGGCTGTTGGAAAATGACGTTGGCTACGCAAAGTAATGATATCACCTCTAATAATTATCGTATAAGTTCACCCATAATAAATGTCACCATCAAACCTGGAGACTTTTCTTGTAAACATAGGACAGACAGCCATTCAGTATATTTCTGACACTGATTTTGTTTTACAGCTTGGTTGACAAGCACGTGAAGGAGGTACGTACTCATGGCCACAAAGTCGACATTCAGGAGCGTTGGCTGAAGGACTACCTGCTGAAGTATGTCAACCACTTCCCGCAACCAACATCGACTCCTGCACCTACGGGATTGGTCCCTTCAAAAGTTTCACGTACAAACAAATGTATAAGTGGTATTGGTTTTACAAAGACCTACAGGCCGACCTGCAGCTTGGTAGGCCCACGAGCGAAAGCAGGCAGAGGAAGCTCATGAGGCCGTTTGTAAGTGGCTGTTGGTGGAGGACAGAAACATCACGACACCAGCGGGCAAATTCATAGTCAGACTTTTGGAGTTCGATGATAACCATGTACGTACCTGGCTGTCCCGGTACGGACAAGTACTGGTCTCCAAAATGGTCACGTACCGGGACAAGCCGTCAATAAGGAATGGCAATAGGCAGCACAAGGTGGTACTGAAACCGGGGGTCAACATCCCATCCTCTTGGAGGATGGCCGATGGCAGGCTAGTCTTTTTCCGTTATGTAGGCCAAGTTCGAACCTGCTTCAAATGCCATCGGGAAGGACATGAAGTTGCAAACTGTACAGTCCTGTTCTGTAACAAGTGCCAGCCTATTGGTCATGCCGCTTCCGAATGTACCAACGACATTGTGTGCAACTACTGCCACAAGGAGGGCCACATTGCCCGTCGTTGCCCTACGTCGTACGCTAGCAAACTGCAGCTAGACAACCAGTGGTGTGTGCCGTCCTGTCGGACGGTGCTCGATCCTTAAGGATTAGCAACATTTATTTCCCGAATGAGGCGGCGGAAAGATCCACATTTTTCCGCAGCCTGAACAAGTTCCTCCACTGCACGAAATGGCCTCGTTTCCCGGCGTATACGTACCGGGATTTTTCTGTATTTTTGTCGGATACTGACGGATACTGACGGATACATGCGGATTCGTGTAAGGTATCCGACTATTTCCGCACCGGTATATGGAATATTTCCTGAAGAATCCGAAAGTAAGGGATTTTCGACGAATACGGAGCCGTACACTGTACGGAAATGCCACCGATCCTGACGGATACGAACAGGAATTTTTCTGTATTTTTGGCGGATACTGACGGATACATGCGGATTCGTGTAACGTATCCGACTATTTCCGCACCGGTATATGGAATATTTCCTGAAGAATCCGAAAGTAAGGGATTTTCGACGAATACGGAGCCGTACACTGTACGGAAATGCCACCGATCCTGACGGATACGAACAGGAATTTTTCTGTATTTTTGGCGGATACTGACGGATACTGACGGATTCGTGTAACGTATCCGACTATTTCCGCACCGGTATATGGAATATTTCCTGAAGAATCCGAAAGTAAGGGATTTTCGACGAATACGGAGCCGTACACTGTACGGAAATGCCACAGATCCTGACGGATGCGTACAGGGATTTTTCTGTATTTTGAAGAAAATGGTGAATACTGACGGATACAGGTGGACAAAACAACGAATCCGTAACGGATCCGACTAAGTGCTTCCATTCCTAATTTAACTATACCCAAAACATCATTTTGAATGACAGGAAGTTTGGGAAAGCCTGTATGTAACATATGTATCATTTCATATCTCAACATAATGTATTTCTAAGTTCAAAAACTATCAAATACAATACAATACGGAAGTACTATGTGGCTAAATGATCTATTTCATTTGAGACAGGCTGAGGGACATCCACATACTCAAAGCACCACTGCATATGCAGGTTAATGTCGGTAAATTGGGGTTGTGCAAGCACAATGTTCTGAAAAATTATGAAATGTATTACAATTAACACCATCACAACATTGTGGTAATATTTACTACTGTATAGTGCCCTTGGACCAAAATCATCTACATGTTCTAAATATTCCACTAAAGTAATAAAAGCCTTATTTGTGGCCAGCTCTTCGTCTAAAAGCCATCAGATACAATTGTTTCAAATACAGAGGTTGAAAATAGAAAGTAACATTATACTGTCTGAAGAACTCCCATGATGACACGCCACATTTTAAACGTAAGTAGCATATGCCGTGGAACTGCATGTGTATAGTCGTCCTCTCCCCATTCTCTGACTACATCTGAGTTCACTTCTTCCATGCACTCTTGGTAAGGGACAGGCAAGGCTGATTTCTTCTGTATCTGCATGTTGGACTCAGCTTGGAGTCCATCTTGTGATGAACCAGTTCCTATATGATAAAACCAAATGATGAATAAATATCAATTCACGTATTTAAGGAACATGTCACATGATTTTGACATGGGCTTCGTTTCATCACAGCAGCTACAAAAAACACGGGACAATGGATATCCATCATGCCTCTCTCAGCTAACATTGAAGTGTACCGATGATGGACTTACCAAAGGAGCCTGAGGTACTCAGCAGCTGAGCATCTGACAGTTGATTGCTTTGTTCCCAGCCAAGGTCCTCACAATATGTGCTGCATTTGTGAAGGAAGTATCTGCCGATGCTGTACTGGATATATATATATAAATGGAAACAATGACAAATATTAAACATATCACATACTCGCATGTGTAAAAAAATGAATCTGGGCATCGTTGAATTGACTACGTAAAACTTACATCTATAACTTGAATATGATATTGATCAAACATGCACAGCTATAACTGAATGAAATAATCACTGAGGCACACTACTGCCTCCTTATAAGTTCTAGTTCACTATCCACAAACTGTGGGATCTTTGTGGGACAAATACTTATGACATTTTCTTCCCTTCCATATCTTTAATTATCTTTCCCTCCACTGCTTGCTATTTTGTATCTGAAACGTTAACCAGACACACATGTCTGATGACCATTGGCAAGAATGAACAAATTGAAATTTTAAATTTCCTAGATCCTAACGCCGTAAAAGGGCAGGTCGGCTGGAGAATTCTTATGGTCATGCGAATGCGATGATATGTCAAGCCACAATAGGAGGATAACTGACGTCAAAACTAGTTAGAAACGGGAATTTTTCAATTTGTACTTACCAAAGGGCAGTCCCTCAAAATGATGAATCAACTCCCTACCAGCGTTTACAAGGGGGGAGGGGGGCGACGAATATTGCATGCACGAAGAAGACAACGTCGCAATTCCGTGCGTTTGAGTTTACACCGAATTCCCTTCGACTCTCAAGTCACTCAAAAATCACTGGTCGACCATGGTAGACTCTGGCGATGCCATGTTAAGCACAGAAGGTGATGAAACGCCGTTCTTGTCTGTGCTGTTAACCGAAAGAAAACCGTTAACGTTTGTCGCGCCCAGAAGTGTCTTGTGGGTAATTTGGATATCCGACACGAATCCGTGTTCCGTACACGTCAGGATCCGAGACAGCTCATGACTTCTAACATATTGGCAAATCTGAACTTCTAACATATTGGCAAATACATAAAAAAATGAAAGATCCGAGTAGATATTTTATCTGTACCCGAAACGTATCCAGACGTATACGGCATCAGAATTGCTGGATCTGAGGTGTTCCTGGTATTTGTCCGAATTTGCTCGGAAACGTTCCGTATCTGTACCCGAAACATATGAAGGATCCAGACGTATACGGCGCGGGAATTGTCGGATCTGAGGTGCATCGGATCCAATCGGAAACGTTCCGTATCTGCTATGATGCGCAATTCCGGATCTGTTGGATTCGTCAGGATCTGAGATCATGCCGCGTGCCGTGCAGTGTGTATTTGTTGGTCAGGATCCGAAGCAACTACCGACAAACAATCCGAACATCTCTGCCATATTGACAAATATCTAGAAACGAAGGATCCGCGCAAATATCCTCAGGTATCCGACGCGCATCACGGATCCAGACGTATACGGCGTCGGAATTGCCGGATCTGAGGTGTACCTGGTAATTGTCTGAATTTGCTCGGAAACGTTCCGTATCTGTACCCGAAACGTATGAAGGATCCAGACGTATACGGCGCCGGAATTGTCTGATCTGAGGTGCATCGGATCTAATCGGAAACGTTCCGTATCTGCTATGATGCGCAATTCCGGATCTGCTGGATTCGTCAGGAAATGAGATCATGCCGTGCCGTGTGTATTCATTCGTCAGGATCCGAAGCAACTACCGACATACAAACAATCCGAACATTCCAAATATCAAAAAACGAGGGATCCGCGCAAATATCTTCGGGTATCCGAGGCGCATCACGAATCCAGAAGAATACGGCGTCGGAATTGGTCGGATCTGCGGGCACTTCAGTATCCGAGCAGTGAACTGGGATTTTTCCGGATTCGCTCGGAAACGCCATGAGGCCCGATTCCGGATACGTCGGATCCGTCAGGATACGTGGCCATTTCGTGCAGTGCTCTCTCACACAGATCCCACTATTCTGTGTGGGGATTTCATTATTTTATGCAGACTGTGACAATAAGGGACGGAGAGTTTTTGACGTAGCCAACTTCTAATGCATGGTTATCAAAGCTTTTCAGACAGTGTTCTGAATACGTTAGTCTGTCAAGTTTGCATTTCTAGCGGTATTACTGATGTTGCATCTAGCACATATCCCTAAATACCCCGTTTTCAAAAAATCGCGAATTTAAGTACCCCGCGAATTTATGTTACCCAACGTTATATCATTTTGCAGACGACAGTCATGACTTGGTTATTAATGCAAAGGTGCCGAACTGAGTTCAGATTATATGATTTGCAACGTAAACACAGGAATTAGACAATTTAGCAAATCACATCATATCTACAATAGAGGTAAAGTAAAATAAATGTTCTACTACAACTACTACTACATAGAGTGGAACAAGGAAAAATGCATCAATGAGAATATCATGAACTACTTTCAATAGACAAACATCCTGTCTTTCTGCTCTACATTATCTTGCATTTGTTTATTCTGTCTTCTTTCCATAGAACTGCACAGGAAAAGGCCGTGCAAACTTGGATCAAGTGACAACATGGCTACTTCACGTCGGTCTGTAGTATGCCATTCACATCCACTTCACTCTACATGGAGGTTCTTGGTCATTCTTTGAAGCTACAAGTACATTCTGGAGAACCCTCAACCACAACTTGAAGCTGTATTCAATGGCTAACCTAATTTGTAAATGTAGTTAAAGGATCCTTGCACTTCGTGCTGAGCTTAGGTTTCTGAGTATAGACACAACATGTCATAAGCCTAGGGCAGGTGGTTTTGCATGTGGATATAGGTTAAGGATTGAATTCCAAACTTTCTTCTGTCTGAAGACAAGAGCGCCTGAGATACGCTGGATCAAAAACAACCATTTTCCACAATATTCTGACTTACTCTCTACCATACGTATACCTTGACAGATTCTTTCGTATTCGTGAGTCCAATCATATTGCTTCTTATACTTCTCATGTACGTTTTGTCTGAACTTTTAATTCAAACCAACATTTCTACTGTTGCGCTCTAACAGTAGAGACGTTAGTTTAGTTTTATTTGTTCGGCTTATCACAGTAGGCAAATGCCCTTATTTTTCATGTACACAAATCCGTATGAAAATCTACAAACTTTCATAGTTTAGACTGGACAAGTGTACTATTTTCAGTCAGCATTAAACCATGTTCTACGACGAGGGTTACTTCTGTTGTTTGTTCTACTTGTAACAGTAGGAAAATGCATTTCCCATTCATCTAGACAAATATGAATATGAAATCTTTATAACATGCCGATCACTTTCATCGTCTACACGTCTGGTCACAAGTTCATTCTTTTTTTCTCAGTAGGCTTCAGACGATGTTCTACGACGAGCGTTACTTATGTTTGTTTGGTCTGCTTATCTCACTAGGAACATACCTTTCTCTTTTACGCAGACAAACCTAAAGATGGTGAAATCTTTCAAGTTTTTATCGTCTTTTTTCAGCGGGCTTCAGAAGATGCTGTATACGACTCATGGTTGTTTATTCAGAAAATGCCATTGTCTTTTACCCAGACAAAGCTAAAGATGGTGAAATCTTCCTGTGAATGTTAAACTTGTCATCGTCCTTTTGTCAGCGGACTTAAGATGGTGCTGTATACGACCCATGTGTTACTTATGTTTGTTCAGCCTGCTGGTTAAAGTCAGAGAATGCCTTTCTCTTTCACTCAGACAAACCTAAAGATGGTGACACCTTTTGAGAAATGTTTGAAAAATTTTCATCGTCTTTTTTCCGTGGGCTTCAGACGATGCTGCATACGACTCATGCGTTATTTATGTTTGTTTCTTCTGCTTGTTAATGTCAGAAAATGCCTTTTTACTTACACGGTCTGTGATGTTAAAATTTTCATCGTCTTTTTTTTAGCCTGCTTCAGACGATGCTGCACACGACTCAGGGGTTCCTGTTGTTTATGTTGTACGTCATACCGAGACCCACACGGAGTCTTTTCCCACGGCCTGGAGATGTGTTATCAGCGACACATGGTCTGAAACGTTGAAATACCCGCTCCTTTATTTGCCCAAGTCCTTCTGGAACAACTCTTGCGCGGGAAAAGTGCTCCATCACCACCGGGGGTCTACAGCACATTGTCTTTGTTGGAGACACTTTTGCTCAATTGATGCCGATGAAAGGAGACGAGACATGTCGGGTTTTTTCTTCCTCTTCTTCGTGGGCTGAATTTAGCGAGGACTAATTCTTACGAAAGGGATTAAGTGAAGTGGTTGTTTGAAACCTACTGGTAGATAAACTTAACCCAACGTTCACTTCTGAGATGATACTGGTCTGCATCTTAATAAGTGTTTTATTCTACTTCTAAGATTTTCTTCTTTTCCGAAAAAATGTCATGTTATTACTTTCTAACAGCAGACACAATCAAACTAACATCAAAATTGGCATCAATTTACTTTTCCACATATATGCGCTGTTTATAGAGATATATATATATAACTCCAATTTCAATTATCACCATTTCGCTAACTTATTTCGATAAATAAAAGAATGTGTGAATAAAAGAATGTGTGTTTCTTCCTCTTCTATTCAAACATAAAGGCTGTTAAGACCCTTGTATTTCTGTTTTTTGTTTTAATCTATGACAGTATCCTATTACAGAGTCGTAAACCTATGCAAGAGAAGTAAGTTGAGCTAGGAAAACATGGGCGCTAATGCGTTCTCGTTGTCTGTTGTTGTCCAGGGGGCGCTAGAGACGTTACCATAGCCCGTCAGACTGACTATACATTGCGATGTCTCCGCCGATAACAACGTACACCCTAGCTAGTCGTCTCTTTACTCCACAAACCCAGGGAGCGAGAGAGGGAACGCGAACTATACACACACACACACACACACACACACACACACACACACACACACACACACACCAAGGTCTCCACAGCCGCCCTGTCACTAACATTTCACAGAGACAGCTCTAGTTCTGTGTGGTCCCGTATCTGGGCTACAAGTGGGGTACGAAACGGAAAACCATAGTATATATCTCGTTGCGGAAACTCGCGGCGTTACTATCTTCTTTGTTGAACTTAAAGTTGAAATGTTGTGCTTTCCGTTCTTCGGTGTCAAAGATTACAGAGAGCAGGAGAGGATTTACACACGTCAATCACTCTGGTTGTAAACAGGGTTTTATCAGTGAGGTTGTGAGAATGGGTACAGGAAATACAAACTCACAAGAAAAGTAACGTTTTTGTTTTCGTCCAGATTGACGTACGTACTAACGAAGAAAACACAGCAACAACATATTTTTCCTCATACGCTTCCATCGATAAAACGTTTTGTGTTGTCAAGAAAACCACACGGAACGAGAAATCTTACATTGACACATCACTGAGATAAACGGAAATAACTATGATGCATTTACAGAAGAAAAAAAAGGAAAGAAAAAAAGAAAGAAAAGAAAAACATTCGTAGATTTTCTTTAGTTCAGCCACAAACAAAACACATTGCAAATTCACCAACCATTACAGGAAAACCGCACGAGAAGTGCTCAGGTTTTGCTGTGCGGACATTCCATGAGTAAAAGTCAACTGATGTTCACTTCTGTCCTATTGTTTCCTCCTGCGTCACTGTAAGTATGTGTGTGTCATTGCTCTGGAAGACGGAAACCACTTAAGACTACACATTATAAGATCTAATTGTGTTGTAATCACTGCGATTAACGTAGATTGTTTTGGAAACATACAAAACGGTTTTAAAGGTTTTCTCTTTCCCACCGTATACAAGGATGTTTTCTTTCCTGAACTACTTGTTGACGGAATGACGTGTATTTTGGTATTTACTGCTTTGGGTTGTGGTTATAGTTACCGAGCCAGGCATAACTCTCTTCCGAATCATGACAATAAGCTTGAAGCCGTTCATTTCGCAGTGCAATGTCATTGTATTAATTTAAAGGTTTCTAAAGATAAGGGAGACCTGTTACCACTGTTCTTTGTTGACCTGCAATGGTACCGGTACACACTGAGGGAAAATCATGAAATGGCTGTTTTTCTCAGCTAGAAGGCTGGAATTGTTAATTGCCATTTTCATCGAGTTTCATTGAATACACACTGACAGTAAGCAAGTGCCAAGGTAACTTTTTTTTTCCAAATGACTCTTGGTCTTTGAGGAACCACATTGATCGTGAGGGTATGTGTCGACGTCTGTGTAAGCATAGTTAAGCACAGATACAACATGATGAAGACACCGCCAATGGGCAACTCTATTTACCAGTGGACACTTGGGTCACACATAGCCAACCATGGCCTCCCGACCTTCTCCATACCAGGGTTGGGAGTTAGTCGTGTGACATTTGTGACAAATCCATATCGGGAAAGCCATATTCTGCTTAGATGCGACCAGAGGAGCGAACCTAGAGCTAGGATAGGGTGAATTTCAGGCTACTCTCAATCGAACGCTGACCTTGGTTGCGGAGTGGTCGGGAGCAAAGTCGTGGGAAGGTCCAAATTGTGTGACGGGCTCAAGGCACGAACGGAAACTTTATGTAAACCATTTACCACTTAGAAAGAAATGACATCTTTTCTCATTACGAACGAACATATATAATGTAATAAAAGACAGAAAAGTTCACTGAGTGTAACGTACATAACACTTGTCTGTTATTTAGCAAGGGGGCTTTAGCTGATATAAGGTATTCCTGCCTCTAACATATTGTCAGGACTACCGTAGCTATAAAGAAGTCATCATTCCTTCCTTCCTTCCTTCCTTCGAAAATTCCTTCGTCTTGAACGAAAATCTTTCTTCCCTTCTTGTGGCGAGAAAACAGTCCCACCTCTTGACCCAAAGTAAGGAGAGTCAAGGCCACTGTCTTTTTTTATTCACAACGTCTTAGTGTTATGACTGACCTGGCACTATCACTCCTGTCAGCAATCAGAGACATTGTTTGTCACCAAAAGACTTGGTCTCTGCTCCCGCTCGACCCTTCAACTGAAACACTTCATCTTTGGTTTACACTCCGCATTCTCTTCTTTCCGGTATGAGACCACCAGTCCAGACCACCTCCTCCTTCCACCATTGGGCACGCCAAATCTACGGCGTGACTCGATGTTTCGATGAATGATTTATCTGTTTATTCTGAGATAGCTTCTCGGACTAAACAAGGAGGAGACAGGGCGATCTGCCCCACTCTAGGTGTGGACAGTTTCAAGAACACGCCATATTTCCAGTCGTCGGTCTCGTGAACTGGTCTCGTGAGATTTGACAGGTGCCAGGACCAGTCCAGTCATTGTAGAAAAACAGAACAAAAGAAAGTAAAACAACATTAAACTCTACCAGCCGCTATACGTATAGTGCAATAGTACATGTATGCGATTAGACACTCGGCGTTAGAATATTCACAAGCGATTACTGGTAATTTTCTTGCCGATGCTCGATTGACGGACTGCCATGCCATTATGTGTATGGGCCCATGGGGTAATGCCTCCTTTCCACTGAGGTTGAGCGGCGAAAAGTATCATTATATATTATTATTCAAATTGAACTGTATTGATAAAAGAAGTGTATTTTGTACGTTCTATGTGTTGTACTGTTTTTCGGATCATACTTCTACATCACCGGGATCATATTCAATTCATAAAATCATAGGTCATACAGTATTTACACATCCAATGTCACAGTGGTCGTTTAATGGTCGGTCAACGGTCTCCATCCCGTGACTGTAGACACATATAGTACTTGGTTTACCTCAAATAGTTGTTTTGTGTCTCATGATTCTGTCTTTCGTCTCTTTAAACCTTTAAATGAATCTACAAAACAACACCATTCGTCTTTCAAGTATTCTACAGTGGCGACATACCACCAATTCCCTAATTTCAGAACTAGCATAAACTGGAAAAGAGAATCAACACTGTGCATGACTATCGATTGATTTACATTGTATCCACGATTCGTCTATAAAACATTATGCAATTAGCAGCCATTATTTTTTGTTAGGCTGTCCAAATCACTTTACAATATTTTCATGTGTAGCCCACAATTCTGTTGAAATGTCTGTGCAGATGTCTGTGACTTTCTTCCTCCCCCTCCCCCTGCACACTCACAGAGCAGGTGATATTGTGCGTCCTCACAACACACTCCACGACCTTGGATTATTTCCCGATAATCACTGTAATCATGGAGTGATTTTCTGTCACTGTTAAGGCTCATTAAGTCTTAATCCATCACGCTAGCGAGTTCTGTCGTGTCTACCATGGACTCTAAAAATAGTACAGTATTTTCTGCTTTGGCTTCATTCAAAACGGTTGAAATATAACGGTTCCCACAACTCTTCACTAGTTGTTGAATTAGTCTGACTGGATTGCCATATTGTCCTTTGTATGCAATTCAGAGCCTTTTCAAGGACTTTGAAAAATGAATAAAATGTTGTATATTGTAAAAGAAAGGCACTGAGTAGCAAAGGCGTAAAGTATATCTTGAGGCTAGTGATTTATGTTCATTGCGTTTTGCTGTGGTTTTCGGATGTGTCATGTAATCATCCAATCATGGTTTATCTTCCATGTCTAAGTTTTACTGGAAATAACCGTCGCCATGTTTGAAAATTCGTTGTATTCATCCATGTAGGTCTGTATTTACTTCTTTTATGAAAACATCTGTGATGGAAAAGTGCATTGTAACAAGAGGCCACTGGACATTGCATTTAGAGTATCAATAGCCGTTTACAATAGTAAAGAGTGTCATAAATAAAGGAAAGTTCGTTATTTCGCAATTTGGACTTTGTCCTGGTGTCTTTACAGTGCTAACTGCCCGCGGCCATGTCCCTTCTTACAAAGTGGCATTTTCCAACTCAGCGAAGACAGAAGGCGGCGGGGACCAGGTAAACTCGGGTAGCCTCCACAGTCATTAGCGCCAGCTATCGTTACCACCAGCTTGGCGCCACCAAGAATGGCTCAGGATATAACCACGCACCATTGCAAGTATGTAAGAAATAAAAACAAAACAAAACATAACACAAATGTGGACACTGTCGCTCTGTCTGCCGACCGGTCTGCATATCCACACAAAAATCGTCGGGAATTTTCTTGAACGTCGCCTTGAAAACTACGCGCTACCCTTGATTTTTGAATGGAGCGCGAAGGCGCTGAAGGTTGGGCTGTAAGAGACAGGTACTTCAAGTGGCTATATCTCAGTAATAGCCTGCATTCTGAATCTAAGGTTACAAACCAAATATCAATATTTATCTAACCATTCACTCCCAGACAGTCAACCACCTTCGGGGCAAGGTAGAATTTTGGAAACAGCACACGACTTAAACAAATTACGGGGTGAACCACCGCGCTGAGTGAAAGAAGGAGACGGCAATGGAGAGGGGGCCGGCCGCCGAGCGTGCCCGACCGTTTCCGTCTCTCCTAAGGAGTCCATTCGGGCTTGTGTTTGAACAACGGGGTCTGGTGGCGACGCACAGGGTACATAGTAGACAACCTCTGGCCCATTACACTATCAATTAAGGGTTTAAGTGAAGTATCCAGTAATGTACAGCTCACAGAGAATGTTCAAGCAGAGTGCTACATATCGGGTGCTCAGCTCGGGTTTCACTTCATCAATTACTCGGCTCAACGTCAAGTTTTATCGTTATCATCGCCTTTGGCACCAAACCCGGACCGAGAGCTGAGAGCCGGGGGGCAAATTTGTGGTCTTTGGACGCGAGGAAAGACATCCCGTGTTAGATAGTAGTCGCTGAAACCCAAACCGTCCGTGGCGCCCCCTACACAATACTTCCTCTCCAGACTCGAGTGTTGTTTTAACTTTTGACCCGTGCGTACTTCAGGACCCGACCACCCATCTTAAGGGGCTATTTTCCGCCTGTTTTCTGTTTCCCTCTGACCTCATTCACGAGTTGAATGGGAGAGGTGGCCTTGGGCGCCTGCCCAGAGAGAGAGAGAGAGAGAGAGAGGGTCTGGCTCCATATCAAAATAAACAAGACAGCCTACCTGGCTCGTGCAACATTGACTAACTTCAAACGAAGTCAAGTACAGGGCTCAGAAGTCAACAGGATGTGAGCCCGAAACTTTAGCCTTTCTCCAGACCACTCGCCAAAAACCTCGCCACACAACCAAGTACATCTCCGAAAAAAGAACCGTCGTACAGTTAGGCAAAGGGTCGCCCTAACTCCTTAAGGCCTCAAGGACAGGTCCTCTCGTATTGTGTGTTATTAAGTGGGCGTGTGTTCTACTCCAAGAGTGAAGAAATGTTTTTATATCCTATTAAAAGTTGTTTCTGTAATTTCATCTATTGCCTTTCCTAGCCGCGCTTGCTTCCGCTATAATGTAATCCCATTGTTTCAACAGTGTTGCCCTTTCAACAGGGCTTCTAGGCTTACGCACAATTAGCTAGGGCACGTTGGCGCTGGCTCCAATCCTGATTGTCGGGGGATAGGCGATACTGCGCGGTGGATGGTGGCGGTAATGTGCCTGCGGCTACGCTCCCCTTATCACTGATCTGTGCCCACCGAGACAGACTGGAGGCCGTCACCGTCCGCTGGGTACACATAGGGCGTGCAGGGGGTGGGGTGAGGTGGGGGCGAATGCTAGCGGGAGGGGTTACACGCTAGGCCCACTAGACGGCGATTGAGCTGCGACCTAAATAGGATATTTGTAGCCCTTGATTTCATAATTGGAATATCATGCAAAATGCAAGAGTATGACTGAAAATACGTCAGAACACACACAGCGTAGAATTTTTTTTTCATCAAATTTGTCGAGCGATCTGTCAAATTGACGTCGCAGCGCAGTTGCAGTATGATCGCCGCCCGAGTGGAAAATGGGTGTTCACTATAGTGTACATGAGAACTGCACACGTCTGCTGAAGTTGTTCAAACGTTTAAATCACCGTCAAACGCCAGAAATCAAGAGGACAAGCTGTTCTCAATAGCATTAAACGACAGCGGACGCCAGACTTGTTCATCCCACCTGACGTCTTTGCATATCATACGCATTGACGTGCGCAACAAAAAAAAAATTTGGGCCGCATATTTTGCTATTATATAGAATTGAAAGGATTGGGTCTAGTAAACGTCAATAAGAAACCCACTCCCTTTAAGGACTTAGTATTATTCCTTTTGTTCTGGTCGCGACAGATAAAACCACACAGATCGAGGTCGTTAATAAAGGTGAATACATTGCACCTGCCGCCTATTACAAAGGCATTTCACTACAACATTTTGTGAAGAGGTAAACCAAAATTGTGCAAAGTATAAAGCGGGAGTCTTCATTGACAACTACGTATATATGGGATTTACTTGCGAATTTTATTTGTGGTGCCGGTGTCCATAGTGTATACAGTTTACCCCGCCACGGGTGCTGACTATGAAGATGTATATGTGTCGGGTGAAGAACCAGTCCTCTGTGCTTAAGTGCTGGAGCTAATCAATACCAAAGACCAAAACGACAATGCTATACAGCTTCCTCGACTCAATTCTTACCGGTCCGAGGCAAGATTCCAACCGGTCCGAGGCATGATTCCAACCAGTCCGAGGCATTTCCAACCGGGCCGCGATACATTTTCTTACGTGCTGCGGTAGAATTCCAACCACTCCGCGCCCGTGAGAATTTCCTGCCCTACGCGCTGCCCTGCGCTGCGTTCCTCGACAGAATTTTTCTGCCCTACGCGCTGCCCTGCGCTGCGCTCCTCGACAGAATTTCCTGCCCTACGCGCTGCCCTGCGCTGCGTTCCTCGACAGAATTTCCTGCCCTACGCGCTTCCCTGCGCTGCGTTCCTCGACAGAATTTCCTTTCGCGCTACGGCAGAATTCTTAATCTCCAAGCAGATCTATAGGTTGCATCAAGACCGTATCAAACTGGCAGAGGAAGTACGTTTTGATTGCTGTACAAGCTCCATCTTCCAGTTGGATACGGTCTTTGCAATCCATTGGGTCTGGTTGGAGACTAAGAATTCTAACCGTACCACGGCCACGGCACAGCCCCCTGTCCCCCAAGCTCATACAGTGGACGGTCCCAGATGGGTCAAGGGTCACTCGTGTTGTGAATGTAAACAGCCAGTCAGGTCGTGTCGATGTTGAAAACTTTTTCAGTGCTTCGTTCTGACTATCACCATCTCTAAAAACACGTGCGTGCAAACTAAAAGGAAGCCCTGAATGTCAATATCAACTACAATCGACGGACAATGGGCGTTAGATATTCCTTTTTGCCCCTCCCGTGTCACTGTAGATCGAGTGAAAGGACGATATAGTGGACGTTGACCCCTCTAGAAATCTGCCTGTCGTTGACCCAAGAATGCTACCACCACACACACACACTTTCACCACAAAACAATGTTGTGTAATATGTACATCAAATATTGGCCATAAAATTCATTGACAGAAACATACGGTCGATAATACAAAAGATATGCTTGTTCAGTCACGGGAAAATCCTGTTATAGCCCCAGCCATGAATAAAATCGTATGTTTATGGAAATGCTATCATGTCCAAACGGGATTATGGGACCAATCTGTTACTAGTAGTCTGTGTTGTCCATGTATGAACTTTCATCAAATAACTCGATCATGCGATATGCTGAAAGGACTAAAAAAAACCGTGGCCAACTTGAACCGTTAAGAATCTGAAATAACACAGAAACAAAATGCAAGCTATAGTATAACGTTATTTAAAAGGAGAGCTAGCTGAAGAAGAGAATGATGCCCCTGTACCGATCCCGTCAAGTACACCGCCTACTCATATGATACATATACTATAGTCTGTAGCACTGACAGTGTCAGGTTTGAGGTCTCTTGAACTTTAATATCATAATTAAACAGAGCCAAGCCGGTTTTAATTTATTGCTGTCACGGTTGTTGCAACAGCAAATGCCTTAGATCTGCTTGGAGATTAAGAATTCTGCCGTAGCGCGAAAGGAAATTCTGTCGAGGAACGCAGCGCAGGGCAGCGCGTAGGGCAGGAAATTCTGTCGAGGAGCGCAGCGCAGGGCAGCGCGTAGGGCAGGAAATTCTGTCGAGGAGCGCAGCGCAGGGCAGCGCGTAGGGCAGGAAATTCTGTCGAGGAACGCAGCGTAGGGCAGCGCGTAGGGCAGGAAATTCTCACGGCCGCGAGGTGGTTGGAATTCTACCGCAGCACGTAAGGAAATGCATCGCGGACCGGTTGGAAATGCCTCGGACTGGTTGGAATCATGCCTCGGACCGGTTGGAATCTTGCCTCGGACCGGTAAGAATTGAGTCGAGGAAGCTGTATAGCATTGTCGTTTTGGTCTTTGGTAAATCAAAGATCAAGTAGCTCCTTTCACACACACACACACACACAAAAAACACAACCACAATCCTAGACTACAAGCCCCGTCCTTGACAATGCCAGGGCCACTATACAGTGCCTTCGGATATAAAGCTACCGGCGTCTCCGAGCGAACAAACGCTAAGAGCGGATACGCAGCGATACACAAATCCGGTCGGGGGAACGGGACACCCCGGTCCGCGTGGAACGGACGCCCGGGCTTTGTTCAAGTCGGATGTGTTACTCGCTCGGGTCACTTGTCTTTGTACGTCTCGAGAGCTTCGGGCAAGGCGATCCACAAGTTCAACGCGATAGGCGGCATTCCGGGCGCAAGGCATCACGGGATACGTATACGCAACGTGACGTCGTCGCCGCAGACGATATTTTGGCTAACAAAAATTTAAGTTCTTACTCCTTTTTTCTAAACTGAAGAACAGGCATGACTAAGAAGACGCGACAGACAGGTTTCCGTGTATAGTGTGTCATTGTGTTCTTTTGAAGTCAGCGTAATGAGTGGGCAAGTACTGCTGTTTTATTCCACGCAGTTTGGACTCTTCAAATATAAAGTTCAGGCCAGTGAAGCCTACTGAATTACACATAATGTGTACTTGCACCGCTGCGCGCAATACGCAATCCACCGTGTCTAATGCGTAATTGGGGTTCTCCAATTACAAGTCAAGCGTACGCGTAATTCTGTAGAAGCAAGAGTTTTCGTGTATTGCTAGCGACTACCCTAAAACACTTTTTATCCCCAAAATGTCGTTGCCTCTGCAGGCAATCTTGAAGATTTTTCATAGCGAGACACGTCTATACATTTATATACATATATGTTCTGGAGAAACAAATATGTTGGTGAAGAAATCGGCCAGTCGCTAAATAGAATACCATCATCAACGCAGTAAATCTAACCAACAGAACATCATCGACTTACGTATTCTGACCAAAGAAACAGGATTGTATTTTCTCAAAATCGCTGTGTTGGTGAAAGTTCTGAAAAAAAAATATGTCAGGAAAATACCTAATGTTGAAGAAAAATTCTTGTTTAAAACATCACATGGAAATAGACTCCATTCATTGACAGGGTAGTCATCGACAAATGCGGATGTTTGGTAAAACTGTAATGGTGTGTTCTTAACGCCTTGTAGCGAGGAAATGTGTGTAGTGCAATAGAAATATTGACTTTGAGACCGATAACTGTCTTCAATGACTGGACTGATCCCCGAACACGACTGGCAGTGTTTCCACCATAGACTTTTCTTCCTGTGGAAATTCCGTGTCACTCGACAGAGCTACGCGATGCGATGCTCCCTACCGGATGGTTGAAGGTTTGCAAGAAATCTCCACAAGTGATTGTATGTATGAATATGAATACTTATAGTCTACCTAAAAGACAAGAAATGAGCCAAAAGTGCTGAGATTCCAATTATTGAATGCATTTTAGGAAGGAAACATACATTCCATCATGCATGAGCATTTTTACTAAATAACTTTAAACAACGCCTACAGTTAGGTGTTCTAAGGTTCAAAGGTCCAGCTGAAGGGCGGCTATACCAGCTATACAGATACAGACACAGGTACTTATTGATACCTCCGTGTAATCGAAGTTCTTTTTACTTGTTTGTTAGTTAGTTAGATAGTTAGATAGTTAGATAGTTAGTTAGTTAGTTAGTTAGTTAGTTAGTTAGTTAGTTGTTTGTTTGTTTGTTTGTTCGGTGTTTTGTTTGGTGTGTGTTCAAGTGTGTTCCAGTGTTACATGCATGGAATGAATGATATGTAGGTTCATTAGGAACGCGCCCATAAAAGGTACGTATCTTTATATTGAAATATACATGAGAAGGCGAGACTAATGACTGAGACAGTTAGAGGCATTAGTTAAGAAGCCATCACGCCACGTCAAGGCTGCCTCCGTGTGATGGGAAATAACGACACACGACACAAAAAGGTTTCTCACGGCACATTTATTTCAAACAAAAAGTCTGACAACATTTAGAGGTAGTCTTATCAGTTTCATTGGCCATGAGCTGGCAAGTCACTTTCTGTGGAATTACAGGTTCGAAGCGTTACTGTGTATCGTGCACTACCCAATGTCGTCCACTTTGTGTATCATCAAAAATCTGTTTTCATGAGGAAGGAAGAATCATTTATGATCCCTAGTCATGTCTGTATCGAAATACGTTTTGCCCAGCGATAGAAGAGAAAATACATCTAACACTCGTAACAGTAAGTGTCCTGTGAATATTACGCATGGTGTAATTTGCATAGAATTCGACACTGTGCATTTCGTTTCCTTTTCTAAATCACAAGAATACTATAAATCGTTTCTCCAGTTGTTGTTTTTACCGTGTTTGATTTGCAGACTACTCACTTATGGGGAGTATTTGTCGTTGAGGTGGACTGCACTAGATGGAGAAGTGAACGGCAATAAGTCACCCTGGCACAAATCTTTACCACCAGACCAAGTATAGATTATGCTCGTACGGCATTCGTTACAGACGGAGAAAAAGTTATAGAGCATGATCTTTTTTCTTATGGATTAAACATTTGCCGACAAAGGTCAGGAAGATTGCGTTTTGAACAAATTGGACGACATTGGGTAACGCTACGTTACATCAAACAAAGAGGTAGTTGTAGCATAATGCAGATACATGTACAGGAGATAGTGTTGGGGTCCATCATGTGGACCCAAGTATACAAATTAATTAGCCTGAGTGTCATCCTGTTTCAGTTCCAGGCTCTAGGTAGAGCCTGGAACTGAAACAGGATGACACTCAGGCTACAAATTAATTAGTCTACATCATGAACGTGTAAGGGCTCAACACAAAAATCCCTTCGGCTAGAATAACTGCAAATCCCTTCACAAAATCATCACTATATTGTCATTGTAGTGAATATCCTGTTCACAGTGAGATTTTCCATGTTATGTAGCATGTAGGCATGACATTAGACATCACTTGGTAAACATATTGACCTATTCGTAACATCTTGACCTATGACAGAATACAAAGTGAAGAAGGCTGTTTTTTTTATATCAAGATCCAGGCTTACTGGTGGCGTCGTGTTTGCAAAAACGGTTAATGTGTTTGGTCCAGAACCGAGCGGGCTTTGGTTCGATATGCAACCAATGTTTACACAACTTTCCTCACTCCACCCAAGTGCAAAAATGGGTACCTGACTTCGTTTTGGGAAATAAAGGGCAGTGGAAGGAGAGGGATGGGCTCTATCTCCCAATACCGTGCCCTAGACGCAGCGGATAACAACCTCAGAAAGGCTATGGGACTATCCTTACCTTTTACCGTTTACTGGTGTTTTGTTATCTGATCAGTCAGAATTTTTCATTTTGCATAATATTCCAATTATGAAACAAGAGTTTGGAGACCTCAAATCTCCATGAAACATATATTATGCAAATTAGGCCCACATTTGCATAATTAATATTCAACTATGTTCACTGTCACATAACTTCCAAAGTTATCTACAATATGGAATTACAGTATCTTCTCATTAATTATGCAAATTAGGTCTTCATTTGCATAACTTTTATCCATCAATGTCCCTTTATTTCTCACTTACATATGTTGCATTTTTTAACTGTCGTACCATTGAACGGAGTGGGTTTATAAAATCTATAGATTCTGACTTTATCACCATTTCATTATAGCAAGTAACAATTAAGCTATCCACCTAATAGAAATATCTCTGTCCAAGCTACCTGCATATTAAATAACACGGAAATCTGTCGTTCCTTTGTACAGTTATTCTCCTTGGAAGATTTTGACAAAAATGCCAATGCAGTTTCAGCTTTACATACCAGGGGGCCCAAAATCGACCTTGGCCTTTGTTCTCCCAACACCTTCCCACATACCAAATATCATTACAATCCATCCAGACGTTCTTCAGTTATGCTCACTACAAGCATCCGGACACACACACACACACACACACAATCACACACGCATACACGCACACAGACATGCTTAAAACAATATCTCCATTAAAAAATCTCCATTTTCATGGAGATAGTTATTCGCAGTGCTATCGTCTCTATAGCTAGTGGAATGGGGGCCTAATCAAAGCTACGCATTTTCACATGAGTTCAGTGAGGAAATAAGTGAAAAGTGCCTTTCTCGGGGACACAGCATAGGGCCCTGTTACTAGGGATTCGAACCCAGAACCTGTAGATTCTAGATCAACAACCCCAGTTTGATAGGGTAAGATTTGACTTATCAGCCTGATGAAATTCACGGGAATACATGGATTCTAAGTCAACAACAACCACTAACACGAGACCACCTGGCGAACTTGTGTATACACAAATTTAAATTCAATCGAACATCTAACACAGATTTAACGTAAGGATATCATTAGTTGTCGTGCAGGCAATAGATCATAAAATATCTTTACACAAGAACTCAACTTTTTACCATGAGTTGAAAATTAATTTTGCTCTGTCCACTCGCATTTCAAACACTTGGCGTTTTCAATGATACGAATGTAATTATAAACGGACACAACGTTATACATAGGCTTGTTTTCGTCGTCGTAGAATATGACATATTTTCATAAAATACGGTTAATACTTTAATATTTAGGTAGATGATTGCGTATACGACAAGGCTGAAGATATCCGTTGTTGTCTCCAAAAGTGCTGTTTCAATTCGCGAAAGGCCAGTTTAGACGGATATGACATATTTTGGCAAACTCAATGAACGCTAAGAAATAACGGTGTGCAGCAAAATCTCAGCTGTTGTCCATAAGCATGGCAGTGCATACTAATAATAGCCGAATGATATACTTGTATCACATTAGTATCCACTTTTCACGTCGGCAAATACGCAAGTGAAATTTCTATACATCGAAGCATACACTTAAGTAATGAATAGCAAGTGAACATCTCTGTGAATACAAGACGTTATCTAGAAAGTAAATTTAACATTTTCTTGTGTAATAGATACATTTCCATGCCTTCCTATACTCATGTACGTACACTTATACACGATTCAGTATCACTTACGTTACGCAATTCCTTAGTAATGAAGCATACACATTGATTGATTGATTGGTTGATTGTTTAATTGATTGATTGATTGGTTGATTGATTGGTCGATCTATCTATCGATCGATTGAATGATTGATTCTCTAAAAATAGTTCAGTATCTTTTACTGGTAGCTCGTATTTACCGACGCAATCTAATCTTCAACTGCTCTTTCTATTTTCGCGTTCTCGTGTGTGTGCCTAATTACATAAGGCCAATGTATCATAATGATAAGTGGCAATTGAACATCTGTGTCAACATAAGACGTTATCGAGACAGTTCTAGTCAACGTTAACATGTGTTCAAACTTTCTGTTTTAAAAATACATATCTATGACCTCCTTTACTTATATCTGGCCATGATAATAATTCTAAAAGTATGAAACATTTATTAGTTGTGCGTGTTCGAATCATGATATGATACATGTGAATCAGGGCTATCGGCCTGAATTCTAAAATAAGATCTTCTTAACCTGTTTGTCCTGGAGGTGTTCCTTAACTTCAAAACACATTCACTGGTATAAAGCCTCGCGGCGAGTTTGGTCCAGTCTTCCAGAGAAAGGCACGAGTGTCCGAATGAGCCGTTGTTGTAGGACGTTTTGAGCCATTTTAAAAATATCTTGGCAATTTGTCTAAAAATAGGTATGTATTTCACATGGCCATTCACCAACACATTTTGATTTTAAACTGCTCTATCTATTTTCGCTTTTTGGTTATCTTGTGTGATCGATAGAGTGTTATGTCTCATTGCATAACGCCACAGGTACTGTTATGATAAATACCAAATAAATATCTCTGTCAATATAAGACGTTATCTAAACAGCTGTCCTGTACATATTACACACTTTTTTGGTTAAGACTTACATTTACATCACTTTCTATACTCATACACTTCTACAAGACTTTGTATCACTTAACATAACGCAATTCCTAAACAAGAGTTTGGGGACCTCATACCTCCGTGAAATATTTAGAGTTTTGGAGATTTCTTGCTTTATCTTGTCTCATAAATTGATCGAGAAGTCATGATGACATAAACTACTTTGTACTCTACCCTGAATCCAAACTCTTCATATAAGCTCCTGAACATTTTCATTGTCCCGTCCATTGCGGGACCACTATTTCCTTATCAAATTCCATGAACCAAACGTCATCAGGCATAAACATAACTCCAACCTTACAATGAAAGAAATAACCTCTTCATTCATACATTAGATACATTCCCTACTTTTCGATATTCAAACAGCACTAAAATTCAGATTCCTTATTAGTTCGTTATGTGATGGCATTGTAAAGGTGACCTTGGCAAAAAAAAGTTTCACCATAGATTCCACTGTGATGGAAAAGCATGATGGATGAATAATAGATTTGATATCAGCGCGCTCGTCCTGAGTCCTAAAATTTTAATGAGCTTTCAAAAAAATCCACTGCTTTAAAACCTCGCGGCGCGTTTGCCCTAGTCTTTCAGAGAGAGGCACGTCGGTCTGAATGAGCCGTTGTTTGTAGCACTGCACGAAAAGTGGGATTTACCAAATTTAACTAGAAGGAGTAAATTGTTGGTAAATATGGTGTATGACATTTACCCACCTTTACCATACATTTACCAGGTAAATACCGGTAAATCCCTGTTAAATGAGTGTAAACCCCTGCAAAACTGTATCTCAAGTGCAGTTACTTGGAGTGCATATAATATCCCACCCCACCCTTCGATAACAGATATCACAGGGCGGGGGACTTGGAGTGCATATAACATCCCTCCCCGCCCTTCGATAACAGATATCACAGGGCGGGGGACTTGGAGTGCATATAACATCCCTCCCCGCCCTTCGATAACAGATATCACAGGGCGGGAGACTTGGAGTGCATATAACATCCCTCCCACCCTTCGATAACAGATATCACAGGGCGGGGGACTTGGAGTGCATATAACATCCCTCCCCGCCCTTCGATAACAGATATCACAGGGCGGGGGACTTGGAGTGCATATAACATCCCTCCCCGCCCTTCGATAACAGATATCACAGGGCGGGGGACTTGGAGTGCATATAACATCCCTTCCCGCCCTTCGATAACAGATATCACAGGGCGGGGGACTTGGAGTGCATATAACATCCCTCCCCGCCCCTCGATAACAGATATCACAGGGCGGGGGACTTGGAGTGCATATAACATCCCTCCCCGCCCCTCGATAACAGATATCACAGGGCGGGGGACTTGGAGTGCATATAACATCCCTCCCCGCCCTTCGATAACAGATATCACAGGGCGGGGGACTTGGAGTGCATATAACATCCCTCCCCGCCCTTCGATAACAGATATCACAGGGCGGGGGACTTGGAGTGCATATAACATCCCTCCCCGCCCTTCGATAACAGATATCACAGGGCGGGGGACTTGGAGTGCATATAACATCCCTCCCCGCCCTTCGATAACAGATATCACAGGGCGGGGGAATTGGAGTGCATATAACATCCCTCCCCGCCCTTCGATAACAGATATCACAGGGCGGGGGACTTGGAGTGCATATAACATCCCTCCCCGCCCTTCGATAACAGATATCACAGGGCGGGGGACTTGGAGTGCATATAACATCCCTCCCGCCCTTCGATAACAGATATCACAGGGCGGGGGACTTGGAGTGCATATAACATCCCTCCCCGCCCTTCGATAACAGATATCACAGGGCGGGGGACTTGGAGTGCATATAACATCCCTCCCCGCCCTTCGATAACAGATATCACAGGGCGGGGGACTTGGAGTGCATATAACATCCCTCCCGCCCTTCGATAACAGATATCACAGGGCGGGAGACTTGGAGTGCATATAACATCCCTCCCGCCCTTCGATAACAGATATCACAGGGCGGGAGACTTGGAGTGCATATAACATCCCTCCCCGCCCTTCGATAACAGATATCACAGGGCGGGGGACTTGGAGTGCATATAACATCCCTCCCCGCCCTTCGATAACAGATATCACAGGGCGGGGGACTTGGAGTGCATATAACATCCCTCCCCGCCCTTCGATAACAGATATCACAGGGCGGGGGACTTGGAGTGCATATAACATCCCTCCCGCCCTTCGATAACAGATATCACAGGGCGGGGGACTTGGAGTGCATATAACATCCCTCCCGCCCTTCGATAACAGATATCACAGGGCGGGGGACTTGGAGTGCATATAACATCCCTCCCCGCCCTTCGATAACAGATATCACAGGGCGGGGGACTTGGAGTGCATATAACATCCCTTCCCGCCCTTCGATAACAGATATCACAGGGCGGGGGACTTGGAGTGCATATAACATCCCTCCCGCCCCTCGATAACAGATATCACAGGGCGGGAGACTTGGAATGCATATAACATCCCTCCCCGCCCTTCGATAACAGATATCACAGGGCGGGGGACTTGGAGTGCATATAACATCCCTCCCCGCCCTTCGATAACAGATATCTCAGGGCGGGGGACTTGGAGTGCATATAACATCCCTCCCCGCCCTTCGATAACAGATATCACAGGGCGGGGGACTTGGAGTGCATATAACACCCCACCACTCTTAGATAACAGAGATAACTCAGAGCGGGGGAATCGCTTTGCATATAAACCCAAATAAGCTAGAATAGTCACATGGTATATTGTGGTACCAATTGTCTGTCAGTCCTTTGCTGCAGTTAGTTACATGTGACTATGGGCAACAACTTACAATTGACTCATTATAACACACACACACAAGATAAGAAGCTATACAAGTGTACTCACAGTGTATACAGCCCACCCCAACCCCCACCACCTACTGAGATCATGAGTTACAACTATGAATTTGTTTGTTAATACATGTCTGTTCATGGATTTACTATGAGGCAAATGGTTTTCCTCTATCTCATTTAACGTTAAACATCCTCATTAAGTCTTAGACCCTACTTTGATGAACTTTATATCTACAAAGAATAATCAAATATAAAGAAAGTCTCCAAATCAATGTAGTATACACAAATGTTATGATCTAAATGTAACTGTTACTTATAACAAAGTTAATAGTTTCTGATCACAATAACTCATAAATACACAATGTAAGACAAGCAAGAAAAAGGGGGACCAAGATGAAAACAGAAACTTTGAGGAAAACGTGAATCGAACCCAGGAGGAAGGTCCTGATCTTCAGTTTGACTGTCACAGTACAGATAAAGTTTCTTAAAAACCAGAAAGGTCAATTTCTGACCTGCAGGTCAACATCCTATAGGTCATTACAATACTGTCCTCTGATTGGTCTGTTGGATTACGCATGCGCACTGAGTGGGCGGCATTATTCAGAAAACCGTTGGTCCGGGCAGGTCCGGGGTCCACAGTTGAGATGAATACAGGGCGTTACGCGCCTCTCGGCGCTATAAATGGATCCACCACAGTCTACATCGATCTGGGAGAGGCTTATGAGTCGAGGAGGAATATGGCTTAAACTCAAACGTTCGGAAAACTATGGTGACTGACGTATCAGCGATGTGAGTTTGGTCGCCCCCCTCCCTCCTTGCACCGGACACGGCTGGCTGTGCATTTTATTTGGGACTGCTCTAAGGCTCGCTGAGTACAAACAAATTATGAGGTGAGAAAATAGACCTTGGTACACTTAAGAATGTTTTAAATCAAAGATATGTTCAGTTACCTTGTCTTAGTTTTGTTTATTGACATGTCATCGCCAGAAACACATGTCTTCAACTAACCTGCCCCCCTCCCCATGAGAAAATTTGTAAATTACTTTCAACTTGTTCATAATCAAATAGTACATGGCATTAAACCTGGCACGAATGTCAGTTGACTTACTTGTTCGTACTTGTCAGTTGTTAACAGGTATTCGTGTCAGGTTTAAGATATGAATTACGAAACAGCAAACACTCGAGTTATAGACTGATCATGATATCTCCCCTAGCCTCAAATTTGCCCCTGACTGGGTCATATGGGGATAATACCTATGGGATGAGATGAAAAAGAAATCACAAGACACAACAGAAGTAATAGTGTGATGTGAAAGTTAGAAATTTCGAATGGTTATGTTTTCACTTCAGTTGAAGCTTTGGTAACCATATTCAAGTAGGACATTTACGCTACATGTACAAAATTTGAGGATGCTCAGGTTTTTAAAAAAATCTGTTTCATGGTTTCCTATTCTATATACCAGTACAGCAGCAGTGGGTTCACCGTTATGAGGAGGATGGTTGGGAACAAAGCAAACAACTGCCAGAATTCAGCCGCTGAGGACCTCAAGTGCTGCTACAGGCTCCAAAGGTAAGACTACAGTCCTGCACGCTCATCAACATCATCGTATTTGTCACTCTTGAGTATATTGGGAGTCATGATTCTCCATAATCCATTGTCCCTTGTTTGTTGCTAGCAGTTGTGATAGGATAAGATCGAGGCACAAATTTCATCCGTGAATATCTTAGTGTTGGAAGAAAGTTAAGCACTGTATAACCTTTATACCTTTATACCATCTTCGGGATGAGGAGGCTCAGCCTGTGGTAATCCCGGTCTCGAACGTTACTCATGTGTTGTACTGCACACTCTCCCAATGTTTATCCAGCCGTGTTTTGAACTCGTTGACTCTCTTAGAATCCACCACAGATTGCGGTAGTGCATTCCAGTCACTAACTTGTAACTACTCTAACACTGAAGGACTGGCTCCTGAGCCTACTCCTGGCTAGGGGAACCTCGAGCTTATGACAAAATCATTTGACTTGTTTCTTAATCATGCATGTATTTTTTGTCATTTATCTATTTATCAGTATTACTTTCAACCATATACTATAGGACGGATTTCCATGTAAATTGCTGTTCAATGATTTTTTTGTTTTGTAGGAACCGGCTCATCACAAGAGGGACTCCAACCTCACCCAGGAAGTACATGTACAACATGCAGACACAGAAGAAGGCAGCGATGGACTCTGATGTAGATGAGAATGGGGAGAGGAAGGTTATACACGAGCAGTTCTACAGCACATAAAACCAACCTGTGTTCAGAGTTTGGCCAGACCTCATATGTTTCCTTGCCTGAAACTCAATGTCTGTTTTTTTACCAAAAATAACTTTCTATATCTGATGGATTAGGCTGCTAGACTTAGGGTGACTATCGCCTTCATAACCTCTGTAGAATATACAGCAACTTGTATGTCAGTCCAATTGCTCTATACAGCAGTGAATATACCCTGTCTGGCTGGGATTATGATGGTGATGATACATTATGTCCTCCACCCTGCCCCAAATGGATTACTTGTATACATGTATCACTCCAATCTTGTTGTGAATACAGAAATGTTGAAATTTGAATGGCTGAATTTCCCAAACCTTTCTTTTATTGAATGATGATGAAGTATTGCTTGTATAAACATGTAACTAGTAGTACATGAGTCATGACACTGATACTGTTGGCAAAGTGAAGAACAGTGCAGACCCCATTGAATGTAAAAAGGTAAAGCAATCATCCTTGATTGATTGAGGTGAAGCATGATGCTATCTCAAGTAGTTAAAAAGTGGAAGTGCAATTCGGATTTGCTACACTCACATGTTTTGTCGACCACTACTCTTCTCGATAAGTGTGTTGAGTTCTTTTACGTGCAAAGGTTTGAGGCTTATTTCTGAGGCTCCTTCATACAGGGGGCCGCTGACTTAACATCGCCATCCGAATTGACAAATACTATCCCTTTCAATACGTCCGATCTGGGTTTGACCCATTCAATTCTTTTACTTGTGTCATCGTGAGTTCCTTGCAATGTTACTGTTTTCTTTGCATAGCTTTGCTAACTTTATCATACTGGCACATTTGTATTCCATAGATGACGTCATGTTAACATTGTAAACAACTACAACAGTGATAACATTGTAAAAAATGTGCACAAAACCTATGATACATGTACATGTATCTATAGTTAAACCATTCTCGTATATAGTTTCCCAAAGGGTATGTTTGTCAGTGCAGAATGATAGAGACTGATATGTTAAGATTGTGTCTGATGATAAACCGAATAATGTATTGAGTGATAAATGTAGTTTGTAAGCATGCATCACTATGGTTTATGTGTGTTGTTGATACAAGCCAGTTAATCAGTGTATCTGTATAAACTGTCAATGTTGCTATGTTTATCCAATAAATATTGCTGAGTTTTGCCCCAAACTATGCGTTTGTGCTTCATACTCAATCATAATCCATGGTAAATGTGGGTAAAGGAGGGTAGATATCTCTTTTGGTAAAGGCAAGTATACATCATCTGTAAATATGGGTAAATTTAGCTGTGAGAATACAGTACTTGGTAAGGTAAATCTCGGTAAATGCGCTTGATAAATGTGAGAAATGCTACGCACGGTAAATCTGGGTAAATGCACCGAATATATGTGAGAAATACTCCCTACGGTAAATCTCGGTAAATGCCCTGAATATATAAGAAATACTCGCTACGGTAAATTTCGGTAAATGCAAGATTTACGCGACCTCGGTAAATGTGGGTAAATAAGGCAAACATTACCAGCTATACCTTGTGTGTAAATGCGGGGTATATTCGCACATTTACCGATGGATAAATGCTGATAAATCTCTGGTAAATGTAACCTTTACACGGCTTTACATTACATTTACCATTGTGGTAAATTCAACTTTTCGTGCAGTGTAGGCCATTTAGGACCGTCTAAAAACAGTTTGGCCCTTTCTCTGAAAATAGGTATTTATTCAACATGGCTCTTATTCACTGCCAAAATCTGATTCTAAACTGCTCTATATATTTTCGCGTTTTGGTTGTTTCGTGTGAGCACATTCGTGCGTCTAATTGCATAACGCCACCGTATCGAAAAAAGAGTGACTCCACTAGAGCAACTTATTCGGGGGGTTCGTTGCTCGCTGAGCGCTGTGGCCAATTCTAGGTCGCAGCGAGGTCGCAGCACGTTCACTGTCTAGCGGAAAGGGGTCTAGGTTTAATGGATAGCCGTCGTTACCTGACGTAAAGCGGGTATCAAAAATGAAAGTGGGTATCGATATATCTCACTGGGCCGGGCCTGTTGCGTTATTGGTGACTGTTTACCAAAGACATTCGCCAACTGGTTGTGAACAGGTGCCAGTGTGCACCAATTTGTCGTCTGGTGGTGAATTTTGGAAAATTTCGATGACTTGCAAATGGCGCGAATGGGCGTGGACTAGACGCCAACAAGACGCCAACAGGCGCGATCACTGCAAATCTCTCTTTGAATGTAGATTGGTTTTGAATTGAGTGGCAACACTGCGGTTTCCAATATCTTGTATTTCATTTGGGGTCGAAACTGAGAATGTAACATTCCGGACGCGTCCATTTTGTTTGTAGAGGTGGTCACGTGTATTACCCGGAAAATTGGCGGAAAGTCCGCAAAGGTGTCTCAATAATTTGTCGCAAACAGGCGCATTCCAGTGAGATACCCGCTAGAGAGCAATTTCGATTACTTTTAGAAATCATTCATGACGTTCCGCATCTTGCGGTATGCCTTTTTCACGGCTTTGCGGTAGATGTTGTTGCGGTAGGCGTAGACGATTGAATCGGTGAATGTCGAGGTCTGCAGGATGCTGTAGGTGATGTCTCCCATGATGGCCGTTGTGTAAGCTGTGATGCCACCAAACTTGAGCAGGCAAACAAAGACTAACACCGGAAGCCAAGAGACCCACTGGACCCCGACAACGATACCGAACGTCTTGACAGATTTGAGCTTCCTCTGCAGCTGGTCTGCTTGGGCGAGCCAGGCCTGTTTCTTGTCGTGTTTCTTCTGGTTGTCCCAGGCCACCTTGGAGATCAGGCCGGCAATGCAGCAGGTGATCGCCACCCCGAGACCGCACAGGAACATGGTGACGGTGCTCTCTGTACCCCCAGGGGTACACGGTGACAGCAGGCTCACAGGCTTCGCGATGTCGACAGAAGCCACATCCAGTGCCCAGGTTGATACACGCCCGACCCGTGCGAGCCCGACCAGAGGCGGCACCAGAGCGATGATGAAGCAGGCGGCCATGCCGAGGGCGAGTCGGGGGGTTGCCAGGTGCGAAGCGAAGTGGTAGGGAAACGAGATGTGTACCCAGCGGCAGAACAAGAGACCCGCCTGCAGGTAGACGGTCAGACAGCTCAGGAAAGAGACGAGGAAAGTTTGGATCCTGCACCCAAGCCAACCAGGAGGTTCGCCGCTCAACAGACTGTGGATGCCACTTGGGGAGTACATCAGACACTGGGCAACGTCACAGAGGGCCATGGCACACAGGAAAATATTGCCTGGCTCCTGGAATAGGTTTGTAGCTGGTAAATCAAAGGTTCGTGTTTGGCCTGAATTTATTTCTACTTTCTAAATATGTTCCTAGTTGTGAAAATATTTGTGATGTTGAATGTGATATTTCCAATAGTTTATGACTATTGGTAACATAATTCTACCATTACATTGTTTTTACCATTTTTGCCATCATTTGTAAAATTTTGTAAATGGGTTAATGGGCTGGGGAGGAGGCAATTTACACACCCCTGAGAAGTGTAGGGAAGTATACCTGGGTGTCATGCATAGATCACTTAGCACAAAAGACCCACCAGTGTCCAGCAGGGAAATCTACAAATTTCCAGAGGCAGACAGTGGGGCCAGATTATCCCCTTCATTTATGGGGGCAATAACCTAAATCAATTTCGAAAATGTTTCTAAATATTTCTAAACGTTAAAGAATCACATACATGTTTAAGAATTATTCTAAATAAAGAGATTTTCAATTTTAAAATTCTTAACTTTAGATTTTAAATATCTAACTGAAGTCAAATTTGTATTGTTCAATGTTTTGTAATATATAACTTGAATGTATAACTTTTGTTCAAAATATTTAAATTTACACAAATACCGTCGTACAGTTAGGCAAAGGGTCGCCCTAACTCCTTAAGGCCTCAAGGACAGGTCCTCTCGTATTGTGTGTTATTAAGTGGGCGTGTGTTCTACTCCAAGAGTGAAGAAATGTTTTTATATCCTATTAAAAGTTGTTTCTGTAATTTCATCTATTGCCTTTCCTAGCCGCGCTTGCTTCCGCTATAATGTAATCCCATTGTTTCAACAGTGTTGCCCTTTCAACAGGGCTTCTAGGCTTACGCACAATTAGCTAGGGCACGTTGGCGCTGGCTCCAATCCTGATTGTCGGGGGATAGGCGATACTGCGCGGTGGATGGTGGCGGTAATGTGCCTGCGGCTACGCTCCCCTTATCACTGATCTGTGCCCACCGAGACAGACTGGAGGCCGTCACCGTCCGCTGGGTACACATAGGGCGTGCAGGGGGTGGGGTGAGGTGGGGGCGAATGCTAGCGGGAGGGGTTACACGCTAGGCCCACTAGACGGCGATTGAGCTGCGACCTAAATAGGATATTTGTAGCCCTTGATTTCATAATTGGAATATCATGCAAAATGCAAGAGTATGACTGAAAATACGTCAGAACACACACAGCGTAGAATTTTTTTTTCATCAAATTTGTCGAGCGATCTGTCAAATTGACGTCGCAGCGCAGTTGCAGTGTGATCGCCGCCCGAGTGGAAAATGGGTGTTCACTATAGTGTACATGAGAACTGCACACGTCTGCTGAAGTTGTTCAAACGTTTAAATCACCGTCAAACGCCAGAAATCAAGAGGACAAGCTGTTCTCAATAGCATTAAACGACAGCGGACGCCAGACTTGTTCATCCCACCTGACGTCTTTGCATATCATACGCATTGACGTGCGCAACAAAAAAAAAATTTGGGCCGCATATTTTGCTATTATATAGAATTGAAAGGATTGGGTCTAGTAAACGTCAATAAGAAACCCACTCCCTTTAAGGACTTAGTATTATTCCTTTTGTTCTGGTCGCGACAGATAAAACCACACAGATCGAGGTCGTTAATAAAGGTGAATACATTGCACCTGCCGCCTATTACAAAGGCATTTCACTACAACATTTTGTGAAGAGGTAAACCAAAATTGTGCAAAGTATAAAGCGGGAGTCTTCATTGACAACTACGTATATATGGGATTTACTTGCGAATTTTATTTGTGGTGCCGGTGTCCATAGTGTATACAGTTTACCCCGCCACGGGTGCTGACTATGAAGATGTATATGTGTCGGGTGAAGAACCAGTCCTCTGTGCTTAAGTGCTGGAGCTAATCAATACCAAAGACCAAAACGACAATGCTATACAGCTTCCTCGACTCAATTCTTACCGGTCCGAGGCAAGATTCCAACCGGTCCGAGGCATGATTCCAACCAGTCCGAGGCATTTCCAACCGGGCCGCGATACATTTTCTTACGTGCTGCGGTAGAATTCCAACCACTCCGCGCCCGTGAGAATTTCCTGCCCTACGCGCTGCCCTGCGCTGCGTTCCTCGACAGAATTTTTCTGCCCTACGCGCTGCCCTGCGCTGCGCTCCTCGACAGAATTTCCTGCCCTACGCGCTGCCCTGCGCTGCGTTCCTCGACAGAATTTCCTGCCCTACGCGCTTCCCTGCGCTGCGTTCCTCGACAGAATTTCCTTTCGCGCTACGGCAGAATTCTTAATCTCCAAGCAGATCTATAGGTTGCATCAAGACCGTATCAAACTGGCAGAGGAAGTACGTTTTGATTGCTGTACAAGCTCCATCTTCCAGTTGGATACGGTCTTTGCAATCCATTGGGTCTGGTTGGAGACTAAGAATTCTAACCGTACCACGGCCACGGCACAGCCCCCTGTCCCCCAAGCTCATACAGTGGACGGTCCCAGATGGGTCAAGGGTCACTCGTGTTGTGAATGTAAACAGCCAGTCAGGTCGTGTCGATGTTGAAAACTTTTTCAGTGCTTCGTTCTGACTATCACCATCTCTAAAAACACGTGCGTGCAAACTAAAAGGAAGCCCTGAATGTCAATATCAACTACAATCGACGGACAATGGGCGTTAGATATTCCTTTTTGCCCCTCCCGTGTCACTGTAGATCGAGTGAAAGGACGATATAGTGGACGTTGACCCCTCTAGAAATCTGCCTGTCGTTGACCCAAGAATGCTACCACCACACACACACACTTTCACCACAAAACAATGTTGTGTAATATGTACATCAAATATTGGCCATAAAATTCATTGACAGAAACATACGGTCGATAATACAAAAGATATGCTTGTTCAGTCACGGGAAAATCCTGTTATAGCCCCAGCCATGAATAAAATCGTATGTTTATGGAAATGCTATCATGTCCAAACGGGATTATGGGACCAATCTGTTACTAGTAGTCTGTGTTGTCCATGTATGAACTTTCATCAAATAACTCGATCATGCGATATGCTGAAAGGACTAAAAAAAACCGTGGCCAACTTGAACCGTTAAGAATCTGAAATAACACAGAAACAAAATGCAAGCTATAGTATAACGTTATTTAAAAGGAGAGCTAGCTGAAGAAGAGAATGATGCCCCTGTACCGATCCCGTCAAGTACACCGCCTACTCATATGATACATATACTATAGTCTGTAGCACTGACAGTGTCAGGTTTGAGGTCTCTTGAACTTTAATATCATAATTAAACAGAGCCAAGCCGGTTTTAATTTATTGCTGTCACGGTTGTTGCAACAGCAAATGCCTTAGATCTGCTTGGAGATTAAGAATTCTGCCGTAGCGCGAAAGGAAATTCTGTCGAGGAACGCAGCGCAGGGCAGCGCGTAGGGCAGGAAATTCTGTCGAGGAGCGCAGCGCAGGGCAGCGCGTAGGGCAGGAAATTCTGTCGAGGAGCGCAGCGCAGGGCAGCGCGTAGGGCAGGAAATTCTGTCGAGGAACGCAGCGTAGGGCAGCGCGTAGGGCAGGAAATTCTCACGGCCGCGAGGTGGTTGGAATTCTACCGCAGCACGTAAGGAAATGCATCGCGGACCGGTTGGAAATGCCTCGGACTGGTTGGAATCATGCCTCGGACCGGTTGGAATCTTGCCTCGGACCGGTAAGAATTGAGTCGAGGAAGCTGTATAGCATTGTCGTTTTGGTCTTTGGTAAATCAAAGATCAAGTAGCTCCTTTCACACACACACACACACACAAAAAACACAACCACAATCCTAGACTACAAGCCCCGTCCTTGACAATGCCAGGGCCACTATACAGTGCCTTCGGATATAAAGCTACCGGCGTCTCCGAGCGAACAAACGCTAAGAGCGGATACGCAGCGATACACAAATCCGGTCGGGGGAACGGGACACCCCGGTCCGCGTGGAACGGACGCCCGGGCTTTGTTCAAGTCGGATGTGTTACTCGCTCGGGTCACTTGTCTTTGTACGTCTCGAGAGCTTCGGGCAAGGCGATCCACAAGTTCAACGCGATAGGCGGCATTCCGGG
Organism: Branchiostoma lanceolatum; assembly: GCA_035149815.1. Classification (NCBI taxonomy): domain Eukaryota; kingdom Metazoa; phylum Chordata; class Leptocardii; order Amphioxiformes; family Branchiostomatidae; genus Branchiostoma; species Branchiostoma lanceolatum. Next base: position 16,891,705 of record CM068866.1, read on the forward strand.
CGCAAGGCATCACGGGATACGTATACGCAACGTGACGTCGTCGCCGCAGACGATATTTTGGCTAACAAAAATTTAAGTTCTTACTCCTTTTTTCTAAACTGAAGAACAGGCATGACTAAGAAGACGCGACAGACAGGTTTCCGTGTATAGTGTGTCATTGTGTTCTTTTGAAGTCAGCGTAATGAGTGGGCAAGTACTGCTGTTTTATTCCACGCAGTTTGGACTCTTCAAATATAAAGTTCAGGCCAGTGAAGCCTACTGAATTACACATAATGTGTACTTGCACCGCTGCGCGCAATACGCAATCCACCGTGTCTAATGCGTAATTGGGGTTCTCCAATTACAAGTCAAGCGTACGCGTAATTCTGTAGAAGCAAGAGTTTTCGTGTATTGCTAGCGACTACCCTAAAACACTTTTTATCCCCAAAATGTCGTTGCCTCTGCAGGCAATCTTGAAGATTTTTCATAGCGAGACACGTCTATACATTTATATACATATATGTTCTGGAGAAACAAATATGTTGGTGAAGAAATCGGCCAGTCGCTAAATAGAATACCATCATCAACGCAGTAAATCTAACCAACAGAACATCATCGACTTACGTATTCTGACCAAAGAAACAGGATTGTATTTTCTCAAAATCGCTGTGTTGGTGAAAGTTCTGAAAAAAAAATATGTCAGGAAAATACCTAATGTTGAAGAAAAATTCTTGTTTAAAACATCACATGGAAATAGACTCCATTCATTGACAGGGTAGTCATCGACAAATGCGGATGTTTGGTAAAACTGTAATGGTGTGTTCTTAACGCCTTGTAGCGAGGAAATGTGTGTAGTGCAATAGAAATATTGACTTTGAGACCGATAACTGTCTTCAATGACTGGACTGATCCCCGAACACGACTGGCAGTGTTTCCACCATAGACTTTTCTTCCTGTGGAAATTCCGTGTCACTCGACAGAGCTACGCGATGCGATGCTCCCTACCGGATGGTTGAAGGTTTGCAAGAAATCTCCACAAGTGATTGTATGTATGAATATGAATACTTATAGTCTACCTAAAAGACAAGAAATGAGCCAAAAGTGCTGAGATTCCAATTATTGAATGCATTTTAGGAAGGAAACATACATTCCATCATGCATGAGCATTTTTACTAAATAACTTTAAACAACGCCTACAGTTAGGTGTTCTAAGGTTCAAAGGTCCAGCTGAAGGGCGGCTATACCAGCTATACAGATACAGACACAGGTACTTATTGATACCTCCGTGTAATCGAAGTTCTTTTTACTTGTTTGTTAGTTAGTTAGATAGTTAGATAGTTAGATAGTTAGTTAGTTAGTTAGTTAGTTAGTTAGTTAGTTGTTTGTTTGTTTGTTCGGTGTTTTGTTTGGTGTGTGTTCAAGTGTGTTCCAGTGTTACATGCATGGAATGAATGATATGTAGGTTCATTAGGAACGCGCCCATAAAAGGTACGTATCTTTATATTGAAATATACATGAGAAGGCGAGACTAATGACTGAGACAGTTAGAGGCATTAGTTAAGAAGCCATCACGCCACGTCAAGGCTGCCTCCGTGTGATGGGAAATAACGACACACGACACAAAAAGGTTTCTCACGGCACATTTATTTCAAACAAAAAGTCTGACAACATTTAGAGGTAGTCTTATCAGTTTCATTGGCCATGAGCTGGCAAGTCACTTTCTGTGGAATTACAGGTTCGAAGCGTTACTGTGTATCGTGCACTACCCAATGTCGTCCACTTTGTGTATCATCAAAAATCTGTTTTCATGAGGAAGGAAGAATCATTTATGATCCCTAGTCATGTCTGTATCGAAATACGTTTTGCCCAGCGATAGAAGAGAAAATACATCTAACACTCGTAACAGTAAGTGTCCTGTGAATATTACGCATGGTGTAATTTGCATAGAATTCGACACTGTGCATTTCGTTTCCTTTTCTAAATCACAAGAATACTATAAATCGTTTCTCCAGTTGTTGTTTTTACCGTGTTTGATTTGCAGACTACTCACTTATGGGGAGTATTTGTCGTTGAGGTGGACTGCACTAGATGGAGAAGTGAACGGCAATAAGTCACCCTGGCACAAATCTTTACCACCAGACCAAGTATAGATTATGCTCGTACGGCATTCGTTACAGACGGAGAAAAAGTTATAGAGCATGATCTTTTTTCTTATGGATTAAACATTTGCCGACAAAGGTCAGGAAGATTGCGTTTTGAACAAATTGGACGACATTGGGTAACGCTACGTTACATCAAACAAAGAGGTAGTTGTAGCATAATGCAGATACATGTACAGGAGATAGTGTTGGGGTCCATCATGTGGACCCAAGTATACAAATTAATTAGCCTGAGTGTCATCCTGTTTCAGTTCCAGGCTCTAGGTAGAGCCTGGAACTGAAACAGGATGACACTCAGGCTACAAATTAATTAGTCTACATCATGAACGTGTAAGGGCTCAACACAAAAATCCCTTCGGCTAGAATAACTGCAAATCCCTTCACAAAATCATCACTATATTGTCATTGTAGTGAATATCCTGTTCACAGTGAGATTTTCCATGTTATGTAGCATGTAGGCATGACATTAGACATCACTTGGTAAACATATTGACCTATTCGTAACATCTTGACCTATGACAGAATACAAAGTGAAGAAGGCTGTTTTTTTTATATCAAGATCCAGGCTTACTGGTGGCGTCGTGTTTGCAAAAACGGTTAATGTGTTTGGTCCAGAACCGAGCGGGCTTTGGTTCGATATGCAACCAATGTTTACACAACTTTCCTCACTCCACCCAAGTGCAAAAATGGGTACCTGACTTCGTTTTGGGAAATAAAGGGCAGTGGAAGGAGAGGGATGGGCTCTATCTCCCAATACCGTGCCCTAGACGCAGCGGATAACAACCTCAGAAAGGCTATGGGACTATCCTTACCTTTTACCGTTTACTGGTGTTTTGTTATCTGATCAGTCAGAATTTTTCATTTTGCATAATATTCCAATTATGAAACAAGAGTTTGGAGACCTCAAATCTCCATGAAACATATATTATGCAAATTAGGCCCACATTTGCATAATTAATATTCAACTATGTTCACTGTCACATAACTTCCAAAGTTATCTACAATATGGAATTACAGTATCTTCTCATTAATTATGCAAATTAGGTCTTCATTTGCATAACTTTTATCCATCAATGTCCCTTTATTTCTCACTTACATATGTTGCATTTTTTAACTGTCGTACCATTGAACGGAGTGGGTTTATAAAATCTATAGATTCTGACTTTATCACCATTTCATTATAGCAAGTAACAATTAAGCTATCCACCTAATAGAAATATCTCTGTCCAAGCTACCTGCATATTAAATAACACGGAAATCTGTCGTTCCTTTGTACAGTTATTCTCCTTGGAAGATTTTGACAAAAATGCCAATGCAGTTTCAGCTTTACATACCAGGGGGCCCAAAATCGACCTTGGCCTTTGTTCTCCCAACACCTTCCCACATACCAAATATCATTACAATCCATCCAGACGTTCTTCAGTTATGCTCACTACAAGCATCCGGACACACACACACACACACACACAATCACACACGCATACACGCACACAGACATGCTTAAAACAATATCTCCATTAAAAAATCTCCATTTTCATGGAGATAGTTATTCGCAGTGCTATCGTCTCTATAGCTAGTGGAATGGGGGCCTAATCAAAGCTACGCATTTTCACATGAGTTCAGTGAGGAAATAAGTGAAAAGTGCCTTTCTCGGGGACACAGCATAGGGCCCTGTTACTAGGGATTCGAACCCAGAACCTGTAGATTCTAGATCAACAACCCCAGTTTGATAGGGTAAGATTTGACTTATCAGCCTGATGAAATTCACGGGAATACATGGATTCTAAGTCAACAACAACCACTAACACGAGACCACCTGGCGAACTTGTGTATACACAAATTTAAATTCAATCGAACATCTAACACAGATTTAACGTAAGGATATCATTAGTTGTCGTGCAGGCAATAGATCATAAAATATCTTTACACAAGAACTCAACTTTTTACCATGAGTTGAAAATTAATTTTGCTCTGTCCACTCGCATTTCAAACACTTGGCGTTTTCAATGATACGAATGTAATTATAAACGGACACAACGTTATACATAGGCTTGTTTTCGTCGTCGTAGAATATGACATATTTTCATAAAATACGGTTAATACTTTAATATTTAGGTAGATGATTGCGTATACGACAAGGCTGAAGATATCCGTTGTTGTCTCCAAAAGTGCTGTTTCAATTCGCGAAAGGCCAGTTTAGACGGATATGACATATTTTGGCAAACTCAATGAACGCTAAGAAATAACGGTGTGCAGCAAAATCTCAGCTGTTGTCCATAAGCATGGCAGTGCATACTAATAATAGCCGAATGATATACTTGTATCACATTAGTATCCACTTTTCACGTCGGCAAATACGCAAGTGAAATTTCTATACATCGAAGCATACACTTAAGTAATGAATAGCAAGTGAACATCTCTGTGAATACAAGACGTTATCTAGAAAGTAAATTTAACATTTTCTTGTGTAATAGATACATTTCCATGCCTTCCTATACTCATGTACGTACACTTATACACGATTCAGTATCACTTACGTTACGCAATTCCTTAGTAATGAAGCATACACATTGATTGATTGATTGGTTGATTGTTTAATTGATTGATTGATTGGTTGATTGATTGGTCGATCTATCTATCGATCGATTGAATGATTGATTCTCTAAAAATAGTTCAGTATCTTTTACTGGTAGCTCGTATTTACCGACGCAATCTAATCTTCAACTGCTCTTTCTATTTTCGCGTTCTCGTGTGTGTGCCTAATTACATAAGGCCAATGTATCATAATGATAAGTGGCAATTGAACATCTGTGTCAACATAAGACGTTATCGAGACAGTTCTAGTCAACGTTAACATGTGTTCAAACTTTCTGTTTTAAAAATACATATCTATGACCTCCTTTACTTATATCTGGCCATGATAATAATTCTAAAAGTATGAAACATTTATTAGTTGTGCGTGTTCGAATCATGATATGATACATGTGAATCAGGGCTATCGGCCTGAATTCTAAAATAAGATCTTCTTAACCTGTTTGTCCTGGAGGTGTTCCTTAACTTCAAAACACATTCACTGGTATAAAGCCTCGCGGCGAGTTTGGTCCAGTCTTCCAGAGAAAGGCACGAGTGTCCGAATGAGCCGTTGTTGTAGGACGTTTTGAGCCATTTTAAAAATATCTTGGCAATTTGTCTAAAAATAGGTATGTATTTCACATGGCCATTCACCAACACATTTTGATTTTAAACTGCTCTATCTATTTTCGCTTTTTGGTTATCTTGTGTGATCGATAGAGTGTTATGTCTCATTGCATAACGCCACAGGTACTGTTATGATAAATACCAAATAAATATCTCTGTCAATATAAGACGTTATCTAAACAGCTGTCCTGTACATATTACACACTTTTTTGGTTAAGACTTACATTTACATCACTTTCTATACTCATACACTTCTACAAGACTTTGTATCACTTAACATAACGCAATTCCTAAACAAGAGTTTGGGGACCTCATACCTCCGTGAAATATTTAGAGTTTTGGAGATTTCTTGCTTTATCTTGTCTCATAAATTGATCGAGAAGTCATGATGACATAAACTACTTTGTACTCTACCCTGAATCCAAACTCTTCATATAAGCTCCTGAACATTTTCATTGTCCCGTCCATTGCGGGACCACTATTTCCTTATCAAATTCCATGAACCAAACGTCATCAGGCATAAACATAACTCCAACCTTACAATGAAAGAAATAACCTCTTCATTCATACATTAGATACATTCCCTACTTTTCGATATTCAAACAGCACTAAAATTCAGATTCCTTATAAGTTCGTTATGTGATGGCATTGTAAAGGTGACCTTGGCAAAAAAAAGTTTCACCATAGATTCCACTGTGATGGAAAAGCATGATGGATGAATAATAGATTTGATATCAGCGCGCTCGTCCTGAGTCCTAAAATTTTAATGAGCTTTCAAAAAAATCCACTGCTTTAAAACCTCGCGGCGCGTTTGCCCTAGTCTTTCAGAGAGAGGCACGTCGGTCTGAATGAGCCGTTGTTTGTAGGCCATTTAGGACCGTCTAAAAACAGTTTGGCCCTTTCTCTGAAAATAGGTATTTATTCAACATGGCTCTTATTCACTGCCAAAATCTGATTCTAAACTGCTCTATATATTTTCGCGTTTTGGTTGTTTCGTGTGAGCACATTCGTGCGTCTAATTGCATAACGCCACCGTATCGAAAAAAGAGTGACTCCACTAGAGCAACTTATTCGGGGGGTTCGTTGCTCGCTGAGCGCTGTGGCCAATTCTAGGTCGCAGCGAGGTCGCAGCACGTTCACTGTCTAGCGGAAAGGGGTCTAGGTTTAATGGATAGCCGTCGTTACCTGACGTAAAGCGGGTATCAAAAATGAAAGTGGGTATCGATATATCTCACTGGGCCGGGCCTGTTGCGTTATTGGTGACTGTTTACCAAAGACATTCGCCAACTGGTTGTGAACAGGTGCCAGTGTGCACCAATTTGTCGTCTGGTGGTGAATTTTGGAAAATTTCGATGACTTGCAAATGGCGCGAATGGGCGTGGACTAGACGCCAACAAGACGCCAACAGGCGCGATCACTGCAAATCTCTCTTTGAATGTAGATTGGTTTTGAATTGAGTGGCAACACTGCGGTTTCCAATATCTTGTATTTCATTTGGGGTCGAAACTGAGAATGTAACATTCCGGACGCGTCCATTTTGTTTGTAGAGGTGGTCACGTGTATTACCCGGAAAATTGGCGGAAAGTCCGCAAAGGTGTCTCAATAATTTGTCGCAAACAGGCGCATTCCAGTGAGATACCCGCTAGAGAGCAATTTCGATTACTTTTAGAAATCATTCATGACGTTCCGCATCTTGCGGTATGCCTTTTTCACGGCTTTGCGGTAGATGTTGTTGCGGTAGGCGTAGACGATTGAATCGGTGAATGTCGAGGTCTGCAGGATGCTGTAGGTGATGTCTCCCATGATGGCCGTTGTGTAAGCTGTGATGCCACCAAACTTGAGCAGGCAAACAAAGACTAACACCGGAAGCCAAGAGACCCACTGGACCCCGACAACGATACCGAACGTCTTGACAGATTTGAGCTTCCTCTGCAGCTGGTCTGCTTGGGCGAGCCAGGCCTGTTTCTTGTCGTGTTTCTTCTGGTTGTCCCAGGCCACCTTGGAGATCAGGCCGGCAATGCAGCAGGTGATCGCCACCCCGAGACCGCACAGGAACATGGTGACGGTGCTCTCTGTACCCCCAGGGGTACACGGTGACAGCAGGCTCACAGGCTTCGCGATGTCGACAGAAGCCACATCCAGTGCCCAGGTTGATACACGCCCGACCCGTGCGAGCCCGACCAGAGGCGGCACCAGAGCGATGATGAAGCAGGCGGCCATGCCGAGGGCGAGTCGGGGGGTTGCCAGGTGCGAAGCGAAGTGGTAGGGAAACGAGATGTGTACCCAGCGGCAGAACAAGAGACCCGCCTGCAGGTAGACGGTCAGACAGCTCAGGAAAGAGACGAGGAAAGTTTGGATCCTGCACCCAAGCCAACCAGGAGGTTCGCCGCTCAACAGACTGTGGATGCCACTTGGGGAGTACATCAGACACTGGGCAACGTCACAGAGGGCCATGGCACACAGGAAAATATTGCCTGGCTCCTGGAATAGGTTTGTAGCTGGTAAATCAAAGGTTCGTGTTTGGCCTGAATTTATTTCTACTTTCTAAATATGTTCCTAGTTGTGAAAATATTTGTGATGTTGAATGTGATATTTCCAATAGTTTATGACTATTGGTAACATAATTCTACCATTACATTGTTTTTACCATTTTTGCCATCATTTGTAAAATTTTGTAAATGGGTTAATGGGCTGGGGAGGAGGCAATTTACACACCCCTGAGAAGTGTAGGGAAGTATACCTGGGTGTCATGCATAGATCACTTAGCACAAAAGACCCACCAGTGTCCAGCAGGGAAATCTACAAATTTCCAGAGGCAGACAGTGGGGCCAGATTATCCCCTTCATTTATGGGGGCAATAACCTAAATCAATTTCGAAAATGTTTCTAAATATTTCTAAACGTTAAAGAATCACATACATGTTTAAGAATTATTCTAAATAAAGAGATTTTCAATTTTAAAATTCTTAACTTTAGATTTTAAATATCTAACTGAAGTCAAATTTGTATTGTTCAATGTTTTGTAATATATAACTTGAATGTATAACTTTTGTTCAAAATATTTAAATTTACACAAATTTAAAGAACCCCTCGGTGACTTGAAATGTTTTTGGCGCCAAAACATTCTATATCCTGAATTTAAAGATTTTCAACATATTCGCGTATTTTGCACATTTCCAGTGTTGGCAAACAACGTGACGTCCCTAGCTTTCGGTAGTCTACCACAGTGAATATCGCTGTGCAGTATTATAAGGAAGATTCAACTTATGATTTGGAAAAAATATCCAAAAACGGCGACTTTGATTCGACAATACGTACCTTTAATGATGACTGGCAATTAATTAGCTTTCAATGAATCAAATACATTTAATGGTGATATAGCCACCATTATCGTTTTATGATAGTAAACTTGATTGTGCGTCAATATCGCTGAATATTTTTAATGCCATAGCCCTAGCCATCTTCCTTCTTCACTCATGATCAATCCCAGCTGTTAAGGGTCGTTGGTCGTCCCCATTCTATGGCGATAAACTGACCAGCTCACGATAGACGATATTAATTGCAATCTACTTTCATGAAGGGGGTTTCGGCAGTACTTGAAAATATCGCTAGGGGTTCCCACGTTTCTTCAGGGCCTCAATAACTACCCACATACCACAATTCATACAAATCCATCTAAAGGAACTTGATTTTTAGGTGCGAACACACAAACACAACCAAAAACAGTACCCCCGTCGTAGGTAAACGTCCTTCCCGAAGGTAACAAACCAATGATTAGGAAACACCTACCTGCATGTCGTCGTCAGTCACGATGACGCCGATCAGACAGCCGTTGCCGAAGAGTGTCCAGAGTGCGTGGACGACGAGGATGAGGACCAGTAGATATTTGATCGGTGGGTAGAGGGCGTACACACCACATTCCACTGGGTTATAGCTCACTACCTCCGTGGTTATGTTTCCTGTAGTGGTGTTGCCAACGATTAACTCGCAGAATCCGACCTCGTCTGTGGCTTTTACAAGGCTGCTGACGCCTTTTGCTGTGATGTTAGTTACATTCTTGGCAAGTTCATAGGTGACGTTTACATGGCGTGTCACAAAATGGTTTAGAAGGCCCCCGACAAACTGTCTCGTGGCGTTTGCGACGGTGAGAGCGCCACTGGTGATGTTTGTGACGGCTTCAGGTGAGATGCTGAGGAAACTCATATTTTCGCATCACCTGTCACCAATCTGAATCGACTGCCTGAAATTTAGAAAAGAACAGTCTTTAAGTGTTTTCTTGTTGTGACTTGATAGAATGCAGCTACTGACTTGCGACTTGATAGAATGCAGCTGGTTTGCTATGTGCTCTGAGGAAGAAGATACCAAAGGACCTACTCCTTAGACTATACATGACAATCGTAAGGCCAAACCTCGAGTATGCAGACATTGTCTGGTCTGGTCTTACCAAACGCGACCAAAGGACTGTGGAATCTGCCCAATACCAGACTACCCGAATCATCAGTGGACACTTCGGGCTACCGTATCCTTCCTACGAAAGTCTCTACACCGAACTATCACTACCATCACTCCAGTACCGACGCAAGTTCCACACAACTGTGACTCTCTACAGACTCTTGAATGGACGCTGCCCTCCACATCTCCAGAGTTTGCTACCCCAAACACGTGCGCCTGATACCAACTCCCGCTATCCCCTAAGGAACAGTGAACACCTGACTACTCCAACGTGCAAAACTACCAGATCTCAGAGAACATTCATTAGTCGAGCGATCTCACTCTGGAACTCTCTTCCCAGTAATATCCGCACATCCCTCACTGTCATCTCCTGCAAAAACAAACTCTGTACATCACTCGGCAACAGATACTCTGTAAATAATTGACTGACCTACCACAAGTATTAGATGACATGTTGTTTAATCTGCTAACCTAGTATGTAATATAAACCTAAGTTTTGGCTTGACATTGTTAACGATTTATATATCTTGTGCATTTTTTTTTCATATGCGCGTCAGTCCTGTGATGGTTTTTGCTAATTTTGTTTCTTCGATGTAATTTTACTTTGTGTTCTGTGTCCGCCGCTATGTGTGTGTTTGACGCATGCGCACTTTGTGAAAGTTTGTATTGAACTTTGAATATACTGTTCCCAGGGCTAACCCTTTGTAATAGCCTTCGGCTAGTTGGGTAGTCATGGCTGTACTTTCCTACAGTCAAATAAAATCAAATCAAATCAAAAATCACCATTTTCTTGACTGTCGTTGTTTGTTTGGTGTTCCTACAGTCATGGTACATAAGTATTATGTTGATTAGCAGGCCATGTTATGAAATAGGTTAGGGAGCAGTTTAGAATAACTGGTTAGTTTTGGACCAGTTGCTGCCCGGGTACATGTACGTGTTAGACATGTAGATAATTTTCTTGAGAGTAGATTGTAGAGATTGTTATTTGTTGTTACACGTAGTTCTTACATCGTATCTGTGTCCGTAAATTAGACCTGCTATGTCCCTTAGCTAGACCGGCTGTCCACTTGTTATCAAAGCCCCGGTCACACTAAACTCACGTCGTACCTGCGATGGGGTTTCTTCCGTCATGACAGCGCCGTACGTCGTACGTTTGGGAAAAACCGGGTGCAATAGTTAACACATACAAAGTGGTGGTCACATATAACGTAAGTACATCGTACGATGGTTTTTTTGAGTGTACCTAGGTCAATCACAGGTAAATCGCAGGTAAATCGCACGTAAAAGTAGCCATCGCCGAGCGTCCTACGCCGGAAAATACAGTTAAAGATGATTTTGAACATGTTCAAAATGTTGCTTCCGTCACCGCACGATTTTCATTACCCCCAATACAGACTTCACTACGGCCTTATTTTAATATCAATGAGGTGAAAAATGTATACATTTCGACCGTGTTCTGATGGTTTCAGTTTTCCCTGATATTGCCGATGTTGTTGAAAAGTGCAGCCACCAGAGCACAGTGGCAGCCGGTGTACAGCGCGCCCGCTGAAGAGCCTGCTTTCAAGGCTATGATTCTCCACGTGTCAGATCGAGTATCGCGCGCAGGTGATGCATATGATTGTTTTATGGCTATACGCACGTGGGTTTATAATCATATCAGACCTCATTCCCTGAAGAAACTACCCAACTTATGGCGTGACTTCTGTGATGAGAACTATACTCTAGTCTCACGCTATCTGAAGCTGGCAGACGCACGGGAACAGCAGCACAACCAGCAGGACGACTAGAACTGAGTTTTTCATTGATATCAACGATTGCTTTATGTTGTAAACATATTATCCTGTATTTCTTAACGAAAGAAAGATACTAAAAAGACTGAAACTTTCATTTTGCAGTTTATTGCTGTCACATGCACTTCACTTTCAGAGAAATCCATTTATCAGTACAACATCCCACTAAAGATATATCAAACCATAAAGAAATGTAGTGCTCCATGATCAGTTGGAATGTTTTCGTTTCACCTTCGTTTTATTTCTTTACTTCTGATTGGTTGTTTAAGGGAAATTACTGTAAGGTTTTTTTTTTATACATTCGAAAACAAAACTGAATAAGGAGGCGTTTTAATACATTAAAAGAATAAGGATGCGATGCAGCAAACGTTATTCTGTCCAATCCAGTTTGGATGTGAAAGGGTGATTTGTAAAGATTATTTCATTAACATATCTTGATATTAAGGGATGAAAAATGAAGTTACTAGAAGACATATCTTTATGCTTATGCGTCTCTGTTGTCATAAACTTAAAACAACTGAAGGCATCCTCGCCGCACATATCTATACATGCAAATCGGCCTATATCATATGGTGCTGCTATGGCAACGAACCCACAGGGCTATTGTAGTACTGTTTCAGATAGACTCTTAGCTGTTTTCCCTCTGTGTTCGGCACATCTCCCCCCCCCCCCATCCCCGCACATTTCGCATCTCATCCAACATCCCGGCCTGCCTCCATGCCCCGGGGACAACTTGCCCCTCTGGCCCCTCTTCATCCAAGTCTCTGTTTTGTAAGCCTGGGTACCTTTCTCTCATGAGATTATGCAAACACATAGCAGCGCTCACTATGAGCTCGACTGCTTTTAGTTTCTGTAGTATTCCCCACCACACTCTCGAGCCAACACTGCACGAAATGGCCACGTATCCTGACGGATCCGACGTATCCGGAATCGGGCCTCATGGCGTTTCCGAGCGAATCCGGAAAAATCCCAGTTCACTGCTCGGATACTGAAGTGCCCGCAGATCCGATCAATTCCGACGCCGTATTCTTCTGGATTCGTGATGCGCCTCGGATACCCGAAGATATTTGCGCGGATCCCTCGTTTTTTGATATTTGGAATGTTCGGATTGTTTGTATGTCGGTAGTTGCTTCGGATCCTGACGAATAAATACACACGGCACGGCATGATCTCATTTCCTGACGAATCCAGCAGATCCGGAATTGCGCATCATAGCAGATACGGAACGTTTCCGATTGGATCCGATACACCTCAGATCAGACAATTCCGGCGCCGTATACGTCTGGATCCTTCATACGTTTCGGGTACAGATACGGAACGTTTCCGAGCAAATTCAGACAATTACCAGGTACACCTCAGATCCGGCAATTCCGACGCCGTATACGTCTGGATCCGTGATGCGCGTCGGATACCTGAGGATATTTGCGCGGATCCTTCGTTTCTAGATATTTGTCAATATGGCAGAGATTTTCGGATTGTTTGTCGGTAGTTGCTTCGGATCCTGACCAACAAATACACACTGCACGGCACGCGGCATGATCTCAGATCCTGACGAATCCAACAGATCCGGAATTGCGCATCATAGCAGATACGGAACGTTTCCGATTGGATCCGATGCACCTCAGATCCGACAATTCCCGCGCCATATACGTCTGGATCCTTCATATGTTTTGGGTACAGATACGGAACGTTTCCGAGCAAATTCGGACAAATACCAGGAACACCTCAGATCCAGTAATTCTGATGCCGTATACGTCTGGATACGTTTCGGGTACAGATACAATATCTACTTGGATCTTTCATTTTTTTATGTATTTGCCAATATGTTAGAAGTTCAGATTTGCCAATATGTTAGAAGTCATGAGCTGTCTCGGATCCTGACGTGTACGGAACACGGATTCGTGTCGGATATCCAATTTACCCACAAGACACTTCTGGGCGCGACAAACGTTAACGGTTTTCTTTCGGTTAACAGCACAGACAAGAACGGCGTTTCATCACCTTCTGTGCTTAACATGGCATCGCCAGAGTCTACCATGGTCGACCAGTGATTTTTGAGTGACTTGAGAGTCGAAGGGAATTCGGTGTAAACTCAAACGCACGGAATTGCGACGTTGTCTTCTTCGTGCATGCAATATTCGTCGCCCCCCTCCCCCCTTGTAAACGCTGGTAGGGAGTTGATTCATCATTTTGAGGGACTGCCCTTTGGTAAGTACAAATTGAAAAATTCCCGTTTCTAACTAGTTTTGACGTCAGTTATCCTCCTATTGTGGCTTGACATATCATCGCATTCGCATGACCATAAAAATTCTCCAGCCAACCTGCCCTTTTACGGCGTTAGGATCTAGGAAATTTAAAATTTCAATTTGTTCATTCTTGCCAATGGTCAGCAGACATGTGTGTCTGGTTAACGTTTCAGATACAAAATAGCAAGCAGTGGAGGGAAAGATAATTAAAGATATGGAAGGGAAGAAAATGTCATAAGTATTTGTCCCACAAAGATCCCACAGTTTGTGGATAGTGAACTAGAACTTATAAGGAGGCAGTAGTGTGCCTCAGTGATTATTTCATTCAGTTATAGCTGTGCATGTTTGATCAATATCATATTCAAGTTATAGATGTAAGTTTTACGTAGTCAATTCAACGATGCCCAGATTCATTTTTTTACACATGTGAGTATGTGATATGTTTAATATTTGTCATTGTTTCCATTTATATATATATATCCAGTACAGCATCGGCAGATACTTCCTTCACAAATGCAGCACATATTGTGAGGACCTTGGCTGGGAACAAAGCAATCAACTGTCAGATGCTCAGCTGCTGAGTACCTCAGGCTCCTTTGGTAAGTCCATCATCGGTACACTTCAATGTTAGCTGAGAGAGGCATGATGGATATCCATTGTCCCGTGTTTTTTGTAGCTGCTGTGATGAAACGAAGCCCATGTCAAAATCATGTGACATGTTCCTTAAATACGTGAATTGATATTTATTCATCATTTGGTTTTATCATATAGGAACTGGTTCATCACAAGATGGACTCCAAGCTGAGTCCAACATGCAGATACAGAAGAAATCAGCCTTGCCTGTCCCTTACCAAGAATGCATGGAAGAAGTGAACTCAGATGTAGTCAGAGAATGGGGAGAGGACGATTATACACATGCAGTTCCACGGCATATGCTACTTACGTTTAAAATGTGGCGCGTCATCATGGGAGTTCTTCAGACAGTATAATGTTACTTTCTATTTTCAACCTCTGTATTTGAAATAATTGTATCTGATGGTTTTTAGACTAAGAGCTGGCCACAAATAAGGCTTTTATTACTTTAGTGGAATATTTAGAACATGTAGATAATTTTGGTCCAAGGGCACTATACAGTAGTAAATATTACCACAATGTTGTGATGGTGTTACTTGTAATACATTTCATAATTTTTCAGAACATTGTGCTTGCACAACCCCAATTTACCGATATTAACCTGCATATGCAGTGGTGCTTTGAGTATGTGGATGTCCCTCAGCCTGTCTCAAATGAAATGGATCATTTAGCCATATAGTACTTCCGTATTGTATTGTATTTGATAGTTTTTGAACTTAGAAATACATTATGTTGAGATATGAAATGATACATATGTTACATACAGGCTTTCCCAAACTTCCTGTCATTCAAAATGATGTTTTGGGTATAGTTAAATTAGGAATGCAAGCACATAGTCGGATCCGTTACGGATTCGTTGTTGGGTCCACCTGTACCCGTCAGTATTCACCATTTTCTTCAAAATACAGAAAAATCCCTGTACGCATCCGTCAGGATCTGTGTCATTTCCGTACAGTGTACGGCTCCGTATTCGTCGAAAATCCCTTACTTTCGGATTCTTCAGGAAATATTCCATATACCGGTGCGGAAATAGTCGGACACGTTACACGAATCCGCATGTATCCGTCAGTATCCGCCAAAAATACAGAAAAATTCCTGTTCGTATCCGTCAGGATCGGTGGCATTTCCGTACAGTGTACGGCTCCGTATTCGTCGAAAATCCCTTACTTTCGGATTCTTCAGGAAATATTCCATATACCGGTGCGGAAATAGTCGGATACGTTACACGAATCCGCATGTATCCGTCAGTATCCGCCAAAAATACAGAAAAATTCCTGTTCGTATCCGTCAGGATCGGTGGCATTTCCGTACAGTGTACGGCTCCGTATTCGTCGAAAATCCCTTACTTTCGGATTCTTCAGGAAATATTCCATATACCGGTGCGGAAATAGTCGGATACCTTACACGAATCCGCATGTATCCGTCAGTATCCGTCAGTATCCGACAAAAATACAGAAAAATCCCGGTACGTATACGCCGGGAAACGAGGCCATTTCGTGCAGTGCAACTCAATCAAAAGTGTGTCGTATTGGCCTAGTAGGGTCCGCCGCTGGACCCACGGACTCACCCATCACCTCCGTCGCCTTCTCGCATTCTGTCTTTCTTGCAGAACCCTGATGAGGGCTGCCAAAATTACAGCTTGCCTTCCCTGTACTCTAGTTAGCTGTATCTGCAGCCATACCAGCCTGATTCTTTCTGGTGGCATCACCATCTTGCGAAGGTCAGATGAAATATGCACACATATGGGATGAGCGACACGTGACAAATCGCACGACGCCTGAAAATTTTGAACATCACCCGACGCTCTACGATAGCTGATTTTACCTGCGATTTACCTGCGTTGTACGGGAAATGCATCGTACGTGCATCGTAGGTACGACGTGAGTTTAGTGTGACCGGGGCTTAACTGTCGAAAGCAGTCTACAGACAAATGACAGTAAAGTCACTATATTTGTCCCTCCGCTTGCCCGACGCAATGGAAGAAAACAATTTTTGGATTGTGAATTTTCCCGACATCAGCAGCACGTGGCGTTCACGTGATAAACGCATGGCCATGATGTTATGCCGTGCAAAAAGGTATCATCCGAGCGGGGGTCGCTAGGTTGTATCAAACCTTCCTAAAACTGGCAAGAGTTTCAAACCTCGAATCACCATGGATAGTCTACGTCAGCTACTTTTAAAAGATACTAGCCACCGTGTAAGCATGGGCATTTGGCCCCGGCTCCGCAGACTCAAACAATAGCGAGTTTTCTTCCCCGCTGAGTAGTTGCGTAAGACTTTCCTGTCGGTAGTTATGCAAATACCCGAGGGTCTCCCGTCGTCCCTTGCGCGAAAGCCCCTCGAGCTAACTTCAAAACTTCAAAACTTCGCTCGGAATTCGCTCTTGGCGCCTGCGGCGCCACGGGGGGCGCCCTTCGGGCGCGCTTGGGGGGCGCGGCGCGCTTCGGGCGAGGTCGGCTTTCGGGTAAGCTCGAGATCCGCGCGCCCGCCTATCGCCCGCCTATCACGGTGGTCAAAAAGGCCTCGATTTTTCCTAACTTGGAAAACATGAATATTGATAAGGACTCGATGTCAATCACTCCTTTCACTATTGGCAACAGTAGCTGATTGGTTCACACTTTTGCAGGCGGGATCCAGATTTGTTTTGGTTGTACCAAGCCGTGCAGCATTTCCCCCGCGAACTTGTCCTTTTCAAATGCGCGCCTTGTCTCCGCCTCTATTGTTTTCTGGTTAACACATTAACAATACCCCAGCTTTCATTTCAATCATTCCCACGCTCAAGCTTCGTACAGACACCATCGTTTCAATTCTTCCTGAGCTAAATTTTCGTCCATGTTACCACACAAAAAACTAAAGCCACTAAGAAATCGCAGTTTCCGTTATAGCTCACCGACATTTCCGGGTTCTTGATTCCGCGCCTGACCGCTGGAGACGGGGCCAAACAAAAAACGGCATTTCCTACGTACATTATCCGCGCCTTTGTTTAAACACACAGTCAAAATTAACCGATAGAATTCCGAAAAATTATCGACGAAGTCGAATGTTTTTATTTATTATATAATAAGATAAACCCCGTGTGATAACGTGCGACCCGATAACGCAACGCTCCCCTTTATATATGGCGTCTTTGATCAGGAAATCGTGACAGTACCGGCGTGTCTGGCCCTGTCCTACACAGCGACTCATGATCAATAATCAGAACCTACGTTTTCCGAATTAGTAACACATCCTTTTTAGCAACAAACATTTTTTGTAATAGAACAAGGTCAAAGTACGTAATTCAATACGCGTGGTAACAACGCTCACGCCAGCGTCTGAGATTGATGTGCCGAATGTTGCGCCGACATAACGTTTCATACAAACTTTCTGACGGCTATGGTTGAAAAATAAAAACAGTGCATTCTTATGAAGAGAAAATTATAACAAAATACACATAAGTAAATCAAATGCTGGGAAATATGAAGGCTGCGTTTTTCTTTGACAGCAGAACTGGATTGACGCGGAAATTTCTTTTGTTTACAATTACCGACGCCACGTCTGTTTTCTTCATGAAACATACTTGTGGGTATCAATCGAGTCAATGTATTTTTACATTTCACCCACGTGTCGTCCAATCCGAAAATGTACCATTTGGGTGTACAGTTATATATCATTAGAAAGTGTAAAAGGTTTCTATCTCTACAAACTCCGATCACCCGGTCGATACAATCATAACAATGTTTCAATTTCTAGTACCGACACAACATTTTCATGAAATGTCTTCTATGAAAGTTTTTGGACGATTGAATCATTCTCACAGTTTGCTTTGCAGTACCAAAAAAATTGAAGAATAAATGATATACTGATTTCTTGAGAGGAGTGAATGAGAATATACTATTGAGGTCTTTGGTAGTTGAAAATCGCGGGCAATTATCCCGCTTGGGCCGGAACAAATACAATGGCAGTATTTCTCGCTCATTTGCATCTGGCTTGTGACAGGGCCTAGCGAAATCTTCTGATCTTCGCCGACGCCTTCATTATACTGGCCAAACATGTCCTTTCCACCACGTGTACTATCTGAACATAGCGTACGCTTCATATTTTGGCCCATATCTTTTGATCTACAAAGGATAATTTGACAAAAACACCATAATCGGAAGAGCAAAAACGCGCCGCCATTTTGATGACGTAGGCTGTCTGTTCCATGGTGGCTCACGGGAGATATGGAAGGAAATGTGACCCAAAATCCTTCAAAATTTCGTAGAATGATTTTAGATTTCACAGACATCGACTCAAGTTTCATAGAATTGAAAAATTATTGGTATAAACATTGACTAGGACTTCAACTAATGTTTAGTACGTAAATCAGAAAAAAATCCTTTGAGCAGCGGCTACAAAGTTGAAAGTTCAATCACCGGACGTAGCCTGGCTTTCGTTCTCCTAAATGATGTACTATTTTGAACGCAGTGTATAGCTGTCACTTTTATTCTCAAATGTATTTGAAAAGCCAACATATCGTCTCTGTAGGTACTTCTTTCTGTTTCTTGACCCGACCATCGGTTCATGCGTTATTTTGAGATACATTTTGTACCGTGTACTGGTGTAAAGCTATGAATGCAGGGTCCCGGTGGGTACCCCGCGGTGCGGTGGGCGGAGCTAATTTCCATAGCGACGCGGATTTTTGCTTGACGACCGTACCACCGTGTATCACATATATATATAGTACAAACTCTCCTTCCGAGGGCTACAGCCTATGGTGTAAGTTAGAAAGACATGATTAAATACGCGGTGTCGAATTACATATGAAATGCGTCATGCATGACGCTTCCGTGCTACTTGTTGTTACTGGTTCATGAGTTTATTCTGTTATGTCGCTGGACGTAACCCCTTTTAAATGTTTTGTATAAAAGAGAGAGATGGTTAAGAGTCATTGCACGAGAAAACCAGGCAAAACCAGGCAGAGGTGGGAAGATGGGGGTCGGCCAAATCGGCTCAAACTTTGTATGTGTGATAGGTATGTGGAACTATGAACAGCCATATAATTAAAACCCTCCAGCTATTTTTCGTTATGGCGTTATGGGACCCCCCTCTGAGACCCTCAAAAATCCAACAATTTATGGCTGAAAATTACTGAAATTGCAATGGCTACCCTGACAATTCTGATTAAAATACGATTATGAATTTTATATTTCCATATAGCATGGGTTCCCTAGTTTTGCCTGCCAAAAGTTGAAGGTGAAGCATTGACATTAAGAGGGTGTACTAGGGGGTTACCAGAACCAATGAAAGCAGAATTTTCATCTCTTTGAATTTTAGTCATTTTTAAGGGGCATTATCTGCCCTGGGCAGTGGCTTTGGAGACTGGTTTTACTGTTGCTTGAGAGAGGAACATCTACTGATTCAAAAACAAGTGTCGTAAATTTGGGCCACTCATAACGCGAGCCGTGAATGGGGGCTCTTTATGGGGATTTTTCGGGTTCGAGGCTATAATAAATCAGGTTGTAACGTCTCACTACGGGGTAAGTTATGGCAATTTTTTCTGTCGCTGGGTGAAAACCATGCATAATTGTCATAGAATACTAGCACAAATCAGAAATGTTGATTTGGGCTCTACATGGGGGATATGAGGATACTTAAAAAGTAAGCTTGTTTTACACATTTTACAGTTGCTCTCTAAGAATTAGTTAGTTCCTCACTAAATAATTATATGCAAACATGTATTCATTCATTAGATGGTAATACTTCAAATTAAAGGCTATGTATGGGGGTTATAAGAACTCCACATTTTCACTGGAACACACCCGTGCACATGGGTGCAGAGCTACATATACTTTATTTGGACAATAAAGAATTAGACTATAACAAATGTCAAGAACAATTTAAGATTTCAGCTAAATGTATATAATTTTGATGGTCAATCAGGATCAGTACAGGTATCATACTGAATTCAACAAACTGCAGTTGATAGATTATCAAACTTACAAAGTGTTCTCAGAAACGAAGCCCATTACTGTAGCATGTAATGTAATTTTCATTCCCAGGGTTACACACACCATATCAAAATTTTGATACTACATGTATCTACAAAATGCATGCAATTCCTAAAATTATGTCATAGGACCATTGAAACAGTCATAAGCGTTGAACAAATGAATACCATTATGCAAAAATTGAAGTCCAAGATCATGCACATCAACTTGTTCTTCACTCACTCAGTCTGACTCTCAAGAAGGTGATTAAGGAGGATATTGGTTTACAGGATGATGATCTTTATTCTGATCTTGACAGGGACTTGTAAAGAAACTTGTGTCACCTCACAGAGGATGAAATTAATGGGATAATACAAAAATATCAACTATTGCCATCATCTATCATTGTGAGAAACGAATATCTGCAATCACGCCAAAGGTGAAGGGCTGAATGCACTGAAGTTGATAGGAGTGACGCATCGCAATTTCCACGTACTTGCCACTTGCCATTAACACGACCAGCATCCGGGAAAGCCTCCTACATCTGCCAAGTGGAAACCATTGTGCGCATCTGTACATGTTGGGCTGTTTCTATTTATTTATTTATGTCTGTTTTCTTTAGCCAGGGCAGGCGCACTCAGTGCTAAACGCACTGCTTCTCAGGCGTGCTCTGTACAGAATAACATAAACAGACCGATAACATAACAAGGAAATAACATGAACTAATGAACAAAAAGTAACCAAAATAATAATATATACACAACTGAGTGTCAAATCAAACACCGTAAATCAAAGTCGATGTGGCAGGCCGTGTCTGGAGGTTAGAGGTCAGCAGTACTGCTCTACTAGCTTTTCAAAAGTTAGGCCCGACGTGGCCACTCTAACTGTAGCCGGCAAATCATTCCAGGCAAATGCACCCCTGTACCGAAATTTTCTTCGCCCGGATTCTAGTCTGACATTTGGAAGTTGCAATGATAAGTTTGAATTATGTCTTGTTCCATAGATGTTAGATGTTCTGTCAAATATTTGTAGGTATTCTGGCACTTGTTGGTGAATAGATTTAAAGACGGGTTGAAGGAGGTGCATTTGCCAGCGAGATGCGAGGGAACTTCAACCTAAAACAGATAAGTGTACATTATGTCCACATGTGCTGTACGTGACAGACCGAGGACAATTCGTGCTGCTCGGTTTTGAAGTTTCTGGACATTGTCAGAGAGAGATTATTCACAGTTGGCTCAAACAGTATCACAGCACTCAATCTTTGGAAGAACCATACAGTTGAACAGCATAGAAAGTGTCTTAGGAGGTAAAATGGAAGCTAAACGTCTTATCACTCCGCCTAGATGACACCGCATTGCACAGTTTGTTGACATGTATGCTCCAAGTTAGACAGGGGTCAAACCAAACACCTAGATATTTAAAACATGAAACTACTTCCAAAGACGTTCCAGAAAGAGTAAGATTAAGCTGTTCATTACCTGGGCGCAGCCTTCGTATAGTGCCAAAGAGCATAGACTTGCATTTACGGACATTTAGTGTCAGTCTGTTTGCATCTAGCCACCTCTTAATATTGCGAGGGTCAGCATTTAAAACTATGGACTTTTCTATGTTATGAAGCATTGACTTTTTAAATTCACTATTATCTGTCTTAGTATTTCTTCTTACGGTAATAATACATACAAAGAAGTTCAGTGATGCCCTTGACTTTTTTTCAATCTTTGAGATTTCACATTCCCATAACATTATGACAACCTCTAACCGCCTACAGCAAATGTATGTTTTGGTTAAATAATATTCAAAACTATTGCGGTTGTAGCATAGTACTTAACCACTTAGCTCCCAAGTACCTGGCTGCCCTGCTTAGCCAGGTGCCTTGTATTGCATGAATTGTGTGGATTGTATCATTTAGATTTTGTAAATGTGCAAAAGAGATTGAAATTACTAGCTACAGTCATTGGCTGAGTTCTTCGAGAATGCTTGATACCAGATATTGAATGTTCTTTGAAATGGAACAATTGCAACTGCAATGTACAATCTGTTGATTTCATTATGATTCATGTACTGACCCAAATTGAGAAGTATATTATATGTATTTAGTTTCAAACTGTTCCCCGACATTTGTTATAGTGACTGTCTTGTTTCTTGATTTTTCCATATAGCTGCGTGTACCAGTGATATCACATATGTGGGGTCCTGATAACCCCCATACATAGCCTTTTTCACTATTGACCACTTCATAATTGCACATAATTTTTTAGTAAGTGATTTACTGATTGATGTCTTAAAAAGCAACTGTAAAATGTGCAAAACAACCTTAATTTACTTTTTAAGTACACTCATATCCCCCATGTAGAGCCCAAATCAACATTTCTGATTTGTGCTAGCATTTTATGACAATTATGCATGGTTTTCACGTAGCGACAGAAAAAATTGCCATAACTTACCCCGTAGTGAGACGTCACAACCTGATTTATTATAGCCCCGAACCCGAAAAATCCCCATAAAGAGCCCCCATTCACGGCTCGCGTTATGAGTGGCCCAAATTTACGACACTTGTTTTTGAATCAGTAGATGTTCCTCTCTCAAGCAACAGTAAAACCAGTCCCCAGAGCCACTGCTCAGGGCAGATAATGCCCATAGAAAATGGCTAAAATTCAAAGAGATGAAAATTCTGCTTTTATTGGTTCTGGTAACCCCCTAGTACACCCTCTTAATGTCAATGCTTCACCTTCAACTTTTGGCAGGCAAAACTAGGGAACCCATGCCATATGGAAATATAAAATTCATAATCGTATCTTAATCAGAATTGTCAGGGTAGCTATTGCAATTTCAGTAATTTTCAGCCATAAATTGTTGAATTTTTGAGGGTCTCAGAGGGGGGTCCCATAACGCCATAACGAAAAATAGCTGGAGGGTTTTGATTATATGGCTGTTCATAGTTCCACATACCTATCACACATACGAAGTTTGAGCCGATTTGGCCGACCCCCATCTTCCCACCTCTGCCTGGTTTTCTCATGCAATGACTCTTAAGGATCATACTTATGACGTTCTTTGTTTCTCATGAGAACAGGCTTTGGCATAATACACCATGACATGTGGACATGACCAAAACTGGACATAAACTACTCCTGCACGTAAATAGGTCATGTTACGTTAACCATCAACATTACATCGTAGGTACATTTGAGTCTTAGAATTACTGTGGCAGCTGTGGGGAGGATAGTAGAATAGAAAAAAGATAGACTTACAAGTCCAAATTCTGACGCTCTCTATGTCGTCTCGCTAGAGCTGTTTTTTTTGCACACGATTTTATACGAACCCCTAGTAAGCGTTATTCTCTGTTACATTGAACAGTCTAGACTCCCTTGGCAGACTTAGCACCTACTTTCAAAATGACATTTATGTGTCAAAGTGATTAGGTTTAAAAGGCTTGATCGGTTCCGATATCTCGCAGAGGTGAGAGGAGAGGGACGTTAGAAATCCCGGACAAAACTACCCCTCTCGATCGAAGCCTCTGCTTGGAGAATAGCGGGACACAAATGAGTGGGTGAGTACGCGACGTTTAGCATCAAAAGTGTTAATACGGTTGTTTGGAAAAATAAAACTAGTACTTCTACCAACAGAAGACAGCAGCTTTTGAGCACTATGTTCGATCACGGATAATTGCGCCCATGCTCTAGTTGGACCATATTTGCGCACCATACATTTGGAAACAGTAGACCGAGAAAAGAACTCTCCTTGTCTCTGTTGAAATGTAATGGAACATACCTACAAGCGAAATTGATTTGGAGTAAAACCTCCGACATGGCCTTGAATAGCCGAGTCGTTGGAAAGGTCTGGCGTGATTGAGTAGCTAAGATAAGAGGAGGACAAAACGTACTTAAATGTGGAACCGTACAGCATCAATGGTGGAGGTGGTTTATTCATGCAGAATCGGTGACACGGGAAATACATACACATGATTTGTTTTAATGGAATAATGACTGCGAAGCTGACGTATAATGAAGACGTAGAAATAAAGCAGATACAACAAATCAACCTACCCCAGGTGGCAATTTTTTCAACTGATACATCACTTTAGTCAGTTTAAAGGCTTTGGCAGGAGAGGATTTGTTCGCTACATGTCAATCAAACCAGTCAGAAGGAAAGACATATCGAATTATTATACGGTAGACCTCCACAAGACAGTATAGCTCTGTCTTTGCTATGAAAGAATAAGGAGGAAGGAAGTTTTAATCGAAAATTTCTGATATCATGAACAAACGGATAATGAGTGTGTTTCACGTACATGTATCTATATATCTACAAGACTGTGTAGACGATTAAAATGCCTGCACCATTTTACTTTTCCATTACTTAGAATTTCCTACAGCAAATCTGTACATTTTGCTGTAAATAAGCAAAAGAAATACATTATCTGGCAAACATTGTAAATTTTAAAGGTCCAAAAGTGCACCAACATCGGAATCACCGGTCAAGACTATCTTTTGTCCACCTGCGTTGGTAGGTAGTTATGATTTTGCCACGGGACGAACTGTTTGGCGATTAGATATTACTAGCCTGGACGCCAGGCTGTTTTCAGAGCCTACACAGGCCAACATGCCCCCAAGGAAATTCTCCACAGACAAGCCTTCGTTAGACCCTCAGCAACAGTCTGCCCAGATGACTGCAGTTGCTCATTGTCTAACTGAAAGATGCGTGTGGTAGAATTTCATTGGGAGCATGTCGGCTACGGAGCCGAGGAGCTGTCCGGTGTAGGCCCTGGAAACAGGCTGGCGTCTCGAGGCCTTCATGTTACCGGCGCTCAACAGAACATGACATCAGCTCACGACAATGAAATTTGACCATGTCTATCAATCCCCATGGTTTGATATAATAAAAAGAAGTAACAGGTATCATAAGTAATAGAGAAAGGCTCGTACCGTGTTCGAGAACGAAGTGACGAGATCGACGAACATCTCGCAAATGGGCCGCGCACGTTTCAGTACGTGGGTTGATAAGCGGTGGTGGAATCGTCATTCGTTTGCCATATTTGTAATGCCATTGAATATATCTACAAGACGTCATTCAAACAACATTCGATGTTTTTCTCGCTACTGATTAACTGCCGCTGCCGGAAGTGCATAGCCGTTGTTATTGTAGACCGGACGACCAGAACAAAACCGATAGCAGGATTATCAACATCATCACATCTAAAAGACCATGGTGTTACCGGCGTTATAAGATCGTAGTTAACAGAAACAGTTATGGATGAACTGATGACAGGATCTAAGTCACAAAGTGTAGTTTTTTGTTATTTTGGCTTAAGCTGTTCGACCGTTATCATTGAACATCATCACTAAACAAGTGAGAACCATTTATTATAGAGTGCTTTATATGTTAGGGATTTTCCATCATTACCTTCGCCGAGAAGGTTATGCAGAGGGTAGCGTTTGTGTGTGTGTGTGTGTGTATGTAAAGAAGCAGAATAACTCGAGAAGGCTTGGATGGATTGTCTTGATATTTGGTAGGTGGGTAGGTCTTGATGAGACTAAGAAATGATTAGATTTTGGATCCCCTAGCGGCTTGTTACAGTACTGCAGTGGAACTTCCTGTTTTGATATCTCGTGTTCTGGACAAGCTATGGAACTGATTTTTGAGTGGTAGATAGCTCTTTGGACAGAGAGTAAGTGGTATAGGTTTTGGCCCCCTAGCGGCTTTTTTGGAACTGCAGGAGCAGGTTTTGGTTCAGACTTTGAAAGGGAATAACTCAAGAAGGGCTTGATGGATGGTCATGAATTTTGGAAAGTAGATAGCTTGAGTGATAATGTACATGATTAGATACTTTTTATGCAAATCATTATCTAATTTGCATAATTAATGAGGAAAGTTTACACAGCCGCCAAATTCCATGGTAGGACTCTCAAACATGTGACATTTGTATCTGAGGAAGAGAGAAATATTATTAGATATCAACTATGCAAATGAGGACCTCATTTGCATAATTAATGAGAAAATACTATAACTCAAGATGGGCTTGATGGATGGTCATGACTTTTAGTATGTAGATAGCTGACGTGATACTTTGTATGATTGGACGATTATTATGCAAATCAGATTCTAATTTGCATGATTAATGAGACAATTTAAAAAACCTGCTGTGTACCATGATATGACTATTCAAATATGTGACATTTGTAACTGAGGAAGAGAGGGATGTTGATAGATTGAAAATATGCAATTGTAGGCCTAATTTGCATAATTAATGAGTAACTACGTTAATTCCATACAGGTAAATGATGGCAATTTCATAGTTGTGGCATTTGGAAGTTATGTGAAGGTGTACATAGTTGAATCAAATTATGCTGATACAGACCTCATTTGCATAATTGATGATGTTAGCATATCTATTAACCTTCTTTGTTAAGCTTATGCTTTGGACAACGTCTGTTTTTTGGGTGAAGACGATCAACTAGTATGATTTATAATTAATGAGAGACACTCCTAATACGTCAGTCATAAAGGTTAAAATCATTTGGCGAAGGTATGAGGTCGTGGAACTCTAGTTATCTATCAAATGCAAGTAATTGATACATATCATATACCTTGCGAGAGAACTAATCCCCACAATACAAGTTTAGCACCCATCAATATGTTTGATTTGTAGTAGATTTTTGTGAATGTCTAGTGGTTAGTATTTGGTGCTCTCAATGCCCGGATTCAATTTCCAGTGTCGATACCATATAACTAGTAGGCTTTGGGCTGTTTGTTATTTTACTTACGTCGATACCGCGCGTCTATAGTGCGCTCTCACCAAATAGTGCAAAGACTTGGTTCTGTTTGCAGTTTGATATGATCTTCTTTCAAGATACTATTGGCAATGATATACAATGGATCAGTGAGGTTTTCTTTAACAAACGGAACTTAACATCTAAAACACAAGAAAACGCAGATACCTGAACAGAAGTCGTCACGGCTGGCGACGACGCTAATCTTATGCTAGGGTCACATTTCCAACCCGGGGCCCGGCCGGGCAGTCTTTGGGAACGAAAACTATGATATAAAAGACAATGAAGCACACAAAACTTTTGAAAAATTATTCCTTACCATGCGTTATGTATATCCTTGATATGCGTCTTTTATGCTTTGTTTTCTCAAACAGCCCGGCCGGGCCCCGGCTAGGAAATGTGACCGGAGCATAAGCCAGGAATGAAGACGGGAGCTGCGACGGGCCGGGATGAAGCTCTCCTCTAACTCTAAATCTCAATATCTGGCGGCGCACTGCAGACTCAGCATGGCTAGGCTGACGTCAGGACGCGCCCGTGCCAGGTGCCATCAAACGCTATAATCATACCTGTTACAGTGAATGGACTTAATTCGTATTACTCTAAATGCATGTAAGTTAGCGTGGGTGTTTTTTTCATTTCGCTGGTGGGAGAAAATGGAGTGATCGCGAGGGTTTTAAGATCGCGTTTGAAACAATAGCAGCGCTACAGTCATAGGTGGGCAAAAGTTTTCCCAGTGGTTTTAAGTTCGCGCTGAAAGTTCACCGCGGAAACCGAGAACATAAAACCACCACGAATTTTGCATTTCTGCATTTACACTTATGTGTGAAGGGGGAGGGGGGTGGTGTTCAACTGAAATCAATTCCATGCCATCATCACGTCTTGAAAAAAAGAAGATTTTGAGGTTGCATAATAAGAGCAAGAATAGAGTTACAATGTTTTTGACCAAACTTTTGCCCAAAATTGTGAAGACTCCATTTATGAAAAGGAGGTTCGACTCAAAAAGTCGTTTTATACGTGGCCCATTTCATATTGTAATAAACTAGAATGAAATTGAATGAAATGAAAATTCTGCATAGTTTAGGATAATCAGCACTGATTGTGTACACTTAACCATCCTCCCAGACCATTAGATGTATAGGGTGGAGCCCATCTCCTTTTCGGAAACACTGGGCAAACTGAGGTGCAATCACTGCAGCAGGGGGCTAGTCTAGTATGTACCATTTTTATAACGGTATGACTCGATTCGCCTCTCGTGTCCCCGGGCGCGAACTTGAATGAATTTGCATGTTAGCATATGTCTTACAACTTTTACAATTTTCATCTGTGTTGGCCCATAGATGAAGAAGTTATATACGTGGCCCCATTTCATATTGTGATAAATCAAAATAAGATAGAATGAAATGAGATTTCTGTGAAAATTATTATAATCAGCACTGGCTCTTTACACTAAAACATGTTAGTCAAATTATCCCTTATAGTTAAATATAACAAGAAATGAATGAATGAATGAATAAATGGCAATCAAGAAAAGAGTTAACAGAAAATATCTTTGTGATAAAAATTCCCAAGCTACTAGTATGTGTGTGCCTACTGTAAAAGCCCAGGCTTGTTGTTGACCTATTTTTATGTGTTTTCGTTGGCTTTTTTATTTTGACAAGTTTCGTTTTGTGAAGCTTGTGTGCCTAGGTGGCTTAATTACGTCCATGCAAAATGGTACATAGGCTGTACAAACCGTAAGTTTCTTCGGTTGGGTACATCTAATTGTTAGAAAGATGAGAACAAAGTTTTCGACACACCAAAACACGATATCAATTAGCAAAATACACTGTCTAATGGCGTCCGACCAGGGTAGATGTCTTGTACATCTGTGGCCGACATTCTTCAAGGTTTAAACCCATTAAGCTACTTTATATAACGCACCCATCAACAGTCGACACACCGAAACACGATATCAATTAGCAAAATACACTGTCTAATGGCGTCCGACCAGGGTAGATGTCTTGTACATCTATGGCCGACATTCTTCAAGGTTTAAACCCATTAAGCCACTTTATATAACGCACCCATCGACAGTAATCCACATGCATGTTCATGTACAATGCGAGACTGAGGCACAAATTATTATATCAGTTGGTCAAACTCTGCCCAAATAACACAAGTTGTTCAAAGTCTTATCTTAGTAAAGAAGCATCTTAGTTTTGGAGCATTTTCTCATAGTTCATGCAAACGAGGCCCTCATTTGCATGATTTATGTCTGATAATATCCACGTACACATACCTTCCAAATGCTGTAGAAATGAAATTGCCATCATTAACCACTATTGAACAAATTGTGAAAAATGCCATCACAGAGAAGCCAATTACTACCCCTTCATTGATTTGTTTGCAGGGTAGGCAGAGAAGCTCTTGGACATATTGTACAGCTATGGCTTATTCCAAACTGATCAAATTGAACAGTTTTTCATATGTTTGTATTAACTTAATTTACACGTTTGTACCAGCTTAAATTACCTATACGCATATCGTGTTAAAAATATAGAAAAGGCCTTTCGAGATAAATTCTATCAACTTGAAGTCTATTTCGTAAGGGTATATTGCATGACCACTCTCAACATTCTGCCCAGCAGTCCCTTAAGACCGAGAAGTAAAAATAAGCAAATTTGAAAGGGAAAAGTTCTACTAATGCAGCATCTGCAATCCCCCGATGTATGAACATATCTGATATTAAGGTGCCAAAGACATTCTTGAGGAAGATACAACAACACTGTTTAAGTTGCGGTCGGGTAGGGTAGGGTCCCCGACAAACCCTTAAAGATTTGCCCCCTCGAGGGCTAAAGAGTATCTCAATAAACTACATATAATACTACATAGTATTACAATGGTCATCAAAGGAACAAGGGCCTTCTCTATACGTTCTATCCGTAGCTCTCTTAGCATACTATTTACTATATTTGGCCAGTTTCTACTATTTTCCCAGCGACATCGCGGAGCCTGGCAGAGGCTATCACGTCGTTTATCTTTATCTTTTTAATATTGCCAGGCACTCCTTAATTTTGTCTTACGACTCATACACGTAAAACGGCAAGGACAGAAATTTTATCGAAACTAAGGATTAGTGCGCACTTTGTACAAATCAAAAAAGGGCCGACACCACCACACACAACACACCAGTCAATGAGAGACTAAGCCCAACATGTCATGATGATATTGAGAACGAATTACACTTCATAATGAATTGTCAAACCTATGATAAAGACCGACAAAAACAGTTTCAAACGATGGAACGTAAGTCCGGTAAAATGCTACTGCATATGAAGACAGAGATCTGAGCTGAGTTTTTTGGAATATCAGTGAAGGGTGTGATGCTTGAACGACTCTGCGCGCTTTAAAGGACAGATGTATATTTTACACAGAATAGGTAACGTTGGGTAACATAAATTCGCGGGGTACTTAAATTCGCGATTTTTCGAAAACGGCGTATTTAGGGATATGTGCTAGATGCAAAATCAGTTATAACGCCAGCAATGCAAACCGGATAGACTAACGTATTCAGAACACTGGCTGAAAAGCTTCGATAACCATGCATTAGAAGTTGGCGACGTCAAAAACTCTCCGTCCCTTATTGACAGAGTCTGGGGGCTTCGTGGGAGAATCACCCAGCACGGTTGTTCGTTGGTTTATAAGACAAATGTCACATCTCCTGCCTGCTAAACACAATTATTTACAAGACAACTTATTACAATCTCTTTTGCTAACCTGCAACTGGATTCTAAGTGTGATCAATCATCAAAACTCCTCTCTGTTGCTACAACCGACGGCACGTGTATTTTCCCGCCGCCATATTGTTAACCAGAATCCTGTTGTCAAGCAGACGACAAAGGTTTGTGAGGAACACTTTTTTGTCTAAATGCTGCGTGTGATAGTGGACTGAGGAAGATATTTTCCTCAAAGTTTGCTCCTAACACAACAAGGAACACATGGACATAGTAGTATTACCATTGCTACGGCATCCAGCTAACTTTCCATGAATAATGTAACGTTACACGTTGCCCGATGATGACGATGGGCCGACTTTGAGTGAAGTTCTACCGACTCAACACACGGCTTGTTCCCGAACTGGCCTGATGTGTGCGGCACGGCCGTTTTTTCGTGTATTTTTTTTACTTGGACACGTCTATATCCATAGCACTCTCCTCAAGCCAAGGATGGAACGAATAGCTGCTGTATAAAATGTGATTAGCGGTAAGATATTCAAGACGAATCTTCTCTCCCGAATTAATGTGCCCCCCTGTCCGACAGCACTGTCATTCTGCGTGCGGCGGACGGTACTTTTAAGTTGAAATATTATGATGTCAGCATGACTAGAGACAAAATCTACCATATATATGATTAGTGCAAAGATAGTGCATGATACTGACAGAATTATAGAAAAAAAGGATGGTTTATTGTTCTGCTAGATTGATTTCAGTCAACCATTATCGGAAAAATCCCGAATTTATGTTACCCAACGTTACCTAAGGGGATCGTGACTGGCCAATTATCGTACCAATTATCAGTCGACGGAATTACGTCCACGTTTACACGTTTGTACCAGCTTAAATTACCTATACGCATATCGTGTTAGAATACAGAAAAGACCTTGCTTTCGAGATAAATTCTATCAAGTCTACTTCTAAAGGGTATATTTAATGACAACTCTCAACATTCTGCCCAGTCCCTTAAGACCGACAAATAAAAATAAGAAAATTTGAAAAGGCGAAGTTCTACTTATGCAGCATCCGCAATCCCCCGATGTATGCACATATCTGATATTATGGTGCCAAAGACATTCTTGAGGAAGATACAAACAACACTGTTTAAGTGGCGGTCGGGTAGGGTGGGGTACCCGACAAACCCTTGCAGATTTGCCCGCTCGAGGGCTAAAGCGTATCTCAATAAACTACATATAGTACTATATAGTATTACGATGGTCATCAAAGGAACAAGGGCCTTCTCTAAGAAGAACTTCTACGGAATACAATCCAATCTCTATATGTTCTATCCGTAGCTCTCTTAGCATACTATTTACTACATTTGGCCAGTTTCTACTATTTTCCTAGCGATATCGCGGAGCCTGACAGAGGCTATCACGTCGTTTATTTTATCTTTTTAGTATTGTCAGGACTTGGCACTCCTTAATTTTGTCTTACGACTCATACACGCTAAACAGCAAGGACAGAAATTTAACGAAACTAAGGATTAGTGCGCACTCTTTACAAATCGAAAAGGGCCGACACCACCACACACAACACACCAGTCAATGAGAGACTAAGCCCAACATGTCATAATGATATTAAGAACGAATTACACTTCATAATGGATTGTCAAACCTATGATAAAGACCGACAACAACGGTTTTAATCGATGGAACGTAAGTCTGGTAAAATGCTATCGCATATGAAGACAGAGATCTGAGCTGTGTCTTTTGGAATATTAGTGGAGCTTGTGATGCTTGAAAGACTCTGCGCGCTTTAAAGGACAGATGTATATTTTACACAGAATAGGTACCTAAGGGGACCTTGGCTGGCCAATTATCGTACCAATTATCAGTCGACGGAATTACGTCCACTGTACCGCCGCAGTTCAGTAAAGTGTTTTGTTGCCTGCGCTGTAAGCTCAAGTGTGCGCGGCTTTCGCTTAACAATTGTCGAATGTCACGGATATGCGTTTTTTATTTCAGAACCCAAATATGTTTTTCACAGAGAATACCTCATTGTCCTCGTTCAAGGTTCAAGGTACAGAGAATACGTACCCGAGGTATTAACGTCAGTAATTATTACTGAGAAAAGGAGATGGTAATCTTGACGTCTTCTGTTCCGAAGGAAATATAAGTTCTTTCAGATTGACCCTATTTTTTGAAAATCAGGTCCACCAAGTATTCATTTCTCACAAAACGCGTTAACAAAGAACATTAAATATCAACACCTAACTATGCCAACATGTCCCTCATAAGTTCATGTTACAATACATATATACAAATCACCAAAACATTTACCGAAAAATATACACCTGAACAAAACCAATGGGGTCTCTTTTAGACCAGATTAGTCACAAAAATCCATCGGTCGTTTGAAGGTTGACAGAAATCTGCGTCCCAGATTATCGATATCGTGTTATAAACACAGCTCTGGTGAATATTCAACGTCAGACGGAGAGATGATGCTATTTTATTCATTGTATCAAGATATCATTCTTTACCCATTCAATTTGCGAAAGCAAAACGCAAATTGGCTTCATTTACAACATGGGGGCGATTCACCGAGTCACTAAGAAAGATACTGACATGTTCGCGGTGCTTTATATCTGCGGTTTTCGCGGTTATCTTTTGACCGCGAACTTAAAACCACCGCGAAAAGTTTTGCTTGCACGTCTAACCCTTGTTTAAGCACTACGTTCTGCAATTGGCACAGTAATATAAGGCACCTTTTTCCATGGTGAATACGCAGGGGACTCACAAGGCAAAATTTAACATTTCTAAACTTTAGATACCGTTGGGTAACATAAATTCGTGGGGTACTTAAATTCGGGATTTTTCGAAAACGGGGTATTTAGGGATATGTGCTAGATGCAACATCAGTAATACCGCTAGAAATGCAAACTTGACAGACTAACGTATTCAGAACACTGTCTGAGAAGCTTCGATAAGCATGCATTAGAAGGCGACGAGGACAAAAACTCTTCGTCCCTTATTGGAACAGTCTGAGGGCTTCGTGGGAGAATCACAATGCATCGTTGTCGGCTGGTTTATAAGACAAATGTCACATCCGTTTCCTGCTAAACACAATCATTTACAATACAACTTATTTTCTTAAAATTGCTGACCTGCAATTGGACTCTAAGTGTGATCAATCATCAAAACCCCTCTTTGTTGCTACAACCTACGGCACGGTGATTTTCCCGCCGCCATATCATTACCCAGAATCCTGTTGTCAAGCAGACGACAAAGGTTTGTGAGGAACACTTTTTTGTCTAAATGTTGCGTGTGATTGTGGACTGAGGACGATATTTTCCTCAAAGTTTGCTCCTAACACAACAAGGAATACATGGACATAGTAGTATTATCAATGCTACGGCATCCGGCTAACTTTCCATGAATAATGTACACGTTGCCATGACGGTGGATGTCGACTTTGACGTTCTATAGCTACCGACTCAACACACGGGTTGTTCCCGTAGGCCTGATGTGTGCGGTACGGCCGTTTTTTCGTGTATTTTTTTACTTGGAAACGTCTATATCCATAGCACTCTCCTCAAGCCAAGGATGGAACGAATAGCTGTTGTATAAAATGTAATTAGCGGTAAGATATTCAAGACGAATCTTTTCTCCCGAATTAATGTTCACCCCTGTCCGACAACACCGTCATTGTACGTGCGGCGGACGGTACTTTCAAGTTGAAATATTATGGTGTCAGCACGACTAGAGACAAAATCTACCGTATATATGATTAGTGCAAAGATAGTACATGATACTGACAGAATAATAGAAAAAAAGGATGGTTTATTGTTCTGCTAGATTGATTTCAGTCAATCATTATCGGAAAAATCCCGAATTTATGTTACCCAACGTTACATATATTCTTGAATTTACATGAACTAAACAGTCGTTATTTATAACTGGCAGCACTGCAACTAAAACTATGCGACCAGTACGGAAAATGGGACGTTTGGTGACAGTTCTCGCGCTTGCCTTTATTTCCAGTTTCATGAAGGCGCAATGTTTGTCCAGGTCATGATCTGCACAATACGCGAAGTGTTGCAGTATTTTGACTTATTTGAAAATACTGTACATGACGATATGTACGGTCGGAAGGAACAGGAAGAAATTCATGATCAGCATGCAATACCGCAGCTAGGTGCTCAAGATATTCTTGGGGGGGGGGGGCGATTACACTACTATCATTGTGGCGGATTTTAGGGTACACAGAAGAGTTATAAGCCTTAGAGTTGATGTCAGAGTTGATACTCTAACCATAACGGGAAAAGCTAGTCATCAGAAGACACGATTCTATTTTCCCTTCCTAGTATGAAGGGTGGATTAAAGGTTTTCTGGATCGCTCATTCAAGGTCGCAATTAAACTGAAGTCAAACGAAAACTCGTGAGATCACAAGTAAATAGTAATGAAATGTTCACAGCATGACTGCTGCAAATCATCTTTTCTCCACATCAAATTGCAAGACCAGGCCTATATTTTCATTAGCACATCACATCCGCACAGGTTCAGTAGTGGCGTAATATCGGACATCAAGAAACAGGGCTCATTTCGGAATCTTACAGGGAATCTTACATTTTCCAACTTCAGTGATGTCTGTAACAACAACAAGTAAAGCCACAGTTATACAGCCAGGGTGACTGATACCGAACTCAAGGGGATTCATCAGAAACACAAACGAAGACTTACATCTCACAGACACGAGTCATTAACCACCAACTTGAAGATACATTGACAGACGGTTGTGACAAACGTATTAACACCACGTCTCCTGAAAAAAATCGGGGGCTTTCTCCAAGTCTTACATCTTACATCTTACTGACACGGGTCATTAACCACCATGATAAATTGACAGAAGGTTGTGACGAACGTATTAACACCCCGTCAACTGAAAAATTCGGGGGCTTTCTCCAAGTCTTACATCTTACATCTTACTGACACGGGTCATTAACCACCATGATAAATTGACAGAAGGTTGTGACGAACGTATTAACACCCCGTCAACTGAAAAATTCGGGGGCTTTCTCCAAGTCTTACATCTTACATCTTACTGACACGGGTCATTAACCACCATGATAAATTGACAGCAGGTTGTATACTGTAAATGCATTTAAGTTCGCGCGGTTTTTATTTCGTGGTAGGCAGAAAATGGAGCGTTCGCGGTGGTTTTACGTTCGCGTTTGAAATAATAGAAGTGCTACAGTCATGAGGGGGCCAAAAAGTTTCGCGGTGAGTTTAAGTTCGCGCTGAAAGTTTACCGCGAAAACCGCGAACATAAAACCGCCGCGAACATTTCTGCAGTTACAGGTACCGTGAGCTCGTGAGCTCTTCGCGCTCCCACGATGACTACTTCTGGAGGTACATCCGTATCTACCTACCGGTGTTGAATAGAACTTAATTATCGTTAAAGTCATCATGTCGACACCAAATGTTGATGATACAATTTAAAAGGTTGTTTAACTCTTCACGCTTCTATGAGGGGTATTTCCAGAGATGGATTCATCCGTAACAGCCTGTGTTGAATAGAACTTAATTATCGTTGAAGCCATCGTGTCGACACCAAAAGGTCAAGATATACCTTTACAAAAGATGCATCAAACACTTCATTCACACATTCATTGAGTTGCCGTCGTCCATATGAGTCGGTGTTGACAAGAAGACTTCATTTTCGGTGGAGTCATCGTGTTGCCAACGACATACTAGACTTTTAAAGTACTTGTGTCTCGAATGCATAATGGCATGAAATACAACAGTTCCTGCTTACAGGCAACCACCATACGTGTCATCTAATAAACATAGGCGTTTGTTAATGCTAGGTGCTTTTGAAAAATAAAAGAACTTTGGCCCCCGGGTGACTATCCGCAAACACGGGACCTCTCTTCAATGTCTCGTCCCTTACCGAAGTATTCCTTTACTCTTGAGTCGAGCGACTTTCTCCAATGTGGACCATGCAGTAAAAGGAATTACAAACATCATTACTCATGTCAAAGCCTTTAGTTTTTACGATGTGGCCGATAAATCTCTCCGAAAGATAATTCACAGGAATAATAAGAATAAGAAAAAGAAAAAGAAAAGTAATCCATGGTACACATCATCTTGTGCCTCATTAAAACGCAAAGTTAGCCAACTAGCTGGCGAGTTCTCTAAATTTCCTTGGAAGCTTGACGTTCGTCATGCATATTATTGTAACCTCAAATTGTATAAGAAAAAAATCAAGACAGAAAAAAGACTTTTCAAAGAGAGGCAATGGCATAATCTGAGCAAACTTAGTAAAGTAAATCCACAACAATTTTGGACAGAAATGAAACAGCAAAAACTAAATGACAATAATGAACAACAAGAAGATGATAATATCACTCACGAAGATTTGAGAACTCACTTTAAAAATCTTAACAACCTGATTGAAGATAGCCAGTCCGACAAAGACTTCCATCAACACGTAATTCAAGAAAGGCCTGATCTTCACAATATAATGAACAATTCTAGTAGCGCCATAAAAGATAAACACAATAAGGAACACACCGACGACATCATTAACAGTCTTGAAAACATCACAGGAAATCCTCTAGACTTTGAAATCACAGAAAAGGAAATCATAGATGGATTACACAACCTAAAAAATAATAAAGCAAGCGGCATTGATTCAGTTCTTAACGAAATGCTGAAATATGGAGACACGAAACTTATTCCACCACTAAGAAAACTTTTCAATATCATTCTCCAATCTGGAAATTTCCCACATACATGGAGTAAAAGTGTTTTAGTTCCAATATTTAAAAGTGGCGATAAATCAAACCCGTCAAACTACAGAGGGATAGCTATTTCCAGCTGCGCTGGGAAATTGTTCACATTTGTGCTTAACAGACGATTGCAGCGTTTCCTTGAAAACAAAAATTTACTATCCCCTTTTCAGTCCGGTTTCCGTAAAAACTTCCGAACAAGTGACAATTCATTTGTCCTCAAAACACTAATCGATAAACAGATATCCTCACCTGGGGGAAATTAAAGGCTTGTTTTATAGACTTTAGGAAGGCTTTAGATTCGGTTTGGAGAAATGGGCTATTCTATAAAATTATATCTTCTGGCATAGGTGGAAAGTTCTTTAGCATGATAAAATCCATGTATTCCAATATAGAATTCTGTGTAAAAAATTCAAGAGATCTTTCAAATTACTTTAAATCAACCCGTGGAGTACGTCAAGGTTGTAACCTAAGCCCCCTTCTTTTCAATCTTTTTGTTAATGATCTTCCAACATTGTTAA
The DNA here is from genome assembly GCA_035149815.1 of Branchiostoma lanceolatum. Taxonomy (NCBI): domain Eukaryota; kingdom Metazoa; phylum Chordata; class Leptocardii; order Amphioxiformes; family Branchiostomatidae; genus Branchiostoma; species Branchiostoma lanceolatum. Next base: position 16,929,889 of record CM068866.1, read on the forward strand.
ATTCACCATTATGTGACCCAGTGTTTCTGAAAGATACTCCCATAAATAGTTTGCTCTGGGCAGACGACCTTGTAATTCTATCTAAGTCAGAAACAGGTTTAAAAGAGTGTCTCAAAAGATTAGATAACTTCTGCTCCTTATGGAAGCTTTCCATTAACAGAGATAAAACCAAAGTGATGATTTTCTCAAAAAATGGACGTACAGGCGAAAACCAACGTTCTCCTTTCCAAGTACAAGGGCAGACCATAAATATTACACTGACTCTTATACATATCTAGGTATAGACATCACCCCATCGGGATCTTTCAATCGTGCCACTAAACAAATCCGACTAAAAGCTCTCCGCGCATCCTTTAAACTTAAATCTCTATTGGCATCAAACTACAACCAATCTATTACCCTCTCATTGGATTTGTTTAACAGTTTAGTCAAACCCATCTTACTTAATTGTAGTGAAATTCTAGGAACTAATATTCGATGCAGGGATCTGATTCTAAATGGGGTACAGGAATGTCCTAATGAAAACATTAGGGAAACTGTATGCAACATTGTCTCCTATGTTAGGAACAAATATAAATGATATTATTCTCAAGGTTGCCCGTACTGGGAAGAAATCTGATAATAGTGATATGTTAGCAAGTCGCCCTGTTCTTGTTCGTTTCAAGAAATACAATGACAAGTTACATATTCTATACAACTCAAAAATGTTAGCTAATCGAAATATCATATTAGAGCAACCTTCAGCGTCTTATGAAATACCTGACTTGGAATATGTTATTCTCAACTACTGCAAAATGCTACTCTGTGTCCCAAGAAAATCTGTAAACGCCGCAATGAGAGGATAACTGGGAATGTTTCCATTATATATTTACACACGAACACAACTTATTAAATACTGGCTTAGACTACGTAGCTAACCCAATGATAGAATTGTTAAGAAAGCGTATGGTACTGCAGTAGAACAAGAGCTAGACTGGATTGTTCATGTTCAAGATATTTTGTGTAGACATGGTTTCCAAAATGTTTGGCCAAACCCTGCGGTTGATGCTAAACATTTTGGTAACATATTCAAAGAACGTTTGAAGGATACGTTTCTCTCTGGTTGGCGACAAGAAATAAGGAGCTGCAATAAACTAAAAACGTATTCTCAAGTTAAGACTGACTTTACATTGGAAAAATGCCTTTCATCAATTCATAATAAATCCTTTATAGTTAACATAACTAAATTAAGAATCAGTTCTCACTGCTTGGAAATAGAAAAAGGCCGATATCGTAATATACCAGCCAACCAGAGACGATGCCCTTCATGTCAAGACAGTGTTGAAGACGAGTATCATTTCCTAATGACATGCCCCGCATATACTGTAGATAGACGAAAGTTAATGGAAATGATCTCATGTACAACCAGCAAACCCTTACCAAAGGCAAACACAGAAATTTTTAATCTACTTATGTCATGCCCCGATACCATATCTAAGCACTTAGGTCAATACATACGTGGCGCTTTACAAAAGAGAGAATATATTGTAACAAACAGAAACGTTTAACATATCAGTGCGCCATTTATGTACATAGCCTTGTAGTAATAGCTCTCAAAATAGAATAGAATAGACTAGTTTAGTATCCATTGTATTGTTTTTCTTGTTATCATTGCCATACATTGTGCCATGTACAATTGTCGAGCAATAAAGTTCATTCATTCAGTGAGGAAATACATGTACATGCAGTTGCCGTCAGTGTTTCTTTACCATCTGTCATTTAGATTTGAAGGAAGTAAACATATTGGGTTATCTATGTTTGCGTCTGCCTTTCATCTCCATGGAAAATGGAGTATTGTTTTGGGTGTGTCTCTGTGTGTGTCTGTCTATGTTTCCTTTTTTGTAGTCAGCATAACCAAGGACCTCCTTGGCATAACTAAAGAACTTCAGGACGGATTATGATGATATTTGGTATGTGGGTATGTGTTGGGAAGACGAAGGTCAAGAATTAGTCCATGGGCCAGGACCGTTTTTTAAAAATCTGCAATAATCAAAGTTTATTTTAATGTATGATAGCAAGTCTGTATGAGTAACTTTCTTAGTGTAATCACGTGACCAAATGACGTCATTAGAATAAGGTCGCTTTTGGGGTCTAAATTCAGAGGACCGAGACAAAATATCAAACATCAATAATTTTCGGTAAAAATCGGTTTGTAGGCAAAAGATACCACAGGAATCACAACGAAACAATATTTTGGTCGATATTTTGCACCAACAAGAAGTTATGAGTCTTTTAAATCCGATTTTGGGGTTAATTTCAGTGTAAAAATGTATTGTTTACGTTCCAAAATCAGGCCGTTATGTTTATTAGTCCAGTCATTCTCTGCATGTTGGGTTTTGAATCAACAAAATCCGTCAATTCTATCAGGAGTTAGAAGGGTTTTAAGAATAACACCCAATGGCCATGTTATCAAATTGCCGCAAATAACGCAATGCATCATGGGTAATCTTAAGAGGCTCTGTCTGTAAAAGATGAAGTAGCAAAGGATAAAATACCGATATTTCTCAATTTTCTGTGGTACTTAGGACTTGGTACAATTCTAAAAAAAATGGGTAAGTTTGGGGTTAACCGGTGGTTACCGGTTGCCATGGAAACGGCCATTTTTAAAAATCTGTGAAGGCTTAGTCTCGTCCAGCTTAGACCATCTTTGGCCTACAGAAACGCCTACTTATTAACAGATAGTCTATGTGCCTGTAACATATGCCCACAATTTTATCTTGATTTAAATGATTAGATAACCTTTAGCTCAAAACGGCTTTGCATTGAGATACAGCAAATGTTTAAAGGGCCATGCATGCTATAAATTGAGTATCCTGAAAAAACATCAGCCTCAAGTGTAGTTTTTAACGCCAAATCAAAATTTCCCCATTGCCCCAGTTTGTTCCTGGGTAGTCTTTCGCACTATAACATGTTGCACCTGGCTGTAATTTATCTGGAAGCTACTCTGGGGGTTATAAGAATATTGTTGGTACATAATGCAACTGCCGCCTAGTCCAAATCTAATGCCAAGTTGCCAATACATTTCTTTCTTGATTGATTGAGAAAATACTATCTGTAGAACCAGAACACTCATGTACTGTTGAGTCCCACTTTAAAGATAACCTGCCTTCTTAATATTCGAAATTGACGAAAGCCTTTTTCTAAGGATTTGTAGCTATAGATGAGTAAATCATTGGAGGGCAGATCAATTTGATAGATGTTCCATCAGGTTACACTGGAGTTGGAACCTTTTTTTCATTCTACCTATAATGAAGTTTTGGCGTGCAATGAAACGGACCACATTGATCCGACGACTAGTGCATTGTTTCCATTTTGAACAGATTATAGCTACTTCATTTTCGTTTTCTATTCACGATTTGTCTGAGGTAACTAGATTATATGAACGACATATGTGCATGCATCCATTTTCGTGGGTTACCAAGAAAACAGTTTTGCGACAAAGTAACGCGTACTGTAAATCATACAAATAAGCGCAAAACGAGACATTGCTTGCTGTAATTTGAAGAAGAAAAAACAATATCAGAAAATAGATACTAATGAGTGAAGAGTAAAAGAACAACAAATGAAGAATTTATTGTTTGGTATATCATGTTCTGTGTGGTCAGTGATTTGTTCAACCTTCCTGGCTACTTTCGCCTCAAGTGCATTCCTAACGCTGTTAACACCTGTCGGCAGGACCGTTACAATAACTTTGGCGTGTTGTTGCATTTACAGTTGTTCGACTGATGTGAGTCCTAGTCCTTGCCTATCTAATGGTAGATTACTTAGTATACCCGGGTCAGATGACTTCTTTATGTTGGTTCAGTTTTTAAGGTACTGGGTAACACAGTGGCTTCGTTCCTGTAGATGGATTTTAGTGACATCATGAACAGTGAAGAAGTACCTAGTGACACCCTGGACGTACACTCTGTATATCTCGCACTTGTACGCACCGCGGACAGAGGAGGTGTCAACGTTTATGATTCCACGTTGTGTATATGACCCGATAATGGACTCTTTCAGGATGTCAGAAACAGGACCCGACGAACCGATAGCAGAAATATAACCACCCAAGAAGTTAAAGGGAGATGAGATTATGTTATCCATGGGATGGTTCCCAATGGAGAAATAGACATCATTTGCGTGTCCACTGGAAATGCCGAGGGTCTTACATTTTGTTGACTTCATGGTCAAGTGGGTGCTTCGGAGGTTGCGGTCAAGTGTGTTGACAATTCGCTGCATTGATCTTGACCTACATACGGTAAGTGCTAGGTCATCGGCAAATGCAAACGAAAGATGTGTTTTATTTCTTAGAGTATAGCGATGTGATTCCTCAGTGCGCAGGTATTGCAAAGAAAGGTTGCAATTAATCAGCGGCAGAAAGATCGCCACGGACAGCGTATCACCCTGGAATGTACCAACTCTTGACTGGCAGGGGTCCGAGGAGAATTAGGCCTACGAGCTTCCTATGTGATTCTGAATAGACTAAAATACCCCTACAACATGAATATTTGCGAGAAATACCGAAAATGGTCGGTGCAAGCGATTCTGGAGCATTTTGGTATATGTTCACCACAAAGATGAGTCACACTAGAAATCATTAGACTGATTATATGGATTACATCACCGTGACAGTGGCCATCACTTTCTGTCTGTTCCTCCCAATTGTACAAAGAAGAAGCTACAAACGACACAAAAAAATAAAAAAATAAAATAAAAATGCCATTAAAATCTAAGACGGGAACTTATGTCGTACAATGCTTCTTCTCGCATAAAATGTATTTGAGAACAGAGCAAAGTCTTCCGAAGTGAAAGAAGAAGATGTTAAAGAATGAAAATTAAGAATTTTCGTTTAACCATGATACCAGTTTTTTTTTTGTTCAGTTATTTGCAAAACCATTCTCAAGGTTAGCCAAGTATTTTAAAATCACTTGTCTTTTAGGGAAAGTACATAAGATTTACTGGCCCTAACCAACTTTTGATATGCCAGAATTCGGTGCCTGAACTTAAGCTAAAAACTTGTAGACTTGTTGACGTTAAAATAGATTACATACGTTTTGCCATGTCGGGAAACTAGTGTGGTTTAGCAAGAAATCCTTGAAACCTCATTTTTTAATCAATATAAGCGAATTCTGTAGAATATGCCGGTCAGAAACCCGTTGTCATAGCAACGAAAAAAAACGATAAACTTATATTAGTAATATATCATTAAGAAGACTCCCAACTAAAGTCGGTGACTAAAAACCTATAAGTACTACTGGCTTTCAGTTGTAAGTATATTACACGATCGTAGCTCGTGTTACTGGGGGTAAGTGAGACACACACCTTTACAAAAGGAGGGCACGTTTGCTAAGAACATGTGGCGGGATTAGGACCGTTTCCGTCAAGGAACTAAGCACTTCTTTACGGGCTTTTCATTTGACGTACTTTGCGCCATGTTGGATTGCAGTGTGCATCTGCTTAAGTACATTAAACCCGCCGACATCAGCTGTTTATCCCCCAACATGGCCAACGTGGGTTCCAATTACAATTAGTATGCTTTCTGACCCAAATGCAATAGATGATTTTTATTCAGAATGTTGCGAGTACTTGTATAGCTGTGTATGGTCTCAGATACACTGTAAATAATGAAAAATGAAAAAAAGATAATGATACGACCACACTGACCTGATTATTTGGATAACATCCACGCGTACATTATTTTTGGTCTGGCTCTACCTCCGCAAAAAAGCTCAATACCATACTGTACAAATAAGCTACAAACGACTACATGTATGCCGTAAATTGAAAAAAAAAATGGAAGAAGTATACTTATGTAGTGCAGTACTTCTATCCCATCGTAAAACATACTGATTTTGCTGTAAACAATGCTCCTCGCACAAAATGTATCTTGAGCGCATAGCAAAGTCTTCCAAAGTCAAAGAAGAACATGTGAAAGAATAATTATAAATGATTTATTGTTTACCTATACCTATATACGAAAGACTATGTAAGTATTGCAGTACAAATGTCGTCGAAGACGTCGAGGAAATGCACTTTATCTTAAACTGTTCGTTTCATGATAATGCACAAAATGAGTTGTCTATTCGGACCATTAAAATCTATCTGAATTTCTCTAAGCTTGCAGACAACACTATTCTTCTTTTAACTACCGAAAACCTATAGAAAAGGTGGGTCATTACGTGGTCGATTGTTTACAAAAGAGAGGTCAAACCCTTCACTTGTTATAGACAATCACGTTTGTATAACTTAGTTTAGCAGCTTTATACCTATTTTGTACCCTGTTCTTTTATGTATGTTATTTGCAATTAGCCCTCTGGCAGGATTTTGCAAAAAAACTTATTATACCATGTTTTGTGGGTTCAGTCATATGCAAAACATTTTTAAGGGTTAGTGAAATTTTCAAAATTCAATTTTCCTGTATGACAAGTAGAAAAAAAATGGCCCAGACCAACTAAGCCTCTACCAGGCCCCGTCCTATCGCTTTGAAAATAGTAGAAATCGGCCGAGGTAGTCCGCTATACAAGGTAGTCCGCTATACTGTAGAGCTCCATTTCTACTATTTTCCCAGCGATAGGACGGGGCCTGGTAGAGGCTAAAACCAACTTATGACTGGCCCGAGGTTTGAATGCAGTCTAGACAGATTTTTTTTACCCTTTGAAGTTTTTTCCGCATTCCATATCTGAAAACTGGTGGTTTACACTTAGAATGACCCATCCAACTTTCTCCCAACTCAAGTCAGTGACGGGAAACCTGTTTTGTTTTCAGTTGTAAGTATATTATAAGATTGAAGCTTATGTTACTGGGGGTAAGTGATCGACACACAAGCCTTGACAAAAGGACTGAACGTTTGCTGAGAACATATGGCGGAATTAGGACCGTTTCCGTTGAAGGAAGGTAAAGGGGTTTTATGGCCAAAAAAGTGGAAATAGATAAATGCTGAAATCTTCATGGTAGTGACATATACTAACACTGTTTAGCACATATGTTTAATAACTTCATACTTTCAGCTTTCAAAACCACAGATGAACGAGCCTAACGATGATCCCCTTATAATTGTTAGTTTCGCGAGGCCACAAAAACTCCAGCGAAATTGCGCAACGTAATCGTTTTTTGCCGTCAGTCTTAGGCAGGGTTCGGCGAGGTTTCGGAAAATTCCGGTGGCATGTCTTGCTGCTGGGGTCCTGTCAAAATCAACGAGAAAAACGTCCACCTGGGCCACCCCTTGAGTTTTCTACACCAGTCACGAAAAGAAAGACTCGGGAGAGACTGGAAAACTGGTGGTCTACACTTAGAATGACCCATCCAAATTTCTGCCAACTCAAGTCAGTGACGGGAAACCTGTCGCAAATAACTACTAGTATTTTTGTTTTCAGTTGTAAGTATATTATAAGATTGAAGCTTATGTTACTGGGGGTAAGTGATCGACACACACGCCTTGACAAAAGGACTGAACGTTTGCTGAGAACATATGGCGGAATTAGGACCGTTTCCGTTGAAGGAAGGTAAAGGGGTTTTATGGCCAAAAAAGTGGCAATAGATAAATGCTGAAATCTTCATGGTAGTGACATATACTAACACTGTTTAGCACATATGTTTAATAACTTCATACTTTCAGCTTTCAAAACCACAGATGAACGAGCCTAATGATGATCCCCTTATAATTATTAGTTTCGCGAGGCCACAAAAACTCCAGCGAAATTGCGCAACGTAATCGTTTTTCGCCGTCAGTCTTAGGCAGGGTTCGGCGAGGTTTCGGAAAATTCCGGTGGCATGTCTTGCTGCTGGGGTCCTGTCAAAATCAACGAGAAAAACGTCCACCTGGGCCACCCCTTGAGTTTTCTACACCAGTCACGAAAAGAAAGACTCGGGAGAGACTGGAAAACTGGTGGTCTACACTTAGAATGACCCATCCAAATTTCTCCCAACTCAACTCAACTCAGTGACGGGAAACCTGTCGCAAATAACTACTAGTATTTTTGTTTTCAATTGTAAGTATATTATAAGATTGAAGCTTATGTTACTGGGGGTAAGTGATCGACACATACGGGCTGAACTGCTAAGAACATATGGCGGAATTAGGACCGTTTCTGTTAAGGAGTTCAGCACTGCTTGAGAAGATCTTAATTTGACGCCATTTTTGCCTTGTTGGATTACAGTGTACATCTGGAAAGCACATTAAACACGCCAACATCTTTTGTTGTAATCCCCCAACATGGTCCCTGGGGATTCAAGTATTACTTAGTATGCTTTCTGCCCCAAATACATAAATTTTATTCACAATGATGTAAGTAGCTGTATAGCTGTGTATGGATACACAGTGAATAATGAAAAAAAATGAATTGACATGATTATTTGGATTACTTCCTCGTGTGCATCACTGTTTGTCCGTTCCTACCCCCACAAAAACGTTCACGACCATACTGTCAATTGTAAAAGAAACTACAAACGACCACATGCATCCCTTGAATTGAAAAAAAAAGGAAGACATATTCTTATGTCGTACAGCGCTTCTATCCCAAACTATGCTCCTCGCAAAAATGTATCTTGAGCGCATAGCAAAGTCTTCCAAGGTCAAAGGAGAAGATGTGAACGAATAGAAATAAAGAATTCATCGTCTACTTTCACCATTTTTTTGCGTTCAGTCATTTGCAAAACCTTTCTAAGGGTTCGCCGGGTTTTTTTTTAGAGTCAATTGTCATATATAGGGATGTTAAAGAAAAAAATTTACTCGTCAAAACCAACTTTTGGCTGACCCGAAGTTTGAATGCTGTCTAGACAGACTTATAGACTTGAGGCTGAAGAAATGTCAGTGGGGGTATTGGCCAGAAGGAAGATGCGAGCTTTAAGAACAACATACTTGTTGTATTTCTTGTATGCTATATTTTAGATTTTCGTACCCTTTGAATTTTTTTCTGCATTTTGTTATCTCCTACTGTTTTTTTCCATATCTGAAACTTGGTGGTTTAGATTTAGAATGACCCAAACAACTTTCTCCCAACTCGTTGACTGGAAACCTGTCGCAAATAAACACTACTGGCTTTAATTTCAGTTGTATGTATATTACAAGATTGAAGCTCATGTTACTGGGGGGTAAGTGACACACACGCCTTTACAAAAGGACTGTGCGTTTGCTTAGAACATGTGTCAGGATGAGGGCCGTTTCCGTTAAGGAACTAAACTCTTCTTTACAGGCTTTTTATTTGACGTCACTTGCGCCATGCTGGATTACAGTGTACATCTGTTTAAGTTTAATGGATCTTTGGAAGACAGATACTTATGTCGTAAAAGACGGATACTTTGCTTATCATGTAGAAGGCTTTTGTCGTAAACTTACTCAAAATGTCCAAAATGTACTTTGAATTTGAGCCCTGAGTTTTCGAGGTCAAAGAAGAAAATGGGAACTGCAGTTTTTATAAAGGGAGTTTCGAACTCATTCCTGTCCCTTTTGGATATTTTTTCGCATATTTTTGGTTCTGATCAATACGTTTTGTAACATGACAATTTTGCCGATTACCCATATTATGCGAGGCTTTGCGTTTACGGGGTTCGATAAACAACGAAGGTAATGGGAAGCGGTTTAGGATTTCACAATGCTTTGGAATTAACAGGTTTTTGCGACACTGTATTGAAATTATTTGGTTTCTACTGAAGCAGAAACAGATTCCATGAACTATTCACTAAGACGAGCATTTTTGCAAATGTTTCCTTCCTGCCAGTCGGTGTTGACGATATTCTGATATATTTCAATGATACAGAATGTGGACGATATGGCAAACCGAGCCAGTTGAGTTCTGAACCTCCCACAGCCGCCGTTCTCGACTTAAGCCACAAATCTATAAACCTGATAAAAAAAAAATCAAAAAACACCCTACCTGTGGATCGGGCTGTCGAAGCCTTTTCTTGTGTGTGTGTGTCCCCGTGCCCCTTACTTTTCTGCTGATCGAGATTCACGTAACGGCACCTTGTGCTTAGTGATACGTTACCATGGCGACAGGTAATACGTCATTGCTCTTGGTGACAGAAGAAAGTTGGCCTGGTTAGGCCTTGGAAGCTGGGCACAGTGGCTATGCATGACGTGTGATCACAGACGCTTACTGCAAACACATTTCCCAAAGCACAAATATTTCACGGGGGCATTACAATTTCCAAATCTTGCTGTCCTTTTTAAAAGTGACATAACATATTTTCATACTCCACCCACCCCCCAACAAAAAAGAAAAGAAAATTAGTAGTCACCAACACTTTGGTTGAACAATAACAGTTATGGAATGACATTAAATACTAACTCGGCTGAAAAGCGTGCGAATTGATGTATGTATTTGTTTGACTATTGGTGTAGGTCCGAGATTTATTCCAGGGTAATCGGAATACGGGTTGCAGGCGTGGGTTGATTGAACCAAACATACATAAACACATCCAAGGAATTATCCGGCAAAAGAAATATTCCGTTTCAATGATTAAAATATGCACCCTTTGGATGAGCTTCGAACCTCACAAATCATACTTCGGCACCGAAAACATTATGATAATTCAGAGGACGTCAAAAGTTGAAAGAATCTCATTACAGAGAAACAGGTGTGCACATTTTACCTTCAGACTTTGAGACCTGTTTTGACCAAAATCACATTTCTTCTATCCATGCCGGATGGCCGTTGATACAGGTGGGATTGTGTTAGAATTAACCATTCGCACATAGCACTCAAATGCACTTCTGTAAAGCTCATTTCCTGACGAACTGTAATTCCTTGCTCCACGAGTGCCTTAGCCTGTAATTCTCCGCTGGCCTCCAGCAAATATTAATCCGTCCAGACCACTGTATATATGTAGTAGTTACCAAGATATCGCTAGTTGTAATTTTCTGATTCTCTAAAGATATTTTTGTGGGACACAGTACCAGGTCCCGAACCGGCTACTGTGTTTACTATGTCACGAGCTGGAAATTAACTTGATTACCTAGCGGCAGAAATCTAGCCTCTACCAGGCTTCGCGGATCGCTGGGAAAATAGTGAAATTTGGCCAAATAGAGTGAATAGTATGCCAAGGGTAGTGCCTTTTCCGCCATGGTCACTAATCATCAGTCAAAGGCCTGATAGTAGTATAGTAGTAGTTGCTGCCCAGAAAATGCATTCTCTTTCCTAGAATCGGCTGTGTGACGAGCCTAGGAGCCCTCATGCGGACTTATAAATATGCTCTATCCCAAAAAAATACTGATTTTGTTGTAAACAATGCTCCTCGCATAAAATGTATCTTGAGCGCATAGCAAAGTCTTCCGAGGTCAAAGAAGAAGATGCGAAAGAATAGAAATAAAGAATTCATTGTCTAATTTTACCATTTTTTTTGCGTTCAGTCATTTGCAAAACCTTTCTAAGGGTTCGCCGTTCTTTTTGAAGTTAATTGGCATATATAGGGCTGGTACAGAAAAAAAAATCCACTGGTCAAAACCAACTTTTGACTGGCCCGAAGTTTGAATGCAGTCTAGACAGACTTATAGACTTGAGGCTGAAGAAATGTCAGTGGGGATATTGGCCAGAAGGAAGATGCGAGCTTTAAGAGAAACATACTTGTTGAATTTTTTGTATGCTATATTTCAGATTTTCTTACCCATTTGAATTTTTCTGCATCTTGTTATCTCCTTCTGTTTTTTTCCCATATCTGAAACTTGGTGTTTTAGATTTAGAATGACCCAAACAACTTTCTCCTAACTCGTTGACTAGAAACCTGTCGCAAATAAACACTACTGGCTTTAATTTCAGTTGTATGTATATTACAAGATTGAAGCTCATGTTACTGGGGGGTAAGTGACACACACGCCTTTACAAAAGGACTGTGCGTTTGCTTAGAACTTGCGCCATGTTGGATTTCAGTGTACATCTGTTAAAGTTCGATGGAACTTTGGAAGACAGATACTTATGTCGTAAAAGACGGATACTTTTCTGCTGATCGAGATTCACGTAACGGCACCTTGTGCTTAGTGATACGTTACCATGGCGACAGGTAATACGTCATTGCTCTTGGTGACAGAAGAAAGTTGGCCTGGTTAGACCTTGGAAGCTGGGCAACAGTGGCTATGCCTGACGTGTGATCACAGACGCTTACTGCAAACACATTTCCCAAAGCACAAATATTTCACGGGGGCATTACAATTTCCAAATCGTGCTGTCCTTTTTAAAAGTGACATAACATATTTTCATACTCCACCCACCCCCCAACAAAAAAGAAAAGAAAATTAGTAGTCACCAACACTTTGGTTGAACAATAACAGTTATGGAATGACATTAAATACTAACTCGGCTGAAAAGCGTGCGAATTGATGTATGTATTTGTTTGACTATTGGTGTAGGTCCGAGATTTATTCCAGGGTAATCGGAATACGGGTTGCAGGCGTGGGTTGATTGAACCAAACATACATAAACACATCCAAGGAATTATCCGGCAAAAGAAATATTCCGTTTCAATGATTAAAATATGCACCCTTTGGATGAGCTTCGAACCTCACAAATCATACTTCTGCACCGAAAACATTATGATAATTCAGAGGACGTCAAATGTTGAAAGAATCTCATTACAGAGAAACAGGTGTGCACATTTTACCTTCAGACTTTGAGACCTGTTTTGACCAAAATCACATTTCCTCTATCCATGCCGGATGGCCGTTGATACAGGTGGGATTGTGTTAGAATTAACCATTCGCCCATAGGGCTAAAATGTACTTCTGAAAAGCTCATTTTCTGGCGAACTGCAATTCCTTGCTCCACGATTGCCTTAGCCTGTAATTCTCCGCTGGCCTCCGGCAAATATTAATCCGTCCAGACCACTGTAGTAGTTATCAAATTACTGTCTACTGAAACAGCGAACTATGATCAGGGTGAAAAACACTCCTTTGATAGAAGTTTCTCATTGATTCCGCAAATTAGGTCTTTTGCATCAAATTCTCCTGTACACGTCTGTTTCAATTCATGATCTTCTCTTCCCAAATTACACACACATGAATTGTATTTAGGAAAGCCCTATACTTTGGCGGAATTCAGTTTTAATATTTCGTCATTAATTATGCAAACTAAGTTCTAACGGTCATAAGGTGTAGATAACATCTGATTGTGTACACCTCTGTCTTTGTGTATTGATCAACTGAAGGATGCACAGGAGACAGAGGTAATGCACTCTTGCAAGTAGTTAATATCAAACATCACCTCTGAAAATATAAATTACAACTGACAGAGACAAATACAATAACAATAAGTAACAGCATTTGGGTAGTTCAATACAAACAAGCTATATGATTAACACGGTCATACTAAGTATTGAAACGTTTGCTAACGACAAAGAAAGTTTGGATCATGCTTAAAATGGTACTATTACATTGAGAAGACACAAAGGATGAACCTCTTAGTAGCAAATAAGTTGCTAGCTTAATCAGATAGACTGTTAAGATGAAGGATGGGGCCTAATATGTTCTGTAGATTGCCGAGGAGGGTTATTCTTTGCTGATTGTAGATAGGGCAGTATAAATGGTAATGTACAACGCTTTCGCTTCGACTCCCACAGATGTAGGCTGGATTTGTAACTGTAAATAAACCGCTGGCGCCGATGCGAAAACGCGTGAGGAGGGCGCAGGTGTATAGGTGACCATGGCTAAAATGTGGGTAAAAGGAGGGGGGCGTACTAATTTCACTAGATGGTTTTTATACAACGAAAGATTAAGTGATCGAACAGCTATATCAAGAAGGCTGGAAAGTACTTGAGGGGCTTTTTCCTATACGGTGAAGTAGTATTTTTCTACGCGCACAAATTAATACCTACTGGCAAAATGGTACGCCCTTTTGGAATTGTATGCTGCTTTAAAACAGGACAAAGAGGAATAATCCCTAAATCTTACAACGGCCCATGGTTACTTCATGCATTCCTTCATTTATATATGTTTCCCCTGTCAAAGTCACAACACAATTATCTTCTTTAAACATGTTTCTATCGCCGATATGTACACGACTTTATAGTAAACAGGGTGACCATTTCGGAACCTCGAAAAACAAGCACACACACAGACGTTCTTTTGAGAAGTAAACAGTGCATAGAAAAATCATAAGCATCGTAAAGTACAAGAAATCGCTAGTTGTAATTTTCTGATTCTCTAAAGATATTTTTGTGAGACACAGTACCATGTCCCGAACCGGCTACTGTGTTTACTATGTCACGAGCTGGAAATTAACTTGATTACCTAGCGGCAGAAATCTAGCCTCTACCAGGCTTCGCGGATCGCTGGGAAAACAGTGAAATTTGGCCAAATAGAGTGAATAGTATGCCAAGGGTTCGCCGTTCTTTTTGAAGTTAATTGGCATATATAGGGCTGGTACAGAAAAAAAAATCTTCTGGTCAAAACCAGCTTTTGACTGGCCCGAAGTTTGAATGCAGTCTAGACAGACTTATAGACTTGAGGCTGAAGAAATGTCAGTGGGGGTATTAGCCAGAAGTAAGATGCGAGCTTTAAGAGAAACATACTTGTTGTATTTCTTGTATGCTATATTTTAGATTTTCTTACCCATTTGAATTTTTCTGCATCTTGTTATCTCCTTCTGTTTTTTTTCCCATATCTGAAACTTGGTGGTTTAGATTTAGAATGACCCAAACAACTAGCTCCAAACTCGTTGACTGGAAACCTGTCGCAAATAAACACTACTGGCTTTAATTTCAGTTGTATGTATATTACAAGATTGAAGCCCATGTTACTCGGGGGTAAGTGACACACACGCCTTTACAAAAGGTCTGTGCGTTTGCTTAGAACATGTGTCAGGATGAGGGCCGTTTCCGTTAAGGAACTAAACTCTTCTTTACAGGCTTTTTATTTCACGTCACTTGCGCCATGTTGGATTACAGTGTACATCTGTTAAAGTTCGATGGAGCTTTGGAAGACAGATACTTATGTCGTAAAAGACGGATACTTTTCTTATCATGTAGAAGGCTTTTGTCACAAACTTACTCAAAATGTACAAAAAGTACTTTGAATTTGAGCCATGCGCAAAGTTTTCGAGGTCAAAGAAGAAAATGTGACAGAACAAAATAAAGAATCTATTGTTCGGTATAACATCTTCTGTTTTTTAACAGTCATTTGGTAAAGTCTAAAAAGTTTGTGACTGGAAATTTAAAAAGACTTTGCGTGCTTTAATTGTGCACACACTTTGAGTTTACAATTCCTATAATGTCCTGTGAAATGACATTAAAAAGTGTTGGACTGCGGAAAGGAAGGCATCAGCTTGCGAATGGCTTCCACGTACGTGCCGTACACAAACGCCAGATTGAGTTCACAGCATCTTTGTCCTGTCAACTTAATATGTATTTTGTGTCATGTAGAAATTGTCACAAAATGTCATCCGTTGTTCGAGGGTTGCTAGTAATTTTGTTCAATAGGACCGAATATTTCTTCGCGCGACGTACATAGGACTGGAAAATCTTTTTGAAAGATAAAGAAATCGTTTTACCATTTACGAAATATAAAGATACTTTTTCTTTATTTACAGCAAAGGGGACGGTTGAAATTATGTCTTACGAAATCAACAGTCCCCCAAATGGGACATGGCAGAATATATGAGAAACAAAAAAATTGGAACCAAATCTAGTCCATTTCAAGTTCTTCTGAAATCGTGTCTAAATGTAAAATGTTCTGACTGAAACATATTTCTTACAGATTTACATAAAGACCAACCCTGAACTATAAGACCACCCAATTGATTCAGCTAACGTAAACTCCCAGACCTCAGTCTGCTTCTGAATGCCGTGGTGTTCACATCAGTGTAGGGCTCGCTGGCTAAGACAGTTTACCAAGTATTGAAGTTATACTTCATCACACGTTTCAAATGAAGAAAATCATTATTAATCTATAGTTGCACATAAACAAGTTAGGTTTGTAGTTACTAACAAAGAATATGAAGCAATGACAACTCTGGTCTATCATGCTCTGACTGGTAGAATACCTCAGACCAAGGACAGACATTTGCTATCAGTATACAAATTACATTTCTACAGAGCCCCGGTCTATAAGGGTTTCCGTCGGACTCTCACGTAGACACCACAATTTTATGCATAAGACATATTTCTAGACACACAGTTATCGAAGCTAATTCGCCTCACTGGAAAATATAGATACAATTCAAACTTTGAAGGGGTTGCTTTGACAGTTGAAAACAAAATGTTATGGTTTTCGGAAAGTTGCCTAGTAAAGTTACATGTACGTATTGTATTGATTACGTAGCTTTGTTACACCTATATATGTGATGTATGATGTATCTGGGCTATTTTTCTTAAATTACAGGATTTTTCAAGGAGACGTCAGTTGATATGCAAATGATTTCCTGTCGTCTGCTCTGATCCCATTCTATTGTTCTTGGAGCCAGGCGGGTAGAGATCCCCTACAGAGAATAATCCATTTATGATGTATGTAGTTACGACGTGTGTCCGATCCGCCATACATCTCAAATATGACATCCGTAGCCTTTACGGTAGGAGATATACACATTTACGCATAAAATATGCAAATGAGGTCCTCATTAGCATAATTCATGGACAAGTTTGTTTACCTTTCCTAAACGTACAAACATCTCAAATATGATCCCGGGGCGCGAACTTGAATGAATTTGCATGTAAGCATATGTCTTACAAGTTCTACAATTTTCATCTGTGTTTTGTATTTCTACTAATCAAGTCTACTAGTCAAGGGGGCACACCCCAGTCTATTTTGCGTCTCGAGTAAGTAAGGAATTAAGGCTTTTTAGCTTGTTAGCGTTTCATGTTATTTCGCAGTAGATCATGAGAAATGTGAACTTAACCCTGTTGATTCAAACGCGTTTGAAGTCAGCGCTATTTGACGAACATATCTAGGCCGCAAAGTGGCTTGATTTGTTAGTTTGGCTTAAGGTGTTCCATCGTTGTCACAGCGACCAGAACAAAACCGATAGCAGGATTATCAACATTATCACATCTAAAAGACCATGGTGTTACCGGCGTTATAAGATCGTAGTTAACAGAAACAGTTATGGATGAACTGATGACAGGATCTAAGTCACAAAGTGTAGTGATTTGTTATTTTGGCTTAAGCTGTTCGACCGTTATCATTGAACATCATCACTCAACAAGTGAGAACCATCTATTATAGAGTGCTTTATATGTTAGGGATTTTCCATCATTATCTATCAAATGCAAGTAATTGATACATATCATATACCTTGCGAGAGAACTAATCCCCACAATACAAGTTTAGCACCCATCAATATGTTTGATTCGTAGTAGATTTTTGTGAATGTCTAGTGATTAGTATTTGGTGCTCTCAATGCCCGGATTCAATTTCCAGTGTCGATACCATTATAACTAGTAGGCTTTGGGCTGTTTGTTATTTTACTTACATGATATGATATACAATGAATCAGTGAGGTTTACTTTAACAAACGGAACTTAACATCTAAAACACAAGAAAACGCAGATACCTGAACAGAAGTCGTCACGGCTGGCGACGACGCTAATCTAAGCCAGGACTGAAGACGGGATGATGCTCTTCTTTAACTGTAAATCTCAATATCTGGCGGCGCACTGCAGACGAGGCGGAACTATAGCACAGCTCAGCGTGGCTAGGCTGACGTCAGGACGCGCCCGTGCCACGTGCCAACCAACGCTATAATCATAACTGTTACAGTGAATGGACTTAATTCGTATTACTCTAAATGCATGTAAGTTAGCGTGGGTGTTTTTTCATTTCGCTGGTGGGAGAAAATGGAGTGATCGCGAGGGTTTTAAGATCGCGTTTGAAACAATAGCAGCGCTACAGTCATAGGTGGGCAAAAGTTTTCCCAGTGGTTTTAAGTTCGCGCTGAAAGTTCACCGCGGAAACCGAGAACATAAAACCACCACGAATTTTGCATTTCTGCATTTACACTTATGTGTGAAGGGGGAGGGGGGTGGTGTTCAACTGAAATCAATTCCATGCCATCATCACGTCTTGAAAAAAAGAAGATTTTGAGGTTGCATAATAAGAGCAAGAATAGAGTTACAATGTTTTTGACCAAACTTTTGCCCAAAATTGTGAAGACTCCATTTATGAAAAGGAGGTTCGACTCAAAAAGTCGTTTTATACGTGGCCCATTTCATATTGTAATAAACTAGAATGAAATTGAATGAAATGAAAATTCTGCATAGTTTAGGATAATCAGCACTGATTGTTTACACTTAACCATCCTCCCAGACCATTAGATGTATAGGGTGGAGCCCATCTCCGTTTCGGAAGCACTGGGCAAACTGAGGTGCAATCACTGCAGCAGGGGGCTAGTCTAGTATGTACCATTTTTATAACGGTATGACTCGATTCGCCTCTCGTGTCCCCGGGCGCGAACTTGAATGAATTTGCATGTTAGCATATGTCTTACAACTTTTACAATTTTCATCTGTGTTGGCCCATAGATGAAGAAGTTATATACGTGGCCCCATTTCATATTGTGATAAATCAAAATAAGATAGAATGAAATGAGATTTCTGTGAAAATTATCATAATCAGCACTGGCTCTTTACACTAAAACATGTTAGTCAAATTATCCCTTATAGTTAAATATAACAATAAATGAATGAATGAATGAATGAATGAATAAATGGCAATCAAGAAAAGAGTTAACAGAAAATATCTTTGTGATAAAAATTCCCAAGCTACTAGTATGTGTGTGCCTACTGTAAAAGCCCAGGCTTGTTGTTGACCTATTTTTATGTGTTTTCGTTGGCTTTTTTATTTTGACAAGTTTCGTTTTGTGAAGCTTGTGTGCCTAGGTGGCTTAATTACGTCCATGCAAAATGGTACATAGGCTGTACAAACCGTAAGTTTCTTCGGTTGGGTACATCTAATTGTTAGAAAGATGAGAACAAAGTTTTCGACACACCAAAACACGATATCAATTAGCAAAATACACTGTCTAATGGCGTCCGACCAGGGTAGATGTCTTGTACATCTATGGCCGACATTCTTCAAGGTTTAAACCCATTAAGCCACTTTATATAACGCACCCATCGACAGTTATCCACATGCATGTTCATGTACAATGCGAGACTGAGGCATAAATTATTATATCAGTTGGTCAAACTCTGCCCAAATAACACAAGTTGTTCAAAGTCTTATCTTAGTAAAGAAGCATCTTAGTTTTGGAGCATTTTCTCATAATTCATGCAAACGAGGCCCTCATTTGCATGATTTATGTCTGATAATATCCACGTACACATACCTTCCAAATGCTGTAGAAATGAAATTGCCATCATTAACCACTATTGAACAAATTGTGAAAAATGCCATCACAGAGAAGCCAATTACTACCCCTTCATGGATTTGTTTGCAGGGTAGGCAGAGAAGCTCTTGGACATAGTGTACAGCTATGGCTTATTCCAAACTGATCAAATTGAACAGTTTTTCATATGTTTGTATTAACTTAATTTACACGTTTGTACCAGCTTAAATTACCTATACGCATATCGTGTTAAAAATATAGAAAAGGCCTTTCGAGATAAATTCTATCAAGTCTATTTCATAAGGGTATATTGAATGACCACTCTCAACATTCTGCCCAGCAGTCCCTTAAGACCGAGAAGTAAAAATAAGCAAATTTGAAAGGGAAAAGTTCTACTAATGCAGCATCTGCAATCCCCCGATGTATGAACATATCTGATATTAAGGTGCCAAAGACATTCTTGAGGAAGATACAACAACACTGTTTAAGTTGCGGTCGGGTAGGGTAGGGTCCCCGACAAACCCTTAAAGATTTGCCCCCTCGAGGGCTAAAGAGTATCTCAATAAACTACGTATAATACTATATAGTATTACAATGGTCATCAAAGGAACAAGGGCCTTCTCTATACGTTCTATCCGTAGCTCTCTTAGCATACTATTTACTATATTTGGCCAGTTTCTACTATTTCCCCAGCGACATCGCGGAGCCTGGCAGAGGCTATCACGTCGTTTATCTTTATCTTTTTAATATTGCCAGGCACTCCTTAATTTTGTCTTACGACTCATACACGTAAAACGGCAAGGACAGAAATTTTATCGAAACTAAGGATTAGTGCGCACTTTTTACAAATCAAAAAAGGGCCGACACCACCACACACAACACACCAGTCATTGAGAGACTAAGCCCAACATGTCATAATGATATTAAGAACGAATTACACTTCATAATGGATTGTCAAACCTATGATAAGGACCGACAACAACGGTTTTAATCGATGGAACGTAAGTCTGGTAAAATGCTATCGCATATGAAGACAGAGATCTGAGCTGTGTCTTTTGGAATATTAGTGGAGCTTGTGATGCTTGAAAGACTCTGCGCGCTTTAAAGGACAGATGTATATTTTACACAGAATAGGTACCTAAGGGGACCTTGGCTGGCCAATTATCGTACCAATTATCAGTCGACGGAATTACGTCCACTGTACCGACGCCGCAGTTCAGTAAAGTGTTTTGTTGCCTGCGCTGTAAGCTCAAGTGTGCCCGGCTTTCGCTTAACAATTGTCGAATGTCACGGATATGCGTTTTTTATTTCAGAACCCAAATATGTTTTTCACAGAGAATACCTCATTGTCCTCGTTCAAGGTTCAAGGTACAGAGAATACGTACCCGAGGGATTAACGTCAGTAATTATTACTGAGAAAAGGAGATGGTAATCTTGACGTCTTCTGTTCCGAAGGAAATATAAGTTCTTTCAGATTGACCCTATTTTTTGAAAATCAGGTCCACCAAGTATTCATTTCTCACAAAACGCGTTAACAAAGAACATTAAATATCAACACCTAACTATGCCAACATGTCCCTCATAAGTTCATGTTACAATACATATATACAAATCACCAAAACATTTACCGAAAAATATACACCTGAACAAAACCAATGGGGTCTCTTTTAGGCCAGATTAGTCACAAAAATCCATCGGTCGTTTGAAGGTTGACAGAAATCTGCGTCCCAGATTATCGATATCGTGTTATAAACACAGCTCTGGTGAATATTCAACGTCAGACGGAGAGATGATGCTATTTTATTAATTGTATCAAGATATCATTCTTTACCCATTCAATTTGCGAAAGCAAAACGCAAATTGGCTTCATTTACAACATGGGGGCGATTCACCGAGTCACTAAGAAAGATACTGACATGTTCGCGGTGCTTTATATCTGCGGTTTTCGCGGTTATCTTTTAACCGCGAACTTAAAACCACCGCGAAAAGTTTTGCTTGCACGTCTAACCCTTGTTTAAGCACTACGTTCTGTAATTGGCACAGTAATATAAGGCACCTTTTCCATGGTGAATACGCAGGGGACTCACAAGGCAAAATTTAACATTTCTAAACTTTAAATACATATATCAAGAATTTACATGAACTAAACAGTCGTTATTTATAACTGGCAGCACTGCAACTAAAACTATGCGACCAGTACGGAAAATGGGATGTTTGGTGACAGTTCTCGCGCTTGCCTTTATTTCCAGTTTCATGAAGGAGCAATGTTTGTCCAGGTCATGATCTGCACAATACGCGAAGTGTTGCAGTATTTTGACTTATTTGAAAATACTGTACATGACGATATGTACGGTCGGAAGGAACAGGAAGAAATTCATGATCAGCATGCAATACCGCAGGTGCTCAAAATATTCTTGGGGGGGGGGGCGATTACACTAATATCATTGTGGCAGATTTTAGGGTACACAGAAGAGTTATAAGCCTTAGAGTTGATGTCAGAGTTGATACTCTAACCATAACGGGAAAAGCTAGCTAAAATCTTACATTTTCCAACTTCTAGTCAATGACTACTTCTGGAGGTACATCCGTATCTACCTACCGGTGTTGAATAGAACTTAATTATCGTTAAAGTCATCATGTCGACACCAAATGTTGATGATACAATTTACAAGATTATCTAACTCTTCACGCTTCTATGAGGGGTATTTCCAGAGATGGATTCATCCGTAACAGCCTGTGTTGAATAGAACTTAATTATCGTTGAAGCCATCGTGTCGACACCAAAAGGTCAAGATATACCAGACCTTTACAAAAGATGCATCAAACACTTCTAAGATGGGCATTCATTGAGTTGCAGTCGTCCATATTAGTCGGTGTTGACAAGAAGACTTCATTTTCGGTGGAGTCATCGTGTTGCCAACGACATACTAGACCTTTAAAGTACTTGTGTCTCGAATGCATAATGGCACGAAACTACAACAGTTCCTGCTTACAGGCAACCACCATACGTGTCATCTAATAAACATAGGCGTTTGTAAATGCTAGGTGCTTTTGAAAAATAAAAGAACTTTGGCCCCCGGGTGACTATCCGCAAACATGGGACCTCTCTTCAAGGTCTCGTCCCTTACCGAAGTATTCCTTTACTCTTGAGTCGAGCGACTTTCTCCAATGTGGACCATGCAGTAAAAGGAATTACAAACATCATTACTCATGTCAAAGCCTTTAGTTTTTACGATGTGGCCGATAAATCTCTCCGAAAGATAATTCACAGGAATAATAAGAATAAGAAAAAGAAAAAGAAAAGTAATCCATGGTACAAATCATCTTGTGCCTCATTAAAACGCAAAGTTAGCCAACTAGCTGGCGAGTTCTCTAAATTTCCTTGGAAGCTTGACGTTCGTCATGCATATTATTGTAACCTCAAATTGTATAAGAAAAAAATCAAGACAGAAAAAAAGACTTTTCAAAGAGAGGCAATGGCATAATCTGAGCAAACTTAGTAAAGTAAATCCGCAACAATTTTGGACAGAAATGAAACAGCAAAAACTAAATGACAATGATAAACAACAAGAAGATGATAATATAACTCACGAAGATTTGAGAACTCACTTTGAAAATCTTAACAACCTGATTGAAGATAGCCAGTCCGACAAAGACTTCCATCAACACGTAATTCAAGAAAGGCCTGATCTTCACAATATAATGAACAATTCTAGTAGCGCCATAAAAGATAAACACAATAAGGAACACACCGATGACATCATTAACAGTCTTGAAAACATCACAGGAAATCCTCTAGACTTTGAAATCACAGAAAAGGAAATCATAGATGGATTACACAACCTAAAATTATAACTAGAAAGGCCGTCATTTGCCCCTGAGCAAATACAGCATGTTTAGCCATACTCCTCCCCATACAAGAAGTGGGCTGTCCCAAAATAACACCTGGGCAAATCAAAATATTAACTGCATGTAGAAAGGCAACATTTGCGAGAGCATCATACTTCGCCAATCTCCCTCCCGATGCATAAATTGACTGTTCCAAAATCACCCGTGAAAAAAATTCTTTCTAAGAGTTCTGCGAGACCCCAAGAGCTTCTTACTGCAAAGGCTTGCGTGTGTTCCTGCAATATGACCTCAGGTAAACTAAATAGAACACATGTTCTTTGGCCAGTAGCAAATGGAACGCCCAGAACCTTAGATAGAACATGGATTCCTTGGCCAGCAGCAAATAGAACATGGAACGGGGATACCACTTTTGGCCTATTTTTGGTCTGAAAATTGGTCTAAAAGTCCGCCAAATGAAGCATTTTGAAGTGATGTACACCAGAAATGTGATTGAAGTCCTGTAGGGACATATTCAAGGCACCCTTGTGCCGAATTTCAGATCATTTGCTTGTAATACCAGGGCACAGGAGCCAAAAATATAAAAATTGCCTAAAAATGCCCAAAAAATACTCCATAAAAATGATTTTAAGGCCTGTTTGAAAGCAATTTTAAAATCACCTGAGGGTATTTGCCTTCTTTACCTCCATGCCAAATTTCAGGTCGGTTGATTAAAAAATGGCGGAGTTGAATCCATTTGAAGATTTGGCAGGAGAAGAAGAAGAACATGAACAAAAACAATATGTTGAGCCATACTAGGTATGGCTAAACATAATAAAGCAAGCGGCATTGATTCAGTTCTTAACGAAATGCTGAAATATGGAGACACGAAACTTATTCCACCACTAAGAAAACTTTTCAATATCATTCTCCAATCTGGAAATTTCCCACATACATGGAGTAAAAGTGTTTTAGTTCCAATATTTAAAAGTGGCGATAAATCAAACCCATCAAACTACAGAGGGATAGCTATTTCCAGCTGCGTTGGGAAATTGTTCACATTTGTGCTTAACAGACGATTGCAGCGTTTCCTTGAAAACAAAAATTTACTATCCCCTTTTCAGTCCGGTTTCCGTAAAAACTTCCGAACAAGTGACAATTTATTTGTCCTCAAAACACTAATCGATAAACAGATATCCTCACCTGGGGGAAAATTAAAGGCTTGTTTTATAGACTTTAGGAAGGCTTTAGATTCGGTTTGGAGAAATGGCCTATTCTATAAAATTATATCTTCTGGCATAGGTGGAAAGTTCTTTAGCATGATAAAATCCATGTATTCCAGTATAGAATTCTGTGTAAAAACTTCAAGAGGTCTTTCAAATTACTTTAAATCAACCCGTGGAGTACGTCAAGGTTGTAACCTAAGCCCCCTTCTTTTCAATCTTTTTGTTAATGATCTTCCAACATTGTTAAATTCACCATTATGTGACCCAGTGTTTCTGAAAGATACTCCCATAAATAGTTTGCTCTGGGCAGACGACCTTGTAATTCTATCTAAGTCAGAAACAGGTTTAAAAGAGTGTCTCAAAAGATTAGATGACTTCTGCTCCTTATGGAAGCTTTCCATTAACAGAGATAAAACCAAAGTGATGATTTTCTCAAAAAATGGACGTACAGGCGAAAACCAACGTTCTCCTTTCCAAGTACAAGGGCAGACCATAAATATTACAGACTCTTATACGTATCTAGGTATAGACATCACCCCATCGGGATCTTTCAATCGTGCCACTAAACAAATCCGACTAAAAGCTCTCCGCGCATCCTTTAAACTTAAATCTCTATTGGCATCAAACTACAACCCATCTATTACCCTCTCATTGGATTTGTTTAACAGTTTAGTCAAACCCATCTTACTTTATTGTAGTGAAATTCTAGGAACTAATATTCGATGCAGGGATCTGATTCTAAATGGGGTACAGGAATGTCCTAATGAAAACATTAGGGAAACTGTATGCAACATTCTGTCTCCTATGTTAGGAACAAATATAAATGATATTATTCTCAAGGTTGCCCGTACTGGGAAGAAATCTGATAATAGTGATATGTTAGCAAGTCGCCCTGTTCTTGTTCGTTTCAAGAAATACAATGACAAGTTACATATTCTATACAACTCAAAAATGTTAGCTAATCGAAATATCATATTAGAGCAACCTTCAGCGTCTTATGAAATACCTGACTTGGAATATGTTATTCTCAACTACTGCAAAATGCTACTCTGTGCCCCAAGAAAATCTGTAAACGCCGCAATAAGAGGATAACTGGGAATGTTTCCATTATATATTTACACACAAACACAACTTATTAAATACTGGCTTAGATTACATAGCTTACCCAATGATAGAATTGTTAAGAAAGCGTATGATACTGCAGTAGAACAAGAGCTAGACTGGATTGTTCATGTTCAAAATATTTTGTGTAGACATGGTTTCCAAAATGTTTGGCTAAATCCTGCGGTTGATGCTAAACATTTTGGTAACATATTCAAAGAACGTTTGAAGGATACGTTTCTCTCTGGTTGGCGACAAGAAATAAGGAGCTGCAATAAACTAAAAACGTATTCTCAAGTTAAGACTGACTTTACATTGGAAAAATACCTTTGATCAATTCATAATAAATCCTTTATAGTTAACATAACTAAATTAAGAATCAGTTCTCACTGCTTGGAAATAGAAAAAGGCCGATATCGTAATATACCAGCCAACCAGAGACGATGCCCTTCATGTCAAGACAGTGTTGAAGACGAGTATCATTTCCTAATGACATGCCCCGCATATACTGTAGATAGACGAAAGTTAATGGAAATGATCTCATGTACAACCAGCAAGCCCTTACCAAAGGCAAACACAGAAATTTTTAATCTACTTATGTCATGCCCCGATACCATATCTAAGCACTTAGGTCAATACATATGTAGCGCTTTACAAAAGAGAGAATATATTGTAACAAACAGAAACGTTTAACATATCAGTGCGCCATTTATGTACATAGCCTTGTAGTAATAGCTCTCAAAATAGAATAGAATAGACTAGTTTAGTACCCATTGTATTGTTTTTCTTGTTATCATTGCCATACATTGTGCCATGTACAATTGTCGAGCAATAAAGTTCATTCATTCAGTGAGGAAATACATGTACGTGCAGTTGCCGTCAGTGTTTCTTTACCATCTGTCATTTAGATTTGAAGGAAGTAAACATATTGGGTTATCTATGTTTGCGTCTGCCTTTCATCTCCATGGAAAATGGAGTATTGTTTTGGGTGTGTCTCTGTGTGTGTCTGTCTATGTTTCCTTTTTTGTAGTCAGCATAACTAAAGAACTTCAGGACGGATTATGATGATATTTGGTATGTGGGTATGTGTTGGGAAGACGAAGGTCAAGAATTAGTCCATGGGCCAGGACCGTTTTTTAAAAATCTGCAATGATCAAAGTTTATTTTAATGTATGATAGCAAGTCTGTATGAGTAACTTTCTTAGTGTAATCACGTGACCAAATGACGTCATTAGAATAAGGTCGCTTTTGGGGTCTAAATTCAGAGGACCGAGACAAAATATCAAACATCAATAATTTTCGGTAAAAATCGGTTTGTAGGCAAAAGATACCACAGGAATCACAACGAAACAATATTTTGGTCGATATTTTGCACCAACAAGAAGTTATGAGTCTTTTAAATCCGATTTTGGGGTTAATTTTCGTGTAAAAAATGTATTGTTTACGTTCCAAAATCAGGCCGTTATGTTTATTAGTCCAGTCATTCTCTGCATGTTGGGTTTTGAATCAACAAAATCCGTCAATTCTATCAGGAGTTAGAAGGGTTTTAAGAATAACACCCAATGGCCATGTTATCAAATTGCCGCAAATAACGCAATGCATCATGGCTAATTTTAAGAGGCTCTGTCTGTAAAAGATGAAGTAGCAAAGGATAAAATACCGATATTTCTCAATTTTCTGTGGTACTTAGGACTTGGTACAATTGTAAAAAAAATGGGTAAGTTTGGGGTTAACTGGTGGTTATCGGTTGCCATGGAAACGGCCATTTTTAAAAATCTGTGAAGGCTTAGTCTCGTCCAGCTTAGACCATCTTTGGCCTACAGAAACGCCTACTTATTAACAGATAGTCTATGTGCCTGTAACATATGCCCACATTTTTATCTTGATTTAAATGATTAGATAACCTTTATCTCAAAACGGCTTTGCATTGAGATACAGCAAATGTTTAAAGGGCCATGCATGCTATAAATTGAGTATCCTGAAAAAACATCAGCCTCAAGTGTAGTTTTTAACGCCAAATCAAAATTTCCCCATTGCCCCAGTTTGTTCCTGGGTAGTCTTTCGCACTATAACATGTTGCACCTGGCTGTAATTTATCTGGAAGCTACTCTGGGGGTTATAAGAATATTGTTGGTACATAGTGCAACTGCCGCCTAGTCCAAATCTAATGCCAAGTTGCCAATACATTTCTTTCTTGATTGAGAAAATACTATCTGTAGAACCAGAACACTCATGTACTGTTGAGTCCCACTTTAAAGATAACCTGCCTTCTTGATATTCGAAATTGACGAAAGCCTTTTTTTAAGGATTTGTAGCTATAGATGAGTAAATCATTGGAGGGCAGATCAATTTGATAGATGTTCCATCAGGTTACACTGGAGTTGGAACCTTCTTTTCATTCTACCTACAATGAAGTTTTGGCGTGCAATGAAATGGACCACAATGATCCGACGACTAGTGCATTGTTTCCATTTTGAACAGATTATAGCTACTTCATTTTCATTTTCTATTCACGATTTGTCTGAGGTAACTAGATTATATGAACGACATATGTGCATGCATCCATTTTCGTGGGTTGCCAAGAAAACAGTTTTGCGACAAAGTAACGCGTACTGTAAATCATACAAATAAGCGCAAAACGAGAAATTGCTTGCTGTAATTTGAAGAAGAAAAAACAATATCAGAAAATAGATACTAATGAGTGAAGAGTAAAAGAACAACAAATGAAGAATTTATTGTTTGGTATATCATGTTCTGTGTGGTCAGTGATTTGTTCAACCTTCCTGGCTACTTTCGCCTCAAGTGCATTCCTGACGCTGTTAACACCTGTCGGCAGGACAGTTACAATAACTTTGGCGTGTTGTTGCATTTACAGTTGTTCGACTGATGTGAGTCCTAGTCCTTGACTATCTAATGGTAGATTACTTAGTATACCCGGGTCAGATGACTTCTTCATGTTGGTCCAGTTTTTAAGGTACTGTGTAACACAGTGGCTTAGTTCCTGTAGAATGGTTTTAGTGACATCATGAACAGTGAAGAAGTACCCAATGACACCCTGGACGTACACTCTGTATATCTCGCACTTGTACGCACCGCGGACGGAGGAGGTGTCAACGTTTATGATTCCACGTTGTGTATATGACCCGATAATGGACTCTTTCAGGATGTCAGAAACAGTACCCGACGAACCGATAGCAGAAATATAACCACCCAAGAACTTGAAGGTAGTTGAGATTATGTTATCCACGGGGTAGTTCCCAATGGAGAAAGAGACATCATTTGCGTGTCCACTGCAAATGCCGAGGGTCTTACATTTTGTTGGTTTCAGGGTCAAGTGGATACTTCGGAGGTTGCGGTCAAGTGTGTTGACAATTCGCTGCATTGATCTTGACCTACATACGGTAAGTGTTAGGTCATCGGCAAATGCAAACGAAAGATGTGTTTTATTTCTTAGAGTAAAGCGATGTGATTCCTCAGTGCGCAGGTATTGCAAAGAAAGGTTGCAATTAATCAGCGGCAGAAAGATCGCCACGGACAGCGTATCACCCTGGAATGTACCAACTCTTGACTGGCAGGGGTCCGAGGAGAATTAGGCCTACGAGCTTCCTATGTGATTCTGAATAGACTAAAATACCCCTACAAGATGAATATTTGCGAGAAAATACCGAAAATGGTCGGTACAAGCGATTCTGGAGCATTTTGGTATATGTGCACCATGAAGACGAGTAACACTACAAATCATTAGACTGATTATATGGATTACATCACCGTGACTCGTGTCTATCACTTTCTGTCTGTTCCTCCCAATTGAACAAAGAAGAAGCTACAAACGACAAAAAAATAAAAAAATAAAATAAAAATGCCATTAAAATCTAAGACGGGAACTTATGTCGTACAATGCTTCTTCTCGCATAAAATGTATTTGAGAACAGAGCAAAGTCTTCCGAAGTGAAAGAAGAAGATGTTAAAGAATGAAAATTAAGAATTTTCGTTTAACCAGTTTTTTTGTTCAGTTATTTGCAAAACCATTCTCAAGGTTAGCCAAGTATTTTAAAATCACTTGTCTTTTAGGGAAAGTACATAAAATTTACTGGCCCTAACCAACTTTTGATATGCCCGAATTCGGTGCCTGAACTTAAGCTAAAAACTTGTAGACTTGTTGACGTTAAAATAGATTACATACGTTTTGCCATGTAGGGAAACTAGTGTGGTTTAGCAAGAAATCCTTGAAACCTCATTTTTTAATCAATATTAGCGAATTCTGTAGAATATGCCGGTCAGAAACCCGTTGTCATAGCAACGAAAAAAAACGATAAACTTATATTAGTAATATATCATTAAGAAGACTCCCAACTAAAGTCGGTGACTAAAAACCTATAAGTACTACTGGCTTTCAGTTGTAAGTATATTACACGATCGTAGCTCGTGTTACTGGGGGTAAGTGAGACACACACCTTTACAAAAGGAGGGCACGTTTGCTAAGAACATGTGGCGGGATTAGGACCGTTTCCGTCAAGGAACTAAGCACTTCTTTACGGGCTTTTCATTTGACGTACTTTGCGCCATGTTGGATTGCAGTGTGCATCTGCTTAAGTACATTAAACCCGCCGACATCAGCTGTTTATCCCCCAACATGGCCAACGTGGGTTCCAATTACAATTAGTATGCTTTCTGACCCAAATGCAATAGATGATTTTTATTCAGAATGTTGCGAGTACTTGTATAGCTGTGTATGGTCTCAGATACACTGTAAATAATGAAAAATGAAAAAAAGATAATGATACGACCACACTGACCTGATTATTTGGATAACATCCACGCGTACATTATTTTTGGTCTGGCTCTACCTCCGCAAAAAAGCTCAATACCATACTGTACAAATAAGCTACAAACGACTACATGTATGCCGTAAATTGAAAAAAAAAATGGAAGAAGTATACTTATGTAGTGCAGTACTTCTATCCCATCGTAAAACATACTGATTTTGCTGTAAACAATGCTCCTCGCACAAAATGTATCTTGAGCGCATAGCAAAGTCTTCCAAAGTCAAAGAAGAACATGTGAAAGAATAATTATAAATGATTTATTGTTTACCTATACCTATATACGAAAGACTATGTAAGTATTGCAGTACAAATGTCGTCGAAGACGTCGAGGAAATGCACTTTATCTTAAACTGTTCGTTTCATGATAATGCACAAAATGAGTTGTCTATTCGGACCATTAAAATCTATCTGAATTTCTCTAAGCTTGCAGACAACACTATTCTTCTTTTAACTACCGAAAACCTATAGAAAAGGTGGGTCATTACGTGGTCGATTGTTTACAAAAGAGAGGTCAAACCCTTCACTTGTTATAGACAATCACGTTTGTATAACTTAGTTTAGCAGCTTTATACCTATTTTGTACCCTGTTCTTTTATGTATGTTATTTGCAATTAGCCCTCTGGCAGGATTTTGCAAAAAAACTTATTATACCATGTTTTGTGGGTTCAGTCATATGCAAAACATTTTTAAGGGTTAGTGAAATTTTCAAAATTCAATTTTCCTGTATGACAAGTAGAAAAAAAATGGCCCAGACCAACTAAGCCTCTACCAGGCCCCGTCCTATCGCTTTGAAAATAGTAGAAATCGGCCGAGGTAGTCCGCTATACAAGGTAGTCCGCTATACTGTAGAGCTCCATTTCTACTATTTTCCCAGCGATAGGACGGGGCCTGGTAGAGGCTAAAACCAACTTATGACTGGCCCGAGGTTTGAATGCAGTCTAGACAGATTTTTTTTACCCTTTGAAGTTTTTTCCGCATTCCATATCTGAAAACTGGTGGTTTACACTTAGAATGACCCATCCAACTTTCTCCCAACTCAAGTCAGTGACGGGAAACCTGTTTTGTTTTCAGTTGTAAGTATATTATAAGATTGAAGCTTATGTTACTGGGGGTAAGTGATCGACACACAAGCCTTGACAAAAGGACTGAACGTTTGCTGAGAACATATGGCGGAATTAGGACCGTTTCCGTTGAAGGAAGGTAAAGGGGTTTTATGGCCAAAAAAGTGGAAATAGATAAATGCTGAAATCTTCATGGTAGTGACATATACTAACACTGTTTAGCACATATGTTTAATAACTTCATACTTTCAGCTTTCAAAACCACAGATGAACGAGCCTAACGATGATCCCCTTATAATTGTTAGTTTCGCGAGGCCACAAAAACTCCAGCGAAATTGCGCAACGTAATCGTTTTTTGCCGTCAGTCTTAGGCAGGGTTCGGCGAGGTTTCGGAAAATTCCGGTGGCATGTCTTGCTGCTGGGGTCCTGTCAAAATCAACGAGAAAAACGTCCACCTGGGCCACCCCTTGAGTTTTCTACACCAGTCACGAAAAGAAAGACTCGGGAGAGACTGGAAAACTGGTGGTCTACACTTAGAATGACCCATCCAAATTTCTGCCAACTCAAGTCAGTGACGGGAAACCTGTCGCAAATAACTACTAGTATTTTTGTTTTCAGTTGTAAGTATATTATAAGATTGAAGCTTATGTTACTGGGGGTAAGTGATCGACACACACGCCTTGACAAAAGGACTGAACGTTTGCTGAGAACATATGGCGGAATTAGGACCGTTTCCGTTGAAGGAAGGTAAAGGGGTTTTATGGCCAAAAAAGTGGCAATAGATAAATGCTGAAATCTTCATGGTAGTGACATATACTAACACTGTTTAGCACATATGTTTAATAACTTCATACTTTCAGCTTTCAAAACCACAGATGAACGAGCCTAATGATGATCCCCTTATAATTATTAGTTTCGCGAGGCCACAAAAACTCCAGCGAAATTGCGCAACGTAATCGTTTTTCGCCGTCAGTCTTAGGCAGGGTTCGGCGAGGTTTCGGAAAATTCCGGTGGCATGTCTTGCTGCTGGGGTCCTGTCAAAATCAACGAGAAAAACGTCCACCTGGGCCACCCCTTGAGTTTTCTACACCAGTCACGAAAAGAAAGACTCGGGAGAGACTGGAAAACTGGTGGTCTACACTTAGAATGACCCATCCAAATTTCTCCCAACTCAACTCAACTCAGTGACGGGAAACCTGTCGCAAATAACTACTAGTATTTTTGTTTTCAATTGTAAGTATATTATAAGATTGAAGCTTATGTTACTGGGGGTAAGTGATCGACACATACGGGCTGAACTGCTAAGAACATATGGCGGAATTAGGACCGTTTCTGTTAAGGAGTTCAGCACTGCTTGAGAAGATCTTAATTTGACGCCATTTTTGCCTTGTTGGATTACAGTGTACATCTGGAAAGCACATTAAACACGCCAACATCTTTTGTTGTAATCCCCCAACATGGTCCCTGGGGATTCAAGTATTACTTAGTATGCTTTCTGCCCCAAATACATAAATTTTATTCACAATGATGTAAGTAGCTGTATAGCTGTGTATGGATACACAGTGAATAATGAAAAAAAATGAATTGACATGATTATTTGGATTACTTCCTCGTGTGCATCACTGTTTGTCCGTTCCTACCCCCACAAAAACGTTCACGACCATACTGTCAATTGTAAAAGAAACTACAAACGACCACATGCATCCCTTGAATTGAAAAAAAAAGGAAGACATATTCTTATGTCGTACAGCGCTTCTATCCCAAACTATGCTCCTCGCAAAAATGTATCTTGAGCGCATAGCAAAGTCTTCCAAGGTCAAAGGAGAAGATGTGAACGAATAGAAATAAAGAATTCATCGTCTACTTTCACCATTTTTTTGCGTTCAGTCATTTGCAAAACCTTTCTAAGGGTTCGCCGGGTTTTTTTTTAGAGTCAATTGTCATATATAGGGATGTTAAAGAAAAAAATTTACTCGTCAAAACCAACTTTTGGCTGACCCGAAGTTTGAATGCTGTCTAGACAGACTTATAGACTTGAGGCTGAAGAAATGTCAGTGGGGGTATTGGCCAGAAGGAAGATGCGAGCTTTAAGAACAACATACTTGTTGTATTTCTTGTATGCTATATTTTAGATTTTCGTACCCTTTGAATTTTTTTCTGCATTTTGTTATCTCCTACTGTTTTTTTCCATATCTGAAACTTGGTGGTTTAGATTTAGAATGACCCAAACAACTTTCTCCCAACTCGTTGACTGGAAACCTGTCGCAAATAAACACTACTGGCTTTAATTTCAGTTGTATGTATATTACAAGATTGAAGCTCATGTTACTGGGGGGTAAGTGACACACACGCCTTTACAAAAGGACTGTGCGTTTGCTTAGAACATGTGTCAGGATGAGGGCCGTTTCCGTTAAGGAACTAAACTCTTCTTTACAGGCTTTTTATTTGACGTCACTTGCGCCATGCTGGATTACAGTGTACATCTGTTTAAGTTTAATGGATCTTTGGAAGACAGATACTTATGTCGTAAAAGACGGATACTTTGCTTATCATGTAGAAGGCTTTTGTCGTAAACTTACTCAAAATGTCCAAAATGTACTTTGAATTTGAGCCCTGAGTTTTCGAGGTCAAAGAAGAAAATGGGAACTGCAGTTTTTATAAAGGGAGTTTCGAACTCATTCCTGTCCCTTTTGGATATTTTTTCGCATATTTTTGGTTCTGATCAATACGTTTTGTAACATGACAATTTTGCCGATTACCCATATTATGCGAGGCTTTGCGTTTACGGGGTTCGATAAACAACGAAGGTAATGGGAAGCGGTTTAGGATTTCACAATGCTTTGGAATTAACAGGTTTTTGCGACACTGTATTGAAATTATTTGGTTTCTACTGAAGCAGAAACAGATTCCATGAACTATTCACTAAGACGAGCATTTTTGCAAATGTTTCCTTCCTGCCAGTCGGTGTTGACGATATTCTGATATATTTCAATGATACAGAATGTGGACGATATGGCAAACCGAGCCAGTTGAGTTCTGAACCTCCCACAGCCGCCGTTCTCGACTTAAGCCACAAATCTATAAACCTGATAAAAAAAAAATCAAAAAACACCCTACCTGTGGATCGGGCTGTCGAAGCCTTTTCTTGTGTGTGTGTGTCCCCGTGCCCCTTACTTTTCTGCTGATCGAGATTCACGTAACGGCACCTTGTGCTTAGTGATACGTTACCATGGCGACAGGTAATACGTCATTGCTCTTGGTGACAGAAGAAAGTTGGCCTGGTTAGGCCTTGGAAGCTGGGCACAGTGGCTATGCATGACGTGTGATCACAGACGCTTACTGCAAACACATTTCCCAAAGCACAAATATTTCACGGGGGCATTACAATTTCCAAATCTTGCTGTCCTTTTTAAAAGTGACATAACATATTTTCATACTCCACCCACCCCCCAACAAAAAAGAAAAGAAAATTAGTAGTCACCAACACTTTGGTTGAACAATAACAGTTATGGAATGACATTAAATACTAACTCGGCTGAAAAGCGTGCGAATTGATGTATGTATTTGTTTGACTATTGGTGTAGGTCCGAGATTTATTCCAGGGTAATCGGAATACGGGTTGCAGGCGTGGGTTGATTGAACCAAACATACATAAACACATCCAAGGAATTATCCGGCAAAAGAAATATTCCGTTTCAATGATTAAAATATGCACCCTTTGGATGAGCTTCGAACCTCACAAATCATACTTCGGCACCGAAAACATTATGATAATTCAGAGGACGTCAAAAGTTGAAAGAATCTCATTACAGAGAAACAGGTGTGCACATTTTACCTTCAGACTTTGAGACCTGTTTTGACCAAAATCACATTTCTTCTATCCATGCCGGATGGCCGTTGATACAGGTGGGATTGTGTTAGAATTAACCATTCGCACATAGCACTCAAATGCACTTCTGTAAAGCTCATTTCCTGACGAACTGTAATTCCTTGCTCCACGAGTGCCTTAGCCTGTAATTCTCCGCTGGCCTCCAGCAAATATTAATCCGTCCAGACCACTGTATATATGTAGTAGTTACCAAGATATCGCTAGTTGTAATTTTCTGATTCTCTAAAGATATTTTTGTGGGACACAGTACCAGGTCCCGAACCGGCTACTGTGTTTACTATGTCACGAGCTGGAAATTAACTTGATTACCTAGCGGCAGAAATCTAGCCTCTACCAGGCTTCGCGGATCGCTGGGAAAATAGTGAAATTTGGCCAAATAGAGTGAATAGTATGCCAAGGGTAGTGCCTTTTCCGCCATGGTCACTAATCATCAGTCAAAGGCCTGATAGTAGTATAGTAGTAGTTGCTGCCCAGAAAATGCATTCTCTTTCCTAGAATCGGCTGTGTGACGAGCCTAGGAGCCCTCATGCGGACTTATAAATATGCTCTATCCCAAAAAAATACTGATTTTGTTGTAAACAATGCTCCTCGCATAAAATGTATCTTGAGCGCATAGCAAAGTCTTCCGAGGTCAAAGAAGAAGATGCGAAAGAATAGAAATAAAGAATTCATTGTCTAATTTTACCATTTTTTTTGCGTTCAGTCATTTGCAAAACCTTTCTAAGGGTTCGCCGTTCTTTTTGAAGTTAATTGGCATATATAGGGCTGGTACAGAAAAAAAAATCCACTGGTCAAAACCAACTTTTGACTGGCCCGAAGTTTGAATGCAGTCTAGACAGACTTATAGACTTGAGGCTGAAGAAATGTCAGTGGGGATATTGGCCAGAAGGAAGATGCGAGCTTTAAGAGAAACATACTTGTTGAATTTTTTGTATGCTATATTTCAGATTTTCTTACCCATTTGAATTTTTCTGCATCTTGTTATCTCCTTCTGTTTTTTTCCCATATCTGAAACTTGGTGTTTTAGATTTAGAATGACCCAAACAACTTTCTCCTAACTCGTTGACTAGAAACCTGTCGCAAATAAACACTACTGGCTTTAATTTCAGTTGTATGTATATTACAAGATTGAAGCTCATGTTACTGGGGGGTAAGTGACACACACGCCTTTACAAAAGGACTGTGCGTTTGCTTAGAACTTGCGCCATGTTGGATTTCAGTGTACATCTGTTAAAGTTCGATGGAACTTTGGAAGACAGATACTTATGTCGTAAAAGACGGATACTTTTCTGCTGATCGAGATTCACGTAACGGCACCTTGTGCTTAGTGATACGTTACCATGGCGACAGGTAATACGTCATTGCTCTTGGTGACAGAAGAAAGTTGGCCTGGTTAGACCTTGGAAGCTGGGCAACAGTGGCTATGCCTGACGTGTGATCACAGACGCTTACTGCAAACACATTTCCCAAAGCACAAATATTTCACGGGGGCATTACAATTTCCAAATCGTGCTGTCCTTTTTAAAAGTGACATAACATATTTTCATACTCCACCCACCCCCCAACAAAAAAGAAAAGAAAATTAGTAGTCACCAACACTTTGGTTGAACAATAACAGTTATGGAATGACATTAAATACTAACTCGGCTGAAAAGCGTGCGAATTGATGTATGTATTTGTTTGACTATTGGTGTAGGTCCGAGATTTATTCCAGGGTAATCGGAATACGGGTTGCAGGCGTGGGTTGATTGAACCAAACATACATAAACACATCCAAGGAATTATCCGGCAAAAGAAATATTCCGTTTCAATGATTAAAATATGCACCCTTTGGATGAGCTTCGAACCTCACAAATCATACTTCTGCACCGAAAACATTATGATAATTCAGAGGACGTCAAATGTTGAAAGAATCTCATTACAGAGAAACAGGTGTGCACATTTTACCTTCAGACTTTGAGACCTGTTTTGACCAAAATCACATTTCCTCTATCCATGCCGGATGGCCGTTGATACAGGTGGGATTGTGTTAGAATTAACCATTCGCCCATAGGGCTAAAATGTACTTCTGAAAAGCTC
Organism: Branchiostoma lanceolatum; assembly: GCA_035149815.1. Lineage (NCBI taxonomy): Eukaryota > Metazoa > Chordata > Leptocardii > Amphioxiformes > Branchiostomatidae > Branchiostoma > Branchiostoma lanceolatum. The sequence goes on from CM068866.1 coordinate 16,967,161, forward strand.
ATTTTCTGGCGAACTGCAATTCCTTGCTCCACGATTGCCTTAGCCTGTAATTCTCCGCTGGCCTCCGGCAAATATTAATCCGTCCAGACCACTGTAGTAGTTATCAAATTACTGTCTACTGAAACAGCGAACTATGATCAGGGTGAAAAACACTCCTTTGATAGAAGTTTCTCATTGATTCCGCAAATTAGGTCTTTTGCATCAAATTCTCCTGTACACGTCTGTTTCAATTCATGATCTTCTCTTCCCAAATTACACACACATGAATTGTATTTAGGAAAGCCCTATACTTTGGCGGAATTCAGTTTTAATATTTCGTCATTAATTATGCAAACTAAGTTCTAACGGTCATAAGGTGTAGATAACATCTGATTGTGTACACCTCTGTCTTTGTGTATTGATCAACTGAAGGATGCACAGGAGACAGAGGTAATGCACTCTTGCAAGTAGTTAATATCAAACATCACCTCTGAAAATATAAATTACAACTGACAGAGACAAATACAATAACAATAAGTAACAGCATTTGGGTAGTTCAATACAAACAAGCTATATGATTAACACGGTCATACTAAGTATTGAAACGTTTGCTAACGACAAAGAAAGTTTGGATCATGCTTAAAATGGTACTATTACATTGAGAAGACACAAAGGATGAACCTCTTAGTAGCAAATAAGTTGCTAGCTTAATCAGATAGACTGTTAAGATGAAGGATGGGGCCTAATATGTTCTGTAGATTGCCGAGGAGGGTTATTCTTTGCTGATTGTAGATAGGGCAGTATAAATGGTAATGTACAACGCTTTCGCTTCGACTCCCACAGATGTAGGCTGGATTTGTAACTGTAAATAAACCGCTGGCGCCGATGCGAAAACGCGTGAGGAGGGCGCAGGTGTATAGGTGACCATGGCTAAAATGTGGGTAAAAGGAGGGGGGCGTACTAATTTCACTAGATGGTTTTTATACAACGAAAGATTAAGTGATCGAACAGCTATATCAAGAAGGCTGGAAAGTACTTGAGGGGCTTTTTCCTATACGGTGAAGTAGTATTTTTCTACGCGCACAAATTAATACCTACTGGCAAAATGGTACGCCCTTTTGGAATTGTATGCTGCTTTAAAACAGGACAAAGAGGAATAATCCCTAAATCTTACAACGGCCCATGGTTACTTCATGCATTCCTTCATTATGTTTAGCCATAAGTATGGCTAAACATATTGTTTTCTCTCATGTTTCTTCTTCTTCTTCTTCTTCTTCTTCTTCTTCTTCTCCTCCTGTCAAATCTTCAAATGGATTCATCTCTGTCATTTTTTGACCAAATGACCTGAAATTTGGTACAGAGGTAATGTAGGCAAAAACCAATGTGCGTTCTTTTCTTTGTTTTGATATTGACCTTGAAAGTGATTTTATTGAGGTTTTTAGGCTATTTTTAGCATATCTTGGCCTCCTGCGCCCTGGTATTTCAACCGAATGACCTGAAATTTGCTGTATATGTGGCTTGAACAAATATTAAAGGACTACATTCCCATTTTTGGCATACATATATTCAAAACGATTTATTTTGAGCTTTCTTGACAATATTTGCCACTTCTGTCACTTTCAATACTACATATGACCTACAGGTCATTGACCCCTAGTGCCTTGCACCTGGCCAAGCTGGAAGTTTGCTTACGAGGAGGAAAGACCGGACATAAACATTTAACGTGATTATCGGGAAAACACCATGTTCCCTTAAACTCAGTGGTTAAATTGCAGTTTAGGAAATTTTAAAACAGAAAACAAGTTAAATCAATGATTTTGTGAATGTTTATTCTAGCATTAGTTATTCCAGATATTTTCAAACTCCAAATGCTTCAACACAACACGGGAGATCGTTTCTCCTCAGACTGGCGCGACACTCCTGTCAAAATTGATTGATGATCTCTCTCTGCCGCCGACTTCATACATGATCAAAGGCGGGTGGTAGGCGGTGCGCGGGGGAAACTTAAACATATAATGTAGCGAAGTGTTGCACAAGGAATTCTCACGCTGAGGGGTACATGAAATAATGCTTACAAAATAGACCTCTATGAATCGGGCTACATTCAGCAATGGTAGACGGATTCGGGGCATGCCGCTCAAAACACATGGTCTCACTGGGGACAGGCGTTTTGGTCCCGCACGTTGTCGCAGCGGTGCGTCACCGCTACGCGATCGAAAGCACGCCGCTGTCTGTCTCGGACCAACACGCGTCTCCCGTGATGTGTAGCGTCCACCACCAGGCCTTCCTACATGTCCTACGTACGGGCGTATGGATCGTAGAATTCGGCAAAAAAGGAATGATTAGGCCAGTAGAGTCAGTCCCCGGTAAGGTCAATGATTCGCCCCTTTGCGCTAGCTTGTAACGTTAAATGAATGTACCCTCTGGTGGCCAAACTTCACTGACAAACTTTCTCCCTATTATCATCATGAGCTTGCGTTAGTCTGGTACTAGTGACTATTATGTGCCGGGAATGTTTATCTATCGCACGCCTTGGAAGGAAGTTCAACCATGATAAATGGTCGGCCGTTGCGAAAATTTGGAATCCCATACTGTTGATTTTCGTGATTGAATCTGTAAGAAAATATATTTTCATGTCGTTCATGTTTTTGGGACGGACGCCGGGACGGGGTGAATTTTTTCTATCATTTTCGTCCCGGGCCGTTAGTACTGCAAATTGAATCGTGTTGCACAAGAGGCAAAACACTAAAAACGTGGGTCTTGTGGAGTGTTTTGGAGCGGGAAAATGCCGGATATTAGCGGTGCCGAACAGTGTACATCGTCGCGCGCGGGTGACGCTCCGTCAAAACAAATCCGCTGGTGGTCTAGCGCGGCCGCCGAAAATAGGCAGAAACACACAGGAGGACTTAGCACCTTCGTTTATGAGGGCAATTGTGAAAATCTTTTGTTACAAATTGTTCGAACATTGAAACATTTGGATAGATGGTTTGAAACTGTTCTAAATAAAGAGATTTTTGTGTAGTTACGTTAAAATGTTTCCAACGTATGTGAAATAAGTTCAAACATGTTATACGTTTCAATTCTAATTGTTTGAACACTTTAGAACTATTGTGACTTAGACATTCTTTTAATCAAAATAGTTCAAACATATTACAAATATTATATTAAAACCCTCTCAGTGACTTTGAATTGACTCAAATATGTTGTTTTTGGTCATTTCCTTCGTCTCCTGTCAAATCTTCATATGTATACTATGGAAAACTTCAGTCTTCCCTGGGGTTGATCTTTTTTAATTCAATTTTGAACTGGGTTGATTATGCGCAAGAGTGTTATTTTCAGCGGATATTTTTCGACTGGTTTACATGGAAATGGCACGGAATATCCCATTCTTGCAAGGGGAGGATTCTTTAATTATTTCTTTCAATTTTGAGCTGGAATGATTATGAAAAAGTCCATTTTTTAGCAGAAGTGTATTTGTTAATCAATTAGTGGATATGGTTGTGGACTGGTCCATATTGTGTTGAGGTGCTACTGGAAGACTCAATTTTGGACTGGGGTGATTCATTTTTTTTAGTGCAAGTATTTTAGAATGGTCCATTGTTATTTTGGGAGAGTCCATTTTTTGCATGGCGAGGAGTATGGCTAAACATGCTGTATTTGCTCGCAAATGTTGCCTTTCTAGTTTATATATGTTTCCCCTGTCAAAGTCACAACACAATTATCTTCTTTAAACATGTTTCTATCGCCGATATGTACACGACTTTATAGTAAACAGGGTGACCATTTCGGAACCTCGAAAAACAAGCACACACACAGACGTTCTTTTGAGAAGTAAACAGTGCATAGAAAAATCATAAGCATCGTAAAGTACAAGAAATCGCTAGTTGTAATTTTCTGATTCTCTAAAGATATTTTTGTGAGACACAGTACCATGTCCCGAACCGGCTACTGTGTTTACTATGTCACGAGCTGGAAATTAACTTGATTACCTAGCGGCAGAAATCTAGCCTCTACCAGGCTTCGCGGATCGCTGGGAAAACAGTGAAATTTGGCCAAATAGAGTGAATAGTATGCCAAGGGTTCGCCGTTCTTTTTGAAGTTAATTGGCATATATAGGGCTGGTACAGAAAAAAAAATCTTCTGGTCAAAACCAGCTTTTGACTGGCCCGAAGTTTGAATGCAGTCTAGACAGACTTATAGACTTGAGGCTGAAGAAATGTCAGTGGGGGTATTAGCCAGAAGTAAGATGCGAGCTTTAAGAGAAACATACTTGTTGTATTTCTTGTATGCTATATTTTAGATTTTCTTACCCATTTGAATTTTTCTGCATCTTGTTATCTCCTTCTGTTTTTTTTCCCATATCTGAAACTTGGTGGTTTAGATTTAGAATGACCCAAACAACTAGCTCCAAACTCGTTGACTGGAAACCTGTCGCAAATAAACACTACTGGCTTTAATTTCAGTTGTATGTATATTACAAGATTGAAGCTCATGTTACTGGGGGGTAAATGACACACACGCCTTTACAAAAGGACTGTGCGTTTGCTTAGAACATGTGTCAGGATGAGGGCCGTTTCCGTTAAGGAACTAAACTCTTCTTTACAGGCTTTTTATTTGACGTCACTTGCGCCATGCTGGATTACAGTGTACATCTGTTAAAGACCGATGGAACTTTGGAAGACAGATACTTATGTCGTAAAAGACGGATACTTTTCTTATCATGTAGAAGGCTTTTGTCACAAACTTACTCAAAATGTACAAAATGTACTTTGAATTTGAGCCCTGCGCAAAGCTTTCGAGGTCAAAGAAGAAAATGGGAAAGAACAAAATAAAGAATCTATTGTTCGGTATAACATCTTCTGTTTTTAACAGTCAATTGGTAAAGTCTAAAAAGTTGGTGACTGGAAATTTAAAAAGACTTTGCGTGCTTTAATTGTGCACACACTTTGAGTTTACAATTCCTATAATGTCCTGTGAAATGACATTAAAAAGTGTTGGACTGCGGAAAGATAGGCATCAGCTTGCGAATGGCTTCCACGTACGTGCCGTACACAAACGCCAGATTGAGTTCACAGCATCTTTGTCCTGTCAACTTAATATGTATTTTGTGTCATGTAGAAATTGTCACAAAATGTCATCCGTTGTTCGAGGGTTGCTAGTAATTTTGTTCAATAGGACCGAATATTTCTTCGCGCGACGTACATAAGACTGGAAAATCTTTTTGAAAGATAAAGAAATCGTTTTACCATTTACGAAATATAAAGGTACTTTGTCTTTATTTACAGCAAAGGGGACGGTTGAAATTATGTCTTACGAAATCAACAGTCCACCAAATGGGACATGGCAGAATATATGAGACATAAAAAAAATTGGAACCAAATCTAGTCCATTTCAAGTTCTTCTGAAATCGTGTCTAAATGTAAAATGTTCTGACTGAAAACATATTTCTTACAGATTTACTTAAAGACCAACCCTGAACTATAAGACCACCCAATTGATTCAGCTAACGTAAACTCCCAGACCTCAGTCTGCTTCTGAATGCCGTGGTGTTCACATCAGTGTAGGGCTCGCTGGCTAAGACAGTTTACCAAGTATTGAAGTTAAATACTTCATCACACGTTTCAAATGAAGAAAATCATTATTAATCTATAGTTGCACATAAACAAGTCAGGTTTGTAGTTACTAACAAAGAATATGAAGCAATGACAACTCTGGTCTATCATGCTCTGACTGGTAGAATACCTCAGACCAAGGACAGACATTTGCTATCAGTATACAAATTACATTTCTACAGAGCCCCGGTCTATAAGGGTTTCCGTCGGACTCTCACGTAGACACCACAATTTTATGCATAAGGCATATTTCTAGACACACAGTTATCGAAGCTAATTCGCCTCACTGGAAAATATAGATACAATTCAAACTTTGAAGGGGTTGCTTTGACAGTTGAAAACAAAATGTTATGGTTTTCGGAAAGTTGCCTAGTAAAGTTACGTATTGTATTGATTACGTAGCTTTGTTACACCTATATATGTGATGTATGATGTATCTGGGCTATTTTTCTTAAATTACAGGATTTTTCAAGGAGACGTCAGTTAATATGCAAATGATTTCCTGTCGTCTGCTCTGATCCCATTCTATTGTTCTTGGAGACAGGCGGGTAGAGATCCCCTACAGAGAATAATCCATTTATGATGTTGGGATGAGGGTTGGAGTCAATTTAGCTACTAACACCTTGACAGATGATGGTTTTGATAGAAAGAGGACCCCTGGTCCTGGATTAATTGAATTCTTAATCTTTAAGGTTGAGTCATTGCAATCGTCTGAATTTAGTCGAAAATCTCTGTATGTAGTTACGACGTGTGTCCGATCCGCCATACATCTCAAATATGACATCCGTAGCCTTTACGGTAGGAGATATACACATTTACGCATAAAATATGCAAATGAGGTCCTCATTAGCATAATTCATGGACAAGTTTGTTTACCTTTCCTAAAGGTACAAACATCTCAAATATGATCCCGGGGCGCGAACTTGAATGAATTTGCATGTAAGCATATGTCTTACAAGTTCTACAATTTTCATCTGTGTTTCGTATTTCTACTAGTCAAGGGGGCACACCCCAGTCTATTTTGCGTCTCGAGTAAGTAAGGAATTAAGGCTTTTTAGCTTGTTAGCGTTTCATGTTATTTCGCAGTAGATCATGAGAAATGTGAACTTAACCCTGTTGATTCAAACGCGTTTGAAGTCAGCGCTATTTGACGAACATATCTAGGCCACAAAGTGGCTTGATTTGTTAGTTTGGCTTAAGGTGTTCCATCGTTGTCACAGCGACCAGAACAAAACCGATAGCAGGATTATCAACATCATCACATCTAAAAGACCATGGTGTTACCGGCGTTATAAGATCGTAGTTAACAGAAACAGTTATGGATGAACTGATGACAGGATCTAAGTCACAAAGTGTAGTGATTTGTTATTTTGGCTTAAGCTGTTCGACCGTTATCATTGAACATCATCACTAAACAAGTGAGAACCATCTATTATAGAGTGCTTTAGATGTTAGGGATTTTCCAATGGCAATGATATACAATGGATCAGTGAGGTTTTCTTTAACAAACGGAACTTAACATCTAAAACACAAGAAAACGCAGATACCTGAACAGAAGTCGTCACGGCTAGCGACGACGCTAATCTAAGCCAGGACTGAAGACGGGATGATGCTCTTCTCTAACTGTAAATGTCAATATCTGGCGGCGCACTACAGACGAGGCGGAACTATATCACAGTGCAGCGTGGCTAGGCTGACGTCAGGACGCGCCCGTGTCACGTGCCAACCAACGCTATAATCATACCTGTTACAGTGAATGGACTTCGTATTACTGTAAATACATCTGAGTTAGCGTGTTATTTTTCATTTCGCTGGTGGGAGAAAATGGAGTGATCGCGAGGGTTTTAAGATCGCGTTTGAAACAATAGCAGCGCTACAGTCATAGGTGGGCAAAAGTTTTCGCAGTCACTGTGGTTTTAAGTTCGCGCTGAAACTTCACCGCGGACACCGCGAACATAAAACCACCTCGAATTTTGCATTTCTGCATTTACAGTATGTGAGAAGGGGGGGGGGGGTGTTCAACTGAAATGAATTCCATGCCTTCATCACGTCTTGAAAAAAAAGAAGATTATGAGGGGGCATAATAAGAGCAAGAATAGAGTTACTATGTTTTTGCCCAAACTTTTGCCCAAAATTGGGAAGACTCCAATTATGAAAAGGAGGTTCGACTCACTTAACATCTTTTTACAAAACCTGTTATCGGCTAAGCTTTGAGATCCATGATCGCTAGCGATTTCGCCCCCCCCTCCGGAGACCTTATCGCCCCCCCCCCCCCCCCCCAATTTGCCCCCTCCCACATGATAATCTTACTCCTAAGCCACAGGAGAGAAATCTTTAATTTGATCATGTCATGTTTTCTTTTCATTCTTCTTCTTCTTTTTTCCACACTTTTCGGCCAGTTGACCTGACATGTGGCATGGTTTGATCGCTTGTACATGTGGTTCTTACATGTCAGCAGTTGCTACTCACATGTCAACGGACGTTGGGTAAACTCTTAGCGAGGGCTTCTTGAATCCCAAAAGACGGACACATCATGTCTTTTAGCGAATCTATAGAGATCAGCATATTCGAAAACTATCTGGAAGACCCCACCAACTCAGAGATATTGTTGGAGACTCTAGGTGTTCAAACTAGTGCTAATATGATGCCCTACATGCCAGGAGGCATAAAGGCACTAAGTTAGATATTGACCGGTGAAACATATTATTAGATTGTGGTCCCGTTGATGACTTTCCTTGGTTTACGTTTTTTGTCTATGTCGAGTCCAAAACAAGCTGTGAGTAACAAGTTTAGGTCCGTTAGCATCTGTCTTCGGAATAACATAAGTGTTTCAGATGCCGTATTTGAAACGGAAGTCAAGTGATGGACGCGCGTTAATGATTTTTGCCCTGTATAGGTAACCTTGGGGATCATAATGGCGTGTAAATCATACAAAGTAGTCCCTTTTCGCATGACTAGTAAGTACAGTTGAGGCTTTAATAGTTTTAAATAATTATGTTTACCTTCACAGAAGTAAACATATTGTTTTTGCTACGTTTCCTCTTCTTCTTCCTCTTCTCCGCACAAATAAAAAACATGAATATCTCCAAAACTAGAGCTTGGAATATCTTGAAATCCAGCAAGCTGGTAGGCCCGTACATACGACACTGCACCATGGTCGTTTTGTCCCATATAGATGGAAAAAAAAATGGTTTTATGCGGCAAAAACTGGTGAAAAAACTAGCATTTTAAGCACTAAATGGAACTTTAGAATCTTGATAGAATGCCAAACGAAGTTTAGAAGGCTGTTCGAAATAGGATCCGTGGCCGCGGGGTGAATGGAACACGCTGTCGAACTCGTAGAACACAACGTTCCAAATGAGTTCCACGGCCGCGGGCGGGGCCGGGTCACCCGCGGCCATACTGTAAACCAGCGCCATCTAAGCTCGGCTTCACAACGACTCAACTTAAAACCACTCATGACACTTGGATGGCGGTATTAAATGCAAGTGTTAAGCGCATACCCGACGATGCCGTACCTCGATTATTATTGTAAAATACCGCGGCAACCTTTCCTCACCCGGAAGTAAAGTTCGGCACGCATCAAAACGCCAATAAAGCACGTAACTTACTAAGGAGTTTACACACCAACTATCCGTAAATTGAGTGACTGACATCCCAGAAACTGAAACCAACTTTTTTGGAAAAAACTGCGTTTTATGTGGGTAATCGGTATGAAATTATCTAAAATAAAATTGAAATGTTTTTTTTTGACACGCCGCCTTGGAACACCCGATTCGGGGTCATCCGCGGTCATAACCAGCGCCGTCATTTTTGTCTCTGGGTGCCATGTATATAAGAAAAAAACCCTACTTTTTCACAAACACAAACCATTTTTCTACACAATAAATCTATGCTGACATTTTGCTGTGGATGGGTGAATATGTAGAAAATCTAGCTACCGCCGGCGTCATTGTTGGCGATCTTGAGTGTTACAATACAGGGATTGTTGATAGACGGCAAAATGTTGAAAGTTTTTTGCAGCTTCAACCACTATAGATATAGCAGTCTTCCAAAGCTCGACTTGATCAGCTTGACAACGAGTCAACTTAAAATGACACCGCGGGGTTGGTGTTATTGAGTGGTAAAGTCATACCGACGATGTACCCCATAAAAGTTTCACTGACCGGCCGGCAACTGTGGTAACGTTAACGTTACATGTAACGTTACATGGTAACGTCTTCGGGTGCCATAATAAGTTGCACTTTGGTTGTCCCCTGACTATATTCAAACCGCCTTGTTTTCGCCCAGCGTGCTGAATAAGAAGTTTATGCAAAGAGCGCTAGCTGTCGTCTGTGTGAAACACGGATTGGTGTATAGTTAACCGATTTTTACATAACCAAGAAAATTTGAGCATAAGCAACGGCTACGTTCGCTGCAAGGTCACCGATTAATAGTGGTGGCTATTACATACAAACACATACAACAATCGCCATGCAAAATTGATTTTTACCCTGAGACTTAAAGGTGAAATGCAAAATACACACACACACAAAACGTGGGACTTGATAACTTTATTTCGCGATTAAACTGACTGAACAAGCAAGATATGCCTAAGGAGGTTAAAATTGTAACGTTACCTTATGTCATGGTCATTCCGTTTCTCAAATTATGTGATACTACATGTACAGCGGTGGGCAACGTCAGTCCCACTGAGCTCAGTTGGGTTAAGGCGGCCCAGGAAGTATTATTCTGTACATATATGATTATACTCTGTAACTATCGATAGCCTTGTCGCACCACGATGAAACTTTACACAGTTTTAGAACTACTTAAAACACATTGAATAAAGGTGACCTAAGTTTTTCTACTGCTGGATTTTGGGTTAGAAATACACATTTTGGTTTAAAAAAACCTGTATTTTATGGATTTATGCGCGCAGGCGGTAACACCACCTTTCATCATAATATTTTGCAAGGAAAGAGCTAACCCCATACAAATTATTTTTGTCCTAGGCTATTTTGTTTAAAATGACGATTACATTGTTTTTTTGGGTCAGAAACATCAGAAACAGCTATTTTGGAGTCATTTTTTATTGAAAATTTGCCCCAGTTAAAAATAGGTAAAATCTATGCCAAATAGCCTCGGACAATTTTGATAAGAAATGGATAATAAGTTACATTTGATTACTCAAAAGCTGAATTCTGTTGTTTTCAGCTGCGCGTAATTGCGTAAAAGTCATAACCCAAATCCCACACAAGCAGCTCGTTGTCTCCCGCGAAATCCAACACCTGTGACGTAACGGCCGTTCCATTCGAACACCATATCGAACATATAGAACCTCCCGTTCTATTTGGAATACCTCCGTCAAAACAGCGCTAGTAGGACTCGGCGCGGCTCATGCAATATTCGTGGAGGAGACAACTTCCAAATCATTTGATTGAAACATTTAGAATGTAATACAATCCAAATCCTGGCATATAAAACAATTTTGTGCTTATACGTACACCTGAGGTGATACATATGATTGTGTTGTGTAATAGACCTTGCGCTCCCCGAAATGCTCCGTAGTGGAACATTTCGAACCGTGTTCGAGTTCGGCCGCGCCGCTGGCCAGGCACGCGGCCGAACTCGAACACGAATTTTCGAGCCTGGGCTGCCTTAACCCAACAGAGAGGTCGGACAACGCCGTCAGGGTAAATGTGCACACAAGGAGGTTCTCCGTATAAGCTCCTTGGATAAGTCGGATAAGTGTTCGATAAGGTTCGTGGTCGGCTTGCACATGATAATTCGGCGCGACGTAAAATGTTGCAAAAGTAATCCTTTGAAGTTCGCATGTTGATTATGACTGACAGGCGGCCCGCTTTTGATGTGCGTGGGGGTGGGAATCATCGCAAAGCAACGTAAATGTAGATTTTTTCATTGCTTGTTTATTAAAAATCATCGAAAAAATAATAATAAATAGAACACAATACTGGGCTATGAAAAAATGATCACGCGGTTCAAAACATGTCTAGATCTGGTTTTGCACTGGATTGACTTGAATTACAGGAAAGATTGTGTGCATACTTTTAGGATTACATGTACATGTGGTATTGTGCACACTGCAGAGGTCAGTATGATCGGCAACTGCGGGTGTCAATCTTTACGATCATATTAACCAGCGATTTCCGTAAAACAAAGTCTTTGCCGTCTTTGGTATACCAAGCAATCGGTCGTCAATATCAACATGAATTGGATTGAAAAGCAACACGACGTATTAAAACGGCCGCTAAGGTGTCGCGCGCCTACATCGGTAAAAACTTACGCACGGCAAAAATGTCACCAGCAGAGTGGAATTGAAGTTATTTTCACGAGTCATCCTTGTCTTTGCTTAAAATCTTCTCAAGATTGCAATATATATGACTTAAAATCCTTTACTTTTACATAAATTGCAGATGTCACAAAAATAAGAAAAGTAACGTTAGATACTTTTTCCTACTCTCGGTCTTTAAATTTACATGGGAAATGACAATGCACGCACTCGTTTATCGGCGAGCACAATGTTAGCAATGTGTCGCTACGCCTCCGTGTCTTCGACGAAAATTACTGAAGTTCACCTGTTTGTGCAACTATGTGTCATTCTTTGGAAAGGGCACAGGAGAAGAAAACATGGTATCCGAGTTGTGTCGAGTAAAGGAGATTTTTATGGATATACTTATGTATACAATTCAATGGACTCTTGTCATGTCGGTGGAACAACTTTACATTGGAAGGCGTATTCGCCGTGCTATTGAATAAATCTCTCATCCCCGTGAATAGACCCCTTTCCAAATACCGGCGCCATTTTGAATCTAGCGCGAGCGCGCGTGGTTCGAGCGCGGGAAAAGTAAACACACGGTAAAGACCACGGCAGCAGTAAAGCTAAACTATGGCGTCCCCGATAGAAAGCAGCGTTGAGTCATCTTCGGCGGCGAGATGCTCTCCTCCTCGGTGAAATCCATCGATTTATTTGCATGGCACAGGTAGATGATATTGTTGAGAAACACTTGGACTCGATATCGGCTAGTAAAATTGTGAATTTCTGCTACTTTTCCACAGTTCCTGCCGGGATGTTGATCGCGCGCTACAGTGATAGAATGCCAATATGTTTCCACCGCGTGCTTGTAGTTTCCCTAATAATGTTAGCTAAAGTCGAGAAAAATCCCACAAAACATACACTTTACTTGGATTTCAACATGCGCTTGCGAGATGAATGCAAACAAAGCACGACGATTTCATGTAGCCAAATTACGGATACGAGTGCAGACTTTGCTGATTAGATATGCAAAGAAGTTTCTAATTGGAATGATCCATATGAATTCATTATCTCCTATTTTCAGATTACGTATGTTGCAAATATCGAAAGTTGTTGCAGAAATGCCTCATTAATTATGCAAATAGTGTTCAAATTCACAAAATGTGTGTCTGATAATATTCACCTTTATCTTAACTTTACATGTGTCACTAGCTTAGATATTCTATCATTTGTCACCAATGTATTACAAATTCAAATTGTCATATTTTGCATCATTCATATCAATAAATGTTGCTCTTGAGCCTTGTTACCTTTCTCATGAGAATGCTATACATATCATTTAGCACAATTGAAATATAAATCTTCCTTATTGATGTACAAATAATGCATCCATTTCGTTGGTCATCATTATGGTCACTTACAGGTCGAAAATTATGAGAATTCATACGTCTCTTCTGAACTTATCCTGTGTCATGGACATGTGCCAACGCATCAACTAAATCAAGTCCTTGACTAAATAAAACACTTTATCCTACCTGGTAGAAACGTAAAGATAGACCATATGAAGGTAAACATTCTGCATTTGCTCACAAATGTTGCCCCTCTAGTATTACATTCATTTCAATCAAGACTTAATTTGCCTAATAAATGAGAAAATCGTTCAAGAGCTCACATGTAGGTTAACTAATAGCGAATAATGTCGGACATAAATCAAGTTAATTCGGATATCATTTGTAATAGTAATGACGAAATACTAGAACAGGAATCGAGGTACATTTCTCTTCAAACATGGTACCTCCATTTTTGAATCTCATCTGAGAGGATGTCGCTCCTTTTAAGGTACTCATTTTTACCTGCGTGTGAGAGAATAGGTGTACAGTGCTATTTCCATTAGGGCACATTACTGGGACCTGTCAGCTAATCGAAGTCAAAACCTTTAGTCAAGAACCCTAACCGCAAGGCCAACTTGCCACAGTGCATTAGCATGCATCACTAATAAGGTGACAAGACGACATGACATTTTCTCTGCCACTTCGAAAGGCCTCATTGCACTGTTTTATCACGGTGACAGTGAATGCGGACTGTTATTATCTCCATGAAAAATGGAGATATTGTTTTGGGTGTGTCTGTCTGTCTGTTTGCTTGTCTGTCTGTCTGTTTGTTTGTGTTTCCGGACTACTGTAGTCAGCATAACTCAAGAACCTCTTGATGGATTGCGATGATATTTGGTATGTGGGCAGGTGCTATGAAGCCGAAATTCAAGGTCAATTTTGGGCCCCCTGGTATGTGACCTTGGTACTGCAGCAGAAATTCCATTTTCGTATCTCTTGACCTGGACGTGCTGTGGTCTTGATTTTAAGGTGTAATGATATCTTAAGGTGTAATGAAGACGTGGTGTGGGTTTGGGCCCCCTAGCAGCTTGTTTAGCAAAGAAATTAGTGACAACACCATGTGACAGCCAGAACAAAGGGCCGTTCACCATCACCGAGTTTCGTTCTGTGACGGTGCCTGATCGGGGGATTTGGAATATTCTGAATGTCCTGGGCAATCTCACTAGAAATTATAAAACCTTACATATGGCCACACCAATTTTATCAGCTTGTTCTAGGCATAAGCATACTGGAAAACAAATATCCACTTATAGTTTTTTTTTCTAAACTCCACCTATCATGACCATTAATCGGTAACAAAGACCTGTGTTTATGAACAAATAATAAACTTTATTGATTGTAGCCTACGGACATGAAATTGCAATAAAACTTTATTTATTTGTTATTTGTATCTCACCGGAGTAAATCCGGAAGAATGATGATGATGATGAAGGCAGTGATAAAAGTGAAATGGAGCCATCCGCTCTTACTTTTGTGAGAAACAATTTTTTTTAGGATGGAATTTCACGCTTTCGTAGTAGCCTTTCTCTCTTGAATGCCCATCGCTTTTATCACATTGCAAATAATCAGTCCTTTTATCGATTTTTCAAAACTTCAACCTGTAAAAAGGGTAAGAACAGTGCTTAGTGAATTTGCTTCCTTTTAACCACTTCTACGTGATGTCGTGGGTTATGTTTTCGCTGCAACAACCAATATTGATTGTTGATTGAGGGCGTCCATTATACTTCTTTCCCCACTTGAAAGCCAGAAAATGACATTTCCACACCATGGTGGAAACCGAAGATATAGATGACTTTGGAAGTGATTAAATTTAGTTTGTGTGCATGCTACGGTAAGGCTATTTGCATGTGCGTCATTAGTAAGACTTGGAATATGTCGCGACAATGTTGGATCCATAACCAAAAGAAAGACAACGATATACTAACTAACTGTTGTTAGTTTTGCTACTTCATTCTAGTTCCAATGAAGAGGAGTGATAGGTGTCACTCGAAACGTCCGGAAGAAATATTCGTTATCCATCCAGTAGTAGACATGAGTATCAACTATAAAGTTTACAGAACAAGAAGCCAGATTATGTTACCTTTCAAGTTGCAAAATGTAGATACAATGCCAACTTTGAAATGATCAATTTGAACGCTATGATAGTTTTTTTTTTTTTGTCTCTATCGATGCTGAAAGAACAACTGCTGCTGAGGCCAATAGGAGGGCCAGGAAAGCTCGGCTACAACTGAACTGATGAAACCATGTAGACTTGCCATGCTCTCTCGAGTGGCTGTCAATGCAGTTTTACAACACATGAGAGTTGCAGATATTATTGTTTTGATAATATGGCTTTGGTATAATCTTGTCATTTTCTCTATGTTTTACAATGTTGATTTGAAAACCTTTGACCGGTATTATGCTAACCTGCTCCTGTCATTGTTAGAAGGCCATAGACGGCCCTAGGCTAACGTTGGTTTCTATGTATGAAGCTATAGGTATTTATGGGTATTAATTCACAAACTGCAACTACAGGAAGGTCTCGGTTGGGAGCACTTCCGTGTTGTTGATTAAAAGCGCCTACCTGTTTATTGATTTTCCCCAAATTTGTGAAAATTGCAATACAGTAGAAACCGCTTTTTTTGTAAAGCCTATTTGTCAGCTCAATTTTCCCGATTACCCGGCTTTGCCGATTATGAGATGTTAACTCAAACTGGCCCGACTGAAACTACGGGGGGGGGGGGGGTAGACAGTAAATAAAACGCAATGACACAAACAATACAAACACGGTCATATTTAGCCATTATTCAAGATCTATACATGTGCAGCACAATCAACATTTAATGTAGCATTGTTGTGCATACGATTTCCCAACGTAGATTGTTGTTCTTTAGTACCGACTGGATAAATGAAGTGCCATGCACTAAATCATTTGAGCTATCGACTCTAACTCTACTCAGACAGAACAAAGAAATAAACACTGCTATCTACGCACAAGAAAAGCTGCAGATACATGTACAATTATCAAACTGCAGATATTCTTACATTACAAAAGTGAAACAAAAATGAAGTAGGTACAGTACACGCTTGTAGACATGAAAGGTCTCACCAACACATAGACAAAGGATCACATCTTTGTTGTCTTCAGTTTAGCAGAGTAACAGTGCATAAGAAAACCTCCACAGCATCACCATTCACCAAGGCCAATTTCATAGTTTTCCACCACTTAGGCATTGATAATTTGGGCAGTTTTTCCATTAACAACCAAAGTAGAATGCAATTTGATGAAGTACAAGCCAGTCATTATGCCCATGAAGCCATGAATATGCTCTCTTTACAAGTTTGTAGAAAGCGTAGAAGTAAAGGTCTAATGGACAACCAAGGCTAAGTTTGACGCACTCATCACTCTACAGCGCGTTTCTCTTGAGTGTGAAAATCAATATGGCATCAGCTTTCGGCGACTTAAACACGGCTACTTCTGTTGTTGCCATGTCAACAGCTTGAAAATAACTGCCACTGCCACTAAAAAAAAGGATGGGTAACCCAGCTTGATTTCGATGTGTCTGTCGCTTTACGCGAAATTGAATTGATGGATTGAATTGAATTGATCTTTATTCACACAACCTGCAGGCTTTACCAAGCCTGAATTTTGTTGCATTTACATGTTGGCTCCACTTTCGGTCCATAACATTAAAATTTATATTTCAAAAGGGCAAAGGAAACATTTTTTCACTACATGGCATTTTTGAAATGCACTGGCTATGACTTACGGGGAATTTTCGACTCCTCCCTACGAACTACGTAAAAGAAAATAACTTCCCTACGAATAACGCGAAATCAAAAGGGCCTGCCAACACCTTACTGAACAGAGCATGCATGCAGACCCTCACCACGTGTTTCAGGGCGTATGTATCTTCTGCCAAGAATACGGCCCTGAAAATTAAGACCACGATAAGAGACCATTTATCCGGCTGGTTCTCCTGACAGAATGACAGCGACACACGGCAGAACGCTACAGGCCAAGCAACGTCTGGACAGTAGACTCCACCTTCGGCCAGAATTCATACGGCTTGCCTGTCTACAGCGCAGTAGTGCCCAACAAAAACCTATGTTGAATTTATACATGTACAGACTATGGCCAGCCAAACACGATAACGATACTACTACCATGTATTTTCTGATGACAATAAATGTAGTTTTGTATGTGTCACATTGTCTATCGCTGAACATTATTTCCGTACATGAAATGTAAAAACAGGTATGGTACGAAGTGCTACAGCTTACAACTGTAACCATGCAAAAATACCAAAATATAAGTGTTTAGAGTTGAGTCACCCCCCCCCCCCATGTAAAAAGTCTAGTCCAAAATGGCCTCGGCCCGAACACCCAAGATCACCCCAGTTTTTTTCTTTTTTCTTTATTAAAAAACACAAAAATATACAGGACATAGAGATGATGCACTCTAGCTATCGCTAATATTAAACACCATCTCTTGAAATAAACATTACAACATACATAGATACAATAACAATGAGAAACAGCAATTTGGGTCGTCCAATACAAACTAACTAACAAACAAACAATCAATACAATAACACACCTGTACTACGTTTCAAAATAGTTGCTTGTAGCAATAAAGTCCTGTGTCAAGCCCAAAAAGTTTACAATTGAAATCAGACGAAACAAAGGATGAACCTCTTAATAATAAATGAATAAGGGCTTGATTAGACAAAGTGTCAAGAGCAAGTATGGGGGCTAATAGGTTCTGGAGGTTGCCGAGAAGGTTTAGTCTTTGTTGACTGCATACAGGGCAGAACAAAAGATAATGGACAACGCTTTCGCTTCGACATGCACAAGTGCAGGCTGGACTTGTTGCTAAGTTACGTGTAAATAAGCTTTGGTTCAGACTGCACGTGCCGGTGCGAAGACGTGTGAGTAGGGCGCAGGTGTAGCGGGGTCCATGACTAAAATGTGAGTGGAAGGAGGGACGTACTAATTTCACTAGATGTTTTTTAAACAACGAAAGATTAAGTGATCGAACAGCTATATCAAGGCTGTTCCAATGATGCGTTGCACAAGGAATAAGAGACTTTTGATATCGAGTTGTAGAACAGATCGGAATCCTTAGATTAAGTTTGTTGCGAAGATTATAAGAAGTAGGAATGGAAACTTCGGGAGGGATCAAATCCTTAAGATACTGGCGAGTATGGCCATGGACAATTTTGTAGAACATGATCAGAAAGTGAACGTGTCGACGATCCGACAGTTTTTCCCAACCTAGTTCAGAAAGTAGCGAAGAATACGAAGACCCTCTTACAGCCCCTGAGACAGCATTTAACAGCTTTAAACACCTGTATGTCGGTCAAGATTATTAAAGAGAATCAATGGCTTATATTGTGGTGCATCACATGCTTTGCAGTATTAGCCATATATAGTTGAATTGATTTTTGCAGAATACGAGGGGTGATCAATAAGTCCTCGGCCTCACCCAGAAATAAGGTGCACAACTCAAATATCAAGAAATACTTTTAAATAAAACGCCTTTATGAATGTCTGCCAAAATTCAAATCATTGTGATCATTACTTTGCAGGCGACACCCGGTAACGTTAAGTGAGGTAGAAGGATAAAGACATGGACGATTGAGCTGCGACCTGAGGTGTGCATGCTAACTTTCTCTGAAAGTCGGATACTCACTTCTTCTTGGTTGAAATGGAAAGGAAATGTTCATTAAACAATCTGACAATGTCTTCAAAGATTTTATGCCAATTCATGGCATGAAAAACTCCACCCACACAGCTCTGATCACAGTCCAACCTTGTTTTTCTCGCCTCCTACCTACTGATTTTTAAATGGACATGGACTGGAAACTAATGACCACAAAAATCTGACATTTGGTGGATATTGATAAAAGAAGTCAGACTACATAATTATGCCCCCTAATTTGAGTTCTGCAACTTATTTCTTGTAGAGGCCGAGAACTTATAGATCACCCCTTGTACATGTATGTTATTATCAATGGTGCAACAGACGCAAAGGACTGTCTCGTCAATACAACGCAAAGGCTCTCCCCTGCTATGAGCAAAATGGGAAAGCATCTTCAGACTAGCTATATTCATCTATCCCATACAGCGAGAGATCCTGTTCGCCTTTCACCACATCGGTGTATGGCGCAACGGGAGACTGAACGCACCTGTCCGTTCTTTACCTCATCATCCTGTTTATGTGAAGTGTTTTTCTTCATCAAGGCCGATGTGATGTTACGTTATCCAACCCTCCCCCGCCTTACTTGTACATCCTGAGGCTGTGTCATCATACGAGTTAAAATACAGCTAGAAACTAGTGGAAATGTTAACTTTTCTTCCAATATGGTGTCCGCTGTTATCTTGAAATTTGTCTCATCTGAAATTTGCAATAGGGGTAACGTTTACACTGTTACATTTAACAAGAGGACTATATACGCCAAAAATAGTTACTCAAGCAACTAGATAAAATTTATTCAGTTGCTTGAGTAACTATCTTTGGCGTATCTTACTACCTGGATATCTAATCTTCATTAACGTAAGAAGACTATATGCTTTTGGCAGTTTTTATATGTCTGTCTGTATGCATATATGTATGCAGTTCAGGAGCATAACTAACGAAGCTATGGATGAATGGTCATGAAATGTGGTAAGTACTTGATTCCTCTCTAATGCCCTGAAAAGGATAAATGAAGACACTACACTAAGTATGCAGAATACATGTATGTTATTATCAATGGTTCAACAGACACAAAGGACCTTCTCGTCAATACAACGCAAAGGCTCTCCCCTGCTATGAGCAAAATGGGAAAGCATCTTCAGACTAGCTATATTCATCTATCCCATACAGCGAGAGATCCTGTTCGCCTTTCACCACATCGGTGTATGGCGCAACGGGGGAACGTTATCTAACCCTCCCCTGCCTTACTTGTACCTCCTTTATCATCGTTGATGAAAGTTAGACATCCAGGTAGTAAGATACGCCAAAAATAATTACTCAAGCAATTCAACTGGATAAAATTTTGAAACAGTCAGACGTTTCAGACAGCATCCACTGGCTTTCGTCAGTGACTTGCGATAGGACTGAGAACACGAGGTTTTATACCAAAACTCTGAATAGAAATGTTAATGAGGTTAAGACAATTTGGGATGTATTGAAGTAGTCTTTAAAAGAAGATTAATTCAAGACAAAGTTTTATGCCAATGGTTCAATTAGTTTCTATTGTTTTAGTTCAGTAAAACAGTAACCTAAATGTTGTTTGTCCGGGCATAATGTTGGTGTAGGCTAAAAGAGAGAGTAGCGGACGACTTCTTTGACCATATTAACCAGGTAGAGTACAACATCAAGTTCACACAGGAGTCGTGTCAAAACAACATGCTCCCCTTCCTAGACACCAAAACCATCATAGAGAAGGATGGCAACCTTCAATTCGAAGTGTACAGGAAACCGACCCACACTGATCAATATCTGGCCTTTGATTACCACCACCCTTTGGAACACAAACTAGCAGTGATTAAAACTCTCTTCCATCGAGCAGACAACGTCATCACCTCAGACGAAGCGAAAACGGAAGAACACAAACATCTCCGTGCGGCTTTAGCCAAGTGTGGCTACCAAAATTGGACCTTCAACAAAGCCCTCAAACCTTCTGACGAGTCTAAGAAAACACTCAAGTGCAAACCATTGACCAACAGAAACAAGGTCAACATTACCATTCCCTACGTCCAAGGAGTATCGGAAAAACTCAGACGAATCTTTAAAAACTTCATCATTGCCACTAACTTCAAACCTCACTCAACTCTCAGGTAGAAACTGGGCCATCCCAAAGAAAGGCCGGAAAAAGGCATCAAAGCCAATGTCATCTACAAACTGAAATGTGAGGAACCGAACTGCAATAACATGTACATTGGGGAGAAAAGTCGACCACTAAGAGAAAGGTACAATGAACATTGCAGAAAGAGCGCTAACCGCTACTCCTCTGTCATTTTCCACCATCTAAAACACAACCAGGGACACTCATTCAATCTCGAATTCACGGACATCCTAGATCGTGAAGCCCGCTGGTTCGAACAATATATGAGAGGATGCACAACCCAGCCCTCAATAGGAAAGGGGGTCTACGCGTTGAACTTTCAGGCACTTGCCTTACTTGGGATAATGCACTACCCACCACCCCCACCCCCGGACGAACAACATTTAGTTACTGTTTTACTGAACTAAAACAACAGCAACTAATTGAACCATTGGCATAAAACTTTGTCTTGAATTAATCTTCTTTCAAAGACTACTTCAAGACATCCTAAATTGTCTTTAACCTCATTTACATTTCTATTCAGAGTTTTGGTATAACACCTGGTGTTCTCAGTCCTATCGTTAGTCACTGACGAAAGACAGTGGATGCTGTCTGAAACGTCTGTTTCAAAATTGTATCGAGTTGCTTGAGTAATTACTTTTGGCGCATCCTTTGTCATCATACGAGTTAAGGTTTATTGTACAGCTATGGGTTGTGAGCCTTATACACAATGGGTTGTGAGCCTTATACACAATGGGTTGTGAGCCTTATGCACAATCTTAAGACAGACCCTACCCTTTAGCCTCCTTCACAGACTTCCTAGAACGGCGACGTGTATATTTGGGGGAGAGGGGGTGGCGCGATTTCTTACACGGGCCAAGGTTCAAGTTCTAATGCCGGCAAGAGAGTTTCGCTGCCAAGGGACGACCGCCTTTCTAGAAAGGCGGTCGTCCCTCGGCGACATAATTCCCTCGGCAGCGAAACTCCCTTGTCGGCATTAGAGAACCTTGGCCCGTGTAAGAAATCGCGCCAACCCCCGCCACCCCCCCTCCCCGAAATATATGCGCCGCCGTTCTAGGACGTCTGTGAAGGAGGCTAAGGGTAGAGTTTGTCTCAAGATTGTGTATAAGACTCAAAACCCTGTTCGTCTGGTATAGTGTCTTCATTTGTCCCTTTCAGGGCATTAGAGAGGAATCAAGTACTTAATTACCACATTTCATGACCATTCATTCATAGCTTCGTAAGCTGTTGAACCGCATACATACATACATACAGGCAGACATACAAACACTGCCAAAAACATATAGTCTTCTTATGTTAATGAAGGTTAGATATCCAGGTAGTAAGATACGCTAAAAAAGTTACTCAAGCAACTGGATAAATTTTATCCAGTTGCTTGAGTAACTTTTTTGGGTGTATATAGTCTTCTTGTTAAATGTAAGTGTAAACGTTACCCCCATTGCAAACTTCAGATGAGACAAATTTCAAGATAACAGCGGACACCAAGTTGGAAGAAAAGTTAACATTTCCACTTGTTTCTAGCTGTACCTTAACTCGTATGATGACACAGCCTCAGGATGTACAAGTAAGGCGGGGGAGGGTTGGATAACGTTCCCCCGTTGCGCCATACACCGATGTGGTGAAAGGCGAACAGGATCTCTCGCTGTATGGGATAGATGAATAAAGCTAGTCTGAAGATGCTTTCCCATTTTGCTCATAGCAGGGGAGAGCCTTTGCGTTGTATTGACGAGACAGTCCTTTTGTGTCTGTTGCACCATTGATAATAACATACATGTATTCTGCAAACTTAATTCAACTATATCTGGCTAATGCTGCAGAGCATGTGATACACCACAATATAAGCCATTGATTCTATTTAATAATCTGGACAGACCGACAAGTGTTTAATGCTGGCCGAATAAGAAAAACAACAACCAAGGAAGCCGTCAAGGGACCCGAAAGCTAACAATATATTTAGTTTGTCAAGACCTAACTTACGCACTTGCTGCCTTTTATGCCTTATAGTATGTAGAGCAGCATATTAGCTCTAATTCTAAAATACATTTCTCTGGCTTGATGAATGTCTTGTTATCGAATCCAGGGTCATGTTCAGCGCCTCTAATAATCATAGATTTGCTAGTGATGGTGCTACATAGTGTGTCTGTCTCCTGAGATGCACGGATTGAAAAATACGACTTTATCCAATGTTTTTGTTTTTGTTGATATGTGAGTAATTGTACCTAAATAAAGTGATAAGACCCTAATAAGTACGTTTGTCATCGTGTTTGATCGAGATCCACGGTACTGGCTTTCCTTCGAATTCCTTACCCATGTTAAAAATCTTGAAAGAGCATCGGCTTTAACTATCTTTGTTCTTCCATTTTTAAGTATGTCATAGAATTTATTTAAGCCTGAGTTTGTCTTGAAATTGTGTAAGAGGTTCGCAACCCGTTTCGCCTGGTATAGTGCCTTTATTTGTCCAATTCGGGACAATGGAGAGGGATTAAGATCTTAAGTACATAAACATTTACTTGTTATTCAACTTTCCCGCGCAAATCACAAGAAAATAATGGACAATCCCGGGCCGTC
This sequence comes from Branchiostoma lanceolatum, assembly GCA_035149815.1. Lineage (NCBI taxonomy): Eukaryota > Metazoa > Chordata > Leptocardii > Amphioxiformes > Branchiostomatidae > Branchiostoma > Branchiostoma lanceolatum. The sequence continues at coordinate 16,990,781 of CM068866.1, forward strand.
ACCGTACTCGCAGCGGAGATACCACGCACGATGGACGGACGTATAGCGAAGCAGAACATATGACACGAATTAGTGCCGTACGTCCTGCGAAAGGGCATCTCATTGTACGTATTAGTAACAAATGACAAACACACAGATAGCGAACGGATAGCGTACACATAGCGTACTCGACCCACATCCGGGAGACATTCCAGACTTGGTATATAATTGGAAACAAACACAACCTTAATAGTGTACATAACTTTTAATTTTAATAATTAGAGACACCATTTACTAAGCTTTCTCAGCATATATGCCGTGACCCCAGAAAAAATCGTCTTTTCCGAGCAGGTTCGATCAAAAAGTGTAAAAAAAATGATAATCTTCGGGTCCAAATTTACATTTTACTATGGTTTCTACCCCAAATAAAGGGACAACGGACGATACCGATAAATGCATCGGAAACCAGCAGAAAACCGCTTTTTGCCCATGTGAAACCATTTTCCGTCCTACTTTTTTTGGCGGAATTGTAGCCCGTCGACCTTAGGGGGTCGGCCTACATACGAAATCTTAAAAAAACTCCAGTCCGAGCCTTTACCAGAACCGCCTGTGTGACGAACCCAAGCGGTAGTAGAGCCATCATGCGGCCGTGTTAGGTATTACACGCGGAATATGTGGATTATGACTGTCTATCAATAGTGTACACCGTGGTGGAGCGTCGTAAAAGTTTACTTGGTTTTACGTCGCTCAGTCATGAGTGCCACCTGGCGATTTCTTAGCGATCTGCACCCACGCGCTTCTTGCTCCAATGACTCTGAAGGGTACAAAGGTCACTGAGGTGCAAAGGTTAACGCCCTTTGCAGTTTGATTGGATACCAGGTGGTGCCAGGGGTTGAGTGGTACCATTCCGCGGTGCAAGGGTCTGAGTATTACTGCACTGTACTGCACTGTACTGTACCGTACTGTACTGTGGAGATAGGAATTTCATACATAACTCCAAGCCAATAGGCTGGTAAAAGCAGCATCTGGTCACGTACTATCAATATACAGTAGTATAATAAGCCACAGCACGCCTAGTTTAGGACCGTATCTGCCCACAACAGAGGTGAGTAGCAGACCTGTCGTTTTAGAACTAGTTCTCTCTCTAGGTCACAGCCACAATCTGTTAGTTGTTACGCTTTGCATTTTTTTTTACCGCAAGTAAACTATACCTGCTTTTCTTAGCTAGCCAATCGGTAGACCTATTGTAGTAACGCTCAGTACATAGAGTAAGCATAGACACAATGAACCCTGGCGTCTCAAACGAGAGTAATACAACCGGTTTGTTATTGTGTGTACAAGTAATATTCAGATTCAGATTTCTTACAATCAACCTTGCATGTTACATCCTTATGTTTACATGAAAACATGAAATATGTTGATAGTTATGTAAAATTGCAATCGTTACATTTGGTATAAAAATCATGCAAATCAAAAGCGAACAAACATGGTTAAAACAGTTCAAACTAAATATACCATTCTAAACGTGGAGGGCATACATTCTACTTTTACTACCATCCTGGAAATCGTGGAAGGTGCTGTTGCTCTAATATAGACTGTTTTCTTTAAGCGTGAACTATATGTGCCCACAATCTTAAACGACTTACTTCGCGTATCCTTGCGTTTATATAATCCTCAGTCACAAATCTTAAAGTGCAACCGAGTCAAATGTAAACAGACACTTGAGTGCAATTTTATGGCACCTTTTTTGTGCCAAAATACATAATGAAACGTGAATATACCAACAATATGCTACAGCATGAGAACGCGTTCTTTGAGTACACGAGATACTCGCTATTGTTATTTCCTGCAATATCGCATGTAAAATATGGATATTGATAAGATGTAGAATTTCCTGTCGGGTTACAGATGTTAGTGATTCTCGGGGGCAATGTATCTCAGCATGTTATCAATATCACATCAAATTTATCAAATGTCGTCATAGCGACGTTTGGTGATATTCTATCGTCATAACTTTGATGTGCGATGTCACCATCTCTCCCATCTTTCGTCTTTTTTAAATACATATTTAGACTTAATTTGAAGACGATGCGATACTTTTTGGCTTCACGCGACCATGAGTGGATTAGATTTTTTGCCACCGTATAGCCTTGGCTATAGTACACGCCGATCTCCCTGGGGTACGGTACAGGGGGAAATCATGGACGGCCACTTGCTGCTCGGCTACCGCAATTCTAATGACGTAAGTTGTACCCCGTGTATCCACGCATCCAATAAGCTAGTTCGGAGTTGCAACTACGCATGTGCAGTGTCAAAGGTGAAGGCCCCCGCGACGGAAACAAGACCTGTCTGGGCGTTGTTATGCAAATCTAGACAATATGCAAATCTAGACAATGTCCAGGCGAGCACTGTATACGAGACGGGGGCCTTCACCTTTGACACTGCACATGCGTGGTAGCAACTCCGAACTAGCTTATTGGTTGTAACGTCAGCTCTCCTATTTTTACAGTTTCAGCCTCTAAACAAAGATGTTGTCCACTTTGATCACCATCACAACACTGCTTGCACTGTCAAACGGTAAGTAATATAATCATGGATAGAATGACAGTGTATATTAGCCTCTACCAGCGAATGGCTAGAAAAATAGTAAGATTTAGCCAAATAGAATGGATTACATGCTAAGGGGGTCGGCTACGGAGAGTGGGCCCAATATGCCATCCACGGAGCGGCAAACTGTACCCCTATAGCAGACTAACTCCCCGTCCATGTTTTTGTGTGTCTATTTGGCCAATTTCTACTCTTTCCAGTCGCTTCTGGAGCATGGTATAGGCTACGTCTCTATATTCTTTAAGACCATTAACGACATTTCTATTGACGGATATCAAGTGTGCACACAATCCAATAAAACATTGATGAGGGATAATTAGTTCATATATAACGTGACAGTTGTCAATTTCTTCCTTACAAAATCCTAACAAATCAATAATCAGCCATGTGCATGTAACGTCCATTGAAGCGGTTTGATTGTCATGTGTTCTGTTAGCTCAGTCATGGGTGCCCTCTGGCGATCTTCCCGTGGACTTCAGCCTCACGTTCTCAGCCCCGGAAATGGTGTACGACGTGTGTAATCGTAATTTTACCCAAAGGTAGGGCGTATCTTAGTATAATCTAATACTAGTAGTCGAGTACACACCCTGATGATTTGCCCATTAACTATTTACGTGATACCCTATTCAAATGTTACTTTTTACAATCACAGTTACATTATGTTATCAATATTTGTATACGTAAGGTTAAAATCGAAGTTCGACTTTATTCCGAGCGCATACGGTATCTTAAAGTGCTTTTCTTTCATCGTCACTAGTGCCAGGACTATTTCTGTCGCAACCACGAATGTCGCGGTGACTCCAGGTGAAACTGCGAACGATCCAACAGCCATGACTATTACAGGTGCATCGTCAGGTAAGTTCAATGTTTTAATCACGGAGGGTACAACATCAATTAGAATCCCCAGCTGTATGGCTCACAGGCTTATTACTGGCGACGTCATGTAAAAACGCTATAAAGTGCCAGTCTGACGTGACACACATGACGTCATATCACTATGTCCGCCGCCATGTTGGTGTCCCTATTTTTTGTTGTCAATTTTTTTCGGACATTTGAAGATGATGTAACCCTTTCAAATAAACACTGAACGTGCGCTCTAAACCAACCTTGCGATGTCTTTAAGTCTCCTTGTTCTTGTCCGGCATTTTTTGTCGACGGTCATTATAACTGCCATACACCCCATAAGGCATTTTTTTTAAATCGCTCTCTCTCTCTCACTGTCTCTCTCCCTGTCTCTCTCTCTCCCTGTCTCTCTCTTCTCTCTCCCTATCTCTCTCTCTCTCTCTCTCTCTCTCTCTCTCTCTCTCTTCTCTCTCTCTCTCTCTCTCTCTGTCTCTCTTTCTCTCTCTGTCTCTCTTTATCTCTCTATCTCTCTCTCTCTCTTTCTCTCTCTGTCTCTCTATATATATCTCTATCTCTCTCTCTCTCTCACTCTCTCTAACTCTCTCTGTCTGTCTCTCTCTCTGTCTCTTTCTCTCTCTCTATCTCCCTCCCTCCCTCTTTCTCTGTCTCTCTCTCTCCCTCTCGCTTCTGCGTGTTGACACAGTATCTTCTTCGGCGGGGCTACGTTTACAGATGTAACTGGCCATGGCTGCTATTTATCTAATTCTAGCCATTTTGACTCCTCCAGGTGATATGTTCACCATTTTGATGGTAGACCCGGACACCCCCTCTGCTGAAGTCGGCACGACGGAAAAACCGCTGCTCCACATGCTCATTACCAACATAACGGTAAACATATCGCATGGTGTCTGTGTTCTGTTTCTAGGTTACCAACTCCCATTTTATCTCGCGCTGTTAAACTCTCGTGAGAAGCACGAAAACGAGGCTTTAGCTGATTTCCAAAATGCAACGAATGTGACCAAAGACTCCTGATATATAATATTCATTGATTAGGCTGACTACAATTGAAATGGGAGTAGAGTTTCCATGCAAAAGTTTGTGACCAATAGGGTACTTACTAGCAACCACACTGATAGCTATAGTTTGTAGGCAACATATTTGAACAAGGTGTGACAGCGGCCGTCATTTTGTCTATACTGAGTTATGATATGGGAGATTTTTTTATACACAACCATGTATTGATCTCACCTGCTGACGTTTCGATGTCTATCAGACACCTTCTTCAGAGCCTCTGACTGGAGTACTGCTTCTCACCGCTATAAGTAGTCGATGTAGGTTCTCACCGCAAAAGCGCCACCTACATCGGCTACTTTTAGCGGTGAGAAGCAGTACTCCAGTCAGAAGCTCTGAAGAAGGTGTCTGATAGACATCGAAACGTTAGCAGGTGAGATCAATACCTGGTTGTGTATAAAGAATCTCCCATATCCTATTTTCTACCAACCAGATGAAATTATTTTCGGAACATATACAGAGTTATGTTTTCTTCTCATGCTCAGAATGCCGACCCGAGTACAGGGGCGGTCCTTAATCCTTACGGGGGGCCGATGCCTCCGCCCTGCTCAGGCGACCACACCTACCACTACCTCCTCCTGAAGCAGGCCGCTGCCCTGTCTCTGACCGTGGATGACCTCCCAGGATTTACCCCGGACTGCACCAACCCTGGCCTCATCGGCCGGTAGGTCGTTCGCTAGTGCATGCACGTGGCCAGGAATTTCATGGGGGGGGGGGTCCTTTTTAACGTTTGAGGGACCAGTGAGCACCGCAGGCGCGAGCTTCCTAGGGGGGGGGGGTCCGGGGGGGGCTGGAAAATTTAAAAAAATTGAACCTTCTGATATGGCATTTCCTGTGTTTTTGAAAGGATTTCAAACAAAGAAATCAGAGACAAAGTGAGCAGTTTTTCTTGGATTCCAGCCCCGCTGGTGATACAAATAAGTCCACCTTGAAAAAACGAAAACCTTGGAGAATTCATATGTCCAATCAAAATCAGATCAAACTAGAAAGGCCGTCATTTGCCCCTGAGCAAATACAGCATGTTTAGCCATACTCCTCCCCATGCAAGAAGTGGGTTGTCCCAAAATAACCCCTGGGCAAATCGAAATATTAACTGCATGTAGGAAAGCAACATTTGCGAGAGCATCATACTTTGCCAATCTCCCTCCCGATGCATAAATTGACTGTTCCAAAATCACCCGTGCAAAGCAATTCTCTCTACAAGTTCTGCGAGACACCAAGAGCTTCTTACTGCAATGGCTCGCGTGTTTACCCGCAACATGACCTCAGGTAACCTGAAAAGAACACATGTTCTTTGGCCAGCAGCAAATGGAACGCCCGGAACCTTAGATAGAACATGGATTCTAAGATAGAACATGGAACGGGGACAGCACTTTTGACCCGTTTTTGGTCTGAAAATGGGTCCAAAAGTACCCAAAACGAAACATTTTGAAGTGATGTACACCAGAAATGTGATTGTAGTCTTGTAGGGACATGTTCAAGCCACCCTTGTAGCGAATTTCAGGTCATTTGCTTGTAATACCAGGGCACAGGAGCCCAAAATATAAAAATTGTCTAAAAATGCCCCAAAAAACCTCCATAAAAATGATTTTAAGGCCTGTTTCAAAGCAATTTTAAAATCACCTGAGGGTATTTGCCTTCTTTACCTCCTTGCCAAATTTCAGGTCGGTTGATTAAAAAATGGCGGAGTTGAATCGATTTGAAGATTTGGCAGGAGGAGAAGAAGAAGAAGAAGAAGAAGAAGAAGAACATGCACAAAAACAATATGTTGAGCCATACTAGGTATGGCTAAACATAATTAGAAGCCTTTGTTTCCTTTCAAATGCTTGTTCGGCCACATGTATTTGAAGACACAGAGAGTTTTGTATGCAAAGTCAAATGAATAGTTGTTTTTTTTCCCTAAATGATTGCTTTTACCCAACACGAACATTCAGCTTATATAATTTTTAGCTGTATCATCAGCCTTCTTTAAACGGGAACCCGTTCTATATAATGCCCTAATGCTCCATGCCAAGCTCTATGGAACATGGCACCGCGTAAAAGAGCGCGCCGCTTCCGGGTTCGCCCAGTTGTGCCCTGGACGCCATGAGAGGCGTACGCACGGAAAAAGCGCTCCCGCAAGTCTGTTGTCAAACTTCTGAAATGCTATGAATTGCATATCCTACACTTCAAGGGGCTATATAATGATGGCATTATGAATAAAGGGAGTCGTTTCCCCGTTGCATACAACCTATCCTATCCGTGTACGTGCACCAGCAGACTAAATGCATATGGAGTAGTTTTACTGCATAAATAACATCGTCATGTCATGGGCCATTATCAGATAATGACCCCTTCTTTTCTGAGAAAGATCGGAATGCCGCTTTCACCGCAATCTTTCGTCTGAGATGGGACAACGCTTGAAAACCTGTCAAATAGTCAGCGGCACTGCCGCACGTAGACCGCAAACGGGATGGTAACGCATCGACTCGGTAAGTTCCTCCGCTTGTTTCGTAAGCCTGTTTATGAACAAACGTACCACATGTTTTGGCATCATAACATTAGCTGTGAACGTAAGCAAATAAGGGAAGTAACTTTCATGGGGAACATCATAGGTCTGACTATCATAGTATTCTCGGAAAACGTTGTGACATGTATGCATATATATCAGTTGGGCTGGGGGTGAGGGTGCAAGGGTCACAGTGCACGTTCCTGCAACAGCTGACGGCAACTTCGTAGGGCGGCAATGTACACCATGCTGGAGGAAAACCCCACGGCATCTCAACTCTCAGTCTCGGCAAGATGTCGAAAGACAACAGAATCGTCATTACCGACCTGTTTCAGTCAAAGTACCAGTAGGACGATTTTGCTAACGTACGGGATTTTCAGTGCCGTCGAACAACCTGACTATGAACGGGGATGGGGCGCTATCGGCGAAAACCCTGACTGTAGCTGACTGTTGGATTGCGTGCATGTTCGGTGATTGAGGTAATACTAATAAGGATTGATCATGTGTGGTTCCTGACTCAATCTATAACAAACAGAGTCTTTATAAACTGTTAATTTCAAGACTACAGCCGGGGTTAACGGGGGATTTATAATTATCCTGAAATATCATCTGTAACGGCCATTTGTTATCATCAGAAGCTGTAATTTTCTTTTCTACAAATAGACATCTTTATTATACTTCTTGTGCTTCTTGAATTAACCCACATGCATGTTCCAAACCAAGTGTACATATTGACATGGATGCCTGTACTTATTCTGGGGAAAAGATACTAAAATGCAGAATATAATGGAGGTATAACGTTAGTGAAAACGCACCGTATATTCGAACCCACATGTTGACAAGAAGCTACTGTAACTGCAAAGAAACTCCTCACAAATAAATATCCACGTACGCTCTGGATACATGACAGAGGTTGAAACTTGCAACAGATGTTTTTTATTTCAATAGCGAATTTATGTTAATCTAACGTTACTACCAACCTAGTTATAAAGTACAAGTTATAATGTACACCATGATGGCTTGACAATGTCTAGTAGAATTGAAGAGTATTACAGTTATCTCTAAAACCTTTCTATTAGGAAAACTCTCAAACTTGTAACTGTTATGCTATTGAGTAAAACTATGAAAAGACATGGCCTCAAAATTTAGTAACCTGTCAGATATGATAACCATGATATGATAACTGATGATTGACCCATAGGGTTGCTTTGCAGCCATGAAATTTAGATAGTGATGAACACTGCAGCAGTGAGATTACACACATATAACATTACTGAAACCCACCACTTCTGTGTAGACTTGAAGAAAAGAGTGCTAAAAGCAAGTAAATTTTGGGAAGACAAAACAATACATGATGACTTTTGCTTTTAAGTGTGCTAACCAATGCAATACTTGTGCACTCAGTATTACACATCCTCATATCAACGGGATTAAAACCAAACCTCCTTGCCCACCTAACACTGCTGTTGATCCATACATCATTGTTATATAATTGCAAATAGTAGGGTTCAAAGTCACAAAAGTATATTACTTATGTACCTAGGTTACCCTGTAATAGCATCACTCAGTCTCATTGTACATTTTCTTTCTCCATACAGAACACAAATGTCCTGACTCTATGACAGACACCTAATGCGTACAACTGTACCAGAACATCCTGAGAGACAAGAGCAGTATCCATCAGGCTATAGAGTTCCTACATCTAATTATTGGACAGGACAGGACATGACTGGAGTTGAAACTTGCAACAGATGGTTTAAATCCCAATTGCAAATTTACATCAATGCCAGTCTAGAGTAGAGTAGAGTTATCTAGTTATCATGTAGGTAGTACATATGTACAGCACAGCAATACTTTACAAATTGTCTAGTAGAATTCAAGCGTATTACAGGCAATTTACATCTCTAAATCTTTGCTGTTAGCAAAATTCTCATACTTGTATATCATTGAGTAAAACTGTGTGAAGAGATATGGCCTCTAGATATGCTTACCTATCAAATATGATAACTGTTTTGTAACATTGCTCGCCACCATCAAGTATAAGTTTCTTGATAATAAGTGTTCGCAATAATGCCTTCATAACTACATAGTGATGAAAACTGTAGCCTGGGCATTATATAAACATGCATTACTCAAGGCCACCACTTCTGTAGAAAATTGAAGAAATGAGATCTATAAACAATTTGATTTTGGGAAGAAATGATGACTTGTGCTTTTAATTGTGTTAACTGGTGCAATAATTGTGCACTTATCACACATCCTTACATACCCTGCTGTTGATTGCAACGAGCAGCGTTCCCGCCAGCCCAGGTTAAGAGTGCGTCCACCAAAATATAATATTTGGGGGGGGGGGGAGCGCCGAAGGCGCTACCCGACCGCCGAAGGCGGTCGCAATTTAGGGGGGTCCGGGGGGATTCTCCCCCGGGAAATTTTGGATCTTCAAGCCTTCAGAAACGCAATCTCCCGCATTTTGAGAGACAAATCATGCGATTGAGAGTGGTTGTCAGTGGTCCCTTTTACCGCCGCCATTGTCATTATCGGTGGCAGTGCTACAAGAACGACCCAAAATTGTGCTTTTCAAAACGCAGGAAATCGGTAAATTATGTTGTCACCCGTTGTTGTTTACTTCTAACACATTGTTTTACTTCTCTATTCGTGTTTTGAGGTACGTGGATACCGACCAAGTTTGATAATGAGCATGGAAAATACTATTTAAGTCTTTGAATAGTTTGATAAAACCGGCTATCAGTTTTCATTTTATGTTCGATCGTTTGTTCTCGACCGGAGAGTTCGTTTTTATGTCACTAACACCGGTAGTTCTCGTGAACGTTACTAACAGGAAAAGGTAAGTAAACATGAGCTTACAAGTAATTTTCACAAGCAGGCCGTAGTTTATTAAAAAACATAACGTTCGTAACGTTACCGAGTACGAAACTAGTTGATTATCGGACGATATGCGATAAGTATAGAATCCATTTGTCGGTCAAAGAAGCATAAATTACCGTTACAAAAGTGAACATGACATCCAGGCCGGTTCAATGTTGGGTCGATCCTAGAAAATCAATGATCATCCAGTGGCAAAATCGTAGCTACAAGGCAAACAGTCCTACAGGCGACAGCAATGGAAAAGAAAGTTGTCTCTACAGAAAAGCCGTGCGTGCTTCGGCTCCCAGTGACGAGTCTCCATGCTTTCTTCATCCTGTACGTACCATTCTTTTTTTCCTAGATGTACGTAAAACTATGCTCATACTCGTGCAGTCATACTGCGAGCCAGAGATCAGGTCTTTGCGTCAATTTTCCAATAGCAAATTGAACGAAATCGCGACACAACTTTTGACAAGATGGCTGCACTGAGGTGTGTTCACCGCATCCAAACGTAAAAGAGGGAAATCACGATCACATTGTAAGTTGATAAACACAATGACATTTCTCTATATAAAATCGAAGGATTACAAGAAGTTGGGTGTGCTTTTAGTGATTTGTATTAGTTTCTGGGACATACATAATTTTTTCAAGTATCGATGTGCTTGCCGTGTGCTTTGTTACGTTGTGATGCTATCATCCTTCAGGCGTTTCATGATCATGTTTGGCGCGAACCTTTCGCCTGAGCTCGTCCCAGTTCATGATCAAGATATAAACGGCTTGTAAAATACTAATAGAGCCGCAAATATCTGTATGACTGTCATTAAAAAAGTACAATGAGGGCAACAACACGATATTTAGAGGCGCTCCTTGTTCGAGTGAATCTTGTGTACTGGCCCCGCGGCCGTAGGACCGTCGGCACTTCACTGAACTTCGGATCTTAGAGCTTACGGGGGCGTGTCTCACTGGGGCCAGGGCCGCCCGGCGTGAGTTTGATGTTTGTAAGGCGTGCGGTGCTCCGCCCCTGGCCCTGGACTGCTAACAATGCGTAACAGAGAGCCCTGGAAGTACATTGTAGGCTTCTTTCTTACTAAATGAGCGGTTGTTCTAAGATTCTAGTTCCACTTGTGACAGAAATTAGCCTCCCTTCAAAATTTTGTTTGGACGCACTCAGCCCAGCTGAGTGCGTCTTTTCCAAAAAAAGTGCGTCCAAAGACGCACTGAGGTATGCCTGGCGGGAACGCTGGCAACGAGTAAGGTACAAAGTCATAAAAGTTTGTTACCTATAGCATCAGTCTCATTGTACATTATCTTCTTTCTCCATACAGAACACAAATGTCCTGACTCTATGACAGACCCCTAATGCTGACAACTGTACCAGAACATTCTGAGAGACAAGAAGAGTATCCATCAAGGTGGCTATAGAGTTCCCATTAATCGGGGACAGTACTTTACATAAATCTTCAGAAGTTATGGACTTCAGCAATCAAGGAAAATTAATTGCCAAGTACTGAAGTCAGTTGTGTTGATGTGATGACTGTATAATCTGCATTATATTTTTCAATTTGTCCAATCCTCTCAATCTAGTCCTTACAATATGAATGATTTTAAAAATGTGTCATTTTAGGGCCTTTTATGTGCAGTGTATCTCTTTATGTTGAAGACATATAACGTAATGGTTTTACATTTATGAGTTTGTTGTCTCATATTGTAATGAACTAACATTACATTTATTGTCAATTACCCTTAAAATCCTCTTGTTTCCTTTTGATGTGAAAATGTAAATTTTATCAAAAGTTGAAATGTCCAACCTTTCACGGTTTTCCATGAAGAATGCTCTATTTCAGCATGTCCAATAAAAGATCTAGATGTCCATTGTTTCGAATATTGTCATTTTGTGGGGAACGAAATAACAAAATAACAAGTTAGATTGCCTGTTAGAAAATGATGATACAGTTAATCACATCGTAAATAGCATGTTTGATATAAATGCCACATATAACGTTATGTAACGTTATATCTCCCCGGACCATGTTTCCATTGTACTGTAGTGTCATATAACGGCACAAGGGCATGACATAACCGGAAGATTATGTTACCAGTGTCTGCTGCATGCTAGAAAATGTGGCGGTTCGTGACGGCCGACGGAAATACACTGTGTTTTCCGCAACGTTGAAACAATACTACGTGAGTAAAATTAGCCTAAAAATAATACCTCTCTGGTTTGTCCTTCATGCACCGAAATCAGTGTTTGTTATGAATCTATTCAGAGTAACAAATTCCAATGCAGTTCACCTCTAGTTCTCCTGCCTTCCCCAAATACTCTTGGAATCTGTATTTACTTCTGTTGGACTGAATATAACGTGGCCACCATATACACGACGTCATGTCTCCGGGTCATGGGGTTCTCAGGCCAGCTCGGCATAGATGTTTCTCTTTCCTGACCTTGTCAGTGTTGAGTGGACTTTGTTCTAACGTTATGGACATCACAACTGAATGTTTGCGGTACTATGTTTGACCAAGCAAAATCATAAGCAACTCATCATGTAAGTGTGGCTATGTTTTCGCTGTGAGAGGGGACGTTTGATTTCGGACGCGGTAATGTTATTACCCCCCTCCCCAAAAACCTTCCGTAGCGTGACAACAGGTATGTGACGTACGTGAGTGTTGAGTGAATGTTACAGATATCGCAACTAAATGTTGGACAAAGCAAGATTGTAATTAGCAACTTGCATTTTCTAAACGAAGGAAACATTCAGTAACTCTTACGGAGGTTTCATACATTCAAGGATAAGGTCGTGTGATTGGCAATAGACGATTCGGTTTTGAAATTTCCCCGAGACGTTAATTGTTCAAACGAAGGAGGGAAGGAGTAATGCTAACTAGTAGTAGTACGTAAGTCGGGACTAACTATAGGTAACTTCATGATCATGTAAATTGAACAAGTCATACGTTCACGAAATTCTCAGTTAGCGCAAAGCTGAGCCACCACGTTATAATCACATACCGTAACATACATGTATGAAGAAGGGAGCGCTGCTAGACAAGTACACTATCGTAATGGACTATAGATAAGTAAAGTGGTGTGGTGAGTCAGGCGTGAACCACGCCGGCACTAGCGTGACAGTTGTAGTGTTGTATATATTAATTGTGTTGGGCTTTGTTGTCAACATTTTGTAACCTAAAACGCCTGGTAGCGGCGGCGGCTTTTACCGCGGGAGCAAATCGCTTGTAGGTCTGCACGCCAAGACGGCCAGTGTCAAAATGATCGGCACCGTAGGTGCACCGTAGGTGACCCTACTTATACCTTGTTCGAACCGCGCGGAACGCGCCGAACGTACCGGGTACCTTCGGTGCCGCCTTCTATAGAACGGGTTTGCGTTTAAGATAGTTGGCCCATTTGCTGACACGCACTGATCTTCGGGATTTGTGACGTCAGACCAAGTCAAAGAAGGCTGCCTTCCGGTCACCCTTGGACCGCTTCTAACGTCACTCGGCGTCAATTCGTAGAATAATATACAAATTTACAGACGAAAGCAAATCTACAAAGCTGTTTTAAGTACCAGACCGAGACCGACACGGATTTTACGAATACGTGCCAATGTTCAAAATAATGCATTGAGTTATATCATTCCGCCTGGTGTCTGATATATCGCATTTTGATTTGTTGTTTTCAAATCATAAGTTTTAACGTTTGTGAATGGTTAATTTTGATGTGGCACTTGCAAGGAGGAGGCCGTGCCGACGTCCACTGCTAGGCGTAAAATGATAAGAATAAAATATTACGCTCTGATATGTTTCTACATCATCATCATGATCATGTCGGGCGGGTTGCCCGGACTAAGTCAGCCCTCTTCCTCCAGTCGCTACGGTCCGCCATTAAGTGCTCTAGATCTTCGGCCCTCGCCCCTACGTTCAATTTCCCAGCAAGTTGGTCAATGTAGGTCCGTCGGGGTCGCCCGACACTGGAGTGTCCATGAGTTGGAGTCCAGAGTAGGAGTTCACTTACAAGCTCATCTTGGTTTCTATAGCTATGCCCTGATAACCTAGCCCTTCTCTCTCGTATGGTTATATATTTAGACATATGTTCCTACAGCAGTGGATAATCAAGTTTGTTGTCTTGAATATTCTGTTTTCCCCCTCTTAATGTAGGTGTCTTTTTGAAGTGGCAAACTTCATTTCTTCCAACCAGCTGACCCCGGTCGGTTACGTCACCATGGTAGCGGCTACGGATGGGTATGTCCGTTACGGCTACGTTAACGACAGAGGTGAGCTCCTGTGTTTTTTTTCTTCTAATTTTTAACGAAAGTTGTTGCATCCATCTATGCACTGTAGGTGATGTTTCGATACTGCGCCTTTTACACAAACCGGAACACTGTGCTTTCTCACTCCTGCCAGATTCTACCGGTGGATAATTGTCCTTATCGTGACATAGTCATCATTCGGAATATCATACGAATCAGAAAGCTGCATTAAAACTGCAATATCTGGCACCGTTGGAGCCTGTTACGGAGGCAAAATCTGTCAGCTTTTATGTGTTCGGTTGTGCAATGGGACCTTTAGTAGAAGTCTGGGTTTTGAAATCTTTGAAAACAAATGATAAGCTCTAAGTACACGTTTGATCGATTTCAGTCGATTGGAATAGCTTTTATACAGTTATATAAGTTTTTCATCATTTCATTTTGTTGTAATATATATTTTTTTCAGGGATGAGTGAAGCAGATTCTTGCCGTGGACTTGATGGGTACGATCCCTGCCCGACAGCGCCCCCTGGCAGTGGTAGTGAGAAAGTCATGGTGTCTATGTCTGCTTTCATGGCGTCCGCCTGGTGTCTGATATTCAGCGTTATTTTTGTCCTTAACTAGAATGAGCCAAGAGGGCAGAAGCGTCGGCACGCCGCCATGGCAGACTTGTTATTGTTTTTGGTATGCGTGTCAGTCTGTTTGTTTGTTTATTTGCCCTGGCGTGTGATCGTAGTTATTTTAAGATCGTAGAGTGACATTATATAAGGCAGAAGAGGCCAAGTAAGTCCCAGTTGGCCCGCAGCTGGTAGGATGAGAAAGTAACAGCTTAGCCTGGGTCTAAAGCTGGTCACGCATAGACAACACTAGCCAGAAATGCACGGATACCTACAACACAATTATCACAAAACTCTCCATATTTCTCGTTGAAGATTTTTGATTCTTTATTAGAATAGTTCTTTTTAGCCTGAGTGTCATCCTGTTTCAGTTCCAGGCTCTACCTTCACCAAGGTAGAGCCTGGAACTGAAACAGGATGACACTCAGGCTAAGTTCTTTTCACTTGTAAAGCCAACTCTAATGTGGCCCCAAAACAGACAAGACAGCTGCTATCATCTGTTCTTATATCATAGATCAATCCATCAAGTCAACTGTTTTCGTATTTCTTAACCTTCTTCATTTGTTACTTTAGCTAACTAAGTCAATTGTTATTAGTGATTTGTATTGTTATTTTATCTGTCATTTTCGACACATATCCGTTTGTACAATGAACACTCAACAATTGCCATGTCTGTTTCTAGACCTCCTGGTGTTCTTAAATTAACTGCACAGCATTTCAAAATATGTCAACTCTATTTCTGCTACGGAAAATGATAATAGGATGTTAGGCTAAACAGAATCCAAGTATAGGCGTTCTCATAGTTTCAAATACACATTGTGCCCCTGAGAAATCGACACATCTGGAATTCTTTGAAGGCAGGTCTAAACAAGAACTGTTCAGAAGAAAGGAACCTTCACCGTTGACATATGCGCAATTGGAACCATGAACACGCTTGATGGATTTTTTATTCATTTTTTAAAACAGCTTTAGCTTAATTCTAACATGTACATGCGCATTGGCACATTGTGCTTTTAACATGTTACATTGGTCAGTTATCAATCGTTTTAGATTTTAAACACAACATTGTCGTTTTATATACCTACACTGTATTTCGACATCATTGTGCTATACAATGATGTCGAAAGATATGAGAAAGCAGTCACGTATTATCTAATACTATGTATTTTAATGACTTATACAATACGTAAGTTAGCACTTGTAATTGTATTGCTGATCTCTGTGATTTTTAATAAGTCGTTTCCACTTGAAAATTAAAGGTATTTCAAATTAATTTGTGTAAATTAACTGTGATTCAGACTTGTCTTCAATGTTTACAAATGCTAATAAAGATCCTTTGACTTTGACTTGACACGACTTATCAATAAAGACGGAAATTTGGCGAATAGCAAATGTCTGGATTGAAAAGAAATAAACATCAAGGCTCACACCGACTTTTACTGACACTAAAGACCTTGCTCAGCGCGTTGTCTACCACAACAAACCGTCCGTCCGGCAACGCCTGCACCCCGTACGGCTCTCGTAAGCCGTCGGCCGGCGCCGCCACCAGCCGACAAAACCCGAGTCGGTCCCGAGGATCGAAGAGTTGCACTCGTCGGTTCCCGGCATCTGACACCACGATCTTGCCCTGCTTGTCCACCCCAACGCCGCGAGGCCTCTCCAGGCGACCCAACCACTCGCCTCTGCCGCCAATCCGTGTTTTGAAACCACTGTTGAGATCATAAACGTTGACACAGTGGTCGTACCAACACGACACTAAGATCTCGCCACGACCGTTACAGGCGACTTCGTTTGCCATCGGCCCAACATGTCCGGCTATCATGATATCTCCGCCTCTACGTTCCCCTTTCGCTGAAAATACCCTCACCCCCAGCTGATCTGAAATCGTCACGACTACGTACGTTCTGTCAACGGCGATGCTAGCTGGTCTTTCGAATATGCTGTCTTCGCCGAAATGGCCGGTAAACTTGCCTCGGAAGTCGAACATGTTGTTTGCCGGATCGGTCACAAGGAACATGTTGCCAACAACCGCGATGCCCGTCGGACAGGATTGCGTGCATCCGTTAATCCTCGTGGTGAAGGAGCGGAGGAATACCCCATTGTTGTCAAAGACCTGTATGCGAAGGAAAGAGATTGGTAACATCTACTTATTCTACTAACGTAATCCCAACAGGGTACATGATTTCGCCACCCTGAAAAGATATATCAAAACAGATCTTCAACACAATTTCCCCCAAAAGGATCCACTCCTTAATGTCTGTCTTTCTGTTAACACCGGCCAATACATATATCTCCCAAAACGTAGGGAATTTCATATTCCACTGCACACAAAAAAGAATTCAAACTCAATAGCAACTGTTTAGATTAGACGTAGCCCTAGTTGGCGACTTAAATTTTACTTTGTGTTTATTTCATTACTGCTTACTTATTATTATCATTATCTCATTTGAATGTATTCTTGCAATTAGCCCCTGGGCATGAATTTGCAATAAAGTTATTGTTATTGTAATTATCTAAACTGTATATACCTTGTTGGAGGGTACTGCAGTAAAAATCTCTCAAACACACCGTTTTTAAAAGTGGCGGATTCACATAACCCGGCGGAATAATGTCAATGCAGATTATACGGTTGATTTGATTTGATTTAATCGTCTGTAAAAAAGTACAGCCAGGGCTACCCAACTAGCCGAATATACGGTTAGCAACATGCATATTTAAGTACTTCCTGAAAATATTGCAATATGATATGTATTTATGCTTTTTAATTGATTTGGACATGTATATACATATTAGGGTAGAAATTGTAACCCGGCAGAATCACCGATTCTACCGGTATAGATCTTTCGTCGATATCATAATATTTCTTGTCTTTCTTTTAATCATGATAAATTTACATCTCTCCTCTTTATATAAGAATATTTGGGTTTATTAATAACTCTTGTGAAGTCATTTCGGCGTTTTTCCCACCTGTATCCGTTTGTTGCCTGTATCCGCCACATAAATCTCTCCTAAATTGGATACAGTGACACCCGCTGGTCGATAGAACTCTCCGTCGTTCCTGCCGAACTGGCCGAAGTGCTGGCTAATCCGAGAAGTATGCTGTTTGGTGTCGAACACGGCTATGGCGCTGTCTTTCTTATCAAACGTCACCCGTCTGTCCAGTGTGCCGTAGGGATGTGAAGCTAAATGCTTCGTCATGGGAGTGAGTTCATCGGATACCTGTAACATGCACATCAAAAAATAAGGAAAATGGTTAATTTGAGCCAAAATGTAATCAGCATTTTCTCTCTGTCATTTCTTTGTGCTGGTATATTTCATCTTCTATATCTCTAATGTATTTGTGGTTATGCATTTTGCATTGTTAAAGGTTTTAGGCCAACCTAAAATGAAATCAGTGAAAAATATTAAAGACACAAGGTTTTTGGCTCAATACATAAATGTAGGAATGTGTAGTGTTGCCGTGACGTAAGTGTTGCCATAGAACGTTTTTGTTTGTTTGCTTCCATTTACGGCCATGCGCGTTAGAGCGTTCTCTGAACGCGCACGTTGAACGTTGACGTACGACGAACGTTCTAACGCCCCTACAGTACTTGAATAAAGACAGTTGTTTTCAAGGATTCAAAGTGTGAAGACGTGTTTTCTTTGGCTGCGTGTTACGTTGTGTCTTGTCTTCCGTCACGGTCCCGTAATCTTCGTCACCCCGCCAGCAAGATCCGAAGAAGGAACACTAACATCCCCGCTTCCTTACATTTGGCGTTGTCGGCAGGATTTGCGGCATTTTCCATCGGTGACTTTCCGGAGAGCGGACGTACGGATAGGAAAGCACACACATTCATCTTTAACTTGACCGCCCAAACTTAGCAGTTTATTTTTTACCGTGGTTTCGTACTGGTAGTTGAGATAATGGCAGAGGCCGGGGACGGAAACCCCGTTATGTATGTCACTTTTAAAAGAAAGTGGCCGAAGTTTTCAGGATTAGCATCGGGACCGTCCGTTGAGGAATGGTTGGAAGAAATTGAGAGCACATTTACTCTATACAACACCCCGGAGATCCAGAGGGCGGGTATGTTATTCCGCAACCTGGAAGGACAGGCCAAGCGGCAAGTAGCGGTGCTATCGGGAACCGATCGAAATGATTTGGGTAAGGTCAAGGAGGCATTGAAAACAGCGTTCGGGGACACAGCCCCAGTGTCTGTTATATTGGGGAAGTTTTACTCCCGGGAACAGGACCGAGAGGAATCTATCAATATGTATGCCCTTAGTTTACAAGAAATCCTCAGGCGG
Source organism: Branchiostoma lanceolatum (assembly GCA_035149815.1). Taxonomy (NCBI): domain Eukaryota; kingdom Metazoa; phylum Chordata; class Leptocardii; order Amphioxiformes; family Branchiostomatidae; genus Branchiostoma; species Branchiostoma lanceolatum. The sequence continues at coordinate 17,009,773 of CM068866.1, forward strand.
GCCGAAAGAAGGAGGGGATCGGAGTTTCAGGACGGAGACCTTATCCTTAGGGATAGATTCCTAGGCGGGCTTAGGGATAAGGATTTAGAAAGACAGTTGCGCCAGTTCTTACGGTCAGCCGACGCAGAACACCCTGGGAAGTTCAAAGATGTCCGAGAAGAAGCCCTTCATCTGAGTGGTGAGTGGTCTGGTCAGGGGGTAGGTACTAGACAGAACTCAGTCGCACCAAGTGTCGAGTCTGCAATTCTAACCGAAGTGTCAAAGCTAAGAGCGGACACTGGTAGAACCATAGAAGTTCATTGCGCCATGAACTACACCAGCTAAAACTAGGCCAGCAGTATCAGAGCATGCCCCGTGAGACTAATAATGGACTACGTGAGCCCCAAAACAACAACTATGTACGCGGGTACGGGTATAGTGGACGGGACAATCGAGGCCGGGTGATATGTTTTAGATGTAAGGAACCCGGACACTATCAGAGGGACTGCCCTAATGCTCCCACAATAGATTCCCGTGTGCCGAATTATCGCGCACCTCCCACTCAGACCACACTTCCCCCAAACTTGATGTGCCCGCAGCCGAGGGATCAGGCGTGCGGGAAAGCTTGTCTTTGAGTGAAACATGTAGGTCCCATAGCAATAATACATTAGGATCTGTTTTGGATAGAACTATCGGGAAGTGTGAAATATTGGAGGTCGATTTTGAAGGGATCAAAGTACCTTTCCTGTTGGATACCGGGTCCAGGTTACGACCTTGACGCATAGTTTTTTCAAAGAACATTTCGGGGAACGGGGGGAAAATTTGAAAGATGCGTCCAGCTGGTTGAAGCTCACGGGAGCTAATGGACTGCCAATAAAGTTTGTCGGATATTGCGAACTAGATAAATCATTTAGAGGACTTACACACCCGAAGCGTGGTATCGTAGTGGTGGAAGACAAGTGCGGTGGCACAGCCCCAGGGATTCTTGACATGAACGTGATAAGTGATAGCATTGGACAGTCTGGTCACATACAACCGTGTGAAGATAGGGTGTGGCAGAGGGCTATACGGTCGGCACGCCGTCAAGCTAATTTCAGTGCAGTAGAGGACGGTAGGGTGGGTTATGTCCGAGCTTCAGGTCTGCGGCAGATCATTGTTCCGGCAGGTCATGAAATGGTTGTTTATGGTAGAGCCCGTTCAGGTCCCGAAAACAAACCTTATAAAGTTCTCGTGGAACCTCCGGAGGCAGGTTGTCTTCCGGCCCCGATTATTGTGGCTAGATGCTACGCTGAGGTACGGGGAGGGCGAGTCCCTGTTCGTTTGGTCAATGTCGGCAAACAAGACATCAGGATTGGTCAGAGGGCTCGGTTAGGCGTATTGTACTTAGCAGAGCTGCAAGCTCAGGGCAGTGTAGAGCTAGAACCTGTAAGTGAACAAGAAGGTCATGTAAATTTTGTTCAATGCAATGTGCTCACAGAGGAGACTACCACACGGCCATCATCAGCTTCTAGGGTCAAGACCGGAAGTGACTATTCTAAAGTAGATTTGGATGGTACAGATCTCACGCCAGAGCAGGAAACCAAACTTGAAGATCTACTAGCGAAACACGCCAGCGTGTTTTCTACGCACAAAAAAGACTTTGGTTACACAGATACTATAAAGCACAGAATTCCTACGGGTGACACCCCGCCAATACGGCAGCCTTACCGCAGTATTCCCCCATGTCTCTACAAAGAGGTTAAACAACATGTACAGGATATGCTAGAACAAGACATTATCCGTGAGAGTTGTAGCCCTTGGGCGTCGCCTATAGTGCTATTCCGTAAGAAGGACGGGGATCTTAGGTTCTGTGTCGATTACCGACGTCTAAATGCCAAGACTCATCATGACGCGTTTCCCTTGCCTAGAATAGAGGAATCGCTATCGGCTCTGAAAGGGGCGACCATGTTTTCTACCCTAGATTTAGCCAGTGGCTACTGGCAAGTCGCAGTTGATGAAGCTGACAAGGAGAAGACAGCTTTTTCTACGGTGTTTGGGTTATTTGAATTCAATAGGCTTCCATTTGGCTTGTCAGGAGCTCCCGCTTCGTTTCAACGCTTGATGCAACATTGTTTGGGAGACCAGAATCTAGAGACACTTCTGATATATCTAGATGACATAATAGTATTTTCCTCTAATTTTGATGATCACCTTGCACGGTTGGACCGCGTGTTCACCAGACTACGAGCACATGGCTTGAAGCTACGACCTGACAAGTGTCACCTTTTTAAGCGACAGGTGAATTACCTAGGACATAAATAGTCTCTGAGAAAGGAGTAGCTACCGACCCAGCAAAATGTGCAGTCTTACGGGACCTGGCCAGTTCCGAAAACAGCCAAGTAAGTGAAATCGTTCTTAGGATTCTGTTCCTACTACCGGAGATTCGTGAAAGACTTTGCTAAGATAGCCCAGCCCTTACATAGATTGACGATTGGACAGACTAAGAAAAAGGGACGAAAGCAGTCTCCAATTCCATTCGTATGGTCAGCCGAGTGTGAACAGGCATTTGATGCACTAAGAAAGCACTTGATGGGTGCAGACATACTTAGTCTAGCATATCCCGAATTTGAGCTTCCATTCACCTTGTATATAGATGCCAGTCATGACGGACTAGGTGCTGTTCTGTCACAGGAACAGGAAGGTGTAGAGAAGGTGATTGCTTATGCCAGCAGGGGCCTTAAGCCAACTGAGCGCAACATGGACAATTACAGTTCCTTTAAACTGGAGTTATTGGGGCTTAAATGGGCTGTGACTGATAAACTCAAGGATTATCTGTATGGAGCGAACACTGCACGAAATGGCCACGTATCCTGACGGATCCGACGTATCCGGAATCGGGCCTCATGGCGTTTCCGAGCGAATCCGGAAAAATCCCAGTTCACTGCTCGGATACTGAGGTGCCCGCAGATCCGACCAATTCCGACGCCGTATACGTCTGGATCCGTGATGCGCCTCGGATACCTGAGGATATTTGCGCGGATCCTTCGTTTTCAGATATTTGTCAATATGGCAGAGATAATCGGATTGTTTGTTTGTCGGTAGTTGCTTCGGATCCTAACTTACAAATACACACTGCACGGCATGATCTCAGATCCTGAAAAATCCAGCGGATCCGCAATCGTGCATCATAGCAGATACGGAACGTTTCCGGCCGATTGGATCCGATGCACCTCAGATCCAACAATTCCGACAAATCCTGACGTATCCGGAATACGGATTCGTGTCTAATCTCCCACAAGACACTGCGTGTCATGACGTCAGGCGCGAGAAACGGTTTTGTCGGTGAACAGCACGGAGACAAGAACGGCGTTTCATCACTCTCTGTGCTTAACATGGCATCGTCAGAGTCTACCAAGGTCGACCAGTGATTTTTAGTGACTTGAGAGTCGAAGGGGATTCGGTGTAAACTCAAACGCGCGGCATTGCGAAGTAGTCTTCTTCGTGCATGCAATATTCGTCGCCCCCCTCCCCCTTGTAAAGTTGGTAGGGAGTCGATTCATCATTTAGAGGGACTGCCCTTTGGTAAGTACAAATTGGAAAATTCCTGTTTCTAACTAGTTTGAACGTCAGTTATCCTCCTATTGTGGCTTGACATATCATCGCATTTGCATGACATTAAGAATTGTCCAGTCGACCTGCACTTCTACACCGTTAGGATCTAGGAAATTTATAGCTTTCAATTTGTTCATTCTTGCCAATGGTCAACAGACATTTGTGTCTGGTTAACGTTTCAGATACAACATAGCAAGCGGTTGAGGGAAAGATGATTAAAGATATCCTGTAACGGAAGAGAATGTCATAAGTATTTGTCCCACAAAGGTCCCACAGTTTGTGGATAGTGAGCTGGAACTTATGTGGAGGTAGTAGTGTGTTTCAGTGATTATTGCATTCAGTTATAGCTGTACATGTTTGATCAATATCATATTCAAGTTATGAATGTAAGTTTTACGTATTCAATTAAACGATGCCAGATTCATTCTTTACAAATGTGATTATGTGATATGTTTAATATTTGTCATTGTTTCCCTTTATATATATATCCTATACAGCATCGGCAGATACTTCCTTCACAAATGCAGCACATGTTGTGAGGACCTTAGCTTGGCTTGGAACAAAGCAATCAGCTGTCAGATGCTCAGAGTACCTCAGGCTCCTTCGGTAAGGCTTAAGTCCATCATCGGTACACTTCAATGTTAGCTGAGACAGGCATGATGGATACCCATCGTCCCTTGATTTTTGTTAGCTGCTGTGATGAAACGAAGCCCATCACAGCAAGGAGGTTATATAGTCTATATAACCTCCTTGATCACAGTTATGTCAAAATCATGTGACATGTTGCTTAAATACTAAGTATGTGAATTGATATTTATTCATCATTTGGTTTTATCATATAGGAACTGCTTCATCACAAGATGAACTCCACGCTGAGTCCAACATGCTAGATACAGAAGAAATCAGCCTTGCCTGTACCTTACCAAGAGTGCATGGAAGAAGTGAACTCAGATGTAGTCAGAGAATGGGGAGAGGACGATTATACACATGCAGTTCCACGACATATACTACTTACGTGTAAAATGTGGCGTGTCATCATGGGAGTTTTTCAGACAGTATAATGTTACTTTGAAGTTTCTATTTTCAACCTCTGTATTTGAAATTATTTGTATCTGATATCTTTTAGACGAAGAACTGGGCACAAATAAGGCTTTCATTACTTTAGTAGAATATGTAGAACATGTAGAAATTTTTGGTCCAAGTGCACTAAACGGCAGTAAATATTACCACCATGATGTGATGGTTGTTAATTGTAATACATTTTATAACAATTGTGATTACACAACCCCAATTTACCGACATTAACCTGCATATGCAGAGGTGCTTTGAGTATGTGGATGTCCCTCGGCCTGTCTTAAACGAAATGGATTATTTAGCCACATAGAACTTCCGTATTGTATTTGATAGTTTTTGAACTTAGAAATGCATATATGTTGAAATATGAAATAATGTTACATTCAGGCTTTCCCAAAACTTCCTGTCATTGAATAATAATGTTTTGGGTATCGTTGAATTAAGAATGCACGCGTATTTATGAATAATCAACCATTCTATCAAACTTTGTGTGTTTGATTTGTACATATTCGTGGCAAATACAAACATATTCAGAGTCACAATATGTCAAATCCATGTACGCATCCGTCAGGATCTGTGGCATTTCCGTACAGTGTACGGCTCCGTATTCGTCGAAAATACCTTACTTTCGGATTCTTCCGGAAATATTCCATATCCCAGTGCGCATTTAGTCGGATCCGTTAGGTTGGATCTGCCTGTATCCGTCAGTATCCGTCAAAAATACAGAAAAATTCCTGTTCGTATCCGTCAGGATCGGTGGCATTTCCGTGCAGTGTACGGCTCCGTATTCGTCGAAAATACCTTACTTTCGGATTCTTTCGGAAATATTCCATATACCGGTGCGGAAATAGTCGGATACCTTACACGAATCCGCCCGTATCCGTCAGTATTCGTCAGTATCCGACAAAAATACAGAAAAATACCGGTACGTATACGCCGGGAAACGAGGCCATTTCGTGCAGTGTTATTACGAGGATACTATTGTCAAAAGGCAATTATCATATACCAAACTTATTAATCTTTAATCTTCGACACCCTGGAGCATTCATTGCAAATCTGTCATCCCGGTGTTCAACTCTTTCTAACTTGCACAACAGTGTTGAGAACTTACAGATGTCTGTCTATATCAGAAATTTCCTACAATAGGAGCACCCTGTCATGTAATTGCAAAGTTACAAAAGTGGTCAAAAGTTTTAAAAGTTTTATTTGTAAATCATCTAACATGATGTTTATTTATCAATATTGACACTAATCTACATATGACACAAACCTCAAGTGGTCAATATTGAGTAATAATGACCGATGGTTATAGTATGACTTAAAAGTGTTTTCATTGGTCAACATAAACTGGCATTATGATTATGAATAATTCAATTTATCAACACATCAACTTGAAATTGATAATGATGTAGATAAAACTAGATAACCTACAAGAAAGGTCGAAAACCCGAACTTCTACTGCAACGCTTAAGGTATGATCCATTGAAATACAGAAAAGTGCCACACTATTATGACAGACGGTTCCACCGTGGTTTCAAACATTAGTTTTTCAATGATCACCCCAAATCAAAGTTTTTGGCACGACAATTGTATTAGATACAAAGTATGACAAACATCATACATTATTGATAACTTCTAACTATAATATTGTACTAATCTAACATCACATAATATAGAAACCCTCTTTGCTGACATGTAAAACCAAGATCAGGTGTGTGTATGGGCCCTATAGTTTTGTCCTACTACATTGCGTCGGCTGACTTCGAAACAACAATAGGGTCCCCACAAGGTGATAGCCTCTCTCCAGTACTGTTCACCTGTTACCTAGCATCTGCACTATCCACAATAAGGAGACACTCCACAAGATCCAACCCACCAGTATCATCTCTTGGCATGCCATTGGGAATGGAATATGCGGACGATGTCGACTTTATCGACGAGGAAAGAGATGTACTGGAAAGACTGCTACCGGTAGCTGCTTACAATCTGAAAGACTTAAATCCATTCATTAACTAGAGTTCCACGACCTCATACCTTCGCCAAATGATTTTAACCTATATGGCTGACGTATTAGGAGTGTTTCTCATCAATTACAAATCATACCAGTTGATCGTCTTCACTCAAATAACAGAAGTTGTCCAAAGTATGAGCTTAAAAAGGTTATGCAAACATATGTAATCAATTATGCAAATCAGGTCCTTATCAGCATAATTTGATTCAACGATGTTCACATTCACATAACTTCCAAATGCCAGAAGTATGAAATTGCCATCATTTACCTGTATGGAATTCTAGTAGTTTCTCATTAATTATGCAAATTAGGCCTACAATTGCATATTTTCTATCTATCAACATTCCTCTCTTCCTCAGTTACAAATGTCACATATTTGAATAGTCATATCATGGAACACAGCATTTTTTTAAATTGTCTCATTAATTAAGCAAATTAGAATCTGATTTGCATGATTATCGTCCAATCATACAAAGTATCACCTAAGCTAACTACATACCAAAAATCATGAACATCCATCAAGCCCATATTGAGTTATAGTATTTTCTCATTTATTTTGCAAATGAGGTCCTCATTTGCATAGTTGATATCTGTTAATATTTCTCTCTTCCTCAGTTACATATGTCACATGTTTGAGTGTCCTATCATGGAATTTGGCCGCTGTATAAACTTTCCTCATTAATTATGCAAATTACATGCTTATTCGCATAATAAGTATCTAATCATGTACATCATCACTCAAGTTATCTTCTTACCAAAAATCATGACTATCCATCAAGCCCTTCTTGAGTTATTCCCTTTCAAAATCTGAGGCAAAACCTGCTCCTGCAGTTCCAAAAAAGCCGCTAGGGGGCCAAAACCTATACCACTTACTCTCTGTCCAAAGACCTATCTACCACTCAAAAAGCAGGACCATAGCATGTCCAGAACACGAGATATCAAAACAGGAAGTTCCGCTGCAGTACCGTAACAAGCCGCTAGGGCACCCAAAATCTAATCATTACCATGTCTCATCAAGACCTACCCACCTACCAAGTATCAAAACAATCCATCCAAGCCTTCTTGAGTTATGCCGTTGGTTACAAACACACACACACACACACACACACACACACAAACACATTAACGCTACCCTCTGCATAACCTTCTCAGCGAAGGTAATCAAGTTGTACAGCCTGAAATTTCATCTAGCATCAACTCGATTCGCGCCATTCAATAAATTATTAGTTCAAACGTTGAAACAGAAACCTTGTTATCATTTTAACTTGCTTATGCATCTACCTTATATACTTATAGATACTTACTTACAGAAATTAGACAACTAGAAAGTCTACAAACCATGAAAAGAGCAAGTCTTGGCGTACCCTGAGTTCCAGACTGTTTATCGGGCCTTTTAGCCGGTTCTCTTTAGCCGGTACCTTGCAGTCAGTTCTCTCGGTGGCACAGAGACCCCAGTCCGCCGAACCCTAACTAGCGCACCGGGGGAGTTCTAGCCGGGGAGTTGACCGGCCCTATCTACAGTAGTAAAAGGGGCGCGGTTCACTCCCACGGGCTCAACTCCCCGGAGCGTTGATTAAGACCGGGCGGGCAGACTGTTCTCTGGCCACCGTAGGAAATCGCTAGCGACCCGGTACTAGTCTGGCGCCCAGGGAAGTCTTGGCGGTGATTTGATATTCTTCAGCTGTCGATCAAAAAATCTCTTCCTTCCTCAGTTCCTGGTTCTGGTTAGTTTCGGGAGGTCAAGGGGTAAAGGTCAGTTTCACCACTTTTATCAGGGTCACATTTCTAAACCAGTCCCCGCACGGGCAGTCACAAGTTGCGGGAACGAAAAGTATGATATAAAAGACAACAAAGCACACAAAACATGAAAAGAAAGAAAAGTATAGTCATGAGCATGTGTGTATGTCTTGACACACACTTTTATTTTTTCGTACCCGCGAACAGCCCGGCCGGGCCCCGGTTTGTAATGATGCGAACCTCATTAAGGCCATGTTGATTTGATTATATGGATGACATCCTCTGGGAACCCCAAAACTGATGCGAGCGTGCGAATAAAAAAAGTTTGACCTAAGAAAAAATGTGCCTTCATTATGAAATCTACGTGGTCAGGAAGGATGAACACGAAACTAAACACACATGTATGTTATACCGAAATATAGGTTCTTCATTTTTGTTCTTTAATTTAAAACTTATTCTTTTACTTTGGAAATGGGAAATCACGTTGGCATTCTACAACATTTCTTGTCTGTTGACTCTTTATGCAATCATAAATGACTTGGCCACCAATTCTTTCCTGTGTCAAATCAATGATGTTTTATCAACGTCCTTGGTCAAATGTACTGTATGTATGTATGTATGTATGAAAGTTGTTCATCGAGTTTCTAATTTGTATGGAACAAAAGTACATAGGTTTTATTCATGTTCATTTTATACTAAGATGTGTGCTCTTCCATTTCATTTCAAAGCAGTTAACTGACATATCGACAGACTACTAACTGTAGAACTTTAAATACAATGGACCTTGATATCATCGGCGGTACAAAACTGAATAGAAACCATAAATCTGCCTGGGGATTATCTCATTTGTTTTCCCGCTTCCCAAAACAAATCGATATAGAAATAGCCTAATCCCCGATTTTACGCATATTTAACAAATACGGACAGCCCAGCGCTTTGAGTTGAGTTAGCATTACTGTGTTATTATAGCAATGTTTGTCAGGCACTGTTGATAATGGTAATTCGTTCAATATCCCTTGTATAAGTATCCCGCTTCCGACTTTTCTTTATGGGGCGTATTTGTGCGCAATGTTGATTGTCCTATCTGTAACGTGTTGATTTTATTTGTTTATGCCACACCATCTTAATTTGATGCATGACGTCCGCGCGCGCATTGATTTTTGCTTGTTCTCAAAAAACAAACAAAACACCTCCTCCAAAGCTCCATGGCACTCCGGAACTTGCCGACTCATATTGACGCAAAAGGCCAGCATTGTGCCGGCTTGTCGTAGAACTCGTTATGTACTACCATAAAATACGTCAGCATCAAAGTTCACAAGTAAACTGGGGACGTACATGTAATTGTGGATTGGCATGCCATCGCCGTTGGCGATTGGAATGTTACGTTTGCGAAGTTGTAGCGGCGGCCAGCGAGTATCGTCCAGACAATTTCAAAGACGTCCTAATCCATAGTGGCTCTCACACGTTTCTTTTGCAACGATGAGAGAAACGGGAGATTAGGCATTAATGTAGAGGTCTCACAGCGAGATTTGTAAGTGTGAACTATGGAATTCTTATTATGGAGTTCAATGCCATGTATGTTGAAACTGCCCTTATGAGTATTCTCATCAGTCATATATCATCCACAGTCCTTTGAGCCAAATGCCTTCTAATAGTGTACTTCTTTGATCGTTCTTGTCAATATATCAAACATCGATCAGATCAGCTAAGATGTCTGCTAAGATGAACCAGACAACCTACATGTACCTCCTACACATAAAGACTTGTTGCTTGTTTGATACACTGTGTTCTGTGGTTCCATTCGCAATACCAGCTTTGTAGTCCTGTGGTTTTTGCATTTGCATTTTTTTGGCTGGATTTTCTTTTTTTTCACCCGCGCGCATTGATTTTGGGGTCTCCAGAGGACGTCATCCGTAAAATTAAGATGGTGTGGTCTTATTATGATATGTGAATTTTTAAACATATAAGTACGTAATTCAACTTCCTTTACTAGCGCTGCCATGTACTTGGAGATTGTACATTCAATCAATAAACAAATGTTATTATTATAATCTATTCGTCCTCTAATATCCCAGTCGAGCAAAACAAAGATTCGAACAATTGGCATGTGCGTTCAAAAAAGCAACATTTTTATTGCTAAGAACTTGATACCCTATGCGCCGACTTATAAACCGACATACTAGTAAATACCATAACACTGCCTTTCCACTGGATATGGTGACCGTTGAATGAGTGACCAGAATTGAATTTTGTTATACAATCCAATATGTAAAAATATGATTTGACAGACAGACGGCAACCAACACACATAACGTGAAAAATACATTTTTACCTTCACCAGGAAGGTAGTTTTTTTTTAAGGGGGATTTCTTTTTTTAAATACCATCCACATATGTAGAAGTATGATTTAAAGGGTCAGTCAGCAATTATATTGCTACCAATCACAAAACGTGAATAAAATACATTTTTACCTTCACCAGGAACTGAGGTAGATTTGTTTTTTGAAGGTAGATTTCGTTTTTTGAAAGCAATCCATTATGAAAAAGTATAATTCAAAATTTCAGTCGGCAATTATATTTCAACGAACACACAAAACGTCAAAAATACATTTTTACCTTCGCCAGGAAGGTAGATATGTGTTTTTAAGGGGAGTTTCTTTTTTGAGTGCGATCCATTCTGTAAAAGTATAATTTGAACGTTCAGTCGGCAATTATATTACAACTAACACACAAAAAGTGAAAAATAAATTCTATCTTCGCCAGGAAGGTAGATCTTTTTATACAAATGTAAAAGTATGATTTTAAAACATGAAAAATACATTTTTACCTTCACCATGAAGGTTATGTTTTCGGTACTGTTCGTGTTTGGTTTGTTTGTATGTCTGTCTGTCTTCTGTCTGTCTGTGATAAACATAAGAATCTGAATTGGTCCTTATGATTTTCGCTACGTGAATAGAATCTGGAAAAGGAAGCTCAAGTGCGATAATGCGGCTTTCTAAGGTACTGCAGCAAAACTTCCGGTTTTTGTATCTCGTGTTCTGAACATGCCATGGTGATGTTTATGTTGTAGACTATGAATTCGTAATGAGAATGAGATTTCAAGTGGTCTCTCAGTGGTTGCTCAATGGTCGCCGCCTTAGTGGAAAGTGGAAACAACTACATTTAACACGTCATATACAATTTGTCGGCCCTGTGGTTGAAGACGTTATTATATAAGCTGGCCAGCCAGCAAATGCATTTCTTGTAGAGAAAACTGCATTTTATCTTATATGTAGCATCTGTGGTGTCTCTGGTGCCATACACTACTAAGTTTGAACATTTTTCTTTGTTTTAAAAATCTAAAATCTTAAAAATTTTAGATTTTGAAAATGTTGTGCCCAGTGTGTCTCTCGGTACGGGACGGTTTAGATGGGCAGGGTGTAGCACCAGCACCCCCGGCGGCCGTCCCCGCGGTCGTTCTGGTCACCGCGCCGGTGGAAGATCCCGATGACGAACAGGTATCGAGAGTAGCCACCACGGCACATCAGCATGCAGCACCGCGGACCACGGCCTGAAATAGAAACAGAAGGTGAGGTAACGTAACAAATTTGTTTGATGATCAAAAAAGAACTTGAAAGAAAACTACAAGCAGATCAAGGTTTCAGAATCAATGTGTGTGTGTGCATGTGTGTGTGTTTGTGTGTGTGTGTGTGTGTGTGTGTGTGTGTGTGTGATTGTGTGTGTGTGATTGTGTGTGTGTGTGTTGGGTGGGTGTGTGTGTGTGTGTGTTGTGTGTGTGTGTGTGGTGTTCGAAAAATTCGCAATTTCAGACAAAACATTGGCGCCGGCTGGTACCGACTTGCGCCAATTCCTTTCGCAATTTGGCGCAATTAGGCGCAATTAGGCACAGCACACCAAGATCATGCATGATGAACTGGGAAGTAAATGATGAAGAGACCGTTCCAAAAATGAAATAATCTTCAATTTGAAAAAAATCAGCATAGGCGTAGCATGGCGACCGCTTTCTTACATTTTCGCCCCCGGTGAGATTTGTAGTTCCGCTTGCTCAGTGCGGGGATGTCCTCCCCTTGGCCTCCCTCTGACGAGAGCTTGTTCACCGGGCCGGCTGCTTCTAGGCTATCGTCTTCCACCGGGCCGGCTGCTTCCTGGCTACCGTCCTCCACCGGCCCCTGGAAAAATAATGACACAGTTTGTTATTTCATCTCTTTTTCCACAGGCTATGTTTTTAATGGTTTCTTATTCGTAATAGGTCAGGGCTTTCCTTGATACTTGAGCATCTTATTTAATTAGATCGTTAGATGAAAGTTTTACACAGACGAAGCCACTTAATTGCACCTCGGATAAACGCACCTTCAATTTAATTGCACCGAATCCCAACATCCAAAACCGGTTCTCATTCACTGCATTGTTAGTGACTCCGCGTATCTGCACCGCGCATGGTCACCAATGCCGGATAACTGCACCAATTTTTTTCATAAATCCTCGACAAGTTAAATGAAAAGGCGCGCTAAAATCGACAAACGCGGTACAAATGAGCCGATACCTGCCGGTGTAAAGGCGCAATACTGCCAATATGTTTAAAACTTTTTTTAGTAACAAAAGAAGGCGGTCTCCATTGACAGTTACGTTGATAGGAATCGTATGGGAGGTCCCGGGCGGGTCACCCGTAATCAGTAACCAAGTTTTAGTTTCAATTCATAGTTTCATGGCGGTACATGATTTACGTAAATCGACAACTGCACTCTACGTAATGTAACACAGAAACTGTTATCCCATGAGTGGCATGACGATGTTTCAGAATGCCTCCCCTGTAACATTACGTGCGCTGTAATGCGGTAAATCGCATGGAAAAATGAAAGAATGCAAAATCAAAACAGGTTCGTAGTCATTTCTTTATTGTCAGCAAAGGGTCAATAAATAAAGTTAATAACTGAATAATTTCGTCTGTTTTCTTTGTGCTAGTGTTTCTAACTAACAATACACCCCTTGCCCATGGTGGTGTGGTCCAGCTGGGCATTTCGCATAATCGCACCAGCCGGATAATTGCACAAAAACCCGCCGACAAATGGGTGGTGCAGTTAAGCGGATTCTGTACATAGAAGCACGAAAGCTGAAAAAAATAACAAGTATCGATATATCAAAGCCATGAAAACCCAGAAGATATGGCTCACGTTCGACGGTTTGGAAACAACAATTGCAATTATGGTAAGAATGGTAGAAAACTACAAGTTAGAAGGAAGTTTCTTTAGCGAAAACCACCTTACATAAATACTGTACATGTAACATCTACTAACATAATTCCACCAGGGTGCATAATTCCGCCAATCTGAAAAGATACGTCTAAACAGATCTTCAACCCGACGTCCCCTAGTATAATGCACTCATGTATACAAATGTATCTAAACTGTACATACCCGAGGGTGCTGCACTAGAGATTTCTCAAACACACAGATTTATGTAACCCGTCGGATTAATGTTAATGGAGGTTACAGTATTGTGCCATACAGGCAGCAATAACTGTACAAATACCACATATAACGAGGATAAGATTTAAAGATTTAACTCACAAGTAGGTATCCGGATGCTTCGGTGTCAGGTTCGAATCCGTTCCCCTCTCCTATGGAGAAACATGAATATGTTTATTTTGCGGCCCGTAACAGGTCTGCGACGCGCCGACTATATAAAGCATAAGGATAGAGCACAAAAGAAACTGTTTCTAACGACAATGGTCGGTCAAGTCCTTGGTCAAATATGTCTTCGTGATTCTAACAGGTACTAGTAACACATCTCATTCAGTGCACTATAGACAGTATAGTAGTCTGTATAACGCAAACTCCCGCTGTTCGGGGCGTATATTTTGGCCGCTACCCGCGAATGGTTGACCGGTTACGGGCCGGCCACTATAAGCACTATTCAATATGAGGCTAGCACTATAGGAATTAGCTAAAAACGAAATCACGCGTGCGATGTATCTCGACTGCGTTACTTCCTGGCATAAATCCGCCCCGACATCTCGGCCCATATGTTGGATTTCGGCGATGACGGGAAAACTGTGTGTAAACTGGGCCTTAAGACAGTGGGCCAGCGCGGTCAGAGCTGTCGTAGGCCTCTGCCGCCGTCGTACGATTTGATGCCGGTAGACTTTTCAAGCAAGTTATGACAAAACCAACGGCAGACAGGAATCTTAAACAGCCTTTTCCGTAACAGGACCGTTGAAGTCTGTACGACACTTGCACGACTATCCCAAGAATGCATTTAGTCTGCGATCGTACGATGATCGTGGGACGAATATAACCGGGACTTGGTTTTTCTTTGAGCAAATTTTCCCTCGTCTCTTATCTTGACACCCTATTCTTCGGGTGACACCCGTCTTGAATGCTGTTTTTCCCTTGCGTAAAGTATGAGTCACTGGGCCGGGGGATGAACTATAGTCTCCCATGCAGGCTTTCTGGCCGACGCCTGCGTCTATTTTCTTGGGTCTGACTCGCGATTTTCAACATATCGGGACCAGGTTCTTTTACTGGAGAAATCGTAATTGCCGGCGGTTGCGATTTCTCCAGCGAAAGAACCTGGCCCCGAAAATCGCGAATCAGCGCACCCACACGGAAAATGAACGGCGGCGGCGCCGCCAGAAAGACTACAAAGGAGGCTATATTGACTACAGTTCACAGATAACAAGAAAATAGTTGGACACCGATTTTTTTGGTTTTTTTTCACAAAACTGCAATCCAGCAGTTGGTATCTGATATTGGGTTTTAAGATGACTGACCATATAGTTTGCAAAATCATCGTACAATCGAGGAGAATAGAATGAAATAAAGTCAGACCGTCGAAGCCCTGAATGGTACTGTTATCTCTTACCATATGGCAAAGTAGAGTCTCCACCAACTAATCTCCTGCGAATTCTGTTTCGAAACATATGATCTTTACGCAAACGTAAAGAACCCTTAAAGCATATTTTCATGAAATAATGCAATCTTTACGTATCCTCTAAGATAAGATTTGGTGCAGTGCGGTGATGGCGAGAGAGGTGAGAAGCGAGGGATACAACGAACGAAATAAAGGAAATCCAACCGAAGACATGGTTTTCATAGTACTTACGGGGAAAGGCAGAGAAGAATGCGACGACGATGAGAGCCAGCATTAGATATAGAGATGCCATCTCAAACAGTGAGCACTACAGTGTCGAGCTTGTAACCAGTGAAGAATACAGTTTTACCAGTCCTTGATAGATAGATATATATAGCTACCCACACACGTACAAACTTTGATTAAGGGGCGGAGCAAGAACTGAAGAAAGGCTTTTGAAGACGTCATCATATTGTTTGCCTGCGTCATGTGATGAGATGAAAGGCTAATACTACTATTTGAAAGGTGAGTATTTAAACTGGGGCAAAGAATTCAAAGACAAAGTTGTTTTTTCACAATACTACTAGTAATCTTTAGTGCTGTGTGGAGATAGCAAGAAAGAGGAGAAGTGAAAGAATTGAGGGATACAAAGAAAGAAAGAAAGAAAGAAAGAAATCCAAAAGAAGACATGATTTTATGGTACTTACCGGGAAAGGCAGTGAAGACTACGACGATGATGAATGCAACCGCCAGAGATACCATTACAACTACCGTGACGAGCTCGCAGAGTTTGTAATCAGTAAAGTAAAGTAAGAGTGATAGAATACTTTTTTCCCAGTCATTGCTCTTATACTAGTATACATATGGCCACATACACACACACACAATTTTATGAAGAGGCGCAGCAAGAACGTATAAAAGAGAAACTTTTGAAGACGTCAGGATGTGCGTGGGGTTTCAGATGTCAGTCACCAGGGGCATGCAGCTGGGACATGTGAAACCCCACACGTACGTACGTCCTGCATTTTGTCTGGACATAAAAGGCCAAGATGATATGACTTACTTCAAAGGCAAATATCAAAACTGGGGCAAAGAATACAAAGACAATTTTTTTTTTGCACGCAAATATCAAAAATATTTTAATTTTCTCTTTCTTTTTATGCCATTCTCTTCCATCAATTTTAAAACCAACAAAGTCACAAAGTTTTTTAGTTGTCTCGTTCAATAAATCACGTCTGATACAAGAAAGTACGTGTGAATACTAGAGACGCAGTTTATAAGCTTATATATATATATATATAGCTATCTATCTCTCTCTATATAAATTATATATACATATAGGTGGACGCTAAGAACAACAGAATGGACACCAAGAGACTGGAAGAGACCAAGAGGGCGCCCCAAAATAAGTTGGAGTGACAATCTATCTACACAACAGGGCCCTACATGGCCAAGAACCGCTCAACAGAGGAAAACTTGGAGTCTGACAAGGGAGGGGTTCCTCCAAAGGAGTG